>BSBK01000682.1:920000-2182500 GCA_027943335.1 Chamaecyparis obtusa | reverse complement strand
TAAGTCTTATAAAAGGGTCACTCAGAAAGTGGGTAAAGGATATAAAAGCTAAAGTGGTACATTCATTAAATAGGCCGAAAAAATATATGATGATTTGAATTTATTATGGAATGCTATAAATATAGAAATAGTGAACACCAAGTTCTAAGTATCCTTTTGGTTAGAAGATGACCAATAGTAATAAGAGATTTTGGATATGGGCTTAGACAAGGCAACAACATAATAGATTGTTTAAACTACAAATGATCCTCTTGTACTTTTGGATTAGTCGTCATTCACCTGATTAACAGAGGTGAAGGATTGGTATGGGCTATATGAGATTTGATATGAGAACAATTGTGTGGGTAGTTACCCTGCTATGAGCATAACAATAACCAAAGCTAACCAAGATTGTGAAGAAGGTAGTTGACATTATCACCAAGGTCACTAGGCGATATATATATTATCACTAAAGTCAACTATAGCACATGGTTGACCAATGTCAAATAGCTACCCAAAATTGTGAAGATAGTTAACATTACTACTAAGGCCATAGTGACCTTTGTGATTCCTATGTGAGCCACTCACTATGTATTTGTGGTGTAAGTCTAAGCTATCCACTATGTATTTGTGATGTGCACTGGAGCTAGTCACTATATATTTGTGATGAATGCTATAGTCACTATGTACTTGTAAAGTATAAGAGAGCTAGTCATTGTGTATTTGTGATGTATGAGAGAGCTAGTCATTGTACATTTGTGATGTATGTTGGTGTCGATCACTATGTATTTGGGATGTTGGTGGAGCTAGTCATCTTGTGTACTTGTGATATGCATGAGCTAGTCATCTTTTGTACATGTGACATGCTTGAGACAATCACTATGTGTGATCTTAATATTATGGTGTTATATGACCCCTAAGTATTTATGTATGTTTGTGTGTTAATGATTGTTAATGTTTGATATGGATCCAACACTTGATGGCAAATTTATTATCATATTCTAATTGAACGAAATTTAAAAAATTACATTTAATTAACAATCACAACTTCCTCTGGCGGTTGCTACCCCCCCACATCTGTTGGGTCATTTGGAAGGAGAGGAACAATAGGATTTTCAGAGAGGAGAGTATCAATTCCGACGCTTGCCTCCACATTGGGACTAAGCTCTTATGTGAAAATGTCAGGGTGGCCAAATGGAAGCTCCCTCCTTACCCTCCTGCTGCTTGGGAAGTAAGTTTTGCTAACAGGTGGAACATCCTTGCCGGGTTCTCCAGGTTTGATGATGCTAAATTTCGACGGGGCGGCAAATAATATAAGCCAAGGTGGGGGTGACATCTTGAGAGATCACAAGGGTGATTGCCTGCTGGCCTATGCTGGTCCTATCAACAACAGCACAGTCACCCAGGCAGAAGGCATGGCTCTTCTCTAGGGGATTGAATTTGCAAAACATTTGAATGTCAAGCAGCTGGCAATCGAGGGGGATTCCATGGTGGTGGTTGAGGCTATCAAAAGTGGTGCTAGTGCGGGGTGGCGGGCCAGACCTATCATTAGGGAGATCGGTGAGCTGATGTGTAGCTTCCAAAGCACCACCATAACTCACACATACAGGGAAGGGAATTCCATTGCTGACTCAATGGCGACAATGGGCCTAAGGCAAGCTAAACTCAGCAATTGGAGGGCGGTTTGTGATTTACCTCTGGTGACTCAGCAAATCATTGGGGGAGAAATGAATATCGAAGTTTAAATGTGCCACGATATTTTATTCATTGCAAATCCTCACTGGATCACATGCTGGCGTGTCCCGATGATTTTTGTGATTATGGAAAAGAGAAACCATTTTCCCATAAAGAATCATAATTACCCTTTAAACGTGTGGTGTAGACGTTGTCCGAATCAAAGGGCTTACTTGGCCAAAGAGGACACCAAGTGTATCCTTGCTATTATTACTATTAATGGCACCTGGAGATCCGTTGGATCTGGCGGTACGGTGCCCGTTTCCCAAAACTTTTCCCAAAACCTGCAGTTTAAGTTATGATGCAGGAGCATCCTGGGTGTAAGAGCAATCTTGCATCACCCAAAAATATTTCTATTTTTGTATTCAATAAGGGCTATTTTGTGCAGAGCTGCTATTTATGGAAAGTTACTATTTTTGGTAATTTTTGTATGTGCTCAGAATGATCTGATTTCTTTCTTGGAGGTTCATTTTGGTCATATTAGTCTGCCAGTAAAGTTTCATTGCCAGATCAAGTGTATATTGGAAGATATTGAAGATTTTCGGTATTGGCAGCAGGGTACAGAAACTTCGAACTCAGTTTTGAAGGCTTTAGAGGCCCCGGATGAGGTCGAATTTTGGGCTGAATGAAGCTTGCTTAATTCATGCGTTGTAGAGCTCCTCGCGCCCTTTCCGAAATGGGGTTACAATAGTCAATCGGGTCAACTGGTGATGACTTATGGTCTTCGGAAGTTGGGTCACCTGAAATGGCGGAAAATGATTTTTCTTCAAAATTTCTGTTCGGGTTTCAAAATTTATTTTGAGCCGACTATGATGTAATGAAATGTAAAATAAAAATAATTCTAAGTTTGGTCGGCCTTATTGGCTAAAATTCTGGAACCTTCCCAGGCGGTGGAAAATTGCCTATATAAGGAAGGCTGTATTATTGTCTTAGGCAGTTCGGAATAGTTCTGGGTATTGATTCGAGGCTTTGTCCTACAGAATATTGTAAGGGGATGCCCATGTGGCTTTGCATATTGTAATTCTGAAAGTTTGTAATTCCACATTTGTGGAGATAATAAGAAGCCAATTTTCTGTTCTTGCATATTGTTGTTGTTTCTCTATTTCTGTTATGTGTTTGTGGTATTAAGGGGAGCACCCTTCATCAAGTGGTATCAGAGCAGGAGTTCTTGAGTGTGTAAACAGATCGCCGACTGTGAGGCAGTTTGCACCAGGACCGTGGCTAGGGTTTCAGCGCGCATCGCGAAAATGCCTCCACGAAGGGAACGTGGCGGAAGAGCTGGTGTTGTAACACCTGAGGTTAGAGAGCTGCAGAGACAAGTGCGAGCATTGCAAGAAGAGATTCGCAGAGGAATGAATCTTAATGTCAGAGACGAAAGCGAGGATGAAGCCGAAGAAGAATATCAAGAAGGAGAAGTTGAAATTGTGAACCATGAGGAAGAAAGACTTTTTCGGGCGATTTCCAAGATTGGGAAAAGACCTAAGATTGAGGTTCCTACATTTTCTGGAAATCTTAACCCAGAGGAATTGATCGACTGGATCAATGAATGTGAGGAATATTTTGAGTATGAAGATGTTGAGGATCCTGATAGGGTCAAATTTGCGAAGGCCAGACTGAAAGGTCATGCAAAGATCTGGTGGCAAGAAATTCAATTGGAGCGAAATAGAAGAGGGAAAGATAAAATCACAAGATGGGATCGGATGGTGGATAAATTGAAGCGACAGTTCATTCCTGTTGATTATGAGCTTGATCTACTAAAGAAAATGCAAAGTTTGAAGCAAGCAGGAAGATCTGTTCAGGAGTATACAGAGGAGTTCTATCGACTTCTCATCAGAACAGGCCATGCAGAAGCTGATAAGGAGAAAGTTGCCCGATACCTTAATGGGTTAAGGCCAAGCATTCAGGAGGAGCTGAATCTGGTTCGAATGAACAGTATTGAGGAGGCATACCAGTTTGCCCTAAAAGTAGAGGAAAAGCTGAACAAGAAGTTTGAGAGCAGACAAAACGGAAGAGGTCGCGGTGGACGATCTGGTGGACGGTCATATGGTGGCCGAAATGAAGATCCGAAAAAGAAGGATGAGGCTAGTAGCAGTCAGAATCAGCGAGGAAATAATTCCAATCGCTTCCAGGATCAGAATAATAGAGATCAAAGAGGAAGAGGAAGAGGACAAGGATCTGGAAGAGGTGGCTTCCGTGGAACATGTTTTCACTGTGGAGAAGAAGGTCATAGGGCATTTGAATGTCCTCAGCGCCAAGGTAGAACGGACAGGAGAAATGAAGGCCAGGCCAGAGTTGCACATATAGATGAAGATGCCAGATCATCAAATTCTGAAGATGCTGAAAGAGGAGAAACGTTGATTAACAGAAGAGTCCTGTTGAGTGGTGAGAATGAACCTGAGCAAAGGAGAAGCTTGTTTCGCACCAGGTGCAAGTGTGAAGGTAAATGTTGTGATGTGATTATCGATAGTGGAAGCACTGACAATTTGGTGTCAGAAGAGATGGTGACAAAGTTGAAGCTCAAGAGACAGAAACACCCACATCCATATCGGATTGCCTGGGTACAGGATGACCACAAGGTCATGGTCAATGAACAATGCCTGGTGAAGTTCAAGATTGGCGGATACCAAGATGAGGTATTGTGTGATATCATATCTATGGATGCATGTCATATGTTGTTGGGTAGACCATGGCAGTTTGACAGATGTGCTGTACATGATGGCCGTGCGAATACCTATTCCCTGACAAAGGATGGAGTGCGATATAAGCTAAAACCATTGAAGGAGACTGAAGAAAAGGTATGTGGTAATGCAAGGATAACTTTTGTTGATGGAAGAAATTTCCTAGATGGTATGAGGCATGAGCATGTATGTTTTGCTTTAATTCCAAAAGCTGGTAAAGAGGAAGTAGAAGATGTTCCTGTAGAAGTTGCAGATTTGTTGAATGAGTTTCAGGATATTGTATCCGATAACGTGCCTAATGGATTACCACCAGTCAGGAAGATCAGTCATCAAATGGATTTGATCCCAGGAGCGAGTTTGCCGAATAAGGCAGCACACAGAATGACACCTGCAGAAAGTGAGGAGTTGAACAGACAAGTACATGAACTGCTACAGAAAGGATTGATCCGTGAGAGTCTGAGTCCCTGTGCTGTACCAGCGGTATTAGCACCAAAGAAGAATGGAGAGTGGAGGATGTGTACAGATTCTAGGGCAATAATCAAGATCACAATCAAGTACAGGTTTCCATTGCCACGAATGGATGATATTATGGACTGTTTGAGTGGAGCTGTGTATTTTTCAAAGATAGATCTGAAAAGTGGATATCATCAGATTCGGATCAGAGAAGGAGATGAATGGAAGACTGCCTTCAAGACAAAGGAAGGACTGTATGAGTGGTTAGTCATGCCTTTTGGGCTAACCAATGCACCGAGCACTTTCATGCGGCTCATGAACGAGGTTCTGAAAGAATTTCTAGGTAAGTTTGTCATTGTTTACCTAGATGATATTCTGATCTTTAGTAAGACATTGGAGGAGCATATGATGCATATTCGTATGGTATTTGAGAAGCTGAGAGAAGAGAAATTGTTGGTTAATTTGAAGAAGTGCAGTTTTGTGAAGAAATAGTTGGTGTATTTGGGGTTTGTAGTTTCAGGAGAAGGTCTAAAAATGGACCCAGAGAAGGTACAGGCTATCCTTGAATGGCCTACTCCAAGGAATGCTACTGAGGTAAGATCTTTTCATGGTCTAGCTAGCTTTTACAGAAAGTTTATCAAAAATTTTAGCAGTATTTGTGGACCCTTGACTGAAACAATGAGAGGGGATAGAAAAGAGTTTAAGTGGACTAATGGGGCAGAAAAGAGTTTTCAATTGTTGAAACAAAAAGTTACAGAACAACCTGTTTTAGCACTTCCAGATTTTAATAAGGTGTTTCAAGTAGATTGTGATGCTAGTGGTACTGCAATAGGAGCTGTTATGAGCCAAGAAGGTAAACCTATTGCTTATTTCAGTGAGAAGTTGAATGATGCCAAGAGAAAATATTCTGTTTATGATCAGGAATTTTATGCTATAGTTCAGGCATTAAAGAAGTGGAGACATTATCTGCTTCCTAAGGAGTTTGTTTTGTACACTGATCATCAAGCTTTGCAATATTTGAATAGTCAAGGAAAGTTGAATCAAAGGCATTTGAAATGGGTTGAATTTTTGCAGAGTTATACATTTGTTTTGAAACACAGGAGTGGAAAGTCTAATAGGGTTGCAGATGCTCTTAGCAGAAGGCAACTACTGCTGACAGAAATGCAGATTGAAGTGGTTGGGTTCAAGGAGCTCAAGAATTTGTATCCAGAGGATCCTGATTTTGGTGAAGCTTGGAAAGCTTGTAAAGAACCTGTTACTCTAGACAGGACGAAATGGTTGGATTTCATCATCCAGGATGATATGCTATTCAGAGGGAGTCAGTTGTGCATTCCACGAAGTTCTATGAGGGAGAATCTCATCAAGGAGAAGCATAGTGGAGGATTGGCTGGACACTTTGGTCGTGATAAAACCATTGCTTTGGTTGGTGAGAATTATTATTGGCCACAATTGCAGCAAGATGTGAAGAAGTTTGTACAGAGTTGCAGAGTATGTCAGATGGCGAAAGGAGTGAAGCAAAATATAGGGTTGTATCAGCCATTACCTATACCAGAGAAGCCTTGGGAGGATATCAGTATGGACTTTGTTCTTGGTTTACCGAGGACACAGCGGGGACACGATTCAATTTTTGTGGTAGTTGACAGATTTTCAAAGATGGCACATTTCATTCCCTGCAAGAAGACTAATGATGCTGTTCATGTAGCAGAATTGTTTTTCAGAGAAGTAGTGAGACTTCATGGTTTGCCAAAGACCATAGTTTCAGATCGGGACACTAAGTTTGTTGGATATTTCTGGCGTACGTTGTGGAAGAAGTTAAAGACAGATTTGAAGTTCAGTTCATCACATCATCCACAAACTGATGGACAAACAGAGGTGGTGAATAGGAGTTTGGGAAATTTGCTGAGATGTTTGGTTGGAGATAAGCCAACAGGATGGGATTTGATTTTACCACAGGCAGAATTTGCATACAATAATTCTGTCAACAGGAGCACTGGTAAATCACCATTCCAGATTGTATATGGAAGTAGTCCAAGAAATGCATCTGAATTGAGGAAGATAGATAAAGGAGAAATAAGTAGTGCTGAAGCTGAGGATTTTGCAGAACACTTGAAGAACATCCATGAGGAGGTGAGAAAGCATATTATCAAGATGAACGCACAGTATAAGGCTAAGGCAGATGAGAAAAGGAGGTATAAGGAATTTCAAGTTGGTGATGAAGTCATGGTTCATTTGCGGAAGGAGCGCTTTCCAGTTGGTACATATAACAAGCTGAAAATGAAGAAGTTTGGACCATGTAGGATACTGAAGAAACATGATTCAGGAAACGCATATGAGGTAGAATTGCCTACTGAGCTAAATATTTCACCAGTGTTTAACATTTCAGACCTGACAGAGTATCATGAAGGAGGTGTTGAAGATGAGATCACAGCAGCACAGTGGAGCATTCCAGCAACTAGTTCAGGCACTAAGGAGATCGAAGATATACTGGACAGTCGTATTGGCAGAAGCACAAGGAACAGGACATATGAAGAATATCTGGTCAAGTGGAAAGGACGACCTGTTGAAGATTCATCATGGCTGACAAAGGAGGGGATTAGCCGTCTTGGTTTTCCTCTGCACACCTGAGTCGTGACAGGGTCACTTCTCAAATTACCCCGGGTGTCTGATGCAGGAGCATCCTGGGTGTAAGAGCAATCTTGCATCACCCAAAAATATTTCTATTTTTGTATTCAATAAGGGCTATTTTGTGCAGAGCTGCTATTTATGGAAAGTTACTATTTTTGGTAATTTTTGTATGTGCTCAGAATGATCTGATTTCTTTCTTGGAGGTTCATTTTGGTCATATTAGTCTGCCAGTAAAGTTTCATTGCCAGATCAAGTGTATATTGGAAGATATTGAAGATTTTCGGTATTGGCAGCAGGGTACAGAAACTTCGAACTCAGTTTTGAAGGCTTTAGAGGCCCCGGATGAGGTCGAATTTTGGGCTGAATGAAGCTTGCTTAATTCATGCGTTGTAGAGCTCCTCGCGCCCTTTCCGAAATGGGGTTACAATAGTCAATCGGGTCAACTGGTGATGACTTATGGTCTTCGGAAGTTGGGTCACCTGAAATGGCGGAAAATGATTTTTCTTCAAAATTTCTGTTCGGGTTTCAAAATTTATTTTGAGCCGACTATGATGTAATGAAATGTAAAATAAAAATAATTCTAAGTTTGGTCGGCCTTATTGGCTAAAATTCTGGAACCTTCCCAGGCGGTGGAAAATTGCCTATATAAGGAAGGCTGTATTATTGTCTTAGGCAGTTCGGAATAGTTCTGGGTATTGATTCGAGGCTTTGTCCTACAGAATATTGTAAGGGGATGCCCATGTGGCTTTGCATATTGTAATTCTGAAAGTTTGTAATTCCACATTTGTGGAGATAATAAGAAGCCAATTTTCTGTTCTTGCATATTGTTGTTGTTTCTCTATTTCTGTTATGTGTTTGTGGTATTAAGGGGAGCACCCTTCATCAAGTTACATTCGGGGATTTTCTGTAATTGCAAAGGTTTATCAAGTTTTGCAGAGATACTCGGCTCTGTGATTATCAATTTATTCTGGCGAAGGAGGGGCTAAATATTGAAATGGGAGGCAACACTCTCCGCATTGAACCCGATAAAATCGATGATATCTTCTCCTCGGATGCGCTGGTGACTCATTACTGCAAGGAGAGCGGCATTTGGGGCTTCATGGAGAGAATGAAGGGCGGGCATGACGAACATTTATCCAAACAGTTCGTGTCGTCTTGGAATAACATAAATGTCTCTATAGGCGGTATTCACTTCCAGCTGAACGAGGAGGTGATAGCCAAGGCAACTGGGCTATCCATGAAGGGGAGAAAATACAAGAAAACCAGCCGAACTCCGGACCCAACTAGCCTTAACCAGTTCTTCAAGGACGGCGAGATACCAGTGAAAAAGCAGGGGGTTTCAATAGGGAGGAGCTGCCGGATTTCTAGCCGAAAATCTACCTCATTGTGATGAAATATTTCACTTTGGAAGGTAAGTTCATTGTCTTCTATTATTACCATTTACCGTTTCTAAACCACGTGAGGAACAAAGATTTAATATCCATCCCCTTCTTGTTGCACTCCATTGAAAGCAACATCCTTGACATCAAGGAGAACCCTGATAAGCAAATGCCTATCCTTCACCAAGGCCTCCTCCTCTACCTTTATCAATTCCACAAAGCCATTTGTCCTGCACCTCAGCCCCCCCTGGTTATCCAGGAAATGACACAGGAGGATTCCTCGGCCAAAATTGAAAACCCCACCCAGTCCTCCTCCATGTCCGTCCGTATTACCTAGGAGGCTATTCCTGGTACCAAAGAGGGTAAGAGTCGGAAAAAATGTGTCAAAAATCCGTTTCTCAAGAAGGATGCCCAGGATGTGTCTTATGTTTCCAAGTCTGAGGATATGAACAATAGGAAGGAGGATGATAATCCCCCGGAGGCCGACTGTAAGGCCAAAAAAAGAAAATTATTGGAAAGCAAGGTCAACCTGGAGGTGGACTTGAGTGGGTCGGGTAGAAGGAGGTCTAATAGACTGGCCAAAGAGCAATGCAAAACAAAACTGCTGGAAACGGCGACTAAAGAGCTTTCCATGTCTGAGAAGGACTCCCAATCCACTGAGTCCATAAATGATTCTTCGGAAGACCACATGAGCCCCCCTCATATCCCTATCTCCGAACCCAAACCTACCATGGAAGCCCCCTTCATCTCTTCCCCATCCCTAAGCCCTGCTCACAATCCTCTGGAGAAGCCCCCTTCCCCTGTTCACAACACTGAAGCCCTAGAGGAGAGAAACAAGCTCAAAGGGACTCTTAAGAGGAGGTTTGAGAAGTTGGACAAGGAAATTGCTAAGATAAAGAATAAGATGCAAGAGCTGATGAACCAATGCAGGCTAACCAACAAATTTGATCTGAAAATTATACATGCATCAGCGACGACTCTGTCATTTGCAGGATAAGCTGGCGAGTGGCACTCTGGAAGCAAACGAGGACAACAAGGACCTCCTCCTGTTCTTGCAGGAAGAATGGGTGACTACTCTGCTGTCTAAGTAGTTGGGTGGAAACAATTAGCTCAATTCCTATGTTTTGGTCAATTTTGGAAGGGTTTAACCCTAGGTCCCCCAGCTGTGTGAATGGGATTTTTATTAGCTTTTACTGCTCTTTGGTTAGCCCTGTGTGGCTGTTTATTGATACCTTACTTGATACTTTATTTGATACTGCTGATACTAGATACTCTAGGTTATTTCGTATGTTCAGTAAGGTGACTTTTGTTTTTTATAGAGGTAGATTAGAACTGTTGAACACTATTATCCTGTTACTGCTGCTTGACTGGTTACATTAATATGTTGTTAATGTGCTACTAGTCCTCTATTCTATGGGCCAGCAGCCTACTGTTGCTTTTATCTATCAAAAACAATCACAACTTAAAGAGAGATCATAAATCTCATACAAGAGGAGAGAATGAATTCCCTCTAACATTTGTGGGCAAATCACAAAACATTTATTTCCCATGAGACAATAGGCAAAGTCATCACAAATGAACCCTCAAAGGCTTAGCTTTGGATTTTGGGATAACCCTAATTATGAGGTTAACACTTTTGAGTATAAGCATATATAAGGGAATATTGAGTCACGCCACCATGTTGAATGGAGACTTAAAAATTAGTACTTCTAATTTAGATGAAAGTTGCTTGGTTGGCTAAGTGAATTGAATCTTCTTTTTAAAATGTAGTGGTCAAGGGACGGATTTTACAACTGACTAAATAGAAGCTTTGAACATGTGAAGGGACTGCATCATGGATGGACTAGAAATAGGTTCAAATAAGTTCATCTTCATCAAGCCCAAGCACCATTTTAAATTCTCTTTTAAACCCATCATAACAACACTCAAGCGCGACATTTGCAAGGCTTAGACCTCCATGCATATCAAGTAGGAAACAAAACATGTGGATTATTTACGATATAGAAGAGGTAAAGGTTGTGCACATGAAAACTCCTTTGGTTTGAATGATAAAGTATGGTGAACAAAGGGAATTAGGTATCTAGCAAGGAATGGTCATCATTTCCTAAATGTTGAAAATTTTAAAAAAGAGTCGATGGGAAGACTTTATCACACAGAAATGCAATTCATATATCATGGTCAGAATCAAAGACTTAGCATGAGAACTAAAAACATAACGAGTGTTTCTTTCTCTTGCTCTTCTTGAGGATATCATTTGGGAAAAATAGTATTTATGATGTGAAGCCTGCGAATATCAGAAACTATTTACAACCCCTTGAAAACACATTCCTAGAAATAGGCCAGCTATAAAAGTTACAAAAAAAGGGTGAAGTGTTCTCTGTCACTCGTCACTTAGAAATGTTTGTAGATTTGCAAAAATGAGTTTTCGACCATTTTCAGCATAAAAGTGACGTTTTTTTTAAATATAATTCAAGAGAATGGTAGGGATTCAGAAGGAACTTCCAATGCCAATTCTAGGTTCCTAATGCTATTTCTAACCCTCCCGATACATTTCTCTCCCAATAACCCCATTTGTTAATATTTCCATTGAAGGTTATCCCAATGTTTTCCCCACTTCCTAAAGTTAGCCATATTTGCTTCCACTAAATGAGTTTCTTAAGTTTCATCTTCACCATTTCTGTTATTTGGTGGGACCAAGTGTGAAGCCAATTTGAATTGTTGCGGAAACAAGCGCTAGGGTAAATTCAAACCCTTCATGAAGCATAACTTAAAATAAGCCTTCAATAGTCCCAAAATAGGTGGAAAAGAAATAGCACGCCCTCTGTATCACTTGCCTGGTCCTATTTTAGAGTTCTTCCTGCTTATCAGTAACTTCAATTAAACACTGAATAGTCAGATAAAACATGCAAAAAGGTGGGTGGAGGGGGCGAAAGGAGGTGAGGACAGGGCGGGTGAAGGTTTGGCACGCACCCACTACTTCATTAAATTGATCCTAATTTACATTTCTTCCCACTGACCACTCCTATCGATATCATGGGCTGTGGAATGTTGTGTATCTTATCTTTTAATTCTCAACCTGTAAAAAGTTTGTTTAGAGAATAAAAAATTAATTAGCTTTGACCAAATTTCTGGGTAAAACCTAGCAGACCCAATCTTTACTTGTACTCGGTGACTCAGCAAAAACAGGCAGACTTAAAAAATACTTAAATCATTGACTTGCCAGAAACTCATTAAAACTTGGCATAGGCAAATCAATGAGCGAGTTTCTTGGCTTTCTTTGACTCATAGCACTTGTGATTCCTACATGTTTTGATTTAATTTTTGAAACTATGATTGAAACAAACAAGTGGTTTTTTAGCCCTTTCAGATTCACCTGATAACGTAAGTATGCACATCTAAAATTTCTTCCATGTCACCCCTTTCTTTGAGAAAAGTTTCTGTGAGTTTCCCTCATGAACATTCTCCTAGTAACATATTTATAGTAATTTTACTGAACAAGCATTCTATCTCACGTAGAAAGAATTATTTAACTGCACACATGTAAAATCTGCATGTGCAAATTTGATCGAGCAGAGCAGAGTTCTTTCAACAAAACACTTAAAATTATTATTGTGGGAACTTATTTACATACAACACATGATGCAACAGGTGCGATAAGTCTCCCTAAAGCTGAAAGAGAATCTAAAATAATATTGCATGCCATTGTTGAGCCTGCTAACATAGGCTCCTCAGAAGTGAGGAAGGCAGGAGTTTATTAGCTACTATTTCTGTCTTGCAGAGACTTCTCTTCTAAAGTTGTTATCACCATTGCAGTGCTTCTCTATATTGAGTCACTTTGTACTTCTATAGGAAGCCGATTAACATTCGTATTCTGATTTTATTGATCAGTACATGAATTAGAGCACATGATCTATACTTCACATTAGGGTATTAATCTAGATAGAAACCACAGAAATAACAGGTAGAGTTAACTATAATATTCAAAGCAATCCAAAATTTGTCTTATGTTCTAAATGTTTCAAATGAAGATAAAAAGAAAATACCGAGCATATGCAAATATTTGCACTGTACAAAAGACTAGTATAAAAAGCATATACCAACATGTAGTTTGTAGCTTTCAAGAATTAATGACGAGGAAACTAATATAAACATCTAAATTGGTTTAAATAGGATTCAAACCCGATTGATGTCTTTTAAAACCCAACATATAGCATGGGCAGTTCTTATACATAAGAAAACTTAAGGGGAAAACAATAACTAGATCTGGAACCAACATATAGCTGATTGGAAGAAACTACAATCCAACATTATCGTATACAATAGTTTCTCAAATGCATACATAAGTCTCTTAAATCCCTTTTATTCACCTCAGCCAACCATAAAGATTAGTGGTAAAAACAAGACAAAATTGCATGATCATCCTATGTGCCTGAACCTTTACAGAGCAATTTACTCAAGTAAATCTCACAATTAACAAGAAGTCCATTGTAAGAGATCCAGAAAATAAAATCAAATTTGTATATTCCAGTTCAGGTTCTAGAGGAAGAGCTTGTTGAAAGCCTTTCTCTTCGAGCTTTTTCTGCTTTGTCCATGTAATCTTGATGGGAATGGTGTTTTTTACCTGTCAAATGGATAAATAGTTAGTTGTAAGTGAATGCTAAAATTTACTTTTGTTGTTTGGCCATATATGATCATTTCAGCAATTGGGAATTAACTTCATTATGAAGATTTTCATTAATGATTTGTACTTGAACCAAGCAAGACAGCTTGAAAAGATCCAGATAATTACCCAAGAATCGAAAGCAATTTCAAAAAGTAGGATAAAATTGACAGACAAAGAAAGAAAACTTTAAACCCTATCAACTTTCAATGCAACTACTTATCATGGTGTTCAACCTCTGGCATGTGGACATCATTATGAAATAGAGGGGAAATAGCATTGAGGTATTGACTTCCCATATTACAAAGGTTAAAATGATATAGAAGTAACTATTTAAATTTTTCCCCTACAATAACAAGAATTATATCAAGAGAAAGACTAAAATCAACACAGGTACCAATCAAGTTATAAATGGGCAACTCTAGTGAAAAGGAATAAAAATAAGTTAAACAGAACCTCCAAAACAGTCCAAGACTGATCAGTGCTAGCCATATAAGCAGGGGAGTAAAGCTGATGACATTCACTCATACTGATATCCAACATTGTAAATATTCTCCCTTATTGAAAATATCCACATGTAAAATGCCTAATTAATGTGCATTTGGTATCATCAATTCTTCAGCAATTTGTATGTGCTTGGGATGCTTGCTAAAAAAACAAGGCTTTTTTAATTTGAAATTTGTTTGCTATGTACCCAAGGACACCTCCCCAATATATTTTGGCCCATTCCCTATTGAAGATGTGTGAAGGATGCAGAGACAGTTGAAAAGCATACCCAAATTGTAACCAATTTCAAAAACGAAAAAGGGAAACATTTTGGGGATGGCTGGTTTGAGGTAAATTTACTATGTTCCATTGAGTTTCTGGGAAGGGATTCACACAATAACATAACATTGATAAAGTTGCAAATGTACTGAGTAAAACACAAGAATAGAGTCAACATGAGTGATGAGAGTCAAAGAAATTAATAGTACTACAGCTACTTAATTGCTTCCATAATTCATGTCAATTGTCAAACAGTCAATCTGCATATGATATAAAAATAAAATGCCCAAAGGCTACAAGTTTGCATGCATATGTCAAAATGACAAAGTAACAAATGTCAAAAACACAGTAATAGAAAGTATAATGGCTGCCTCTCACCAGCATCTGCCAACATTGCATCAAAATTAGACTCAGAGTCTGAGTCACTGCCACTATGAATATGAAAGTCTGGCTTATCTAATGCGACTAAAAATTAAAGTGCATCAACAATAAAGGGGGTGCACCGGAACATTTGTTCCTTAGTAGGCTGGAAGTGGGGTTCAGGGGCTATATTTCATTTCACTGTTTTTTGGTTTTTGGATGATTGAAAAAATGAAGCAAAAATGAAAGAAAAATGCATTTATAGGGCAAAATTGTGACTTCTGTTCTTTGAATACTGGAAAAAAGGGGACAGCTGACATCCCCTATGTGTACTGGGGATGTCCAGTCGTCCCCTTGGTGTTTCCAGTGTTAAATTTCGAACCAGAATATCATATAAACAAAGCACAGATAAAACAAAACACAAGAACACCGAGGGGAAAACCCAACCACGCCAAAAACAATCCTTTATTAAATAATGATGAATGTCTGAATACACACACTTGAGAAAATATACTCAGCGTTCCCTCTTCAAACTTATTTACTAAGAAACAACTTAGGAACTATATACTCAATACACTTGAAGAACGAATGATGCTACATATGATATCAATAATAAATCACACTCCCTCTATCTTCTGCGAACAAAAGTTAAAACTAATCACAGAATAATGAGCAATACTAAACACAATACTGTATGCCTTAAAAACACTCCTACAGCAACAACCTGCATAACACAATAATCTCAGAATAATCGCTTCAGCCAGAAAAAACGATCATACTTCTCCTCAAAAAAATGATCGTTGAATGCTTAGACTTATGTAACCAATGAAGAGATAGCCGTTACAAACATGAGGTGACCTTTCATTTTAGAAACCAGATGATAAATCATATTCCTCAATTGATCGACACCAAAGAATAAACCGAAAGGTCATTAATCTTGAACGCATAACTGAAGCATCGTGACTCTTCAATGACAGCAGAGATTCTTCAAATGCTGTCGTGACTCTTCACAGCGAAGAACCAAACAAGAAGGAAATCTCTATGCCGTCTAAGTTCCCTGATCATAATAAAAGAATGATAGAAGACGGCAGCAGAGAATGATCATCACATTTACACGACCTGAACACTGATGCAATCATTTCAAGTAAGCAGATATCTCCTGCAGCTACCAAACTTCAGAATCCAGGACGTCTCCACCAATCAAGGCATCCCCTAAAAAAAACATTATTGGGACATCAGGGAAACATCCCCAAGGCATCCCTTGTCCGCAAAATGTCCCCGGGATGAGGACGGGCCAAAATTTCTAGGGACGCATCCCCGTGTACCACTGTAAATTTACTATCGATTTTTCATTTTCATTTTTCCTGAGTTTTTGCAAGTTTACTGAGTTTTTTGTTTTTTGCAATATGAATGCTCACAGGATAAACGTTTTTATTATTTTAATAATGTTATGAAAAAAAGAATTCCAAACAATAAACTTCAAATAACTACAAACCCTGATTCCAAAATTCATTCAATTGACAAAATAAACATACCATTTCAACAGAAAAGAGGTTTAATTCTGAAATTAGCAGATCTGATATTATTTCTTGAACAGCAGCAAACAGCCTAATTCTTCCAATCTCCTAATGTTGCCAGGCAATCCCAAAGTCCAACATCTAGCTGGGACTAATGAAATTTTCTGATGGTCAAGTTAATACCGATGGATCTGTACAGTCTGATACAGCAACAGCAATCTGATCTGTATGTGCATCCAAGAACCCCAGGTCACCTCCAAATTTAATTATACTTGCAGGCAATGGTGCTGCTAGCTGTAGGAGTAGATGATACTGGATGTATAGTGCCTGAATGTTCAGATCTGCTCCCTATCTCTGATAATAACAGTGAAATACTCTGCCAATACCTTTTATAGCAATCTGAAAATGGATTCCTTCTTCTGATATCTCTGAATGAAATAATAAATCAGACCCTTGGGAGGTCTCTCACTCCTATAGGTCCTCTTATCCACAAGGGATTTCGTCCTTTTCAGCCTGTGAAAACTGCCCTGAATGTCAGAGCTCTACAAACTCCAAACTTCTCTTGTATAAATGACTCAAAAGATGCCCAAATGAGAACCCAACATGGTCTTTTACTCCTTCAACCCTAACTCTATTTTAGGGTTTCATTATTTTATTAAATTTTATTTTATTCCTCTCCTGAGTAGCATCTACTTCATGGGCCCCCTTTATTAAAAAAGGTCTTTTTAAAACAACCTTATGCCTCCCTAGGTTGCCCTACCCACTAGGTGACCCTTTTATAAGACATTTTTTTATTTTTATTAATTTATTATAAAGTTACTTTATAAACAAAGTACTTTATTTTATTTATTTAAAAAGTTAATACTTTAATATTTTTATTTTTATTTTGTAGCCATCCACCTAGACTCTTCAACTGAAACTGATGATGCACCTAGTCTCCGAGTGATATCTAAATATAGCAGGCCAATTCCTAGTCTCCTTAAAAATAGGAAACTGTCTCTAGACACCTAAAATGGCTCATCAAGCCCCCTGCAAGGCTCCACAAACTCAGGGTGGTCAACAGTTGAACTGCTAGTCTCATCCTAAAAAATAGGAGACGGGCTTTGAGCTCCTAAAGGCCACACAAACCTCCCCAAAGGGCCACAAGACCCCCAAATGAGCTCCCTATCCACTATATTAGCTCACAGGAACCCTGTTGATAGGCTAATCCTACTAGCAAACATTTGTGCCTAGGAATGGGACATTACAGGTTGGGTACGTCTCCAACGACACTAAGCGAACTAAAACATGATCTAAGGGAACCATAGTGAACTTAGGGTGAATGCCTTCATTTTTTTGGCTATTTTTTTCTTTAAAAAAAAATCTTTGACATCATCTTTAAAAAATTATGAAAATGATGTGCGCCACGAAGGTCTATTTAGTCTTGAAGGTTTTCATTTGGGCTTGGTGGCAGGGACTTTGCCACTTGAGCTTACCTTGTATCACAATAGGGAACGTGCCAAGGGCACTGCCCTAAAACCTCATGAGGGGCACTATCGCTTGACCCCACTAAGGTCATTACACCAAAACCCCCACAAATAATTTGCACCTTGGCATGCAATGGGTGCATCGAAGAGTTATGACAAGCTAATTAGTGATTTGCTTTCCTTATTTTACTTACAATCATGCAATAAATTAGATCTCATGGCACGCTATTCAGCAAATCAAGTTGTGTGTGATCAACAACTTGACAAGCAAGTGACAACTTTGGATTGGGTGTTCATCCAATAGAAATCAATTCCATAATCCATCAGCTAGACTCTCAACTTTGTTTTCGCTCTATATCTTTGTGCTATGGAAATGCCTTTAAATTTAAGTAACAAGAAGATTTCATCACTTTTTATACATTTTTTATCTTTTTCCAAGGAAACTTAGGGACGCCTCCCCGGTGTTTTTTCGAGTGTTCCCATTTCTGAAATGTTCCAATGGCATGAGGATGCCTAGGAGACGTCCTTGGGTTGTCCCCAAATTTGAAAAACAATGCAACTCCTTAGCCTTCAGACCTTTGGCTGTGCTCAGTTTATACAATTGAAATATCAAGAAGAAAACAAAAAATTAGATAAACTTGGCAAGCCTTATCTTGTCAAAAATTGTGCATGTGAATGCTGTCAGAATCCCTTGTTGGATTGGACTACACTTTTGAGAAATGTTTATATTATCGATTTTGCTAA
The DNA here is from genome assembly GCA_027943335.1 of Chamaecyparis obtusa. Classification (NCBI taxonomy): domain Eukaryota; kingdom Viridiplantae; phylum Streptophyta; class Pinopsida; order Cupressales; family Cupressaceae; genus Chamaecyparis; species Chamaecyparis obtusa. Next base: position 2,164,140 of record BSBK01000682.1, on the reverse strand, counting down.
GAAGTGAACCTGGTACACTCAAGGTTGGGGAGATAAATTAGAATGGGTCTAACCTTGCAGCCAAAATCACCATCCACAACTAAAATATGCAATTTGGAGACAAGTTTTCTTTAACGATGGGTTTATTGTGTACCTCTGTAGCTCATTACACCATGCACAAGAAACTGCAAGTGTTGCAGAATTTTCAAATTCTTTTGTATCAAAACTCATCTAGCTTGCAAGGCAAACTTATACAAAAACTACTCTTCAATATTCATCACTGGTCTTCAAACCTCTTCCTGTAGCCAATTTTTCATCTTTGTTCAACTTCTTTTCACATGCTCTGTTCTGCAAAAATTATCATTCATTTCAGTTTGTCGCCTCAATCAACAGTTCCTGTATTTTCTTCAAATCTGCCTGCTCTCTTTTTCCCACTCTCTTCTCTTAATCTGTTCTCCTTGTTTTTTTTCTCCCTCTATTTGATCCCCACTTCCTATCTATTTTATTTTTCTTTCCTGCCTTACACGGCCAAGAAAAATGTAGTCGGCATACAATGCTTATTATTATGTTCAATAATATTGGTTATCTATCAGTGTATTAATTGTCATTGGTTGCTACTCTTGGGTGCTTGTACGTGTCAGTTGGTTAATGGTTGTGTTCCTCTTGGCAACCATCGGGTCCTTTAAATATGTTGTGTATCGCCAAGGAAGGGAGTGGTATATAGTCAGATGAATGGTAATCCTTGGCTGACCATCACTGGCCTTCTTCTCTGTACTGAATTCATGAGTGAATAAAGATATATTTTACTACTATATCTGGTATGCATTGTCATTTGTATTATTATTTCATGTATGTAATTTACCAGGTATAGCAGTAAACAAAAAACTACTCCTAAAACCTCCATACGACAGTCGCCAAAAGTCCATGAGGCTTTCACACGTGGCCAAAAGGGAAGCCATTTTTCCCACTATCTTGTCTCTATCTGTTTTCTCTTTGTTCTGTTTCTCCCTCTGTGTGAACCCCTCCTATCTATTTTCTTTTTCTTCTGTCTTCCACAGCAAAGAAAAACTACTCGTAAAACCTCTGTGGAACAGTCGCCAAAAGTTTATAAGGCTTTGACAGGTGGCCAGCAGGGAAGACATGGCTTTTATGATCATTTTCAACGGCCAATAACAGCCCTAAAATACCCATGTGGCCCAGGAAAATCAATAGCATCTCACTTAAGGCAATGGAGAATGAAGAGTCCTGGCCAGAAAAGGAAAATTTTGGCCACATAGAAACAATATCAAAAATTTGCTGCCAATTTGGTTAAAACTGCCAAAAATCAAAGGAAGAATCTTTGACCAGAATCGATTAAATTACCTTATCAATAGAGATTGTGTGATAATATTAACTCATCAGGAAAACACAAAAAGTAAGCCCTTTCTAAATGAGAAAATAAAACTGGCAGTTTTGTATGGCAAAGCATATCTTTCAGTTTTTTTGATTTATCAACATTGTATGCCTAGTGAAAGTCAGTCTCAACATTTAGGACAATTGAAATAATGCTAGACATTCTATTGCAATCACCGTTCTCCAAGATGGAACATTTTAAAACACAAAAATTTCAAGTAAGAGCATATTACAACTCTTGATGCATATATAGAATCTTGCTGTTTGCTCAGAGGACTCTTATCACCATTCTATATTAATCAAAATAAAGATCCATGGGATGTTAAATATGGTCTGAAATAGCATGATGTTGACCCAAATGACATTCACTGAAGGATTGAAGCAAAAACAAGCCTCAAATCTTTCTGAAGCAAACTCAAGGGAAACAAAATGACATAACTACAAACGACAACTCAGATGAAACTAGACGCAAACTGAAAATGGAACTTCAAAACTAATTTTGGTAGTGCAGGATCACATATGAGCCCAAGTACTCCTGCATCAGACATGCTGGGTAGAGAAATACTTCATGAGTGTGATGCTCATAACATTTTGAGAAATTTGGTCTTTATTTTTTATCCAAATAGTTTCTTCATTCATCCGATTTTTTTTCTTTATCCCATATTCATTACCTTCCTTTCAACTAGTCTTCTTCTCAGACAGCTTTGGCTTCCACTTATCCATCACCACACTTCAACTTTCATTTAATTCAACATTGGTTTGCCCTTAATAATAAAGATACAAGTCCATCACATTTAAACTTGGTGAAACATCTATTCCTTTTAAAAGCTCAATCTCATTGATAGAAGCTACAAATTTCTTCAAGACCCTACATGATCGTATCACTTTCCATTTTATATAATTTATGAGTTCCCTCTATGAACTTCTTCTGTACATGAGTAAAAGCCCAATTCCCCAACATGGAATTTCTGATCACTTTTCTTAAAATCAGCATACAGTTTATGATTAATGAAGCTCTCTTTCAAATCTTTGTTCACTTCTCTGGATATTTCTTTCATATGCACAGCAATACTTTCTTCCAAACTCGTTGTATTTCTCAATTCACCCACTCCCATTAGGCCATTCTCATTTGACCATTCTTTTTCAAGAATTCTGGATTGATTTCCTAATAAACTAACTCATCACCATTTGTAGAATTTCTTTCACTCAACCCGCTGCCCCAGTGTTGTTTGCAACACACTATCAAACTGTTGTCCAGTTCCTTTTCTTTTATTGACTCAAGGTAAGCTTCCTTCCATCCTTCACGATTGTATGAGTGTTTTTTCTTTCATCGTACATGGCTTCCCTATCAAACTGCCAAGGCCTTCCTAGCAAGACATGATAAGCATCTAAAGGCATTACATCACATAAAACCTCATCTTTGTAAGACCCAGTTTGCAAATTTACTAAACATTGCTCTTTTAATATGATCCAATGCCCTTTTTGCAACCACAAAAAATTGTATGGGCTTGGATGTTCCCAAATCTTCAATCCTAGCTTCTCTACCATTTAACTAGACTAAATTATTTGTGCTAATAGTATGTACGTCAACCTTACAACAATCACCTCCCATTTTACATATGGTTTGGAGAATACTCTTTCTTTGCAATGGTTCATTCTCCTCAGTGATTGGTTTCAACTTGTCTTCCACGGGATGCATCCCCGCCCTTGGAGACCCTGTCCTTGTCCTCCATGCTGTTTTGAGGACAGCGGGACGTTTAGGGACAACCCCCTACCATTCCCCTCTACTGCAAAATTCTGAGAAACATAGGAGAGGTATCAAGGAGCGCAGGAATGCCTGGCCCACCCCAAAATGGCTGAGAACGCATGAGACATCCCTCAACCATCCCAGGGACAGCCAAGCATCCCCCACGGCTTGCAGCCATTCGGTCAACATGAAAAACAAGAAAAGCATTTTTTAAAAACGATTTGACTCTTTAGGTAGCATGGAGGTCCCATAAGCCCTCCCACACCACTAACAAACCCTAAACTTATGCCCATAACAAAATAAAAAACATCTACATCCTTGCTCATTTCATTTTTTTGCTATTTCATATTTGTTGTGTGCAGTTAGCACTGTGCTCCTTGCTGTGAGAATTTTTTTTGTTTGAAGACTCTTGCAAGAGAGATTGGACTGATTTAGCGGAGATATTGGACTGTTTTTGTCACATTTTCCTTTTTGCTTCAAGTATGAAACAACTTATCAGCTGCAAATTTGAAGCTACAGCCAAGGTATACAAAAAAAAGTTAATTTTCTGCATTTTTAGCTTGTTAGTAAGAATGTAAATTTTAAAATATTTTAAATGATTTGGTTTCAGACTTTCAACCATTTAAAAAACACCACAAAATGCCAATGCACAACAGTAGTGGTGCCAATCATGAGGGTAGTGGAAGTGAAAATGAAGTGAACACAATATCAATAGGCCCTTCTTCTACTTCTGAAAATACAACCTCAGCTGCTATTCTACAAGACCGTTCTGCATGCATTCCACCATCTCTTCAAAAATATACAAAAGGCCCTTTCAACCCCAAGAAACCATTGCTTCAATTTGCCACAAATTTGACCACCAACAAGGGTAAAAATGTAAGGGCCAGCAACCCTCATTACCATGGGAACTATACTAGGGTTGGAACCCATCTATTGAGCGAGAGTGGACATGGTATTAGAGTTTACAATGAAATAAGTTATAACATTGTGTACTGTCCTAAAAAGTAAGCGTGTTTATTAGGTGCTCATTTTTAGCCCAATTTTAGTATGTATGGGTTCCCACATTGATTTCACGTCCTTCTAACACTTATGCATCCTTCAAATCAACATTATATGTTCAAAACTTGAGAATGGCTCTAACTTCTATGCATGATTTCCCATTTTTCATCCTATCTCATAATTTGTCCTCCACCTAGGTCCTATACATTCATTTTTAGATTTTGGGATTTGTCCTGATTTCCTGGCAAACTAAAGCTTTCACCATCTCGTTTTGGCACACTCCCCTAAGTCCCAAACAAAAATTTGAAGAAACCTACCTAGACTAGGTCGGCCATGTCCTAGACTAGGCCATCCAGGTCAGCCTTGTCCTGGGACTAGGTTGTCCAGGTCGGTCTTGTCCTAGGGATTTGTGTTTAAGTGGGTTCTGGCCCGATGCAGGAGTCTTCTCCTAGATTGTTAATTGAGGTCGACCCTGTGAAATCTGAGCCCCGAAATGTGTATAAAAGGAGACTTCTTCCTCTCATTTTGACATTAGACACATGCAAGTAATCATACATCCATTGTGCATTCATGAGATTCAAGTGCAAGCAAGCATCCATTATCAAGCATTCAAGCCCATTAAGCATTCAAGTGCAAGGAAGCCATCAAGAGCCATCAAGCATTTCAAATCTTCATTCTATCATGCATTCAAGGCATTTCCTTCCATAGATCTAGCTTATTTCCCTATTGGAGGCCAAGCAAAGGAGTTTGACATCAAGGAAGGAGATCCACATGCATCCATCAAGTCTTCTTCTTCTCTCTCTTCCTCAATCCAATATTGTGGAAAACTACAACATCCATCATTCAAGGGTTTGGTTTCATGATTTCCTATTGGGTTTTGTGGAGTCCAAGCTAATGCATCAACACTTGTGATCATCTCCATGATCATCTCCAAAGAGGCATTGCATCATTGAGGTAGAAGGTGATTTATGTTTCAAATCTAGATTACATTTCATCTTTCTTATGCAATTTCAATTTCATTTTTAAGGTTGATTCGTATACAGGGGTTTGTCTTTTAAGGTTGATTCCTATACAAGGGCTTGACAAAGGCAAACCCCTTTCCACAACCTTTTCCCCTTCTTTTATGTGTGCAGGAGCAGGTTGTAGAGTTTCAGATCCGGATTCTGGAATATCAGAATCAGTTATAAGACCTCTGCAAGTTTCATTTGTTTCGGAGTTAAAAGGACAAGGTCGAATTTTCCACCCTCGTCCTAGACTAGGTTGTCTAGGTCAGCCTCATCCTCTAGGTCTAAGATTTTCAAAGAAAGCAATTACAAGTGCCAAAAACCCAGATCTAGAGCTATACCTGATTTTGACACCTCTGCGATAGTCGAAATCAGATATGAATGTCAATCTTCCTCTTCTTGTTTTCAAGGTGAGTTCATTCCTCCTATTTAACTCCTTGCACTTACTTTATAGATCAATCTTACATATCATTTACAGCCTTTACAATCAAAGAATCCAAAACCCTACATTGTGGGTCTCACATTAGCACCCACACTCTTTCGGTTGTTATAATCAGATTCACCTTGTTAAGAGTGTTTTGCATTCCAATGTATGTGTGATTTGATGAGTGATCTACCTCTTAGCATTGCTCACCAATTCCCACATTACACATTGTAAGAGCATGTTGAAATCGCAAAGTTGGTTGGAGTGGTGAGAACAAAGCGATTGATACAACTTACAATAAGAAACAGTCACCTACTGATTTGCATGTTTCTTTCAATTTATTACACAAAGTTGTAATAGAAGAGAAGGAAGGCGACTTCAACTACAGGTGAGAAAAATATTGTGGTAGGGTTAATGAATATGCAAAAACATTAATAAGCCAATGATTCAATGACCAAATGTTTTTGTGCACATTTTATTCCATTTCATTTGGCAAGGTCGTCTTATTTCGAAGCTATGTTGAGAGATGCATTGACAGTTGGACCCTCTTGTGCCCCCCCTAGTGAACATAGATAGCATACCTCCCTCCTTGACAAACAATATTAAAAAATGAACATGTTATTGGCAAACATGGATTAGGATGGTTGTTTCATTATCATGGATGGGTGGGCTGATATTCTGTAATGTCCTCAAATTTTGGCAAAATAAATTAATTATTTTAAATTTGTCCAAATAAATTAAATATTAAAAGGATGACTTTATTTTAATTAATTTAATTAAAAGTGACTCCAACAAAATAAGTATTATTAAAAGTCACTTAAATTAATAAAATGACATTATTGTAATGTCAACTTTAAATTATAACATAAAGTTGCTTTTTGGAGGGAAATGAAATAAAATATTTCTCTCAAAATAAGAAAAAGGCTATTATAAGAGGAAGAAGGGAATTGTGAAGGCATTCTGGAAATTGTCACTTTAATTGAGTTTTTTCTTTGTGAGCTTGAAGCTTTGCTTGAAGGTCCAATTAAACCCTAGGACAGAAACCCTAGATGGTTTGGTGAGTTGAATGAGAACCCAAATCAGCCCCCTTGGTGGATTCGCTTCAAGATTCATAGGTGCATTATATTGTTCAGTTTTGTGGACGGCTATTCCATTCATGATCATAATTTGGAGATCATATCTCCCAGGGGCTTGATGATATGGAGAGGAATCATGTGGGTTTGTTGAATGTGAATTTTATGCATGTTTTAACATCGTAACAGCAGTATATTTGATGTAACAGCCATACATGTTTTATATTAGAATCATTTTCAATAGATTTGTCTTTGAAATCACTTATTTTTTTGGAAATCTATATCATTTCTTTTGCATGTTTGCATGTTGTTATTTTGCAATGAAATGAACCAAAAGACAAAAGATGTCAGGTATCGAAAACCCAAATCAAATTTAAGACAATATTCTAGTGGTAGCAGAGCCACAAATCCTACCAGTTTGTGAGGTTGCATGTCATATTTTTTCAATCGCACGTCAGATTTTTCAATTGCACGTTAGATTTTACAATTGCATGTCATCTTTTTCAGTCGCATGTCAGTTTAGAAGCAGTTTATGAAGAGGGTTATCATTGCATGTTATTTCTAAGCACTCCTAGTTAGTGGATTTGTGTTGCATGTCAATTTGGCGGATACCCAAAGGGTTGCATGGTACTCTTGAGCAATAGCCAACTCTCATCTTCTTGCCCCATGTAGCAATTTTCACTTCTGACCTCATTGAGAATTTAGAGATTTCCATTCATTTTGTAGGCATGGACTATTAACTTTCCATCCTTCAAAATGAAATGTAAAGGTGTGCCCTTCGTCACACATTTAACTCACACTTAGTAGATTATGCTTTAGTCCTTCAACATATAAAACATCTTTTGTTTTGGTTCTTCCATTTTTCAGACTTAGTGTGCCTTTGCCTCTTATGTTTGTTGTAGCATTGTCTCTAAACTTTACTATTCCTTCATCTACCTTCTTCAAAGAGAGAAATTTGCTCTTATCACCAGTCATGTGAGTTGGGATGTCAACATGCCATTGGTTTCTCTCATCTTGAGCATGTAAAGCAACTTGTACAAGCATGTACCTCTCCTTAATCGCTTGCTTCTTCCTCCAAACTTTATTTGATTTATTATTTTTCTTGTCACAAGCATCCTCTTTCTTTTCTTGTCTCAGAGGCTCAATAAAAGTACTTTTGTAGATCTTGGCTATATGCCCAAAATTATTACACATAACATATGACGCTATAATCCATTAAAGGAGCAAATGAGTTGAAGTTCCTTTTTGAAAATCTGAAATCATTCCTTGTATGTATTCTACATTCTACTACTTTATGCCCATATTGATTGCATGAAAAACAATAACCATGAAAGGAATAAATGAACCTAGAAGTGCATGGCTTTCTTTTAGAGAATGTCCATTTGAGGTTGTTCTTGTTGACCTTTTGAGACTACGAGACTTTATCATTCCTTCTTGCTTTCTTCTTTGTTCACCTCCTTGCTACTTCTTTGGACTTTTGAGGGCTGCATCATAATCCTTACTATCCAATTGCTTTTTGGTTTGCAAAATTTCACCATTAAAGTCAAGAACACTTTTGGTAAAGGGTGATCTTTGTGAACTAATGAGATCTTCTAACATTTCTGAACCCTTGTCAAACATCAATTTTTTGCTCAATTGCCCCTTGGTCTTTTCTAGCTCCTTCCTTAGGGAAATAATATCTGATTCAAGGTTCTCAAATTTTGTGATTTTTGCCTTTAGCTGCTCTTTCAAGACATCCTCAATGTGTTTGGTTTCTTCAGCTTGAGTCTTCAAGTCCTTGAATGTCTTCTCAGATTTTTCACCATCTTCTCAAATTTGATCTTTCAGCTTTGAGTTCCTCTTCTTGAGTCTTTTGATTTTATCAATGGCAACGATAATTTCTTCCTCAAGATTCGATATAGCGTCCTCCTTGCTTTCAAGCTTTCTTTGTCTTTGTCTTCATACCTTCAAGTTTCTTCTTTTATTTGGCCATGAAAAGAATTTTTTCTCTTCCACTTTCCAAAAAGCTTTCATCACTTTTGAATGAGCTATTACTTCCTTGGGCATATAAGCTCTTCTTGTATCTTTGAAAACCCTTCTTGGATTTTCCTTGATTGTACTTTATCTTGCTATGATGATTCTTCTTGTTTTTTCTTTTGTCAAAATATAACTTTTCCTCTTCAATAATTTGACTTGCAACCTATGGAGATTTTGTGGCATAATGACCTATATTACCACAATTGAAGTATTTATGTGGATACTTACCTTGCACTTGATAGAACCTTTATTGAACTTCTTCACATAGTAGGCTTCTTCCTCATCACATGAGCTTTTGCTTGACATTTAAACTTTGTTCTTCATCTTCCTTGGTGCCTTGAAGGCGGCTTCTCGCTTTAATGTTGTTCCATTCTCAATCCTCATTTCATATGTTGTAAGAATACCATGCAACTCATCCATCTTCAAAGTACTTAAGTCCATTTCTTTGATAGCCAAAACTGTTGCATCAAATCTCATAGGAAGAGATATTAATACTTTTTGCACAATAACTTCTTCCTCAATCATTTCTCCAAGACCATGAATAGTGTTAACAATTTCATCCACACAGAGAAAGTAGGCGGCAACATTTTCTTCTTCCTTCATCTTTAGGCTTTCAAATTGTCTCATGTGAGTTAGTAACTTAGCCTTCTTCACTTTTTCGTCTCCATAATTCTTTTGAAGCTTATTCCATATTTTTTTTGTCAATGTGCATTGCACACTTTGACTAGTTCATATTCGGATAACCTACTTCGGATTGCATCCATGGCTTTTGCATTGTTCTTGAATGCCTTTTTCCTATCTTGATTAATTGGTGGAGTAGATGGTACCACATAGCATTTACAACTGCTTGCCATATATCAAATCCACGAGCTGTCAAATAAGTGCGCATTCTAAAACTCCAAAAAGCAAAGTTGTTCCCATCAAGCAAAGGAGCTCGGCTTGAGGAAACGCCGCTTCTTAACTCACCATATGTGTTCTTAAGATCTTTCCTCAAGTGGTTAGGCTTTTTTGAAGGAACCTGCTCTAATACCAATTGAAGAAAACACACACACTTATACTAAGAGGTGGGTTGAATCGATATAAGATCAACTTTGTCAACTTTTAAATTTAGTAATCTCAAAGAAATGAATAGGCATTCACACAATTAAGATCTAACTAAAGAAGACAAGATGCACACAGAATTTTACGTGTGAACCCTTGCAGGAGAAAACCAATAATGCAACTATAATTCTTAAACTTCCAAGTTAAATAACACCACTATTAGGCCCTATTAATTTAATCAGATCTTAGACAACTCAGATTTAAATTATTGTTTATACATCACTGCATTGACACTTTCATTACACTCCAATCAAAAATGGCAACCTAACACCCAATTGGCTTATTATAATTAACAACTAATACTGATGTAAATTCTGCTCTCTTCCTTATTACAATAACGACTATATTATATCCAAATGATTCTGCAACAGTAACAATTCATAACAAGAGAAAAGACAAATCAGATCAACATAACGTTGCTGGAGTCCACATCCATTGAAGCTCAAATGCAAACTCTTTGTGAGATTGCCCTCCAAAACCACTAGGATCTTCATTCTACGATTCCCACACTTGAACAAAAGTGCATATAATGCATTATAAAAGGAATTTGGTTAACTGTAGTGTTGATGGGTGTTTTGTGACACTTCTCAACACAGAATAAAATACCAAGTATTCTATCCTCTCTTCAACAAGGAAACCTCAAATGCTAAACAATATGACAATGTGTGATCAAATAAGGCAACCCTAAAGTTTACACTGCGAACATGCAACTTTGTGTTGGATATAACTCAGTGAGTTGATGTGATATTATTGGTAACACACAAAGGGACTTACATTATTCTTTCCGGACTTAATCAATTATTTTCCCTTGAAGCAGCTGGAACTTGAATGCTAAACTAACTCAGACTTCAAATAACAAATATAAAAAGGATAAGGGTTTAGGTAATTTACTTTTAACACCTAAGGACAATGATAACAATGGATAGTGCTTTGATATTAGAATTTCTTAAACCAAGCTCTACTTTGCTATGAAGAAACAACTACACATAACTTGATGCAATCTCCAAAGGTAACGAAGGATTTTTATATTGCAACATTCATCCAAACACCCAACGCTGGCACAATCTAAATGAACATCCACAATCGAACTAGTGCTTAAGTGGTTCAAACTAACCATACACTACAATTTACAATCAACAAACTACAAATGGTATGAACCAAGGAATTCATCAAGTATTGCCACACTGCTCCATTAAATTCAATGAACTTTAACTAAACTTTGAGAAGTAGAAACCATGCAAAATGTTGAAACAACACACAAAGATCCATCATATCTTCAATCAAAATTGTAAACTAACTTCAACATAATATTGGCAACAATTTTTTATCTCCTCCTACTGCTACTTCTAATCTATGTCTAATCTTCTAATGATTTACAAATGAGAAGGCCAAGCCTTTTATAGACCCATAAAATCACAAATGAAGGGCACAAATTGATTCTAAATCAACGACCAAGATGATTCCAAGCAAACCCTAATTAGGGTTGTTACAACTACTACTTACAAATATTTAATGTCATCCAATGAGATGATTACATTGCTTTGAATAACATATCCTTTCAAGGATGGACCAAAGAGAAAATTGGTTATAGTGATACATTAAATGCTTTCTACATGTCCACTTGTAAATGAGTCAATTTTAATGAACTTGGAATCCTTTGATTGGTTAAAGATGAGTGGGCGCCACCTCAGCGTGTATATCTTGTAAACTTTACAGTTCATTCACAAAGAAGGGAAATCTCTTGATACTCAACATCTCTAACTTTGATTAACTCTTCTAAAACTATCTACTTGTGAATGATTGTTATGGTTCATATTGTTAATGATTCAGTAGCTGCGAGAGAAATCATTCTTACTTGTTCTATTTTTCTCTTTATCATTGTCGTTGTTGAATCATATGGTGACATGACATTGTAAATGATATGACTTGGCAAAGTGAATTCATCGTGTGTTGAAGTTTGATGGTTATTTTGTAAAGGTCACGATGGGAGTTATTGTGCGACTTGCATTTATCGTGAGTAGTATATGTAACAGTTGTCTCTCAGCCTACCTCAAGTGTCTCTCCAGTGACTTGGCATAAAACTTCCTTTTAGTCAGGTTGTTGATATATCTGGGTGCTCTGATAAATTACATCTTGAATATGTGTGCTCTAAGTTTCGGTATACGTGTGAGATAAATTACAGAAGTTAACTCTTCAGAAAAAAAATTCTTTTGTATATTCAATCTACATAAGATTGATATAGTTTGTAAGTCTTTTCATGTTTTAGACATATCTGTGAGATACTCTTGTTTATGTTATGATCAATCTACATGTAGGGTAATAAAGCTTATTGATTAGATGTTGAGAGTATTCAATCGTAAGCTTGAGATCACTGTACTTGTTTTGACCTGTCAATAAAGGGATCTATTTTTGGGTGTGGTTGGGTTTTTCCCTCGAGGAGGGTTTTCCTAGGATAAATATTTGTGTCATTTGTTCTTATACTTTTCTGAGTTTTTGTTTATTGTGTGTTATGCTATTCTAGTTCAAAACATTAACATGGTATCAGAGCGGATCTAAGGAAACGATCCAAACCAGAATAGAACAATTGGATTCTAGAAGAATTGTGATGTCTAATGGGAGTCAAATATGCTGTTCAAAATGAGGGATTCATATGAGAACATGTAGTTAAAGAGCCTTGGAGGGTAGAATCTCTGATGAAGCTTCTCACCTAGACGGGGAGGATGTTGTCATGATTCGTCTATGCTTGTTGAGTTTTAAGTAGCTGCAAGATAGATCTTCTTCTCAAATTGATGTTCTCTGTCTCTTACGGGTTTCAATTGTGTTGCTGATATGAGTTATCTCTTCACCTTTCTGCTCCTGTTATGTTCACAATTCTATCTCTTATAAGAGTTTCCTTTGGAGATTGCTCGTGTTTTGTTTCTCTGCTCATTCGTGCTTCAGTCAGCATCGTGTGTCTTATGCTTATCTTTTATTCAACATGGTTCCTCTATCATCAGCTTTGTTTGATCGTGGTACTCATACTTGTTCCAAGTCGGATGCTGACTGGGCATCAATTACTTGTGGCTCTTTATATTCACCGGTTGAAATTTTGTTTTCACCGCTGGCTACGGTTCTATATTTGCGGCATGTAATTAATTATTTTCTCTTCAGTTACTTTGGTCAACGTTTGGACTGCCCCGTTATCTTCTCATATTGGGATGCCGATTTAATTTCCAGTTAGTAGCGTTTATTCATGTGTGATACTCTTCGTTATCTAGTAGAGTAATCGATGATTACAGTACTCATCAATTCTGATCTAAATATGTATTGCTGAATATTGTTTCTATATATCTTTTGGGTTGAGACTTTGCCGCACAGTGTTATAGTGCTATGAGAATTGGTAACGGTAGTCCCTTCACCTCCCAAGAGAGATGCTCCAGTTTGATCGTATATTGGTCAAATTCATTGATCGTATATTGGTCAAATTCATTGTAGGAGATAAAACACACAGTTCTGATGTTCTACATCTCCGTTCAATAGAAAATATCAGTGATTCTATGTCAAGCCTTTAATCTTTACTTTGATTATATGTGTACTGAGATATATATCAATGATATTGTGAATAACGCTCTGTATGTGTGATCTTCATGCCTATTATGAGAATCATATCATTTGCATAGACGACTGTGAGTCTCGAGAAGCTGTTATTATTTTGATTCTACAGTTAGGGTGTTGAATTTGTTAAGGAGAGTGACATTGAATCTTTTGTATAAAAGCTCAAGAGTTGTGAGCTATGTACTGAGATTGTTATTAGCTGAATAAAGGAATCATCTTTTGGCGTGGCTAGGTTTTTCCCTCTGTAAGGAGGGTTTTCCCAGGATAAGGACTTGTGTTATCTGTTACTTGTGTTTTTCATTTCAGTTATGTTATTTTGGTCCTCAAAAATTAACAATGCTTACATGTTTGGTATTCATGTCTATGAAGATAGCAAATGTACTGGTGTTCAAATATTTCATTCTTTGCCTACACTATAACTGTGTGATAGCGAAAGATCTAGTGGTGGATTGTGAGGAAATTTAGGCGATAAAGAGATAAGTATTTGAATATTGATCATGAATTTTATGTAATTACTTTATGCTATAGTATTGAGAATAGTGAATCATTTATGCTTTTAGCATTGATCTGTTTATTTTCTCTTCATGAATAGTTTGATTCTATGAACTATTGCTAATCTCTCTAAAAATGCTTCCAAGACGGATCGAGAAGCAACGGGATGATGAGAGATTACATGCAAAGTCATGCAAGCTATAGAAATGAACATGGGGACACTGTTTGCAGCCATGGGGCTGAATTGGTGACACATAACTTCATTAAAGAGAAAGAACCTATTCAAATTGTCATTGCAATTAGTTTCTTCGAAGAGGAAGAAATGACATTCAAATGGAGACTATTCAGCTACAGAAATCAGATTCAGAGGGAGCTTGAGTGGCAGATGTAGACTGCCAAGTCCTTTGCAGAGGATCAACAAGCTTGTATAGTAATGTCACTGCAAAAGCTCATTGTTGGACAAACATTGGAGCCAATTTGTTGTTATTGTGATAATCAAAGCTATGAGAATGCTGCCCCTGTTGAGAGGGAGTCTCAGCTGAGAGGAAGTCTCAGCATTCAGATGATATTTTATGTGTGCTTTAATGAGCTCTTCTCTGTGAGGGAGAAGTTCGAGGTGCAATCCCTTGTTAATGAGTTCTTCTATGTGAGGGAGAAGTTCGAGGTGCAATCCTTTGTTAATGAGTTCTTCTCTGTGAGGAAGAAGTTTGAGATGCAATCCTTTGTTAATGAGTTCTTCTCTGAGAGGGAGAAGTTCGAGGTGCAATCCCTTGTTAATGAGTTCTTCTCTAAGAGGGAGAAGTTTGAGGTGCAATCCCTTGTTAATGAGTTCTTCTCTGTGAGGGGGAGGTTCGAGGTGCAATCCCTTATTAATGCATTCTTCTTTGCGAAAGAAGTTTGAGGTGAAATCCCTTGTTCCATCCCCTGAGAGTGGCTATGGTGGATCCACCCTCTAGGAGTAGCCATGGTGGATATCATGTGAGAGAATCCATGACTTGTTTTTCTATTCTTTCACCCTCTGGGAGTAGCCATGGTGAATGTCATGTTGAGATGACAATATTATGTTCAAAAAATCTATGATGAGATTTTTGTTATTGACACTTTTTGGTTCCAGCTCCATTGTGCTTGTTAGGCTGAGAGGCACCATGACATATGAATGATCTCTCTCTTGCTAAGAGGGAGTGTTAATGATTTCAGTAGCTGCGAGAGAAATCATTCTTACTTGTTACCGTTTTTCTCCTTATCATTCTCGTTGTTGAATCATATGGTGGCATGGCACCATAAATGATATGACTTGGCAAAGTGAATTCATTGTGTGTCGGAGTTTGACAGTTCTTTTGTAAAGGTCACGACAGGAGTTATTGTGCGACTTGCATTTATCATGAGCGATATATGTAATGGTTGTCTCTCTGCCTACCTCGCGTCTCTTCAGTGACTTGGCATAAAACTTCCTTTCAGTCGGGTTGTTGATATATCTGGGTGCTCTGATAAATTACGTCTTTAATATGTGTGCTCTAAGTTTTGGTATATGCATGAGATAAATTACAAAAGTTAACTCTTTAGAAAAAAATATTCTTTTGTATATTCAATCTGCATAAGATTGATATAGTTTGTAAGTCTTTTCATGTTTCAGATGTATCTATGAGATACTCTTGTTTTTGTTATCATCAATCTATGTGTAAGGTGATAAAGCTTATGTTAGCATCAACTAATGGTAACCGGTAAGCTCTCTACCGGTCCAAGTATTGTCATTGATTGGCAAAAGAGGATAGAGATCTGTCATCTCTATACAGGTGGAAGCTCTAAGAAAATCTACATCAAGAGAGGCTGGTTTGGCAAGAAAAGAATAACTGTAATCCATTGTAACCGGTCTCTACACTAAGCATCAGTAACCGGGCAATGCACTCAATTAGGGAAGAGAGTATTCCAGTATCAACCAAGGACCAAATTACAACCGGTATAGACAAGTACAACTAAAAGCAATATCCAACTAAGTGTCTATAACACAACCAGGACAGTGCAACCGGTAATCCACGCAAAAGGAAGCACACCGAGGACGTGCAACCGGTAAGCCAAGAAAGAGACAGCAACAGGTCAAAGACTCTTACCTATTTATAGCATGAAAAACTCAACCGCTATATTATAAAACTCCGGTATGAACCAAGGAAATCATAGTCAACTGTCTATTCCAACCAACTCTTCTTGACCAGGATTTATTGCAGTAAATCCAAGAGACTTTGAGTTATCTTGGTGATCGGTTTGAGGCGCAGTTGACGGATTTAAAGCCGGAATCAGTGGCTTTCTGAGACGCGATTGAAGGATTTAAAGCCGGCATCTGTGGCTTTAAATCAAAGTGTTATCTCCTATGAAGGAAAGTTGTCTGGCACGCAACTACCGCTTTCTTCATTAATCAAATAAAGCAAGGGCATATATCGGACGTTTCCTCAGTAGATTGGTACTCAACTGAGCATTGAATCCGATGTAGATCTGAAGTTAGGTCATGTTTAATGAGCACAATTAGGGCCAAGACCCTATATATTCTTCTACCTAAGGCAAATAGAACTTGCCTTCATTCTGCCGAGAAAAAGAGTGAACCTATATGCTACAGAAGCAGGGGTAAAAGAAATTAGAGAAAGAGAAATAAAAGATTGTGCAAAGCAGCAAAACAGTAGATGAGAATACACCTGCGGCAACCGGTGTTGGTTCTTAGTTGAGCACAGATAGAGACCTTATCAGGCTAAGCAAAGCCATCTATAAAGATCTTTCTTCTATTGTTTTCTAGCAAACTAGAAAAGACAAATCTCAATATTTGAGTGGACTCTAACAGGTCCCTTGTATCAAAATCCCTTAACCGGGTGACATCTTTCAAGGTGTTTAAAGTCCTTTAACCAGGCAGGTCCTAACAGACCTTATTGTAACAAATCCCTTGACCGAGTCGCATCTAGCAAGTGTGCTTTTATCCTTTAACCGGGAAGGCTCTTAACAAGGCATACTCCAAGAGAGTACAAAATTTGTGAGGTCTCCTCAAACCGTGGTTTTTACCCTAACCGGGTTTCCACGTGATAAATCTGGTGTCACTTTGTGATTGTTTACTTACTGTTATTGTTTGCTTAAATCTGTCTGCCTGTTGTGCTGTAAGTTTACATCACTGGATTTAGAGAAAAAAAGTTTTTAGAGGTGTTGATTCACCCCTCCCCTCTCAGCACCGGTTGGGACTGTCAATTGGTATCAGAGCCAAGTCTTGTTTTCTTTGCTGCTTAACCGCACAAGGAAAAAGTCAAGATGATGAGAAAGGAATGACCAAAGTTTTCAAAAGAAAACTTCACCTTATGGTGCAGCAGAATGAAGCTGTATATGAAGACCATCGATGACCAGTACTGGAATCACGTTACCACCGATTACAATGAGCCCGCTGGCACCTTGACGCCTAATCAAGAAAAGATCAAGGTTGAGCACACGGCAACCATGGACATGATAGCTAGCACACTCCCTGATCATGTTTATGCTGAGATTGAACATCTTGAATCTGCCTTGAAGATTTGGGGTAAGTTACAAACGGTCTATGGAGGGGATCCTAATGTTCAGAGAGCCAAGGTCGAAAGCCTCAAAGGAAAGTACGACAACATGAGGATGAACGAAGGAGAAGACATCGAGCAATATAGCAACTGAATCAAAGAGGTGATCAACTCCATCAGAAGCGCTGGAGGCAAGCTAAGTGAAGAAGAGGTGGTTAGCAAAATACTGAGAACTCTCAGACCTCAGTATGCGATAAAGATCTTTGTCATTCAAGAGCTCGGGTCGGTGACCAAAGATCAAGTCACCCTAGATTCCCTAATCGGTAAGCTAGCTGCCTTTGAATTAAGTAACTTTGATAATAGCTTGTCCGTTCAGGAAGCAGCGTTTAAGTCCTCTGTCAACGCCTCTTCCACCAAAAAGGGAAGAGAAACCGGTAATTCCTCTACCAGTAAGGTTGGCAACCTTGTTGAGAATCTGCTCTCAGAGGAGATGGAGCAAGATGAGTTTGAAGCTCTCATTGCTAAGAGATTTCCTAGAGGGAAAGGGAAGTACAAAGGAAAACTCCCTTTGAAATGCTTCTCCTGCAACAAAATAGGACACATTGTTGCCCGGTGTCCAGACAATGATAACAAAGACAAAAGAGACCGGTTCAAGAACAAAAAAAAGAAGGAATGCTACCTTGCGGAGGAAGCAGTCACTTACAATGAGTCTGAAGACTCAGACGATCCAAAAATTGCATTTGTTGCAATAAAGGAGGAGAGCCCAATTGTCAATGAAGTTGCACTCATATCCAGATCTCATCAGCATGATGATTGGATCATTGACAGCGGATGCACACACCATATGACCGGTGACAAGAATAAATTCATCAACTTGGAGCTCAATGACAGCAGATCAGTCACTTTTGGAAATAATGCCCCTTGTGCCATCAAAGGTAAGGGATCTATTGCTCTCTGCAACAATGTTGTCTGTGAAGATGTGTATTGGGTTAAAGGACTCAAGTACAACTTGATGAGTGTTGCACAGCTAAACAACAAAGGATTCCAGTTGGAGTTTGGTCAAGGTTCCTGCATAGTCAAAAATCAATCTGGAACTCATGTTGCTACTGGTAGATAGAGCAACGACAACCTATTCTACCTAGACTCAACGGAAGGAGCCTGTTTAATTGCTTCGGTCAGAGGAGAGTCAAGCAAAATCAGTCTTATCTCCAAAGAAGACAATAGCTGGTTATGGCACAAGAGACTCTGCCACATAAATTTTGACAATATTGTCAAAGTGAGTAAAAAGAAATCGGTCACAGGACTCCCAAAAATTGCAAAACCCATGAGTGGTATTTGTAAAGATTGTCAGTTAGGAAAACTGACAGGAGCAAGTTTCAGTAGTAAGTCCTCTGCTGAAAATGTTCTAGACCTTGTGCACCCAGACCTATGTGGACCAATGAGGACAAACAGCTATCATGGAGACCATTACTTCATGCTGTTTGTAGATCACTTTTTGAGAATGATGTGGACACTCTTTCTCAGAGAGAAATCAAAAGCCTTTCACATGTTTAAAGTTTACAAGGCTAGAGTGGAAAAGGAGCCCGGTAGAAGCTTGAAATGTCTAAGGTCGGATAGAGGAGGTGAGTACACCTCTCAGGAGTTTACTCATTACTGTGAGGAACATGGCATAAAGAGACAGTTCTCTACACCTAGGGCTCCTCAGCAAAATGGAGTAGCAGAAAGAAGAAACAGGACGTTGATCGACTGTGCCAGCACTCTGTTGATCCAAAAGAATCTCCCTCACCACTTCTGGAGAGAAGCTGTCAGTACTGCCGTCTACACCATCAACCGAGTTCAAGTCAAAAAGGGAACTGGAAAGACTCCTTACGAACTATGGTTTAAGCATACTCCCAGCGTAGGCTACTTCAAAATCTTTGGTAGTAAATGCTACATCAAAAGAGAGATGTTTTTTGGGAAGTTTGATCCCAAGAGCGATGAAGGAACATTCTTGGGTTATTCCACCAAAAGCAAGGCCTATCGGTGTCTGAACAAGAGAACGGGCAAGATAATTGAAAGCATCAACGTAAGAATTGATGAATCATCAAAACCAAATAAGACGACCGGTCATGACAATCATGAAAGTCTTAAAAATACTAATGGAGGAGATGCCTTTGAGTTCAATAAAGCTACAACTGAAGATGAAGGAGTAACACCCATGAACAAACATCAAGAGCGGGAGACTGTACCCGAAGCAAACAGGCCACCATAGGATGGTGAACAAGAAGATGTTCTGAACCATGATGAAGAAATTGCTCAACGAGACAAACCTGACCGGGAACAGAGACCGACTCTCCCAAGGTATGTCACATATCACTCTACTGACAATATAATTGGTGACAAACATGGGAACGTCTTGACCAGAAAGAAGGCCAAAGAGAACATTTGTCTGCTTTCATGTGTTGAGCCCAAATCCACCAAAGAAGCCTTGGAAGATGAGAATTGGGTCAAGGCCATGGATGAAGAAATCAAACAAATAGAGAAGAATGATACATGGGAACTTGTGCCTAGACCTCAGGACAAAAATGTCATTGGGACAAAATGGGTCTACAGGAACAAACTGAATAAGGACAGAAAAGTCATCAGGAATAAAGCAAGACTGGTTTGCAAAGGATATGCTCAGGAAGCTGGATTAGACTATGGAGAAACTTTTGCACCAATGGCTAGATTGGAAGGGGTAAGAATTATTCTTGCCTATGCAGCTCACAAAAGGTTTAAAGTTTACCAGATGGATGTAAAGTCTGCGTTCCTCAATGGAATACTGGAGGAGGAAGTCTACATTGAGCAACCGGAAGGGTTTACATCTGCTCAAAAGACTGATGTGGTCTGCAAACTAAAAAAGGCTCTCTATGGGCTTAAGCAAGCTCCAAGGGCTTGGTATGAAAGGTTGCATTCATACCTTCTAACCATTGGATTCACAAGAACCGGTGACAACAGCAATATGTATCTCAAAATCGGAAAAGTTGAAAATTTAATTGCTGAAATCTTTGTTGATGACATCATTTTTGGAGGAGATGACAGGATGAGCAAAGCCTTTGCTGAAGAAATGAAGAAAGAATTTGAGATGTCTATGATAGGGCCCATAAAATTCTTTATTGGACTACAGGTCCATCAGCTAAAAGAAGGTATCTTCATCTCTCAGTCCAAGTACATAAAAAAAATCCTTAAGACTTTTGGACTAGAAGAATCCAAACCGTTGGAACTCCAATGATAACTAATCTCAAGTTATCAAAAGACAATGATGCCAAAGAAGTAAATGAAACAATGTATCGGTCCATGATAGGAAAACTGCTGTATGTTGTTCACAGCAGACCGGACATTGCTCATGCAGTTGGCATAGTGGCAAGATTCTCAGCTAATCCCAAAGAAACACATCTAATGGCAGTAAAGAGAATCTTCAGATATCTAAAAGGAACTGGGGAATATGGCTTGTGGTTTCCACACAAGGGTGGATTCCAAATAAAAGTCTACACTAATGCAGACTGGGCTAGCAACGTTGATAACAGAAAGAGCACAAGCGGTGGTGCATTCTTTCTAGGTGGGAGGATTGTATCATGGACAAGTAAGAAGAAGAACTACATCTCACAATCCACTGTTGAAGCTGAATATGTTGCTGCTGCAATCAACTGCAAACAGGTGATTTGGATCAAACAACTGCTGGAAGGTATTCAAGAACAAGTACTTGGTCTGATCGCAATTCACTGTGACAGTACCAGTGCCATCAACATATCCAAAAATCTTGTTATGCACTCCAAGACCAAGCACATTGCCATCAAGTATCACTACTTGAAGGAACTAGTACAGGATAAAGAAGTAAGATTAGAGTATGTTCCCACCAAAGAACAAATTGCTGATATATTTACAAAGTCATTACCAAAGAGTACTTTTGAGTATCTCAGAGGTAGACTGGGGGTGGTACCCCTCTCTGATCATCAGTAATCATCAACAGGGAGTCATCAGTTCATTATGACTCAACAAAAGGTTACACCTTATCTTTTATGAACTGATGAAAAGGACTGCTGCTCGCAGGGGGAGCAGATTAGAGAATGGAAATCTTTCTAATTA
Organism: Chamaecyparis obtusa; assembly: GCA_027943335.1. Lineage (NCBI taxonomy): Eukaryota > Viridiplantae > Streptophyta > Pinopsida > Cupressales > Cupressaceae > Chamaecyparis > Chamaecyparis obtusa. The sequence continues at coordinate 2,142,700 of BSBK01000682.1, read as the reverse complement.
GCCTTTTGGCATTATTGTCAAAAAGGGGGAGAGATTGTGGTTTGGCAATCGGCAATCAAACCGGTTGGTAAACCGGGGAAATAATGCAAGACTCCAAATGCCCTTCAAAGTTTTGTCATCAATGCCAAAGGGGGAGATTGTTAGCATCAACTAAAGGTAACCGGTAAGCTCTCTACCGGTCCAAGTATTGTCATTGATTGGCAAAAGAGGATAGAGATCTGTCATCTCTATACAAGTGGAAGCTCTAAGAAAATTTACATCAACAGAGGCTGGTTTGGCAAGAAAAGAATAACTGTAATCCATTGTAACTGGTCTCTACACTAAGCATCAGTAACCGAGCAATGCACTCAATTAGGGAAGAGAGTATTCCAGTATCAACCAAGGACCAAACTACAACCGGTATAGACAAGTACAACTAAAAGCAATATCCAACTAAGTGTCTATAACACAACCTGGACAGTGCAACCGGTAATCCACGCAAAAGGAAGCACACCGAGGACATGCAACCGGTAAGCCAAGAAAGAGACAGCAACAGGTCAAAGACTCTTACCTGTTTATAGCATGAAGAACTCAACCGCTGTATTATAAGACTCCGGTATGAACCGAGGAAGTCATAGTCAACTGTCTATTCCAACGAGCTCTTCTTTACCGGGATTTATTGCAGTAAATCCATGAGACTTTGAGTTATCTTGGTGATCGGTTTGAGGCGCAGTTGAAGGATTTAAAGCTGGCATCAGTGGCTTTATATCAAAGTGTTATCTCCTATGAAGGAAAGTTGCCTGGCACGCAACTACTGCTTTCTTCATTAATCAGATAAAGCAAGGGCATATATCGGATGTTTCCTCAATAGACTGGTACTCAACTGAGCATTGAATCCGATGTAGATCTGAAGTTAGGTCATGTTTAATGAGCACAATTAGGGTCAGGACCCTATATATTCTTCTACCTAAAGCAAATAGAACTTGCCTTCATTCTGCCAAGAAAAAGAGTGAACCTATATGCTATAGAAGCAAGGGTAAAAGAAATTAGAGAAAGAGAAATAAAAGATTGTGCAAAGCAGCACAACAGTAGATGAGAATACACCTGCGGCAACCGGTTTTGATTCTTAGTTGAGCACAGATAGAGATCTTATCGGGCTAAGCAAAGCCATCTGTAAAGATCTTTCTTCTATTGTTTTCTAGCAAACTACAATAGACAAATCTCAGTATTTGGATGGACTCTAACAGGTCCCTTGTATCAAAATCCCTTAACCGGGTGACATCTTTCAAGGTGTTTAAAGTCCTTTAACCGAGCAGGTCCTAACAGACCTTATTGTAACAAATCCCTTGACCGGGTCGCATCTAGCAAGTGCACTTTTATCCTTTAACCGGGAAGGCTCTTAACAGGGCGTACTCCAAGAGAGTACAAAATTTGTGAGGTCTCCTCACGCCGTGGTTTTTACCCTAACCAGGTTTCCACGTGATAAATCTGGTGTCACTTTGTGATTGTTTACTTACTGTTATTGTTTGTTTAAATCTGCCTGCCTTTTGTGCTGTAAGTTTACTTCACTGGATTTAGAGAAAAAAAAGTTTTTAGAGGTGTTGATTCACCCCTCCCCTCTCAGCACCAGTTGGGATTGTCAGCTTATTGATTGGATGTTGAGAGTATTTAATCATAAGCTTGAGATCACTATTATTGTTTTGATCTGTCAATAAAGGGATCTATTTTTGGGTGTGGCTGGGTTTTTCCCTCGAGTAAGAGGGTTTTCCCAAGATAAATATTTGTGTCATTTGTTCTTATACCTTTCTAAGTTTCTTTTTATTGCATGTTATGCTATTCTGGTTCAAAACATTAACACATACTCCTAAATTGCTTCATCTTCATGAATGTTTCTTCTTCATCTTTGGTATTCTTCTCCTTGGACGTTATCTTGCTTTCTTAAAGTAACAAGTCCTTTATTTCAATCTTGGATTTCCAATGGAAATCCAAGATTGTGATAGCATTCTTCATTTGTAGAGCTATTCACTTCTTTATACATCTTGTGATCTTGAGGTGTAAGTCTTCCCTTGAATACCTTTCCTCAAGCTTGAACATCTTGAACTAGTCCTTATCAAAGTATGAATTTTAAATTATCCTAGCATCGTAATCTTGAATCCTTCGTGATGTTTTGCATTTTTATCATTCATTATCACTCTCTTGATCTTGACCTTGATCTTCTTGTCGTGGTTGTATCCTCCATGTTGTGGAGTCCTTCACGTTGATCTTCCTTGCATGACTTGGACCTAGATTTCCTCATGCTGCTGAGGTATCTTCCTCCTTGCTCACCACCATCTTACATGCAATCAATCCTGCAAAAGAAAGAGAAACACTTTGGATCAAAATCATGAATAAAAATGCAAATGCAAAACATTTTCATGACTTCAGATTAGGAATTTAGACTCTTTGAAATCTGGATTAGGACTTGTATTTGAAATCCTGATTTCTTCCCTCATAACCTTGCCAATTTGGCTTGAAGTCCCCTTGAAAGGCTTGTCATCAATCTGGAAATTTTCGTTTTTGATCTCTGATTTTGCATCAAAACTGATTTTAAATCATCTCAAATTCACTTTCAAGATCTGGAATTCGCATGCTTAATCTGGAAATTTCACTCTTACTAGGGCAGAAAAAATCACACTATTTCTCATTATATTGGCCTTGAATCTGATTAAAACCACCCTAGGCCTGATTACATTTGCATTCAATCTGCTCAAGTTGTTGATATTTTCTGATTATTCTTGACAAATTCGCTCAGGTCTGCTGAATTTCGCAACCTTCCCTGCTGGAATCGGGTTGCTTTTCTGAGGTCTGCTGATAATTCACTCTACCTTATACTTGATTTGTCTTGATTAGATGTGACTCACCTTTGAATTGATCCAATTTCGCCCTTAACGCCTAGTCAAACTGCCTCCAATTTTGCCCCCATCTGCTCAAGTTCGCACTTATCCAGATCTGATTTGCATTTGATGTGTGTTGGAATTGTGTTTGAAAGGTGATTCTAACGTCTTTATTTATAGTCTTCAAACTGAAAGTCGCACCTCTTGGAGTAGAAGGCCAACCTAGCCCTTAAACTTGTTTTAGCTTCAAATATTTTCCCAAATCGCCCTCTTTATTTTGTTTTTGCATATTTCAATTTTGAATTACCTCCTTAGAGCGGAAATCTGACCCCATTAAGGAGTTTTTGGGCGGCGACATGAGAGTGGTTCATGGATTTTTTGGGTGGAGAATCACTTGGGTTGTGGAAACGGAGGGTGGAAAATTAAGGGAGTCTTGGACAAGGAGGGTGGAAAAGCGACTAGACCTTGGAATTTTGAGTGGAATTTTGCCTTGCTTGTGGAATTTTAGGGTAGAAATTCGACCTTACCTTGGATAAGTGAGTGGAAATTTAGTACGGTCATGGAAATTCAAGTGGAGGATCGATCAAATCATTGAAAAATGAGTGGAATTTTTCCCTTGTTAAGGATTTTTTGAGTGGAAAATTGACCTTATTGTGGATTTGCATGTGGAAATTTGATAGGCTTATGGAAAAATGGGTGGAAATTCAATCAATCCATGGAATTGTGGGTGGAAAAGTGGGGTCCTCTTGGAATAATGAGTGGAAAATTGACCCAAGCATGGAATTTTGACAAGAATTCAAATTTTCACTTAGAATTCACTTCTCAATTTTTTATTTTCATTTTAAATTTCCATTTATCTTTCCTTGCAAATTTTTTATGTTGAATTTCAATTTCCCCTTTGGTGGAAATTTGCTGAAGTCTTAAAATGTGAAGGGGAAATTCAACTTGGACAAGGAATAGTGAGTGGAAATTCACCCTACTTATGGAATTGAGGAATGGAAATGGAGTTGTAATGGACAAACTCAGTGGAAAATCGACCTCCTCCTAGAATCTAAAGGGGAACTTCGCAGTAGTCTTGGATTTTCTTGTAAAAACATAAGAATTCCAAGGATTTTCATTTCTTTTCCTTATTTCCCTTTCAACTCAGAATTTCCTTTTCACTTCTTTACACTTAACAACTTCACAAATTTCATACTTCAAACAAGGATTTTTCAAAACATCATCATCCCAACTTACGCAAGGATTGAAGGGGAAACTTGACCTAGAACCCGGATTTTGCAACAGAGAGTCAATCCTTGGAAAATTTTCTTCATCCCAAACTTCAACCTAGGAACTCTTGACTCGACCCACTTATTCCTTAATAGCCAAGAGCTTAAGAAACCCGAAAAGAATGTTGCCAACCTAAGGGCACAAAGCTAAACACTAAGCCAAAAAGTGAGAAAAAAAGAGGGTGTCCCCATTTGCAATGGGGCGTGAAGGTTTACAGCACAACATGTAGATGATGATCCCAAATGAAACATTCACTCTTTTATATCCTCCACAAACAAAACAGGTCGGCCACCAAGCAAATATGCAACCTTAAATTTGCACAGTGACCATACGTGGGAAAGATTCCATTTTAAAGTAATGGCAAAAAAAGTAGACTACTGGAAACAATATGACACATGCTGAAATGTTAGGAGGGGAATGGAAGCATATGTGAAAATATCAAGGATTGGGGGTTGGCCATAACACAAGACTCAAATTAAGGATGAGGCGTGAGGGTTAGAGTGATGGGCATGCTGGTAAGGTAAAATCTGGAAGTCCAATAGGAAGAAGGGAAGTGTGGAGTTGGAAGAAAAAGCATACTCATGAAGGGGAAACATACACTAATGGAAACAGAGAAGACACAAGCACAAACCTAATATGTACCTACTTAGATTGACTAGAAACGAGACACAACACTAAGGCATGCATAACCTTTTAGTAGCCATTTAATAGTTATCAGATTTTACATTTTCTATGTAGTCAACTTTATTGGACCTTTGTGAATACCCAAAACTAATGTCTATTGTACACTATCATAGTCAAATGACTTAAGCACAAGAATATTCTAACAAGTTCATAAGTAGAATATCATGATGCATTTGCTTGCAATAATAAGATTTTAAGAGAGAAGTTATCAAGATTCCAAGGACACATTTGTATTCCTTTCCTTGGAGGAATACATACCATCATGGAAAATGATTTCAAGTTGCGATGAGAATGATCAGATTCAAGACAAACGTATTCATATCCTAAGTTTTCATAAATGAAAAGCTTAATTTTTTCTCCAAACAAAAATTAATTAGGATACAAGAAAATATACATATATAGGATATCGATAAACACATGGCATATGCCAAAAGAGGCACGTTCAAGAGGGTGACATCTATGTGAAAAAACAATTGACAGCCTGTGTAGAATTATATTGGACATACCAATTACAATGTATCTAACTCCTATTTAAGTGATGGTAGTTCAAACTTCATACTAGTGATGATATTTTTTTGATATGAAGAAATCAATGTGTAATTATAATTGTCACGGACTCACCATACAAGATACGCATTTCATACATGGCGAGATTTTACCAAAAACTTCTAGTTCCAATATATCTCTGATGCAATGGAAATGAACCAAAAAAAAAATTGATGTTTGTTTCCCGCATTTGATAAGGTTTCTTACAGCTGATGTTACTTAGTTAGACATGACTAGAGACCTTCATCTTTCCCTTAAAAGTCGTTGAGATACTAAAAGTAAGTTCTTTAGCATTCCTTTGGAACATTGCTCTAATGATAAGCATATGGACCGTAGAGATCAGTTTACTTTCGTAAACAAAAAGAGGGGAATTTGAAAAAGACTCGGATAAAATCAAAATTGAGGTAGCATTTTTCCCACTAGAAGACCCTGGACGATGCAATTCAAAAAGGGAAAAGTGCGGACTAAAGTTGACATAAAAGCGATGAAATTTGAAGCATGCAAACAATATATTGTTGAAATAACTTTTCTAACAATCGAGTCAAGGGCAAACAGACAGTAGATTAAGGCTGCGATCCCACTGGAGGAGTTTGGGCTCCCATTTTATGACGAAGACAGTACCATGAAATTGGATAAATGCATCTATAGGAATGAAACGATTCTTTCCTATAAAATGGAATTCCCACACATCGGGTAAACTTTAAGCTGGTGCTGAGCAGAGGCGGCAAAAGTTTTCCCACCAGGCTAGAGGCTTCTATCGACAGCTAGCATGACATCTTATATAAATTTCTCAATTTTGACCAAAAAAAATGATTAGCATAAGATTTTATAATTTTTCATCTAAAATTTGTCGCTATCACCCAAAATATCTCAGCAACCTTCAATATTTTTTCTGCAGTGATATGAATACGAAGAGTTGTGCTAACTTATTAGGTAAGGCAGCCTTCTTTGCTAGTCCCAGAGGCATGGGGGAGAGAGAGAGAGAGAGAAATCCCCCTCATAACGAGCAATTTACCCACCAAAATCCTATACATTGTTCGTTATTTTATTTCAGCAGTAAAAAAATAGCAACGAAGGGTTTGTAGATGTATAACAAATGAGTGACAAAACGTGTCGACGGGGATTCTCAATTTTCTTTGCAAAATATTACCTTTTCACGACCAATGAATCACAGAAATAAAATAACTCACCTCTGTTCATGTAGAACCAGGGAACGCTGAAAACAGCAGCAAATATTGCAATCCCGACGGCTACATGTTTTTTGTCCCCGCTGTGCATGTAGTAATGTAAACGAGCTTTAAAGCCTTTTCCTTTCAAATCTTCGGCTGCTCCATTTTCAGTACTCATTCTCGGTATCGCGATATGATGAAGAATCTAAAATCAAAGTCCTTATACGTAGAAGCTCAAAACCCCTCAACCTCAGCAGCGCTGGTGCTTCCCTGCTATTTTCTTTTGAACAGTTTTTCTTAAAAGAATTTGCAGATTTAAAATAAGGTACGTCATCCTCCCAAACAAATATTGGAAATTGGGTTTCGGGGTAAAAATATCTTATTAGTATTTCATAGGCTAGGTAAGTACTATTGCATCCGTTTTTGGATTTCTTCCATTAACTAGTGATTAAAGAATCACATTTCTACCAATTAAAATTATTATTTTTATCAAATTTATTACAAAATTAATAATTTGTATAGTATACATGCACATTTTTTTTTGTTTATAATTCAACAAAATTAATTTCAAGCTTTTTATAGGCTTAAAAATTTAGCCTTTTATTTTCGAGGCAATATTATAAGGGCAAATATTTTACTATGTCTTTAAAATAATTCATATTTATTTTTAGTTCCTGCCGACTATAGGCATCGACACATCTTTAACTAGTGATTAAACTACTAAATCTCAACCAATTAAAATTCACTATTTTTCAAATAATATTATATCTTAATATTTGATAAAGTAAATTACAAGATATTTAACTTTTCTAATTTCTAAAAGTATTTTTCATTCATTCTATTGGCTAAAAAACTTTGAGCGATAAGAGCATATTTCTCAAAAAAAAATTTATTTACCAAACAAAGAAGATAAAATATTTATTTAATCTTTTTAAGACAATATTTATTGATTAAGGTGAAAAACTTTATAAACTTATATTAAAAAATTTCATAAATTTATTTAAGTAAGGTTTAATTTGACCAATATTATATTTTATATTTTAATATTTTATCACTTCTCGTCAAAATGCTTGTTTGAGATTTCATTGTTATATATATAATATTATACATGTTTATATTATATTTTTTATTTTATGTAATTTACAAATTTGTGTCAAAAGATTTATAATATATATTACAATACTATATATTACATCACATATATTTTTTACTTAAACTATTGTTTTTATATTGTATTAAAGTAATTATTATATATTATATTAGATATATTTATATTTTTTTTTATAAAATATAAATATTTTATGATATAAAAGATTAATATAATATTAAAAATATAAAATTATAAAATTATAAATTTAAAATAATAAAATAAGAATTTTTATTTTTTTAATAAAATAAAATTATTAATTATTAATATTATCACTCTCACATACCCACATTTTTTTCAAAATATAAATATCTTATTTAAACTTAAACTATATTTTCTTTTAGCATTACCTACTTTAACATTTTTAGACATTACATATTTTAATTTTTTCAACCCTTTGCATATATATAACTTCTAAATTCTTTTCTAAATTTTAAACAATCCTACCAAAATTTTGGCAGGAACTTCGTTGCTATGCAACCTTGTTAAAAATATGTTATAATATAAATGCATAGTTTTGGATATAGATTATTTATTAACTAATGTATATTAAATTGAATAATAAAATTTGTTATATGTAATTTAATTGATATTTTTAATTATATATTTTTTAAATATTGATAATATATGAAATTTTTTAATTAAAAAATAATATAAAAGATATTATCTTGAAATCTTTTTAAAAATTAAAGATAATTTATGTACTTCATTAACATAGATATATTCATTACATTTATAAGGATTAATTTTCTTTTGTTTTTATTAATTTGATTTAAACTATGATAATTAAATATCTTAAATTTGTAAAACAAAAGAGTAAAATATTTATAATTATTATATATTTATAATTCTAAATTAATATAAGGCTTCACCTATTATATCAAATAGCTATAATATTAATTACATTGTGATTAATACCAATTATACTTGTACTTAGTAACTACAACAATGGATATTTGTTTATCTTTAACTTATCATTATTAACTTAATATCAAACTCCTAATCAATTAATCAATCTAATTATATTTGTATGAAATAGCCATAATACAATTTGGAAGAATGTTATTATTATTATTATTATTATTATTATTATTATTATTATTAAGGCAAGTACTTCGCCACTACGTGGCACTTGTTTGATTTGTGATCTTAAAATTAAGAGTGATTAATGCTCATGTGTACCTTTCAACAAATTAAGAGCCAATGAACTTTTATAAGGTTAAAAGAAAATTGGTTTTTAGTGCTCTCTAGAATTATAGGTATTCAATTGAAGTTAACATGTTATTAATGTATATTTTTTAATCAATCTAGTTAGTTAGCAGTTAAAGTTAAAATACACATTTTTAATAAAATAGATTGCAAATAATAATTATCTAGAGTTCTATTGCTCAAAAATTTGAGGCAATATGAGTAGCTTTGTAGGAACAATTTAAAAAAATAAGTTAGAAAGCGAATGGCATGAGCAAATCTTTCATAAAAGAAATTAAATACAAAATAAAAGAGTAGAGTCATAGTGAAATGTGGTATAGAATAATTATTCCCCTTATTTTTTGGCAACATGTCGTCATATTTACATGTGAGCACCAAACGAGTTGTGTGAATTGCATCGTGTGTTTGCACAGCAATCCCTTATTCTCTCACTTATCAATTATTTCGCATATATTTGTGTTGTATTTGTCGCCACAACTTCCTTACTTTTATGTCATCTATGTCCTTGTATTGCATCCAAGACTCCCCTATTTCCGTCTCCACCTCTATAATCTTGTTAGGACTTTTGCATGTCGAGGGAAGTTTTATTTATAGGAATTACAATTTTATACTCTTCTATTCATGATATTTTATAAACAAATTGAGTTTCAAGCTGACTAACTTAAGTTCTAATAATTAAAAAGATATGTTGTTGTGCATCTCTCTATATATGTGGATATTAATGATATTCCTTCAATTTAAAATTTAAAATTTTTACCTTTTTTCACAAGCTTGCAAATTGTTAAACTTTTACTTGTTAGGGGTTTAGAAGTTAATTGGTGATTTAGTGATGGTGTTGGTTTGTATGCCCTCATAAGGGTTTCACGTTTGGGCATTTATATTTTGCCTATATATTCATATAGTATTGATCTTTGTAATTCCAATCTATGTAGCACAGGGTACCTTTATTTTTTCATAGCCTGTAAGTTCTTTCTATTTTTTAAGTTGTCGATTGTGATGATAATCATATGATTTCCTAGAAGGATGATTTCTATGTTTGCACAAGTATTTGTATTATGGACCCTCATAATTTTTCTCCAAACATTTGTTGCACTAGGCCTAATGAAAATTTATGTTGTAGAGGGTTTTAACCTTTTCATCATGGAATTCAAATTCCTATTATCTTTTCTTGTCCATAAGTGTAAAAATAATTGCTTGGTCGATGACAATGATGATTTGTACATGACCCCATAAGGGGTTGGAGTGTAGACCTATATGATTGGTCATCAAACTCATAAAGGGACCTGGGATGTGAGTATTAGAGACTACTTTTAATGCTAGTTACAAAAAGTTGCCATTCATATATGATATTTACTCTAATTAAGTTTGCTTAATTTCTCTAAGATAATTTACTCTAATTAAGTTTGCTAAAGATAGCTTGATAACACATGCTACGATTATTTAATGATATTTATCTTATGTGTCGTTTAATATTTTATATCTTGCATTTAATATTTGTAGCAAGGTGGTTATACTAATTCTCCCCTAACTTTATCTCACATTGGTTGTGTTTGTGGTCTCTTTAGTGGTAAGTATTGTTGGTTTGTGGTGACTGATTAAGCAAGTAATGTACACTCTCCATGTATTGTAGGTTTTAAATTTATTTTGGTTAACTTGTCAAGTATTTTTGGTTAACTCGTCAAGCATTTCCCTAGGTTAACTAATCAAGCTTTTCCCTAGGTTAACACGTCTAGTATTTTTAGGGTTAATTTGTTAACTAGCATTGGTAAATTGCCTAAAATGCCTATAAATAAGTGGTAGTGTAATGTGAAACATATTAGTTTGTAATTTTCTCTTCGTTGGATAGTAAAATAAGTGGATGATTATTTCTGATAGATGTAGACCATATTGGGTGAACCACGTTAAATCTCTATGTTATTTGTTTTTTTATCTTCTCTATTTTTGTGTTATCTTAATATTGTTTATTAATCATATTTTCCTAAACCCTAAAAAGTACTTTATAGACTTGCTCATTGCTCGTATATGAGCATCTCAATCAAGTTAGCAAATCATTTCATTGCATTACAATCTCTTTGATCTTGTTGTTCTTTATGTCTCTCTTGTGGTTGATAGTTTCCTAGTTTAATCCCTTTAACTGTGGCCAACTTCATGGGCTCCTGAATTCTCCAACAATGTGATGCTTTGTATGCCTTCATATTTATAAGCTCTTCTTGGATGATCCTTGTTGCTCCATTGGCACAATGCAATAAAGGGATTGACCTATTCATGATAGTCCTCTATTTGTATCATTTGTCTTTTATATGTTGTATACTTGTTGTGTTGTATAGATCTGCATTTATGTTGTATACTCAAGGATGATCCAAAACAATGTGATCTTTCGTTTATGGTGTCTTACACATTAACCCAAAAAGACTTGTGTTGTAATCATTTGATGTGATCTTCTTCTACAATGCTTGTAATTTCACTATCTTTGGGGGATGAGATTAATTCATACACAATTATACTTGATATACATGATTTATCTAATGCACATACTGACCCCAAAAAGTGGATCCATTGTGTTCTCTTTTGTGTTTGGTGACAATCACTATTTCATTTATGTGTGTATGGGGGCATCACATTGTGACAACATACTGGTCTATCAAACATATGTATGCTACATTAAAGAAATTTCTCATGGTAAGCCATGTGCAATCACTTAAATGTGGGAGCATTCACTCCACTCAATATTTACACTTTTTGCACATACCATGAAATGTAATTTGTACATAATGATCACACACCATGATATATTTGTAGTCAGGGTTTTGTACATGATTATTTTGCAATACAATGATTTATTTTGTAATCTTTGTGTTTTGTGCACACATTCACACCCCCTTTTTGGAGTTATTTTTATGAGATTATTTGGCAAACTCAAGCTTTTCTATGTAATCTCTAGATTTAACTAGCATAAAGAAACCTTGTTAAACCAATTTGATACTTTTTTTGCTCACATAGCTCATAGTAAGGAGCACCTTACTAGGCTAGGAAGTCATGTCACTTCTCTTGTCTTATCATATGGCTCATAGTAAGCAACACCTTACTAGCCCAAGAAGGCACATTCCTTATTATTTCCACTTGTATATTCCATGTGTATAACATGTTATTGATCATGTTTCTCTTCTTATCTTTTTATTTTCGATGGATGAGATCCTAGGTCTCGAGGGCTTAGTGTTTCTTCATCTCTCTTGTGTCTTGGTGAAAGTCTTTTGATGCTATCCTGGACTTTAAAAGTGTATGATTATAAGGTCATACTCTCGCTAAAGTGGGAGATAAATTTAGTGTCACAAATTATACCCTTATATAATTCCATGTCAAATAAGAATCACGTTGGTGCTCCTTTTTCCATGCCCCCAAATATGAGTAATCTTGCTCAACCCAAGGCCTAATTTTCTAAGCATGACATATTTTAAACATATTAGATCAATTTATAGCTCGTAAGGACTAGACTAGGGAACCTAGTACCATATTCTAAGTGTAATATGGCACTAGGAATCGTAGTCCCACTATACTATGGAATTAGGTGTCATAGTCTCTCTGGACTATGGCACTAGGTGCCATGGTAGCCAAAATAGGCCCAAATGTGAATATTCCAATAATCATAATTTGATGAGCTAAAAAAATGTTATCCATGTTAAACTTCTTCAAAAATCTCAACATGTTTTATGAGGTTTACTATAAAATGAGGCCCAGCCCCCTAATTTGAACATCTCATAGTCACAATTTACTCTCTTATCGAGCAAGTACTTCAATAATTTTCATGGAAACAAAGAAGGAAATATATCGTTGAAAGGTTCAAGCATTGAAAATGACATCTATGGTCAAGTTTGTATGTTTCCTCCACTAGTGAATACATTCACAAGCTCTCTTCCTAGCACTATCAACCTTCCATGAAATCTTCAAGACAAGGAGAATTCACTAGAAAAACTATAAGATTATTAGTTCAATATCTTTATTTCATATTCAAGGTTTGTTTTAGACATCATTGTTGTAGGGAAGGTTGAATCCTCTTACAAATTGACTAAGGAAATCCATTGTACAACACAAACACCTTTTTTAATGTCTGGGGTTTTATATCTAGGAGGAAAGAGTTACAGATCTAGGAACAGTTGGTTGAGACAAGGAGAACTAGGTCTTGAAAAGTAGCCTGGACACTATTAATTATTGACATTGTTTATGTTTACTGAAATGGTTTGGCACATATTTTGAAACATTATAGGAGGGTGATCAAATCAACATACTAAGTTTGAATCTGATCACAATATCAACTTTAGACATCACTTGGACTATGTTGTCTATTGATAATATCCAATACTTTTAAACTCAAATTTCTGTGACAAGTTCCTCTCCAATTCCTCCTTCCAAATTTGTATTCAAAGTTAGTGTATAAGATTTGTATCCTAGTCATTTGCTAATGGATCTTTGCGGGTTGATTCGCTAGCTTGAGATAGGAGTGAGGTTCAATGGGAAAAATCAAAGGATGGTTGGGTCAAGGTCAATTTTTATGGGGCCTCAAAGGGAAACCCTAGCTCTTTTGGTGCAAGATGTGTGGCTTGCGATGCTAGTGGTAATATTTTGGCAATTGAAATAAAGAGGTTAGCAAATGGCACTAATAATAATGTTGAGGCCTAGATGGCTTTATTAGATGTGGATTTAGTGATGAAGTTGAAGGTGGATAACCTACATCTGGAGGGTGACTCATAGGTGATTGCATCTGGAGGGTGACTCGCAATTGATTGTCAATGCAATTGCTGACAACAATTCCCAAGTATGGAAAATGGACATAATAATCAATATCATTAGGTATAAGTTGGATGCCTTCTAAAAATTTAAAATATCCCACACCTATCATGAAGGTAATACACTTGTTGACTTACTTTCAAAGCTAGTAGTGTCCTTTGTTGATAGATTTGGTTCCAATTTAGTAGAGATTTGATAGAGAATTTTTTATAGTTGATATCACCAACTTCTTTCAAAGTTATGAGGGTGGAAGAATGTGGTGATTTGAAGAGTTGTCATTACACATGCTTTTGTGTGGGCATTAAATGTAGGGGGTGGATTGAGGTAATAGATTCCTTTCTCACAGACCAAGGGATTCATTCGATTTGTGATAGTAGACTTGGTAGATGTTTTGTGTGGTGTGGTAAAGGATATGGCAGCATTGAGGCAAATTTATATTTTGATTCAGTGAAAATAACATATGGCGCTCATAGGGCCAATGGAAGATGAGAGGTTGCAAAATGTTTTTACCTCAAGTCACTTGCTTTTCCTCATTTTGATCAAGGCCTTGTTGGGTGTTGATTATGTGAAGTCCAATTTTCATTTCCAAAATAATACAGATATTGTTGCCCTCTTGTGTTCCCAGCGTTTGTATTTTTCTTTGAAGGATAAAGTGAAAATAATGGTGGAAATGTGCATGAGGCTTGAATGGAGAGTGGGGATGGATGATATTTTGTAATATGTCATTCCTAGATGGGGATTTGTGGCTGCAAGTGGTGACTAGTTCAGCTTGTGTGGGGTGCCCTTATTGGTGCACCCTTTCCTACTACACAAGGCTTTTGGGAACATCCCAAACAAGAAGGAGGAAGCTCATAAATATTGGGCACAGTTGGTTGATTTCATTTAGGATGGCAATTGGGCTCGTGGTGGTGTTTGTATGGCTCATGATAGTGGTGTCAATGCTTTTTCCCATAGTGGGGTCCATGGTGCATCTATTCATGGTGGTGGGGCTTATGTTGGTGCTATTCGAAGCAACGATGTTAACCTCTCTTTTTGTGGTTCAGTGTGTGATGGAGGCTATCTTTCTCAAGGTGGTTTTGATAGTAGGTGTGGTTGATTACCTTGTAACCTCCTTTTTTCATCTCTAGGTTCATAATATACCCCATATGGTTTTTCTCCATAGTTTTTGGTCATGGAGATGTGTTTGTGCATAGGCCTTCCATGTAGGTTTTGGGTCCTTTTTTATTATTTTGGGTTGTGAGTAGTGTCTTGTCAAATTTTGTAAATTTTTTATTGGGTTGCCACCTAATGTGGTTGCATTTGGGTCCACTGTAGGGTTTTTGCATACTAGTGGTTGTGGGGCTCCATACTTGGTTTCAAATAGGTGGATTTTTTATTATACTTTTGTAATGCTTTATTTCACAATATTATATTAATACAATACATAATTTACCAACACAAAAAATTTTACAGCTTACTATTTATGTTGATTATTATTCAATTTCACATAGATTTAAACCAATTTTGTATTCAACTTTATCCCATCACATCAATAAATCAACAAATCTTGAACAAATACTAACTCAACAATCTATTTGTGTCCATCTCTTACCTACCTCAATTGGTTTGAAGTTGGGCCAATCAAATTATCCTTTAATGAAAAGACTAGTGTGAGTGAGTCTTATCCCTAGTTTGCATGTTTGACCCCATTTCCATCATTTTTAAAGGTATCAATGCTAACATAAATATCTTGAATTATAATTATGTTGAGTGAAAGAGAGCTATTCTTATAAAAAATCAATAGGAATTCAATGTGGCTATAAAAAATTGATCTTAGATGAAAGAGATGTAGCTTACCATCATTGACATTATTGCAAATGAAAAATGATAGCTAACATTCTATTAATCTTGTGTGAATGAATTTTAAACTGAAATTTACTTTCCTACATGCCAAAACATGGAGGAAAATTGTACTTTTATTTGGCAATATTCAATGGGTTTAATTTAAGTTTGGATGACCGGGTAGTTATCATGTGAATGATATTAGGTTTATTTTCCTTGGGTTCAAGTAAAGATGCATGCAAAAGGGAAAAGGGATGATTTTAGTAGACTTTTCAATTGTAGGAGATATCATAGTGGTACATGAGGAAGATATAATACCTTAGTATAAGTATGTCATGATGAAAGTGTTGGAAACTAAAATTGAAACAATTGTTATATTGTCATTGATGTCAAACCTTAACTGGTAAGATAGTTGCTATCTAGGATAGTACCATATCTTTTGATTAATGAAGAGGATGTGAAAATAGGAGAGAACAACAGGACCTAACGAAAGGTTGAGTTATGTGATATTTCAATGGGTACTTGATGATTTGGCACATTAACAAGGTAATGAGTTGTTTATCTAAGTAAGAAGAAAGACTAGAACCGTAGGCTTAACCGAGAAAAAGTGAAGAAATATAGTTTAAGCCGAATGATTTTAGTGTCTACCGAGCACTAGTATATGTCAAGTAAATTTAGTGTTGATAAAACATTAGTAAATGGTGAGTGATAGGAAATTACTGAGCAAAGACAATGTTTGTCGAGGAAGACAATTTGTAGAGATGACCGAGATACACAGTGATGACCAAGATGATAAACACAATATTGATCGAGTGTCATCCATTAATATTTGAAGAAAGAATTGAGAATCCCAGCTGACATAGTTGAATTCTTAGGATATGTAAATCGTGTTGACATTATTAATGAATTGTATGGAGCATTTAATGCATGGTAAATCATTTTCTTATGGATTCAAAAAGAAGTTTGGAGATGTGTCTAGAAAGAAAAGATGAAGAACATAATGATGGAAGGATTCGATGAATCTGACCTAAACCTAATATCTACAGAGGAGATTAAGCGGCAAAATATTGATCTACCTGATCAAATGTTAGAAATAATAATAAAAAATAGTAGAGCAAAGGAAAGAACCCGAGTGTGAGTACATGAAAGGAATTTACCAAGTTCACCGAGAGAGAGAGAGAGAGAGAGAGAGAGAGAGAGAGAGAGAGATTGCTTCAAAGTATCAAGCCAAAAGATCACCAAAGTGCTCCAAGAACAACAAGAACACAAAGATTTTTGAAAGGGGAAAAGCAAATAAAAACCCCTTGTGAATATATGAATGAGGCTCAAAGCCTAAGAAGAAGAAAGAAATGGAGCACAAAGCTCATTACAATATGGAGAGCAAGAAAGAGAGATGAAGGAGAAGTGAGAAAATAGAGAAGATTATTTTAGCAAGTGTGTGAGAGGCATCTCTTAAGTAGAGATGAGTGGAGGATTTTGCATGTAACTCCCATCTCAAATGAATGCCACATTCATATTGTGTGTGTGACAAATGTGAGATTCCTCTTAAGGAGGAATATCTAATTTCCTTATTAAAGGAATTACAAAAATGTGACATGTCCTCCTACTTGGACTAGAGGACAAATACAATATAAGATACCTTGGCTTATCCTTTAAATAAATATTTTCACCAAGGAAAGATTAATTTCTAACACCCCCCTTTAATCTTTACTTGGGGTATCTACATCAAGGGGTATCAAACCCAAATTGTTACAATGAAATTCAAATTTCTCTCTAGAAAGAGGTTTTGTCAAAATATTTGCAAATTGATCTTCATCTTTACAATAGATGAGATAAAACTTTATTTTCTTCAATTTTCTCTCTAATGAAGTGGTGGTGGAATGAAATGTTCTTTGACTTAGCATTGTAAACCGGATTCTTTGCCAAGGCTATTGCACTTTGATTGTCACAATACAATGGTGTATGTTCTTGTTGAGGTAGACCCAAATCTTCAAGTATTCTTCTAAGCCATAAAGCTTCTTTAGAGGCATGAGTACAACTTTTATATTCAGCTTCGGCAGAACATAGAGAAACATATTGATCCTTTTTACTTTTCCAATATATAGCACCTGAACCAAGAGAAAAACAATACCCAAAAGTAGATTTTCCATCATTGGGGTCTCCACCTAAATCTGAGTTAGTAAAACCTTTTAAAGAAAAATCAAAATTTGCATCATAAAATAATCCTAAGTTAATAGTACCTTTAATGTATCGTAATATTCTTTTAGAAATTTTGAAGTGTGTTTGTTGAGGTTTGGACATGAATCCTGAAACTAAACCAACACTCAAAGATAGATCGGGTCTAGTGAAAATTAGATAATTTAAACTACCTACAAGTTCTCTATAAGGAGTAGCATCTATAAATGGAGATTTCCTATCTATCATTAACTTAGTTCCTAATTCACATGGAATTGAAACATGATTGGCATCATTCATATGAAATCTATCTAGAAGATCTTTAGCATATTTACTTTGAGAAATTAATATACCCTTAGGGGTTTGCCAAATTTGCATTCCTAGAAAATAATGTAAAATTCATAAATTAGTCATTTGAAATTTTTGGTTAAGTTGGAACTTAATATCAAAAATTAAATGGTTAGAACTAGAGGTAAGAATCAAATCATCAACATAAAGAATGATAATAATAATGTCATCTTCACTATGCTTGATATACAAGTTAGGATCATTTTTACTTATTTCAAAACCTTGAAAAATAAAGAAAGCATTAATTTTGGAATACCACTCTCTAGGAGATTTCTGTAAATCATAAATAGATTTATCTAGTTTGCATACTGGATGTTCATGACCTTCTTTAATAAAACTGGGAGGTTGAGACATATAGATTTTTTCATGCAAATCACCATTTAGAAAAGCACTTTTAACATCCATTTGGTGAATAGGCCAATTCATTTTAGAAGCCAAAGCAAGAACTACTTTAATGGTAGGCATTTTTGCAATAGGCGCAAAGGTCTCATTATAGTCTAATCCTTCAATTTGAGAGAAACCTCTTGCTACTAATCTAGCTTTAAACTTGTGTACTATAAATTGTACCTTCATAGAATTAGTATTGTCAATAAATGAAATAGAAACTAAATAACCACAATATAGCAATCTATTTAGCAAATGAATGAACAATCAAGCATTCTATGGCTCTCTAACTAAGAGTGTTAATGGTGAAGCTCTCAGTAAGCCTCCATGAATGACAGTCCTAGAATGAGAAATGATTGATAAAGCAAGCTAATTAATTCAATTTCAAATAGAAATGCTCAATTAACTTCTAAAATCATCTTTCTAGCTATAATTCTCAAGAGGTTTGATGCTATTCTCAGATTTGTGGATTGTTTTATGAGTGATTTAGCCTTGCTTTTATAGGATTTGGCAAGGGTAGGGGGTGTGGTAGAGTTGATCATGATTAGGCTTGAGTTGAGTCTTTGGTTCCACCCTTTGAAGACAATTTAAATATTGTGTCCTCAAAGCTTGGGACAAGAAGACAAGATGAGTGGACAAGATGCTCTTTTGATTTGAGTGATTGAGATTGAATTTGGCTTGATCCATGTGAGCTCCTTTCTTAAATCCTATTGGTTGAGGCTTTTTCCTCCCATGTGGTGTTGAGAGAAATTAGGATTTAATCAATTGATTTTAATTCATTTATTTAGCCATGTGTACCCTTTGAATGGGTTGATTTGATTTAATTCAAACTATACAATTAATTAGATTAATTGCACATTGATTTAATTTCACTTGATTTAAATGCTTTTAATTGCTCTTTTGGCTTTAGATTTTGAATTATATTGAATTAAGACTTGATTTTAATTTTGATTGGCTAAATGCTTATTTCTATTTAATTTCCTTGATGTGCCTTGATTACTCATATGAATGATCATGTCCACTTTTCGGTGATTACAAATGCCCCTCTTTGAGTTGATGTGCGAAGCATGTCAATTCAAAGAATGTCTTGATTTTACTGATGAAAGATCCTAATTCTGTCGATGGTCGATTCAATGTTTGATATGAGATGTAGATTCTGATGCTAGGATTGATTGATTGCTCTGATGGTCGATATGATGTTAGATTACTGATGCGATACTTGATTTGATGTGGTTCAATGTTTGATGCCCCTTTTGATTGATAGCGAATTTTTTTTTGATAAAATATTATGCTCTGATTTGATGGTCGTTCTCCTGATTTGATGATATTGATGATGATCTGATTCTCTGAGTGTATGCCCCCTTGAAAATGAAATGAAATTGATAGATGTTTGATAATTTTGATGATTTAGGTCAATTTGCATTGATTGGGTCAATTTATAATGAATTTTGATTTCATTTTTGATAATGTTTTTGCATCCGTTTGATTACAAATGACCCTGATTTGGCAGAATTGGTGAAAATTTTGGAGTTCCCGGGCCCCCTCCGGTGAAAATTTCCCTTTTTAGGTCAAAGATACCCTTTTTAAGTCAAAAAGGTTTATATAAAGAGGTACAAAGTCTTTTTACTATTCATTTTCACCCTTACTTTTGAGTTTTGAGCTCTAACCTCTTTTGACTTTTCGATGATGTCTATCCTGATTCACAAGCACATATTTGAGCGTGGTCAATGGTATCAGCAACCACTGAACTACAGACCTCCAGTGAGTGCCTGAACTTCTTTGTTTTGTCAATTTATGCATTTAATTCCAAAAAAATTAAAATTTTCATGATAAAATTCCCTTTTTTTGCTTTTATTTTTCAAATAACGCTTTTGCAAATTTAAATAGCGCTTTAACCCATTTAAATAGTGCTTTTACCCTTCAAGTTGCGCTTCCACATTTTTAACTAGCGCTTTCGCATTTCGAAACAGTGCGTTTACACACCTGTTCATGGCCCTAGATTGCTTTCACCTTATGAAATAGCACGTTTGATGTTGATTTCGCTTTTGCCAATTAGAATAGCACTTCTGAATTTTAAAAATAGTGCTTTCAAATTATTTTTGTGCATTTGTTTGAAATGACACTTTTGAGCTGTTAAGTAGCGCATTTACACTTTTAAACAACGCGTTTGCATTTTAGCGCTTTTAAAGCCTGAAATAGCACTTTCACCCTGCAAGAAAAAGATTTTAAATTGTTGTAGTCAACTTTCAAATTGTTCAACATCCTTGATCAAATGATTGGTTAAGGTAACGAACTTGATGTTATAGCGAGTCGTAAAATGTTAGTATGAGTCAGTCATAATTTGAATGTTGGATTGTCAATCTTGATTTAGATGATGGGTGATGATGAATTTTCCATTCTATCTAAGTAGAAGCATGAAAATTGCTTGTGGTTTGATATTTGTAAATGTTTGATTGACTTAGGATAATCCAAATGATAATTAATTTCAAAACTGATGTGATTGAACTTGCTTTGTACAGGTTGTGCTCAAGTCACTAGGTGTTCATGGTTCATACCCATTGCCTTTTAGTATGATCCAGGACCTGAGTGTAGCTAATTGTAGACATGTCAGTCTGTGTGATTTATCTTTCCTTTTGGCTCTACCTCAATTTTGAGTGAATCGAGGTTTGAAGACTGCTATGGCTAAGAGATGGCACTCAGACCATAACACCTTCCATTTGAGGATGTGTATCGTATCCTTTGATTGCCTACCAGAGGTGAGTTAGTTTATTATGATTATGTATATGATGGTTCAACATGTCGACAGGTTTTTTTGGATCAGACCATTGGAGACAATCATATCCAGTGGGCATAGTTTCTTTCCTTTCTGGTGCTTCTAGCAATCTTAGGTACTCTGATTGGTGGGTTTCTTCTTCCTGACATACGTGGTCACAAATTTGCAGTTGGATGGGGTCCTATTCTGGAGGACTTATTGGCACATCCCCAAAGGTTCGATTGGGGTTCCTATGTATTAGCTCAATTGTATCATGAGCTACATATAGTGGTGTACAGATGATCTTCTACGCTCACTACTGGAGCAATTTTACTATAGCTCTGGACTTGGGAGCATATCCCAGTGACACAACCCATCACAACATGATAGTGAGATCTGGGTTGGCCATTCGCTTGGATGTATGAGGGCATGGTTATTCAAACCCATATGGGTAAGCTAGATTATTGGTGTCGTGTCATTGATGATATGGATACTGTAGTTTGGAGGCCATATGTTGGTTGTGAGGCTTGGCCTGAGGATGACTCTGAGTTACCTTATATGTTTTTCCCTCAATTGATGATTGGGCATTCCACTTATATCATTGAGAGATTCTTCTTTAGGAGAGTATTGCATCAGTATGGGCATAGATAGGGTATGCCATAAGGAGTAGCGATGTATGCTCAAGTGCAGACAGAGAGATCTTTGTGGGGTCCATGTGTTGATTATGGCACAACTTTCAGAGAGATTTGAGACCTTGTGTATATACCTTGGTCGATGAGAGAGCATGTCATGGATGCTAGGATCATAGAGGATTATGCTGAGTGGTTGCATCAGTACCCATTTCCTAGATTTACTAATCCTAATGAGAGAGTTCTAGGTATTGATGAACTATCAGATGGAGATGATGGTGATGCGGGGGATGGGGGAGATGATGTAGATGATAGAGATGGTGGGAGAGGTGGGGGTAGGATTAGAGCATGATGCAAATGATGGGGTCTTTGAGTAGTCAGAGCAGGTAGGGTTCTTATTCCAGTGATTGTTGTTGCTCCTATCCCTCCTAGGGTTGATCAAGTTAGAGGTGGTGCAGATAGAGTACTCCATCAAGTGGTTTGGGATCCAACTGTGAGACTAGGCTAACATAGGGCTAGGTGATAACGAGAGGTTGATGCATAGGTTGCATAGGTTTTACTTGATCAGGCACAGGGTCCTCCTGCTTAGCAGGTGATACCTCTAGTTGTTCCACATGATTCCTCTGCTCAGGCACCTACTTCTACTATGATGCCCTCATCTTCTTCATGTCCATATTCTTCTAATTTTGTTCCATCCTTGTTAGTTCCATCTTCTTCTTCAATGCCTTCTTCTTCAATACCTCCACCACAAACTTTTGCAGCACAGGCCCCTACCCCAGCTTTAGCATCAGATGTTATATCTCTTCAGTCTCAGATGTCAGTGATGTAGTAGCAGGTTACTCAGTTGAGTTCGATGATGTAAACCTTTCTCTCCATGATGAGTCAGCAGGGATTACAGGTGAGCTCGAGTCATCCTCCAGATAGTGCTCCTGGTCCTGATGGTGGAGATGGTGCTGGTGGTTTAGCCAGTTGAGATGTATGATATGAGATATTCTTGATTATTTTTTATACATGATCTCATTTCTTTGTTGATATCGAGACATTGGACTCTATTGTATCATTTTTTATTCGATCTATGTTGTTGATACTGATACTTTGATAGTTTGATGGGCATTGATAGACTTTGATTACCTGGATTTTGCATTTATGATCACTTTGATAGACTCTGATATGTTGTTTACTTCATGATGATGTTACAGACTTTGATACTCATTTTGATAGCTTTCACTATATATGATGTCATGATGTGTTGGATTTCCTTTTTAGGTGTTTTAGCATGATATGCAGATCTAGGTGGTTCTATCTCCTATATGCTTTGTTTTATGTTTTTTAGATGCAATTTTAGAAATGTATGCACATGTTGTAATGATGCTTAAATGGTTGTCTTATGTATGCCATATAATAGATGAATGAATGTGATGATTGTGGATTCTAATGATTAATGCTTTGCTTTTATGGATGTAATGATATATAGATGGATTAGATAATTGTAATGTAATGTATATGAATACAATGTGATATGGATACTTAATGGATGAATGATCCTAGATGTTACATGATATAAATGATGATGCAATGCATTGCTTTTGTTGAATGGATTTATATGTAATGAATTAAATGATATGCACCTAATGATGGTTATGATGTTCTATTTGAAATGCAATGATGTAATGGGTATAATGATGTAATGATTACTTTCTAATGAAATGCAATGGTAAATGCACTTAATGGATGAATGCTTTTCTTTTGCCATGAATGATGTATACTAAATGAATCTTGAATGATGCAATCTAATGAAGATAATAATTTTAAGGTGATGTATGAAACCTAATGCAATTTAATGGACTTAATATGATGAATGTAACCTAATGCAATTGGATTAAATGATTCTAATGATAAAGATTAATGCCACTTAATGCAATGAACTTAATGGTTTAAATGATGAAAACGCTTAAATGAATGTGAGATAAAGTGAATCTAGTGGAAATGATTTCAATGATTTAATGAAATGTAATGCCATGGAATGAAATGGTGATAAATGAACCTAACAAATGCAAGTGAACTGATGAAATGCACTTTTGTTTTTTATTTTTGATTTCCAACACACTCGATCACATATAGTTTTTGATGATCCTTTGATTCTTTGATTTGACCACACCCCCTTTTGTTTTGTCAATCTTCTCTCTTGCAATTGTAAAATAAGAAAGGAAAAATACATTAAATGCATTTAATCTAAGATGTATGCAACCAACTACCATTATTCAAAAAATTTGGAGCTTACAGTCATCATTGAGCAGTTTTGGAATTCCGCTTTTTAGTACAACCATCACTAGTTCAACCATGATGATATGAATACTTTTTGCACCTCTTGTGTTTTGCTTTCCCATCTCTTTTTTGGTATGACCATCACTGATTGAAACCAATCATGAGAGTTCGAATACCGATTTTGTCAGATTCTATGTTGCAAATGGATTTTGGTATTATGATATTGAACATCAAAATATCCAAGGTATCCTTTTGCGTAAACAAACAAAAATCTTAGTTTTATCCTATGTACAAGTCCTCGATGATTCTTTGATGATCACATCCTTAGACAAATAATACATGATTTAGAACTTTGATCTTAAGACAGTCATTCAGAAATCAACTAGAATATCACACTTTCATCATAGCTTGTCTAGTTTAAAAACTTTCATCGATTTGCTAGAAAGACATGATTTCATCAATCAAGTCAACACTTAGAAAAAAAATTGCAATGTTTTTCAAATCCATATTTCAAGTGTTGTTCCATCCATTTCATACTTTTAATCCTAATAAAGATAAGGTAGATCTCAGATCAAATTTTGCTTTTGGTTCAAATTGGATTAGGATTGAAGATTTGATTAAGTATTTCACTTGCATTTTTTATGAATTGATTCACTGATTGATTGAAGTTTTCTTTTGATGAATCCTTCCTCCTTTCGAGTAGATTGCCCCCAGCTTGATATGATTTCAAAGTTGGACTTAGGACAATTTGCTGATTAGGTGACCAAAATCTCTAGGTACTTGCAAATGCAATTGTGGGGTTTTATTATGCAATATATACGAATGCTGGCGAATGCAATATTTACAAAGTGACCTTCTAGGTATGCGACTGACTTGGACTTTCAATGGCGTCTGTTTACCAAATTTTCACTGATTGAATGGATCTTGCTTTCTTTTTCTATTTTTAAAGCTTTTTCTCTTTTCTTGCTACCAAGGTGCCTATTTGCTAGGTTTTCACCAAGATACTTTTTTCTCTTTTTCAATTTTTTTGTATTTTTCTTTGTTTTAATTTTTTTTTATCATCAAGGTGCCTATTTGCTAGGTTTTCACCAAGACAACATATTTTGAGGATCATATATGAATTTTTTTTTTGCTTTCTTCATGCTCAATTTTCCACTTTTTTTGATATTTTCTGCTTTTCCAATTCATTTTCTCTTTTATGCTTTTCAATGTTTTTGGTATTTTCAAGATCTCTTTTGACTATATACAATAGATAGGATGCTTGCCATCTAATTTTCTGATACTCTTTATACTCTTTCATCTGTCTCATGTATAGAACCTCTTTAGGTGAATGATATTGATAGGTTCTTGTAGCTCTTCTCCATCACAATCCGCTAACTTATAGGTGTCGGTGCCAAAGGATGAAGTGATAACAAGAGGTCCTAACCAGTTTACTTCCCATTTTCCTTTCTTTTCCCTTTCTTCTTGGTTCTTGGGATTCTCTCACAAAACTAGGTCACCTATTTGAAATGTTCTTGACTTAATGTGCTTGTTATAAGTCCTTGACATTCTATTTTGATATACCCTTAAGTGATCAAATGCATGTTGTTGTTTCTCATCTAGCAGTTCTAGTTCATGCAACCTAGAAACTCTATAATCTTCCTCACTTATCAAACCATGAAGAGATATCCTTAAGGATGGAAGTTCTACCTCCAAAGGTAAGATTGCTTCTATTCCAAAGACTAAGGAAAAAGGTGTAGCTCATGTTGGCGTTCTAATGCTTGTTCTATAAGCCCATAAGGTCAGGTTTATTTTTATGTGCCAATCTCTACCTGAATTGTCCACTATTCTCTTCAATATCTTCAAGATGTTTTTATTCATTGCTTCAGCTTGTCCATTACCTTGGGGATAATAGATTGAAGATGAATGATGTATCATGTGGAACTTTATACACAATTCCTTTAGGTCTTTGTTTTTGAAGTGCTTTGCATTATCTATTATGATGGCATGAGGAACACCATATCTACATATTATGTGGTTTAGGATAAACAAAGATATCTACTTTCATGTTGTAGTTGATAAGGATACAACTTCCACCCATTTGGTAAAGTACTATGTTGCCGTGATAATTAATTTATGACCATTGGAAGATGGTGGATGAATCATCCCTATTAAATTTAATCCGCATTGATAAAATAGCCATGGTGTTGTCATCAGATGAAGCTCTTGGGCTAGTACATGGATCAAGTTTCCATGAAATTGACACTTTCGACAAGTCTTAGCAAAATGACAAGCGTCTTTCTCCATCGTAGGCCATAAATATCCTATCCTAAGAAGTTTCTTAGCTAGGGTTAATCCATTTGAATGTGACCCACAGATTCCATCATGGATTTCTCGCAAGGCTACATTTGACTCCTCTTTCTCTAAACATCTAATAAGCATTTCGTTGAGACTCTTATGATACAATGTTTCGGATATCAAGGTATATCAAGTGGCTTGGTGGATGAAGCTTTTCTTTTGGTTCCTGGTTTGGTCCATTAGTAAGATTGGGTCTTTGAGGTACATTTTAATAGGTCCATACCAAGGTGATTTTTGTCTAGTTAATACGCAAATAGTATGAGGATGGGTGGGGTCAAATGCAGGTTGTTCCACTTCTTCTACCGGGAATTCATATCTGGTGCTTTGATCTGGTAGTTGTAGAAGTGAGGCCAAAGTTGCCATTGCATCCGCTGCTCTGTTCTTTTCTCTAGGCACTTGCTGGAATGTAATAAGAGTGAAGTACTTCTTAAGGTTTTCCACTATGTTCTTGTAAGGCACCAACTTGTCATCTTTGGTCTGATATTCATCATTAATCTAATTAATGACTAGTTGGGAGTCTCCATAAACCTTCAGTTCTGTCACCTTCCATTCCAAAGCCAACTTTATGCTGATTACTAAGGCTTCATATTTTGCTATGTTATTGGTACATGGAAATAGCAATTTATAGGATTTTGGAATTGTAGACCCTTGCATAATTATCAATAGTATGCTTGCTCTTGATCTATGTTGGGTGTATGAACCATCAAAATATAGTTGCCATGTCTTTGCCTTCACATTCACTATCTTAGAATCTAGGAATTCTACTTGAATTGGCTGATCATCTTATAGTGGTGATTCTTCTAGTTGGTCAGCAATGACTTGCCCTTTGATTAATTTACGGTCTACATATTCAATGTCAAATTTGCTCAATACCATCACCCATTTGGCTAACCTCCCATTCAATGTTGTTTTGCTAAATAAATACTTCAAAGGATCGATCTTGGCAATGAGTCTTATCTTATGAGATAGCATATAGTGACATAGTTTTTGTGAAGCAAAAACCACAGCCAAGCATTCCCTTTCGATGAAAGTGTAGTTTAACTCATATTTGACTAGAGTTCTACTTATGTAGTATATTGCTTTTTCCTTGTCTGATTCATCCTCTTGTGCCAAAAGTGCCCCTAATGAATGCTCGGTTACTGAAATATATAGGATTAAGGGATTACCTCTTATTGGTGGCATCAAAATTGGAGGATTCACAAGATACTTATTTAGCATGTTAAAAGCTTCTTCACACTTCTCATCCCATTTGAAAATTGTGTCTTTATGGAGAGGTTGAGTGAAGTTGTGATATTTTTCCACCAATTGGGATGTAAACCACCTAATGGATTGAATTCTTCCTTGTAGTGACCTCATTTGGCTTATGTTTCAAGGTGCTTCCATCTCCATGATGACTTTTACTTTAGCGGGATACCTCTATTCCCTTTGTGGATACAATGTAGCCTAGCACCTTGCTTGATTGGACCCCAAATGCACATTTTTTTGGATTGAGCCTCACTTTGAATTGTTCTAGCCTGACAAATATTTTATCTAGAATTGGTAAATGCTCCTCTCTTGAATGAGACTTTGCTAATATGTCATCAACATAGTCCTCCATGAACTTATGCATCATGTCGTGGAATATAGTGGTCATTGCTCGTTGATACGTTGCTTCGGCATTCTTCAAACCAAAAGGCATGACATTCCAGCAAAAAGTTCCCCATGCACATGTGAATGTTATTTTATCTTGGTCCTCAGGTGCTATCTTTATTTGATTATATCCACTAAATCCATCCATGAGTGAGAACATAGAATGTCCTGTTGTTAGGTCCACAATGGCATCTATACTTGGAAGAGGAAAATCATCCTTAGGACACACCAAGTTTAGGTCTCTAAAATCTGTGCAAATCCTGATGGAATTATCTGCTTTTGATACTGGCACTATGTTTGAAATACATTGTGCATAATAAATGGCCCTAATAAATCCCACTTTTAGCAATTTTTCCAATTCCACTTTTACTAGCAAGGCTATATGGGGATGCATCTTTCTGAGATTTTGTTTGACCGGTTTGGCTCCTTCTTTGATATTTAGATGATGCATAATCAGGTTCAGATCTAAGCCTGGCATATCATCATATGACCATGCGAAGATGACTTGTTTTTCCTTAAAGAATTTAATGAATTCTTTTCTTTCTTCGCTAGATAATGATGCCGCTAGATGTATGATTTTTGGCTCAGTTTCTGACCCAGTGTTTATCTTTTCTGTAGGATCGATCAAGATTGGAGATCTCTCTTCATAATGTTCTAGTAAAGCATCCAAACTTCCTTAGGTGCCTCAGTTGGTTTTTCACCTTCAGAAAAATCCTTTATTTTTTTTCTTTTCGATCTAATGCTGCCACTATGTGGTTTTCAACATTAGATTCTTTTCCCTTTTTTATTTTTTTTATTTTTTTCTCTTTTAGGTGGATTGAAAGTTTGGATACTCCCCTTTACCATTTCCTCCTAATATTCCATATTAGAAGAAGGTTCAACCACATTGAGGTATTGGAACACCACATTGTCATTCAAAAAGGTTGGGAGGATGGTTGGCTCAATGGAATCTCATTCAATTAAATTTCGGGTATATGAGAGTTAAAGGATCAATGCTTTGGCTTGGTTCAATAGGACTTAGGGCTAATACCTCATTTGATGGTTTGCCCATTGTATCATTCAAGTCTATGACATGTGCCTCTTCTAAATGTTCCAAAGAAGTAGGGTCAAAGTCTTCCTTGCTAGACTCCTCTAAGGTTTCCGTTGGATAAAAGTCGTATGGATTAAACCTAACGTTTGATTCCTCCATAGTAGGTCTCCATGAAGTTACATAGGGTTCACCTACCCATTGATTTATTGCAATCTCCTAAATTTTAAGGTTCTCTAAAACCACTTGAATCGAACTAGATGCTTGATTTGGACTTGATTCTACTATTTGTCCTTTGTCTTTGCTAGAAGTGTATGTATGAATCACATCTATCTCCTTATCATGGCATGTCTCACTTGACAATGAGTCCCATTCCCATTGATTGGAATCTTCATCACTATGAGATTCTAATTGCAATATCTGATCATAGAGTTTAGGATAGTGTTTTTGAGTCTACCCTTGTTCAAGATACCCTAATCTTATTTTCTCCTTGCTATCTCACCATGTCATTTCTATAGGTTGAATGAGTCCTTCATTCTTCATGCCCAAAGGTCCTTAGCCTTTGTATCCCATCTTTTGCATGATTTGGAATCCTTTCCCATATTGATGTCTGGGAATGCTTATATTCTTGATGTGTTTGACATGTGCACTTGTTTCTTCATCCTTGTAAAGCCAATTTAGGATCTCGTTATCATCCTCATCCATGGATGATGAACTGCTAGCCCTCACAAAATGATCATTGTATTTATGGGGTATATTAGGTGGTCACCCATAGGACTTAGGTGATAAGGGCAAGTCCATCATGGATAGGGAGTATTCGCCTACTCCGTTTTGCTTGATTTTACATTGCTCATCAAAATTCTTCATAATTTGGTCCATTTTCTGATAGTGGGCCTCCTTGGTGTATACTTGGATAGATTTAGTTAGATCTTCTTTCAATTTTTCAATAATATTATCCTCACTAATCTTCTCCTTTCCCTTAGTTGATGTAGCTAGGTTAGTGAGTTTTGGTATGTCTTCAATAACAACTTCCTTTTCTATCTTTTATTTTTCCTTCAATAATGGGATGTATTTAGAACTTTTCCCTTGCTCCATTTGATTAGCTATAGACCCCTCTACATTGTGTGGAACTAGAGAGTCATTGATAGGTTTGATGCTGTTACAATATTTGAAGGGGTTTGAGTCCCCACTTACCATTATTTCCTGCCCTAGATAAGGAAACTTTAAACATTGGTGGTAAGTTGAAGGAACAGTCTACATTTCATGGATCCATGATCTCCCTAACAAGATATTGTAGGTCAACTTTAAATTTAACACTTGGCAAATTATTTCCTTTTGCATAGGACCAACTCTTATGGGAAGTATTATGACTCCTTTTGATGCTCGTTCTTCGCCATCGTAAGCTTTGATCATTATTTTTTTCTTTGAATCAATAGCCTCCTCAAAAAATCCTAGGGCTTTGACCAAATTTAGGGTACATATGTTTAAACCAGCTCCTCCATCAATAAGCACTCTTTTCACTCGATGTTTGTGAATAAGAACCTCTATGTGCAAAGGTAAATTCTGTGGATGGTTCAACAACATGTCATCTTGCTTTGAAAAATGATAATCAATGAAGAGCAATGAGATGTCCCACCATATTTTGGAACTTGTCTGCATCTAGGTTTAGTGGCACATTGGTTTCCACTAAAGATTTTTCTAGAATTTCGTTGTGCGTAGGTGATAACTTGAGCAACTCTAAGATTGAAATTTGAGCGGGAGTCCTTTGTAATTGATCCACCAAGTTATATTGCTTTGATGATAAAGGTGTGTTTTGGTTGGGTAGAACAATCCTCGGAGCATTTCCAGGTAGAGTGATTTTGGAAGCTTGCCCCCTAGTGAAAACGTTAGATGATGCTTCTTTTAATTTCTCCTTTACCACGATAACATTTATGGCATTATCTTCTTCGCTTAGAGTATTGATTATGTTATCGTAAGTATGAGAAAATTTCACCTTCTCATTACCTTTATTTATTTATTTTGGTTGTTATTAGATGATTCACCCTTTTCATGGTTTAGAAATGGGTTCTTGAAGGCTGTATAATCCTCATTGTTTTGAGGCCCTTCAATTTTGATAGTTCCATCATCTATTAGGTCTTGCACTAAGTGTTTTAACCTCATGCATTCATTGGTTTTATGACCTCTATTTTGATGATACTCACAATGGTGAGAATTGTTCCACCAATTAGGTTTAACTTGAGGTTCATAATCTCTCAAATTAGGTAATGTGATGATCTTGTTACCAACCAAGGTCCTTAATGTGTTCTCCAAGGGTTCACCTAGAAAGGTGAATTTTCTCTTGTTATAAGTGGAGAAAAAGGGTTTGGGCTTATTCCCAAATTAGAATTATTATAAGGATTATTATTAGCATTGTTGTTTAGATTGTTGGAATTGTTGGAATTAAATAGAGCCTTGTTCGATTGATTAACGTTATATGAAGAATTGGCTCCACTTGAGAAGTTAAAAGGGATGGCCTTAAAATTGTTAGCCTCTACGACTCCATCGTTCACAAGATTTTTATTGTTATTTTTCAACCATAACTTAGGTTTATCATTGTGATTATTAGTTCCCCTATTATTAGTATAATTAGATACATAGTGATTATTGTTGGTATTGGTATTAGACTTATTATCTTTGAATAATTTTATTTCTCCTCATTTTACCAATACATCTTCAATTTTAATCCCGTTTTCAATAAGCTTTTCAAAGGTTGGGGGACATCAAAGTTGGAGGCGATAATTCATCTCTATGGTCAAATTTTTTGTGAATATTTCCATCTTCTCCTTTTCGGGGATACTTCGTGGATACCGCGCAAAAATGATCCTCCACCTTTGTAGGAATCCTAAGAAGGATTCACCATCTTTTTATTTGGTATCACACAAATTGAGCATCATGATTTCATGCTCAATATTATATGAGTAGTGGGTTACAAACTTGGAGGCTAATTCCTCAAAAGTCTTCATTCCTGGTGGGAGTTTAGAGAACCATTCCATGGCAGAACCTCCCAAACTCCTAGGAAAAAGTCTCATTAGATACGTACGTAGTGTTATGTATGAACTCAATGCTTAAGGAAAAAAATTCATGAAGATGATCTTGTGGGTCTGTTTTACCCATATACTTACCATATTTAGGAAAGACAATATTGAAAGGAAAAGGTGTCATGGTTAAGCTTTTATCAAATGGGAATGGACACAAGGCCTCAATAGAAAAAGGCTTGGGACATTTTTAATTGCTTAGTCATAGCACTCATCGGGTTCTCTTCTTCTTGAGTCTTCTTTAGTTGGTCTATATCATAGTCATGTGGGAGCTTTACTCCCTCTTGGGCTAGGTTTAAGAAAAATATCTCTCTATCCCTCTCTATTAGTTTATCCATGACTTCTAGGAATTCCATGTCTTGGGCTGCTCTTTCAACATTTTCTTCAAGAGTTTACTTAGGAGGTGGATGGTGTTATTAGTGTTATCATTATTTTCGCCATGTTGATGATCATAAAATGTAGAATTTCGATCCATATTGTTAAGTCTTTCTTCAAAAAGGTTTGGGAGACTATCCCCTTGATTATGATCATTGAAAAGACTTTGGTATTCAAATTCAGGAATTTCCCTAGCTATGCAAGTGCTATCTCCTTGTAAAGACACTTTGAACTTATGGGAGCGTATGGAAACCAACATCCAATGAGGTTTTCTTTGGAATTGATCTTTTGATTTGACAATTATTGTTTTTAAATGAAGAGATTAAAAATATAAGATTGATCTTTGGATGGATATCTCTCACTTGTCTTATGTTTTGCCAAACACACAATCATGAATACACTTGTCTCTTTT
Source organism: Chamaecyparis obtusa (assembly GCA_027943335.1). Taxonomy (NCBI): domain Eukaryota; kingdom Viridiplantae; phylum Streptophyta; class Pinopsida; order Cupressales; family Cupressaceae; genus Chamaecyparis; species Chamaecyparis obtusa. The sequence goes on along the minus strand of BSBK01000682.1, from coordinate 2,109,814 downwards.
TAACCCTTAACACAAAATGTTTGATTTTGAAAGAACGTTATCATGGGTTTTTGTACAAAAGACACTTCAAGCAATCTACCTAGCTCAAGATTGGTTCATAAACATGGCTCTATTAGGTAGTCTTTGCTAATTAACAAGGTTTTAATCAATATTCAGTTCAAAATGGATATTAAACTTTCATCCTCCAAGTATATTAAGAGGCTTCCCACCACCGGTCTTTCCTGTTGTTTGAATAATTATTATTATGATTATTATTATTTGAGTAACCATTATTATGATGATTATTGTCATTGTTACGATAATTATTTTTGTTATTGGAATCATTATTGTTATGATGATTATTATTATGATGATCAGTATGAGACTTATTATTGTGATTTTGAGTTTTAGATACAAAAGCATGCTCAAAAGATTTAATAGTACCAAATTGCAATAATTTTGCCTCCTCTTGATGCAACAAATTTTGAAAAATAGGATAAGTTAAAAGAGGAGCTAAACTAGAAATAGCAAGTTGAGAGTGGATATTAGTGATAAATTGTTGAAACTCTTTAGGGAGACATTTCTTAAGAATTATAGTGATAAATCTAATATCTGTAAGAGTAACATTTAAACCATTTAATTGAGTTCTAATAGCATAAAAAATGAGTAAAAATTCATCCATTGATTTAAAATTTGTATACCTTAGGTCTGTCTCTTACGTGATTCAGAGGAGCTGTCGTAGGTTTGCTGCAAGATGTCCCATGCTATGTTAGCTTTGGTGCAATGTCCAATCAAGTCGTAGAGATCAAGAGTGATGGAGAGTCCAATTAGACCAAGTGCTTCATCGTTCTTACCTTGCCATGCATCTTTGGTAGTTTGAGCAGCAGTGGCAGTTGGTTCAAGAGCCGCATATGTGGCAACTTGAAGCAAATGTTTAAAACGGAAGAGGAAAGAAACATGCGTCTTCCATTGATGATAGTTAGAGCTAGTTAGTTTAATTTTTGGAATTAGATTAGACATGATGAAAATAGCAAGATAATGATAACAAAATTACAATTATGAATTTGAACAAATATAGATTTAAAAAAAATTAAAATTTGAATGCTTTTTTTCTATTAAGATAGTTTAATAATATTTACAAGTATGGAGCGGAGTCTGAGTATAACATCATTTTTCACACCCCCTTTACATATAAAATTACCAAAATTAGGGGGGTGATAGTTCTAAACTATAAAAATGCAGCTGGAATTAAAACATAAGTCTATTCATGATACAACTAATTACCTATAGATCAAAAAAAGGAAGGATCTTTGAGTGCTATTGTAGTCAATCCCAGCCATTAGTGTGACTGTCCTTATTAGTTTGGACCACTGGGCTCTCCAAAAATGCCTGATCCTCCTCCTATCTATTCCCTATAACCCAGCCTGCCTGAGTACCCCCCAAATTGGGGTCAATCTGGCCCTCCCTCTGAAAACCTCTATTGATCTGCCATCCACTGATCCTATTATTCAAATCCTCCACTTCTGTGGGAGCTAGGAAACTTTGGTATTCTAAAATGTAGTTAGTAGCTTGCACTTGGTCTTTGTTGATCAAAAAGAAGCCTTCTTGAACTAACCTCATAAATTCACTCCTTGTTATGTGGAGCACCAAGGAGACCTGTGACATGATATTAAAATGTGTGAGTTTAAAGTTAAACTTAGTAAGTTTCCTTCTCTCAGCTTGAAAAAATTCTCTATTCATGTCCTTCCAAAGAGTCCATAACACCTCAATTGTTAGAGCAAACCAAAGCTTATTGAGCTTAGAATCAAATCTTTCTACATAACCTGCAAGGATTTCAATCCAAGAAATACCAGACATGCAATTCCAGAGACACAGGGAGCCAATAAAAATAGACCAAATCTTACATGCATAGATACACTTAAAAAATAAATGCTCAAAAGACTCAACAACATTACAAAAACTACAAGACACAGGAGCAAGACCAATAGAAGAAAGCACCTTCCCAACAGCCAATTCTTTAATCAAAAGCAACCACTTAAAATAAAAAAAATTTGGTTCTGCTTTACCTTTCCAAAAGTAATCAAAAAAGAAATTCCAATTAGAAAATGGATTAATCTACCCCTAGCTCTGGGACACCCTAGCAATAAGAGAGGAATCATTCTTCATACAGTGATATAAATTCTTAGTGGTAGTGTCTGACAACAACTTGCCATCAGTCCATTTAACTTTATTAAGGAAGGCTTCTGAATCAATAATCTCTCTAGTGTTATTAATTTGGATTGCTTTCTTAATAAGTGTGTAAGTCTTCTTCTGAGAATCAGGGATGCTAAATTTATTTTTAATATCCTCCACTCACCTAGCTATCCACCATCCAAGATGTCCTAAATTAGAGAGATCCCCTTCAGATTCCATACCTTTGTAGAATAGCTCTAAGTTAGAGCCAAAGGTTTTCCATTGTAGTAAAGCCCCCACTAGATAGATCTATCCTTAACAAGAAAGTATGGAGGACCTCTTGCTACCCCTTTCTCCGGAATCAACTATCTCACCTAGGCCCATGCCTTCCAAAAGACCTGAAAAATCTTAGATCTGAACAATCTCATACTAAACTCTCCAAATACTATATCAAACACCAGCACATCTTTCCATTGCTTCCCTTTTCTGATAACTGACTTGACAATATTATTTCTAATGAGGATTTTCTATGGTTCGTTACCCCAGAGGGCTTTCAACACCCATTTGGATGCAAGGGCAGAACCATGTGCCTTAAGGTCTTTCAATCCCAATCCACCTTGGCTCTTCTCTTGACAGCACCAGGCCCATTTCACACAATGTCTTTTTTTATTACCCTTCCCATCTGACCATAGGAAGTCTTAGAGGATCTTCTCAATCATATTCACCTGAGAACTTAGAAACAACCAAGCCAAAGCATAATAGACGTGATGAGTTGACATAACTTTTTGTACAAATTGGAACCCTCCTGCAATGGATAAGGAGTGTGTCTACCATTTGATATGTTTCTTACTAATTTTGTCATATACCCAATCCCACATGTTATTCAGATTGGGTTCTATAGAGAAGGGAATACCAAGGTATCTGACAATCTAATTTGGCCCTGCCCATTTCCATCCCTTACATGCTAGCCAATCTGGTGGCTCATGAGACCAACCCAACACAGTGGATTTGGATGGAGAGATTTTGGACCCCGAAGCTTGACAAAAAAGATTTAACCTCTTAATGGCATTGTCAAAATTGACTTCTGTGAGACCAAGGAAAAGAGATGTGTCATCTGCAAACTGAACATTAAGCAATTCTTCCTTATTAGGAAGAGAGATCCCTTTTAAGGGAGGCCCTAATCCTGGAGCCCTTAAGGTATAAAACAAGGCATCTGTAGCAATTAAAAACAATAGAGGGGCAATAGGACATCCCTACCTTATAGATCTTTGAAGTACACTAGGGTTGGACAAAGTTCCATTAACATCAATGACTGTAGTAGCATCTTTAAATAAAATGCTTATCCATTTGCAATACATATTAGGAAATCAAAATGCTTTCAGCATCCCTAGAACAAATCCCCATTCTATCCTATCATAAGCCTTCTCAAAATCTAACAAGATCATAGCCACCTCCTGCCCATCTAACTTGGCCCAATGCATGGCCTCCCAGTTGGTAATTAGATTCTCCAAAATATACCTCCCTTGAATAAAACTTGTTTGGGTCTATGAGATGAATCTGTTCAGAAGAGGGGCAATCCTTCTAGTAAGAGCTTTGGCTAAAATTTTATAAGATAGGTTCAACAATGTGATCGGCCTCCAATTCTTAACAAGAGATCTATCTCCTGCTTTTGGAAGGAGCTTAACAACTCCTTTGTTAATAGACCCTCCTAGTGATCCTTTTATGAAAGCATCTTGATACACATAAAGGAGTTTAGTACATATCCAAATTTTTTTCTTCTTATAAAATTCGGCCGGGAGCCCATCCACCCCTAGGGATTTCCCATTTGAGAAAGAATCAATGGCTACAAAAATTTCTTCCACAGAGAGCACCTTACTGAGGTTGTTCTTCTCTGAAAGTGAGATTTTTTGAGGGATGAGACTTAGGCACTCATTCATTGCTATTTGACTTTCATCCAACACCTCTGAGGAGAATAAATCCTTATAGAAGCTATAAAATGCACTCTGAATGTCCTTTGGTTCACTAGAATGTCTATCCTCCAATTGAATTTCATTAATCATTTCTCTTTTATGTTTAGCCCTTATAATATTGAAAAATACCCCGACCCCTTATCACCTTCATTAATCCAATTCATCCTACTTCTAATTTTCTACCCTTGAATCTTATACCTCTGTATGATACTCAAATTATGTTCGGTGTTAGCCAGTTGACTTTCCAGTGTCTCATTACTCCCTTTATCCTGCAAATCTTTTTTAATGTTGTTCAACCTATTCTGCCAGAATGATTCTTCTTTATTCCTATCCATTGCCAATTTTTTTCCAATAAATTGAAAAAGGTTTTTCCAAGTATCCACCATCAAATTCCAAAGGTCAATAGCATCTATGAGAGGGTTACCAAATCTAGTAATATCCAAGACTATAAGAATGGCCTCTAAGTTATTAGGGTCCTCAAGGAGCAAGGTGTTGAGTTTGAAGGGGTTATTCTTCCTCTGCACATCCTCCGAACTCTTATAATCCTCAATCCTACAACAAGTATGAATAGGGGAGTGATTTGAAAGTGAAGCAGGGTAAACTTGGATAGGAGCATGCTTATTCTCCAGGATGAAGGAAACCGATGAGACATCTCCATAGACTCTGTCCAATCTACAGTATACTTTATGCTTACCTTTTTTATTATTACACCAAGTATACCAAATATCAGAAAACTTACCATACATATGTTCCATAGGATCTAGAAGGTTAAATTTCCTTTTAAATTTGTGCCAAAAGAAAAGCTCATTGCCTTTCCAAGCCTGAGCCAGCTCTCCTGATTTATTTGCTCTGTGCTCCACCATGTTGAAGTCTCCAATAAACACCTAAGGAACTTTAGGAAGATGTGCACAACACCACTCCCATAATTCTACTCTTTCTCTATAGCTATTCGAGGCATACACATTACAAATACCAAAAAATTTCTCCCCCAACTTCATTGTCACCCACATTGCTTTCTGATAGGTCAGCACCCGTGATCCATAATAAAATTCTCCCATTTTGGATTAATTAAAATTGCAAGTCCTCCTTTCCCTCTTTCATGGTTCGAGTGAAACCCGATGGCTTTGTCCCATAGGAATTTCAGTATGGAGTGAGCTTGAAAACCTACCACCTTAATTTCTTGCAAACAAATAAAATCTTTTGCCTACAAATTGTTACACAATCTTCTAGCTAGATACTTCCTATCTGGCATCTCTAACCCCCGAACATTCCAACTATGGATGTGCAACATCATAGTAACTTCAGACGGGTTTTTGTGTTCTTACACAACTTGTTGAAACAATCTAGCAAGTTCTTACTCCCTCTACCCCCACTGGATAAAGAGTTTCTTTCCACAGTCTTCCTCTTTTTCCTGACTGTTGTCACTAGGGATTGCACCCGTGATGGCTAAGTATGGAACCAATCCCCTGAAACATGGGAATACTCTCAGGATGTGGGACTGCTTCACTAAGAATAAACCTTCAGATTAAGGGCTGACTTCCCTATTTGTATCAACTGAAACTGAACTAAGTTTGAAGGGAAAGGGAGAGAGATTGCATAGAATTGAAATAACTAAAAAATTAACTTAGGTGATTCACCAAACTGGATAGATCCACAAACTAAAAATAAACTCACAATGTAATCTAGCATATAACCTAAACATCACAACTCCTCCCAAATTTGATTCTTCCCTTAGAAAATAATCAGGTGCTGGTTGTAAATGAGAAGGGAAAATGGATTCCACAACTCAAACACATATAAACGGACATAGATTGAAACCTCAAGAAAAACCAATGCTTGCAAACATCAAAATGAACAAAATATCAAGTAAAGGATCAAGTTTCAATCACAGTACATGGCATCAAATTCATCAAATCAACTCACAAAGCTGTAGAAAAGAAGGACAATTGCTATTAACTAGAATAAAAGGAGTCAAAGTATCAGATTGCTTCTCCAAGAGCTACAACATTCACCTCCTAAGAATGAGGGAAAGAAGAACTAGCCTTCAATCACCAAAAGTGAGAGGCATATATAGAAAATCGGTAGAATCTGCATTGAAGTCCACTACTTCACCAAGAATAGAAAATTCTGCCACTAGGACCATGATCACATCACTCTCAAATTTAGATGCCCAATTCCCGAGAATCTAGGGGGATGAAAAAAGTGGGGTCCCTAAAATAGATAGTCAAAAGGGAGACCCAAAACCCACTAAGTCATGCTATAACTGATATTCTGATAGCGGTTTATAGGAACACCACATGTCAAAAATCATACAATAATAGGAGCAATGACTTATAACAATAAAAACATAACCCCATTCACTAAAAATGTGGATCCTAAATATATATTTTAAGATAGTCTCAACTCAATGGTGAGGAGAAAATCTAAGATATAATAATACCAAATCCACATCACATAATTAATTGTTCTCAAAAAGATAAACCACCCCCCCCCCCCCCATGCCAAAATATATGGTCTTGATATATTTAAAAAAAAGGTTTCAACCCTAAATGAAAAAGGGGAAACAATTTCTAAAATATTTACATTTTAATAGAAGGGACCACACATCATAAGGTGCTAAAAACAATGGACTCAACCCTAGAAGGGGAGAAATGGAATGAAATAATAAGACATTTTATCAAACCCTTCATTGAGAATGGAGAAACTATTGGCACTGAACTTCTTGAAACCGCACTTGGCAAGTTTCTATCTTTCTCCAGTGGCTTCTAAACTCAAATTTGGAAACAACAACTCCTTTTTCCTTCATGGCATCAATGAAATTGAGGTAGGTTTCATTCGACATTGTGCATTTGATCTGGTTTTCAGTTTCTAGGGCCTTGCATTTGTATGATGAAAGATACTATTGTGTGTTCACTATTTTTCATACTGTGCACTGCAATTTATTCTTTGTTTGTGGCACTGTTATCATTTGAATCTCTCTGTATTTGATTGCTTAGCATGTAATTGATGCCTCTTTTTGTGGTGTATTCGATGGCACCTTTGTAAAATCTTGGGCATTTTAGAGATTAAAATAGCCACACCCACAATGGCGCCATGCTCTGTTTCCACATCTGTTTAAAATTAGGGCATCGTTTATGCTAGTTTTAGTGAGCTAGGGCACATGAAGTATGTAGCATCATTGCTTTGATGAAGCCTCACGCTTGATACCTAAGGCATTTCTTTTACCATTACATATATGATGACGGCACTATCGTGTTTGCTCGGTCCACATTTGCTTTTGCAGTTGTATCTATATCTTATTGGCTCTCTGCATAACCCGTGCATACTAGGGCTTTTGTTTGGTTCAAAACGAGGGCATCACGACATTGATTACTATTGATAACTACATATTGCACCTCTTTGTATTCATTGTTATGCTAGTATGAGAGCTAGGGCATACCATGAATTGCATTTGTTGTTGTTTATATCGAGGCCCGAGAGCATGCTAGGGGTGCCATGATCTATACATTCTGTATGTTATTGACTGTATCTAGCATTTGATATTGTGTGCAGCTATGATCATTGTATGTGCAGACTTCTGCATTATATTTGAAAGTTACAATAATAATACTCTGTACTATTGAGGGTACCATGGAAGGATATTGCTGTTGTTTTCGTGGCACAGTCCTCATGGTAGCCTTTGATTGTAGCCATATGGTTTTGAAAGCTCTACATATATGCAATGCCCTTTTTCCATTATTACATGCTTAGCCTGTGAGCCTGGAATAGGGCATTCACTTCTCACTATTGGTGTTTGGATTATTACTGATCATAGCCCATGCTTAATAAAGCTAGGTAGTCATATAGCATTGATTTGATTAGAATGTCTTTTGTGGCCCGGTGAAGCCATTGTGGCATTAATGCACTATTGTCTTCATGTAGTCATACCATCCTTAAGGGGCACATTGCATTATCTATTTAATATTGTGGTACCTCAATACATCTCTTAACTATGCCTTTGTATAAAATGTGCCATGTAGAAATATATCAGGGACACTATTAATTCATTAGCCACTTGGTCATTTTATATTTCCTGAATACCTGTGGTGATACCATCTATTTGTATGCTTGCATATTGAATTCCATGGCAATGTAGATGTACATTTTCTATATGAAATGGGCCCTCTGTATCTGATCTAACGAAATGCAATATATGTGCCCTACTACTATGATATTGTATTGACATCAAGCATCTTTTGTTGGGATACCATGACATGCAAGGTTTTCCATTGGGGCCACTATTTATATCATTCCACATGATGACATGCTATCATAAAAGAACTGTAACTGATCCAAATTGAAGCCCTATGTATTTGTTCACAATGCAGATTTTAACATATTCGTGCCATGGCATCATTGTATAGAATGCAGATTTGAAGTACATCTATGTTGTAATGTTAATGCATTGGGTTTAGCTTTGAAGCACCTTTATGTTGTACTTTCTCTAAACATATGGATTTATGTACCTTTAATATGCTGATGATGAATGCCTCCTGGATCTGCCAGTGCCCTGTTTGACCATGCTCCATTAGATTTGGCTCTGAGTGTCTCATTGATACTGCCATCCACTAAATGTTAAACTATTGATCATGGATGTTCTTTGGCCTATGATGCAGTCACTGTCAGGAAAATTGAGGTTTCCCTGAGATGGCCTGCATCACAGGTCAAGGTCATTCATCTGCACATGGAACAAACATATTAGTGAAAATAATGGTACTTCTTTTATTTCTAGAGCATCTCTCATGCACCTGCCCTGAGCATAGCCCATGTCAGAGGTGTATAGTTGAGTGCACGTATGCATGTTGATAGATAGATTCTATGATACCAGGCATTGCTTAGATCCCTTGGATCTAACCCCTTTATTTTCTCTCTCTGTAGGTTTAGGATCACAGGAGCACACCGGGCACACAGAAGATCAACTCTCATTACCAGGCAATGTCTAGTACCCCTGCATCTAGCTTCATTAAATTTTTTTTATTTGCACTCATTTATGCAATTCTTGCATTTGCTATGCTCACGGCATGTGTGAGCTTAGATAGATGTTCCTTTCAGTTCTTTTCTTCTTTCGATACAACATATCAGGATATGACATGTAATCTTAGATGTAGTAATTTAACTCTTTCCTTTCATGTACTTGCAATGAATGAACACAAATTTTAATCCAGATCACCTAATAATGCAAACTAGGGTACAAAGCTCATCTAGTAACTAGGTTTCCAAAATGTGAAAAAAATATGACAACATTCTGGCGACCTCTATAGAGTGCTTGCCTGCTAAGCATTCTGACCAGCTACCTGATAGATCCATTGGGCATAAAGTGCTTAAGCCACAAACTAAACTTGGCTCCCAACTGAAACAACCTCCTCCTCAACAAAACTAAAACTGCTAGAGATAACTTCTCTAGCTTATTACAACTCAAACCAGACTGAAAGCTAAACTGATAGAAAATTGAAAGCAACCTATTCCAAGGCACTTAGGAAACACAAAAAACTGGAAACTCCTATCCTACCCTACTCTAACTAGTCTCAACAAACTGGTTAAACAAATCCATTAACTGGATTGTTAAAATAGCTTCCCATTCTCCTCAAAATATTATATCTTGCACACTTAATGCCAATAGGAAGAATATGAAATACGAAAACATTCTGAACTATCTGGCATATCAACTCTTGAAATTTGTAGTCCAGACAACTCACCTTGCTTAGATCACAAGTGCTACTCTCCCGGGGAGTCTGATGAGTCTGAATAAGCTCTTGGTCACCAATGAGTGAACTTCTGACATCGCCCTCCATTGAGTCCTTGAGTATGCATGTCTTGCTTGGCCCCACCTGGGCTAGATATCTGATAAGACACCCCCTAGAGAGCATAAAACTAGGCCTCTTCTGCTGCTCAATATGCATCTTACAAATATCTTTAGCATGCTGATTAAATTTTTGCCCCTCCATTATAGTCTGCCACACCATTTCTTCTTCTGCAATTAGAGGACCATCCTCTTCATTAGTTAGAACAACCAGTAGCTCATCAAAGCTATCCAACTACTTTAGGTCTCTAACCATAACTGGCCCCTCCTCATGGTCCAGGAAATAAGATTCCTGAGATTCATCCACCACCTTATTGCAAACAGGCCCAGATTTTATCACTGGTACAATATTAACCTCCTGAAACACAATCTTTTCTTCAAGAACATGCAAGCCATTATCCTTATCAGGAAGATAGGGAACATCAATAAGAGTGGAACATAAAATATCAATTATCAAATCAAAATCATCTTGTTGTTCTAAGTTAGCAGCAACTGTATCATCTTTCTTATCATAAATAAAGAGCTCAACTAGTAAATCTTGCACTACTTCATCTTGCTCAATATAAGAAGGCATCTCCTCAAATAAATTAGTTAGTGTCTCATCTTCTCCACTTATTCCCTGACTCTTATTTGGTTGCTCTAATCCATCTTCATATAACAAGTCTATTTGTTCCTAATAATTATGAAAAGGTACATCTAAGAGACAAGAATCATTCTCTTCCTAGTTTCTTGAAATGCTATGAGGTGTAGGGGACTCTTCAAGAATGGGATCATAAGGCTTTATCTGCTACAGGATAGGCTCACTGTCATTTAGGAAGTCAAACATCACAGGTGTTTCATCTATAGAAATAGAATGAAGTGGCTGGAAATTTGAGATAGGGTAATGAGTAGGCTCTAAACATGCATAGAGATCAGGGTCTTGTTGACTAAGATTCTAAACAGAAGGAGAAATCCTAAAGCTTGGAATTTCAATAGAAGTGCTAGTGGACTTACCAAGTAAGAAACTTGGGATTTGAACCTTGGGGGTCTCCTGTCTGGTCTGCAAAGCTTCTAGGTTCTCTTTAGCAACATGGGGCATCCCCTTCTGGGTCTCCTCCTTAAAAAGATTTGGCATCACATAACCCAGATACATGGTCCATGAGGGTCTCCAAGACTGCATTAAGTTTCCATGGCCTTCTAGTGGGTCTGGTGAGATTTCTTGCATTGAGGCAGCAATGACCTCATGATCTCCTTGCTTCTGGTTATAACTCTGAGTTTGTTGTCTTTGAGCCCATGCCCATGATCCTTCTTGTTGGAGAGCTTGCTCATAGGCCTGTACAAGAGCATATTGACTGGGGGCATACTGAATATATTGATATCCTCCTGAAGTGTGGTAGCTTGGATTGAAAATAGGCTTAGCATAATTTTCATATGGTGGTTGATAGGAATGCTACCAGGATGCTTGATGTTGGGTGGGAGGGTATGGTAGTGCATGCTGGTAACTTGCTACTACTGGGCTATTTTGACTATATGCCACTGCTTGGCCAGCTTGATATGACGTAAATGATGGAACATAGGCAGGTTTCTCATGATATGGGGGGTGATAGGGAGAATATGCATTATGGAATGACATGCTTGCTCATCAAATGAGCTGGTAAAAAGATACTTTCTAAAATTTATCAGCACTTGAACTGCTTGAACCAGTAGATTTTTCTTAGAGTCGCCATGGTGCTTGAAACAAACCACCTCTTGAAGGCTGATTCCACTAAGATCACACCAAAAATCTCAGTGAATGATAGGAAACAAAGTCCCACTAGGCATGCCGAAAATTGTTGTCACTAGGGATTGCACCTGTGATGGCTAAGTATGGAACCTAGCAATCCCCTGAAACATGGGAATACTCTCAGGATGTGGGACTACTTCACTGAGAATAAACCTCCAGATTAAGGGTCAGCTTCCCTGTTTGTATCACCTGAAACTGAACTGAACTTGAAGGGAAAGGGAGAGAGATTGCATAAAATTGAAATAACTAAAAAATTAACTTAGGTGATTCACCAAACTGGATAGATCCACAAATTGAAAATAAACTCACAATGTAATCCAGCATATAACCTAAACATCACAACTCCTCCCAAATCTGATTCTTCCCTTAGAAAATAATCAGGTGCTAGTTGTAAATGAGAAGGGAAAATGGATTCCACAACTCAAACACATATAAACGCACACAGATTGAAACCTCAAGAAAAACTAGTGCTTGCAAACATCAAAATGAACAAAATATCAAGTAAAGGATCAAGTTTCAATCACAGTACATGACATCAAATTCATCAAATCAACTCATAAAGTTGTAGAAAAGAAGGACAATTGCTATTAATTGGAATAAAAGGAGTCAAAGTATCATATTGCTTCTCCAAGAGCTACAACATTCACCTCCTGAGAATGAGGGAAAGAAGAACTAGCCTTCAATCACCAAAAGTGAGAGGCATATATAGAAAATCTATAGAATCTACATTGAAGTCCACTACTTCACCAAGAATAGAAAATTCTGCCACTAGGACCATGATCACATCGCTCTGAAATTTAGATGCCCAATTCCCGAGAATCTAGGGGGACAGAAAAAGTGGGGGTCCCTAAAATAGATAGTCAAAAGGGAGACCCAAAACCCACTAAGTCATGTTGTAACTGATATTCTGACAGCGGTTTATAGGAACACCACATGTCAAAAATCATACAATAATAGGAGCAATGACTTATAACAATAAAAACATAACCCCATTCACTAAAAATGTGGATCCTAAATATATATTTTAAGATAGTCTCAACTCAATAATGAGGAGAAAATCTAAGATATAATAATACCAAATCCACATCACATAATTAATTGTTCTCAAAAAGATAAACACCCCCCACTATGCCAAAATATATGGTCTTGATATATTTTTAAAAAAGGTTTCAACCCTAAATGAAAAAGGGGAAACAATTTCTAAAATATTTACATTTTAATAGAAGGGACCACACATCATAAGGCACTAAAAACAATGGACTCAACCCTAGAAGGGGATAAATGGAATGAAATAATAAGACATTTTATCAAACCCTTCCTTGAGAATGGAGAAACTGCTGGCACTGAACTTCTTGAAACTGCACTTGGCAAGTTTCTATCTTTCTCCGGTGGCTTCTAAACTCAAATTTGGAAACAACAACTCCTTTTTCCTTCATGGCATCAATGAAATTGAGGTAGGTTTCATTTGACATTGTGCATTTGATCTGGTTTTCAGTTTCTAGGGCCTTGCATTTGTATGATGAAAGATACTATTGTGTGTTCACTGTTTTGAATACTGTGCACTGCAATTTCTTCTCTATTTGTGGCACTGTTATCATTTGAATCTCTCTATATTTGATTGCTTAGCATGTAATTGATGCCTCTATTTGTGGTGTATTCGATGGCACCTTTGTAAAATCTTGGGCATTTTAGAGATTAAAATAGCCACACCCTCGATGGCGCCATGCTCTGTTTCCACATCTGTTTAAAATTAGGGCATCGTTTATGCTGGTTTTAGTGAGCTAGGGCACATGAATTATGTAGAATCATTGTTTTGATGAAGCCTCATGCTCGATACCTAAGGCATTTCTTTTACCATTACATATATGATGACGGCACTATCGTGTTTGCTCAGTCCACATTTTCTTTTGTAGTTGTATCTATATCTTATTGGCTCTCTGCATAACTCGTGCATACTAGGGCTTTTGTTTGGTTCAAAATGAGGGCATCACGACATTGATTACTGTTGATAACTACATATTTCACCTCTTTGTATTCATTGTTATGCTAGTATGAGAGCTAGGGCATACCATGAATTGCATTTGTTGTTGTTGATATCAAGGCCCGAGAGCATGCTAGGGGCGCCATGATCTATACATTCTGTATGTTATTGACTATATCCAGTATTTGATATTATGTGCGGCTGTGATCATTGTATGTGCAGACTTTTGCATTGTATTTGAAAGTTACAATAATAATACTCTATACTATTGAGGGTGCCATGGAAAGATATTGCTATTATTTTCATGGCACAGTCCTCATGGTAGCCTTTGATTATAGCCATATGGTTTTGAAAGCTCTACATATATGCAATGCCCTTTTGCCATCATTACATGCTCAACCTATGAGCTTGGAATAGGGCATTCACTTCTCACTATTGGTGTTTGGATCATTACTGATCATAGCCCATGCTTAATAAAGCTAGGTCGTCATATAACATTGATTTGATTAGAATGTCTTTTGTGGCCCGATGAAGCCATTGTGGCATTAATGCATTGTTGTCTTCATGTAGTCATACCATCCTTAAGGGGCACATTGCATTATCTATTTACTGTTGTGGTACCTCAATACATCTCTTGACTGTGCCTCTGTATAAAATGTGCCATGTAGAAATATATCAGGGACACTATTAATTCATTAGCCACTTAGCTCATTTTCTATTGCCTGAATACCTATGGTGATACCATCTATTTGTATGCTTGCATATTGAATGCCATGGCAATGCAGATGTACATTTTCTATATGAAATAGGCCCTCTGTATCTTATCTAACGAAATGCAATATATGTGCCCTACTGCTATGATATTGTATTGACATCAAGCATCTTTTGTTGGGATACCATGACATGCTGGGTTTTCCATTGGGGCCACTGTTTATATCATTCCACATGATGACATGCTATCATAAAATAACTATAACTGATTCAAACTAAAGCCCTATGTATTTTTTCACAATGCAGATTTTAACATATTCATGCCATGGCATCATTGTATAGAATGCAGATTTGAAGTACATCTATGCTGTAATGTTAATGCATTGGGTTTAGCTTTGAAGCACCTTTATGTTGTACTTTCTTTGAACATATGGATTTATGTACCTTTAATATGTTGATGATGAATGCCTCCTGGATCTGCTAGTACCCTATTTGACCATGCTCCATTAGATTTGGCTTTGAGTATCTCACTGATACTGCCATCCGCTGAATGTTAAACTATTGATCATGGATGTTCTTTGGCCTGTGATGCAGTCACTGTCAGGAAAATTGAGGTTTCCCTAAGATAGCCTGCATCAGAGGTCAAGGTCATTCATCTGCACATGGAACAAACATATTAGTGAAAACAATGGTACTTCTTTTATTTCCAAAGCGTCTCTCATGCACCTGCCCTAAGCACAACCCGTGTCAGAGGTGTATAGTTGAGTGCACGTATGCATGTTTATAGATAGATTCTGTGATACCAGGCATTGCTTAGATCCCTTGGATCTAACCCCTTTCTTTTCTCTCTCTGCAGGTTCAAGATCATAGGAGCACACCGAGCACATAGAAGATCAACTCTCATTACCAAGCAATGTCTAGTATCCCTGCATCTAGCTTCATTAATTCTATATATTTGCACTCATTTATGCAATTCTTGCATTTGCTATGCTCACGGTATGTGTGAGCTCAGATAGATGTTCCTTTCAGTTCTTTTCTTCTTTATGTACAACATATCAGGATATGACATGTAATCTTAGATGCAATAATTTATCTCTTTCCTTTCATGTACTTGCAATGAATGAACACAAATTTTAATCTAGATCACCTAATAATGCAAACTAGGGTACAGAGCTCATCTAGTAACTAGGTTTCCAAAATGTGTAAAAATATGACAACACTGACAACTTCTATAAATTAACCCTCTCGATTAGAGGCAACCAAAGCAAGGGAATCTAGTGAGGCAGTTGAAGCTAGAGGTGAGGGAGCAATTTCCTATTATCTTGTTGCAACTTACTGGCTCTTTCATTAATAGACTGAATGGCCAATTGTTGAGCATTCAAGGCAAGCAGCTTATTCCTGCCGGCAGGGGGCTCTATAGAATGACTTCTTGGCAAGTGGGCAGTTAGGGGAGTGGGGATAATATCCAAAACATCATTCCTGGGAGGGACCTCTTCAAACTCCTTGTCAAAGAGGGGATTCGATAAAGACACAAAACTATTAGAAATGGGGATATCCACAGAATCTGAAACAGCTAGCTGAGAACTAGGATTCTTATCTGGCTCTAAGGAAGAAATGATGACCACTTCCTTACTTTGATTAGAGGTTGGTGTCGTAATGCTAGCACCCTCCAAAGGATTAGACTTGTCACTCTCCAAGTTTTCTTTTTGATCATTATTATTAACAACATTGAATTTTTCCTTTTGAATGTGTTTGAGAGCTGGACATTCTCTCTTGGTGTGGCCATTGCGCCTGCAATGGAAACACGCACTAAGGTTCCCTAACAAGGAGATATCCTAGCAGAACAACTCACCATCAAATTCTAAAGAAATGATCTCCAGACAGTCTACCTCGGGAGCAAAGTAACCGTACACTGCTCAATCTGAAGAACTGAGCCTAAAGGCTTAAGAATTTGTGGGATAAAGGGCCAAAATTCCACATTGAGATTTTTAATTTCTACCCAATTAGGGGGAGCATGAGTAACTACCTTTTCAAAATTACCTTTAGGGGGACCATGGATAGACCTTGAACATAGAGCTTCCAACATTCCAAAACTGTTTCTCCAAAACTCTTTCCTACATATTGTGATTTTTCAAAAAAACTACAAAAATTCCTTTTTGAATAATTCTACAGTAAGTAACGTAGATGCCAAGTTTTTTACCCCAAACAGTAGCAAGCCAATCATCAAAGAATTTTCAAGCAGGCATAGAATCCTTATCAAGGCACACAAAAAATATAGCAATGCTTTTAAGCCTAGACTGTTCATTTTTAATGGCGGAAACCATGTCCTCATTGGGGGGCAGGGAGAGAATCTTTAGACCAATGGGAAGGGAACTTACCATCTTCTCCTCTGCCATCACCAGGGCCGACATCTCCTCCCCGGGTGAATCCACCTCCATCGGTTGTGGACTGTCCTCCTTCTCCTCCTCCTTGCTCTGGCTCCATGGTAACCCTACGAAAGACTCCATTAAACTTCATGGTGGCTAAAAAACTAGGAGCACTATCCACCACCACTTGTTTATATGATAATTTCTCTCCTGCACTATCGGCATTAATGCCCTTTGATTTATTAATACCACCCTTAGAGGTACATTTAGGAACGTCACCCATAATGATATCACCCTCCCCACCATCGTGATTTGGCTCTCCCATAACATGAGTGAACCAGGCAGGGAGTAGAATAACTGAACACACACAAGGGCACGATAATAATCAAAACAACATACCCTTCAAAATAAGAAAAATATGCACATAAGAGAGAGAAGAAAGTACTAAGGAAACAAAGACATGCTGGATGCATGACATGACACAAAAAAACATGCAAATCAAGGACAGAGGCAGACGTCATCAACATTCATGGATGAAAGTTGCAGAGCCATTTTCTCTATCACCTCCAAAATCATAAGATTTCCAAATTTGAATGCTTTTTAAAAAGAGCTAGAATTGATAAAGGAATATATTAAGAGTGAGATATCAAATAAATAGATAAATGGAACAATGTTAAACAACTAATTTTGATTTGTTTACACAAAATGATATAAACAAAAAAATTGTTAAACTAAGTACTATGATAAAATTGTTAAACTTGAATAATAGAATTAAATAAATTAAATTTTAAACTAAGAGTTAAAAGAATTGATGTTTGAACTTTATTATGAAGATATAGTTTTGAATAAATGTATATAAATAAAACAAACGAGTCAAAGATTCAAACTAAGACTAAAGTTAGCAAAACTACAGATATGCTGAAAAGAATCTCAAACTAAGGAATAAGCTAAAATATGTCTGTAAAGAAAAGAATCTCAGAACTAATTCAAAACTATTTTAAACAAGTTATCATGATAAAGATGTCTACAACCACCAGAGAAATATTAGAAAAAGGTTACAAAGAACTAGTAAAGTAAAACGTTATAGCAGAAGAGTTAATAATATTTACTAGAGATTAATTTGAACCTATTAATATAAAAGTCAAGGCTTACACATGAAAAGAATGAAGAAAGGTTACATTAATTTGTTGGGATAGCTCATGCATGGAGTTGGAATGGCTCACGCAAGGAACAAAGTAGAACTAATGCGGGGAAATGATTAAAATCCACAATGATATAACGCAGGAGAGTAAAAAATGGTTGAGATAACATATAACAAAATGAAAAAGATAGAAATGTTTCGCTATAGATATATATTTTATGAAAAACTGCGAGTATGCCAAATTAAGATTGTTTCCAAAAATACTTCAAGGAAATGTGATCCCAATGTTTTTAGCATGATGATATGGTGAATGGATTTTGAAATCCTGAGCGAATGCAGCTGGTGGGTGTAAATCCCAATTCTAAAACTTTGCTACCAATCTTTCATGTCTTTGAAATTTGAATGCATAAACAAAGCACGCAGGATGTGCTTTCGGAATGTTCTATTCAATATTAGGGGTGGAGAAGCAGAGATGTAAAAAAATCACCTGTTGGATATGAACATATTATTATAAGTTGTCAGTGGTTCTTGATGTGACTTGGGCTACAGGATATAGGAAAATCAAATTATTATTCACCCATATTGTGGGAGCTCAATACAAATAGTTGCAAACAACAAAATGAAAACAACAGGCCCCTCAAGGGAGGTGTGCGCCTTGAATAAATAAATAGTGTTGGGCACACAGTAAAATGAAAAAAATAGAATTTTAACTAAGATTAAAAAAATAGAGTTAGATACCAGATTTAATAATAGATTTATAACAGTAGATTTAAAAGTTATAGAATATATTTAAATTGAGATTAATACAGAGATTAAATTAAAAAAAAAGATGAATGTAAATCCTGCAACAAGAATGTTAGAAACATATTTTAGTATTGATTTAAAGATGAAATATAGAATAGGCTAACTATAAATTTCTTGTAGTTTGCCCAACAGAGGGTATGTTAGATTAAATAAAACTTGAAATGAGATTAATACACTTGGATCTGGCAGCAAGCCATCTAGAACTAAGAAGAAAAAAAACTAATATGTTAGATTGCAAGCAAATATTGAAGAAAAACCTGCAAAAAAAATGGTTAGAAAACAAAAAGAGAGCTTTCTCCTTCACAACCAAAATATCCTTCAAATTTCCCTACATGCAACACTCAATAAACAAGGGTTAAACTTGCTCTGATACCATGTTAGAAATAATAATAAAAAATAGTAGAGCAAAGGAATGAACCCAAGTGTGAGTGCATGAAAGGATTTTACCAAGTTCACCAAGAGAGAGAGAGGGAGAAATTACTTCAAAGTATCAAGCCAAAAGATCACCAAAGTGCTCCAAGAACAACAAGAACACAAAGTTTTTTGAAAGGGGAAAAGAAAATAAAAACCCCTTGTGAATATATGAATGAGGCTCAAAGCCTAAGAAGAAGAAAGAAATGGAGCACAAAGCTCATTACAATGTGGAGAGCAAGAAAGAGAGATGAAGGAGAAGTGAGAAAATAGAGAAGATTATTTTAGCAAGTGTGTGAGAGGCATCTCTTAAGTAGAGATGAGTGGAGGAGTTTGCATGTAACTCCCATCTCAAATGAATGCCACATTCATATTGTGTGTGTGACAAATGTGAGATTCCTCTTAAGGAGGAATATCTAATTTCCTTATTAAAGAAATTACAAAAATGTGACATGTCCTCCTACTTGGACTAGAGGACAAATACAATATAGGATACCTTGGTTTATCCTTTAAGTACATATTTTCACCTAGGCAAGATTAATTTCTAGCATCAAAGAGGTGTAAGATAAACCTAATTGTGAGGTTAATTATAAGGATGAAGAAGAGGTTGATGTTATTGATTGATAAGTTTGAGAAAAAGGCTGAAGGTGAAATTGTGAAGGAGCTAAACATAGTTGTGATTCCTGGAAGAAAATTACGAGCAGATCAGAGATGGAGATGGAAATGGAGGTCAGTCAATAAATCAACATATATGAGTGAAGATGATATATATTAGAAAAGTGAGTTGTATGTTTTTCAGATTAGAAACTACTGTTACTTTCTAACCATTGTATGAGTCTAAATTCTTTAATGAAGGTTGACCTAGCAATAATTGTATAAATCCTTTAATCAAGGTGAAATTCTAGTGGAATGTTTTTAAATCCTTTAACCATGTCACTTTTGACAGTGTTTTAAATCCTTTAACAGGGTCACACCTAACAATGTGTATGTAAACCTTTAACAGGGTTGGCTTTTCACATAGCTCACTTCAGAATAGTGAAATATCAATAGCATGTTACAAAGTGATTTTTTCCAAATTGGGTTTCCACTATAAATCTTGTTGGTATACTTGTGTGAATGATTTTGATGTAGTTGTTGTTGAAAGTTCTATATTCTACAAGTTAATTACTTTTGGATAGTGGACTGCATGTTATATGTTTCAGTTATATACTATAGAGACTAAGTTGAGTTTTTGAATAGATCTGAGTTTGTTGAAGTAATGGAAATTTTATTAGTACATCTGGACCTAATAATAACCGATTCACCCACCCCCCCCTCTCAATTGTTATAAATCATTCTAACAATAAGGTGTGTTGCACATGTTCAAGGAATAGTAAGAGTGTTTGATTTCTCTGTGTTAAAAACCAAGCATTCATGGAAGCCAAAATAATGTGTTTTTGTTATTTTATTTTGCTCATGTACATGAGGAAGAGACTAGAACATGGGTATACCATTCAATTATATTGTGCATAGGGGTTGGAAAGTTGAGCTTGTTGAGGAGAAATTATTAACATGAATGTTGAATATGTCCTATGGGGGAGTATTCTAGCATTACTAGAGCAGTCACAGGTTGCATTCATGACTATGTTTGTCATTGATGTCAACATATTGTTTATACTGAAGATGAGCAGAGTAGCAGATAGAGTTTGGATTGGTGCACATAGAGAATTGTAGATGAAGTTATGCGGAGATGAGGAAATGTTTATTATAGTGCCCTGATATCATGGTTAAGAGTACATATGGAAATTCAAGTATTTACGTCAGTTATAAGTGATCTAGTGGAAAATGTATTCTGACAAAGTTCTTGAGAAGCAGTTTGTGATAATCGGATAATATCTCCTAACAGGGATAGAATCTTGACAAGCAAAGTTATACAAAGGTTAAAGACATTGTGAATGCAACCCGAATAAGTCATCATAGTTAATGGTTTCACGTGTGAAGATTTATTAAGTTTGTGAGCCAATAGTTTTGTGTAATTATGGAAATATTATGTAACATATAATGTTTTATATTAAGTAATTGGTGAAGCCTAATTGGCCAACTTAATTATGAAATATTGAGTGCGGTATAAAGGAAGAATAGTTTTCCTTGATTATAGTGTGTGTAGATGTGAAAAACAAGTTGTGAAGTGTGAATTAATGTGAGTAAGCAATCTAAGGGATTGTTATGTTATGCGAAGTGTGCAGATCTGGTGTTGAGATATGGAGAAGCATTTGGTGCGGTTTAGGTACGGTTAAAGAGAGAAGAAAATTTGTTGAGATCAGTTATATTTTGTATTATTATGTTTGGATAATATATAGATCAGTCGGATAGTGTGTTCGATGATCTTTCCCTTGAAGTTGTTTGGACAGTGGGTCCTTTTGTCTTCCTCAACTCCTCATAGGGATTCAAAGTCTCCTAACAGGGACTGACATGTATTGAATGCATTTCATAGACTCCTAACAGGGTCCATCATCTCACAAGGAATTTTCATATTAGTACATCTTTGTGGGTACCATCCCCATCGGGGTTTACTCTCTGATCGAGAGGTTCCCTAGTTAACAAATCCGGTGTCATTGTGTATGGTTATCCTTTTATGGTTGATGTTTATGTTAGTCACATGTTTCAGATATAATAAGGTTGATAAAATTTGTTTTAATCAGATAATTGATTCACCCCCCCCCCTCTTAGTTATCTTGGTGGACTTTACTTTCTAATAATAATAACATATTCTAGCCATTTTAGTGCCTATTTTCTCTTATTTTCCTGATACTAGAATGATACACAATCAAAAAGTTGATAGAAAAATAAATTTATACATAGGAATATACATTTGTTCAACTAAGAATAAATTTGGTTTTGTATACTTACCTGTGTGTAAAATCCTCTAAAATCCTTATCTTCTATGTTGGGCAATAAAGAAAATAAATTTGAATGCAAAAATTTATATTGTGCAAGGTTATGTATGTATATGTATGCATCCACACGTATTTTCATATACTCAACCTATCATTATTACATCTATTTCAAACATTAATCCTACATGTATTAGTCTTGGAAGCATTCTTAATCCCATCAAACCTACTCCTACAAGCTTTCTATGTATTTCTCGACCATCATCTGTACCTACTTACAATAATGTTCCATTTTCATATTACAATGCTCCTTCCATTTCCAACAATGTTCCAAACCTTTCACATATGTCCAATCTCTCCATTTAAACTACTATAAATAGTCTTTCCCAAACCAGATCATTCTTGCAACAACAAATTTCCTCTACGACTCAATCCAAATTCAATATTCCCACTTGTGACATTGGTAGTCCTTTTTCCTTAGAGATTATTCATTTTGTTATCCCTTGATACATGGAAATACCCCATTTGGATACTTATACTAGAAAATGTGATCCCTTGAGTCATGTGAAAATATTTCAAACATTGTGTAGTGCCTTTTCTCTTGATCATAAATTCATGGCTAAATTGTTTACTAGGATATTTACAGATAAGGCCTTATAGTGGCATTGTTCTTTGCCCCTTATTCTATTGACTCATTTCAAAAACTTGCTAATGCTTTCATTCAACAATTTCAAAATAACATTGGTCCTAAGATTTCTTTGATTGATTCAATGCATTGTAAATAGGTGTTAAAGAGAAAGTAACTAATTTCATTGGTAGAATTAAATATTTGCATGCTCATATTTATTATCATGTGTTTGATATTGATGTTCAACATATTATTATTTATAATTTGCAAAAAGACATTAGAGATAAGATATTACTATCTAAATTTACTCCTTTTACCCAATTGTGTGCAATGATTCATAATTATCAACTTCGAGTGAGCCAATTTGAGACCTCCAATCCAATGGCTCCATTTAATAAGAGTGATGTCACCTCCCAACTATTCAAAAGTTTCAAAAACCTAAAAGATTCATCAAGATCAACAATTCATCAAACAATGTTGATGCTCAAGTGGCAGCTACAACTATAGGTGTGGTCCATTTGTCATTTATTTTCAAAACATCTCATAATTTACACCTCTTTCTAAATATTTTCATAATGTGATGTTTATATTGATTAATTATAATGTTTTAACACTTCCTCCCATATGAACCTTTGCCTAAATCATATGATTCTAAAGCCTTTTGTTAATACCATCATCAACCCAATCATGATACGAAGAAATATTTCCATTTGAAGACCATCATCCAAGACCTTATCAAATCCAATGCCATAACTGTTGAGGGTGTTAATGATCAAGGAAATAAATATTTTGCCCCTCCCAATAAAATCTTACAAATCTATACCAATCCCTTACCCTCATCCTACCAATATAATTGAGTCTACACATTTCCTACCTTCTTCAATAAATATTGTTGAGTCTCCCGAACCTATCACTATGAGTAGAAATCATATGATTATTGAGGATAACAATTTTGTCAACCTTATGGAGCAATCCAAACCCAAAACCAAGCCAAAAATTGAACCTTTCATTATATTTGATCCTAAGGAGACTATTTGGGCACCCAATGGTCACCTTTACATTGTTGCAAAGATTAAAATGGTATTACCTCTCATGAAGTCCTTATTGACTCATATGAAAAATTAGATGTGATGATTAATACTTTTAATGGTTTTACTTGTCCTACCTATGGTTCCATTGCCTTCCCTATTAAAGTTGGTAAAAAATCCTTAGATGTCACCTTCATCGCCATCCTAACTTTTGATCAATTCCAAGTAAGACTTGGCCTTCCTTAGCTCACTACCATGAAATATATTATCTCTCCTATCAATAAGTTTTTGAAATCTCCCCATAATAGAGAAATTATCACCATTAATCATAATCTCTATCAGCCTTTAGCGAGTTGTGGGAACTTTGACCTTGACTTATTTTGGCCTAGCATGCCTCAACCATTACAAACTCGCCAAGATCATCTCTACTTATCCTATAAAAAAAACTCAAATCCCAAAATATTTGTGAACTTAGAAACCTTAAGGATGTCTAATCTCCATTCCCTAGACCTAGACTTCTTACTATAGTTTTCATTCTTCCTATTTATGTTTTAGTTCCACCACTTATATCTTACAAATGCCCTGCATCTTTCACGCATCTTCTATCTCTCAACCTACTGAGGTTCCTTTTGTTCTTCCCATTAAGGGCTAAAAGTACATGATGTTGATTTTAAACTAGCAGTTGCACCAATGAGGTGCAATGGTCACACCGATAGTACATATGTTCTATTATAATTGAGAGGTAGACTTGTATACAATAACAAAAGAAATGAATCAACCCCGTAAATTTATTTATCTTTTACAATACTAAAGAATGTTATGTTAATTGAGAGATGTAGTTTTTCAATTTTAATAGAATTATAAAATGCAAATAATACTTAGTTTTAAAATATTTGAGCTTCTTCAAATAAAAAATTGTATTTTTTAATGGGATTGAACATACCCATGTGCATTGCCTTTGCCTTTCTCCTTACCATCTCTTGCAACATAATTTTTCATTGATAACTTCATTATTGTTTGATTCTCATGGAGTGCATCGACAAAGAGCATCATTACAAACGAGGTTCAATCATTTTGTAATCACAAAAGAGATGGTTTTTAGAATGCTAATTACATTGACAAAGTACAATAGCCCACAAAAAATTACATACCAATTAGTACAACCAATTTTTTTAACCCATTAATAAAACCTTATTTTGTCAATTTCCAAGTATTTAAATTGTTTCCTACTATTAACTACACTTCTTACAACTATATAGGTGGATTGTCATTGGTGATCTTGAACAAAAACCCTTAAGTTTTGGAGATCATTAGATGAAGCTACAATGGTTTCTTGGAGTTCACAAGATGAAACACTTTTAGATCCTCGAGGGTAGCTTCCTACAAATGTTGTCCAAATTGGAGAATTTCATAAGATTGGGAACTTTCATAGTATATTCATAATTGTTATAAAATAAAATATTTGTAATCATTTGCAACAAAAATGTATATCAATCAAATATTCATTTCCATCAAATATTACATGTGTTTCATGTTTTTATTGTTTCTACAATCCACAACCAGAATATTTCAATAGTTTTTCACATCCGAGCATATTTTATATAAATATTCTAGTTAAAGTTTACTACAATGTCCTACCAACCTGAATCAAGTTCATCATTATTTATCCTTACCATATAAGTTAAAGCTTTCAAATGTCCTTAAATATTTGTAGTTATTCTAGGTTTTAAGGTTACATTAGAAGTATTTAACTTGACATGATATTATAATTGAGAATATAAATTCAATCTATAGCCAAGAGATTTATGGCTTGCAAGTCCAATCTGCTAGCTCAAGGGGTATCTTTATATTTGTGGCATGGCTAAACCTGCACAACCATTTTTATTTAATTGTATTAAAGGGATCTATGAGTGGAACAAAGTGTTGTCAATAAATTTATCCACTCTTACTAGTTGGTGAAAAGTTACAATTGAATCGAAGATCCCACTTGATCTCGGTTAGCTTTGTTTCCACAAAACTATTCATCAAGATGTACAAAACCTTAGGGTGTAGTCTTGAGTACATGCTTAGTTTATTGGTCTATGAGATGGCCTCTCTCAATAACCTATAAAACCTTATGAGTCTCTCTTTGATTCAAAAATCTCTGTTTAAATTGCATGCCAAAATTATATTGTCAACAATATTTCCAAAATCGACATCTATTTAGAAAAATATAGAATCCTTACATCTTGAGATTCTAAGCATCTATATAATTTTAGAAATCTCTATTTAGATTGTTAGCCAGCCTTGTTTTTTCAACAAGTTATCCCATAATCTAGATCTTTTCATTAAAAAAATAAAATCTTTGCATCATGTTTTTTTGCAATGTCTAAATAGAGAAAAGAAAAGTTTGTTTGATTTTTGTAATGACAACCCATCTACCAATGCAAATAAAAGTCATTGTGTTTTCACTGTCAACAAAGATTGTTCCTATCTATTATAAAAGAGAAGACAAAAAAAATTGTTTTCTTTTTGTAAGGACACCCCATCTGCCGACGCAAAAAAAAAGTCATTGCATTTTTCACTGTCAACATAGATTGTTCCAATGTATTGTATGAACCACACATAAGAGTACCTCTTCTCCCAACATAGGTAAGTGCTTTTCACTGCCAATGGAGATTGTCCCTCTCCATTGCATGAGCTATACAAATATTTTTAGGAATTAAACTGAAAGTCAGTGCTCATTGGACATGTGATACACATTTTTGTAAATATTGAGGTGATAATTTCTTGGTGATTTGTCTACACAATTCATTGGATAAGTCATACACATGTTTTCAAAACTATTCAAGCGATATTTTGAAATGCTAACACATTGCAAGTATTACTTTTGTGACTTGGGACCAATTTTAAAAACAACATGAATATAGTACATCTGAGCTAACAAGGCCTCATTCTCATTCATCAAACGATGGGTATAACACTTTAAATATATCATTTATTATTAAATAATTTGTGTCATATAGATAGAAATATGAAGCTAGAACCAATTTGTAGAGACATCAATAAGCATTTGATGCATTATAAGACTAGTTAGAGAATTCATAAAGCCTATAGATAAAGATTAAAACTTAATTATTCTAATATAGTAAAAAATTGGTCCTTGGTTATCCTGAAATTCAGAGCTGAATAGTATACCCATACATAATGAACATTGGGGAGGTTACTAACAAGGGAAAGTTATGAACAACACAATATTTACTCCACGAAGAAAAAATGCATTTTTGAAACAAATTCTCATTTCATGATTAGGTCATCTTAAGAATAAATGAAGGTAAAGGGCCCATTGGATATATAAAAAGAGGAAGATGGCCATTACTTGCAACATATGCCACAAAAAATAGAGCCAAGAATCAAGGCTCAACATTAATCCAATCAAGAGAAACCAGAAATTATCATCACATTTACTTCTTTTGTTAGGATCCAAATTAGAGGTGGACTTCATCATGGATTAAAGCACATACATTAATAGCCCTCTTCAACAATAACAAATTTTAGATTAGGGACAGAACATCTCAACTCTATATTCTGAAGATTAATAATTACCACTACAAATTACCCAACCTAAGGAAAGAATGCCTTAAAATTAGCAAGATTGTACCATAAGAATTCCTAGTAAGCAATAAACATGAATTTTTTTTAGAAAATAAAAGTCTACTCAATAATGACAATATAACTCCTCTGCTTGAACCTTAAAAATATTTCAAAAAATTTGTCTACTATCTCTTGGCAATTCTTCATCTGGCTAACTCTTACAGTCAATCTTCTCAGTTGTTTGCCATGTTTGACAAATGATTCTAGAGTCATCATTTTCTGGTCAACATTCAAAGGTGACCTCATCGTGATCAATATTTCTTCCAAGCAAGGCATGGAAATTGAATCATCCAACTACAAAAATTTAAAAATACAACATTAGAAGGATGAAGTTGATCCAAATGCTTCACCAAACTTCAATTTATTAAAATGGGAAAGCCACAAAAGTGCAACAAGCATCTCAAATAATATAGTCCTGACAAATGATCTTACCCTTAAGCGGCTATTTTTTGTGACAATGTAGCAAAAATGGCACCATGTACTTCAAATTTGGTCAGTCTTGGATGACTGCCATAAAAATCAACAAGGTTTATCTTTGGAAAGGGAATTAATTTGTCAGTGTCTCTACTAAACTCAATTTTCATCACCTCAGTTGCAGACTACAAAATAGGACCATTGTACTCTTCTAAGAACTCTTAGTCTCACAATCTTCCACAGTCCACTTTACTCACTTTTCTTGTTACAAAACCATCAAAACATTGCAATCAAACTTATTAACTTGTTAACTGATATAATTATTGTTATAATGGCTTAGGGTTAGGGTTTTGTCAATATATCAGAATTTCATAGCTTCTTGTAGCGGTATTGAGTTGCAAGGAATTGCATATTATAATAGGGAGAAATTACTAGATAAAAAGATTGAACTCTCTGTTTGGTGGACGTAGCCCAAGATTGGGCGAACTATGTTAAATCTTTGTGTCTTCTTGTTCTACTTATGTGTGCTTTATTCCTTTTCATTATTGATTATGTTTGTATGTAACTGTTAAATTTATGTCTTTTAATCCTAACAAAAATCAAGCACTCTTTGAAATTCTATTTTTCCTTGATGGAAGAGCTTCATCTTTTCATTAGAAGGTATAATAATTTCCTATCAAAATAGAAGATCAATGTAGTTAAGAACATCACATGATAGGTAGTTAGATAATGGAATTCTTCCATCTATACATATATAAATGCATACAAATGATGAGTTAACACACATTATATAAAACAAATTTGTACCATCTTAAAATGGATGCACTCATTATTTAAGACCTTGTAGCTCCCATCCTTTACTGACTTTATGCAACATGGATAGATTCATGCTCGATCACCCTTTTCTCCTATTTTGTCCCATATCTTCCACTTTCAACTGTGCAATCTCTGAGACCTTAGCTTTGGCTCCCTATGGGCCAAACCTAAAAAAATTTGACCAAGTCGACCTATTTTGGAATAGGTCAACCAGGTTGACCTGTTCCCTAGGGATTTTAAATCCCGGGGCCAGTGTTGTCTCGAGGAATTAAATTGTAAAATCAGGTGACCCCGTCGGCTTGCTTTATTCTCCCACCTGAAAAATAGTATAAAAGGAAGCCTAGGAACCTCATTTTGACATCCATTGACATCCATAATATCCATTAGAGATCCAACAATCATGCGAGAAAGTTTGAGCATTTAAGAATTCATTAAGCTTCAAGATTCGAGGATCCTTTGTGAGCATTTCCTCTTCAAGATCTAGTATTTTGTTGTCCATCAAGGGAGGATATTTATATTGAGGCATTCATCATATTTTTAATTGATTCATATTTTCATCCATGTCTCCATGATGTGGTTTTGGTAGATCCATTGCATTTGTGGGGATTTCCTACATCCGTCATTGCAAATTCAACATCTATAACATACAAGCATTACAAAATCCTTATTGACAAGGGTTTCTACAAGCAAGGTGAATACTTACCATTTTTTTTTCCTTTACACATTTACATTTAAATTTCAAGGTTCATTGCATAATCTATGGCTTGACCAAGGCAATCCCTCATCCACCCAAACCCCGTAACAAGCTTTTATATGTGTAGGAGCCGGATATCAAAATTACAACCATAAATCTGGAAAGTACTTGTTGAGACATTTCTAAAGAAGTTAGATCAACTTTGCTACAGTGTCTTGGGAACATGGTGACTTCATGGAAAAGTCTCCAGAACATGGTGCACTAGGTCAACCTGTTCCTGGAGGTCTGAGAAAAACAACATTTTTTGGGTTTTTGTTGTGATCGCGAATCCCCAGTCAAAATTTTCTGTCATATATTCAAATATGCAATTTTTAGAGAAAAAGGCATATCCCTCTACACATTTCAAGGTGAGTACTCTATCATTCATTTCACTTCTTAGTCTAGACCTATTTTCATATCTTAATTAGGTTGATTTATTACAGTTAGCATTTTATATCTATCTTACTTTTCTCATTAAATCAATTGGTTTAATTTCACATTTGCATTTACACATCTTTAATGAAATCCTACATTGCAAGAAAGAGGACTTTCTTGCGCACTTCCTTGATATAATTGGGTTTAGCATTGGCATCCCTTCATCTTATTGGGTTTTTATAATCTATCTTGGGTTATATTGAGAGTTATGTTTGGAATCCCTTATTTCTCTTGTATTTTGAGTGTTAGTGTTGAAATGGTTAATTAATGAGCTCATCTCACATATTTTATATTGTTAGATTCATTACTATCCATTTCACCCCTAAAAGTTTTGGTGAACCTGATGCATCTCCACTTTTTTTATTTTAGAGTTAGATCCCTTGATCTCCCTTTTTACATTGGTTGTTTACCCTATTTTGGTGAGCCCAACACATTCCCCCTTTCCTTATTGATTTTGGAGTTATATTTAGCTATATTTGTGTGGTTAGATATTTCTTTTTATGCTCTTTATTACATTGATAATTGTGTGGATAGATCTCATTAGATTTTCCTTTTGTGATCTCCTCTTTTATAAGCTTTATTAGACTGAGTCCAACCTCTAGCGTTCCCATTAGGAGAAACCATAGACTCATGGGCTCTTTTGATCATGATTCCTCTTTTCTTCCTAGGACCCATGATGATACTAATATTTTCCCACAAGATCTCAATACTTCCATGGAGCATAACTCTTCTCACTCTCCCCATTATGAAGACGAAGTCTTAAGAGTTCCTCCTTCCCAAGTTGATAAGCTCTCTCATGAGTTTGATAAATGAGAAAATTGGCTTGTCCAAGAGAACACAAATCCCGATAGCATTTCTTCTATTGAGGCTATTAAGAAGCTTATCACTCACGATGATAATAACATATTTGTTTTGCATGGTATATCATACCTTATTAACACTCATGCTAAGCCTTTGATGTAATGTGCTCAAGAGTTAGGATACATTCCTCCTTCCACAACCATTGAACCATGTATTCCTATTTCCACTACTATTCATAGCATTCCTACCTATTTGGCAACTCTCATGAAAACTTCCAAATAAGTCTCTAATCCTCTAATTGTTGGTATTCCTAACCCTTCACTTCCTTCAAGTGTTCCTCCTACCTCCATACCCTCTTCATTACCTTCATACAAATTCATTCATTTTACATATTTCAATCATCTTCCTATTCCTTCTAATCCTCCACCAACATCCTTACATTTTCCTTCTACCTCCTATAACTTTGCTAGTACATCAAATGTGTCTATGCCTACTATTGTTTCTTCTAATCCTACCATTAGTATCTTGGTTCAGACCGTCACCACTTTAAAACAAGTGGCTCAATTCAATCAATCTAAGTACAAAATCCCTACATGTGACATTGCTAATCCCCTTTCCTTTGACATCCTTTGTGTTGTTATCTTGCAACATATTGAGATACCTCGTCTTGAGACTTATAACGGTAAGGGTGATCTTGTGATTCATGTTAGGACTTTCCAAACTATATGTGGTGATTTTGCTCACAATAATAGGCTCATGGATGAGTTGTTCACATGTAATTTTAGAGATACAAATTTATAATGTGTTGGTTAACACATTTTGTCTTCCTTTCCTGACTCAATAAAGTACTTGATTGCCCTTGTATGAAAACAAATAATCTCAAACCAATAGTTGGGTAAGTGTATATTTATCACTTCCCTCTGAATTTTTAACTTGGTACAACTCCCTCCAATAGTTATCCAATGAATAATCTATCCTAATATGTGGGGTGTACTTTTTACCAGAAAGCACATAAGATTGCCCCATTCATTCTTGGATGAGAGGCACATTGTTATTTATACTCTAAGATGACATAAACAAAAAATCAAAGTTTTATGGTATAGTTCACACAAGAAATTCAAGAAACTAGCAATAGGGAATCAAAGTTCTCTATTAAAGTTCTCAATTACTATATCCTTAATGCAGTAAAGACAAAAATATTTTCTAGTCTTTCGTTCAATTTAAATCTATGTCATATTAGAGTTTTCTTTCCAAAGCTTAACAAATAGAAAAAAAAAATCTAAACCTTCTTCTAATTTTTGAACCCATAACTATTCTTTTCTAAACTATTTAATAGAAGATTTTTGTGAAAACTAAGGGAGGTCTCCCTCAAAACTTAACCTCCTTGAAGATAGTTATCAAGTTTTACATTATTTTTTGAGGCATCTATCCCCAACAAATATTAAAACATGAAAATAAAATTAAAAGTTTTAACAACACCACCATCAGGTTACATGTCATCCTCCTCATTAGGCTCGTGCACATTCTTCTAGATGACATTAGGGACCATCAGTTCCTATTTCATATGTGTATTTGGGTTCTTCATGCTAAAGATCTTGGTCTTGGTAGCTTCCTTTTCTCATCTCAGCTTCAGCACTCTTTTAGCATGCTTAGGCAATTGGTCGTTGCTTAGGTACAACATTGACTCGACCCATGCAATTTGAGTAATATCTACTGTCGTGATGTCCTCTTTGATCTTGTTTAACTCAATTTTTTCTTTGAACACTTTGATGGTATCATCCGTATCTAAACCATAAAATTCAAGCTTCCCAGTCATGTGTTGGATTAACCACCCTATTACTATTCACCAAGTTATCATGTATGTCTTTGAGCTCATACTCTCAAATTTTTAAATCAATGACCATGGTCCTAAAAGTGGACATCCTCCAGCTAATAATTTACTTCATAAAAAGCAATTGACTCTCATTAGTCATTAATTTAAGGGAGCACTCCACCAAGAAATTGGGAATTCCATACTTCTCCACCTCAACCATTTTTCTCAACAGGACTTCCCACTTGTTTTCTTTTGTCTCCTATCTATGATTTGGGATTTTAATTTCTTTGAAAAGGGCTTGTACATTAGTGTATAGATCTCTGGAGTCATGAATATACTTAGTTTCATCCTTTATCACACTCCCTATCCAATCATCCACTATAGTTGCTAACACTTTTCCACGCTGAATTTGACTCAACATCTTTTTGTTCTCAAGGGATGTGGGATCAAATTTTTCTAGGGAATGTGCTAATGGAAGTGCACTGAAACAATTGAAAGTATCAATAAATTTAGCCAAATATTTGATTATATGTTTCAGTTCATGCTTCTCTTTGTTGTCTTTTTTAGATCAGGTGAGCATTCTCTGGGCAGATTGCTTGAAATGGTGGTTATTTATCTCTCAGTCCATAACTCCTAAGTCCACTTTAGTGACTTCAAAATCTTCAACAATGGGTTCCTTATTCCCCCTTTGGCCTTTAGGATGAAATTTTTGTTGTCTATCTACCGATTTTAGCGTCTGGAGAGAGCCTAATCGTAGTCTTGAGCTTCTTGGGTTTGTGTGTTTTGTCAGTATACTTAATGACCATATCTTTAATTTGGATGGATACTAGAACCAAGTTGTGCTTCTTGTTGACAGTAGTAGTTAACCATTTAGGAGTTGCACTCAAAGTAGATTTGTCCTCTATCCATTTAGATAAAGTATTCATGGATTCAATGTTTAAACCAACAAGCTAAAAAATATCCATGTCTATCTCCTCAGTATCAAAGACATGTGGTTCAAGTCTCACTTCATTTTCTTCTTCTAGGTCCACCAACACTGGTTTATCAATGTTCATTTTCTTTAGGGGATTACTTTGGGATTTTATCTAGGATCTTGTCAGTTTGGGTATGGGTTTGGTTAGAACCAGACCAGGAGAATGTTTATGAGAAGACTTTCTCCCTTTACCTGCATCATCAACGGTACAAGAAAAGTCAGAAACACTCTTTGATGGACTTGAATAGACTTTATCAATTTTGACAACAATGTTTCCTTGAAGCTTCATTGCCTTTTCTTCTTTATCCAATTCTCAGCAAGTTTTAGAACTCCCCTATTTCTTTGGTGAATATTATCTTCCTCATCTTTTTCCCAGTCTATGGCTGGTACCGCCAGTTCCTTAGATTCATGGTAGCCAGGTTCAAATAGATTAGAATTGTCTTCTTCTATATCCTCAATGTTTACTTTTATTCAGAGGAACACAATCTAGGAAAGAAAAATTCTAGTGTTTCCTCTTTTCATCACCTCAATCTCATCACAACAATCCTCCCAAAAGTCTTCTAGGTGTGGAATAGGAAGGCAATTTTTCAAACCTAAAGTCCGTGCAAAACCTTTGTTGTCATAGCCTTTCCTCTCAGTATAATACTAGAAATTGAAGCTTCTTAAGTTGCTTTCGATGCTCACATCATCTAACATTGAATCACACTCTAAAATGTCTAGTTTAATAGGGAAATGTTCCTCCCACTTATCCTTTGGCAGGAATTTATTGGCTATGAGTGAAAGTTATCTACACATTTTTGCTATGAAAAAATAATCAGAACATGACCTTGGAAGTTTAATAGGTTCTTCCTCAAAGCCACCAATCTAGATATAGCTGAAATGGGGGAATTGGATATAAAAGCTTCCATATTTCTTGATTAATTCTTAAGCACCCTTAGAAATTATTTTGTTCTTTAAACCATCTAACTCAAAATAGAGGTTTCCCAAAAACACATCATGAACTCTTCTAAAGTCTAGTAGAGCCTTCTCTTTTTGAAGCATAGTATAGTAGTCATATACTCACATGTCTTCAACAAGAGGTTCATGTGGGATTCTATTATTTCTTTGGTACATGCTAGACAATAGATTAGGTAAGAGGACATGAAGAAATTTTGTCCAAAAATCTAAGCCATATTGAGATTATCTTCATTAAATCTGCTATGGACTCACTCCAGTCCAAGTATTATTCTCCCTCAAGAATAATTTCAACATAAAAATACATCTAATCCCCAAATGCATGAGCTTCGGCTAAACCTCTAGCCCTATGTAATAGAAGTATAATGTTGTGGACATATGGCTTCATGTGATTTTTATTGGGATGCTTGGGTAGTCTAGAACCTCCTTTCTAGGGTTTGAGAAACCAATTTTTAGCCATATTATTCCTATTCCTTTCTTTATCCTCGTTGAACCTTATGACAACTTGGGCAGGAGAAAAATTGACAAAAGTTTCTTCGGGAATTTTGAAAACTGATGCAATGGTCTCTCTATTCACTGCAAGGAGGGTTTCACCATTTTCCTTTTTGATAGATTCAGAGGCAAAATTGTATCTTGCTATACATTCTCTCACTAACTTGGGACAAGGAGCCACATGTGGAAAAGTTGCCACTTCTAACAATCCACTACTCAAGATTACAAGAATATAAGGCTTGCCTACATTACTAGCCATCCTCTCTTTCAACTCATCAATGTCTACCCCTTTTAAATCAATGTTGCTAATAATTGGTACCTCACATGCAAGGCTAAAAACATTTCTAAAAATGTGGAGAGTAGAATTCATAATTTTCTCAACCAAAAAATTTACAAGTCCAGACAAACCAGGGGAAATTCAGAGCTTCAAAAATTAAAACACAAAGTGGGGGGAAACTAGACTCACCTTAAATTTGCAAAGAAAAATTTTCTAGGGCTCAGACTTGCTACGCTTCTCTAATTATTTTCAAAATGAATAGAGGTAATTTGGAATCACCTCTATATGTGTAAGTGTGTGAGGGAAATATGAGATTCACTCCTAAATCCAAATTCCCAAAGGAGAGATCCAATTTGATCAACCAAAAGTTTAATGCACAATCGAATCAATCTATGAAGAGAGAGAGAAACACTATACTTCCCTATAGTTGGATTAAGCTTGAAATCTAAAATAATTGAAATGAAAATACTAACCTTAAATTAGGGAAGATCTGGAAAATGTCATTTTCTGATGTTTATGTGTACTTTCTGACAATTTTGCAACCTGTTCTAGACTGGAAATGTCGAGACAAAGAAAACCCAAAAATCTTTCTCCAAGATGAGCTTAGGTCAAATTTGACCCTCATAAAAGGTTAAAGCCTAGATTCTTTATTTGAAGGTCGATTCTATCTTTGTTTACAGATCTCAGAAGTTCACCGAAAAGAGTATCCAAATTCACTCTTAGATCCAAAATCCTGCACCTGTACCTACAAGAAAATGGGGGTTTTTGTTGTATGGGGGGTTTGCCTTGGTCAAACCCCAATTTAGGAATTAACCTTGAAATTGAATTGAAATGTATTGTGCATAAACAAAGTAATTAGAACAAATCACCTCGCTTATGTTGAAGTCCTTGTAGAGGATTCGAATCCTCAAATCCACAAGTATGAATGCTTCAATGGATGTAGAATGAATGTAGGATGTCTCCAATCAATAGAATTTGATCTTCAACACCAATTTTGACATGATCTTTGCATATGAGATGGCTTGGATGAATGTAGAAGGATGGATCTTTAAGGGGGCTCCAAAGAGATTGAATCCTTCAATAGCTAACAATGGATCTCCTTAATAGATGGATGCTTGGACACTTGAATGCTTGAAGAATTTCTTGAATGCTTGAGAGGTTGCAATTTCTTGAGATGAGATGAGATATGAAAACTTGATTGCCAAAGCTTGATGTAGAGATCTTCTCACAAAACTTGATGATGAAAGTGGATGGTCAAAATGAGAGAGGAAGGCCTCCTTTTATAGTGAACTAGGGCACAATCCTCTAGAGGGGCCACCTTGGAGAATTAAATCCCAATTAGGTCCTAACCTTTATAAAATATACCTAGATTAAATGCAATTAGAGGATTTACCATTTCGAAACCCAAAATGGCTGACTCGGAGGCGAGAAAACAAATATCCTGAAAGCCCGATACCCAAAAATCAAGGATTTTGAAGATTTGAAAGAGGGGGGAAAAATTGAGGTTGGGAATGAACTGGTTAGGTTTGAGCACGATCTTGACCTAGTCAAGTTTGACTTTGAATCTAACCCTGGTCCCAGATCCACTCAAAATCAGGACAGAAAGTCCTGGGGATGCCCAGAGACCTAGAAATGATACCAGAATAGGACAGAATGCCAGGGATAAGCATAAAATCCTATGATGACTATGATGAAGGCTAAGAGGACCTATTTCTAAGTCCTACCTATAAAATAGAGCCATGGAAGAGGTAAATTTAGGAGAATCCTTGAGATCCTATCCCTAATTTCACCTAGAATGAAGAAATCAAGTGCAGAAAAGAAGTGGAAAGCAGGGAGAAAGCCAAATACATGCAAAGACCTAATCAAGGCACTTAACATGACCCCAAACCACTTACTCGAAGGGATAAATGCTCTTATCATGGAAGTGCTTCCATTTTAAGATGATACATTAAGCCCCCACTTTAGCAAGAGTATGGACTCGATGCAAACTCTTGGTAAAGGAGATCAGAATGAAAAGATAATCTTATCATAATCCAAGGGACAAAGAGAAACCTTAAGCCCCCAGGGACTCAAGTCTTCATGGACTCCTAGATCACAATAAGAGAGACATCTCTAGATAAAGAAAGAAAGAGTGTGATTACCTTGCCCAATGAGAACTTATGTCCCTTTGTGAACCACACAAGGACACGGTGCAACTAGAAAGATGGAATTGAACCACCTAGTGAATGTGGCTACTCACTAGTCAACCCATCAAGGCTTCATTCTTAGGAATATTCTATTCCATAAGAATAAAACCCCCCCCCCCCAAAAAAAAAGAGATCCAGTCTTAAGGACACCTTTGACCTTAAGGGATCAAATATATATGTGTATTTGAAACTGGAGGGATCAAGAGATCCTAAAATATAAATCCATTCTTTAAGGATTAGTTACTAATCCAAAAAGGGAAAAAGTATATTGAAAAATATGTGCGTATTGAAAAGTGTGTGTGTGCAATAGGTGAGCAGAGCATATGCCCCCATGTTAAAGGCATTGCTGACACTTTAACAGGAGCAATGGCTTTAACGGAAACATAAACAACTCCATTGATTACATTTCCACATCGAGATGCCCCCAGACAAAGACAAATCAAGGGAAATATCACAGAAACATACAGAGAATACATAAGGGATATACCTACCGTGGGGTCAGTATGATCATAAGATAATATATATATGATATTATTGCAAATGAATTGACATCATTCCCCAAAGAAAGTAGAACTATGATCACAAAAGAGGAAAGATCACATAAGATATACAAAGGAGAATCTTTTTGGACCATGACATGGAGACCAAAAATAATTAGTGCTACCATATCTTGAATCCAAGCAGATTACACAAGGAAACATTTGCAAACAATAGCACAAGTACAACATAACATTGAACAACGTATAGAAGAATAGAGATACATATAGAAGAATTTGAACAATAGTTTTGATTCCTTCATCACCTTGTACCAACTAATCTAACAACATTTAGTAAACACATTACAAGAGTACAGTACAGCAGGCAAACACACAACAAAGCTACCATGAAGGACTAGCCAATCAAGCATGCCACCTACTCTCCCCATCTCATTGTATATCATTTAGGGAAGGTGGGTAACTCGCAAGAGGGACTATATCCAACATAGTAGGAATGATAACTAGTTCCAAACAAGGATCCTCTTGAGAATCACTGTGGTCGACACTAGGTGTAAAAGTTAATTATGATGAAAGCATATTAGGTAAATCAATGTCAATGTCAATAGTCTCATATTCATCATTAACATCATCAGTATCATCAAGAGTATCTTCTTCATCCAAATTAATCAAAATAGGATCTAAGATATGAATAGAATCATCATAATCATGCATGTGAACATCATTATTAGTAACAACCTCTTCTAACACATCATGCATAGGTTTATCCGAGGAAGGTAGAGATCTTTGAAGAATATAATTACGAGCTTTAGCATGAGCATGATGCTTTTTACGATGTTCATTAGTAGATCGATTACATTTTGATTTATTTGAAATAGGTTGAGAACTAGGAGGAACAATCTTAGGATCCTTCACAGGTTCTTTAGGAAGATCCATAGGATTAGAAACAATAGGAGAAACAATCACAGGATCTTTGATAGGTTCGATAGAAGGAACTTGATTAACAGAACTAGAAGCCATAGTTAAAGGAAGTATAGAAGGTGTAGGTAAAAGACCATGATTAAGATCCATAGGAGGTATGCTTAATTCAAGAATCTTACGATGTTTATAAGCTTGGTATGATCGAAAAAGATTATCAGGTCAAGGAGGAGATGAATTAGGTAATGATGACCAAAAGAAATAAAGAGCAGCACAATCTCTAGGCCTGGAAGGTTGATATATACTATGATTAACCGTCTTTATTTCATTATCATGAATGAACTTAAGACACTTATGGATAGGTGAAGCAACAACATGCATGGCAGTCAACCAAGGCAAACCTAGCTTAACTTGAAATTGATCAGAAGTAGGAACCACAACAAAGGTAGTATTCACAATTTTTCCACAAAGTTCAACTGGTAAGGTAATAGAACCAAATGATGGATAAAGAAAACCATTGCAAGTTTGAATCCACACATCCAATGTATCATAAGTATCATGTTGTAAGCTTTTCATAAAAAGATTTTCTTCAGTAATGACATTGATGAAAGATGTAGGATCAACAAGACAACCATGAGTAGGTTTCTGAGAAATCCTAGTAGAAATGAAAAGGGACCATCAGGAGCTTTAATAGTCTTAGAATCATCAAAGGTAATCAAAAGTTCCTGAGGTCTTTTATTCTTAGGTTGTTATCGAGATTTAGGTTGAGTTTTCAATTTAAGTTTAGGTTTTGGTCGAGATTGAACTTGAGGTTGAATATGAGGTTGAAGTTGAGGTTGAGGTTGAAGTTGAGGTGGAGATATAGATTGACCAACATGCTCCACTTGATTAACAACATGATTGAGATCATGCATCTTTGAATCATACATAATTTCCATAGTAGATGGTTGAGCAATGGTATTAGTAGCATGCATAGGTAAAGGATTCGTATAGATTTGAAGGTTCTGATTAGGAGGAGAGATAGATTTGTTCCCACTACTATCCAGATTGTCAATAGATAAAACTTTAGAATCAATTAAGTCTTGAATATTATGTTTTAAAGAATAACATTTCTTAGTATCATGACCATTCTGACGATGATATTGACAAACATCATTTTGATCAAAATATTTAGATGCAATCGTAATAGGTAAAAGAGGTCGAATAGGAGGTAAAGTAATCATATTAGTAGTTATCAACCTATTCATAATAGCATGTAAAGATTCAGAAAGAGAAGTGAATGTATGATTTAATCAAAAAGTAGTGGATGCAAAAGTGGCCTTGTGAGATGCAACAACAACTTGATCAGCAACTGCATTCACTTGTTTATTTATCTTGACATAGTTATTGAATTTTTGAAATTTGTTTGGATTAGGAGTAGCATCACTCTTATCAACTGGAATAGGAGCCATTGGAGTGTTGCTCTCAAACTAACTCACTTGTAATTGATAATGATGAAGTGCTACACAAAGTTGTTGAAAAGAGGTAAATTCAGTAAGCAGAATCTTATCTCTAATATCCTTTTGCAAATTTGAAATAAAAATATGTTGAATATCAATATCAGGAATAGGATAGGAAATCTGAGCATGCAAATGCTTAAATCTACCAATAAATTCAGTTAATTTCTCTTTAGCACTTTGTTTACAATGCATCAAATCAGTCAAAGACACTTGTGGGCCAATGTTGTTTTGAAATTGTTGAATAAAGGCATTAGCAAGTTGTG
Source organism: Chamaecyparis obtusa (assembly GCA_027943335.1). Lineage (NCBI taxonomy): Eukaryota > Viridiplantae > Streptophyta > Pinopsida > Cupressales > Cupressaceae > Chamaecyparis > Chamaecyparis obtusa. Next base: position 2,069,448 of record BSBK01000682.1, on the reverse strand, counting down.
GAAAGGAATAAATGGAATAAGGAGGCAAGGAACAATACCATTGTAAGGCCTTGTCACAAAGGTTCTAGCAAATAGTTTGGCTAAAATCCTATGGTCATGAGCATAATCACTACAAAGGATTTGGAATGTTTTAACATGATGAACAAGATCTCCTTTTTCATTATAATTTTCAAGATGAGGCATCTCACCTTGCTGAGGAATAGGAGTACAAATAATGTCTCGGGACAAGGGACTTCCCATGTCACATGTAGGAATACTAAACTTATTTTGAGTTAAGGAAGTGAGTTGTTGTTGTAAGGATGACACAGTTTGAGCCAAACTGATGATAGTTGAATCATTAGAGGAAATAGGAAGAGCAACATTAGACACACTAGGTAAAGTGTAAGAAGCTACAGGAATAGAAGACACAACTGGAGGAGCACTAGGAACTATAGTTGGAAGCGGATTAGAATAAGTAAAAGGAACATTATGGTATGAAGGTTGTGATGTAGGAAGGGACACAGGATGAACACTCGTGGGAATAGAGGGAACCGTCACAGTCACCATAAGAGGAGTATAGGTAGGAATATTAGGTAAAGGATTAGAAGGAGGTTCAACACTAGTGATAGGAGGAATCAACCCTAAATCTTGAGCTTCTTGAACTAAAGGTTTAACATTTGAATGCACAAGGTGAGTAATACCACGTAAGAGGTTAACACCTTGATCACTATCATGAAGAAATTTCTTAAGAGCCTCTATAGCTTGAATGGAATCTTGATTATGGTTCTCTTGAATAAGCCAATTACCCATTTTATCAAGTTCAGTTGAAAGTTTTTGAACTTGTTCAGGAGGAACTCTTAAAGCATCATCCTCATCATGAGATGAGTGAGAAGAGTTTTGCTCCATTGTAGGATTAGAATCATGAAGAATCAAGTTATCATCTGGGATCCTAAGGAAAGGAGAGGAAGATTCAGGATCAAAGGCACCCATGAGTCTACGACTTCTTCTAACCAGAATGTTATAAGTAGGAATAGTGGTAGTAAAGCTCATAAACCAATGTAATGCAAATGAACTAAAATAAGAACACATAAAGCATGAATATGAAATCTAATTAGCATGCAAGATCTAACACAAAGGAAAAATCTAATACTAACAAGATAAAAGGTTAGCACAATCAGGCATCCAATTCCACAATAAGAATAGAGAGGAATCTAACACCAAAAAAGAAAGAGAGTAAGCTAGTCAGGTTCACCAAAATGAATAGAGGTAATTTGGAATCACCTCTATATGTGTAAGTGTGTGAGGGAAATATGAGATTCACTCCTAAATCCAAATTCCCAAAGGAGAGATCCAATTTGATCAACCAAAAGGTTAATGCACAATCGAATCAATATATGAAGAGAGAGAGAAACCATATATTTCCCTATAGTTGGATTAAGCTTGAAATTTGAAATAATTGAAATGCAAATACTAACCTTAAATTAGGGCAGATCTAGAAAATGTCATTTTCTGATGTTTGTGTGTACTTTCAAGCAATTCTACAACCTGTTCCGGACTGGAAATGCCGAGACAAAGAAAACCCAAAAAACTTTCTCCAAGATGAGCTCAAGTCAACTTTGACCCTCATAAAAGGTCAAAGGCTAGATTCTTTATTTGAAGGTCGATTCTATCTTTGTTCACAAATCTTGGAATTTCACCGAAAAGGGTATCCAAATTCACTCTCAGATCCAAAATCCCACACCTGTACCTACAAGAAAATGGGAGTTTTTGTTGTATGGAGGGTTTGCCTCGGTCAAACCCCAATTTAGGAATTAACCTTGAAATTGAATTGAAATTTATTGTGCATAAACAAAGTAATTAGAACAAATCACCTCGCTTATGTTGAAGTCCTTGTAGAGGATTTCAATCCTCAAATCCACAAGTAAGAATGCTTCAATGGATGTAGAATGAATGTAGGATGTCTCCATTCAATGACATTTGATCTTCAACACCAATTTTGACATGATCTTTGCATATGAGAAGGCTTGGATGAATGTAGAAGGATGGATCTTCAAGGGGGCTCCAAAGAGATTGAATCCTTCAATAGCTAACAATGGATCTCCTTGATGGATGGATGCTTGGACACTTGTATGCTTGAAGACTTGCTTGAATGCTTGAGAGCTTGCAATTGCTTGAGATGAGATGAGATATGAAAACTTGATTTCTAAAGCTTGATGTAGAGATCTTCTCACAAAACTTGATGATGAAAGTGGATGGTCAAAATGAGAGAGGAAGGCCTCCTTTTATAGTGAACTAGGGCACAATCCTCTAGAGGGGCCACCTTGGAGAATTAAATCCCAATTAGGTCCTAACCTTTATAAAATATACCTAGATTAAATGCAATTGGAGGATTTACCATTCTGAAACTCGAAATGGTTGACCCGAAGGTGGGAAAACAAATATCCCGAAAGCCCGATACCTGGAAATCAAGGATTTTGAAGATTTGAAAGAAGGGGGAAAAATTGAGGTTGGGATTGACCTGGTCAAGTTTGAGCTCGATCTTGACCTAGTCAAGTTTGAGCTCTATCCTGACCCTGGTCCCCGATCCAGTCAGAATCAGGACAGAAGGTCCCGAGGATGCCCAAAGACCTAGAAATGATACCACAATAGGATAGAATGCCAGGGATAAGCATAAAATCCTATGATGACTATGATGAAGGCTAGGAGGACCTATTTATAAGTCCTACCTAGAAAATAGAGCCACAAAAGAGGTAAATTCAGTAGAATCCTTGAGATCCTATCCCTAATTTCACCTAGAATGAAGAAATCAAGTGCAGAAAAGAAGTGGAAAGTGGGGAGAAAGACAAATACATGCAAAGACCTGATCAAGGCACTTAACATGACCCCAAACCACTAACTCAAAGGGCTAAACACTCTTATCATGGAAGTGCTTCCATTTTAAGATGATACAGAAAAATACACAGACAAGGTTAAAATAATTATTGTTTCCCCTTTTAATGGTGAGAAGCTAAAACAACATTTAATTAGGCGCTAACTTCCATGACATGACATAATATGGATTTGGTGTTCACAAGCAGATGTTAATTACATGCAAATACCACTTTTGAGGCCCTTAACTCATCATGATTACTTTTCTCATTTGGTGGCTCGCTGATGTCACTTTCTATTACGTCAGAATCTTTAGAGAATTAGTTATTTAATAATCATCATGTCATATACTTTTTAAATAGCCAATAATGCATTTGAACTCTCCTGAACCCCTTTGAACTTATTTCACGATGATTCAAACAGTTCATAGAATATTCTTGGAAGATACTTTTCTAGAATTGACTACCCTGTCTAAACATCTTTTGAACACCCTTGAACAAATTTCAAAATGGTTCAAGGCATTTGGGGGAGTTAAAGCCTTTAGTGATTTTTGTATCATTTCTCATGATAGCTGCAAAACACTTGAAAATGCATTAGTTATATAAAAATGATCCATACATGACTTGAACCTCTTGAACCTAATTGAACACCCTTGAACTAATTTTAAAATAGTTCAAGGGGCTCAAGGACATAAGGAAAACAAGGCAAAATAACAATAAGGCTCTAACGCGACTTCAAGGACTTGGTCTATTTGTTGGATTGAGGACTTCTTAACTGACACAAAGGGAAAAATGATGAACTATAGAGATTTAGAATTTTTTACAAATGCTCATTATAAACAATGAATGGTGGGATAACATTGTCTCTAGCTGGAGACTGCATTTTGTAAAAAATGCAAAGAACTCAGAATCTTTGGTTTCATAGACCAGCACACAACAAAACTTTGGAAAGGAGAAATATCAAACTAACCTATTATGTACAAGGGGACTTTCATGGGTGGTGTCAACATTTGTAGAGTTTCAAGTCTTTCCTATTATAGGCAAAATGCAAGATCATCCCATCTAGATAATCCAAATGGAAAGCATTCAGACTCAAAACTTCTAAAATCTTAAAAAGGACCCTTCCACAATGAATCAAATTTTCCATGTGCTCCTTTAGGTTCCTTTATTTTATCCCAGAGAAGTACTTCATCACCTTCTAGAAATTTTCATGGCCTGGCCTTCATATCAAAGATTTTCTTAACTTTGGCCTGGTGTTCAGTAATTCTATTTGTCAACTTATCTCTCTCCTTTTCAAATTTGGTTAAATACGTGACCCTTTTCTCTAGGGAGCTCTGAAAAAATTGGTCTTCAATAGTAGTTTGCAACTTTTTTGTTGCTAGTTCCAGGAGTAGGGATATTTGTGCACCAATGCCATATACAAGTTCATATGGGGCCATCCCAATGGATCTCTTTGGGGTGATCCTATCTGTCCAAAGAGCTTCATAAAGATTTTTATGCCAATTTCGGGCATTTTCATCTACCAAATTTTTCATGATAGCGACCAAATTTTTATTATTGGACTTAGCCAATCCATTCCCTTGAGGAAAGTAGTCATAGGAATGTGAGAGTGAAATATTATGCTCATAACAAAAAAGGGTTAGCTCTTTAGAAGAGAAATATGAAGCATTATCAGAAACCACCTTTTGAGGAACCCCAAACCAAACCAAAATATAGTTTCTGAGAAAATCACACACTACCAATGAAGTGGCCTTTTTGGTGGGTATGGATTCTACCCATTTCATAAAATAATAAGTCGTTGTCAAAATGAACATATGCCAAGCATTGGAATGAGGGTTTATAGGCCCAATGAAATCAATGCCCCATTGTTTGAATGGCTCATCTACTACAACTAGTCTCAGCAGTAACATGACCAATTGAGGTTTTCCTGTAAATGGTTGATACTTCTTGCAGCTCCTCACATATGTGTATGTGTCTTTGAACATGCCTGGCCACTAGAAGCAATTCCTAAGTATCTTAAAGGAAATGACTATGGATAGAAATGTCCTCCACAAGCTTCTACATGGAATACCCTTAGGAGTTCTTGTTGTTGATCTTTGTCAACACACCTTAGGAAAGTTCCATCGATTCCCCTTTTATACAACACACCTTGCAACAACACATATTTTCCAACCTTCAATCTTAAATTATGTCTTTCCTTTGGTGTCAAATGCTCTGGGAAATTTCCATAGGTGAGATAATATACCAAATCTGAGAACCATTGATCTTTTAGACTTACTAATAAAACTAAAGGCAAATTTATGTTTTATCTTCATGATTTTTCAGTGATCTTAGCTATGGGCTTACTAGATTTATATTTTTGTGTTAAGACTCATGACAATGTATGTTCTGAGGTGTAGAAATAGATAATAAAATATTTTCTATAATCAGGATATACTAGGCTGGGAGCTTGTGTTATGGCTTCTTTGATATTATTGAAAGCTCTTTTTTCTTCCTCACTCCACCCAAATATCTTCTTTTCACTCATCATCTCCGCTATGTGCTTAGTTATTTTAGAGAAATTTGGTACAAAAGCCCTCAGAAAAATAACATTTCCAAAGAAATATTTGACACCACTTCTAGTAGATGGAAGATTGAGTTGTTGGATGGATTTTACCCTGTCTGGATATATCTTAATTCCCTCTTTAGAATCTATGTGTCCTAGGAGCTTGCCTTTCGTTACACAGAAAATGATTTTCTTCAGATTAAGTGATATTATGTGGTCCCTGCACTTAAGTGATTAAGGAGCTTTTGAAGATTTCTAGCATTCTTAACTTTTACATTTACATAGTTACATTATCATGGCATTCATAGCTTCATATTTAGCTTAGTTTCCTTTATGCTTTAGATTAATTAATCTAGCTTAATTAGGAGGCTTTGTAATACTTTCATTTCATTTCATAGCTTAGTTTGCATAGCTTACATCTTCATTTCTAGTATAGCATTGCATTGCATTTCATATTGGTTCTTGAGGATATTGGCACTCTTGCCCTTGTCTTCCTTGAATCTCCCATTGTGTTGTTGACTAGCAAGGTCATAAGCTTTATAGCTCTAGCTGAGAGCAATCTTAAAATCCTTGCAACTCCATTCATAGGGAGCTCTAGGTCGCTTTCTAAGGTTTCCCATTCATGGATTCCCTTGGATGTAATGACTTAGAGAAGTGCACTATTTAGAGTACACATTTTTGGTGCCCACCGTGGGGCAGAACACTCTTGTTTTGTCCTTCATTTTTATGCATTTCCGCACTTATTTCGTCACTTTTTAGCTTACTATTTTCGGCATATTTTTATTTTTTTTTGGAAGATTATCGTACAATACTTCACCAGTGTCGTGTGATACTTTGTCCTATACTAGTGTGATACTTTACCAGTTAAAGTATTGCACTCTGTAAGGGATTCTGTCACACTGGTATTCTGTATTCTGTCACCTGTAGGTAACGTGAACTATCGCATAGGAGGAAACTATCACACTCGTATGCTGGAAACTATCACATGATATTTCTGGTAACTATACTATCACCTGTGCCTGGCAGAGAATTGTTTATTAGCTTTTTCTTGCCGATTTTTTTATCTAATTAGCTTGTTGGTTTAGTTTGTTGTGGCTAGACATATTTAATTTGCAGATTTCATTTGGATTTTTGTTTTGCTAACCATTGTGGGGCTAACAAGTTGTGGTTGTAGGTGCCTCTTGCTTAAATATTTTGCCAAAAGATTGCATGCACAAGGACTACAAATGGTTTTTGTAGGGCTGGCCAAAAGCATAAAAACAAAAAAAAAGTGCTTGTTATTTATTTCATTTCAAGTGTGGCATCTACTAGTTGTTTCATTTCATAGGAACATAATATCTTGTTGTAGGAATCTTTGGGTGGTAGGAGAAGTATGCTCTTCACCCTTGTGGTGAACCAGAAAATTTTGACCCATCTTGGTGTGTTTGGGAGAAAACTTTGAGATAGGGGAGTATGCTCTTCACCCTTGTGGTGAAACAAAAACCTTGAACCTCATAAGTTGATCCACTCTTTGTTAGTTTTTTTAAGAACCCTTTAGCGGGCCTGCTCTTGAGCAATCAAGAGGAACAACCCAAGTGGGGACAAGCTTTTTGCTGACTATTCTGACCCACTATAAACTCAAGGCTATCAAGGACACAAAACCATGGTAGACATAGCACTTGTCTTCACTTGATGTGAGTAGCTTGTGGGATTATGACCATGAGGAAAATGTCAAACAAGAATGCTTAAGGTACTCTTGAGGCTGCGAGGTCCTAGTCCTTTTTGAGGAGCAAGAGGGGTGTTACGAACATAAGCCCTTACTAAGAACCATAGATAGAAGCCACCCTATTTTTCCGCTTAACTTCTTGGTGCAAGGATTGATCCAAGTGGAATAACCCAGATCACCCCAAGATTACTCACCATCTATGTTCCTTTGGTTGTGTCATTGGCACTTCCACGACAAAGCCAATATCTATTGTGGGCAACCACTTTGTGTGAGGCAATGGAGCATCAAGTGTGGGCCAAGTTGTTAAGTATTGAGCCATTGTATTTTTAGGATAGAAAGTGCTTGAAGTGTTCTCATTGTGATATACCTATGTAAACATTCTTGCATATTCAAAATCACAGTAGTATTCATAGGATTTTTCAATTTTGATATCACAAGTGCTTGTCTTGGCAAGGTTTCTTTTGCCCTTGTTTCAAGTGTTTGATGACTTGTTTTGATCCCTTACTATTTGCAAAGCTATCCATTTACTGTTGTCACTGTGATTGAAACCAAAAAAATCAACCTTCAAACTAAAATTTTGATCAAATTTCCCTTAAAATTGAGATTTTTAGCACTCACTGGTCAAGAGTCGTACGACATTGGAATAGTATCGCACCCTGTACTAAGAAATATCATGTGATAGTTCATCACTAGAAGACTATCACACCATCTACCTGGAAAGTATCGCACAGGCTCCTTGGAAACTATTGCCCAATATCTATGAGAAATATCACCTGGTTAGAAATTATCACCCTGTTAGCCTAGAAATTGTCTCACAGAGTCTTTTTGTTGTCTGGCTGGTTTATACAATTTTTAGTCTTTCCTTGGTTGACTAGATTTTAGTAGGTCTCGTACCCTATAGCTGAAAGCCTATTTGTATCTTAGGTTCTTGGCTCTAGACATCTTGAGTTAGTAATCTTTGATTTCACCAAAGATTTTGCTTGTCATTGGTAAGCTAGGAATCATCCTTGTTGGCAAGATTTACCTTTAGATTCCTTGATTGCACACTTGGAGAGTTTGAGTACTCTTTTGTCCAAATCCATTTTCATACAATTTCAATATATTTTGGGTAAATCATCCTCCTGATCCATATGTGCTAGGATACTGAAATCCTTTTATTATGCACCACTGTGGCAATGTTGATTTATACCTTTTGTCAGCTTTCTATTTCACCATTTCTCTTTTGGACGATTGAATATTTTCACTATCCTAGTTTGACAATTAACAATTCATAAGGTTATCTTCTCATTAAGGGTCTTTCCTTTCATGCCGGTTACAACAAGATACCAAGTGGACCAAGGAAAATGACGTCAAGTGGTTTTTGAACAATAACCTTTAGTTCAAACTTGCCAAAAGTGAAAGGGGAAGGAGCCCATCTTTGATCAGTCCCCTAAGAGTGCTTTAGAAGTTGGTTTGAGCCTAAGAGCAGCCTTAGTCAATTGAGTACCTCTCTAGCACCTTCTCAATCAAATATGGACATGAGTTACACCTTGACCAAAAAGGATAGAGAAGCAATGGATCAAACTCTTGATGACATTTTCCAAAGACATAGAAATAACATATTATTTGGGGAATCTTCTCATGATAATCAACTAGAGTCACCCACTATCAGCACCAGGTATCTAGATGCTCATCAATGAGCTGAAAAACATTATAGACAAGCTCAACAAGATGCATGGTCACAACATGAAGACCAACACAACCAATCTTATGATGCTCATGTGAATACAACTAACTTGTTCAATCATTCAAGGCCAAACTCTCCACTAAGAACCACCTCAAGGTATGCAAGTGAAAGGCTTAAAATAATTGAGCGTGAAAAGAAAGCATTTTTGGATGAACAAGCCGCTAAAGAAGAAAATTTTAGACAACTTGAGGCAGAGCAACAAGCCTTATTAGAAATGGAGAGAAAAGCATTTCAAGAAGAACAAGATAGGCTCCTAGCTCAACAACTTAATGCATAATTCAACAATAGGGGTACCAACAGTGGAAACAACTCTCCACCATCTACTCCCTCGGGAACCCCACGAGGCATAAGGTATTCAAGATCACCCTCAAGATCTCCTAGTCCTAGAGGAAGGACTTTACAAAATGCTCACTATAGGAGACAGATGCCTCCTAGGAACTCAAGACAACCCTCCCAATGAGCTCATCATGACTCTCAACATGGAGGAAGTAGTGCAAGTTTTGATGAAAAAGATTTTATGAGAATGCAACAAGAACCACTATTCCAACAATATGTGGAGAAGTACCTTGATCAAAATAAAGAAAGGTTTATAGAGAGTTTAATTAACAAGGGTGCTAGGGTCTCTTATAATTTTGATGTGGATAGGAGAATCAAGAAACATAGCCCCTCACAAGAAGAAGAAATTAAGAAAATCAAGAAAATGATGGCTCCTAAGAGCTCCTTCAACCTTGACTCTATTTGTCCTAATCCTTCTGATAAGAGTGTGAGCATGAAGGATTTTCCTAGAAAAATCAAATTTCCCCAATATGTCAAATATGACGGCAATGGTGACCCACATGATCATGTGCGTCAGTTTTACACCATGAGTTTTGAATTCCACCATGAAGATTCCTATCTAATGAGATTATTCCCAAGGAGTCTAAAAGGTCAAGCTATGGAGTGGTTTACCAACATAACCCCTCCCGTCAAAACTTTTAAAGAGCTGGTCCATAGATTTGTACAACATTTTGCCTACAACTTATCAAGATCAATCACCATGCTCAATTTGTGCAATTTGAAACAAAACCAAGGGGAATCCTTTATTACATTCTTACAAAGGTGGAGATGATTGTGCTCTTGTTATTCTAGGATGATTCCTGAACATGAACGGATTGATATCATTGTGAGAAATTTAGTACTTGAGATGTGGTATGAGGTTCGAAAGATGGTCTTTGATTCATTCGACACCATGGTTGAAACCGCATGCAGAATAGAGGATGTTTTAAAAGAGCAAGGTATTTTGACTAAACAAAATAATAGCAACAATAGTCAAAATAATAACTCTAATAAGGATAAGAGCAAGAACTCGCACTGGAATAAAAAAAAACAAGTAGTCAATGACAAAGTTGTTGACTCTTCCCAACCAAAGGATCAAGGAGTCATCCATTTGTCCAATGCGGTTCAAGATATGAAGCTTAATGCATCCTCTAACCAACAAGAGCATAAAAAAATATATCAAGACAAACCCAAAAAGGAAAAGTGACAGTTCTCTAAGCTTGGGGACTCTTATGAGGATGTTTTCAAAAAGCTTATTGCTAACAATCTTGCACAACCACAAGATCCAACAAAATTCCACATACCTGACATTAAGCCATATTGGTGGAATGAAAAAGCCTACTACATATTTCATAATGGCATTGGACATGACATAGAACATTGCTGGAAACTTAAACATCTTATTCAAGATCTTATTGAAAATGCAAACTTGAGATTGATGGATTAAAAACCAATGCAGATCACAAAGCATTTAAAGAACCTTTACCTAAATATGATAAGGGGGAAACCTCTAAACCCAAAGATGGCAAAGCTCTAATCAACTACACCTATATGTCTGCAGAGAATGTTATCAATATGCTTGAAGTTGTGGATGAGAATGTCAATATGATGGGAAGCAGAGATCCTTATGGTCATGATGTTGATTCTCCTCCTATATTTGATGAAGAACCTATGATAGTGCTTAGAGGTCCTCACTCTTGAAGGTCATCCCAAGCTCTTAACGCTGTTACTAGAAGCCAAAGTCAAGGTCCTGTGATTATTAGAGGTCCTAATTCCAACCAATCCAGCAAACCCAAGCAAGTGACATCCAAGAATGTCACCACCAAATCAGCAGTCAATCCTGAAATGTGCTACAATCTTGTTGACCAGTTACAAAGAACACCAGCTCAAATCTCAATTTTTGAGCTGCTAGAGTTGTCTCCTAGACATAAGCGTATCCTTGAGGATGCTTTGCGTGCAGCCAATGTCCCTAACAACATAGATGTCGACCAATTCCAAAACATGGTAAATCACCTTACTAGCCCACATTACCTAACATTTTCAGAAGAAGATGATAAAGCTTTGAGCCATCTGCATAATCTTGCCCTTCACATTAAGGTCATGATCCATAAAACACGTGTCAGGCGTGTGTTGATAGATGGGGGTGCTAGGCTCAATATTTGTCCCTTGAGCTTATTGAAAATGTTGGGTTACTCTGAGCAAGTGATTGATACTAGAAGAAAGATTACAATAAAAGCTTATGACAAGGCAGAGAGAAGCCCTAAGGGGTTAGCCATCCTTCCTGTCAGAATTGGTCCTATTGAGAAGGACATTTTGTTTCAAATTGTTGATGCTGGCCCTTTAGCATATAATATCTTGCTTGGTAGGTCATGGATCCATGACATGCAAGTAGTATCATCCACCTACCACCAATGTGTCAAATTCCCCTATAATGGAGTTGAAGTTTGTATACCCGGGGATAACACATTATCTATAAATGTAATTTCAACAGGGACTCAAGGGAAGCAAAAAATTTTGATGCAACTTTAGAGCAGTGCAAGAACAAGTTTAAGGCCATAGACCTTGGTATGGGGGGTTATCAAATGGACTCCTTCACAAAACTGCCAGTCTCACCTAGGTCCTATGGTAAACCCTCACAAGAGATGCATCCTTCATCTTTAGCAATGACTATGTTTGATACATTTGTGGAGTCCTCAATACCCATACGGGATGAAAAAGAAGAGGTAGTTGTTAGAGATTGAATTTACAAGGAGGAAAAATACAAGCATAATGAAAATTTCTCCCCATCTCCTAAAGCTTATGGGAGAGGATACACTTTGGTCAAAAATATGGGCTACCCAGGTCATGGCCCTCTCAGTCATAGACTAGATGCTAAGGCTGAACCACTCAATCATGCTCTCTTCAGCCATAGATCTAAGACAACAATTGGCCTAGGTTTTGAAGGTCAGAGCAAGAAAGTTACTCCTATCATAGTTGCGATGGATAGTGATGATGAATCAAGTTACATACCCAATTTTCAAAACCAACAAGACATGTGTGAAGATTGGGTCCCTTCCACCAATCTCCTTTGGGGAGATTCAGATTCAACAGTTTTAGACCTAGGACAAGAACAATCCACTATTGAAGATCATGTTGAGGATCCTATTCAAGAACATCAGTACACAAATGGAGTTCAAGAGGGTGTTACCCTTGGTGACATCAAAGCCTCTACTTCAAGGCCTAAAAAACATGCTTGGTGTAAACATCCCAGTCGAGATTCGGATACAGACTCACATGAGTATGAGTGGGAGACTCTTTCTGACTGCTCTACAGTTGGCATGGACATTGATGTTGTCCATACATATAGTTCCCAACCCAAGGTAGCTAATGAGTCTAGTGTAGGATTAGACGATTTGAATCCACAAGTCATTTTATTGGACGATGCTTCGCTTGGTAGGGTAAGTCCTGATTTGGGTACCTTAGAGGGATACTTGACGAATCCTAGCCTTGAAATCACCAGAGATAATACCATTCTCATACACAATGTCGAACCAGTCATTGACTTACCCCTTTCCAATCCTCACTTAATTGATTGGTCTCAGTGCTATCAAGAGCCTTAGCTCCTAACTTTCCAAAATGACTATGAGATAGTAGGCTACCTGAATGCCCTTGAGCCCGTAGTCTCTTCCACCAACGAACCAACTATGAGCATGATAGAACCAGATATCAAGTACCTCAGTCAAAAAATAAAAAGAAAATAAATAAAAAATAGGAGTTCTAATGGTGAAAACCACTGTGGTGGTGTTAGAACCTAAAAAAGTAAAAATAAAAGACGTATCCAAAGGTGAAAACCTCTCCAAGGTGCCTAAGGATGGGGTACTTGATCATCTTCCTAGTTATTTTCAAGATAGGTCATCAATGCTTATTGAGCCCACACAGTCAGTTAATCTGAATATAGAAGAGGCTCCACAAATAGTTCATTTGGCTCAGTCATTGTCAACACAAGAGCAAGAAGCCTATACCAAATTCCTACAAAGAAAGAAAATCAATTTTGCTTGGAACTATTCAGACATGCTAAGGTTGGACACTAGTCTCATTATGCATCATTTGTCCATAGCTCCAGGAATAAAACCAGTGAAATAGAAATTGAGGAAAATGCATCCCCACATAGCTCTTCTTGTCAAAGCTGAATTAGAGAAACTCCTCAGTGCAGGATTTATAAGAGCCATTGATTATGCCGAATGGATATCCAATATTGTCCCAGTTTCAAAACATGACAAGTCCATTCATGTTTGCAAAGACTTTAGAGATCTCAATAAAGCTTTCCCAAAGGATGATTTTCCACTCCCAAACATCGACATGATAGTGGACATGACAACGGGATATGAGATCTAATCTTTAATGGATGGATTTTCTGGTTATAATGAAATCAAGATAGCCCCTGAGGATCAGGAAAAGATAGCATTTACTTGTGCATGGGGAACCTATTGTTGGAATGCCATGACTTTTGGATTAAAGAATGTAGGAGCTACATACCAAAGAGCTATGACAACAATCTTTCATGACATGATGCACAAGAATATGGAAGATTATGTAGATGATACATTGGCTAAATCTAAAAAAAGAGATAAACATTTAGAGGATTTAGAGGTCATTCTAGATCGAATGGAACAGTTCTAGCTAAGATTAAATCCAAAGAAATGTGCATTTGGTGTTACCTCAGGAAAATTGTTAGGCTTCATTATTTCAGCAAAAGGAATTGAGGTAGATCCTAAAAAGGTACAAGCAATCATGGATATGTCACCTCCCAAAAACATTAGTCAGATGAGGAGTCTCCAAGGATACCTTCAATCTATCAGGAGGTTTATCTCCCAGCTAGCAGATAGAGCTCAACCCTTTAACAAGAACCTACATAAGGGAGTCCAATGTGTGTGGAATGAAGAATGTCAAAAGAGTATGGACCAAATTAAGGAGTACTTGGCCAATCCTCCCATCTTAATGCCTCCTATCCTAGGGAAACCACTTATTTTGTACATTTTAGTGACTGACTCTTCCTTGGGGGCATTGTTGGCTCAAATTGATGAAAATAGGAAAGAGAGAGCCATATATTATAGCAGCCATACTCTTGTGTCTTATGAGGTCAACTACACCAGTATTGAAAAGGCTTGTCTCACAGTAGTATTTTCTTCCCAGAAATTAAGACACTACATGCTTGCACATACAATCTATCTCATAGCTAAAATTGATCCATTCAAGTACTTACTTGGTGAGGCTGCTCTCATAGGTAGACTTGCTAAATGGATGATGATTCTTTCTAAATTTGACATAGAGTATGTTGAGCGTAAAGCCATAAAAGGACAAGCTACCGTAGACCAACTAGTTGATTTTCAAATTCTAGACAATATGCCTATTCAAGTTGAGTTTCCAGATGAGCACATAATGTACATAACTGACAGAACATGGAAGATGTTCTTTGATGGGTCTTTCATGCAAAATGGTTCAGGAGCTAGAGTGTTGTTTGTCTCTCCTCATGGATACACAATTCCTAAGTCCTACAAACTATTGTTCCCATGCACAAACAACATAGCCGAATATGAAGCCTTGACTAATGGATTAAAAATGGCAATAGAATGGGGAATTATAGAGCTACACATTTATGGGGATTTGCAATTGATCATCAACCAAATTAATGAAGAATACCAAACAAAGGATGACAAACTGATACCCTATAAGAAGATGGTTGATTCATTGTGCCGATATTTCACCTTTGTTACATTTCAATAAATCCCTAGAACAGATAATAAAGCAGCTGATGCTATGGCTACAATGGCTTCACTTCTTTAGCTAGAACAACATGAGTTCAGATTTGAATTCCTGGTGGAAGAGCTACATTACCCAATCTATGATTCCCAAGAAAGCCAAGTCATTTGTACCCTCATTGGTCACAAGTCATCCCGCTATGGTGTCATTTACTCATATCTCCATGATGGCATTATACCTGATACCTTTAACCACTCTGAAAGAAGAAACCTTGTCCATAATACTTCTCGTCATACCCTTATCTTTGGTGATTTGTATAGGAGGGGTTTAGATGGGACACTTCTTAGGTGCTTGGAAAAGGATGAATCTAACCAAGCATTAGCTAACATTCATGAGGGCATTTGTGGAGGACATTCCAATGGTCTTGCCATGGCCTGAAGGTTGCTTAGGGTGGGGTACTATTGGCCTACCATGTAGATAGATGCAGTAGCTTTTGCCAAATCATGCGAAAAGTGTTAGAAACATGGAAACTTGATTCATGCTCCAGGCAGGGAGCTTATTCCTTCTATTTCTCATTGGCCATTTCAACACTGGGCCTTTGACCTTGTTGGGAAAATTCATCCCAACTCATTAGGTGGACATAAATTTATCATTACTGCTACTGACTACTTTACGAAATGGGTAGAAGCTGTTCCACTTTTTGTTGCCTCAGGCAAAATGGTTTCTTTGTTCATCTTGAACCATATCATTTGTCGGTATGGTGTGCCTTCAAAGATAATCACTGACAATGGAGGTCAGTTTAAAAAAAAGGACCTAAAACAACTCTACAAGAAATTCAAGATAAAATAGCATTGGTCCTCCATTTACTTCCCATAAGGAAATGGACAAGCAGAGGCTTCGAATAAGACCATTCTCAAAATCCTTCATAGAATAGTTCACAAGAATGGTTGAGATTGGCACCTTTAGATAAATCCAACCTTATGGGCTTACAGAATGAGTATTCATACTCCCACAGGGGCTACTCCTTTTGCCCTCACTTATGGTGCTAAAGCAGTGTTACCTTTAGAGGTAGAGATCCCTTCACTTAGAGTCTCTCTCAAAGGTTTGGTGACAGATGAAGACTACCGCGCCATGAGGTTGCAAGAACTAGAACTTTTAGATGAAAAGTGTAAAGCATCTTTTGATCACATGAGAGTCTACCAAAAGCATATGTCCAAAGCATTCAACAAGAAGGTTCACCCTAGAGAATTTCAAGTAGGGGATCTTGTCCTACAAGAAAACCCTAAGAACCAACAAAATAGAGAGTAAAAGGGAAAGTTTGAACCTAATTGGCTTGGACCATACATCATTACTACTGCTTTTGGGATAGGTGCTTACTTACTATCTAATGAAAAGGGAGAGTAGCTCCCTGATCCTATCAATGTGTTGCACCTAAAGAAGTTTTATCCATGATGCCTATTTAGTCTTGGGGCATTCTTTGTACATATTTTATGATCCTGAAAAAATTTCAAAAAAATTCATATATGATGCTGAAAAAATCCAAAAAATCCAAAAAATAAAAAATAAAAAAATATCCAAGTGGTGAAAACCTGGAAACAGGCGCTATTTGAGGCCTTTGCACCCTTGTCTTTTAGCATGTGTCCTTGACACTTATCCTTTCTCCATCATGCCTTGACCTTGTTGCCTTGGTTTGGAATTGGTCTTTGTCTTTGTCTAGGGGGCATAACTATGCTAGCTTTGGTCTCTAGGATGCGTTGGTCTTTAGGACATCTTGCAAACAGTGTTTTTCAACACCAACCTCAAATTGTGTTTTTCAACACTACCCTAGCGTCAAGTGTTTCTCAACACTTATCAGTTATCCACTGGCAGATGTGATACCCAAAGTTTGACTCTATGACCTACACACACGCACTTAAACATTTGACTCATTGAGACATGATTGACTTTATTTCTTTTTGTGTTGTCTATGATGATTTCTTTGATGAGTGTTCTCTCCCTTAGAAGTTTTCGATGAGGCATAGCTAGAAGACTGAGGGCAAGAGGACATGTTTTATTGCTTTTTCTACTTGTGGGCATATTTTGTTGGTCTTAACTATCATTAGCATTTATGCTTGATCCACTTGACACTTAGGATCTGCAAATTATTATCCTTGACTATTTCACGCAAGTGCATACTTTAGTCATCTTGACTTTCCTTGTGTCTCGATGCGAGTATAATCTTGCTATATCAAACTTAGGTAATCTCACTGCAATAGTCATCTCAACCTACATGTCTTTTATGCCTAGGTGGGATTCCCGCATTTCATCTCATATAGATCATATTCATATACCCATAGTCATACTAGTGAGTATTGTATGATCTTATGATGCTACCAATAAAGCTCGATGATGATTATTAGATGTCTATTGGCATTGTGACCTTGCAAGTCAACCAATTTTCATAGTAGCTTGCATTTCTAGGTTCATATTAGATTAGTTTTGCATTTTGCATGTGGAGAGAGCTCTCCTTTTATCTTTCATGGACTAGTCAGTCAACTGCGCTCATCCTTTCGCTTCTTCTCGATCATGTCTTTCGCTCCTTGTCTTTTACATCACATCTTGTTCCTGTCATCACAAGGGGTTAATCTTATCATCATCCTAAGAAAGATCATTTTTAGAAACATGAGTCTATATCATACATATGAGAATTAAACATACATCTATGAGAGTGAATATACATGAGCATTTATACCATACATTTTGAGCAATATGACAAGATAATATAAAAACTGATACATCCATCACAAGTGAGACAAATACACAGATACATCACAAATCCAATAATCTCATATATATCACAATGTCATGATACAATATACAAAATATGAGATCCAAAAATCTGGATCAAAGTCTCATGATATGTAAACATCTAAAAATCCTAATCCTAGCTCTGGGTGGCACCATCATGTGGAGCTGGTGGAGGAGGAGGTGGTGCTACATCTAGTACCATATCATATCTCTTAGCTATCATAGAATAGGGAGGTTCTCTCTGACCCTCTGGCATAGCTTGAATGTAGAGACCATGATAGTATGCATCTCACGCTGCCTCTCTCCGTGACTCTACAGTAGCCACCTGTATAGCCCTATCTCACCGCTCAAGCTCAGCTCTCATATTTGTCAGCTGCTTCTCTCTAACCACTATGGTGATGTGTAACTATTGCATCTCCATCTCCAAAGCTTGGATCTTGGCTCTCAGGTCCCCTCCCCCTACAGGCTGATCCTGCCCAGCACCCGACCCTCAGCGAGATGGCCTCAATGTGTCATCTCCCTCATCTCTAGAAACTTGTCCCTGCGGTCATTTTCGCCCACCTGATCATGAGCTTTGACCTCTCTCCCTATCTCTCCCTCTCCCTCTGCCATCCCCTCCATCTCTGTCATCACCATCATCTCCCTGAGCTGATGGTTGTGCATTAGGTACCGTGAACCTAGGAAATGGAGCTCACCGCCACTCTACTCTGTAGGCTACATCAGCCCCTGCATCTACCATATCTGGGAGATAGTCCCATGGCTCTCTCCATATGGCTATTGTATCCTATAATGCCTACTGGTAATCCACCATCAGCAGCCAACCTTGACCCTCCTCATCCCTAGCCCGGGCATATGTAGTAGTCTTTGTAGACACTCTCTACTGCCGCCCAAACTGCCTCCATACTGAAGTAATAACAGACTGCTCCATGATATCTGGGTGTTGGCCTACCAGTGGCCGGCTGCATAGAATATAGCCTAGCTCATCCTCCGCATCACCCCATGACTCAACCTATCTATATGGTTGCCATTGGAAGGAAGTCAACTCATCCAGTATCCTCCAATAGTATGTCACATCCCCGCTGTGAGGTTGTGACAAGAATCTTACATATCTGTAGATGAAGGGATGTCTCCTCTCCCTCAGCTATACATGTGGACACACCATAGTGATGTGCTCCCATTCCCACACTTGTGCTAGAATAGCACTGCACGCCCATGTCCTACTCTCATGGTACACGATATCATGGAGCTTGTGGTACATATCAGCCAATATGGCCGGGCCCCATGCCATCCATCATGGATGTGCTACCAGATCTACTAAGAATCTGCCCCATCCTAGTGAAAAACCCTTCTGACTCCTGTCAGTGATAAGGGCCTATGCAATAATGGAAGCAACAATACATGACACTGGGAAGTCCCTGCCAAAATCATCCATCAACCGATCCCAGCTAATGTGTCTGTCTATAATAGTGACATCCTGGAACATGCCCTGGATGGTCTGCCATCCCTCAGTAGGATCCTAATCATAGTATACTTGTGCCAACAAAAAATAATGTTAGTTTCTATTATATGGAAACTTTACATCTATGACTATCTATAAACATGATTATACTTACAAGATCTCCATGGCTAGGCACTCAGAGAATTTGATAGACGTCCTCCAATGTGATCGATGCCTCTCTAGTAGGTAGATGGAAGGTGTTGTGCTCGCTATGCCATCTATCAGCTAGTGTAGTCAACAACCCATGGTTAGCTCGAATGTGGGGCAACTTTAGCAAGTAGCCAAAGCCCATCACCCTCAAGTCTGCCCAACCTGGATCATCCAGATCTCGGACATACCATAACCCAGTAACCTTCGGTGCTTTGATCAACAGTGCTGAGAAGAACTCCTGCAAGCCATCAATCCAAACCCAATGTTAGCACATATCATGATGGATGTCTAAAATCAGTACAAGATATCTTAAGAATGCAAAACATTGTCAGGACCCATGTCATTTTGCTCAAAAATATTACATGTTATTTTTTCTATACTGTGTGATACTATTTTTTGACTAAGTATCATGCGATACTTTTCCCAATAGCAGTATGATGATATATGTTCCTACAATACTTCACATAGTATCGTACGATATTTCATATAGTATCGTGTGATATTGGATTCAATATCAGTGTGACATTATATTGACCCATGAAGTATCACATGATAGATGCCCTCAAAGGGTGAGATACTTCTAAAGTATTGCGCGACTTTTCATACAAGAAAATTTTTGAAAATTTTTAAATATTTAAAAACATGTTTTAAATGTATTAAATATTCATAATGACTCAAAAAGGGGCAAGTTTTTCTGAAAACATACCGGGGCACTATACTGTGGAGGCCGGTTGTGCAACCAGGCGCGCTCAAATCGATGCCTATGAACCAGGACTACTGCTTGCTGGGCAATTTTCTCTCTCTAAGCTCTTAAGATTCTCAAATCACTAAAAGTCAAATGATTTTGAAAATGACCTTTTTACCCCTTTTATAACATTTTAACTTTTTGACCTAATTTTCAAAACACCTTAGAATTGCGTGAAAATTACACCCCTAGCTAATTTCAACATCTTGGATCCATTTTTGGACTTGAAATCGAAATCCAAGTTAATCTTGATAGTCAAAATCACATTTCAAAAAATTTCCCCTCTTCTGCACAGTTGACTGACCATTTGAGGCCTGATCCTTCAATCTTTGTTGGGGCACCTTCATTTCTTCATCCCCATCTCTTTCAAACTTCTAGTATTTCATTCATCTTCATTCGATCCATTTCTCTAAGGTTTGACTTCATTTTTATCCTATATCTTTCTCAATCAAACCTAGTCAAATTGGGGCATATCTTCACTAGTTGATGGTTATCCTATCATCCCCCATCCTTCGATTGTGGTTTCTAGTGACTTGATCAAGTTTATCAATTTACTATTTCTCCTCTACCTGATTTTGATTTTGATTCCGAGGGGGCAGTACCTATCAGCTTTAATCTTCGATTCAACTTTATCATTTAGCTCAGCTTGAGATTTTTATTTTGAGACTTGATTATCACTTAATAGCAATGGTGTTGGTCTTGTCTTTTGATTCTTATCTCTTATTTTTAGACTTGATTATCACTCAATAATAATGGTGTTGGTCTTGTTTTTCAACTTATCTTTGTCCTGATGTGTTCCCATTTGTTGAACACACATCTAGGTTGTTTTGTGATCCCAAATCAATAGCACATTTCAATTCCATTCTTTGGCTACATGTGTTCCTAGAATGATCACACATTACCCAAAGAGGGGAAAATGTATGCACTCTAAAATGGTCGCCTAGACTTTGGGCCCCCCATTCAATAATTTATCAATTTCTTGAATCAACATTTTCAGCTTAATATCAATTTCCTTAATCAAATCCTAATTCTATCATTTATTCAGTTTTATTCTATGGATTAACCATTTTATCTTAAGTCTTTATTTAATTAAAAGGAATTTCCTCCCCTCTTATTAAATAAAAAGCCCCCACTTTTCCTCCTATCCTAAGTTGCACAAATAAAACATTATTCTTATTTTATAAAAAGGAGAAAAGTACTTTTTGTCTTATATGGACACAAAAGTCAACTCTTATTTTCTCATTGGAGGATATTTGTGCACATGGATTTCTCCTCTTTTATGCTCCACCCTTGATTAAATCTTTTTCCTCTTAATCTCCATCGTCCGTTGATTTTTTCATTTCCTATAAAAGAAGAGCTCTCTTCTTCATTTTCATATATGCATCTTTTATGCTAATGTTATGCTGCAGGTTTTCTAGGTGACTTTGGAGCTTTTGAAGATTTCAAGAATTCTTAGCTTTTACATTTACATAGTTGCATTATCATGGCATTCGTAGCTTCATATTTAGCTTAGTTTCCTTTATGCTTTAGATTAATTCATCTAGCTTAATTAGGAGGCTTTGTAATACTTTCATTTCATTTCATAGTTTAGTTTGCATAGCTTACATCTTCATTTCTAGTATAGCATTGCATTGCATTTCATATTGGTTCTTGAGGATATTGGCACCCTTGCCCTTGTCTTCCTTGAATCTCTCATTGTGTGGTTGACTAGCAAGGTCATAAACTTTATAGCTCTAGCTGAGAGTAATCTTAAAATCCTTGCAACTCCATTCATAGGGAGCTCTAGGTCACTTTCTAAGGTTTCCCATTCATGGATTCCCTTGGATGTAATGACTTAGAGAAGTGCACTATTTAGAGTACACAACACTATATTAGCTAAGGCACCAAGTGCAACCTCATGCCTGTCCTTGTCTGATTTCTCAATTGACATATCAGGATCCTCTATTACTGGAGGAAGAACAACTTCAATCTCAAGAACTAGAGGGGGGATGGCCTTAAGATGTCTCTTCCAACTTGATTTTTAGCTCTTCTAGCTCTTCTTCCAAAACCTTGATCTTAATCAAGCTCTTTTCCCTATCCTTAGCCAAGGCAATTATCTCATCAAAAAGTTTTCCATACCTATTAGATAATTGCACAATTTTAGCCTCATTGATATAGGAAAAGTGAGTAACAACCTTGGAGACTTCAAGGCCTATTGTATTTTGCACTGTCTATATGATCTTGTCTCCTTCCATCTTCTTTGCAACACTAACCAGGGAATGATTTTGTGTCCTTGGAGCTAAGGACCACATTGAAAGTATTTGAGACCTTGGGTCATAACCACATCCTCTGATCATTTCTACTGTTTGGGTCTCATAGAACAATTGAGCCTCTAGCTACCTTTTGATTTGGTCAATGATGAAGGCTAAAGCCAGATCCCATCCTGGGACAAGCAACATTCCACTAGACTTTACTAATTGTCTAGCCTCTTCTGTAGTGATGTTGTACAAAGTATCATACATGCTAATCATTTTATTGATTCTAGCAATGTATGGGAGGTCAGGAAAGTATCCTCCAAAGGCAGTCCCTACCTTCTTCATTTGGGCTTCTAAGCTTAACAAGTCATATAACTTCCCTAGTCTCTGCTCAATTTCCTCTTCATCTTGTATGTTTTTTATGACATCTTCATCATCCAACCTCTCATGCTCATGAATAGTGCTAATGATGGGAATCAACAACTTATTGGCATTTTTTATGAAGTCCTCAGGATCAACATAGTTGTACTCTATTGTGCTCATTTTGTGTTGATTTAACCACTTGTTGATTTCAGTCAAAGCCCTCTTTCCAATGGTAAAGTCATTTATCTTGAACTACCTAGGAGTGAAAGTCCCCTTTCTATGGGGAGCTAGATGCTCCTTGTTTGTCCACACCAATGGCAAGATAAAATCCATGAGAGAAACACTTAGGGGGACAAATTTTGGTAATATATGTGGGGGCTGAGGGTATCCATATACCCTAATCATAGTGAAAGTCTTCCCCAAGTAGAAATCACCCCAATTATTGTCTAGAGGCCACTTGTCAACATATTCACGAGGCCTTAGAAGCCTCAACACCCTAGTGGATAGTCTAACAATATTTACCCCAAGTAGATTAAGGATTGGATGGAAAATCCAATTCTAAAATCTACAGTACTCATGCTTATTTGATGTATAATTCAAAACCCTCAACCATAGCTACACAAGGTTTGGTTGGTCATTTACCATCATTCTAGGTCTCATCATTTGCACATCAAAATTGTGAACATTTTAAAATAAGATTAGATGCATTAACAAAGAATAATGCATGAAATGGGGTTGCAAATTCTCCTTGATGCTCATCAAACCCTCATGCATCTGGTCTATCACATATTGAATATAATCATAATCAATATTGACATGAGAGTTCTATATGTCAAGAATGATCATCAGTAGGTTTGTCTCTACATCTCCATCTGTACCCAACACTCTGCACAACCCATAGGCCAAATACCTCATGTAAAAATGTAAGTCCTTGAACTCATATGGTGCATTCATGTGGCTGGGTAGAGGGGTTATATACTTCCCTATTTTTGTCATGAAGTTTCGAATGAGGGTCTTCACCAAATTTTCCTATTTTTTATACTTCTCCCTCTCTTTACTCAAATAAATCTCTATGGAGGAAGATGAGTAATTGCTAAAATATTTCATGAAGGAACCCCTATCAAGAGTGACTAGGGCAGATTGATCACCTTTTCTAATGGTTTTGGACACAGGGTCATATTTCTTGGCCAATTCAACTAACAAGTCTAGGTCTAGGAACACATCTGAGACAATCAATGTCTCCATGCATAACTTCCAAGAATTGCATACCAGGATTTTCTTGACTTGGTTTCTATATAAATAATTAAACAAGTGATACCCTGAACATGAAGGCATCACTGGATCTCTACAACTTGAAATATGGTTAGAGAAGAGTTCATCACTAACCTTTTTGTTTTGAGTGGACCCAGGAAGCAATGTAATGAATTCTTCTAAGAAATTTGGCTTTCCTTTTTTTTCCTCCCCTAAATCCTTAACCCCTTCACTAGATCCCTGCTAGACTCTAGCTGACTCATCTTGTTGGATCTGAATATGATTTACTCTAGAATATGCTATTCTCAATTACTCTAAAAAATACTTTGCTTAAATCACTTCTTGCAAATGCTCTTCACTTATCAAGGCTCTTTGAAAATCTAAAAAATCTAGTAAGTATAATTGTTATCTCTATTTGAGCATTATATGTTGTCACTAATATCAAATCAAATCAGTTGGTAATCTAAGTTGATTAGTTGGTAAAGGATGGGATAAGAAGCTATAGAATGCTAGGTGGTTGAACAATCACAAGGTAGAACTGAATGCTAAAAGGAAATAGGTTTAACTGAGTACCATAGTATGTTTACCGAGCATCAAAGTATACAAGTACTGAGTCAGTAAACACCAAGCAGTCTACACATCAAGCACCAATGTATTCACTAAACAAAGAAGGTTGTGTTTACTGAGTTATTTAGGAAACAACATAGTAATCAGGAATGGCACATTTATCTATGCAAATGATTTACATGGATCCATAAAATATTTTACTAAGATCGAGGCTTATTTATTATGGATGTAATCATTAAATATTGTAATGATTCCTTTGTAATTGTTAGATCTAGGTTAATTTTGTACAACATAGATCTTAGGTTTTCTAAGATGTTGTAAACCTAATTAGGTCATAGCAATCATAGAAGTTTTCTATATAATTGTAATTGATGTCATTTTGACATGGATTGAATATACATGACAAGGAGATCATGAAGCAATAGCCACCTATCAAGACATTAGAATTCAGACAAGGTTTACATGAAAGAGCAGTTATCAGAAATAGAGATCAGTTTATTCAGAAACATTCAAGGCTACCGAGTAGAACAAAGAATAGTTTACTACACATAAAGGTGATATTTATTCAGTATATCATAGATCTGATTCAGACAAAGTAACGTTGTCATTTACAGATACTTTATGTTATTCTCTAATGATTATAGAAGAGTTATAAATCTCCTAACAGAGTATACTTAACAATCTGATTGTAAATCTCTTAACCAAGTGCACACTTAATTGGTGTTGCTAAAATCCTCTCGCAAGGTAGATCTAATTGATCTTATTGTTACTCCTAATAGGGTAAGATCACCAGAAGTGATCAAACTTGTAGCCTTAACTGACATACTTTATTTACTGCAATAGTGAAGAATTTGTGGGTGTCATCCCCACCATAGTTTTTACCTTCTAAAAAGGGTTTCGATGTAACCAAAATAGTTGTGTCATGTGTTACATTTCTTGAATGGTTTATTCTTTATTTTCATGCACTTTACATTTATAAATTTATTTGAATGAATGTTGCAAATAATGAATTCAGTTGGATAGTTAGTCACTACTATTGTAGATTGTTTATTCAGTTAAAGCTTTTGAGGGTACTAATTCACCCCTCCCCTCTCAGTACCTTATCTTTCTATCCCAACAATTGGTATCAGAGCTAGATCTCTTATTTGGAAGTTTAATCACTCAAGAGGAAAGATGGAAAGATATAGGTTGGACAAGACTATTGAGAATCAAAAGATTCAGATGCAAATATTCATTAAGCAATACAAGAAAGAAAAGGATGAGTTGAAAAAGTTATTGGTTCAAAGAAAAGATATGGCTATTAGGTAGTGTGAAACTGATTATCATGAAGAAGATATTGATGATCCATTTGAGATTTTCGGATCTAGTTCAGGCAGTATATTAGACATATTTGAAGGTAGTTTATCTGATCTATTTGAGAAAAATTTGTATTTGACTGAACAAGTTAAAGCCCTGCAGATCGGTCAAGAAGCACAAATGGTAAGAATGATTGATGTAATGAATAATGCTAGACAAGCTGAACAAGAGAGAAATTTGGTTGTTGAAGATAGAAGACAAATGACTGAAAACTTACAAGTGAAGGAATCTGAAATATTGAGACTTACCAAGCATCACTTTGAGCTATCCAATCATATGGTTGTTGTAAGCCAGGAGATCAACTGAGTAAATAATGAGTTAACAAGAAAACTTGAAGATATTAGTGAACTCAGAGAAGAAAATGAAAAATTGAGAAATGAGAAAAAATGCACCAACAACATAATGAGATGATGAAAAAGGTTGAAGATAGTTCCAAGAAAATTGATGATTTTTTGATCAGTCAAAGATGACTTGGAAGCACTACTGGATTAGGCTATACCGAGAAAGCAGAATAATATAAGAAAGCTGAATAAATGAATACCTACAAGAGTCAAAGACCTAAGAAGCTATCATGTTATCACTGTGGTAAACTAGGCCACACTTCAAATGTTTGTAGGAGTAAAGCACAGGGTAATCCTAAAACCACTCCTAAATTTAATGGTCATTATTACAGTTGTAACAAGTATGGACATCAAGCCCATGAATGTAGATCTAAGTTGAATAGGACTCCTAACAAATCCTATATGGAGAAACACTATCACACTTGCAACATGCATGGACACACTTCACAAGAATGCAGAACAAAGATGAAGCAAGTCTAGACACCAAAAGGACAAAACAAGACCTATCAACTGTGAAGACAAGGTAATACTTATACTTGGGATTATAACACATGAGTTAATTGCACAACATGTGGAAGATATGGACATATTGAAGATAATTGCATGAGGAAGAATTGGAGAGGCAAATCATGTAGCTGGACAAGTACTGGTATGGCATGCTTACTATATACAAGGAAATGGTATCTTCATAGGATTAGTATTGACAATAAATGAAATAGTAACTAAATAAACCACAATTAAGCAATCTATTTAAGCTATAAATTGACAATTAAGCATCCTATGGTTCTCTAACTAAGAATTTTAATGCAAAGCTCTCAACAAGCTTCCATTAATGATAGTCCTAGAATGAGAAAGATAAATGATTAAAGCTAAAGCTAATTACTCAATTCCAATTTGAAAGCTAAATTAGATCTAAATTGTCTTTCTAAGCTCAAATTGCAAGAGGTTCAATGCAATTCTCAGATGTGTGGTTATGAATTATGAGGATTTTGGTCTTCCTTTTATAGATTTTACCAATGGTAGGGGGTGTAGTGTAGTTGATCATGATTAAGTCTTGGTTGAGTTTTTGGTTCCACCCTTTGAAGACAATGCAAAGTTTGTGTCCTCAAAGCTTGGGACAAGTAGACAAGATCAATGGACAAGATTCTCTTTCACTTTGAGTGATTGAGATTGAATTTGGCTTGATCCATGTGAATGCCTTCTCTCAAATCCTATTGGTTGATTGAATTTCCTCCCTTTGTGGTTGTTGAGGGAAATTAGGATTTATTAATTGATTTAAATTGATTTCTTTAGCCATGTACCCCTTGAATGGGAATTTGATTTAATCCAAGACTATACAATTATCTGATTTAATTGTATTTTGATTTGATTGCATTTGATTAAAACACTCTCAATTTTGATTTATCTTGAATTAAGACTTGATTTTAATTTTGATTGGCTAATTATGCATTGTGATTCAATTACTTCAATTTTGTCCTAGATTTACTTTGATTTGACTTGATTTATCATTTAATTATCTTTGTCCATTTTTAGGTGATTACAAATACCCCTCTTTGAGTTGACGTGTGAAGCATGTCGATTCAAAGAATACTTTGATCTTGCCTGATGATAGGTCTTGATTCATTGATGATCAATTCTCTGATGTCTGATATGAATTTGATGCAGATTTCAATTGATTTAATACCCTTGATGTAGTTCTGATGATCGTTCTGATATGATGTTTCATTCTGATGGTTGTTATGATGATGAATCCTTGATATGATGATTGATCTCGATGTGATGCCCCATTCGATTGATTATGAAAAATTTCCTAATAAAAGCTTTCGCTTTGATTTGATGATTGGTCTCTTGATTCTTGATGATGTTGCTGATGTTTGATATTTCCAATGGTATGCCCCCTCGAAAATGAAATAAAATTTGATTGTTGTTTGATAATATCGATGATTTAGGTCAATTTGATGTTGATGTAATTTAATTTCTAATGAATTTTAATTTCATTTCTGATATCGATGTTTGGTCCGTTTGATTTCAAATGCCCCTATTTTGGCTAATTTGATGATAAATTTGAGTTTCTAGGTCAATTGTGATGAAAAGGTCCTCTCTTAGGTCAAAGTTACCTCTTTTTAGGTCAAAAAGCTATATAAAGGGGTCAAAATCCCTTTTTCACTATTCATTTTTACTTTCACTTTTGACTTTTGCCCTCTTTGAGCTTTTTGACTTTCCCCGATGTCTGTCCCCCTTCGCGAGCATCGGTTTGAGAAATGCTGCCGCTATCAGCATCTGCCTGGCTTAGGACCTCCAGTGAGTTCGTATACCTCTTTGTTTTTTCCATTTATGCTTTTCAGTTCAATTTTTTCCTGATAAACAACCCTTTTTTTTCCTGAATGAGCACTTTTGCATAATTAAATAGGGCTTTTAACCTTGAAGTTATGCTTCCGCATCATTAATGAGCGCTTACGTGAAGTGGTTATGCACTTTTGCTCACCAACTTTGTGCCCTTTTTCGCTTTTACAATGTTTATGTGTGCTTTTAAGCATTTTTGCACTTTTGCAACTTTAAATAATGCTTCCACTATTTTAAAGAGTGCTTTCACCTTTTTCACTACTTTTAATCAATTAATAGGCACTTTTACAAATTTAACCATCACTTCTGTATTTTTACACTTTTACACCATGAAACAATGCTTTTACTCTACAAATTTTTTTCCATTTTGATTAAGTCCAAATTGCAATTTTTTTCGATGTCATTGATCAATTGATAGGTTAAGTTCCCAATCTTGATATTTTATAACATGTTGTGATATGTTAGTTAGGATTCAGTTATAGTTGGAATGTCATCCGTCAATCTAGATTCAGATGATGGGTGAGGATAAAATTTCCATTCTATCTGAGTAGAAACACAAAATTTGATTGTGGTTTGGTATGTTTATAAATTTTTGATTGACTTAGGATAGTCCATAATTTTTTATTTCAATTCTGATGTATTTGAACTTGCTTTTTGTAGGAGGATCTTGGGTCTTTACATATCCATGGTTCGTATCCTTTGTCATGGGATATGATACCTAATTCAAGTGTTGTCGATTGTCATCATATTGCTTGGTGTGGCTTGTCCTTTCTTCTTTATCTTCCTTGATTCTGAGTGAATTGAGGTCTTATTAATGCTATGGCTAAGCGTTGGCACTTAGACCATAACACCTTTCATCTTCCCATGGGGGAAATGATGATTACACCTGAGGATGTCTATTGCATTCTGTGGTTACCTACCCGAGGAGAGCTTGTCTACTATGATATTGTTTATGATGGCTCAACATGTCAACGAGTCTTCGATGATCCTTCCATTGGTGATCATCATATCCAGTGGGCTCAGTTTATTTCATTCCCTATTTTACCAGTTGTTCTAGGTACTCTGATCAGTGGTTTCCTACTTCTTGATAGGCGTGGACATGGGTTTGCTATTGGGTGGGGTCCTATTCTAGAGGATTTGATGGTAGAGCCTCATTGGTTCAACTGGGGTTCCTATGTGTTGGCATAGTTATATCATGAGTTGCACACAGTTGTGTATAGACATTCTACCACTTAGAATACTGGAGCTATTTTGTTATAGCTTTGGACTTGGGAGCATATCCCAATGACACATCCTATGACAGCATGAGATCATAATCCAGGTTGGCCTTTAGCTTGGATGTATAGTGGTATCATTATCCAGACCCACATGGGTAAGCTGGATTACTGGCAACGTAGGATTGATGACATGGATACTGTCATTTGGAGGCCTTATCTTGGATGTGAGGCTTGGCTAGAGGATGATGGTGAGCTTCCTTACATGTTCTTCCCTCGCTAGATGATCGGTCTCTCTACATTTTTTATAGAGATATTCTTCTTTCACCATGTTTTCCATCAGTACGGGTGTGTTCAAGATATGCCACAAGGCGTAGCCATGTATGCTCGTGTACATGCCAAGAGGTCATTGTGGAGCCCATGTGTAGACTTTGGTATAGCTATACGAGAGGTTGGGTATTGTCCTTGGTCTCCTATGTCATAGATCATGGATGCATGTATCACTGATGTGTATGGTGCCTGGTTACATCGATATCCTTTTCCCAGGTTCACAAATCCTACCAAGAGGATTCCCACCATTGAGGAGTTATCAGATGGGGATGGTGGTGTTGGTGGAGATGATGATGATGATGGTGATGATGGAGATGATGGTGGAGGTGCTGGTCATGGTAGGATCAGGGGCTGGTGTGGATGATGGGGTTGTCGTAGAGCTAGAGCAGGTAGATTATAGATGCCAGTGATAGTTGCTACTCCGATTGCTCCTAGGGGTGGTGATCTTGTGAGAGGTCGATGGGTTGACAAGATTTTACATCAGGTGGCCAGAGATCTAGTAGATGGGCCTAGGGCTAGGCACCAGAGGGAGATGGATATAGATATTGCACAGGTACTACTTGATCAAGCACATGGTCCTCTTTCTCTACAGGTTATTCCTCCGATTGTTCCTTTAGTTCAGGAAGCTTCTTCTACTTCTGCTTCTATTTTAGCTTCTATGCCTTCATCATCTTCACGTCCATCATATTCTTAGTTTATTCCATCTTTGGGTGATCCATCTTCTTCTATGCCATCTACTTATGTTCCTCCTCCTCAATCTTCTGCAACACAAACTCCTGCCCCAGCATCAACATCAAATGTTGCTTCTTTGCAGACTCAGATTTTGGTAGTAAAACAATAGGTTTCACAGTTGAGCTTGATGATGTAGACTTTCATGGCTGCTATGAGTCAACATAGTTTACAGACCAGTTCTAGTCAGCCTCCAGGTAGTCCTCCTAGTTTTGGTGGTCCCGATGGTCCTGAGGGTACCAATGGTATTGGTGACTTCATCAGTTGATCTATTCTCTGAGATTTTTCCATTGTTTCATTTATACTTTGATGATATATGATCTCTTTTTTATTATTATGATCGAGACATTAACCTCTTTTTGTATCATTTTTGATCGATTGATGTTGCTTGTGTTGATACTTTGATAGTTGATGACCATTGATATTTAGATATTGCTTTTATGATCATGTTATAAACTTTGATATCTTGTTGATTTTATGATGATGTTACCATGGACTCTGATACTCTCTTTGATAGATTTGACTATATATGATGTCTTTATGTGTTGGATCTCTTTTTCAGGTGTTTTACGTAATATGTAGCTCTATATGATTCTATATTCTATACGCTTTGTTTTATGCTTTTCAGAATGTAATTTTCAATGTATGCATATGTCCTAATGATGGTTAAATGTTTTGTCTTATGTATGACATAGAATAGATGAATGCAATGTGTAATGGTATTACTTAATGATATTGATGTATACAATGGATATTAGATGGATGATGAATCTAATGAATGCATTTCTTTTTATATGTAAATGTGACGAATCTATGGATGTTATTCACTTGATATGAAACTATGATGTAATGATGCAATGATCATGAGCTTTCAATGATATATGTAATATGGAACATGGATGATTCTATCATGACTGATATGCATTTAACATTGAATGATCTTAATGGATGATTTCTAACTAATGCAATGCACTTAATGTATGCACCTAATAATTCAAATGTTAGACACATCTAAATATATGCAAAGTTTAATGAGGATGACTTAATGCAACTTAAAAATGACCTTAATGCAATGCAAGTGAACTAATGAAATGCACATTGTTTTTTAGATTTATTTTTGATTTATTTTTTATTTCCAACACACTCGATCCTATATAGTTATTTTTGATGATCTTTTGATTTTTTGAATTGAATACACCCCATTTTTATGTTTCCTCTTGCAATTTAAGCTAAGAAAGGAAAACAAAATACAATGCACTTAATCTAAGATGTATGCAGCTAATTGTCATTATTCAAAATTTGGAGCTTATAATCATCATTGAGCATTTTTTGGAATCTTGTTTTAGTACAACCATCACTAGTTCAACTATGATGATATGAATACTTTTTGTACCTCTTTATTTGGTTTCCCCTCTCTCTTCGGTACGACTATCACTAATTGAAGCCAATCATGAGAGTGTGAATACCGATTTTGTTAGATTCTATGTTGCAAGTGGATGTTGGTATTATGATATTGAAGATCAAAATAACCAAGGTATCCTTTTGCATAAACAAGCAGAAATCTCAGTTTTATCCTATGTACAAGTCCTTGATAATTCTTTGATGATCACGTCCTTAGACAAATAATACATGATTTAAAACTTTGATTTTAAGATAGTCATTCAGAAAACAAGAAAAATATCATCCTTTCATCATAGCTTGTTTAGTCTAAAACTTTCATCGATTCGCTAGAAAGACATGATTTCATCAATTGAGTCAACACTTAAGAAAATTTTCTTGCAATGTTTTACAAATCCATATTTCAAGTGTAGTTCGATCCATTTCATACTTTTAATCCTGATAAAGATAAGGTCATGTAAACTCTTGGATCAAATTTTTCTTTTTGGCTCAAATTGGATTAGAATGTAGATTTGATTAAGTGTTCCTCTTTCAAATTTTGATGAATTGATTCCATGATTGAATAAAGCTTGCTTTGATGAATCCTTTCTCCTTTTGAGTAGATTGCCCCCAGTTTGAGATAATTTCATTTGTGGGACTTAGGACAATTTGCAAATTAGGTGACCAAAATCTTGAGGTACTTGCAAATGCAACTGTGGGTTTTTATTATGCAATATATACAAATACTAGCGAATGCAATATTTACAAGGTGACCTTCTAGGTATGCGACTAACTTGGACTTTCAATGGTGCCTGTTTACCAGGTTTTCACCAATTGAATAGATCTTGTTCTTTTTTCTATTTTTAAAGCTTTCTCTTTTTTTGCTACCAAGGCGCCTATTTGCTAGGTTTTCACCAAGGCACTTTTGTCCTCTTTTTCTGATTTTTTTGTATTTTTCTTTTTGTATACAAGGAAATGATATCTTCATAGGATTAGTATTGACAATAAATGAAATAGTAACTAAATAAACCACAATTAAGCAATCTATTTAAGCTAGAAATTGACAATTAAGCATCCTATGGTTCTCTAACTAAGAATGTTAATGCAAAGCTCTCAGCAAGCTTCCATTAATGATAGTCCTAGAATGAGAAAGATAAATGATTAAAGCTAAAGCTAATTGCTCAATTCCAATTTGAAAGCTAAATTAGATCTACATTTCCTTTCTAAGCTCAAATTACAAGAGGTTCAATGCAATTCTCAGATGTGTGGTTATGAATTATGAGGATTTTGGTCTTCCTTTTATAGATTTTACCAATGGTAGGGGGTGTAGTGTAGTTGATCATGATTAAGCCTTGGTTGAGTTTTTGGTTCCACCCTTTGAAGAAAATGCAAAGTTTGTGTCCTCAAAGCTTGGGACAAGTAGACAAGATCAATGAACAAGATTCTCTTTCACTTTGAGTGATTGAGATTGAATTTGGCTTGATCCATGTGAATGCCTTCTCGCAAATCCTATTGGTTGATTGAATTTCCTCCCTTTGTGGTTGTTGAGGGAAATTAGGATTTATTAATTGATTTAAATTGATTTCTTTAGCCATGTACCCCTTGAATGGGTTGAATTTGATTTAATCCAAGACTATACAATTATTCAATTTAATTATATTTTGATTTGATTGCATTTGATTAAAACACTCTCAATTTTGATTTATCTTGAATTAAGACTTGATTTTAATTTTGATTGGCTAATTATGCATTGTGATTCAATTACTTCAATTTTGTCTTGGATTTTCTTTGATTTGACTTGATTTATCATTTAATTATCTTTGTCCATTTTTAGGTGATTACACTTACATTGTCACAAAGTCGATCACCTAAGTAAAGATTACAGAGACTGAGCACCAAAAACACAAATATTTGAAAATGGAAATACAATTGAAGATATCATAAGGATAAGAAACATTGTGTGGAGAAAGGCATCAAGTGATAATGTTGAGTCAAGTAATATAGTCAGTGAAACCTCGTCCATTGGATTGGGTGACATCGCTAGCTCCACCTAAGCTAAAAAGGTATGTATGGAACTAAAAATTCTAATTGGTTATATCTATCATACAGTTCCTTATATTAAATGTTCACATACCAAATCTGCATGAATTGAGATGTAATATGGTTTTACAAGTTTTGAGCTTTAAGTGTTTACAATCGATATATGTTAGATCGAGTGAGAAGTTGTTAGTCAGTAACTATTATGCAAGACCAAGCCTATGTTATTTTGTGGTATACACTGAGTATGATAGTTGTCACCAAGATGTGTTAGGTGGAGCATTTATTGTAAAAATGTTTGAGCGAGAATCTAAAAATACTATAAATACATGGTGAACTTAGCTTATTTTTCACATAGCTATCACATAGAGCTAAGAGTTTACAAAGTGAAATTGAGAAAAGGATTTTTAGAGAATTTGAGCATATATTTGAAGAATTTTGAGTGTTCTCATCATCATTACGAGTAAGTACTATCATCACCGAGCTATCTATTTGTTATTTACCAAAACCCTAAATGAGAAACAATGGCGTCTGCATCAAAAGTGAATAAATCCAAGTATGTAGATGAGGAGGAAGTGAAATAAATTGTTTCTACTACTTGTGATGAGCCTAAATACAAACTTCATCCCGAAGTGGCATCACAGATTGATAAAATGGGAGCTTTTTCGAGCATACCACCTAGGGTTTTGTTGGTAGAAGATGTTCGTTCATATATTCATTGCAAAATAGGAGAAATTGGAGATTTTGAGATGATTGCTACATTTCAGAAGTTGTGTGTTGATGGAAAGATGAAGAGTAATCACGAGCACCTAAGAGTCAAAGGTTTGACTAATGCCCTAAATGTTCTGAAGGTTTTCAAAATGAATGGATAAGAATCGTTCAAAGTCAGTATCATGATGGGAAACTATGGTTGGATAAGCCCATAAAGATTACAAAGAACACCATACATGTAGTAACTGGATACCCAACTATTGATAAGGTTAAGGCACTAAGGAGTGCATCGAGGACCGAGCTGGAGAAGATTACAGGAGCCCAATGGGATGGCAAAGGAGTGAAAATAAATACAATCATAGATCCTGAGACAAGATTTGGAGCATATGTCATAGGGTACAAGATATTTCAATTGAGTAGACCAAACAGTGTACCATGTGGTGTAGTTGACATTGCGTATAAGATAGTTAAGAATGGATTCTAGGTGGATCTTGTTGAGCTACTGTTGAAGCAAGTAGAGGAGAATATGAAGACTATTCGGTCAGATAAGTCCAACACTTGTAAGTTTGGATCTTTACTACTTTGCACATTCTTTTATGTGCAAAACACTTTCCCTTCAATTGGTAATGTAGATTGGACAACCAACAAGCCAGTCACACTCTAGATCACTGATTTGATAAACAACTTGGGACAAAATTTTGTTAGCATGGTGGACATTTATTTTGAACAATTTAAAGAAAGAATGAACTCAAGAAGCAGAATACCGAGACAACTAGTAGAAGAATATGAACATGATATATGTTTTCTAGTTGATACAAATCATACTTTGATAAAGGTAGTGGAACCAAAAACAAAATGGCTAGCCCCTATGGGTTATGAATTAGATATTAATCAAGCCCCTAGATCAATACGACTTTATTTGCTAAGCCTAAGGACCCAAAATTTGCTAGGTTTGGCACATATGAAGAAGCCAAAACAAGAATAAAGACATACCTAGTTATTGGGAAAATAACAAAGAAATCTAAGAAAATGATGAGAAATTTGGTGATGATGCTAAAGCATCTAAGAGCATACCAGTTGAGGTAGCAACTGAAGGTCAGTTACTTCTTTCTGACAAACCATATGATGAGGAGGCAACCGAGTTTGATAAAGATGTAGATTCTACACCGGTTTTGCCTACTACCACTCCAAAGAAGAAACAATCAGAAGTGCAAACTAGGGCATGCATAGGGTCAACAACTACAACTTCACCTCCACTAAAGAAAGGAGTTGCGAAAATATCTAGGCCAACATCGACAAAGACTTATAAGAAAAGAGGTACAAAAGTTACTTTTGAGGCCCCTAAGAAAAGAAGAGAGTTAATCAGAGGTAAAGATGATATTGATGATGATGAAGATGATACTAAACAATTCAAGGTTATTGTCAATAAGAATCATTAAATTGATGAAGTTGCTAAGAATATAATAGACAATGGAGGTTTAAGTGATCCATAAATCAGACAGTTTGAATACTTGTGAATCAAGGATCAGAATAAAATTGAAGAAGCTATAATTCAAATGATGATTAAGTTCAAGAAGGTACCCATTGAATTTTATAAATATGTACCTAAGGCATTATATGACATAATTTCATCAAGATGGACCTATGCATTGAACACTAAAAAGAGAATGAGGGAACAATCCCTAGTCATGGCAATGCCTACATTGACAGTTCTTGAAGTTGAGGATTTAATGAAGACTTATTCTAAAAGATTTTTAGTGAAGAGCTAAGCACTGCAGATACTTGATGAAAATCTAGTAGACATTGATGAAAATAGTCAACTATTATGGACTTCAATACTACAAGCCCAAGTTGAGATAGAAAAGATGGCTTTGGCCATAATCCCCGAGAGGAAGCTCGAGAGAAAAGGTAAAGGCGTCCATTCTAATGATGTTGATTTGGAATTGAAGAACACAATTGAGCTATCAGATACCGAGGTACCTAATACCACTGATGCCACTAAGAACATAAATGTAATCTAGGATACACATGAGTAGGTAACAATACAAGGAATCACTAATGATTCAAATGATGTACTCATTAAGGACATCACAAATGGTGATCTTGATGACATCAAGGATGATGAGGATGTCACAATTGCTAGAGATCAACAATAAGAGAAAGCCCCTACCAAGCCAGTAGTAAGTATCATACCAAGTGACTTTCTAATTTTGGTTCAAGCAATTGAAATAATTACACAAGAGCAACCTGAAGGCTCAATCCCCAAGCAACCAAAAGATACAACACAAGAATAGGGTACAAGTACTTCAAATACTACAATGACAGATATGCCTAAGGAAAAAGAGGTAGATACACAAGCACAGCATGAACCCAAGCCTACCGAGACCATACTAACTGACACTACATCAAAGGCTCCATCTCAATCGACCAAGATACAGGTCATCGAGGAGAAAAATAAGGAAGAAATAGTGTCTACCGAGCTAGACAAGCCAAGTGTTAAGGTCAAGGCAATAGTTCCATTTGTAAAATCATCTTCTAAAGAGTCCAAGAAGAAGAAGAAGCATGGAAAAGGGTTGGTCACTCTTGATGAAGTCATTGAAATTCTTTATTATGACCCAAGGACTTTGGACCCTAAGGAATTGAGGAAGTATGGGGAATTGTGCACTAGGAAAGAAGCATAAGAGAAGCTGAGGAAAGAAAGCAAGAGTAAGAAAATTCTCGAGGATGTGAGAGATATCTTGCAGCAAGTTGTACTAGATGTCCAAATCAATGAGGAAACACCCATTTTAGACCAACTTGCAACTCTTGCAAATCAAATAAATGCCCCGAACATAGATGCCAAGAACAGAATTGAAGAAAGGGAAGAGGACAAAATTCAAAACAAATTAGTAGAGAAGATCAGCCAAGAAGTGGCTATTAACAAGGTCAATCTTTCTGAGGTAATCATCGAGTTACAATCTATTACTTAGAATATAATTCAAATTTTGTTCAAACTATGCATTGTGGAGACTTTCACTATCGAGGTCAATGAAAAGATAAAGAAGTTGGATATAGACATCCTAGCCAGTGCTAATGCATCTCTAACCAAGCCAAATACATTTCATAAGCATATTCTAAAAGTTCAATAATTAAGGTGGTTGAGAGCTTATTTGAGGAAGCAAGAAGATAATATAAGTGACCAAGTCACTGAGTTGCTTCCACACCTCAAGATAATAGAAAGACACATTGTGAAGGCACAAGCCTTAGTTTCTATGCCTAAGATATCAGTGTTAGAGAAAATCTTTGACATGCATGCACAAGTCGGTCTTGAGCACATTGCTCTCACCAACTTGAAAGAGGAATGGGAAAACATCGTATATTCTTTGATGAAAACCCACAAACACATTTTTTATAAGCTGTAAGTACAAATTTTTCTTTTGGCATTAATCTCAAAAAGGGAAATATAATGTATATGTCAAATATACTTCTATATGCCAAGTGTACTACATACCGGGAGCATGCATCGAGGGGGAGTTTTGTAGAATAGTTAGTTATGTATATGTATATATGGAGAGTTAGAACATTTTGAGAAATATTGGCTTATATACATTACAATTTTCATACTAATTCCAAAGGGGGATATTGGTATCTCTATTTGAGCAATAGATGTTGTCATTAGTATTAAATCAGATCAGTTGATAATCTAAGTTGATCAGTCGGTAAAGGATGGAATAAGAAGCTATAGAATGTTATTCGGTTGAACAAACAAAGCCTTCATACCAAATAATCACAAGGCATAATCAAATGCTAAAAGAAAATAGGTTTAACTGAGTACCAGAGTATGTTTATCGAGCATCAAAGTATACTGAGTCAGTAAACATTGAGCAATCTACACACACAAGCACCAGTGTATTCACCAAATAGAGAAGGTCGTGTTTACCGAGTTATTCAGGAAATGACATAATAATCAAGAATGGCACATTTATGTATGCAAACGGTTTACACAGATCCATAAATTTTTTTACCAAGATCGAGGCTTATTTATTGTGGATGTAATTATTAAATATTGTAATGATTCCTATGTAATTTCTAGATCTAGGTTAATTTTGTACACTGTATATCTTAGGTTTTCTAAGATGTTGTAAACCTAATTAGGTCATAGCAGTCATATAAATTTTTTATATAATTGTAATTGATGTCATTTTGACATGGATCAAATATACATGACAAGGAGATTATGAAGCAGTAGCCGCCTATCAAGACATTAGAATTTAGACAAGGTTTACATGAAAGAGCAGTTATCAGAAACATAGATCAGTTTATTCAGAAACATTCAAGGCTATTGAGCAGAACAGGGAATGGCTTACTACACATAAAGGTGATATTTATTTAGTATATCATAGATCTGATTTAGATAAAGTAAATTTTTCATTTACATATACTTTCTGTTATTCTATAATCATTATAGAAGAGTTATAAATCTCCTAACAGAGTATACTTAACAATCTGATTATAAATCTCTTAATCGAGTGCACACTTAATTAGTGTTGCTAAAATCCTCTCACAAGGTAGATCTAATTGATCTTATTGTTACTCCTAATAGGGTAAGATCACAAGAAGTGATCAAACTTGTATCCTTAACCAGCATACTTTATTTACTGCAATAGTGAAGAATTTGTGGGTGTCATCCCCACCATAGTTTTTACCTTCTAACAAGGGTTTTTGTGTAACCAAAATATTGTGTCATGTGTTACATTTCATGAATGGTTTATTGTTTATTTTCATGCATTTTACATTTACAAAATTATTTGAATGAATGTTGCAAACAATGAATTTAGTTGGAAAGTTAGTCACTACTATAGCAAATTGTTTATTCAGTTAAATTTTTTGAGGGTACTGATTCACCCCTCCCCTCTCAGTACCTTATCTTTCTATCCCAACAATAATAGAAGGTAGTGTCTTGTCTTTATAGTCTTTAGCAATGAATGCAGAGAACTTGTCTAGATCATAAAAAATCCTTCTTCAATCACTTTAGCATTCACTCTATGTGTAACCAATTTCAAGTTTTAGCTAGTTGTGGCGTGTGAGGTTGACATGTACATTTAATTTCTTGAAAAATTAGTGAAAAGTCCATCATTGCATCTTTTTCTTTTAAACCCTCGAAAACTATCAAAAATTGTGATATTGCTATCAGGATTTAATTGTGTAGTTTTTTTGAGTCAAACTCATTGACCCATGATTCATGAGTAGTGGTTCACTGAACCCATCTCTCATGAGAATGAAATGGAACACTTAGCACTCATTGGATCTAGGTGATGCTCACAGAGGTGAAGCACTGGGACTTCCCAATTGTACACTGATTGGTCGTTACTTTTCACTTTTTCCAACTCAGTTATGTACTTTAACATGTCAGGCTCTTTCTATTTCTTTTATCATGATGAGACCTTAACCATACTTCCTTCTAAAGATTCAATGACCATAGCTTCCTCATGATCTCAGAATTCTTGGCCTAACTTGGGTTTGATCATGAGATTCAATGACTAAAGCATGCCTCTCAATCTTTGAACACTTGACTTGACTAGGGTTCCGTTATGAGATTCAGAGATAACACATATCTCTCAATCGTCGAATACTTTAATTAAGTGTGATTTTGTCTCAAGATTCAATGACAACTATTGATCCATGTCTTCATCCACAATCATCTCTTAATCTCATAATATTTGATATCTTGACCATGACATTATGAGATTTGGAGATAACCTTTACTTGCCTTAGTTCTTAACCTTTCTCCCAATCTCTAAATGTTAGGCAACTAACTGCCACCATCATGAGATTTAGAGATAACTACAAACCACCATTTTCTTAACCTTGTCACTTAACTCCAAATATTAAACACTTGACCATTGGTATCATGAGATTAGGAGATAACTACATCTGCCAAGTCACTGAATACTTTGACTTGACCACCAATCATTTGGAGATTTGGAGATAACCTTTACTGTCAATTCCTTAATCATTTTCACTAGATGCTAATAGACTTAACCATAAAATGTTGAGACTTGGAGATAACCCTCTTCACCAAGTCACTGAATGTTAAGCAACTAACCACTAACATTACGAGATTAGGAGATAGTTGTTGCGCAAGATTGCTAGACCAAAATAACTAACCGCCAAACATTTAGAGACCTAGAGAAAGCCTTGTTGCTATATCGTTGAATGTTAAGACATCACCACCAAATATCATGAGACTTGGAGAAATTCTTTCACCAAGTCGCCAGATAAAAAGAGCTAACTATTGGTCATTGTGAGATTAAGAGATAACCTTTTAACCTTTAATTCCATACTTTGTCACCCAATCTCCATATCTTTTATACTTAACACCCAACCTTATGAGACTTGGAGAATACAAAGGGAAACAAAAAACCTCATGCACAAATGGGAAATTAAGTACCATGGAAAAGGTGACACACAAATAGATTTAAGGTAGGGTTTTCAGATTTAGACTAGGCAATTTTCAAAACCCTTTGAAAAATAGTGAGACCTATTTCCAAACTAGGTCATTTTCACAGGAAACCACATTAACATGAAAAATGACCAATAGTGGCTCTATCTAGGGATGATGGGTAACTTGTGCCCATGTAAAAACTAGAATCACTGGTAAAGCAAATCACAAACCTAATGACTATGAAAACTGCACTGGGCAAAACCTATTTATAGAGGCACAACTAGATAGAAACAAACACACCACACCTATACAAAAAAATTACAACATATATACATAACCTAACTACTATTCATGGAAATAAAAATACCTTCAATAAAAGTATTTTTTTAGTAATTGTCCATGATCTGGCAATTCCTGAATATCACCAAAGAGATCTCTAATAAGTATGAATTTGGTCCCCATTTCTCATGAATCAAATATGGCCCTAACTAGATCAGATCAAATTTTCCATGTTTTCCTTTGTTTTCCAATATGGCATTCCAGAGTAGCACCCAATCATTCAACTCAAATTTTCTTTCTACAAATTTCTTGCCATATAAATTCTTTACTTGTAACTGCATCTTAGCATTTTTTGAAGTTGATTCTCTCTTGGTTTCCTCTAATTTAATTAAATCTTCAATTCTCAATTGCATTTCATCATCTAAGTCTTCATCATATAGTTGGACAAACTTGTACATCTCTAACAAGTTTTTTTGAGGCATCCTTGCCTGTATTCCATACACCAAATCAAAAGGTGCACATCCAATTGCCTTCTTGACAGTCACTCTATCAACCCATACGACCAATGGCAATTTTGAGTTCCATACTTTCTTATTCTTCTCAAGGATCCTTTTGAGAATTTTGATCAGACTTTTATGTGTTGATTCTACTTGTCCATTGCCTTGTGGATGATACAGGGATGAGTATGACATCTGAATTCCCAAACCTTCATAGAATTCATTGTATTCACTTGATTTGAAGC
Organism: Chamaecyparis obtusa; assembly: GCA_027943335.1. Lineage (NCBI taxonomy): Eukaryota > Viridiplantae > Streptophyta > Pinopsida > Cupressales > Cupressaceae > Chamaecyparis > Chamaecyparis obtusa. The sequence continues at coordinate 2,027,094 of BSBK01000682.1, read as the reverse complement.
ACATTGCATTGTCACACACAATCCTTTTAGGACAACTAAACCTAGTAACAACATGGTTCAACAAGAAATCCATCACCACTCTTCTAGTTGCATTCCTTGTGGGAATAACCTCTACCCATTTTGTAAAGTAATTAGTGGCAACTAAGATCCAAGAATGTCCTCCACTTGACTTGTTTTGTATTTATCCCATAAAATCCATTCCCCACTATTGGAAAGGAGATTTCACTTCCATTGATTTCAACTTACCAAAGAATCTTTGACAAGAATCACAATTTCTTGCCAGTCTTTCTGCATCTTTAACTATTGTAGGCAACCAAAACCCTACTCTCAAAAACTTTTGAGTAGTAGTTTTTCCCATGTAATGTCCACCACAGATCCCTTCATGCATTTTTCTAAGAAATTCATCAGCTTGATCTTCATTGACACATTTCAACAAAATGCAATCCAAATTTCTTTTCCATAACTTGGATTGGATGATAGCATATTTGATTGCTTGTAATTTTAAAGTTATTTTCTTGTTATCATCCAATCCCATTGGACACTTCATATTTATCAAGTAATAAATAATACCTTGATACTAGATATAGTCATTCATATCATAGGTTTAATCAACTTACATCTTATTGATCTGATTAGCATCAAGATTAGATTGAGCCATTAGTTTTACCAATCCTTGACCTCTAACCAGTTTGGTGATCTTAATATCAATGTTAAATTCCTATATCCTATTTATCCATCTACACCTTCTCCTAGATACTTCTTGTTGTGAGAAAATGTCCTTGACTACAACACTTGGTACAAAAGCAATTATTGTTGCCCCCATGAGATAGTATTTGAAACCCTTAACAGCCTTTACAAGTGCATAATCTTGCTTTTCATTAATGTCATATTTTAATTCAACAACTTGTAATGAATTACTAAAGAATGCAATAGGTTGTTCAAAACCCTGCACATTCTTCTGCAATAAAACTGCAACAACAGTATGAAAAGAGGCAAAAGAAAAAATATGGATTAGAATGTTATAGTCTGGTGCCTTAAGCATAGGGGAATATTTGATAGCTTGCTTGATATTCTTGAAAGCTTCATCGGGCTCACCATCTCACTTGATCTCAGACCCCTTTTTTAACATTTTTGAGATAGGTCTACTAATCTCAGAAAAATTTGTAACAAATCTCCTCAAGAAGTTTACCTTGCCAAAAAAGGATTGGATTCCTTTCACATTTTTTGGTCTTTGAATCTTATCAATGGCAACTACCCTTTCTGGATCAATTCTCACTCCCTATTTTCCAACTAGGTGGCCCAATAGTTTTCCCTTAGTTACACCAAATGCATACTTTCTAGGGTTCATAGAGATACCATACTCCAGGGCTCTTATAAATATTTTCTCTAGGTGTAGGAAATGATCTTCCTCCCTTTTGGAATATGGAGTCAAGTCATCCTGATATACCACAAGAAAAATATTTACGAACTCAACAAATGAAACATCCATTACTCTTTGAAAAGTAGCATCGAAATTTGTTAAGCCAAATGGAATTCTCACATACACATATGTTCCCCAAGGTGTTGTAAAGGTAGTTTTGAATTGTTCTAATTCCTGTACAATCACTTGATTATAACCAGAAAAACCATCCATTATGGACATCATATCAGAGCCGGTTACTCTTTGTAGCATTGCCTCCATGTTAGGCAAGCAATGTGCCTCCATTTTTCTTCCTAATAGGAACTAAATTTGATACCCAAGAAGAATCTTTGATAGGCTCTATGATTTCGGTATCTTTGAGTTTCATTAATTCCTCTTGCATCTTAGGTGCTAGGGTGGGATTGATTGGTTTTTGTTTTTGCCTAGAAGGTTTAGCATCTATTTTCAAAGGAATGATATATTAAAAGAAATCTTCTCTATTAACCTTTAAATCATCCCAGGACCATGCAATGCCTAAATTTTCTTAACAGTTCAATCATACCTTTACTCACCTTTAGAGACATTTATTTTCCAATGTACACCCTTTTAGGTATTTCTTTTGTACCAAGGTTGATTTATTCTAAATCCATCTGATCTCTCTTTTTAGTATCCATTTGGACTCTATCTTGATTATCAAAAATAGTTTCTAAAACAACAAGTCCCTTGGGAATCTTATTAGTTTTGAGCTGCATGATTTCATTTCCAAGGACAATTTCTTTTCCCAGTAGTAGTCTCTACTAGGGATGAAGAGTCCAATTCCTGGCCATAGTACTTATCCTCATAGTTCATAAACCTTAGGATATCTTGGTCATCCTCAAAAACCTGCTAGTTCTCAACATTGTTTGGTATGCTTGGTCTGGTCTGAACCTCAACGTTAGAAATTCCTAAAAAGGTTATATCACTGGGATTGATTGCAATATTAGCTAACAAGTCAACCATATTGTTGTTGCTTTTATCCTTCCATACAATATTGAATGCATTAAAGTTTTCAATCATATCCTAGACAACATTTTTATATTTTTTCAATCTTTTGTTTTTAGAAGCATAAATTGATCTCACTTAAGACACTACTAATTCAGAATCACCAACTACTTTTAGGCACTTGATTCTATGTTTGTAGGATAATCTTAATCCTATCAACAATGCTTCATATTATGCTATGTTATTAGTGCAAAGGAAACTTAATGTGAAAGAGAATTTGTAAGTGTTTCCATCAGGAGAAATGAGCAGAACACCTACTCTTGAACCATCCTTACAATTTGCACCATCAAAGTACATTACTCATAACTCACCCCTCCTGGATTTGGCATTTACTTCCACAACAATAGGAGGTAAGATAGGTTCTCTTTCAAGCATAGTGACTTCTTCCCTAAAAGCATTTATATCAATATCCACAAAACATGTTATCTCATTATCAATGTTTCGCTTAATCATGTGGGTAACTCTTGGCTCCCTTTCAACTTTAACAAATTGGTCATCAATTTTGAAAGTTGCCTAAGATAAATCACACTGCAAAATTCCTCCAATAGAAACACTCCATTTTCTAGATAATAGCATTCTATAATGAGGTGGTATGTCTACTACCAAGACACTCATAGTTAGTTCCTTGTCAGTGTAAGCTACTAATTTATAAGGTAGTGCATTAATAGTTCCAATGACTGTGTGTGTGAATCTTGTACCTAGCTGTAGACACAACACTTCAGTAAAACATTAGAGGTTAGCAGAAATCAAAATCGTGTAGTGAAATGGAAACTAATCTAACCAGGTGATTTATTGTCTTCTAGTAGGTGCGAGTATGATATTCTCATATTGGACCAAGATCAATGACCTTGACAACACCTAAATGAAGGATTTGAATGCAGAATCTAGATATGAGATGAATGCAAATTAATCTATATTTTTGGATTTTCTATGCAATGAGATGAGATAAACTGATATGAATCTATTCTATATGAGAAACTTATATGACATGCAATTAATCTAACAATGATATGCTAAATGATATGAATACTCTAAAACAATGAAAATCTCACAACTTTGATTTGCAAAGATTGATTCTTCGATCACCAATTCACTAGCGCGAGGATGCAATTCATGGATTCGACCCCAAATGAAGAGCTGAGGCCTTAATTTATAGAAATCTAGGACTTTGGAGGTGCATGGAAAAAGCCATAAATCACTCTTGATAAACTCAGGTTGATTTTTGAGTTATCAAGAATTTAGAGATAGATTAACTCATAAAAATCATGCAAATTAGCTTTTTGATTTAAATCAGAAGTTGAGATCAGCTTTCAACTCAAAAGAGAGTTGAGTTTATTTTCAAAACAACTTGAATTGATTTTTTGATTTAAAGTTTAACTATTTTTTTTTATGTGCATAATTAATATGAATTAATTAAATAAATAAAGCGATTTATCCTCAACTTAACTGATTTTAAAAATAAAACAATTGATTTATGAGTTAATCAATTATTAAATCAAACTTTTATTCAAAAACCATATTATTAATTTTGACAATTGACATTAATTAATTAAATAAGAATTTAATCAATTAGTCATAGGATATTTGATTTATTGTCAAAATGAAACAATACCATTTAGGAATAAATATAATTAAATCCAATTAAATAATTAAGTGGCAGTATTAAATCTAATTAATTAAATATTCAGAATATTCAATTAATCAAACTTTAGGATAAATAGAATTTATCGTCAAATAATTATTAAATTAAGGATAATTAGATAAATTAGGAATATTTAGGAAATATTCCCTGATGTAGAATTAAGATAAAATCAATTAGGATTTCGATCATGTGCAGATGTGCCTTAGGTTAGGACTTTGATGTCAATTTCATTTGATGTGCCGATATAGGAGGTCAATGAACCTATAGCCCATTTTTGGGGTATTACATTTTGCCCCTCTTTGAATCACTGTGCAAAGCGCAGTGGTTCAAAGACAGTCTATGTATGATGTTGAAATTGATGTTTGAAATTGAAATTGATATGAAACAGAAACTGATTGAAGTTGATATGAAGATATTAGGTCCTGAACGACCAAAGATAATGTTAACTATAACAACAATGAATCGATGATTGCGAAAAAGTGTCAAAATGCCTGATTCTGAACCTTATGATTGCGAAGAAGTGAGTGACCGATTCCAAACCCGATTGTCGATAAGAATCACATTGGTATCACATCTGAACCCTTCAGTTATGAAGAACCAAGGAAATAACACTAATGAACCGATGGTTACGAAAAACTGATACAATTTACAAGATTAAGAGAATACCAGATTGATATGGATCTCGATGAATCTGACATGCCCCAAGCGATGATTGATTTGCCCCAAGCGATGAGGTCTTTTTGATGAATCAGCAACTAGATGTGGTTGTTGTCTTGATTACTGAGGAAAGATAGGATTTCAAATTTAGATTACAGACTTTGAATGATGTGCAATACCATGCCCCCTTCGAGATAAAAATTGAAATCGAACAAGAAAAGTCAGTGTGGTAGGTTTAGAAGCATGTTAATTGATTTGACAAGTGGTTAAACACATCTGAAAATGCATTCTACATTGTTTGTAGGTCCAGAAGACCAAATTTGACTAGGTGAAACCATGAGTTGACCATAGTTGACCAAGTTAAAAATTTGATAGTTTGATGCAAGATAATCAATTAAGTTGAATGCTGGATTTCTGTGATGATTGAAGGTAGATTATGTAAGCAGTAGACCGTCCTGGGTCCAAAAATTTTAAATTGTGATTTTGACATAGTAAATGATCTCAGATTTTGATTTTGATCCCGAAAATGGGTTCAGAATGTCAAAATTAGCTAGGGGTGCAATTTTTGTGAAAAACGGAGCACTTTTGAAAATTAGGTCAAGAGCTATATAAAGACTGGAAGGGTCATTTTCAATTCATTTCAACCTTTTGACTTTAGAAATCTTGTGGAGCCCTCTGAGCAAGAAAATGGCAGAACCAAACGTACCTGTGAGTTCACATCGATTTGAGCGCAGCTGAAGACACTAGAGATCTCGGCAGTATGGACATCCGGTAGGTGGATCTCTTTGCTTCTCTGAAAAGTCAAATTTTCCATGATTTATAGCCTTTTTAGCATTTTTCATACGCTTTTTAAATTTTGAATTTTTGAATGCATGGAAACTCGTACGACTCTCCAGCGAGACTCATACAACTTTTGAACTGTAGATAGGTTATCGTTTCATTAACCCCCAAGACTCGTATCAGAGGGACCCAAGAGTCATACGACATTTCATCAGGTCCCTCATAACTTGTACGATGAGAGATACAATATCGTGTCACTATGATTTTTCATATGGTATAATGTAGGAACTCGCATGACTTTCCATGCCAGTCTGAAGTGTCATATGAAAAATAGTGAGCCTAAAACTCATTAGTAGGTCAAATTTTTTACTTTCTTGATCTCTGAGCCTAATTGTTGACCTTTGAACCTACCTTTTGAAATAATGAACTACTCAATTCTTGCCCTGGTAACCTATTCTGTAACCAAGGTACTGATAGGATCCCCTATTTTTGTACTATGTAGGTCATATATCCAGATGTTCATGTACACATTTCACATCCAGCCACTTAGAGACTATGTGTGTCACTCCCTGACCCGATGAGAGTACACCTTGTGTCTTATGGCTTCGAGTATCTCATACATTTACCTGAGATTAGGGTAAATCATAGACTTTTGACTACTTTGATCGAGCGGTTTCACTCAGAGACGCAGACTTTCCATTTACCGATGGGGGAGATTACTGTGACCCCAGAGGATGTGTACCAGATACTGCACATTCCATTCCATGTAGGATGATGTCTAGAGTATGTGAGTTTGGGGAACTTAGGTCTATTAGCATTCAGACGTCTCTTTGGAGATGATACCCAGATGACTGCCTCTATTTCCTGGGAGACCTTAGTGCAGCGTTATGGACAGATGCACCAGCTAGAGTGTATTAATTTTGGGATGATAGGAGGGATTATCATGTCTAATCATTAGTAGAATGGTCTATTGATGGGCTGGGCCCTGATGGTTGCACGTCTAATGGTGACCCCCTCTGAGTTGGCTTGGGGTCAATGTCTTTTGGCCCATATGTTCTCTGAGATGCACGAGGTAGTGTATCAGGAGAGCAAGACTTTTGCAGCTGGAGCATTAGTATTATAGATCTGGGTGTGGGAGCATATCCCCATTTTGAGACCAGTGTGTCAGACACAGTGGGAACCTCAAGAGCTGGTCATTTATATATATGTTGGATATGTCATACAGGTTCAGATGGGCCATACTGAGTATTGGAGGTGATGCCTCAATGATATGACTTTTGTTCGATGGAGACCATATGTGGGTATAGAGCCTTGGCCTACTGCACATGAGCAGTTTAGTTTCTTCTTTCAGAGCCGTATACTGATTGGGAGGTCATCCTCTACATTAGAGAGATTCATTATCACCAGGGTGTGGTGGCAATATGGATGAGTGCAGGATGCACCAGAGGATTATGCCACTTATGCTCGGATAGCTTGTGAGCTTGGACTTGGATGGACCTAGAGGCTTTCTTATGCTTTGTGTTCATAGGAGTACAGTGCTATCATCAGTAGAGATTGGGAGTACAGACCAGAGGTACTTGATGCTAGAGTTACAAATGGATTCATTTCCTGGCTTGCAGACCATCCTACCCATACGTTCTCAGATCCTACAAAGCCGATACCCTCCATGGAGGATACTATGGATGTGACCAGAGCACTAATGAGATGGGGTCCCAGACCCACACAGGTTCCTATTGTGCACCCTACACCTCCAAGACCGAGAGTGATGGATCCTCTACAGAGACCATTAGGACAAATGAGGTCCCCTCATCCCACTAGTTCTACAGTAGGTAGATCGACAGGTTCTCATAGATGGACTAGGGGAGAGGGCAGTACTCTAGGGAGTGTTGGCATAGCTGAGGAGGTACTTGCAGTAGAGCAGGTTGTGGGTGGTGGTACTAATCTGATACTAGAGGATACATGGTTTGATCTGGGTGCAGAGGTTAGATGTTGTAAGGCGTAGAGAGCAGAGACCACTGAGTAGACTACCCCAGATACTGAGATGCCAGCAGCTGATGTTGATCCTACTATTCCTCTTACTCCACAGGAGACTATCAGATGACTCAGATTACAGGTCAGGGACCTAAAGGTTCACAGTGCATGGTGGGAGGAGAGATATATAGGGGCTGATAGATAGCGCACTGAGCTTCGTGTAGAGGTGCAGAGATTACAAGCCGAGGTGATTCATCAGACCACATGGGCAACTTACTATGTGTCCACATATTACACTATTGTTCCTGCTACACAGAGAGTCCCTACAAATTCTCAGTATATGTTGGCATCAGAGGGAGCCAAAGCACCTAGAGCAGAGGTAGTACCGGATGCACCACCTCCACCTCCTCCAAATGCAAAGGATCAGGCTGACAGTTGATCTGTCTATTTGTTCTGATATTTTTGATCTCTTGATGTTGATACTATTCTGACTTTGATGGCTCATCGAGCTCATTCTTTTGTATACTATGCCAATAGTGCACCCCTGACTATTTCAAGATTTTTGATATATATATGAGATCAATATTTTGGTTATGACTGCATTTGTACTTGTCATGTTTTTGAGTTATGATGATATCATGTGATGCTTATGCTATGAGTAGTGTAGAATGTATGTATGGATATATGCAATGCAATGAGTTCTTTCATATGTATGGATATAATGCAAATGTGTTTTGATTATGAAAAGATGTATGTATGATTTTATGCTTATGCACATGGATGTATTGTAATGCAATAGATGGTTATGATATGAAATGTAAATGTAATGATACACATGATATGTTTTGCAAGAATTGATGAAGACAAGTACTCAGTCTTATGTCAAAAGGATGTTTAACCCAAGAGGATAACTGCTTGTGAGTCCATGAAGAGACCTTCAAGTTAAGTGTCAGCTCTTTGTTAGATTTGAAGAGGTGATAGAAGAATCATTTAAGTGTTGAAGTTCATGTAGCCATTTGTGAGATCATGAAAACATGCAAAAAGAAATGCAAAGAAACATGTAAAATATAATGCAACCTAAGACCTAGGACCTAGTCACTGATCATGTGTTGGTCGATTTCATCATTGAATTTTTAGGTAACTGGATAAATCAATACAATGCCCACTAGTTATAAAACCATAGACATATGAATATCAATTTGTATGTGCATGAATCAATACAACACCTGCTGATTAGAAAACCATGGATATATGAATATTGATTTTGTTTTTGGAATGTCGGATTAGATATAAGCACCAAGGCATAAATGCCAGGATGACATGAATATCATGTCCATTTTGATATAGCGATTTGCATAAGCATCAAAACATAAATGTCGTGATGACCTGAATACGCCTTGCATAATAAACACATCAAGCAGTCAAGAGATCATTGTAAATCTAATGTGAATTACCCATAGTGACCTTTTATCGTTCACATCCTTAGGTAAGATCACATTTCACAATAGGAGAAAGAACTCACTCAAAAAAAAGACAATAGTTAGATCAAACTTCCTTGAATTTTTTGGGTATTAATGGTCGAGGTACACACGACCATCCAATTTGAGATAGAGGCTCTTACAGTCGGACACCATTTCAATCCAGAATTTCCAAAGTTGTTAGATTTTCACATATAAACAGAAAACAAAGAAAAGATTATGCCCCCAGTCATCACTCTCTAAATCCTGTAAAGGACATCATCGAAGAGTTTCAAGGACATAATATGAAAAAATCTCAATGTGAATCAGTAAGCATACAAGGAGATAAAAGCATGTAAAAAGCATAGATTATTTTCAGTTTGATGTTTGATTGTGTTGTTGTAGATGCAAAATCCTTTCTAGAGACGAGACTGACTGACTAACTCAAATGAAGCTTCAAAGGACTCTGACTGGATATGATACGTCTAAGGTATACTGGAGGCCCTAGGATATGACATTGATTGCCCCCAAGTTTGAACATTGATAGGATACAGACGCTTGAGCTGATTAGTGTACAGACCGACTTATTGAAAAAAAGGAATGTGAGAACAAACCAAAAGATATGTAAAAACTAAAGCAAGACTGAAAGTTGGGAAAGACCAAGATTGCACTGATAGATGGAGCATTTTGAAACAAGTGGCACCTGTTTGCCGAGTTTTCACCATCTTGGCAGAGATTCTATTTTTGCTACCAAGGCGCCTATTTCCAGGTTTTCACCAAGACACTTTTTCTTTTTCTCATTTTTTTGTATTTTTCATTTTTCCAATTTTTTTTTGTACTTTTGATATTTTTTACTTTTTTTGTGAATCATCAAGGCACCTATTGCTAGGTTTTCACCAAGATGTTCATTTTTTCAGGACTTTTAAAGATTTTTTCAAGACATTTTACCATAGACTTGAATGCCTTAGGCATAGAATTTCTTCAGATGGAGAATGTTGATTGGTTCTTGGAGTTGTTCTCCTTCAGTTGTTGAGAGTTGATAGGCACCAGAGCCAAAAGTAGTAGTGATTAAAAAGGGACCCAGCCAGTTGGGTTCAAACTTCCCCTTGCATTCTCGATGTGATTGATTTTTAGAATTCTCTCTCAAGACTAGATCACCAACCTGAAATTCTCTGTGTCTGACTTTCTTATTGTAGCCTCTAGACATTCTCTTCTGATATACTTTGAGATGATCATACGCTGCTTGTCTACACTCATCTAGTAGTTCAATTTCTTGCAACCTAGACACTCTATAGTCATCATTAGTTATGAGACCATGCATTCTGATTCTTAATGATGGGATTTCAACCTCAATAGGCAGTACCGCTTCAGACCCATAAACTAAAGTGAATGGTGTAGCCCCAGTGGGCATTTTGATACTTGTTCTGTAGGCCCAGAGAGTTGGATTGATCATGAGATGTCAGTCTCTTCGTATTTTATTAACTGTTCGGTGCAAGATTTTTAATAGATTCTTGTTAGAAGCCTCTACTTGTCCATTCCCTTGAGGATAGTAAATAGATGACCAATGTTGTGTTATCTTGAATTTAGCACATAAATCATCTAGATCTTTGTTCTTGAATTGTCCACCATTATCTATGATTATGGAATGAAGTATCCTATATCTGCATATGATATAGTTCAATATGAACATAGATATTTGTTTTCCAGTTTCTTGTGTCAAAGGGACAGCTTCTACTCATTTTGTAAAATAATCTGCAGCTGTGATTATATGGGTATGTCCATTAGAAGAATGAGGATGTATAGCCCCTATAAGATCAAATGCCCATTGGTGAAAAGGCCATTGTGTAGTAAAGGGAATTAGATCTCTCCCTGGTGCATGAATTAAGTTGCCATGTACTTGGCACTTTTGACAGTTCTTAGCAAACTTGATAGACTCTTTTCCCATTTTAGGCCAATAGTACCCAGCTCTAATAAGTTTTCAAGCTAGTGTTAAACCGTTCGAGTGTGACCCACAAATACCATCATGGACTTCCTCTAATGCACATTGAGACTCTTCTCATTCTAAAAATCTAAGGAGCGTACCATCTAGACCTCATTTGTACAGATTGTGACCAATGATGACATATCAGGAGGCATTACGGATAAGGTATCTCTTTTCATGGCGGTTGAAGTTATTGGGAATGATTTGGTCTTGGAGATAGGAGAATAGGTTTTTGTATTGAGATGAATCATGACCAACAATAGTGCAAGTCATGCGGGTTTCAAGGGAATCATATGCAAGATAAGATAGTGCTTCCATCAGGAACTCATAGCGTAGCTCATGTTTAGGCTATTGTAATAAAGTAGATAGCGTTGCCATTGCATCAACAACCTTATTCTCTGTTCTAGGTATTTTCTCAAATGTGATAGATATGAAATACTTCTTTAGATCATCTACCATTCTCTTGTATGGAATGAGCTTTTCATCTTTAGTTTGGTACACATCATTTACTTGATGGATTACAAGTTGTGAGTCTCCATGAATGTGTAATTTTGTTACTCTCCACTCAATTGCCATTTTCATGCCATTAAGAAGGGCTTCATATTCAACAATATTGTTTGTGCAAGGAAACTTGATTCTAAATGCTTTTGGGATTGAGTATCCTTGAGGAGTTATGAATAATATGCCTGCTCCAGATCCATTCTATGTGTAGGAGCCGTCAAAGAATAACTGCCATTCTCTAGAAGAAAGATTTATGATAGAGGAATCTGGGAATTCCATTTGCATTGGTGTATCATCAAATAAAGGTGCATCTGCTAATTGATCAATAATAACCTATCCTTTTATAGCTTTTCTTTCAACATATTCAATGTCAAATTCACTTTAGAGCATGACCCATTTAGCTAATCTACCAGTGAGGGCAGCTTTGCTTAGTAGGTACATTAGTGGATCAATCTTAGATACTAAATGTATAGTATGAGCCAACATATAATGTTTCAGTTTCTATGATGCAAAGACCACAGCTAGACAAGCTTTCTCAATCATTGAATAGTTCTTTTTGTATGCCACCAATGTTCTACTGATATAGTATATAGCTCTTTCCTTCTTGTTCTCATCATGTTGTGCAAGTAATGCCCCCAGTGATGTATCTGTAGTGGAGACATACAAGATCAATGGCTTCCCTGGAATGGGAGGCATCAAGATAGGAGGATTTGATAGATACTTCTTAATGTGGTTAAAGTTGTTCTCACATTCTTCATTCCATGCAAATGTCACACCTTTATGTAATGTTTTTGTAAAAGGTTGTGATATGTTTGCTATCTGAGATATGAAGCATCTGATAGATTGAACTCTCCCTTGCAATGTTCTCATTTGACTAATATTCTTGGGAGGTTTCATCCCCATGATAGCCTTTACTTTAGCTGGATCAACTTCAATACCCTTATTTGAAACTATGTATCCTAAGAGCTTTCCAGAAGTGACACCAAAAGCACACTTCTTAGGATTTAGTCTGAGACTAAATTTTTCCATTTTGTCTAGTATCTTGGTCAAGTCATTTAGATGTTCAGCTCTAATCATAGATTTTGCTAAAGTATCATCAACATAATCCTCCATAGTCCTATGCATCATGTCATGAAAAATAGAAGTCATAGCTCTTTGATATGTAGCACCGGCATTCTTAAGCCCAAATGGCATGACATTCCAACAAAAGGTACCCCATGCACATGTGAAAGCAGTTTTCTCTTGATCCTCTGGAGCAATTTTTATTTGATTATATCCAAAAAAACCATCCATTAAAGAATACATCTCAAAGCTCGCAGTCTTGTCCACTATCATATCAATGTTAGGTAGTGGAAAAATATCCTTAGGGCATGCTCTATTTACATCTCTAAAGTTTGTACATACTCTGATTGATTTATCTAGTTTTGAAATAGGCACAATATTAGAGATCCATTTTGCATAATCAATAACTCGGAAGAATCTAGCTTTTAGGAGCTTCTCTAATTCAGATTTTACCAAGAGTGCAACATGAGGATGCATCTTTCTCAATTTTTCCTTAACAGGTTTAACATTTGGAGCTATAGATAAATGGTGCATTATAAGATCAGGATCCAACCCTGGCATATCTGAATATTTCCATGCAAAGTTGATCTTCTTCTCTGTGATGAAGGTTGTAAATTTTTGCTTTTCTTCCTCTGATAAAGATTATGCTACATGGATCAATTGTGGTTCCTTTGTTGTTCCCAAGTTGATGGATTGAGGGGGCTCAATTAGAACTAGAGATCTATCCTATAAATGACTCAGAAGGACATCAAATATCTCATCCTTAGGTGTCTCAGAGAGGTTTTCACCTTTGGATACATCTTTTATTTTTACTTTTGTAGGTTTTGAGACTGCCACAAAGTGATTTTGATCCTCAGAACTCCTTTTCTTTTTATTCTTATTCTTATTTTTTTGACTAAGATACTTGATGTCCGACTCCTTCATGCTAATGCTTGGTTCACTGATGGAAGTCCTCATAGGCTCAATTGCATTGAGGTAGCAAGCAAGGGCATAGTCATTCGAGAAGGTATAAATACCATGGCTTGGGTTCATGGAGGTTTGATCAAGAAGTTCAAGATGTTGGATAGTCAAAGTGGTGAAATATTGGGAGAGAGTGTTTATGGATATGGATCTGTCATCATCGGTCCTAACCTGATGCTTGAGTTTAAAGGTGATATTACAACTTAAGAGATTCAATTCGTGAATAGGCTCAATGTCATTGTGAAAGTCCACTTTAGCCATCGGTGGATCAGACTCGATAAGTTCATCATTTCACTCTAGACTTATGTTGGGTTTAGGTGCATATTGGTGAATAACATCAACATGTTTCTTTGTAATAAGCTCATCTTCTTTTGGAATGGCTCCCCATTCACAGTCATTAGATTCTTCATTTATGCCTCTAGGAAATCTAAGAACATGAGTAAAGTCAGGATGAATACCCCAAGAAGGGTTACCCTCAGATTCTGATTTGAATTCATACTCATGGGAATCTATGTCAGAATAACTACCACCTTCCTCTTTTTGATTGCCTTTGAGATTAGCTAGTTCTTGTGTTGCAACTATCTCTTGCTCTATAGTAGGTTCTTGTGTTTCTACTACATTAATTCTTTTTATAGGATCATCTTCAGCATCAAGGAGGTCTATGATTTCTTTAGGCAAATGCTCATAAGGAATAATCTCATCAGTGGTGTCTGAATCATCACTATCAGATTGTTCAGCTATTTCCTTCTTTAGTTGATTTGCTATGGAAGGCTCAATTTTTTCTAGAACATGTGGGGACTTCTTGCTAAGACAGAAAGGCTTCTTTGTGTATCCTAGACCTATTGTATTCTTGTTGGCTCGACCGTGATGTTTAAGAGGTGATAGAAGACCTTTACCCTATAGTCCTAGAGGTCCTTTTCCTTTATATCCCATGTTAGCTATTAGTTTATCCCCTAAACCATATGACTTAGAAGGAACCTTCGATACTTTAGAGTTACTAGGTGGAACAACTTGGGATTCAGGTTCATCTTTGTAGAGACATGCAAGCACAGCTTCATCTTCTTCAAATTCTTGCTTTGGTACCTTTTCTATGACAAATTTTCCTTTATAGGCCTCAAGAGGTTCTTTAGATTCTGGTTTGAACTATTTTAAAGCTTGCCCATAAGACTTAGGTGAGATAGGGAGAGATGTCAAAGATAAGACTGGCTCTATAGTATATTCTCCCATACTAGTTTCTTTGATATTGACCTCTTTTGCAATGTCTTCCATCTTAGATGTGGATGCTACATCTGTTTGCTTAGTGGAAGATTCTTTGTTATTAGGAACAAGTTTACCCGCATTTTCTTTCAATGCATTGCAAGTTGTTGACACGTCAGCTGGAATGGTTACCTCTACTCTATCACAAGGAAATTTCAAGCACTGATGGTATGTAGAAGGAATAGCTTTCATTTCATGTATCCAAGGTCTCCCTAGAAGGATGTTGTAAGCTAAATTTATGTCAAGAACTTGACATATAGTATCTCTGATGACAGGACCTGTTCTGATAGGTAAGACAATTGTTCCCTTGGAGGATCTTTCTTCTTCATCATATGCTTTGATAGTTATTTTCTTTATAGGATCAATGGCTATTTCTAAAAATCCCAATTGTGTGATCAAGTTGTAAGAATAAATATTCAGGCCCACGCCCCCATCTATCAACACACATTTGACACAATGGTTTTGGATCAAGAATTCAATATGTAAGGGCTGGTTGTGTGGATGACTCAAGGAGTTATCATCATCCTCTAAAAAAGAGATATACTGTGGAGATGTAAGATGACCAACCATGGCCTAGAATCTATCTAAATCAAGGTTATCAAGAACATTGGATCTGAGCAGAGCTTTTTCTAGAATGGCTCTATGAGCTGGAGATATCCGAAGCAACTCAAACATAGAGATTCTAGCATTTGTGTGCTAGAGTTGTTGGACAATACAGTATGAAGTAGGCCTCATGTCCTTAGGATTTGAAGATTTAGATGTTGCCCTCTATTTAGAAGGGAAAGATAGATTCAAAGGCACCTTAGGGACATTTTATTGATCTGGGATTTGTCCTTGTAGGTGTGTCTAAGCTTGTGATCAAGTAACTGCGTTAGTTGATTGATTTTCTCTATCTCTTGTTACAATTGTGATGACATTGCAGTGCTCAAATAGGCTTGGTTCAACCATATTGATAACAATATTATTTCCAAGATAGGCATAATTGACCTTAGCACCCACATTAGGCTGAGAAGATGAATCTCCTTGGCTATCCTTCAGAAATGGTTCAGTGAATGTTGTGTGAGCATTATTTCTTTTAGGATTATCAATCATGATTTCTCCATTATCAATCTTGTCTTGAATGGTATGCTTCAAGCACAAGCAGTTATTATTTTTGTGACCTTTACCCTGATGGAAATCATAGAATTCATTCTCTCTCCACCATTTCAGCTTAGGATCAGGATCAGATTGTCGGATCTCAGGCAAAGAGATGATGTTATTAGCTAGCAGAGTCCTCATAGCTGATTCCAAAGACTCTCCAAGAGGAGTGAATTTTTGTTTATTATCAGCGGACCAAGATTTGTATTCTGGCTTCTTTTGAGATGATTCAGACACCTTTTGTTCTGAAGCTTTGATGGCTTGGGTACCGATGGTTAGATTGAAAGTAGGTGCCTTGGATGGGGCATGGAGATTATCAACAATGCCATCTGTGATGATGCCCTTATTCTTGTTCCAATTTTTGTTCTTATCCTTAGAACTAGATTCATACTTGTCCTTTTGAAGTGTGACGTCTCCTTTTTTCACAAGTACTTTTTCAATTTTGATTGCATTATCTACAATCTTGTCCAAAGATGTATGATTTTGCATTTGTAAAGGGTAGTTGATTTCTGAAACAAGATTGTTGATGAAGATTTCTAGCTTCTCAATTTCTAGAATAGGCCTAGCATATAGAGAGAATTTATTTCTCCATCTTTTGAGAAATGTCAGGAATAGTTCTCCTAGATATTATTTGAGATTGCAGATATCAATCATGGTGACTGGATGTTGGATATTGTAGCACTATTGCTGATAGAACAATTTGATTAACTCCTCAAAGGTCTTGATTATAGAAGCCATCCTAGAGAACCAATGAATGGCTGACCCTCCCAGAGATCAGGGGAAAAGATGCATCAGATAGGTCAGTTCATGCATGAACTCCATAGATTGAGTACATAATTCTCTGACATGATCTTGAGGATCAGAGTTTCCATCATACTTATCATATTTCAGCATTTCCAGCCTCTTAGGGAATGGTGGCATATACAATTCTTTATCGAATGGAAAAGGACATAGGGCCTCCATGGAGAACTCCTTAGGTTCTTTTTCTTTTTCCATTTTGTTAAGTTTTACTTGCATGGCATGCATTTGTTTCATCATAGTCAAAATAGGAGTTTCTTCCTCATGTGTAATGATATCTTCCACATTAAAATTGGAGGAAGTTTAGCTCCTTGATGAGCTAACTCTAGAAAGTATGTTTCTCTATTTTCTTTCAAGAAATGTTTCATCATTCTTTTGAAGTTATCATCATTTTGATATTGAGCAATTTCAGCGAGTGTAGGTTCTTGATCCATACCATGTTGAGAGTAGTGTCCTTGGGAACTGTGATGTGTCCCTCTGTGAGACATGTTAGGAGTTTTAGGACTCCTTGGATTAGATTGAGGAGGGGTTTGTTGACTACCTATGTGGGTTGATGGAGGGGGTATGTAACCAGTTTTTAATCGAAAGTTGCCAAGATCGTCATCTTCATAAGTACCAGAATTGTAGAGTTGTTCAAGAGTTGGACCCTAGATATGAGTTAAAGGTAAGGTATAAGATGTTTCCCCTGATTTCTTGTGAGTGGAAGCTCTAGTTTCCACCATTAACCTTGGGTGAAGCAAAAGAATACGATGGAGACAACTGAAGAATGAATTGATTCAAGAAGATCAGATGACACAACCTTGTCAAGGTTTGATTGATTGAAGATTAGATTGGATGTAAATGATGGATATTGTGCCTTGGATGTATGGGTAGATGCCCAAAAGATAGCGGACATGAGTTCACAACACTTAGCCATTTTGAAGATGGATTGAAGATTGATAGTTATGACAAGGTTTTGACATAAGATGAAAAAGACTCAAATCAATTAAACAAAAGGTTGAATCAGACTCAAGAGACCACTTTAGGAAAATTATTGGATTCATTCTAGTTTCTACTTTGTTCCTGACATAGTGATTTTCTTGACAGACTCTAGAAATAGGCTGGAAAAGCTGGGTCTCTGACAGTTCTGACAACTTTCTAGCAATTTTTCAAAATTTCGCAAATGACTTTCTGCAGGCTCATATGATAGTGGGTAGGGTATGAAATGACAATTGACAAGCTCGTATGATAGTTGCAAAACTTGCACGATAGTTGATAGCAAGGTTTCTGACTGTTTTGAATTGACTGGCAACAAAACTCGTATGACAATATACCAGCTACCATACAACAATCTAGGGGTTTTGAAATGACAATTGCCAAAATTCGTACGACTTTCTAACTTTACAAGATGAATTTTGACTCCAGAAAGGTGTTTGACATCAGATTTTGCAATTTTTAGGTTTTTAGTTTCAAATTGTTCACAAAATTATATGTCCAAATTTGAAGATTGTACTGGATTGATTCATTCTTAGTAACCAGATAGATAAACAGACACGTAAAATAGTAAGCAAGTGATTTCAAGCACATCTAAAAACAATGAACAAGGGACAAAGCAACCCTATGCATGAACAACCAAGTGACCGAATATGCTAATCCCTAGGAGTGCTAACAGTGTATGTTCCAAAAAGTTTTGCAATAACGCACATATTCCTAGAAAATGAAAATTTGGCCTCACTAGGGTTTGTAGTAATGGTCTGACTCTGCAACTTTTGTGATCTCAAGAGGGTGAACTCCAATCTAGGTGCACCGGGGTTTTGACACACAGTCTGAGAAATTAATCAATTAGGAGCTGCTAGGGAGATCTGACAGCCCAACAAGAGATCACACCTATGAAGATTTCCTCCACAAGGACATTTATATAGTAGCTGCTGCTACCACGGTGAAAATGGCTATTACTGCTTGAGGTTCTGTCAATGTGGTTGACCCAATTAAGGGAATGTCCACTACAGTTAACCCTCTCTAAAGGTGACCCACAAAAGATACCACATGGAGACTAGTTCTAGATTCAAGGACCTAAGTTTTTGGTACTACCCAAAAAAGGAGTAGAGCATAGTCCTCTAGCCTTTTCACTTTTAACCAAAATAAAGCAAATAGATTAATCCGACATGCTAAGACCAAGATTATCTCACAAAGATCTATGATGTCAACCACTTATGATCTATCAACCTCTCTGGAGAGAGAATGTATCAATCAAAAACTGAAGACGCACAAATCTAGTAGAACGTGAGATGCTCTCAGTAACCTCCGTACTTACAAGGGTTCCTTCATTGAGAAGAGTTTCACTGGAAACCCACTCTCTCAAGAACCACAAATAGTGTTCATAGGGCCTATTTACTATGTTTAACAAAGATGCTAAAAATCAAATCTATGTTCATTTTTATAGCCCAAAATGAAATCTGTGATATGAAAGCAATAAAAGTCACACAAGCTTGACACGCGAGAGTTCATTTTAGTCCAAATCAAAATGTTTTCAGCTAAGAAGATTACCTGAATTCCTCACAATGTGCTTAGTAGATTCTTACCTACTTTTAGCAATTCTTACGCTTTTCCCAATCAAAATCAACAGAAATCAATCAGAAACAGCAAATTTCAATTGTTAATGTTAGCTGTCAGTCCAAATCTGAAAAACTAGCAAAAAAAGTGAAATGACAATTGAAACTTGGCACTGAAACTTGTACGACAGTGGGTCACCTCCCAAACGACAATCTAGAAACTCGTACGACAATGGGTATAAGATCATATGACAATAGAGCTTCCAAATGACACTTTGTTTCTGATGGTATGATCCTTGATCAAATCAACTATCGTACAATAGTGGGTATCGCCTGGTATGAGTTTCTGACAAAACTCATATGAAAATTGTACGGACAGAAATTAAAAATCACAGCTTGGAACATAAAATGACAAGAAGATGATAGAAATTCATAGAAATTGAAGGAAACCCATTTTAGGGCCCCACGGTGGGCACTAAAAATGTGTGTGAATTTTGTACCTAGCTGTAAACACAACACTTCAGTAAAACATTAGAGGTTAGCAAAAATTAAAATCATGCAATGAAATGGAAACTAATCTAACCAGGTGATTTACTGCCTTCTAGTAGGTGCGAGTATGATATTCTCAGATTGGACCGAGATCAATGACCTTGACGACACCTAAATGAAGGATTTTAATGCAGAATCTAGATATGAGATGAATGCAAATTAATCTATATTTTTGGATTTTCTATGCAATGAGATGAGATAAACTGATATGAATCTATTCTATATGAAAAACTGATATGACATGCAATTAATCTAACAATGATATGCTAAATGATATGAATGCTCTAAAACAATGAAAATCTCACAACAGCTTTGATTCGCAAAGATTGATTCTTCGATCACCAATTCGCCAGCATGAGGATGCAATTCGTGGATTCGATCCCAAATGAAGAGCTGAGGCCTTAATTTATAGAAATCTAGGACTTTGGAGGTGCATGGAAAAAGCCATAAATCACTCTTAAACTCAGGTTGATTTTTGAGTTATCAATAATTTAGAGATAGATTAACTCACAAAAATCATGCAAATCAGCTTTTTGATTTAAATCAGAAGTTGAGATCAGCTTTCAACTCAAAAGAGAGTTGAGTTTATTTTCAAAACAACTTGAATTGATTTTTTGAAATAAAGTTTAACTATTTTTTTGGATGTGCATAATTAATATGAATTAATTAAATAAATAAAGCAATGTATCCTCAACTTAACTGATTTTAACAATAAAACAACTGATTTATGGGTGTAGACACGGAAAATTGGCAAAAGGCTTAAATCAATAAAAAGGTGCAACAAATCATCAAAATAGCACGAAAAATCAATAAATGGAACAAAGGCAATTCAAATCAAAGGAAAATTCAATTAAATGATTAAATGATTAAATAAAGCTTGAAAAGGGGAAAAACACTACGAAATTGATTAAATTCAATTAATGACATAGTTGTTGAAAGCAAAAATCAAAATGAACATCTTACCCTTCATGGCTAAATTTAATTACTTTAATTAATTAATAAATACTAATTTCCCTCAACAAAGCAAAATGGAGACAAAATGGACACAAATCACTCACTTTTGTTGAAATGGTCCAGCCTTTTGAAACCATTTAAATGATTGTCCCCCCATTTATGGACAAAGCAAAGCCAATTGACCTTACCCAAGCATAACCATGGTTATCTCACTCTACCCCCTACCCTTGGAAAAATCTTATATATTGAAGGCATTTAGTGTGTGAGTGAAAATTGTACTTGATCTGTAGACACAACACTCAGTAAAACATTAGAGGTTAGCTATAATCAAAATCATGCAAAATTAAAATCTAATCTAACCAAGCGATTTACTGTCTTCTAGTAGGTGCGAGATTGATGTTCTCAGATTGTAATCGAGATCAGTGACCTAGACGACACCTAAATGAAGGATTTGAATGCAATTGATCTAGATATGAGATTGAATGCAATTAAGCTTTTTTTTTTGGATATTTTCTATGCAATATGAATGATTAATCTGATATGAAATCTATGTTAGATGAAATTGATATGCTATGAATGCTATTGAAAATTGATATGCAATGCTAATCTAACAATGATATGCAATATGAATGCAAAAATAAGATTGATCTCACAAAGATGTCGATTCGCAAGAGCTTTGATTCTTTGATTCCAATTCTCCAGCGTGATTGTGCAAAAATATGAGATGCTTGGATGCAAATTTGAGAGAGCTCAATTATGAAGAGCTGAGCCTTGTTTTTATAGAAATCCAGGGCTTTGGAGGTGCATGGGAAAAAGCCATAAATCACTCAAATAACTCAGGTTGATTTTTGAGTTATTTTTAAATAAAAGGATAATTAACTCACAAAAACATGCAAAAGCTAAGCTTTAACTCAAAATAGAGTTTAGCTTTAATTGATAATTGATAGTTGTTTGCTTTTATGATTGTGCATGTTTTATTTATGAATTAATTTAATAATAAAGAGATTTATTTCCAACTTAACTGCTTTTAAAAATAAAACAATTGATTTATGGGTTAATCAATTATTTAATCAAACTTTTATTAAAAACTATATTATTAAATAATGACAATTTGCTTTAATTAATTAAATAAGAATTTAATCAATTATTCATATGATATTAGATTTATTGTCAAAATTAAATAATACAATTAATAATAGATAGAATTAAATTTAATTATACAATTAAGTGGCAAATATTAAATCTAATTAATTAAATATGCAAAATATTTAATTAATCAAATTTTAGGATAAATGTGATTTATTGCCAAATAATTATAAAATTGAAGATAATTATGATGATTAGGAATATTACTAGGAATATTCCCTGATGCAGAATTTAAGATAATCAATTATGATTCGATGATGTTTAGATGTGCCTCAGATTAGGACTTTGATGTCAATTTCGTTCAATTTGTAGATGTAGGAGATTAATGAACTTATAGCCCATTTTTGAGGTATTACATTTTGCCCCTCTTTGAATTACTGTGCGAAGCGCAGTGGTTCAAAGAAAGTCTGTGTTTGATAGAGATATGAAACTGATTCAAAATTGATAATTGATATGAGACAGAAGCTGATTGATAATGATTTGATATGGAGATAATAGGTCCTGAATGACCAAAGATAATGTTCACTATAACAGCAAATGAACCTATGATTGAAAAAAAGTGTCAAAATGCCTGATTCCAAACCTTAGGATTGCAAAGAAGTGAGTGACCCATTCTAGACTCGATTGTCTTAGCAGAACTAGCAGGTATCACATCCAAACCCTTCAGTTGCCGAAGAACCAAGGAAAGAACACTATGATTTGATGTTTGCAAAAACTGATACAGATTACAAGATTAAGAGAATACTAGATTGATATGGATCGATGAATCTGATATGCCCCAAGTGATGATAGATTTGCCCCAAGCGATGAGGTCTTTTTTTTTTATGAATCAATAACTAGACGTGATTGTTTGTCTTAATTACTGATGAAAGATATTGATAGATTTGATTGACAGACTTTGAATGATGTGCAATACCATGCCCCCTTTGGGATTAAAATTGAAATCTGACAAGAAAAGTCAGCGTTATAGTTTAGAAGCATGTTAATTGATTTGAGAAGTGTGGTGAAACACATTTAAGAACACATTCTGCATTGTTGGAAGGTCCCAAAAGACCAAGTTTGACTAGGTTTGACCATGAGTGGACCATGGTTGACCAAGTTGAAATTTTGATAGTTTGATGTAAGATAATCAGTTAAGTTGAATACTAGATTTCTATGATGATTGAAGGTTGATTATGCAAGCAATTAATAATATGAATGATCTCAGATTTGAATTTTGATCCCGAAAAAGGATTCTACTTGTTGTTTCCTTGGAGGAACCTTCGTGTAAAATTTAGCTCTTGTTATATTTGAAGATGCAATTTGAAGAATCGTTTAAGCATTGAAGTTTTTTTAATTAGTTTGAGATCATGCAACATGCAAAATGCAAAGAGATATGCAAAATGAAATGCAACCTAAGACCTAGGACCTAAGCACTGATCATATGTCAATTTGTTATCATCATTGAACTTTTAGGTAACCGAATAAATCAATACAATGCCCATTAGCTATGAAACCATAGACATATGAATATCAATTTGTATGTGCAAGAATCAATACAACACCCACTGGTCAACAACCATGGAGATATGAATATTGATTTTATTTTCAGAATGTTAGATTAGATATAAGCACCAAGGCATAAATGCCAGGATGACCTGAATATCATATCCATTTTGATATAGCAATTTGTATAAGCATCAAAACATAAACATCGTGATGACCTGAGTACACCTTGCATTACAAACACATCAAACAATCAAAAGATCATTCTAAATCCAGTGTGAATTACCCATAGTGACCCTTTATTGTTCACATCCTTAGGCAAGATCGCGTTTCACAGTAGGAGAAAGAATTTATTTCAAAAAGATAATAGTTAGATCAAACATCCTTGAATTTTCTGGGTATCAATGGTCGAGGTACGCATGGCCATCCAATTTGAGATAGAGGCTCTTATAGTCGGACACCATTTCAATCCAAAATTTCCAAAGTTGTTAGATTTTCACATACAAGCAGAAGACAAAGAAAAGATTATGCCCCTAGTCATCACTATCTAAATCCTATAAAGGACATCATTGAGGAGCTCGAAGGGACACAATATGCAAAAATCTCAATGTGAATCAGTAAGCATACAAGGAGATAAAAGCATGTAAAAAGCATAGATTGTTTTCAGTTGAGTTTTGATGTTTGATTGCGTTGTTGTAGATGCAAAATCCTTTCTGGAGACGAGACTGACTAACTGACTCAACTTGAAGCTTCAAAGGAATCTGACTGGATAGGATACGTCTAAGATACATTGGAGGCCACGGGATATGACATTGATTGCCCCCAAGTTTGAACATTGATAGGATACAGACGCGCAAGCTGATTGGTGTACAAACCAACTTATTGAAAACTGGAAATGTTGAAACAAACAGGGAGATATGTACAACTAAAGCAAGACTGAAAGCTGGGAAAGACCAAGATTGTGCTGATAGATGGAGTGTTTGGAACAAGTGGCACCTGTTTGCTGGGTTTTCACCATCTTGGTAGAGATTTTATTTTTGCTACCAAGGCGCCTGTTTCCAGGTTTTCACGAAGGCACTTTTTTTTTACTTTTTTTTTTCAATTTTTTTGTACTTTTGATATTTTTTTATTTTTTTGAATTTTTGATATTTTTTGATTTTTTTTGTGAATCATCAAGGCGCCTATTGCTAGGTTTTCACCAAGATGTTCATTTTTTCAAGACTTTTTCCAATTTTTAAGATTTTTTTCAGGACATTTACCAAGCACTGAATGCCTTAGGCATAGAATTTCTTCAGATGGAGAACGTTGATTGGTTCTTGGAGTTGTTCTCCTTCAGTCATTGAGAGTTGATAGGCACCAGAGCCAAAAGTAGCAGTGATAACAAAGGGACCCAGCCAGTTGGGTTCGAACTTCCCCTTGCATTCTCGATGTGATTGATTTTTAAGATTTTCTCTCAACACTAGATCACCAACCTAAAATTCTCTGTGTCTGACTTTCTTGTTGTAGCCTCTAGACATTCTTTTCTGATACACTCTGAGATGACCATACGCTGCTTGTCTGCGCTCATCTAGTAATTCAAGTTCTTGTAACCTAGACACTCTGTAGTCTTCATCAGTGACAAGTCCATGCATTCTGATTCTGAGTGATGGGATTTCAACCTCAATAGGCAGTACTGCTTTAGACCCATAAACTAAAGAGAAAGGTGTAGCCCTTGTAGGCATTTTGATACTAGTCCTGTATGCCCAGAGAGCTAGATTAATCATCAGATGCCAGTCTCTTCCTATTTTATTAACTGTTCTGTGCAAGATCTTCAGGAGATTTTTGTTTGAAGCCTCAGCTTGTCCATTCCCTTGAGGATAGTAAATAGAAGACCAATGTTGTGTAATCTTGAATTTAGCACATAAGTCATCTAGATCCTTATTTTTGAATTGTCCCCCATTATCTGTGATTATGGAATGAGGGATCCCATATCTGCAAATGATGTAGTTCAGGATGAACATAGAGATATGTTTCCTCGTTGCTTGTGTTAGAGGAACTGCTTCTACCTATTTTGTAAAATAATCTGTAGCTGTGATTATATGGGTATGTCCATTGGAAGAGTGCAGATGGATCGCACCTATGAGATCAAATGCCCATTATTGAAAAGGCCATTGTGTAGTAAAGGGAATTAGATCTCTCCCTAGAGCATGAATCAAGTTGCCATGTACTTGACACTGTTGACAATTTTTAGCGAATTTAATAGCTTCTTTCTCCATTTCAGGCCAATAGTACCCAGCCCTAATAAGTTTTTGAGCTAATGTTAAACCATTCGAGTGTGACCCACATATACCCTCGTGGACTTCCTCTAATGCATGTTGAGACTCTTCCCATTCTAAACATCTAAGTAGTGTACCATCTAGACCTCGTTTGTACAAGTCATTACCAATGATGACATATCAGGATGCAGATCGGATAAGGTTTTGTTTCTCAAAATGGTTAAAGGACTCAGGGATGATTTGGTCATGGAGATAGGAGAACAGATGTTTGTAGCGGGATGAATCATAACCTACTACGGTGCAGATCATGTGGGTTTCAGGGGAGTCATATGCAGGATAGGATAGGGCTTCCACCAGGAACTCATAGCGTAGCTGATGTTCGGGCTGCTGTAAGAGAGTAGATAGTGTCGCCATTGCATCGACAGCCTTATTCTCCATTCTGGGTATTTGCTCAAATGTGATAGAGATGAAGTATTTCTTTAAATCATCTACCATTCTCTTGTAAGGAATGAGCTTTTCATCTTTGGTTTGGTACATATCATTGACTTGGTGGATAACCAATTGTGAGTCTCCATGGATGTGCATCTCTGTAACTCTCCACTGTATTGCCATTTTCATACCATTAAGAAGTGCCTCATATTCAGCAATATTGTTTGTGCAAGGAAACTTTAGTCTGAATGCTTTGGGTATCAAGTATCCTTGAGGAGTGATGAACAATATGCCTACTCCAGATCTATTTTGTGTGTAGGAGCCATCAAAGAATAACCACCATGCTCTAGAAGAGATGTGCATGATAGAGGAATCAAAAAATTCCATTTGCATGGGTGCATCATCAAACAGTGGTGCTTCAGCTAATTGATTAGCAATGACCTGTCCTTTGATAGCTTTTCTTTCAACATATTCAATGTCAAATTCGCTCAAGAGCATGACCCATTTAGCTAGTCTACCTGTGAGGGCAGCTTTTCTTAGGAGATAGTTTAGTGGATCAATTTTAGCTACCAAATGATTAGTATGAGCTAACATGTAGTGTCTTAGTTTCTATGATGCAAAGATCATAGCTAGACATGCCTTCTCTATCATTGAGTAGTTCTTCTCATAGGCCACTAAAGTTCTGCTGATATAGTAGATGGCTCTTTCTTTCTTGTTCTCATCATGTTGTGCTAGCAATGCCCCCAGTGATGTATCTGTTGCGGAGACATATAATATTAATGGTTTCCCATGAATAGGAGGCATCAAGATAGGAGGATTCGAGAGATAATTCTTGATATGATCAAAATTCTTTGCACAGTCTTCATTCCAGGCAAAGGTCACACCTTTATGTAATGTCTTTGTGAAAGGTTGTGATATATCAGCTAACTGTGATATGAATCTTCTGATGGACTGTACTCTCCCTTGCAAAGTTCACATTTGACTGATATTCTTGGGAGGTTCCATCTCTATGATAGCTTTCACCTTAGCTGGATCGACCTCAATACCTTTCTTGGAGACAATGTATCCTAGGAGCTTTCCAGAAGTGACTCCAAAAGCACACTTTTTAGGATTTAGTCGAAGACTAAATTTTTCCATTCTGTCGAGGATCATGTTCAAGTCTGTTAGATGTTTAGTTCTAATCATGGATTTTTCCAAGGTATCATCGACGTAATCCTCCATTGTTCTATGCATCATATCATGAAAAATAGATGTCATTGCTCTTTGATATGTAGCTCCAGCATTTTTGAGTTTGAATGGCATAACATTCCAACAGAAGGTTCCCCACGCACATGTGAAAGCTATTTTCTCTTGATCTTCTAGAGCAATTTTGATTTGGTTGTACCCAAAAAAGCCATCCATAAGGGAATACATTTCATAGCCCGCTGTCATGTCCACTATCATATCAATGTTAGGTAGTGGAAAGTCATCCTTAGGGCATTCTATGTTCATGTCTCTAAAGTCCATGCACACTCTGATTGACCATCTGGTTTGGAAATAGGTACAATGTTGGAGATCCACTCAGCATAGTCTATGACACAGATGAATCCAGCTTTTAGGAGTTTTTCTAGTTTTGCTTTGACTAAGAGTGCAACATGAGGATGCATCTTTCTCAATTTTTGCTTAATTGGTTTTACTCCAAGAGCAATGGATAGATGGTGCATGATGAGATTGGGATCCAATCCTGGCATATCTGAATATTTCCATGCAAAGTTGATCTTTTTTTTTAATAAGAATGTAGTGAATTTCTATTTCTCTTCTTCTGATAAGGATTGTGCTACATGTACCAATTGTGGTTCCTCTGTTGTACCCAAATTGATGGATTGAGTGGGCTCAATTAGAACTAGAGATCTATCATATAAATGACTCAGAAGGACATCAAATATCTCATCTGCAGGCACCTTAGAGAGGTTTTCACCTTTAGATACGTCTTTTATTTTTACTTTTGTAGGATCTGAGAATACCACAAAGTGGTTTTCACCCTCAGAACTCTTTTTCTTTTTCTTTTTATTTTTTTGACTAAGATATTTGATGTCCAACTCGGTCATGCTAACGCTCGGTTCGCTGATGGAAGTCCTCATAGGCTTGACTACATTGAGGTAACAAGCAAGGGCATAGTCACTGGAAAAGGTGTAAACACCATGGCTTGGGTTTGTGGAAGTTTTGTCGATAAGATCAGGGCGTTGGATAGTTAAAGCGGGAAAGGCTTGGGATATGGTGTTCATGGATGGGGATATGTCATCATTGGTCCTAACCTGATGGTCAAGTTCAAAGGTGATATTACAGCTCAAAATGTTTAACTCGTGAATAGGCTCAATGTTATCGTGGGAATCCTCTTCAGCCATAGGTGGATCAGACACGTTAAGTTCATTGTTTCACTCTAGACCTACGTTGGGTTGAGATACATATTGGTGAATAACATCAATATATTTCTCTGTTATAAGCTCATCTTCTTCTGGAATGGCACCCCATTCATAGTCATTTGACTCAGCTTCTGATTCAGGATCTCTAGGAAATCTTAGAAAATGTGTGAAATTAGGATGAATACCCCAAGAAGGATTACCTTCAGTCTCTACCTTGAATTCATATTCATGGGAATCAGTGTCAGAATAACTACCCCCTTCTTCTTGATCAGTTTGATTGCCTTCGAGATTAGTTGGTTCTTGTGGTGCAACCATCTCGTGCGCTACAGTAGGTTCTTGTGTTTCTACTACATTAATTCTTTTGATAGGATCATCTGTATCATCCAGAAGATCTTTGATCTCTTTAGGCAATTTTTCATAGGGGATGAGTTCTGAACTATCTGAATCATCATCAGAGGGTTGTGTTTCTTCTTTCTTGAGAAGGGGTTCTCCTGGTGCAATTTTTTCTATGACATGAGAACAACCACCTTTGAGATGATAGGGTTGCTTCTTAAAGCCTAAGCCACCAGTATCTTTGTTGGCTCTACCAATATGTGAAATGGGTGTCACAAGACCCTTTCCTCTGATTCCTAGAGGTCCTTGACCGGAATATCCCATCTTGGCTATCAATTTGTTCCTTGGACCATACGAATTAGAAAGGATTGTAGGTGCTACAGATTCGCTAGTTTGAACAATTTTGGATTCAAAATCATCTTTGTATAGCCATGCAAGCATAGCTTCATCCTCTTCAAATTCTTGTTTGGATACTTGCTCCGCCACAAAATTTCTTTTGTATGCTTCCATAGGCTCCTTAGGTTCGGATTTAGATTGCTTCAAAGATTGTCCATATGACTTGGGTGAGATTGGGAGAGATGTCAGAGACAAGACTGGCTCTATAGTGTATTCTCCCATCCCATTTTCTTTGATATTGATCTCTTTAGCAATGTCTTCCATCTTAGATGTGGAAGCCATATTTTGTTGCTTGATGGAAGATTCTCTGTTATTGGGAACAAGCTTATCAGCACTTTCCTTCAATGTATTACAAGTTGTACTCATATCTACTGGGATAGTAACTTCTACCCCTTCATAGGGAAATTTCAAGAATTGATGGTACATAGAAGCAATAGCTTGCATTTCATGTATCCAGGGTCTCCCTAGAAGAATATTGTAAGCCAATGGCAGATCAAGCACCTGACATGTGGTATCTTTGATGACCGGACCCACTCGGATGGGTAAGACAATGGTGCCTTTAGAAGATCTTTCCTGTTCATCATAGGCCTTTATGGTGATCTTCTTTTGAGGATCAATAGCCATCTCTGAGAATCCCAACTGTGTGATTAAGTTGTAAGAACAAATTGAGGCCTGCGCCCCCATCTATCAACACACATTTGACTTGACGATTCTGGATCAAGACTTCTATGTGCAAAGGCTGATTATGTGGGTGACTTAGGGAGTTGTCATCTTCCCCTGAAAAGGAGATATATTGTGGAGACGTTAGATGACCAACCATAGTCTGGAACCTGTCTAGATCTAGATCATCAGGAACATTAGAGCCGAGCAAAGCTTTGTCTAGGATATCTCTGTGAGCTAGAGATATTCAAAGTAACTCAAACATAGAGATTTTGGCATTGGTATGCTGGAGTTGTTGGATGATGCTGTAAGATGTAGGTCTTGTATCCTTTGGATTGGAAGATTTCAAGGTAGCCTTCTGTTTAGAAGTAGATGTGAGATTGAAAGGTATCTTAGGGACATTAGATGAACTTGGTGTTTGTCCTTTCAGATGAGCCTGAGCTTGTGATCTGGTAACCGCATTAGCTAAGGAATGATTTCTGTCTCTTCGTACAATCGTGATGACGTTGCAGCTCTCAGAAAGACATGGTTCAACCATATTGATGATAGCATTATTTCCAAGGTAGGCATAGTTGACTTTTGCCCCCATGTTAGGCTGAGAAGTGGAAACTCCCTTGCCATGTTGTGTGATCATTATTACTGGTAGGATTATCAATTATGATGTCTCCTTGATCTATCAAGTCTTGAATGGTATGCTTCAAGTGGAAGCATCCATTAGTTTTGTGGCCTTTAGTCTGATGGAAAGCACATAATTCATTATCTTTCCACCAATATGGTTTTGAATCCAGATCAGGGTTTCGGATTGGTGGTAAAGAGATCATGTTATTAGCTATCAGGGTTCTCAGGGCAGATTCCAAAGATTCTCCTAGGGGAGTAAACTTTCATTTATTATCCCATCATTTGAATGGCTTCTTTGGAGATGGTTCAATAGATTTTTTCTCTAAAGCTTCAATGGCTTTGGTGGCAAGGGTGAGATTGTAGGCCGGTGCCTTTGATGGTGTGCGGATAGTGTCAACAACACCATCAGAGACGATACCTTTGTTTCTATTCCAGCTCTTGTTTTTATCTTTTGAGCTAGATCCAGATTCAGACTTGTCCTTTTGAAGTGTGATTTCTCCTTTCTTGACAAGTACTTTCTCAATCTTGATTGCATTATCCACCATTTTATCAAAAGATACATGATCTTGCATTTGTAATGGATAGTTGAGCTCTGGAACAAGGTTATTGATAAAGATTTCAAGTTTCTCCATTTCAAAAATTTGTCTAGCATATAGAGAGAACTTCTTTCTCCACCTCTTGAGGAAAGTTAGGAATGATTCCCCTGGACATTGCTTGAGGTTACAGATATCGATCATGGTGACCGGATGTTGAATGTTGTAGAAATATTGTTGATAAAACAATTTAATCAATTCCTCAAAATTTTTGATCGTAGAAGGTAATCTTGAAAACCACTGAATGGATGCTCCTCCCAAGGATCTAGGAAAAAGACGCATCAGATAAGTCGGTTCATGCATGAATTCCATAGACTGTGTACAGAACTCTTTGACATGATCTTGAGGATCAGAGTGTCCATCATATTTGTAGTACTTTGGCATCTCCACTCTTTTTGGGAATGGAGGCATATACAAGTCTTTGTCAAAAGGGAAAGGACAAAGGGCCTCCATGGAGAATTCCTTGGGTTCCTTCTCTTTCTCAATTTTATTCATTTTGACCTGCATAGCGTGCAGCTAGTTCATTATGGCCGTCATTGGAGTTTCTTCCTCATGCGTGATGATAGCTTCGACATTGAAGTGAGGAGGAAGTTTAGCTCCTTCCTGGGCTAATTGCAAAAAGTATGCCTCTCTATCCACTTTCAAGAAATGCCTCATCATTCTCTTAAATTCATCATCATTCTGACATCGATGGATTTCAGAGGGTGTAGGTTCTTGGTCGGCATTATGTTGAGAATGGTGTCCCTGGGATCCTTCTCCTAGAGAACCGTGGTTTGTCCCTGCTTGAGACATGGTAGGATTTTTTGGGCTCCCTGGAACAGATTGAGGAGTTTGCTGATTACCTCTGTGAGTTGATAAAGGAGGTATGTAACCAGTTTTCAATCAAAAGTTACCAAGACCGTCATCTTCGTAGATACCTGACTTGATGAGTTGTTCAAGAGTTGGACCTGGGGTATTGGTCAAAAGTAAGTTTTGAGATGTTTCTTCTTATTTCTTGTGTGAAGAAGCTCTGGTCTCCACCATTAACTTTGAATGAAACAGAAGAAAAGGATGAAGACAACTGAAGAACAATTTGATTCGAGAAAATCGGATGATGCAACCTTGTCAAGATTATGATAGTTTTGAAGATTCGATGAGATGTGGGTGAAGGATACTATGCCCTGGATGTATGGAATAGATCGCCCAAAAGATAGCGGACACGAGTTCTCAATACTTAGTCTATTTTTGAAGATTGATTGATTGAAGATTGATAGTTATGACAAGGTTTTGACACGAGATAAAAATGACTCAAATTGATCAAACAGAAGGCCAGATCGGATTCAAAAGATCAATCTCAAAAAATGGTAGAATGCTCAATAGCTACTGCTCTGTTCCTGACATAATGATATTTTTGACAGATTCTGGAACTAGGCTGGAAACATTGGATATCTTGCAATTTGACAATTTCTGACAACTCAAATTTTTCCAAATGACACTCTGCAGACTCATACAACACTGGGTAGTCTATGAAATGATAGTTGCTAAACTCATACGATAGTTGGGTAGCAATGAAATGACAGTTGACAAAACTCGTACGACAGTTGCTAACAGGGTTTTGACTTTCTTGAATTTGCTAGTTTGAAAACTTGTACGACACTGGGTTCTCAATCGTATGACAGATGGGCAATATTGAAATGACACTTGAAAAAACTCGTATGAATTTTGACTTCTTGAAATGACTTTTGACTCCAAAAAGATTTTACGTCAATTTTTGCAAAATTTAAGGTCTCCAGTTTTGGATTGTTTGCAAATTGTACTGTCCATATTTTGAAGGTTGTACCAGATTTGATCATTTTTAATAGCCAAGTAGATAAACAAGCACGCAGAATAGCAAGCAAGTGATTCCAAGCACATTTGAAAACAATGAACAAGGGAAAAAGCAACCTTGCGCATGAACAATCAAGTGACCAAATTGTGCTAATCTCTGAGAGTACTAATTGTGTATGTTCTAAAAAGTTTTGCAATAACACACATATACTTGAAAGTGAAAAGTTGGTCTCTCTAGGGTTTTTAGTAATGGTTTGACTCTACAACTTTTATGATTCAAAGGGGTGAACTCCAATCCTAGCGCACCAGGGTTTTGACACAGTCCGAGAACTTAATCTTCAAGAGCTGCTAGGGAGATACGACAACCCAACAATGAACAATACCCGTGGAGATTTCTTCCACAAGGACATTTATATAGCGGCTGTCACTACCATGGCGAAAATGGCTATTACCGCTTGAGGTTCCATCAACATAGTTTGCCCTATGAAGGGATTGTCCACTACGGTTAACCCTCTCTAAAGATGACTCATAGATTTATACCACAAGGGGACTTGGCTCCAGATTCAAGGTTTTGACACCTCTTCACTTTTAACCCAAATAAAGCAAGCAGATGAATCCGACATGCTAAGACAAAGTTTTGTTCCACCAAGGTCTGTGATATCAAATCCATGTGATCTATCAACCTCTCTGGAGAGAGAATGTATCAATCAATAAGAGAAGATGCACTAACCAATTTTGATTCACCAAAGCTCATGATATCAACCCCATGTGATCTATCAACCTCTCCGGAGAGAGAATGTGTCGATCAATAAGAGAAGACGCACTAACCAAGTTGAATGTGAAACGCACTAAGTATCCTCCCTACCTACAAGGATTCTGTCATCAAGAAAGATTTCTCTAGGAATCCAATCTCTCAAGAATCATGAATAGTGTTCATAGGGCCTAATTACTATGTGAGCACAGATATATTCCCGAAAGCAAATCTACCAAAAGTACCCAAAAAGCAGAAAGAGGAACACTTAACACTTAAAGAGAATATGAGATGAGTCCACAAGGTGGAACACTTAACACCTCACACAAGCTGAAAATGAGTCCCCAACTTAGAAAACAAGTGAGTTCCTAAAAGCACAAAAGGGTTGCCAAGTGGAACACTTAACGCTTCTGTCCTGTTGACCCCTCTCCTTTATGGAGCTGAGATTGCAACCACGGGACGGAAATGAGGGGCCGACAGATTAGCGAGTCCAATAACCCAAGATAGCAATCAAGATCAATCACACGTATTCTATGACTACTTAATGAATTCTTAAGGGATCACAACCTAGTATCAAATTATGCAAGTGTGTAGAAATAGATCAAAAGCATGAAAAGATGCACACAAGCTTGACACATAAGAGATTTATTTTAAGTCCCAAATCGAAATGTTATTAGATGAAGGAGAATATCTGGGATCCTTGCAACGTGCTTAGTAGATTTTACCTAATTTTTAGCAATTTTTGTTGAGCTTTACTATGCAAGCAAGCTACGAACTCTCCAACAAGCCAACAAGCAAACAAGATATGCAAGGTATATTCAACTTATGAAAACCCTAGGGTTAGATCTAAAAATCAATTTTTAGGAGCAATAATAACTAGACATTAATCCAAATGACAACTCATATCATGCATTGAATCATATGAAAAATAAGTGCATACCCATCACAAAATTTTAATTTTTTTGCACTGCATTTGACCTAGTCAACAAGATCTAATTTTTTTGATATGATTTTAGCCACAAAAATAGAAATTCAGAATAGAGACCCCTACTAAAAAATAGAGAGCTTTCCAAAAATGCAAAATTTTTAGAAAAATCTCTTCATTTGTGCCCTGGAGACCTATTTTATCAAAATAGACCAGTTTTTGTAAATTGACTATTTGAGCTACTAAATTGCATCCAAATTTAAAATGCAAAGAATATACCCCCTGTATAATTTGAAGAGATTTCTGAAAATGTAAAAATTTCCAAAAAATATTCTGATGTGCACCAAAAATTAATTTTTTATGAAAAATAAAAAAAAAATTATTAAAAATTCAAAACATTTTAGAAAATTCTAAATTTTTTATCGAAGCTTCCCTGATATGTCACCAATTTGCAAAAAAAATTTCAAATGAAAAATCTAAGCCGTTTGGGAGATAAAATTAAATCTTTGAAACTTTGGGGTTTTATCTCCCAAAAAAAATCAAAACCAACATGCAAAGGTGGGTTGCCCCACGGTGGGCTCTAGAAATGTGTGTGTGAAAATTGTACCTAATCTGTAGACACAACACTCAGTAAAATATTAGAGGTTAGCTATAATCAAAATTGTACAAAATTGAAATCTAATCTAACCAAGCGATTTACTGCCTTCTAGTAGGTGCGAGATTGATGTTCTCAGATTGTAATCGAGATCAGTGACCTAGATGACACCTAAATGAAAGATTTGAATGAAATTGATCTAGATATGAGATTGAATGCAATTAAGCTATTTTTTTTTTATATTTTCTATGCAATATGAATGATTAATCTGATATGAAATCTATGTTAGATGAAATTGATATGCTATGAATGCTATTGAAAATTGATATGCAATGCTAATCTAACAATGATATGCAATATGAATGCAAAAATAAGATTGATCTCACAAAGATGTCGATTCGCAAGAGCTTTGATTCTTTGATTCCAATTCTCCAGCATGATTGTGCAAAAATATGAGATGCTTGGATGCAAATTTGAGAGAGATCAATTATGAAGAGCTGAGCCTTATTTTTATAGAAATCCAGGGCTTTGGAGGTGCATGGGAAAAAGCCATAAATCACTCAAATAACTCAGGTTGATTTTTGAGTTATTTTTAAATAAAGGATAATTAACTCACAAAAACATGCAAAAGCTAAGCTTTAACTCAAAATAGAGTTTAGCTTTAATTGATAATTGATAGTTGTTTGCTTTTATGATTGTGCATGTTTTATTTATGAATTAATTTAATAATAAAGTGATTTATTTCCAACTTAACTGCTTTTAAAATTAAAATAATTGATTTATGGGTTAATCAATTATTTAATCAAACTTTTATTAAAAACTATATTATTAAATAATGACAATTTGCTTTAATTAATTAAATAAGAATTTAATCAATTATTCATATGATATTAGATTTATTGTCAAAATTAAATAATACAATTAATAATAGATAGAATTAAATTTAATTATACAATTAAGTGGCAAATATTAAATCTAATTAATTAAATATGTAAAATATTTAATTAATCAAATTTTAGGATAAATGTGATTTATTGCCAAATAATTATAAAATTAAAGATAATTATGATGATTAGGAATATTACTAGGAATATTCCCCGATGCAGAATTTAAGATAATCAATTATGATTCGATGATGTTTAGATGTGCCTCAGATTAGGACTTTGATGTCAATTTCGTTCAATTTGTAGATGTAGGAGATTAATGAACTTATAGCCCATTTTTGAGGTATTACATTTAGAAGCATAATTCATCCACTCCATATCTTTGAATTGCAGCAAAGCTCTTGCAATTTGCATCCACATCACTCACTTATCATTTTTCATTGCTAATTAGCTTAAATTGCTTTGATCATAGTAGATTGTTCATCAAATAGAGCTAGAATTTGATAGAATAGATCTAAATTTGCATATCATATAGCTTAATTCTCATCTTTAGAGTGTCACTAGTGAGGATCATAGCTGAGAGCCTCATTTAGCACTTTATTTTAGAGATCCATGAGATATTTAGATTAATTGTGCATTATTTAGATTAGTTTGCTTTGAATAGTGTAATTGTCTTCAATCTTGTCCTTTCTTAAAGTTGACGTGTCATCATTATGAGGAAGTTTAGCTTTTGATTGAGCTAAATAAAGGGAATATGCTTCGTTACACCTTTTCAAATTTAATTCCATTGCTTTGATCGATTAAGGTATTTTTCTCCTCAAGCTTGCACATTCCCTTAAATTGTGGCATTTTCAAAGTTCAAAACATAGTTTAATCATAAAAGGAAAAGAATAAACATTTCAATTCTAAGAACCCCTTTGTCACGGGGTTGAAAAAGAACCAAATTGATTGTAAGTGTTTGGGAGAAATCCACTTTTCATGCTTTCAATGAACATGTTTAGAACTTAGTGGGCTCACCTCCCGAGATTACGTTAAAAGGGCCGGTGAGAGGGACAGCCCAAAGTGGGATACACTTGCTTTTGTTGCAAGAATCTCACCCACTATAAAAAGAAATGTGTGTATCCTTAATGGGGTGCATGACAAAAGGATTTTAACCCTTTCAAACTTCCTCTAGTAGTCCTAACAGATTGCACAAAATCATACTTCGGTGCGTGTGGGAAGCCCCTTAACATACTTGGGGGATGAACGGTTGAAATCCATTTTGAATGGAATCCACACTACAAAATGGTAAAAATAGAAAAAACTACCTAATAGAGCCATTTAAAATCCAAATTTGTGCTAGGTAGCTTGCTTGGAAGTCTTTCTTGTGATCAAACCTGTGGAAACATTCGAGAATATACACATTAGAATGATCTAGGGATATGGTGAACTATTGATGTGTGTGTTGAGATTGTCTTCAACTTTTCAAACAAGAAGTTCCAAAGTACTTGATCAAAATACAATTAAATTTTTAAATCTTATAAATTGATCAAGACTTGTGACACATTCCAAACCAACCCAACTGGATTGAAATTAAAGAAGGATTGATCCATAATGATGAGCCTATTTGAGGGAATGTCCGACGATC
Source organism: Chamaecyparis obtusa (assembly GCA_027943335.1). Classification (NCBI taxonomy): domain Eukaryota; kingdom Viridiplantae; phylum Streptophyta; class Pinopsida; order Cupressales; family Cupressaceae; genus Chamaecyparis; species Chamaecyparis obtusa. The sequence continues at coordinate 1,989,512 of BSBK01000682.1, read as the reverse complement.
AAATTTTAGAAGCATCCAAAAATACCGAATTGATCAAAGCAATGGAATTAACTTTGAAAAGGTGTAATGAAGCATATTCCCTTTATTTAGCTCAATCAAAAGCTAAACTTCCTCATAATGATGACACATCAACTTTAAGAAAGGATGAGGAAAAACAAAAAGATACTTTATCTAAAAGGCGATCATTAAGATCAATGTGTCCTTTTCTTTATAATGATAGGCCATCCATATCTTCATTGTCCTCGTATCAGAATGTCCATTGGAATCAAAATGATGAGGTGTCTGAAGAAGAATTTTCAGAAGCAATTCAAGATCCCATGTTTATGGAAATAATGAAATTAGTCTTGGAGAGGAATAAAGAAGCATATTTCATAACTTTAGCTCAATCAGGAGCTAAGCTTCCACATAATTATGACACATCAACCTTGAGGAAGAACGAGGAAAAAAAAAAGATACATCATCTAAAGAGCCATCATTAAGATCAATTTGGCCATTCCTTTATGATGATGGGCCATCTGTATCTTTATCCTCCTCACAAAAAGAAGCATTTCAGAGAAACAAAGTTATCTCAGATCAAAGGAAATTGCATAATCAACCTATTTGTGATCAAGATAATAAAGAGTATGGAGTGAAAAATACCGCTCTCAAGAAAGATAATAAACCTCCATATAGCAAGAGTAATCCATTCATCCTTTGTCCATCTCCTAACAAGGTTTCTCCCTAGATGACTTGTACACCTTTCATCCTTCGTCCATCTCCCGAACCTCTATCTAGCAAAGACCCTCCCATAGCTAGCATTCCTTTCATCTTTTCTTCATCTCCCAAAGCTCCATAATTATCCAAAATTCCTCCATCAAAAAATGAGCCTAATGATGATACTTTTCCCATTAACTATGTCTACCCTCAAGGGCTACCTCTAAAAGAAACCCAAGCTAACTCACATCTTGCTGCAAATTGTTTCCATGCTTCAAAGATCTTAGAACCCAAAGCTTCATGTGCCTCAATGCCTATTATACCTATTCAAGAGGATCCTACACCATTCTTCCAAACATTCCCCACACATATCCAAACATCTACCTTGTCCTTAGAAGTGACTTCATGTCAAGAGGATAATCTAAAAAGAAAAGAAACAAATATTGATAAAGATCAAGATCAAGATTATATACAAACTCCTCCCATATTTGATGAAGGTCCCATATCCCTTGAACCTTGTGATGATCCCCTTGCATCCTTTCATGTCTTTCAAGATGATATCCTTCCATTCCAAGAACAAAGTACCCTTCCAAGTTCCATATTTTCTCCACTTCCCGAGCAAGATCAAGATATCCCTTCCATAACTTCCAATGAGCATATTGAAAATCAAGTGCAAAATACCTTCGCTACACAATTCAAAGATCCTTGTCAAGATCAAAGTATCCCATCATTTCCTTGTCATATTCCTCCATGTTCACCTCAAGAAAACATCATTCTTCCAAATCCCTTGCAAGATAATAAATCCCTTCAAGCTTCAGTTGATCCTATCAAATGTGTTCCTATCAAAGCTACTCATGAGCCTATTAGTATAAAGATAAATCTTAAAGATGAGAACGTTGACGATGGAGCTCCTTCCAAAGATATTGATATCCCTTTCACACCTTATATCCCTCCATTCAAATACAACTACATAGCTCCACTATCCTCCAAATCCATTTTGGGTGCCTATGTCCCAAAACAAAAGTCTTCATCCCTTCCATCCATACTAGGTCCATATATTCCCCCATCAACCATTCCTATCATCCCTAGCTATCCATTCACTTACCCTACCATGTATCAAGATCAACAAAGACACACATACTTGAAGAATGTCCAAACACCAATCCATATGAACCATCCATATTATTCCTATTCATCCCCAATTCCTAAGGCTTTTGGAAGCAATGTTGATGTGCAACATAAAAATCATAAATCCAAGAATCCATATGTGCATAAAAATCACAATGTCCCATCTAATCGACATGTGAATGAAAATAAAAATGAAATATCCAAAAGGCCGCAAAGGTCCATCAAGCAAAAAGAAAAAAATAAAATGTGGGTTCCTAAATCCCTCATTGAAGAAATGCATTCAAAAGCATTCCAAAAGGAAGAAAAATCAAAGAATATGTGGATTCCCAAGTCATTGTTGAAAGACTTGCACACAAAAGAAGAATCAAAATTGACATTCAAGCTTCCAAAGGCTTCCATTCCATCTCCTTCCAAACATCCTTCATCTTCTTACATCCCAAAATCCACTACCTCAAAAAGATCCTTAACTCCGTCATCTATTGTTCCTCCATCATTCCACCACTCTTCAAAGTGTGTGTCAAAGTTGATCTTGCCAACATTTCCATCTTCAACACACCTTCTTCTTATCCTCACATTCATTTTCCAATGCATACTTTCTGTACTTCCATCCCTCTTATCAATACCTTTGAGCATCCTAGTCATACCCATGGTTTATTACAACATATCTTTCAAAGGAGCATTGTCCAAAGATTATAATGTTGGGAAAATATTGAAAAATACAAAAAAAGAAAAAAATGAAAAAAGAGAAAAAGTGCCTTGGTGAAAACCTAGCAATAGGCACCTTGGTAGCAAAAATAAAAAGAAATAAATCTAGGGTGAAAACCACTTCTTGTGGCACCTTAGACAAGTACCATGATGAAAACTTGGCAAACAAGTGTCATGCGTAATTCTTCCTTCTTGCACTCTACACTTGGGGGTAAGTTTCATCCATGCCATCCTCCATCTTCCTATCATTTATCAAGTTTCATCCACATTTCCTCTATCACCTTCATCTTGACAAGGTTGAACACATCCATGAGCATTGAATATCTTAACATCCGTTATCCTTTCCATCAACTTATGTACTTGCTACATCCATGTTACCCTATCATGATCTTGCTTATCCCAAATTCACCTTCATTATTCCTTGACAGTCTTTTCATAATCCCAAAACATCCCTTCATAGCCTCCATCACTCCTTTATCTTGATTGTGTTATCTTATCCACATCTTACCCAAATTGACCCTTGGTCTTGATCAAAATGAAGAACTTTAAAAATAAAAAATAAAAAAAAATTGTTATAAAAAACTTCTTGACATGTCCACTCTTTTGGATCACTCCTTTTCATGGCAGCAGATCGTTATCCTATAGGCTATCTAACACTGTATCATTGGCTTTCATGGCTTATCCAAAAACATGCTTCACATTGCTATATCAATTTTTTCTTAGCTTGGGTACTCTTGAGGAGATAGTCCTATGGGTCATATTCACATACTTCTTCCATCATAGCCTTTCCATCTCTAATCCATCAGCTTGCAAATCCATCCTTCATGTCCTATATCTTTCTAAGACATTAGGGGCAAACCAATGTGATCTTGTTTGAGAGTGGGTAAAAAGGAAAGCATAAAGTGCTTCTAGATGCATCTGGCATGAACCAAGTTTTTGTAAAATCTTGGAAGTTTGCTCAAGTCCAACATTTTTCCTATCTAATTAGGGGCATTTGATCTGAATCAGTGGATTCAATAGTGCTATAGTCAGTCACACATCAGAGAGACTTATCAAAGCTTTAGAAGAGAGTGATTTTCATGAACCTTTGATGGATATCATTGTTCATACCCAAGTATTTGAGCCTACAACTTGATGCTTGAGTCTTCATTGACTTTATTATTCGGGATTAAAAATTGACAACACTTTAAAGATCAACATACTTGGAAATACTTTTTGAAAATCATGAAACATTGCAAAACACTTGAAGCTTTCTTTTGATGATCTTTACTTACATTGATTTTTATCACATCTTTTTAGCTAATCGATGATGTTTCGACTAGATTGGCAATGATGGAGACATGATATTTTTCTTGCCTTTGAGTGACTGTCTTGAGGGATATCCAACAACTTATGTGAATTTGTCTAATGACATGGTCATCAAAGAACCATCGAGGACTTTCATATAGGGTGGAAGGTTGACCTTTGCTTGTTTATGCAACATTGAATTCGTTGAAACTGGTATTAATACTCTCATAGTTGGTTTATTCGACTAGTGTGGGTTGTACTAGTTCAAAAAGGAGGTTACCAAATGCGATAAAAAGTGGTATTCATATCATCATGTCAGTGGGCAGTGATGATTGTACTTTCTTTCCGGTCCCAAAGTGCTCAATGATGAAAATTTATCCTCAAGGCATTTATTTGCTAAAAGCTAGTGACACTTAGCTGCATTGCATTGCATTATCATGGAAGGTTAATTGCATTATCATGTTAGATTAATTGCATGTGCATTTGTTTGTAGTATTTTTCCAAGGATAAGGGGGTTCATTCAATCAAAATCTTGATCAATCATCAAATGGGGGGGTTCAATCAAGAATCAAGGAAAGTCCATAAATCAAATAAGTGTCCATAATATCACAGATCCATGAAGTCTATCTAATCAAAGATACAATGTCATCAAAGTGATACATCCAAGTCCTGATCAATAACTGAAACATGATATAATATTAACAAACTAAAGGAGCTCCATAATCAATCATCTCAGTAACATGTACTCTAGCTGGGTCAACTCATGACTTAAATCTAAATATCTAAGAAGCTAAGGTCCGTATATATATCATTTACGGAAATGTACCTATTTTGCAAATCAAGGGAATCATATCAGTATTCTATATCAGTGAATTATCTCAAGTCAATCAATGCTATCAAAAGTATCAAGCAATCACACCCAGTACCATCGTTCGTGTCTCTGTGTCCTGAGAATGAAGCAAGCAGTATCAAATCATATCAGTTTTCACACTGATTGATTTATCCTATCAGAACTATCCTATGAGATTGACAAATCACATTCATTGGTACCATTATCCTGTTATCCTAATCACTTGTTTCGCTTAACTACAACAGACCTATCTATCTTGGATATGCAAATTTGTGAGTCATGGCATATCATCAATATTTTTCAGAAATGAAAACATATTGGACCAATCAATCAAAATCTTTCAAATCAAGGAATCAATATGTTTTATTTCTGAGGGGGCATCAGAGTATCAAATTGGCATCACATCAAAAAAAATTTATCAGTGGGGCATATCATATCAGGCTATCATATCAGTATCATATCATATCAGCTTCATATCAGGAGGCAAATCAGTATCAGATCAGTTTATCATATCATATCAGGCAGCATATCACTATCAGAGACAGTATCATATCATCGTACCAACCATTAGAGGTATCAAGGAATCACAGAACCTGAATCAGATCATCATACTAAGGGAATCTTTGAATCGGTGTTCTTCACACATCGACTCAAAGAGGGGCATTTGTAGACATGAAAAATTGGCAAAAGGCTTAAATCAATAAAAAGGTGCAACAAATCATCAAAATAGCATGAAAAATCAATAAATGGAACAAAGGCAATTCAAATCAAAGGAAAATTTAATTAAATGATTAAATAATTAAATAAAGCTTGAAAAGGGGAAAAACACTTCGAAATTGATTAAATTCAATTAATGACATAGTTGTTGAAAGCAAAAATCAAAATGAACATCTTACCCTTCATGGCTAAATTTAATTACTTTAATTAATTAATAAATACTAATTTCCCTCAACAAAGCAAAAAGGAGACAAAATGGACACAAATCACTCACTTTTGTTGAAATGGTCCAGCCTTTTGAAACCATTTAAATGATTCTCCCCCCATTTATGGACAAAGCAAAGCCAATTGACCTTACCCAAGCATAACCATGGTTATCTCACTCTACCCCCTACCCTTGGGAAAATCTTATATATTGAAGGCATTTAGAAGCATAATTCATCCACTCCATATCTTTGAATTGCAGCAAAGCTCTTGCAATTTGCATCCACATCACTCACTTATCATTTTTCATTGCTAATTAGCTTAAATTGCTTTGATCATAGTAGATTGTTCATCAAATAGAGCTAGAATTTGATAGAATAGATCTAAATTTGCATATCATATAGCTTAATTCTCATCTTTAGAGTGTCACTAGTGAGGATCATAGCTGAGAGCCTCATTTAGCACTTTATTTTAGAGATCCATGAGATATTTAGATTAATTGTGCATTATTTAGATTAGTTTGCTTTGAATAGTGTAATTGTCTTTTAAATCTTGTTATTTCATGAAGGTGTAAATCACTCACACACAATGGGTTAATCAATTATTAAATCAAAATTTTATTCAAAAACTATATTATTAATTTTGCCAATTTACATTAATTAATTAAATAAGAATTTAATCAATTAGTCATAAGATATTTGATTTATTGTCAAAATGAAACAATACCATTTAGGAATAAATATAATTAAATAATTAAGTGGCAGTATTAAATCTAATTAATTAAATATTTAGAATATTCAATTAATCAAACTTTAGGATAAATATAATTTATCGCCAAATAATTATTAAATTAAGGATAATTAGATAAATTAGGAATATTTAGGAAATATTCCCTGATGCAGAATTAAGATAAAATCAATTAGGATTTCGATCATGTGCAGATGTGCATTAGGTTAGGACTTTGATGTCAATTTCATTCGATGTTTCAATATAGGAGGTCAATGAACCTATAGCCCATTTTTGGGGTATTACAATGATTGGTACCTCTCTTTGATCCATTTCACAACTTGTGTCTTGAAAATTGTCAACCTCGAGACCCAACCTCTCCATGATTTTAAAAGGCATAAAAGTGTTTGATGCTCCTTAATCAATCATGCAAATTTTCACTATCATTCTATTTATTATAATTCTTAAGAAGAATGGATCTATGTTTTCAAGGGATGCATTCATAGAGCTATCCAAATACATAGGTGGTATTTGAGATACCACTCCTTGAATTTCTATTTCTTTCTTAGCCTCAACTTTGGGCTCACTTGTGTTACTGTTATACACTAAGTTTGCACCCTTAGTTCAAGCTCTCGTAGTCTTGATAACTCAGTATAACTTGGGAGTCATCTCTAGGTTGTGGGACCTCTACTAACTGAGATGAAACCTCCAGGTTCTAGGCTGGTTCCTCTTGGATAATCACCTTAATTTGCTTCCTGACATGAAAGTAAAACTTTTGGAGGGAAAGGGATAGAAGGAATGCTTGTAAGGGAAATGACTTGAAAGCAAACTACCTACTAGGTGATGCACCAAAATTAGGGTTTGGATCTCAGTATGTAGGAATGAAATCAATGAAAAGGTTAGGTCTAGTAGGTCAAAACTTACTGAATAGGCTTGCATAAGTATTTCATAAGAGGGCCTGAGAATAAGACACAACTTATGACCTACAAACAGACATTCACTTCTACAACTCGGTGTAGGATTGAGACAAGACTGTTAAGGGGGTTGAGGTATACCCACAAGAACATCTAAATCAAATCAAACACAGTAACACACAAGATTGTAGAAAGCAAGAGGGATCAGGAACCCTAAACTATCATAAAAAAAAAACATGCACATACTTTGATCCAATAAGAGATAATCCAAACAAGGAAGCATAGGGACATGAAGGATTGTCACAAAATACCTCTGCAATATTTGAATCATCAATGGGAGAAAATACATCTGTATGAGCTAGAGGGTAGAAATGATACCACCGATAGCCTTTAAGAAAGTATGAATTTCTTCTACAAATTGTCCAACTCTGAGCACTAAAAGCTCCAAAACAATATATACATACTCAACTGCATGCAGGTAGGAGTCAAAAAAAAAATCTAACTAGGGTTACAAATTCTTACAATATAATAATAAACCCTAAAGTACAAGATAACATCGAATTCACTGAGAACACCCGACAATCAGATCATATCTTCTTTTGCATGTATCCATCTTGTACTAAGCTCACCTACAGACACAACAACCTTGACTCAACTACCCACCTGCAACTCCACTAAGCCATGAAGGCTTCAAATCTGATCTCATAGATATTTCTATTTTCAATAATCACCCTACAAAAGGTGGTGACAAACCATTGAGCATTTCACACGACATGGTACCCTGCAAAATCTGCGGTGTCGACGATCAGATCGTTCATTATCATCTTCCAACCATCAACCATCTCTGTCCTAAAGAAATCAATTCCAGCTACCAAACTATCATGCGTGGCTATCAAAATGCAAAACCTTAGCAGAAAACCAGCACAAAAATTCAAATTTGAATGCAAATGGCTAGCGGGGCCTGAAATTAAAATGCAATCATCGATGAAAGATCCTTCCTGGCAAATGAACGATCGCAATGCATCTAAAATCACTTAAAATCCCCTTCTGATAGGTCAAACACTAATGTGGAAGTCAACAGCCAATGAAACTGTGCCATTTCAGATACACGTTGCGACCTTCCGACATCGAACCCACCACTTGAGATACTGATCTAACAGCGGGCGCATGATCTTATAGCCCCAGAATATTCCTTACGCTTATACATCGGTCATTAGATCCTTTCTAATCCAGGACCCCACTAACACATCAGTCCACTTGGAAATCTTCCTTAGCATACGATAACCAATCGCGTTTGAATACATAAGCACACCTGGCAATGCGGTCCCACATATTTCTCTTTACTTCGACCAATAAAATGATGGCAAATCACCCTGACCTGGCACTAGACCCACTGACAAGTCTGAACACTTGGCAAAATTGATGGCTGGTGCATAATCTCATGTGTTAGAAAAGCTCTTCACGAAGATACACCAGCCATTGATCTTTGTCCTTCTGACATCCCTGTAGACATTCTGACATGGCCCCACTACAGCATCCAAGTCATCGCTATGTGGACCAATGAGAAATGAGCACATCATCATCTGAGGACCCACCTACAAGGCTTTGACAAAAAGCAAGATCAATGGCTAGTCTTATCCCCTTATAGCTCTGACAAAACCCTTGCGAACTTAAGACAGTCATCGATCCTTTGACAACTGTCAAAACCTCTGACCGCTGCAAGAACTTGGTCCCACTAACAAAAAGATGACTCGATACATGTGGACCAATCAGAAGCTACCAAATTAGATGAGGTGGCACCGGTCCCACTTAACTTTGAAGCACTGCAGACATGGAAGATCTAATGGTCATCTTAAGATCTCAAGCTCTGACACTAGCCTATGCGAAGATACGCCAGCCATTGGATCCTTCTAACTGGGACCCCACTAAAGTGACCGCCAGACTTCCATGCAAATACGGGACTGAAGAAAAGCTAACCATCGCCAGGTCGCAAGAAGTTAAATGGTGACCGAGAAATACTTAGTGATTATGAGAATTGATGTATTCGCTAAGTCGCTGAATAAAAAGGGGACCACCAAAAAGAAATAGAGAACTGGTGACTGGGCCAATAGGAAATTAGCACACATGGGAAATGTAAACCTTTAGTGGCCGAAAAAGGTAATGAAGAATTATAACAGGCCAAAGGGTTTTGAGGGTTTTAAAAGGTTCCCAACACAATGGCTAGTTTTATGAATATTTTGACCTGCAAACCAGGGACTTGAAATAATTGCAGAGGCTAGGAAACAAAACATGAGGTCATGAAACTTTCAAAGATGCTCGACAGGAGTAAAACAGAGACTTTAGAATAGATTTTAGCTAAATTTGCATGGATATGAAAATTAGGGTAATAGTTACAAACAACATTGTTACTATCATGGACATTATAAACCCATGCTAAAGCCCTATCTATGTGCTTAGTGATTCTCAACAACTTTGATAAGGGAATCTTAACAGTAATTTGAGACAATGTTGACAACATATCAATAAGATTAGAAGAAAGAATTTCAATTTACGTACCTTTAGTATCTTTCTACTTCTCAGATGTATCAACCATAGTCGTCATCTTTTGTTTTTCATTATTGACCACTATATTATCTGGCTTCTCAAACTCCTTTTGGTTGTCATTATTTTGGACAAAAGACATCTTTATAGCTCCAACCCCTTTTGGCTCCCATTTATTGCCTTTTACATTTTTTACTTTGACCACATAATCACCCTTTGGCTTATTTCCAATGGGTTCCTTGGAATTGGTATTCTTTATGAGCATACCAACAGCCTTGCCAGTGTTATAATTTTTTGTCATGCTTTTGGTTTTCACTCGTGCCACCATTTATACAGTGATCCTAGCAATTTCTTCCTTTGAGGGTCTTCTTAAATTCACTTCCTCTGAGAAAGATGTCATGTTGCATGTCCTTTCATTAACATTCTCATCATTAGAAAAAACTTCCTGATGTAATAATGCTTTATTATGTCTTCTCAGACATACATTAGTCTCCTCATCACTGTCTGAAGCATCTTTATGTCCCAACTATGAATCAGTAAGTTACAACCAATGTCATCATTATTTTCTTCCTGATCTAATTTCTCAATATCATTATCTTGGTATGCAGCTATAGATTGTGCAACCACACAATGTTCTGAAGAATGAGGTGATTGACAGGCCATGTAACATGGTGTATCTTCTACAACATTCATAGAAGCTTTCTACAATGGATCATGGATGTTCTTGTCACTATTTCCTTTTTTAGATGGAACAATAGGTTTTCTATCCTTCCACTGGGTGTTATAAGGTAAATTTTGTAGTCTATTTTGCCTATTGAAATTATTGTTAAACTGGGGCTTTTTTGCAGTAGGAACCTTCTCATTCCTATTGCTTGGTTTTTTCAAGTCTTTTAGTGCATTCAACACTTTATCTAACTTGTCTTCTTCTTGCCTCTTGTTTCCAACAATCCTTTCACTATCCCTCTTATAATTCTTGTTCCCAAACAATTTTGGGTCATCTCTTTTCCCACCCAATTTACCAGATATCTTCATATTGTTTTCAATATTCACAGTAATCCTAAAAGCATCCCTAAGGGTTATTGGCTCTTTATCTCTTTGTATATATCTAGCCTTACCATCAAAGGCATTGAATTATGTTGTTAGACATACATTATCATCTCCTTATAACTTGAAACAATTTATGCATCCCCTTTTTAAATCTCATGTTAAACTCAGTTGCAGATTCATTCTAATTTTTTCTTATGTTGTTAAATTCATTTAACATGAAACTAGCATTAGGCCTGTCACCATATTGTTCCTTAAAACATTTTTCAAATGCATCCCATGAATCAAAACTATGACCAAGGAGTCTTTTAAACCAATCCCTAGCATCTTCTACCAAAGACTGAACAAATAATTTCATAACCACATCCTTATGTTGTATCTCATAATCATTCAACATGTCAATAAACAACCTGAGATGTTCTTCACAACTGATAATGTTATTTCCAGCCAATTTAGTCACCTTATCCCTTATCTCAGTTGGAATAATATTAGGATAACATGGTATCCCATCAAAACTAATTTTCCTATATCCTTCTAATTGCATAGGTCTCCTTTGAAAACCTAATCCAATGTTTCTACTAGGACCAACATTAATTGTTATACACCCACCTGCTTGTACATTTGACTGTTCTTTAGAATCAACATTTATCTTAGCAGATGAAGAAGAAAGCAAATTATGAACATTAGTATTACCAAGTGGAGTAACATTAGTAGTTGTAGATTGCATACCTATTTTAGTTGTAGATGGTTTAATAGTGTCTACAGATGAAGATTTCAAGAATTGGATCTTCCTTCTTGTTTCTATAGTAGATGCTTCAACCTCAGCCTTTTCCAATTCCTTTGTTAGATCATCTCTTTCTTTCCTCTTCTTTTCCAACTCTATATCAAAATTTGAGAGAGGTGGTGGGATTTTTTTATCTAACCACAAGCTCATTTATTTTGATTCCAACCACCTTTTTCTTACCCTTATTGTTATCAATAGTAGCAGGCTTGTTACTTTCACTTCCACTCTTCTCTTTGAGCTGAGACATATAACTTTGTACTTGCCTAATCACAGGGCCTTCCTGTTCAAATTCATGGTCTTGTAACACACATTCCTTCTTACTTCTCAGGGCAGCAAGGTCACCAGAGAGATTAGGTTGTAGAGCTTTAGGAGCAAAGGAAAATATTTTGTTTCTTTCCTTTAATTCATTATTTTTTTAGAGTAGAGACTCTCTCTCCATTAGTGTATTTATAGTTTTGGCCTCTCTTTCTTTCTGCAACCTCTTCTATATTACATCTTGCTTAGCTAGTTGCAATCTTAATATGCCCAAATTAGTTGTATCAATCATAACATCATCAGAGCTTGATGATACATCCATATCAGTAATGTTTTGATATGGGAAATGGACCCATCTTGGCTCCATTTCTTGCCTTTTAAGAATATTTTCAACTTGATGTAGACTTGGTATATAACCTTTATTCACTACCTTAACATTTTGATTTTCAAGTAGTATAAACTTGTCTTGATATAATACCTCTAGGGTGTCATAAAAATTATCTCCAGAGAGACCACTATCAGATTTAGAACTTTTATATATTGATTCATTTTCATTTGTAGATGTGTGTAATAACCCATCTTCTGCATTATTGTGTTCTCTTACAGGTGCATTGGTAGACTCTCCACCCTTTCTAAGCTAGTTCTTCTTTCCTGACCTAGGTAACTCTTCTAGGTTAACTTATGGGTGTTTCCTGACAAAAGCCCTTTTTTTTTTCTTTCTTTTATCCATGGTTTATAGCTTGTAAGTACACCCCAGTTCTAATCCTTTGAGTTGCCACCCATGTTAATGGGAAAATCTAATAGACAAACCTTGAGAATCTAAAGAAAAATTGTAAATAATATAAGAAAAACATGGGAACCTAGAGATAATATACTTTTGACAATACAAAATATTCAGAGATTCTTAAAAGCTTTTAGGACTTTGTTATGTTCACTTCCCTAGCGGAGTCACCATTTTGTTGAGGCTTGAATTTGAAGATTTTTAATGGTTTGACTAATGCAAGGCAGGGAGCAAGAGGGGCCAAACAATGGCGGACCCTAATGATCCAAGCCTGCACAACACATGTGGAAGCAACAAACAACAACAGTGAGAGAGAGAATGCCAGATCTTTCATATATTATCATCAAATAGAACCATACATGTTAGGTTGTAAGGCCTTCCTAGTTAGGGCCAGATATTACAATGAATCACATAAGTCCTCAAACATGCAAGGATCTATCCAAAATCTCTACTTCTAGCTTCTAGCAACTCTTATCAAACTCCTAGCCAAAATTGCCTCCTAAACTCTAAACCAACAACTGCATTTATACAAGAAGCTACCGAGTTGATTCAACCTCTAGATCCACAATCAATGGAAGAAACAATCAAATCTAGGACCACACACCTCTCAATGATGGATTCCAACATTAAATCTGTGATCCAATATAAATGCACAAGTCAACCACAACAGGAACTAAAACTAAACCCGTCGGTGATCAAGATAACCGAGCCACAGATAGGCAATGCTGAGCACCAGTGAAATAATTGACCACCCAGGAAATAACTGACCATACTCAATAACCAAAGGAAACTGACCAACTACCAACCAACTCAGTCAAAGCAGAAACTGAGCAACACGGACAAACTCCAAATTGTTTTTGGTGACATGGGATTGCTAAGTATCCAAGATGCTCTTGCATTAGACACCTGGGGTTATTTTGAAATGATTCTCTGAATCATTTGGTAGGTCTAGTTCAAGCTACATCCAAATCAAACCATGAAATCCATGAACTGTCTTCCATCGGTCTATTCTTCCACTTTACCAAATATTCCATGTATTATTTTCCTCTTGTACTCTTGTCAACTCTTTCCTTCAAAATCTATTCAACTTCATCATTCTACTTCTTAGGATATTCTATTGGTACTATTACTTCTTCATTAGGTTCATGATACTCATACAAATCAACAATGTTGAAAATCGGTGATATGTCCATGTAATCTGATAACTCAATCTCAAATGCATTTCCACTGTCAAATTTCTTCAAAATCTTGCAAGGTCCAAACTTCTTCATCTTCAACTTCCCATATGTTCCAACAGGAAATTAGCCTTTCTTCAAATGAACCATTACTTCATCACCAACATCTAAAGTTTTATATCTTCTTGATCTATTAGCTCTGTCTTTGTATTTCTGATTACTATCTTCCAACTTCAGCTTCACATCTTCATGCAATGTCTTCATGTACTCAACAAATTTTACTCCTTCAACACTTTTCTTATTCTCATAAGCAATGTCTCTCAAATCAGATATTCCTCTCGATTATGTGCCATTCACAATATCAAATGGTGTCTTTCTAGTACTCCTATTCATTGAATTATTGTATGCAAACTCTTCTTGTGCCAACACAGAATCCCAATTACTCAGTGTGTCTCCAACTAAACATCTCAAAAGATTTCCCAAACTTCTATTCACAACTTCAGTCTGTCCATCAGTTTGTGGCTGAAATGTAGAACTATATTTTAACTCAGTGCCAAATTTCTTCCAAAGGGTTTTCCAAAAATATCCAATAAATTTACTGTCTCGGTCAGAGATAGTACTCCTCAGTAATCCAGGCAATCTGACAATTTCCTTAAAGAAAAGATCTTCTACATGTACTGCATCTCATGTCTTTCTACATGGTATAAAATGTGCCATCTTAGAAAATCTATCCACAACAAAAAATATAGAATCATTACCTCTTACTATCTTCGGTAAGCCAAGAACAAAGTCCATACTGATGTCAATCCCAGGTTTCTCAGGAACAGTGATCGGTGTATACAATCCAATATTCTGACTTACTCCTTTTACAACTTGACAAATTTTACAACTTTTCACAATTTTCTGAACATCTTTATACAACTGTGGCCAATAGTACTTCTCCTTAAGAAAATTCCATATTTTATCAATACCAAAATGTCAGGCCAAACCATTACTATGTTTCTCCTTTATCAGATCAATTTTCATTACTCCTCTCGGTATACACAACATACCTTCCTTAATGAAATATTTATCCCATTTAGTATCTTGTTGATCTTGAATAGGTGCTCTGCACTTTCTCCATGGATCAGAAAAATCAAGGTCAAACTCACAAGAATATCTTATCTCATCAAAACCAAGAACTTCAATTTTCATCTTGGTCATCAAAGATCTTCTTCTACTCAATGCATCAGCAACTTGGTTAGTGACTCCACTCTTATGCTTTATCACAAATGTATAACTCTGCAAATACTCAACCCATTTCATATGTCTCTGATTCAACTTATTCTGACTACCCAAATATTGTAAAGCCTTATGATCAGTATACAACACAAATTCACTCAGTATCAAATAATGTCTCCATTTCTTCAGTGCTTGAACAATAGCATAGAATGCTTGATCATACACATAATATTTCCTTTTAGCATCATTCAAATTTTCACTAAAGAAAGCAACAAGTTTACCTTCTTGACTCAACATAGCTCCAATTGCACTTCCACTTGCATCACATTCTACTTGAAATACTTTACTGAAATCAGGTAATGCCAAAATAGGTAATTCAAAAACTTTATGCTTCAGAGTCTCAAAACTTCTGTCAGCTCCATGTGTCCACTTGAATTCTCTTTTGTCTCCTATCATAGTCTCAGTCATAGCATTACAAATTGAACTAAAATTCCTTATGAATTTTTAGTAAAAATTTGCCAAACCATGAAATGATCTTACCTCACTAGCATTCACAGGTGTAGGCCAATTCAAAATAGCTTCAACCTTTTCAGGATCCATCTTCAAACCATCAGTTGAAATAACAAATCCCAAATACACAATCTCTTCTTTCATGAATGAACAATTTTTTAGAATTATCAGTAATTTCTCCTCTTTCAATCTCTACAAAACTTGTCTAACATGCAACAAATGTTCTTCTTTGGTCTTACTAAATATCAAAATATCATCAAGATATACAATCACAAACTTACCCAAGAAGTTTTTCAAAACTTCATTCATCAACCTCGTAAAAGTACTCGGTGCATTAGTTAAACCAAAAGGCATAACCAACCACTCATACAAACCTTCCTTTGTCTTGAAAGCAGTCTTCCATTCATCACCTTCTCTGATTTTGATCTGATGATACCCACATTTCAAATCAATATTATTGAAATACTTTGCTCCAGTCAAACTATCAATTATGTCATCCATTCTCAGTATAGGAAACCTATACTTCACTATTATCTTATTGATTGCTATGGAATCAGTACACATTCTCCATTCTCCATTCTTCTTTAGTGCCAATACAATAGGTATTGCATAAGGACTAAAACTTTCTTTGATCAAACCTTTCTCCAGCAACTTTTGAATCTGTCAGTTCAATTCCTGATTCTCGGTAGATGTTAACTGATGAGGTGCCTTATTCATTAAACTAGCTCCAAGGATTAGATCCATACAATGATCAATGCTTCTTTTCAATGGAAAACCATCAGGTACATTATCAGAAATGATATCATTGTACTCGGTGAGTAATTTATCAATCTCCTCAGGGACATTATCCTCTGTTTTCTTACTCATCTTGTTAGGGATTACAATAAAACATATATCATTCTTCTTCAAAGAGTTAACAAACTTTCTTCCTTCCATCAAACAAAATTTTATAGATGTGAAAATATTACTAACAGGTTCTTCCAACAATGGTAACAAGATTTATTTCCTTCCATTAGCCACAATAGTATCCTTATGCAATCTCCCATTATATATAGCATGTCTATCATATTGCCAAGGTCTACCCAACAAAATATGACAACAATCCATAGGCATGATATCACATAACACCTTATTATAGTATTTTCCAATCTTCAAATTCACATAACATTGTTCACTTACCAAGAGTGTATTCTCATCTTTGATCCATGAAATCTGATAGGGTTTCAGATGTACCAACTTTTCCAACTACAATTTTGTGACCATCTCTTCAGATGCCAGATTCTCCGAGCTACCACTTTTCTAGTTCAGATGATGCAGGAGCATCTTACATCACAAAATAAAAGGGGGCATGATAAAAAAATAAAAAATAAAAAAAAATTGGAGGAGAGAGGAAGTGACGAAAATAAAAACAAAAGAAGAAAAAAAAAGACAAAAAAAAAAGGGGAAAAAAAAGGACAAAAAAAAAGGAGAAAAGAAGAAAAAAATAAAAAAAGAAGAAAAATTTCATTTACCAAGGTGCATAGGTGGGAAAGAAAAATTAAAAAAATAAAAATAAAAGAAAAGAAAAAACAAAATCATTTCATTTATCGAGGTGTGTAGGTGGCATTTTAGAAATTTGTAGAAAGTTCTTGCATTTAATAATTGTAGCTAGGTAGTTACACCTTTCTATTTTCTTATTGGCCCACAAAGGCAATGTAATTTTCTAATTGGCCCACATAGTGGTGCTTAATATTAATTGGGTGGGAATTTAATATTTGTATCAAGGTAGTTGCATTTACCTTTTATCCCACATTGGTTGTGTTCTAATATCTTGGGTGGTAAATGCCTATATAAAAAAAGGCATAGGAGCATTCATAAGCAAGCTCTCAAGTGGTAGGATCTTGTATTGGGGAAGAAGCTCTCTCATTGCAAACTCTTGGATTGTAAACTCTTGGGTTGTAATTTTGGAGGATGTAAGATCTCTTATGTTGTAAGATCTCTCAAGTTGTAATGATTTTCAAGTATTAATGTATGCTTTGTAAAGTATTTTGTCTTTTCTTTGTCTCCATGTGGTTATTTCTTTGGTTATGAGTTGGTAAGGGTGGTGTGGCCCTTCATCATTAGATCTACCATTTTCACCATTGGATATACCTCTTCCTCTGGGGAATCTACCACCTTGACTTCTTTGTCTTTGCTCATGTCTCTTGTTCAATTTCTCCTCGACCAAATTGATAAGCTTCTTCAATATTCTCCAACTTGACCATACTAATTTTCTCTTGGATGGAAACTCTCAAACTATTCAGGTATCTACCAATTATTTCCACATCATCTTCATCATGTCTAGATCTGATATCTAATCTATAGAATTCCTCAGTATACTCTTTTACCAAGCTATCCTTCTATCTCAAACTTTGCATTTGCCGAACTAGGTTAATCTGATAATCACAAGGTAAGAACTTTCCTTTCAATTTGTTCACTATTTTACTCCATACCTTGATTTTGTCTTTTCCTTTCCTTTTTCTATCCAGCTGTAGATGTTCCCACCATAAGGATGCATGACTTTTCAACTTTTTGCTTGCAATTTTCACCTTCTTGTCCTCAGGAATATTTTCATATTCAAATTACTTTTCCATCTCGGTGATCCAGTCCACCAATTCATCAGAATCTAGCTTTCCACTATACTCCAGGGGATTGAAATGTGGTGTTGACATCAGACTTGTCAAAGCCTTCAAAAAAATTTCTTCATCTTGATCCATAACTACTATAGGTTCTGCATTCATCTGTTCTTCTTCAACTTCATCATCACTAACATCTTCAAGATGTCTGCCTCTTCTTTGGGCTATTTCAATAGCTTCTAACCTAGCAGTAATCTACCTTAGCATATCTGCCAATCTTGGATCTGTATCTCGCCTCCTATGAACCATCTTGACAACTCTCTACAATTACAGGTTAGATCGCAATCTACTACCCCACAATAATCAACTAGGGCTTCAAGAGGAACCTACAAACCTAGATCTATAGAACTAGATCAAGATCTCACCTCACTCCAATACCACCTGACGCAAGGCAAGGAGCAAGAGGGGCCAAAAAATGGCACACCCTAATGATCCAAGCTTGCACAACACATGTGGAAGTAGCAAACAACAACAGTGAGAGAGAGAATGCCAGATCTTTCATATATTATCATCAAATAGAACCATACATGTCAGGCTATAAGGCCTTCCTGGTTAGGGCCAAATATTACAATTAATTGCAGAAGTCCTCAAACATGCGAGGATTTGTCCAAATCTCTACTTCTAGCTTCTAGAAACTCCTATCCAAACTCCTAGCCAAAACTACCTCCTAAACTCTAAACCAACAACTACATGTATACAAGAAGATACTGAGCTGATTCAACCTCTAGATCCATAATCAATGGAAGGAACGGTCAAATCTGGGACCACACACCTCCCAATGATGGATTCCAACATTAGATCTATGATCCAATATAAATGCACAAGTCGGCCACAACAGGAACTAAAACTAAACCCGTTAGTGAGCAAGATAACCGAGTAGCAGATAAACAATGTTGAGCGCCAATGAAATAACTGACCACCTAGGAAATAACCGACCACATTTAGTAACTAAAGGAAATCGACCAACTACTGACCAACTCGATCAAAGTAGAAACCAAACAACACAAACAAACTCCAAATTGTTTTTGGTGACACAGGATTGCCAAGGACTCGAGATGCTCCTGCATCATTGACAACTTAATGTCCTTGACTCCTCGTACCCACTCCAAAGCTAGAAAGTTAAAGGTCTAATTAACGAAGATCAAGTCCTCCTACACTTCAAGCCTTAAGCTTAGGTGGGTGTACCTTAAGGATTCACTTCTTTAAGGAATCAACAAAATTTACTTGCATTTGTCAAATACAAATATTAAGCATCCATATTCTTCAAACATAAACTAAAATATTTTATCATTTATAGATTGATGATGATAACTGCCTCTTAAGAATGGACTAGTGCCTAATTCATAGGCAAAGATTTAAATAGACATACATTTACAAAAAACTCCTAAATCAAACACACCCAAAACCCAAATGAAATGCCTTGCAAATCATTCCTCTCATTCTCACATTCAGACATCAAATTCTCATATCAATCATGAATTATTTGAAATTAGCCCTAAGATTTACCCTTCCTTTGAAATAAACATTGGAACAATTTTACAATTTACTTTGTAAACAATATATTAAAATGCTTTGCAAATTTAACACATAAGAATTCAAAATCAAAACAAGAAGACATTCACAAATGTGCGAAGGGATTCCATTGTATTTTCATTAAAATATTTTTGTATTAGTACATTCAAAATGACAAAATACTAGAAAATGAGACCTTTGTTAGCACTTGTGATTTTTTTTCATGGCTCTAGCATTTTTCTGCCAGTCTCTGCAGTTGTTTTTAGGTCTCTGGCTCAAACCCTAGGTGAAAATTTTCAAAATCTAGCCATTGTAGTGAAAAAGTCCTAAAAATGCCCTGGCCTTGTTCTAATTTTGTGTTACTTTATTCAGGCCACTTAAAACCTTTTACCGCATGTGTTAATTAAAAGACCACTTTTATGTTGTTCGCAGTTAGGTTTTTCCATGTCGGGTGGGGTCCCTTCAATATTTCCTAAGTCCTAAGCCCCTGCGCCATTAATTTTTCCTAAGTCTTCAGGCCTTTAAACTTGTGGTTGTCACTTGTTCGCAAGACTGTTTAGTGTCAGAGGTCTCTGACATGCGAATTTGTGACCGTGTGCCATCTATCCTGGTGGGCCCTATCTTCCTTCCCTGTTGACTTACTAATGAGTGAGCAGAATCAACGATCGTCGCTATACCGCTAAGGGAAGATGTCCGAGCTTTAACATCACACCTTAATGACAGTCGTTGATGTGTTCTATGAAAGATTTTTGGGTGGGCCTTGCTGCCTGCGAATACTGACATGCCATGATCTTATTGGTCATCTGGGTTGTGATGTGGCGTGTTGTCAGTGTGACCGTGCATAGTCAGGGGTCTGGGCCCATTGTCAGAAAAGTGTCAAATGGTAGCTTCTCATTGGTCCATGATATAATATGGTGGTAGTTGTCAGTGGGACCTGGTTTTTGAGTTTGTTAGAGGGTCTTGACATTGTTAGAAAATCAACAACATGCGTATGATCTTATGGGATGTGTCAGAGGTTTAAGATCATGTGACAACCATTGATTCTACCTTTTTCAGAGGGGATAAAGTGCAGTGGGTCCACATGCCAGGTGTGCTTATTTGTTGTTATCTGAGTGGTTCGCATGTTGCTGACTATGTTGTGTCAGTGGGGCCGCTAGTTTGTAAAGAGGTTAAAGTGTCACATGATCTCTTGGTTGTCGTTACACCGCAAGGGTAAGTTGCATGATGGATAAGTTAGTGGTGTAGCGACAGCCGTTGATCTTCACTAAAGATGGAGGGCCTGCTAGGTGGGTCCTTTGCGCCAGTTGTCACTGATGTGCATGTTTCTCATTGGTGTTGACTGTTGGTGTGGACATGGACTTTTTCAGGGTTTCATGACTATTGTAAAGATTAACGTAAGTCGCCTGATCTACCGAGAAATAAAAGGATCTATGGTCACATTTTAAACCAGAGCTTGTATCCGTTATTTTTCAAATTCAAATTGTTTCTGCAGGGTTTGGAGATAGTGCACCGAATGAAGCTGTATTACAGGACCATTTTTTATCATTCCAGCTTGGTTGTGGGTGAGATTTTATGAGGAGGGTCCTGGTGGTCATTCTAGCATGAATTTTTGTGTCCTTTGACTGGTACAGGGTTGGATCTGTTGCAGAATTTGATGATTATGTTTGATCTTACTAGCTTTGCGCTTGGAGCCTGTCTTGTCTGGCTTTCATTCTTTTTGTTGAGTTAGGTAGTTTTGAATTTGTTGCTTTGAATGATCATCAATGCTTGTTGCAATCCTTGAGATAAAAGTATTTTTCATGATCATTCAAAGGCATTGGGAGTTAGGTGTTCAAAAACTTTTGCTTGGTGAGCCCTATTCTTAGTCAAGGGTTGTAATAGTTTTTGATTCAGTGTTTGTTAATGAGAGAAGGAAGTTGTAGGTCTAAGCTATAATTTGCAAGCAAGGTGTCATGTGATTCATTGTGTACACAGAAGGAATTCATCATACTTAATACAAATATCTGATTCTTATCTCTCCTTTGTGTCAAGTCAAGTAAGCTTTGAGTTTTCTAGCTCATTACATATTATTTTTATGTATGTATCTTCATTCTTGAGTTCTGATCTAGGATTGGATTAAACTATGCTCTAGATGGGATATGGGTTTGCCCTTGTCTATGTAAGGATATTTTGTAAGTAGTAAAGATTAGGATTAATATATTTATGGCTATGAATTCTCAGGTATTCTCAAATTTGTGTGTCTTTGTGTCTAAGGACTCTTGCCCAATGGATGAGGCACTGGCCTAAATGAGTATTCCTCTTGTTAACATACACTGGTTGAAGTTATTGCATTCCAAATATTTAAATCAATAACCTTTCTAAGCTTTAGGTCTTTGGTTGTGAGGTTTTGTCACTGTATAGTAATGGAGAGTCAATGAATGTGAGGTTGGCATTTAGAACTTTCTTACTATCAATCTATTGTTTAGACCCTGTCTTTGGTGTGTGAAGTATAGTTTTCACTGGGTTAGGTGCACCTGCCTTGGTTTTGCAGAGCCAGAAGTGAAGAGGGCAGTCTTGTCCCTATAGTTGGTCCAGTTACCGTAAGATCCTTATACATTTTGGAACTAACCAATCCTAAAATCAACCTGAGGGTATATTGGTAGCCTAAGAGCATAAGCATCCATTTTGAACACCAAAAAGATGGTGACTCCACTGGGGAGCCATTGGAAAGAGTCAAATATAAAAATAAAGCATTTGCTAACATCTTCTCACTATGTGTTGAGTGGCGGCTCTAAAATCTTTGTTTGATCAGTGCAGTCCCTGATAAATAGTGTGAAAATCCTAGTGAGGTTTCGGGTGATTGGAAGAAGCTACAATACAAGTACAATATTTTCCTTTTTAAGGAGGTGGTGAATCTACAAAGAAAAGAACATGATGGAGCTGTATGGTGAGCTCTAGATCTACCTTGCCTTCTAGTCAACAAAAAAATTTTCTGGTGCAGAACTTCCAGGTATCATACTTTCATGTTTGGAAATGTTTCCTTATTAAGTGATCAAGCACTAAGGAAAGGAATAAGGTGTGAGTAGAGGTTTTCATACTTCAAGTTATCAGTTGCATCTTTGCAAAATTTTATGGAAGTATTGCATTAAGTTATGATGGGTAAGCTTGAGGAGGAGCTTGCATTATTGGATCAAGGCATCCAGAGGGATTGCATAAAATTGGTAAGATTAAAGGTGGGAAGTAGAAGGGAGCTGTCAATACCTTTGTTTTATCAGAAGTTTTGTGATGCATATGATGAGCTTCCGGGGGGTATTGAATTTTTAGAATCTATGTTCATTGGTTTGTTTTGGGAGCTTTGTTTTCCTGAATCAAGCCATTGGCCAACCTCCTTGTGTGAAGAGCATTATGTACATATTAGGGATTGGATACTTAATGATGTTGATCTTGAACTTGAGGATACATTTGGGGTTGTTAATGATAGTACTATTATTGAGAATGATGGAACCTATGACAGAGATGTGTCAAGTGTTGACACTCTTTCTTATAGTCATGAGAGTGATGCTTTTTCTCAATGTGGGGCAGAAGATTTGTGCAATCAATCAGATGAAGAAAAAGATTGGATGAATGAAGATGTTGCTGATGATTGTATATCAAAGGAGGGTGTTCTTGAGGATAATTTTTCACTTCATAGTGAACAAATTTTAGATTTCTTGTCTTGTGAATATCTCAGATATTCAGGGAGGGATGACTCTGAGTTCTTACATCCAACACACATTGATTTTGACCAGGAGCATGAGTCAGGAAGGTTTGACTTTGACATGTGTGCCTCTAATCCTTTTGTTCCCCCAACACTGCTAGATGACAACCAGGTACAGAATGATTTATTAGATGATGAGGTCATCAGTGTTTGTTTATCTTCAAGTGATGCTGATATCCCTAATATGGTGTTGAGTATTGATTGGGAAAGTTGTATAGATTTTGAGTCTTGTCTTGATTCTGAATCTTTTGCTAAGTCATGGAAGGATGGCCAGGCAGTTACTCAATTTTCACATGTTTATGATGTGTGTATTGATGTTTTTCCTCCCACCCACCGATAATTTTTGGGTTTGTCAAATGCAGATAGGATGCAACAGGTGCATATGCATGATGACCCGTGCACACCAAAGTTCCCCTCACGTAGTAACTCTGCAAAAGAAGAGGTAGAAGGACATGACAATGTGTTTTCTTGTCATAAAAATTGTAGTGATGAGAAAGTTTCTTGTTCAAACCCTTTTCCTTCTTTTGCCAAATATGATAGTGATGGTGATAGTATTGAGGACTTAGTCTTCAATAGTTGGGACAAAAATTCTTTTTATGAAAATGATGATGCAGATTAGTTATCCTACTGTCACAAGGTTTATGGAGATGACCTTCACCTGGTTCATGATTTAGTCAGTGAAGACATTGTGGAGGAACTAAGTTGCTCAGTGGCTAAAGCAATTCATGAAGGAGAATCTGAGGATCCAAGTCCTTTTCAACCAGGTAATCTTGTGGTAATGCATGATGCTCAACATGTTTTATTTTTTGATGCATTACTAGATCAAATTTTTGCTTTCAGTCCACAAGAAGAAATAAATGATACTCCATACTTCTTGGAATATGAGCATGAAAATGGCTGTGACTGGAAAAGCATGGGTAGTGGTCAATACAGTCTCATTTTTCAGCCCATGAGTGTTCACATATGTTGGTAGCAGGATGATCAGGGTACTTTCAAGTGGCTAGTTGCATATGTAGATGAGAATTAGACCTTTGATTCAAGAGGGTTTTGATTTTCCTTCGGTGGCCTGGGGCCATCAAGTAAAGTTTCAAAGCATGTAAATTATGTAAATATTTCCCTTTCAGTTGTGTGTTTCCCTTCCTGTTTCTCTGGTTTGGTTGCCAGCTTTTGAGGTCTTTGTGTTTTGTCCAGTTGGTGGTCTACTTCACCTAGTGATTCTAGATTCTTGTTGTGCCTACAAGAGTCACACATCCCCGAGTATGAGCCACTGTTAGCACTTGTGATTTTTTTTCATGGCTCTAGCATTTTTCTGCCAGTCTCTGCAGTTGTTTTTAGGTCTCTAACTCAAACCCTAGGTGAAAATTTTGAAAATCTAGTTGTTGTAGTGAAAAAGCCTTAAAAATTCCCTGGCCTTGTTCTAATTTTGTGTTACTTTATTTAGGCCACTTAAAACCTTTTACTGCATGTGTTAATTAAAAGACCACTTTTATGTTGTTAACGGTTAGGTTTTTCCATGTTGGGCGGGGTCCCTTTAATATTTCCTAAGTCCTAAGCCCCTATGTTGTTAATTTTTCCTAAGTCTTCAGGCCTTTAAACTTGTGGTTGTCACTTGTTTGCAAAACTATTTGGTGTGAGAGGTCTCTGACATGCGAATTCGCGACCGTGTGCCATCTGTCCTGGTGGGCCCTGTCTTCCTTCCCTGTTGACTTGCTAATGAGTGAGAAAAATCAACAATCGTCACTATACCATTGAGGGAAGATGTGTGGGCTTTAACATCATGCCTTAATGATAGTCGTTGATGCATTCTATGAAAGATTTTTGGGTGGGCCCCGCTACCTACGGATGCTAACATGTTGTGATCTTATTGGTTGTCTAGGTTGTGATGTGGCATGCTGTCAGTGTGACTGTGCACAATCAGGGGTCTGGGCCCATTGTTAGAAAAGTGTCAAATGGAAGCTTCTCATTGGTCCATGATATAATATGGTGGTAGTTGTCAGTGGGACCTGGTTTCTGAGTTTGTCAGAGGGTCCTGACATTGTCAGAAAATCAATGATGGGTGTATGATCTTATGGGATGTGTCAGAGGTTTAAGATCATGTGACAATTGTCGATTCTACCTTTTTCAAAGGGGATAAAGTGTAGTAGGTCCACATGCCAGGTGTGCTTATTTGTCATTATCTGAGTGGTCCGCGTGTTGCTGACTATGTTGTGTCAGTGGGGCCACCAGTTTGTAAAGAGGTTAAAGTGTCATGTGATCTCTTGGCTATTGTTACACTACAAGGGTAAGTTACACAATTGATAAGTTAGTGGTGTAGCGACAGCCGTCGATCTTCACTAAAGATGGAGGGCCTGCTCGGTGGGTCCTTTGTGCCAGTTGTTGCTGACATGTGTGTTTCTCATTGGTGTTGACTACTGGCGTGGACATGGACTTTTTTAGGGTTTCATGACTGTTGTAAAGATTAATGTAAGCCGCCTGATCTGCCGAGAAATAAAAGGATCTACGGTCATGTTTTAAACCAGAGCTTGTATCTGTTGTTTTTCAAATTCAAATTGTTTCTGCAGGGTTTGGAGACAGTGCACCAAATGAAGCCGTATTACAGGACCATTTTTTATCGTTCCAGCTTGGTTGTGGGTGAGATTTTATGAGGAGGGTCCTGGTGGTTGTTCTAGCATGAATTTTTGTATCCTTGGGCTGGTACAGGGTCAGATCTATTGTAGAATTTGATGATTAAGTTTGATCTTACTAGCTTTGCGCTTGGAGCCTATCTTGTCTAGCTTTCATTCTTTTTGTTGAGTTAGGTAGTTTTGAATTTGTTGCTTTGAATGATCATCGGTACTTGTTGCAATCCTTGAGATAAAAGGATTTTTCATGATCATTCAAAGGCATTGGGAGTTAGGTGTTCAAAAACTTTTTCTTGGTGAGCCCTATTCTTAGTCAAGGGTTGTAATAGTTTTTGATTTAGTGTTTGTTAATGAGAGAAGAAAGTTGTAGGTCTAAGCTGTAATTTGCAAGCAAGGTGTCATGTGATTCATTGTGTACACAGAAGGAATTCATCATACTTAATACAAATATCTGATTCTTATCTCTCCTTTGTGTCAAGTCAAGTAAGCTTTGAGTTTTCTAGCTCATTACATATTATTTTTATGTATGTATCTTCATTCTTGAGTTCTGATCTAGGATTGGATTAAACTATGCTCTAGATGGGATATGGGTTTGCCCTTGTCTATGTAAGGATGTTTTGTAAGCAGTAAAGATTATGATTAATGTATTTATGGCTATGAATTCTTAGGTATTCTCAAATTTGTGTGTCTTTGTGTCTAAGGACTCTTGCCCAATGGATGAGGCACTGGCCTAAATGAGTATTCCTCTTGTTAACATACACTGGTTGAAGTAATTGCATTCAAAATATTTAAATCAATAACCTTTCTAAGCTTTAGGTCTTTGGTTGTGAGGTTTTTTCACCATATAGTAATGGAGAGTCAATGAATGCGAGGTTGGCATTTAGTACTTTCTTACTATCAATCTGTTGTTTAGACCCTATCTTTGGTGTGTGAAGTATAGTTTTCACTGGGTTAGGTGTGCCCGCCTTGGTTTTGTAGAGCTAGAAGTGAAGAGGGCAGTCTTGTCCCTATAATTGGTCCAGTTACCGTAAGATCCTTATACATTTTGGAACTAACCAATCCTAAAATCAACCTGAGGGTATATTGGCAGCTTAAGAGCATAAGCGTCCATTTTGAACACCAACACCCTTAAAATCCAAAACTCTCTATTGCATTCATAAATTCACTATTATTTACAATACAAAAAGCCTTGTTATTTATAACATTCACTAGCCATCTTGGAGTCCTGGAAGAATCAGGATGCAACAAGCTTCAGATGGCTAGGAAATACAAAAGATACTAGAAGATAAAAGTAGTTATAATGATTACAAGAAGTGGAGAATAAAGCTGGAGTAGTATCTTTATAATCATTTTGAATCTTCAACATGTGGTACCTTCATCTGCAAATGTTCAAGGTAATTTCTAAAAGTAGTTACATGGAAAATGACCGCCAAATTGGCTAACATACATTATCTTTTTCATGATAGTTACCCTCCCTCTACTCAATAATCAAGTGCTAGGTGTTTCTCAGTCATCTTCCATTGCCTCCAAATCTATTGCACTTGGCTTCTTCTTCTTGGGCTTTGTACTCTTGTCCCATAATGCAACCTCCTCCTCTAATGGCCATGCAAAATTCTCCAAGCTCTGTAGTTTCTTTATTTGTCTGTCCCATCTAGAATTAGTTATAGCCCTGGTGTTAGCAACAAAACTTGTACAATCAGTTTCAACCTTGAACAAGTCATCCAAGACATGATTAAACTTGTCCATGTCCAAGGTACCATCTTCACTAAGGAAAGACTCTTTCCCTGTCAGCAATACATTCAAATCATTCTTCCATTCCTCCACACCTTTTATTTCATTATTTTCCTTATGTATAGGAGGCATCTACTTGCTGAAGTCAAGACCAAACATTTCCACCTTTAATTTCACTTGGTTGGGCTTTCCCTTGAAAAATGACAAAGTTGCACCAATTAGCTCAATTATCTCTTTGACCTAGCTAATTGATTCTAGGATATCTAGTCTGTGAGGTTGCACCACCTCCAACTTTTCAAACAATGGGCCCCTACATGACCATGTGTTGAACAATGGCTCCAACATTATCATTGCAACCTTTAGATCTCCACTAATCTTATGTAACAAACTAAAATAATTGTGGACTGCATCCATTTTCCCTTTATTTTTTCAAATCTATGTTGCACTATATTAGCTAAGGCACCGAGTGCAACCTCATTCATGTCCTTGTCTGATTTCTCAACTGACATATCAGGATCTTCTATTACTGGAGTAACAATAGCTTCAATCTCAGGAACTGGAGGGGGGATGGCCTTAGATGCCTCTTCCAACTTAACTTTTAGCTCTTCTAGCTCTTCCTCCAAAACCTTTATCTTCATCAAGCTCTTTTCCCTATCCTTAGCCAAGGCAATTGTCTCATCAAAAAGTTTCCCATACCTATTAGACAATTACACAGTTTTAGCCTCATTGAGATGGGAAAAGTGAGTAACAACCTTGGAGACTTCAAGGTCTATTGTGTGTTGCACTATCTATATGATCTTGTCTTCTTCCAGCTTCTCCACAACACTGACCAAGCTTTTGTGTCATTGGAGCTAAGGACCACATTGCAAGTGTTTGAGACCTAGGTTCATATCCACATCCTCTGATCATTTCTCTTATTTGGGTCTCATAGGACAATTGAGCCTCTGGCTACCTTTTGATTTGGTCAATGATGAAGGCTGAAGTCATATCCCATCTTGGGACAAGCAACAATCTACTAGACTTTACTAGTTGTCTGGTCTCTTTTGTAGTGATGTTTTTAGAAATGGGGTCATATGTTGCAAGGGCTTGCAAAGCCTCACTATTAGGGTCTATGCCATCAGTTACTTGAAGTTTGTTGCCTACCTCCCGCTATTTTCTCCAAATGAGAAAGTTTTTGAATTCATCACTCTTGATGAAATCATCATCACTCAACAACTCCTCTTGATATATTTCTCTTTCATCCTTGCACATTTGGAGGGGAAACTCCACCACCTCCTTTGTTTCTTTCTTCTTTCCTTCTTTGATATTTTTCCTTAATTGGTGATGATAAGGCCTATCACCAAGAACCAGGGTAGTAACTTTATCAACTTTCTTTTCTAACCCCTTCTGCCTTGAGGAATCACCCACCTCTGTCATTTTTGTTTTTTGAGGAGGTTCACTAGTCATCTCTGTTTTAGGTACTTTTGGTCCTTATTCCAAGACAGGTGGCTCATTCATTAGAGGAGGTCTATTCTACTCATAGGATCCCTCACTATCTTCTTCATACTCAAAGGATGAGTATTCTTTTGGTACCTCTATCTTCTCTTCCAATTGAGCCTCTAGCTGGTTGTACAAAGTATCATACATGCTAATCATTTTATTGATTCTAGAAATGTAAGTGAGGTTAGGAAAGTATCCTCCAAAGGCAATCCTTGTCTTCTAAATTTGGGTTTCTAAGCTTAACAATTCATAGTTCTTCCCCAATATCCACTCAATTTCCTCTTCATCTAGTATGTTTTTGATGACATCTTCATCATCCAACCCCTCGTGCTCATGAATAGTGCTAATGCTGGGAATCAACAACTTCTTGGCATTTTTTTTGACATCCTCAAGATCAACATACCTATACTCCATTGTGCTCATTTTGAACTGATTCAACCACTTGTTGATTTCAGTCAAAGCCCTCTTTCCAATGGTAAAGTCATTTATCTTGAACTTCCTAGGGGTGAAAGTCCCCTTTCTATGGGGATCCAGATGCCCCTTGTCTGTCCACACCAATTTCCAAACAAACTCCAAGAGAGCAACCTTGGGGGGACAATTTTTGTTAATATATGTGGGGGCTGAGGGAATCCATATACCCTGACCATAGTGAAAGTATTCCCCAAATATAAATCATCCCAATTATGGTCTAGAGGCCACTTGTCAACATATTCACAAGGCCTTAGAAGCCTCAACACTCTGTTGGATAGTCTAACAATATTAACCCAAGCAGACTAAGGATTGGGTGGACAATCCAATTCTAAAATCCATAGTACTCATGCTCATTTGATGTATAATTCCAAACCCTCAACCATAGCTACACAGAGTTTGGTTGGCCATTTACCATCATCCTAGGTCTCAACATTTGCACATCAAAACTTTGAACATTGTAAAATAAGATTAGATGCATTAGCAAAGAATAATGCATGAAATGGGGATGCAAATTCTCCTTGATGCTCATCAAACACTGATGCATCTGGTCTATCACATATTGAATATAATCATAATTAGTATTGACATGGGAGTTCTAGATGTCAAGAATGATCATCAATAGGTCTCCAGTCATTCTCTCTACATCTCCATCTATCCCCAACACTCTACACAACCCATAGGCCAAATAATGTTGGCAAAATGGTCAACGCTCCCCTCAAGATTCATGACATGGCTTAACCACCTCATGTGTCTTCTATAAGTCTAGTGGTTGTATCGAGCATTAAAAGATCAATCTTTTGGTGCAATGACAACCCTAGCTTGTAACAAGTGGTATCAGAGCTTGGTCACAGGTTTGAATCCCCTCAGGTAATGTTGAGGGGGAGATTGTTGGAAAAATGGTCAGTGCTCCCCTCAGGTCCCCTTGAGATTTGTGACATGGCTTAACCACCTCATGTGTCTTCTATAAGTCTAGTGGTTGTATCAGGCATTAATAGATCAATCTTTTGGTGCAACGACAACTGCTACTTGTAACAAATACCTCATGTAAAAATGTAAGTCCTTGAACTCATATGGTGCATTCATGCAACCAGGTAGACAGGCTATATACTTCCCTATTTTTGGCATGAAGTTTCGAATGAGGGTCTACACAAAATTTTCCTATTTTTTATACTTCTCCTTCTCCTTACTCAAATCAATCTCTGTGGAGGAAGATGAGTAATTGCTAAAATCTTTCATGAAGGAACCCTTATCAAGAGTGACTAGGGAAGATTAATCACCTTTTCTAATGGTTTTGGACACATGGTCATATTTCTTGGCCAATTCAACTAACAAGTCTAGGTCTAGGAACACATATGGGACAATTAATTTCCCCATGCATAACTTCCAGGAATTGCATACCGGGATTTTCTTGATTCAGTTTCTATAGAAATAATTAAACAAGTGATACCCTAAACAAGAAGGAGTCACTAGATCTCTACAAGTTGAAGTATGGTCATAGAAGAATTCATCACTAACCTTTTTGTTCTAAGTGGACCCGGGAAGCAATGTAATGAAATCTTCTGAGAAATTTGGCTTTCTATTTTGTTCCTCCCCTAAATCCTTAACCCCTTCACTAGATGAGACCTTGCTAGGCTCTGGCTGACTCATCTTATTGGCTCTGAATATGATTTACTCTAGAATATGCTATTCTCAATTACTCTAAAAAATACTCTGCTTAAATCACTTATTGCAAATGCTCTTCTCTTATCAAAGCTCTTTGAAAATCTAAAAAAATTGGTAAGTATAATAGAAGGTAGTGTCTTGTCTTTATAACCTTTAGCAATGAATGCAGAGAACTTGTCTAGATCACAAAAGATCCTTCTTCAATCACTTCAGCATTCACTTTGCATGTAACCAATTTCAAATTTTAGCTAGTTGTGGCGTGTGAGGTTGACATGTTCATCTAATTTCTTGAAAAACTTGTGAAAAGGCCATCATTGCATCTTTTGCTTTTAAACCCTCAAAAATTGTCAAAAACCCCAATTGTACACTGATTGGCTGTTACTTTTCACTTTTTCCAAGTTAGTTGTGTACTTCAACACGTCAGGATCTTTCTATTTCCTTTATCGCTATGAGACCTTAACCGTACTTCCTTTTGGAGATTCAGTGACCATAGCTTCCTCATATTCTCAGAATGCTTTGCCTAACTTGGGTTTGATCACGAGATTCAACAACAAAACCATACCTCTCAATCTTTGAACACTTGACTTGACTAGGGTTCCATTATGAGATTAAGAGATAACACATATCTCTCAATTGTTGAATACTTTACTTAACTGTGATTTTGTCTCAAGATTCAGTGACAACCATTGATCCATGTCTTCATTTATGGTCATCTCCTAATCTCAGAATATTTGATTTCTTGACCGTGATATTGTGAGACTTGGAGATAACCTTTACTTGCCTTAGTTCTTAACCTTTTTCCCAATCTTTGAATGTTAGGTAACTAATCACCACCATCACAAGATTTAGAGATAACTGTAAACCACCATTTTCTTAACCTTGTCACTTAATCTACAAATATTAAACACTTGACCACCGGTATCATGAGATTAGGAGATAACTACATCCACCAAGTCGCTAAATACTTTGACTTAACCACCGATCATTTGGAGATCTGGAGATAACCTTTACTGTCAATTCCTTAATCCTTTTTGCCAGGTCTCTAGATGCTAATAGACTTGGAGATAACCCTCTTCACCAACTCATTGAATGTTAAGCAACTAACTGCTAACATTGCGAGATCAGGAGATAATTGTTGCGCTAGATCGCTAGACCAAAATAACTAACCGCCAGGCATTTAGAGACCTAGAGAAAGCCTTGTCTTTGGATCACTGAATGTTAAGACACCACCGCCAAATATCATGAGACTTGGAGAAAGCCTTTCACCAAGTCGCCAGATAAATAGAACTAACTGTTGGTCATTGTGAGATTAAGAGATAAACTTTTAACCATTAAGTCCTTACTTTGTCACCCAATATTCAGATATTTTATACTTAACACCCAACCTTATGAGACTTGGAGAATACAAAGGGAAACAAAAAACCTCATGCACAAATGGGAAATTAAGTGGCATGGAAATTGTAATGCACAAATAGATTTAAGGTAGGGTTTTCAGATTTAAACAAGGAAATTTTTAAAACCCTTTGAAAAATAGTGAGACGTATTTCCAAACTAGGTCATTTTAACAAGAAACCATATTAACATGAAAAATGACCAACAAAATCCTCCCAAAAGTCTTCTAGGTGTGGAATAGGAATGAAATTTTTCAAACCTAGAGTCTATGCAAAATGTTTGTTGTTGTAACCTTTCCTCTCACTATAATACTAGAAATTGAAGCTTCTTAAGTTTCTTTCGATGCTCACTGCATTTGACATTGAATCACATTCTAAAATCCCCAGTTTAATAGGGAAATGTTTCTCCCACTTATCCTTTGGCAATAATTTCTTGGCTACCATTGATAGTTGTCTACAGATTTATGCTATGACAAAACAGTCAGAACAAAACCTTGGAAGTTTTATAGGTTCTTCTTCAAATCCACCAATCTAGATATAGCTAAAATAGGGGAACTAGATATAAAAGCTTCCATATTTCTTGACTAAACCTTGGGCCCCCTTAGAAATTATTTTGTTCTTTAAACTAGATAACTCAAAATAAAGGTTTCCCAGAAATACATCATGAACTCTTCTGAAGTCTAGCAGAGCCTTCTCTTTTTGAAGTATAGGAATGTACACATATACTGACATGTCTTCAATAGGAGGTTCATGTGGGATTTCGTTAATTTATTGGGTACATGCTAGACAATAGATTAGGTAAGAGGACATGATGAATTTTTTTCTAGAAATTTGAGCCATATTGAGCTGCTATCTCATTAAATCTGCTATAAACTCACTACAGTCCAAGTGTTGTTCTCCCTTAATAATAATTTTAACATAAAAGTAAATCTAATACCTAAATGCATGAGTGTCAGATGTGTTAGAATGATTTTAGAATACCAAAGAGGAGGGGGGTGAATCAGTTATCCTTAGGTCCAGATGTACTAATTCAACTTTCTAGCTCTTCAACAAACTTAGATCTAATAAGCAATTCACTTGGTCTCTATTGAATATATCAGTAACATAAAACTTGCAGTCCACTGTCCAAAAGTAATCAACTTGCATAATATAAAACTTTCAACAACATTCACACAAGTATAACACTAGGATTTAATGTGGAAACCCAATTTGGGAAAAACAACCAGTAACATGCTACTAATTTTTCACTCTTCTGAAGTGAGCTCGATAAGAAGCCAACCTTGTTAAAGGTTTACAACACACACTATTAGGTGTGGCCCTATTAAAGGATTTAATCATCCTGTTAAGAGTGGCCTAATTAGAGGGCTTAAGAACATCCCATTAGAATGTCACCTTGATTAAAGGGTTTACAAAATGACTGTTAGGTCAACCTTGATTAAAGGATTTTGACTAATACAATGGTTAGAAATTAAAAATAGATTATGATCTAAAATATACAACTCACTTTGCAAATATAGATCCAATGTGCTTCAAATGTTGATTTACTGATTGATCTTCATTACCATCTCTATCTCTGATCTACTCGAAAATCTCTTTAAGAAATCATCTCAACTTTGTTCAGCTCTTCACAACTTCTCCTTAGCCTTCCGCTTAGATTCATTAGTTAATAACATCAACCTATTCAACTTTTCTCTTAACCCACAATTAGGTCATCCTTATACCTCCTTGATCAAGTAGATTAATCTTTTGTCGCTTAATCTCTTCCATAGATCTTAGGTTTAGGTTAGATTCATCAAATCCTTTCAGCATTTTATTCTCCTCCTTTTCCTTTTGTATACATCTTCAAACTTCTCCTTGAATAAATAAGAACATGGTTTACCATGCATTAAATGCTTCATATCATTTATTAATAATGTCAACACATTTTACCTATCCCAAGAATTCAACTATGTCGGTTGGGATTCTCAATTCCTTTATAAATTGTAAATTACTGACACTCGATCAATACTGTGTTTATCTCCTCGGTCATCACTAGATATCTCGGTCATTGCTAAAACTTTCCTTCTCAGCAAATATTGTCTTCACTCGGTTAATTATTTGTTGCTTGGTAATTATTGATGCTCAATCGACATTGAATTTTATCGACTTATACTAGCGCTCAGTCGATAATAACATCACTCGGCTTAAACTAAATTTCTTCACTTTTTCTTGGTTAAGCCTATGCTTCCAGTCTTTCTTCTTCACTTAGTGTTAAAGATAAAAAACACATTACCTTGTCAATGTGCCAACTAATCAAGTACCCATTTAAGTATAACATAACTCAACCTTTCCTTAGGTCCTCTTGTTATCTCTTTTTTCAAATCCTCTTCATCAATCAAAAGATACAATACTTTACTAGATAGAAAGTATCTTACCAGTTAAGGTTTGACATCAATGACAATATAAAAATTGTTTCAATTATAGTTTCCAACAATCTCCCTCTTTGGCATTGATGGCAACACCACATGTTATACCATACAATCCAAAAGAGTATGCAATGAAGCAGCTTCTGTTGACTCTCTTTGTAGGAGATCTTCATTAATATCCTTATCTTCATCTTGATTCTCATCCAAGAATGAGCTCCCTCTTAGATATATTTCTCACTTATCCAATCACTCCCTCTTTGCTTAGGGTCTTTTCTTTAGAATCTCTTTTCTGTATTTCTCCCTCAGTTTTACTCTTGACAACTCCTTCTGAATATCTTTTCTATATCTCTCCCTCTTTGACAACAATGCCAAAGAAAATTTTAGCTATCACTTGCATCTTTACCATGTAGATATCTTCATATCAGTTTTCTAATTTGTATGCTTCCTCTGTCATCTTTCTTATTGTAATCACCAAAAATTGAACAAGATCATTTAAGTGAGAAATCAAGGCAAAAACCAATGCAAATCAATTATATCAATGCAATTAAATCAAACAAGTTAAAATCAAAGAAAAATTTGCAATCAAGCTAATAATCCGAATTAATTGAAAATCAAAAGCCATTAAATCAATTTGAATCAAATAAATCATGATTAACCAATCAATTGTGTAATTAATCTAATTAATTACATAGTTCAATTTAAATCAAATCAACCCATTTAAGGGGTACACATGGCTAAACAAATTAAATAAATTTAATTAATAAATTCCTATTTTCTCTCAACCACCAAATGGGAGGAAAATGAACCAACCAATAGGAATTGAGGACCAAGCTCACATGGATCAAGCCTAAATTGAATCTGAATCACTCACTTGGAGGATGCATCTTGTCCACTCATTTTGTCTTCTTGTCCCAAGGTTTGAGGATAAAATATTTAAATGGTCTCCAAAGGTGGAACCATGGACTCAACTCTCACCTAACCTTGATCAACTCAACTACACCCCCCACCCTTGCCAAAATCTATAAAAGCAAGGCATAGTTGAAGCAATAATCATCCATAAAATATGAGAATAGCATCAAACCTCTTGAAATTTATAGCTAGAAAGGCAAATTTAGAGTTAACTAGGCTTAATTTCAATTTGGAATTGAATGTTTAGTTTTCTTATCATTTAATTCTCATTTTAGGACTTTCACTAATGGAAGCTTGCTGAGAGATTTGTATTAGCATCCCTAAATAGTGATCCATAGAGTGCTTAATTGTCAATTCTTTGCTTAATTAGATTGCTATTTGTGGTAATTTAATCGTTATTTGAGTTATTGATGATACTAAGCCTATGAAGGTACTTTTTCTAGTACATAAAATGACACCCACTATGGGGCATTAGGCCTCATAAATTCTTAAATTCGGAGAAGTGAAATTTTTTCTTGCAAATCTTGTTTACTCTTTGTTTTGCAGAATTAACAATGCTTTTGAGAGTTTCTCCAGTGCTTTTGAGGTCTGAAACAATGCTTCTATGACAAAGTTCTGTGCCTTTACGTGGCATTTTAGTGCTTTCAACTCCTTCTATTTTTGTCTTATTTATTTCAACTCTTTTACCCTGACTCTCTAGTGTGTTTAATTGATTCTCCAGCACTTTTAATACTTTCTTTAAACACCTTTTCTTAGTTTGTTAGCACTTTTAATTTCTATTCCAGCGCTTTTGATAATTTTCTGTAGTGCGTTTAAATTTTTAAATAGCATGTTCAATCATTTTAGTAGCGCTTTTAATAGATTTTGTTGTGCTAATAACAAAATTTAACTTGCAAAAAATGATTTCTCTGTGTCTGCAGGATGACTAGTCATAAACAAACAAAAAAACCAGAGACAAGATTTAACAGTGAAGGGAAAGCTTTAACCAAACGGATTAAGGAGGAGAATATTGCACACATCAAGCTAGTTTTAGAGAATTGTTAGCAAGAAAATGAGGTATATGAACAATACTTAATAGTTGTAGAAGCTTATAAATCAAAGTTTATATCATTAAATTAGATTTACTTTCCTTAATCAATTTTTGTTAAAATTTGATAAATAAGGCTTAAATTCAAAGTTATTCTTGTTTTCTTCATTTTGGTTGGTTGTGTTGACTAACTTGTTGGAGAAGAAGAAAATCGAAAGGAACGATCGCTACTAGGTGAGCATAAAAATGGAAAATTCATCAAAAATGCCCCTAGCCTTAGCTAGCTTCGAAACAAGGTAAGCCTAAAACTTGGTCAATTTTTGCTTAAATTGTGACCTTGTCAATTTCAAAATCTAGTAATTAAAGCAACATATTATTGTTTGAGGGATTTGATACTAGGCCTATGCTCTTCACTTTCTAAGTGAATCAAAATGCCAAAAATATCAAGTTCCTTGATTAAAAGAAAGGCTAAGTAAATCAACCACTAAATTTGAACAACCCCTTGTTTGTGGAAAAGAGTACAAACACTCAATTCCCATTAGTTAGTGGGTTTGGTAATTGAACCTTGTTAAAAGTGTTTGGGAATTGAGAAATAGATAGGGATATGCTCTTCACCTTTTGGTGAATCAAACTCCCAAAACCTATCTCTTTATTCCACTTTATTTCTTTCAAAATGAACATGCTAGATCTATAGTGGGCTCGCCTCCCGATATTTGCCTTAATAAGGCTAGTGAGAGGGATAGCCCAAAGTGGGCTACATTCTCTTTTTCTGAAAAAATCCAACCCACTCTAAAATAAAATGCATGCATCCTTAATGGGGTGTGTGACAAAAGGATATTAAGCTTTTCGAACTTCCTCGAGTAGTCCTTTGGGATTGCGCAAAACTCTGACATACCGGTGATGGGAAGGCTCCTAATTTTAGAGGATGAAAACTTAATGTCCTTTTTGAATGGAATCTTGATTAAAAACCTTGTTAAAATAGAAAATAATACCTTATAGAGCCACGTTTACGAACCAACTTGTGAACTAGGTCGATTGCTTGGAGTATCTTTTTGTTGAAAAACCTGTGATAATGTCCTTACAAATTCAAACACTTTTTGTGTAGAGGGTTAAAAAGAACAAGTGTATTTGTGATTTCTTTGTTTGAAAAATACATACAACAAGTAAGAGATATCCATTTGAAAATTCATCTTATATTTTTAAATCTCTTCATAAAAACAAATAATTACCAAATTGGGGGAAAACGATTCGAAATCAAACCTTGTTTAATGTTGGTTTCTACACACTCTCATAAAATCAAACTATCTTTACAAGAATATGACACTTGCATTGCAAAAGAGGTCCCCAAATTTGAATATCAAAGCTCTTTCAACAATCACGACTAAGGGGATAGTCTCCCAAATCTGTTTGAGAAGAGAATTGAATCAATGGATAGAAACTCCACATTTCACAATTACCATCATGGAGGAAACAATGACAATATCAATAATGCCAACCAAGGGCCTAAGGAAACACTTGAAGAAAGAGATAATCGAGTGGCTCAAGATAATGAATTTCTTGAAGTCATGAATAAACTAATAGATAGAGATAGGGAGAAATTTTTCCTAAACCTAGCCCAAGTAGGGGTAAAGCTTCCACATGATTATGACGTGGACCAACTTAAGAAAAACCAAGAAGAAGATAATCTGATGAGTGCTATGACTAAACAATTGAAAATTTTCCAAGCACATATTGACCTAATGAAAAAGTCCGCTGAACCTAAGCCATTCTCTATTAAGGCCTTGTGCCCATTCCCTTTTGATAAAAGCTTGGTTATGGCACCTTTTTCGATCAATGTAATATTTCCTAAGTATGACAAATACACGGGTAAATCATACCCACATGATCACCTTAGAGAGCTTTGTGCTCTAAGCATTGAATTTATGCATGATACCACACACCTAATGAGACTTTTTCCAAGAAGTCTAGGAGGACAAGCCATGTAATGGTTCTCCAAACTTCCGCAAGTGATAAAGACTTTCGAGGAATTAGCCTCTAAGTTTGTAACCCATTATTCTTATAACATCAAACATGCGATTATCATGCTCAACTTATGTGATACTAAACAAAGAGATGGTGAATCTTTCTTAGGTTTCCTTCAAAGGTGGAGGACAGTTTTTACAAGATATCCCTGAAGTATCCCTGAAAAGGAGAAAATGGAAATATTTATGAATAACCTAAATGTGGAGATGAACTATAGGCTTCAACTTCAATGTCCCCCTACTTTTGAGAAACTTATTGAGAATGGGATTAAAATTGAAGATGTGTTGGTTAAGAGGGGAGAGATCAAATTGTTCAAAGACAATAAACCCTATACCAACACTAATAATAATCATTAAGTATCTAATTATAACAATAATAAAGAAGCCAACAATCACAATGATAAACCTAAACTATGGTTGAAGAACAATAATAAAAATCTTGTGAATGATGGAGTTGTGGAAGCACACAACTTAAAGGCTACTCCCTTTAATTTATCAAGTGGAGAAAATTTGACATATAATGTGAATCAAACAAACAAAGATCCTTCCAATAATACCAATTCTAACAATAACAATAACAGTCCCTTTAATAATTCTAATGTCAACAACCTAAGCCTTTCTTTTCCATGTATCAAAGGAGAAAATTCACCTTTTTAGGAAAACCATTGGAAAATTCATTAAGGACTTTGGTGGCTAATAAAATCATTACCTTACCCGAACTAAGACCGTACGAATTCCAAGTCGAGCCAAATTGGTGGAATGATTCTCACCATTGTGAATACCATCGTAATAAGGGACATAAAAATAATGAATGCATGAAGTTAAAACATCTTGTCCAAGACCTAATTGATGATGGGACGATAAAGGTGGAAGGACCTCAAAACAATGAAGATCATATGGCCTTCAAAAACCCTTTCTTAAATCATGAAAAGGGCGAGTCATCAAACACCAATCAAAATAACAAAAGAGGTAATGAGAAGGTCAATTTTACCCATACCTATGATAATACAATTAATGCTTTAAGTGGGGATGAAAATACCATAAGTTTTATTGTGGTAAAAGAGAAGCCAATGGAAGCAACATCTAATGTTGTAACTAGGGGGCAAGCATAAAAAATTACTCTACCTGGAAATGCCCCAAGAATTGTCCTACCAAATCAAACTTCATCTTCATCTTTGAAACAATATAATTTGGTAGACCAATTGCAAAGAACCCCTACCCAGATCTCTATTCTAGAGTTACTCAAGCTTTCACCTAATCATAAGGAGATTCTAGAGAAAGCCTTGGTAGAAACTAGTGTACATCTAAATTTAGATGCGGATAAATTTCAAAACATGGTAGGACATATTGGTGCACCCCATTGTGTATCTTTTTTAGAACAAGATGATATGTCTCTAAACCACCTGAAAAATCTACCCTTGCATATAGAGGTCTTAATCCATAAGCATAGAGTGAAAAGAGTCCTCATTGATGGAGGAGATAGCTTGAATATTTGTACCCTAAACTTGGTAAAAGCCTTAGGATTTTTTAAGGAGGCTATAGATCCAAAGAAAAAGATAACCATAAAAGCCTACGATGATGAAGAGAGAGCTTCCAAAGGAGTCACAATACTTCCTATTAGAGTTGACCCAATGCAGAAAGAGACCATTTTCCAAGTCCTAGACTTAAAGTTGACTTATAGTATTCTATTAGTGAGGCCATGGATCCATGAAATGCAGGTTGTACCCTCATCCTACCATCAATGTCTCAAATTCCCCTATCTAGGACAAGAAGTCATGGTAAGTAGGGACTCAAACCCCTTTCAATATTGTAATAACATGAAGCCTATAAATGATTCCTTAGTCCCACATAATGCAAAAGGTTTAATTCCCCAAAGAATAGAACAAGGACAAATTTCAAAAGATCTTCCATCTTTGAAGGGAAAAGAAAAAGAAGAAAAAGAAATTGTTGTTGAAAATAACCAAAGTCCTACTAACCTAACTACATCGACAAAAGGAAAAGAGAAGGTTAGTGAGGAGAGTGCTCCAGAGAAACATAAAGAAGACCAAGCTAGATCTATTCAAATCTACACCAAAGATGCTCATTACCAAAAAATGGATCATATGATGAAAAAATTTGAAAAGAAATGTCAAATTAAATAAAAAGGAGTAGGTGAATAATCCTTATCCATGATGGATCTACCTTTATCTCCAAAATCATATTGAAGGCCATCCAATTTACCTCATAAATACAATGACCACTTTGTGAGGGCAAATACATCTTCATTCATGGAGGAAGAAGATAATGAAATCCTAAATTGGCTATATAAGGATGAGGAATCAAGTGCACATGGAAAGCGCATCCAAAATATAAGCATTCCCATACATCAATATGGGAAAGGATTTCAAATAATGCAGAAAAATGGGATACAAAGGACAAGGACCTTTGGAAACAAGAAATGAAGGACTTATTGAACCAATTGAAATGACATGGAGAGATAGCAAAGAAAAGACTAGATTAGGGTACCTAGAACAAGGGTACACTCAAAAGAACTATCCTAAGGTCTATGATCAAATATTACAATTAGGGTCACAAAGTGATGAAGACTCGAATGATTGGGAATGAGATACATTGTCAAATGAATCATGCCAAGATAAATGTATTGATGTCATCCACACCTACACTCCTAGCAAGGAAAAAGAACAAATTTCAGAATCAAATCAGAATCTAGCTTCAAGTTCAAGTCAAGTGATCTTAGATAATGTCCCAATTCAAGGAATTAAAATAAATCAATGGGTAGGAGAACCCTACATACCATCATGGAGACCTACTATGGAAGAATCTAACATTAGGTTTAATCCTCGAGATTTTTACCCAACGGAAACCTTAGAGGATTATAGTGAGGAAGATTTTGACCCTAGTTCTCTAGAACATCTTGAAGAAGCACATATTATAGATTTAAGCGATACAATGTTTGAACCTTCAAATGAAGTCATGTCCCTAAACCCCATTGGAATAAACCAAAGCATTGATCATTTGACCCTTATCTATCCAAAATTAATTGAATGGGATTCCATTGAACCTACCATCCTCCCTACATTTTTGAATGATAACTTGGTGTCCCAATACCTAAATGTGATTGAACCTTCTTCTACGATGGAATATCAAGAAGAAGTGACAAAGGAAAGTATCCAAACTCTCAATTCAATTAAAAGTGAAAAAAATAAAAATAAAAAATAAAAAATGGAAAGAATCTAATGTTGAAAACCACGGTGTGGCAACATTAGATAAAAAGAGAAAGGAATAAAGAATGATTCCAAATGTGAAAACCCAATAGAGGCACCTAAGAAAGGGAGTTTGGATACTTTACCTGAGCACTATGAAGAAAGATCTCCTATCTTGATTGAACCAAAAGAGAAAGTAAATATTGGGTCAGAATTAGAACCAAGGATTATACACTTAGCAACATCTTTATCTAGTAAAGAAAGAAAGGACTTCATCAAGTTTTTCAAAGAAAAACAAATCAATTTTGCATGGTCATATGATGATATGCCAGGATTAGATCCAAATTTAATCATGCATCATTTGAACATAAGAGAAGGAGTAAGACCAGTGAAGCAAAAAATAAGAAAGATGCATCCACACATAGCTTTGCTTGTAAAAGTGGAGTTGGAAAAATTACTAAAAGTTGGGTTTATAAGAGCCATTGATTATGCCCAGTGGATTTCAAACATTGTGCTAGTTTCAAAAGTAGACAAATCTATCAAAATTTTCACAGACTTTAGGGATCTTAATCTTGCATGTCCTAAAGATAACTTTATGTTACCAAGCATAGACACCATCATAGATCTAATAGCGGGACATTCAATATTCTCACTTATGGATGGGTTTAGTGGTTATAATCAAATAAATATAGCACCCAAAGATCAAGACAAGACAACATTTACCTGTGCATGTGGGACATTCTATTGGAATGTCACACCTTTTGGTCTAAAGAATGCTGGAGTGACCTATCAAAGAGCCATGACAACCATATTCCATGACATAATGCACACATTCATGGAGGCCTATGTAGATGATATACTTGCTAAATACCACTCAAGAGAAGAACATCTACCTATCTTAGAGAAAATTTGTGTAAGATTAGAGCAATTAAAAGTAAGGTTAAATCTGAAGAAGTGTGCATTTGGTGTCCAATCAAGAAAGCTACTAGGGTACATTATTTCAAAAAAAGGAATAGAGGTAGACCCTACCAAATTCAAAGCCATCATGGAAATGGAGGCACCTAGAAATATAAGTCAGATGAGATATCTTCAAGGCAGGATTCAATCCATTCGAAGGTTCATCTCTCAATTAGCATAAAAGTGCCATAATTTCACTCAACTCCTTCATAAGGACACAATTTTCAAATGGGCTAAGAAATGTGAAGAAGCCTTCAACTTGTTGAAGAAATATGTAATGAACCCTCCAACTTTGATGCCACCTATAAGAGGCAAGCCTTTAATTCTATACATTTCAGTGACCAAACATTCATTAGGGGCACTCCTAGCTCAAGAAGATGAATCAAGAAAAGAAAAGGCCATATATTACATAAGTAGGACTTTGGTGAAATATGAGTTGAACTATACCTTTATTTAAAGAGCATGTTTGGTCATTGTTTTTTCTTCCCAAAAATTACGCCACTCTATGTTGTCCCACAAAATTTGACTCATTACAAAGATTGATCCCTTGAAATATCTTCTCAGCAAAACAACATTGAATGAGAGACTAGCCAAATGGGTCATGGTGCTAAGTGAATTCAAC
Organism: Chamaecyparis obtusa; assembly: GCA_027943335.1. NCBI lineage: Eukaryota > Viridiplantae > Streptophyta > Pinopsida > Cupressales > Cupressaceae > Chamaecyparis > Chamaecyparis obtusa. The sequence continues at coordinate 1,945,576 of BSBK01000682.1, read as the reverse complement.
ATAGAATATGTGGATCGAAAATCTATCAAGGGCCAAGTCATAGCTAGTCAATTAGCAGAATCACCATTACAAGATGAACATACAATTCAAGTGGAATTCCTAGATTCTGAAATTGTGAATGTTGAAGCAAAAACATGACAATTATATTTTGATGGTTCTTATACACAACATGGATCAGGAGCAGGCATACTTTCAATTACTCCTCAAGGATATACAATTCTGAAATCATACAAATTGCTACTCCCATGCAAAAATAATATAGCTAAGTATGAGGCATTGGTCATTGGTATAAAATTGGCATTGGAATGGAAAGTGACAGAGCTACAAGTCTATGGAGATTCACAACTAGTTATCAATCAAATTAATGATGAATATCAAACTAAATATGACAAGATGATAGCTTACAAAAATATGGTTGATAATCTCAAGAAATATTTCACTCTCATCACATTTGAGCAAGTACCAAGAGATAAGAATAGAGTAGCAAATGCAATGGCTACTTTGGCATCACTTCTCCAAATACCAGATCAAAGCACCAGATATGAATTCCTGGTAGAAGAAGTTGAGCAACCCGCATTTGACCCTACCCATCCTCATACCATTTTTTTGCTCACAGGACATGAATCACCTTGGTATGGAAGAATTTATACTTACTTAAAAGACCAAATCCTACCTATGGACCAAACCAGGAACCAAAAGAAAAGCTTTATATGCCAAGCCTCTCGTTATACCTTAATATCTGACATGTTGTATCATAAGAGTCTAGATGGAATGCTTCTTAGATGTCTAGAGAAAGAGGAATCAGATATAGCCTTACAAGAAATTCACGAGGGGATTTGTGGGTCACATTCGAATGGTTTAACCCTAGCTAAGAAACTTCTTAGGATAGGATATTTTTGGCCCACCGTGGAAAAAGATGCTTGTCACTTTGCTAAAACTTATCGTAAGTGTCAATATCATGGGAACTTGATCTATGTTCTAGCACAAGAACTCCATCCTATGAAAACACCTTGGCCCTTTTATCAATGGGGTTGGACTTAATAGGGATGATTTATCCACCATCTTCAAATGGTCATAAATTCATCATCATTGCAACATAGTTCTTTACCAAATGGGTGGAAGTTGTACCCTTGTCAACTGCTATAGGAAAACAAATATCCTTGTTTATTCTAAATCACATAATTTGTAGATATGATGTCCCTCATGCCATCATAACCGACAATGAAAAACATTTCAAAAACAAGGATTTAAAGGAGTTATGTACAAAATTCCACATGATACATCACTCATCTTCAATATATTACTCCCAAGGTAATGGACAAGCCAAAGCAACAAATAAGAACATCCTAAAGATATTGAAGAGAATGGTGGATAATTCAGGTAGATATTGGCATATACAAATAAACCCAACCTTATGGGCTTATAGGATAAGTATTAGAATGCCAACAAGAGCTACACCATTTTCCTTAGTCTTTGGAGCAGAAGCAGTTTTACATTTGGAGGTAGAAATTCCATCTTTAAGAGTATCCCCGCATGGTTTGATAAGTGAAGAAGATTATAGAGTTGCTAGGTTGCATGAACTAGAACTGCCAGATGAGAAACAACAACAAGCCTTTGATCACTTGAAATTATATCAGAACATAATGTCAAAGACCTATAACAAGCAAATCAAATCAAGGACATTCCAAATAAGCGACTTAGTTTTCCGAGAAAATTCCAAGAATCAAGCAGAAAGAGAAAAGAAAGGAAAATGGGAAGCAAATTAGTTAGGACCTTTTGTGATCACTTCATCTTTTGGGACAGGCACTTATAAATTAGCTGATTGTGATGGAGAAGAATTACAAGAACCTATCAATAGCATTCATCTAAAAAAGTTCTACACATGAAGCAGATGAAAGAATATAGAGAAAAAGAGTATCAAAAAATCAGATGTAAAGCATCCTATTTATTGTATATAGTCAAAAGAGATCTTGAAAATACCAAAAATCATTGAAAAGTAGAAAAGAGCAAACAAACTAGAAATCTAGAAAAGATTTTAAAAAAAAGGTGAAAAATTGGGCATGAAGAAAGCCAAAAACATTCATATATGATCCTCAAAAAGATGTTGTCTTGGTGAAAACCAAGAAAATAGGTGCCTTGATGATATGGAAAAGAAAAAAAAAAGAAAAAATACAAAAAAAAAAATTAAAAAAAAAAGAGAAAAAGTGCCTTGGTGAAAACCTAGCAAATAGGCGCCTTGGTAGCAAAAAAGGGAAAAAAGCTTTAAAAAATAGAAAAAGACATTCAATCAGTGAAAACCTGGTAAATAGGCACCATTGAAAGTCCAAGTCAGTCACATACCTAGTGTGGACAAGGCTTTTGAGGATACCTGGTTTGGAAAACTTCAAGCCAAACAAAGATTAGATGTTAGTCTAAGCATGAAATCAATCCAAAACAAATAAAACTCTAAACTAAGCCACCTCAGATTGAACTTAAATAGGTGCACCCAAGCACTGTTTGATTTGCTCTTGCTTAAGGGGATGTGGGTGTGATCTCTAAGCACTTGGAGCATGTTCCTTATGCATTTTAGGATGGATTGAGATCCATAAAAACCCCATAAATGGCACAAAATAGGTATAGAACACCTGATTTGCCCCTAAGGCCTCAGGGATCAAATGATGCTGAAATGAAGATTAAGCTACATGATGTTTATGCTAAGATTTATTTTAAGCCAAGTATAAATGTGATATAATGTTATGCTTATGCAAAACAATGAAATAAATTATGTTAATCCATTAAAGCTAAATTAAGATGAGCTAAAATGCTTGAAAGTAAGCTAGATTAAGATGATTATGCTAAGTCTAGAGCTAAATGGGCATGATAACAATGCATGAGAATAAAAGCTAAGCTAATGAATTTGCTCTTGAAAGGAGGAGCATTTATAGGATTTGGAAAGGAAGAATGAGTGGCCAGGATCAAAAATCCTCAAGAGAGGCCAAGATTCATTCAAAGGGGAGCACATGGATTGTGCTAGTTCAAGGCTACCTCCTTGTGACAAATGTCACAAGGGCATTAGGTTGAAAGATGGGAGGAATGTGCACAATTTGGGAAATGTGCCTAAGGTCAAAGGGTGTAAGAAAGGGGTGAGGGGCTTCTTAAATGTATGATAAATGCATGTAAGAGGGATAAGGAGGCCTTAAATGCAGTTAATGCATGTAAGAGAAGTTTCTAGAAGTTTGTTGACTTTGGGTTAAACTTAGGAGTTGGTTAACCTTGGTTAGGGAATGTGACAGGATTAGGGGGAGAGGATTAGGATTAGGATTAGGATTAGGACTTTCTAGAATAGTCTAGAATTTCCTTAGGATAAACATAGATTTTAGGAAATAAATAAATATTTATTTATTTCCATGGTTTAGGTTTGAGAATATTTATTAAAATGAATTTAATAAATATGAAGATTAAATATTTAATCTTAATTAAATATTTTGAGTTGGGATTAGGGTTAGGAAATGATGAGATTAACTTTTAATCGAAATTAAAGAAGGATTAGAAGATTCTAGAAGAGGTTAGTGGTCTTAAGAAAATTGACCAAGTTTTGGGTAAAAAATAAATAAATTATCTAGTTTGGGATTTTTGGTCAATTTATTAATTAAATAATTAATAAATAAGAAGATAATGTTTAAATAAGATTTAAACATTTTTGGGAGGGATTCCTTAATTAAATATTTTTAATTAAGATAAAAAGATTTAATGGCATAAAAATAAATAAATAAATTAAATAATTAAATAATTAATTAATTAATTAATGATGATGTCATCAGGGATTTTTCAGAAAATAAAAATACTTTATTTTCTAAAGGATTTTTAGGTGCCTACATTTTGCCCCTCTTTGATGCGATGCCACAAGTGGCATGGCATCAAAGACAAGAAAATAAGATGCCCAAGGCTAGAATTTAGAGGAATGAGGGGTTGTGCCCCTTCAAGAAAATAATGCAAGGAGTAAATGTTGTGGAATTTTCTCGAAAGGAAACAGAGAAGGAAGGACCTAGGAAGAAGGGGAGATAAATAACCAAGCTTCCGAGAGCAAAGATGGGTGAATGCAAGATGAGATGGAATGCAAAATGTAGGATGCAGCTACATGAGAGATGCAAGATGCAAGATTAATCTAGATGATGCAAGATGCAGGGGATTGGGGGAAGCTCCAAGTGCAAATGTGGAGAGCACAACCTAGTTTAATATAGAAATGTGAGAGACCTGCCAAGGATATTGGGATCACGAGGCTTTGTCACCAGTGTTGCATAGGACTGACGCTAAAAAGACACGTAGGGTTGCCTCAGCATCACACATGAAACCCAAAGGAGGCATGGTGGAAATGATGCGGAAGAAACCACAAACACACGACTAACTCATAGAGAGAAGCAAAAGATCAAAAGACCTTACCCCAGATTATCCTCATTCGCAGTGCACCATGATATAAAGGATCGTGGCGACTTTGAGTAGAGAACAATGAGAAGTCATAAAAGATTAACAAGATCCAAAGGACAGAATCCAAGACCAAAATGAGAACTCCAAAAGGACATCCTTTGCCAAGGAGAGAGATTTGATGTGACAGATTGGATTGATGGTGGGAAGATTGGTCTGCACATGTGGAAGGATACATCGACACGGACCTGGTGTGCTTGGTGGAAGATTAGGTCAGATAGGAAGGATACAACTAAGGGGACCCGTGATTAGGCTTAGGTCAGACAAAATAGAAGCATACATCTGTGTGTACCCGATGCCGATGGGGAGAATGAGTGTTGTTGTTCGCTGGAAAATGATGAAGTCAAAGAATAATCACAAGGATCAAGAATAGTCGATAATTGATATTGCTAAAGTACAAGGCTAGGTAGGACAAAGAGTTATGATCAAATGTTGTGGCAGGACTAACAAGGATATGTACAACAAGACGCGAGGATATGTACAATGGACAGGAAAAGAGATACAAGTGGATATGTACAGAAGCTCAGGATTGGGGATAGGAAGATCTCACTATACAAGATATACAAGAAGGATCATGCTATACAAGAGATACAAGATATGGTACAAGATATGTGCAAGAGATGGGATTGCGGATTGGCTGGAGGATTATGGAAAAGAGGAATGCTGGGGGATGGTGGATGGGGATGGGGATGGTAGAAAAAAGGACTGAGATGTTGGGATGGGGGGATGGGAGTTTGATAGATAATGATTCGGTCCACTATGTATGGCACCTGTTTGCCAGGTTTTCACCAACATACTTGTCCAAGGTGCTTGAATTGCCAAGTTTTCACCATTGGACGATTGTTTTTCTTTTTCTTTCTTACTTTTTTTGTATTTTTTTGCTTTTTTCAATTTTTATGGATTTTCTGAATATGTAGATCTGGTTCAGGCATAGAACCTCTTTAAATAGATGATGTTGATTGGATCATTCAAAGGCTCACCTTCTGGTGTAGATAACTGATAAGCTCCAGAGCCGAAGCATGTTGTGACAACATAGGGGCCCAACCAAGTAGGCTCAAACTTGCCTTTCTTTTCTCTATTTGCTTGGACTTTCTGATTTTCTTTGAGGACCATGTCACCGACCTGAAATTGTCTAGGATGGACCTTCTTGTTATAACTCCTTTTGAGTCAGTTCTGGTATGCAACTAGGTGATCATATGCTTGTTGTCTCTTTTCATCTAACAGGTCTAGTTGTGTGAGACGGGCCACACGATAGTCTTCATTAGTGGTGTAGTTCTTCATGGAGACTCGCAATGATGGGAGCTCGACCTCAATCGGCAGAACGGCTTCGGCACCATATACAAGGGAATATGGGGTGGTGCCTGTGGGAGTGCGATAAGAAGTACGGTAGGCCAAAAGGGTGGGATTAATTTGGAGGTGCCAGTCACGACCAGAATCATTGACAACCTTCTTGAGGATTTTCAAGATAGTTTTATTGGTTGCCTCAGCTTGGCCATTTCCTTGAGGGAAATATGGACTGGAGAAATGGTGATGGATGTGGAGTATGGCACACAGATCATCCACATGCTGGTTTTCAAAAGGTGTGCCATGGTCAGTGAAGATGGTAGATGGTATGCCAAAGCGACAAATGATGTGGTAAAGGATGAACTTGGATATTTGAATGCCAGTAGTTAAGGTGAGTGGAATTGCTTCAACCCATTTGGTGAAGTACTTTGTGGTAGTGATCATGTACTTGTGTCCATCCGAGGAAAGGGGAGTGATTAAGCTGACAAGGTCGAAGCCCCAACATGAAAATGGCCAAGGTGGCGCAATGGGCTGCAAGTCTTGTGCTGGTGCGTGAATCAAATTTGCATGTTGCTGACATGGTAAACATTTTCTGACAAACTCACAAGCATCATGCTCCATGGTTGGCTAATAATACCCAACTCAAAGCAACTGCTTAGCTAGAACCATGCCACTTGTATGGGCACCGCAAATGCCAGCGTGGACCTCTTGTAAAGCCAGGATGACCTCATTTGAATCTAAACACTTAGAGAGGATATTGTGATACCCTTGACGATAAAGGGTGTTGGCTACAAGAGTGTAGCGGGAAGCTCTGCGAATAAGGTTTTGGCGTTGGTTATTGGTGAGATGGGGAGACATGATACCATTCTTTAGATATGCATGGATGTCATGGTACCACGGGGACTGGGGACCAACCAAGACACACACCATTTTTGAATCGGCATTCTCATAAGCTGGTGTATGTAGCTGCTCGACTAGGAATTCATATTGTGATGCGTCGCGTGATATTTCTAACAAGGAACCAATAGTTGTCATTGCGTCAGCTGCTTTGTTTTGAAGTCTTGGTATCTGTGTAAACTGTAGATTCAGGAAATGCTCTTTCAATATGTCCATGAGTTCTTTGTAAGGTAGCAGCTTATCATCCTTTGTTTGATATTCATCTAAGACTTGCTTGATAATCAGCTGTGAATCGCCGAACACTTGCAGTTCTGTGATATTCCATTGAATGGCTATTTTGAGACCTAAGATGAGTGCCTCATATTCTGCAATGTTGTTGGTACATGAAAATCCCAACTTGAATGACTTTGGGATGTAGTCACCTTGAGGTGTGACAAATAGGATTCATGCCCCTGATCCATGTGATGTGTAGGAGCCATCAAAGTATAGTTTCCACATGGGTTGTTCTTTGATCATACATAAATGTTCATCAAGGAATTCCATGATTAGTGGATAAGCATCCACCTGTGGTGCTTCTGCTAATTGATTGGCAATGACTTGCCCTTTGATTGCTTTCTGATCTATGTATTGGATGTCAAACTCACTGAGTATCATGACCCATTTTTCCATACAGCCTGTGAGAGTTGTCTTTGATAGTAGATATTTGAGGAGGTCCACCTTTGAAATGAGCTTGATTGTGTGACTAAGCATGTAATGTCTAAGCTTTTGAGTGGAAAAAATCACTGCAAGGCATGCTTTTTCCATGGGTGAGTAATTAAGCTCATAGCTGACAAGAGTTCGACTAATGTAGTAGATGTCTCTCTCTTTGTTTTCATCATTATGCTGAGCTAGGAGTGCCCCCAGTGCTGTAGTGGTTGCTGAGATGTAGAGTATGAGAGGGCATCCTAGAACTGGTGGTACTAGGATTGGGGAATTGGCTAGATACTCCTTGAGCTTATCAAAGCTTCTTTGACATATGGGATCCCATTTGAAGCTTGTGTCTTTGCATAAAAGATGCGTGAAAGGTTGGCACTTGTCTGCCAGTTGAGAAATGAACCGACGTACTGATTGAAGCTTTCCTTGTAGGCTTCTGAGCTATCTGAGCGTTCTTGGGGGAGGCATTTTTGTTATTGCTTTGACCTTTTTAGGGTTAATCTCTATGCCTCTTCATGATACTATGAAACCTAGGAGCTTTCCAGATGTAACACCAAAGATGCATTTCTTTGGATTGAGCCGTAACCCATAGTGCTGCAAGCGATCAAAAACACTCTCAAGAATGTCAAGGTGTTCATGGCGTGTCTTTGATTTTGTAAGAATATCATCCACATAGTCCTCTAGGATCTTGTGGATCATGTCATGGAAGATTGTTGTCATCACTCTCTGATATGTGGCTCCTGCATTCTTTAGACCAAAGGGCATCATGTTATAGCAAAAGGTACCCCATGGAGTGGTGAATGTTGTTTTGTGTTGGTCTTCTGCTGCTATATGAATCTGATTGTATCCAGAGAAACCATCCATTAGTCACAACATTTTATGGCCCACTGTAAGATCTACGATCATGTCTATGTTAAGTAGTGGGAAATCATCTTTAGGACATGCCTTGTTTAGGTCCCTGAAATCTGTACAAATTCAGATGTCGCCGAAAGGCTTTGTGATAGGTACCATGTTGGAGATCCAATCTGAGTAATCTATAGCTCTGATAATCTTTGCATCTAGGAGCTTTTCTAGTTCTGATTTTACCAATAGAGCTACTTTGGGATGCATTTTGCGTAGCTTCTACTTTACTAGCTTAATATTGGGATCCACAGCTAGATGATGAACAACAAGTTTAGGATCAAGTCCAGGCATGTGTGCATATGACCATGCAAAGTTCGTAGTAGCTTCTTGAAGTAACGCAGTGAAAGCCATTTCTTCACCTTCTGTCATGTTGGCTGCAATGTAGGTGATCCTTGGACATTCCTCTGTACCCAAGTTGACTGGCTTGGTTTCTTCTATGATGATAGGCGACTGCTCAGGTCTATAATCCTGGATGGGAGGAAGAGGCAAGTCTTCATCTTCTAGCGCTTGAATTGCCAAGTTTTCACTAGAAGATAAGCTCTTTATTTTTACTTTTTTGGAATCAGAATGTGCCCCAGAAGGGTTTTCACATAAGGACTCATGTTTTATTCTTTCTATTTCTCTTTTGTAGCTAAAGCTTGCCTCCTCTCTGAAGTATCCTTCTGGGTCAAGCTTATAGATGTGAGTTGACTCTGAATTGTGAATTGATTGCGGGCCTGATGCCCCCATGAATTCTAGGAGTGCTTTCATGCTTTGGAACTCATCGATGTGTGCAATGCTTGGTTGGTCCCAGTCTATGAGTTGAGGGTGAATGAGGGGAAGTTCTATGAGATTGATGGCAAGTTGTCAGAGGATAGAAGTCCCCAAGAGGGTGTCATCGTCAAAGATATCATCATAAGATCTGATTTCTTTTTCTTCAGGGATGTCTTCGATCTCTACGAGGTCATCTTGGCTATTTAAGAGGGGAACGCTAGTCATGTTGGTGCCCCTAGTTGCGGTATTGGGCCCTTGTATATGTAGGTGAGGGGTATTAAAGCCAAGACCCTGATGTTGTGGGTTCTTGGATGCTGTAATTGGGTCTTTTCTTCCACCTTCTTGTGGTCCTAGACCACCACCTTGGTAGTTCCATTGCTTAGTAGTGTACTTGTGTGATTGTGGGTATTTATCCTTGAAGTAGCCAAGAAGTTGTTTGTCAGGTGGTGGGGGATCTTTGTACAACCACCTATTAATGTCAGGATCCATTTCTTGACTATTTAATGTGCCATGGGATTCAAAAGTCATGGGTCCCATTCTCTTGATTTCATGATGCTCTTCAATAGGCTTGCTTTGGTGACTCGGGCGCCCTTGGGTATGTGGATCACGTGGGAGGGCCCCTACGACAAATGCATCATGTAGGTTGTATTCACCACAACCCTGGTTATCGATCTTGATGGAAGAAAGGGTGGAGGTGAGGATGGTTTCTGGATCGCAATGGGATCAGGATGAGCTGGCAATGGAAGTACCAATGTCAGTTCCAGGACAATGAGTGGAGTGAGGGAATGGTGCTTCCATCGCATGACAATATGCAAAGGGTTGGGGGTCAGCATGGATGGTAACCTCAATGCCTTGATGCAAAAATTTGTTGCACTGATGGTAAGTAGATGGTACAACATTGATGGAATGAATCCATGGTCGGCCTAGGAGGATATTAAATGGTAGGTCAAGATCAACAACATGACAAATAGTATCCTGTGTTGCTGGGCCCAGCTGAATGGGAAAAGTAATGGTACCTTCAGAGGTACACTCCAAATTGTCATAGGCTTTGATAGTGATTACTTCATGTGCTATATCGGCCTGGGTGAACCCAATCTGCTGAATGAATTTCAAAGTACACAAGTTCAGGGCTGATCCATTATCTATTAAGACCTGTTTGATGGAAAAGTCTTTGACTATGACGGTGATGCAGAGAGGGAGAGTATGGTTAGGTGTAATGTCTAGTATGTCAGATGTTTTGAAGGATAAATCATAGGCTACAGATAGATGTCCCACAAGGGTCTCAAACTGGGTGGTGTTAATGTATGTGGGGACATGTTCTTCTTTGAGAGCTCGGTTAAGGATCTCCTAATGGAGAGGTGAAGTGAGAAGAAGGTCCAAGATGGATATTTGGTCTGGTGTGTTCCATAGATGTTCTATGAGGTTGTACTGTGCATTGTGTGCATTATGTGTTGGCCTTGGACGGGCACCAGCAACAGTTATCCAACCCCTGCGGGTAGTAACAGCACATTGACGATCTGCACCTCTGACATGGATGGCATTGATTGTGGACTCAACTTGGGTTATACATCCAACAATATTGTCATAATTGATATAGGTAGTAGTGTGATCTTCTTTCTTACCCTTGCCATGGTTCTGGGGATGATTGGCTTTAGTTTGGTTGTTCCCAGCATTGTGTTGTGGGAACACATTCTGATAAATTTGCAAATTGGCATTTGGCAAGGCTTGAGCAGGTGTATCTACTTGAATCTCTTTTGGATCAATGAGATCTTGGATATAGTTTTTGAGTCTCATACACTTCAAAGTAGTGTGTCCTTTGACATGATGATAATCACAGTACTCATGATCTTTGTACCAATCAGGCTTGGGAGTGGTATCATCAACTGGCTGAATGGGTGGATATGTGATCAAGTTGGCCTTGGCCATTCGGTGAAAGATAACATCTAGAGGTTCACCCAGTGGTGTGAAGGTCTTCTTTGGATAATTTTGAGCTCTGGGTTTGTTCTTCTTGGGAGCAATATTGACAACATTGACTTGATTGTTTGGATTACCTTGATAAGCTTGATGGGCTAGTTGCTGATAATTCTGTTGGTTATTCTGAGAATGATATTGTTGTGTGGGTTGTTGATGGACTTGAGGAGATTGCTGATGGATGGGTACTTGTTGTTGTTGGTATGCAGGATTTGATGGAGGACTAGCCATGACAAATTGGACATGCTTGGTGTCAGTGACTCCATCAGTAACAACGTTCTTGTTATGATTTTAGTAACGAGATTTATCATTGCTGGGTTTTTGGGCATCATTTTTTAAGTGTCAGATTGTGCCTTCATCTAGGAGGGCCTTTTCAATACCTATCCCCTTGCTCTTGATATCTTGATAGGTTTGGAGACAATTCATCCTCATGAAATGGGATAGCTTAGGATGCAGATTATCAATAAAGATTTTGGTCAAATGCTTTTCAGGTGGCTGGTATGATAACCTGGTAGTAAGGTTCTACCACCATTGCAAGTATTCTGCTAGGCTTTCTCCATCTTTCTATTTTGAATTGCAGAGGTCTAACAAGGTCAACTCATTCTCAACATTGCGGGCATAGTGGGCGATGAACTTCTCAGAAAGTTCGGCAAAGGTTGTGATAGTCCCACAGGGTATTTTGTAGAACCACTCAACAATGGTTCCTCCCAAGCTTTTGGGGAATAGGCATAAGAGATAGTTATCACTATAAGCCACTTCTTGGCATGCCATATAGAATTCTTTAATATGATTGACTGGATCTCCTTTCCCCTGATATTTATCAAACTTAGGTGTCTCAAAGTGCTTGGGGAAAGGTATAGCGGCAATGGACCGGTCAAACGGATAAGGACACACCTCCTCAAACTTGTAAGTTTTGTTCTTAGTACCAGTTTGAAGCTCTTTAAGAGCATTCTTCATGGCTTCCCATTCAACATTGATTGGTGTTTGAGCGGGTACTCCCATTTGAGGTGGGTTTTGTTGAGTGGGATATGAAGATGGCCCAGTGGGATAAGTAGATTGGATTGGATTTTGGAGTGATGTTTGCTGGGGATATTGTTGATGCAGCACAGGGGGATATTGTGATGGTGGATATGAGACTACTTGCTAGTGTTGTGGGATGACTGAGACTTGCTGCTGTGACTAATAGGAGGAAACTTGTTGCTGTTGGGGAATGATGGGGGTTTGTTGCTGTGACTAGAAGTATGGTTGCTGTGGGGGTGGCTGGTGGAATGATGTAGCTTGTTGGTAAGATGGTCCTTGCTGAACTTGGCTCTGTGGTTGACCGATATAAGTCGGGTGCATTCCCATATTGCTTAAGGGTGGAACTGATGTAGGGAAGCCTGAAGCAAAGGGTGACTAGGCAAGATAACTTGCGAAATGGGATGAACTTTGTTGTTGAGGTGGAGGAACTTGCTGAAAAGCACTGGGTGTTGGGAATGGATAGCTCATGAAGGATGAGGTTGGTGGAGGTTGAGATGGTTGTTGTTGTGCTGCTTGTGAGAAGGTGGCTTGTTGGTTTGCAAATACGGATGTAGGAGAGTGAGTTGGTATTCCAAAGGCTTTCATGTCTTCTTGAGTGAGACCCCAACAAGGACCAGTGTGAGGTGGGAATTGTGTTGCAGCGGATGCCAGGAAGGTAGATGTGATGGGAGTTTGGGACATGAATGGTGGTTTTGAAAAACCCATGGAAGGCATTCCTATGGTGAAGGCATTTTGCTGGGCTTGTGCCTAGGTAGATGCTTGTTGGGGGGGAAATGAAGAGAACGCTTGCATTCCCCATGAAAAAGGTGATGTGGAAGTTTGCTGATTTTGACAGGGGAATGATTGCGCTGCCCCCAGAGTAGATGATGTAGAGGGTTGCTGGGTGAAAGAGGGAAACGATTGCGTTGACCCCTAAAATGATGGTGTGGATGCTAAAGCTTGCGGATTGAAAGGAAAAGATGATCGCGTCCCTCCTGGCACAAAAGGTGTGGATGTGGAAGCTTGTGAAGTGAAGGGGAAGGGTGATTGCATCCCTCCCAGAGTGAAAGGTGTTGCTTGGCCTATGGAAGATGGCGGGACTTCTTGTGCAAAGGTTTGTGTAAGAGGTGGGAGTTGATTCTGGGACAAGCATTGGATTTGTGCAAGAGTTTGAGTAGCCATGGCGGATGATGAAGTACCTGTGATAGGGAATGGAGTAGATGGTGTTACAGCTTGTGTTATAGGATTTGCAAAGCTTCCTTGCAGAAGAAGGGGAATGGCAGAGGTTTCTTGTGATGTTTGCAAGGTTGGATCAAGGAATGGTTGGATAAATGGAGAGTATAATTGTGTTGGGATTTGGATAGTACTTATGGGAATGAGAGGATGGAGATATGGTGGAATGGAAGTCTGTGCTTGTGTAAAGTTAGTGAACATGCTTTGCTGGTTTTGGGCCATGAATGTATTGACTACTAGTGGATTCTCTGGATGATTCACAAATGTTTCTATTGCCAGAGGAGCCGAGGGGATATTGGGATCATCCCATGTATTTCTGATTTGTATTTGGGGATCATAGGCTATCATTGCCCTGGTAAAAATGTTGGGATCAGATGAATTGGTGATTGGATAAAGATTCATGTTCCTTCTTTTTCTAGATCCGGATCTTGTCTCGACAGGCATGGAGATGTAGATGCTAGATGGATGCAAGATGCTTCCTAAAAGACTCTAAAGGATGATAGATGCAAACTTAAGGAACTTCTAAGGATGATGAATTTCTAAGATGTAATGCAAGGATTGATGAAATGCTTGGATTTGGATCAAGGATGGTGGAAGATTGATGGGAGCTGGTGACAAATTGGTAAACAAGCTTGGTGATAATGGAGGCTTGATGGGATGTTCTGATTTGGGTCAAGATTGGGTGGAGGATTGGTGGGATGCTGGTGGAAGATTACTAAGTGTCAACAATGAGCTATTTTTCCCGATGGAGGATCAGTGGTAGGATTTGTCCAACCTAGGATAGACTAATGATCTTCGATCAACTGGATTCTTATCAATACAAGCCAATCTCTTGCTCGAGATGATGAGGCTATGCAAGGACAAGTTGGATTTCCTTTAGACAATGCTCTGTCAAAAAGGGGATGATTTCTAATTTGGGATAAGGGATGGAAACAACTCAAAAGTTTTGAACACTAAGTACTTGTGGATTTGGATCTCTGGATTTGGTGCAAATGGATGGTGAGTTCTGATTTGGATATTGGATGCTGGATTTGGATGAAGGATATGGGACTCTGATTGTGGATTGCTGATGGAAAGATGGTGAAGGATGATGGAACAATGCTTTCTCTAAAAGGATGATGCAAATGCATTTGAGATGGATGATCTATGATGCTGCTAGGAAGATGATGGTGAATGCAGCTAAGGACTTAAGAATGCAATTAAGGATTTGGTGATGATGCTGAGATGAAACTAGGATGAAGGACTGCCGAGATATGATTTTAAGATCTGAAGGTAGAATGGACATGCGATGGATCCTATCTAATCTTCTCTTTCAAGACTGATGTAGCGATGGTTCACTTGGAATCGGTAGGCAAACTATTTGACTCTTGCGTTATAGCCAATATTATCAAGCTTTTCTTGATATTTTTCTTCTGCTTGGGTTGCTTGGATAGAGGATTGATGGCTTTTAAGGTTTCTTTCTGCAACTTTCTTCTCTTGATAAGCTTTGGATTTGGGCAACTTAGCTTTCAGATGTTTGATCAAATTGGGCATAACTTTGGGGAAATTCTGATAAATTGGCTTGAGACAAAAAGGTTCTTTGGATATCTGACCCAAGGGGTTCTTTGCAAAATGTCTTGAGTATCTCAAACTGGGTTTGTTGAAAAATTTGATGTTTCCTAATGGCAAAGGATAGATTTCAACAAAGATTTTTGGAAAAGCAATCTCCACAAGGGACAAAGCAACCTTGTGGGATACAAACAGGATAACTGACTCTGATAAAGCTTTGAAAGTGTATGTTCCAACAATGTTTTCATGGAGTATTGGTTGTCAAGCACTTCAAATAGATCTACCTAAGGAAGGTGAGTATCAAAATCGATTTCCCACAGCTTGGTACCCCCTAGAAGGGAATACAAATGGTGAGTAATCTTGAGGCAACCCGGTAAACCCCTTGGAATCGGTCCTTGCACAAGGATTTTGATACTTTCGGATGTAGATAGGGTAGCCTCTATTTTATCAGGTTTTTAATAGTTCTGTGGAGTTTCCATACCCGGTTATGCTGACCGCCTGTGACTCACTTAAGAGCCTAGCCAACAACGCTGGGGGAGGAATATTTACCTGTCCCCAGACATTTGCATTTGGCACAAAATGCCTGTGGATTAGGAGATATAAGTGAGTACTTTTTGCCTTCACTTTATTTATATACCAGCCGGGGGGATCCCGGTTTGAGGTCGTTCTCCGAGGAGGAAGCGCTTGTCTCCCTGGACAGGCCTTGCTAAAAGTAGAACAAGTGAAGTTGTCCGAGTCCAAATGTTCTACGTTGCTTACTTTAACAGGTTTTACAGAAAATAAAAGCTCCTAGATGCACATCAAGCAAGTTGTTCTTTTTCTCAATTTGATTAAGTGATGATTTTGAACTTTGAAATTGAAGACACAAGTGTTTAAGATTTGATTTGTTCTTTCTCCAAAAAAGTAAACGATTTGAGCGATTGCAATTTCTTTCCTTTGGGCATTCAAGATTGAGATTTGCGTGTTGATTTAGAACTTTGAAAAGAGCTTTGTTTTATCCTTAGATCATTCAAGATTGAATTTGTGCTTTGCTTGAATTGAAAAGGAGGGAATAGAGATGCTTGTTCTTTCCAACTTAGATCATTCAAGATTGTGTTTGATTTTCAAAATGATAATGACTCTTAGGACCTAAGTTCTTTTCCTTAGTTTCATTCAAGATTTGTTTGACTTTTGCTTTTTATGAACCTGAGAAAAACTTAAGGCAAAAACAAAATCCACAGTGATATTATCTAGCTAATACGTGATACTGGAAAATGCACAGGCGACACCAAAAATACTCCCAAGCGGCAGCGGACTGATTACAGGTGCCAGAGAAAAATGCCTAGACGATAGAGAAATGATACCAAGCGACAACAAAATATTCTGAGGTGACAACAAAAATCTCCCAAGAGAAAGCAAGATAAGCATAGGTGACACTTAATCAGGCACAAGCGACACTTAAAAATCCATAGGCGATAATGAAATGAGAATAGGCAATAGCAAGTTGTGCAAAGGCGACAGTAAAAAGCTAGGCTAAGCGACAGTGAAATGATCTTAGGTGACACTTAAACAAGCCCAGGTGACACTTAAATATGCAGAGGTGACACATAATTATTCCCAGGTGATAATGAAATGGTCAAAAGGCAGATAGCAAAATGAGAATGCGTGGCAGGGAGACATACGTAGGCTATAGTGAAATGTTCCTAGGCGGTACTTAAATATGCAAAGGCGACACTTAATCATTCGCAGGTGACAATGAAAAGTGCACACGCGATAATAGAAATGTCGATAGGTGATAATGGAATGGTTACACGTGAGACTTCTGTACGCGGAGGCGTAAATGTTTATTTTACAGGCGTGATTATTTCCGTTACAGGTGACAGAAAAGAAGTTTTGACAGAATAGAAGTTGTCGAGGATAGAAATCTTCATAACATAGGCGTCGATACAGAGCTCATAGGCATGATCAAACTCTTTGTAGGCATGACTGAACTATGTCTAGGCATGACCGAACTTTGTGTAGGCGACATTTCATCTGTTTCCTACAAATACGAGAATACAAAGCATGATATAATCAAGTGATTGTGGGTTTGGGTCCCACCAGGCGTGCTAGAATGTGGACAAGGCTTTTGAGGATACCTGGTTTGGAAAACTTCAAGCCAAACAAAGATTAGATGTTAGTCTAAGCATGAAATCAATCCAAAACAAATAAAACTCTAAACTAAGCCACCTCAAATTGAGCTTAAACAGGTGCACCCAAGCACTGTTTGATTTGCTCTTGCTTAAGGGGATGTGGGTGTGCTCTCTAAGCACTTGGAGCATGTTCCTTATGCATTTTAGGACGGATTGAGATCCATAAAAACCCCATAAATGGCACAAAATAGGTATAGAACACCTGATTTGCCCCTAAGGCCTCAAGGATCAAATGATGCTGAAATGAAGATTAAGCTACATGATGTTTATGCTAAGATTGATTTTAAGCCAAGTATAGATGTGATATAATGCTATGCTTATGCAAAACAATGAAATAAACTATGTTAATCCATTAAAGCTAAATTAAGATGAGCTAAAATGCTTGAAAGTAAGCTAGATTAAGATGATTATGCTAAGTCTAGAGCTAAATGGGCATGATAACAATGCATGAGAATAAAAGCTAAGCTAATGAATTTGCTCTTGAAAGGAGGAGCATTTATAGGATTTGGGAAGGAAGAATGAGTGGCCAGGATAAAAAATCCTCAAGAGAGGCCAAGATTCATTCAAAGGGGAGCACATGGATTGTGCTAGTTTAGGGCTACCTCCTTGTGACAAGTGTCACAAGGGCATTGGGTTGAAAGATGGGAGGAATGTGCACAATTTGGGAAATGTGCTTAAGGTCAAAGGGTGTAAGAAAGGGGTGAGGGGCTTCTTAAATGCATGATAAATGCATGTAAGAGGGATAAGGAGGCCTTAAATGCACATAATGCATGTAAGAGAAGATTCTAGAAGTTTGTTGACTTTGGGTTAAGCTTAGAAGTTGGTTAACCTTGGTTAGGGAATGTGACAGGATTAGGGGGAGAGGATTAGGATTAGGATTAGGATTAGGACTTTCTAGAAGAGTCTAGAATTTCCTTAGGATAAACATGGATTTTAGGAAATAAATAAAGATTTATTTATTTCCATGGTTTAAGTTTGAGAATATTTATTAAAATGAATTTAATAAATATGAGGATTAAATATTTAATCTTAATTAAATATTTTGAGTTGGGATTAGGGTTAGGAAATGATGAGATTAGCTTTTAATCAAAATTAAAGAAGGATTAGAAGATTCTGGAAGAGGTTAGTGGTCTTAAGAAAATTGGCCAAGTTTTGGGCAAAAAATAAATAAATTATTTATTTTGGGATTTTTGGTCAATTTATTAATTAAATAATTAATAAATAAGGAGATAATGTTTAAATAAGATTTAAACATTTTTGGGAGGGATTCCTTAATTAAATATTTTTAATTAAGATAAAGGGATTTAATGGCATAAAAATAAATAAATAAATTAAATAAATAATTAATTAATAAATGATGATGTCATCAGGGATTTTTCAGAAAATAAAAATACTTTATTTTTTAAAGGATTTTTAGGTGTCTACACCTAGTAGTCATCCTTGTAAATATTGCATTCACCAGTATTTGTACATATTGCATAATAAAATCCCACAGTTGCATTTGCAAGTACTTAGGATTTTGGTCACCTAATCTACAAATTGTCCTAAGCCCAACAGTGAAATCACATCAAACTGGGGGCAATCTATTCTAAAGGAGGGAGGATTCATCAAAAGCAGACTTCAATTAGACATCGAATCAATTTATCAAAACACAAGTGAAACACTCAATCAAATCCTAATCCTAAATCCAACGTCAACCAAACGTAAAACTTGATCCAAAATTTCACAAGACCTTATCTTTATCAGGATTAAAATTATGAAATGGATGGAACTATACTTGAAAGATGGATTTGAAAAATAGTGCAATTCTTTTCTAAAGTGTTGACTTGATTGATGAAATCATGTCTTTCTAGCAAGTCGATGAAAGTTTTAAACTAGACAAGCAATAATGAAAGCATGATATTTTGTTGATTTCTGAATGATTGTCTTAAGATCAAAGTTTTAAAGCATGTATTATTTGTCTAAGGATGTGATCATCAAATAATCATCGAGGATTTGTACATGTGATGAAACTAAGATTTTTGTTTGTTTACGTAAAAGGATACCTTGGATATTTTGATGTTAAATATCATAATACCAAAATCCACTTGCAACATAAAATCTGACAAAATTGGTATTCACACTCTCATGATTGACTCCAATCAGTGATAGTCATAACAAAGGATGGGAACGCAACATAAGAGGTGAAAAAGGTATTCATATCATCATAGTTGAACTAGTGATGATTTTACTAAATTCAGACATCACAAACCGCTCAATGATGAATATAAGCTCCAAATTTTTGAATAGTGACAGTTAGTTGCATACATCTTAGATTAAATGCATTTAAAGTATTTGCCTTTCTTAGCATAAAAAAAAATTTGCAAGTATAAAATAGAAAGGGGGTGGAGTTCAATAAAAAATCAAAGGAACATCAAAACCTATATGTGATCGAGTGTGTTGGAAATCAAAAATCAAATCAAGGGTGCATTTCATTATTTCACTTGCATTTGTTAAAATCATTTTATCTTGCATTCATTTAGGACTTCTCCCTAAGTTCAATTAAGTTCACCACATTTATTTTGCATCAATTTTCATTAAAGTTAATAACATTAGTTTGCATCATTTAATTTAAAGTTATTAGGTGACATTGCATTAGGTTGCATTCATTTTAAAGATCCATCTCATTTAGTGCTTTCTGTTTAAGAAATCATTCATCATTTTTAAATCCATTAAGTGCATTTACCATTGCATTCATTAGTTAATGTTCATTGCATCCATTAAGTCATTTCATTCAAATAGGCATAAGTTTATCATTTAGTTCATTCAAAAACATTGCACATTGCATCATTCATCTAAATCCATTCATTTGAAAATCTCATTTATTTCCATCATACATTATATATCATGGCATTTACATCATTCATCCATATAAAATATAACAGTCAGGATCATATACATAATTAATCATTAAATATCCATATACATTCATTACATCATATAGGTCCATCACATTTTGCATATCATAAATCCATTACATTCATATCCATTACATATCGATATTATCAAAATAAATACATCCATATATTCATAAGTACCATTACATCACATTAACCATAAAATCATTACATCGTCATACAATTCATTTAGGTATCATTTGCATCCATAAACCATTAAAAACACCATACATCATAAATCATTACAAATCAGTTAAAGTCCATATCGTATACATTCACCTATTTCTATGTCATACATAAGACAAACATTAAAGCATAAATAGAACATGTGCATTCATATCATCAACTGCATCATAGAAAAGCATAAAACAAAGCATATAGGAGATAGAATCATATAGATCTACATATCATAGCAAAACACCTGAAAAAAATGAAGTCCAACACATAATTACAGCACATAAAGTAAATCTATCAACTAAGTATCAAACTCCATGGTACCATCATCATGAAACATCAGGAAATCAAAGTCTATCAAAGAATCATAAACATAAAGAACATCAACTGGTAAAAAGGATAACAACGGAGTCCAATGTCTCGATATAAAAAATGGGATCATCATGTACATCAAAGAATAAAGAATATATGTCAGCTCAAAATATAAATCAACTCCCAAAACCATCGGCACCATCAGCACCATCAGGACCATGATCACTATCAGGAGGTCTGCTGGAACTAGCATGTAAACCATGTTGGCTCATAACAGCCATGAAGGTCTGCATCATCGAACTTAGCTAAGTAACCTACTATCTCATCTATAGCATCTTAGACTATAATGATCTAACATCTGAGTCTAAGGCTGGTGCAAAAGTCTATGCTGGGGCTTGGATAGGAGTCAGTGGAGGAGCCATGGAAGAAGATGAAATAGAAGAAGATGGAATGGAAGAAGATGGAATAGAAGAAGATGGAATGGATAAAGATGGAATGAATGAAGAATAATATGGAAGAACTGAAGAAGATGGCATGGCAGAAGAAGAAGGAGCATGTACTGGAGGAGCCTGTGGGATAACATGTGGGATAACTTGTGGAGGAGCTTGTGGAAGAGGATCCTGTGCTGGTATGCCCTATGCTTGATCTAAAAAAAATTGTGCGGCCTAGGCATCAATATCAGCAGCTACCTGAGCATCCACCTGTCTCAAATGTCGGACCCTATGATGACCATGTTTGGCTATAGGATCCACAATAACCCGATGCAAAACTCTATCCACACCACCACCCCTAGGAGGAATAAGCGAGACAACAATCACTAGAATCACAACTCTACTTCATGCAACTGCTTGCCTACCCCGTCATCCTCGATGACCTCATCTACGATGACCCCCACCATCATCATTTGACACCTCAATCCTAGGCACCCTCTCTGTTTGATCTGTGAACCTCAAAAAAGGGTTCTGAGTGAACCAATTTGCATACTCATATGTTGTCCCCACATCTATAATATGGTCTCTCCTATCCAGTGATAGGTGACCTAACTGCTCTGCCTCCTGCCGAGCTATCCTATAATCAATCCTGGGCCCCATAGCGATCGCTCCACTTGAATCTGAGCATACATAGCTAAACCCTGAGGCATGCCCTGTGTCCACCCATAATGTCATAAAAATTGTAAGAAGTAGAATCTCTCAATGATATGAGGAGTGCGCCCTATCATCCATCGAAGAGAACACATGAAAGGAAGCTTAGAAACATCCTCTAGCCAAGCCTCACATCCAATATAAGGTCACCATATGACTTGATCAACATCATTGATCATCTGACGCCAGTAATCCAACTTGCCCAAATGGGCCTACACTACCATGCCTTGATACATCCAGGCAAAAGGCCACTCAAGATCATGGTGACGAACAACAATAGGCCTAGTAACTAGGATGTGCTCCCATGTCCATAGCTGTAGCAAAATGACTCTAGTAGATAGAGTCATTAAATGATGATAAACAAATGAATGCAACTCATGGTATAGCTATGTTAAAACATAAGAACCCCATCAAACCGTCGGGGCTGAGCCATTAGGTCCTCAAGAATGTGCCCCCAACCAACAATGAACCCATGCCCTCGGTGATTAGGGAGAAGGAAGCCACCAATAAGAGTACCCAAAACTATTGGAAGAACTGGGAAAGATGGGAACTGGGCCCACTAAATATGGTCATCACCAATTTTTGGGTCCTGGAACACCCACCGACAAGTTGTACCATCATAAACCTGATCATAGAACACCAACTCTCTATGTGTAGGGATGCAGAGGATGCGGTACACATCCTCGGGAGTGATGGTCATCTCTCCCATGGGTAGGTGGAATATGTTATGGTTAGAGTGCCACCTCTCTGCCATAGCAGTAATCAATCCCTGATTCACCCAGCATCGATGTAGGACAAGCAAGAACGATAGGCCACATCTGCCTATATGTTGGCAATCCGCACTACTCAAATCGTCGATCATGTTGAAAGGTAGAGGATACAAACCTTGAACAATGAGCAACTTAAGCTCAGCCTACAAAAAGAAAGTTTAAATCACATCAGTTTTGAAAACAATATCTTTTGAATTATCCAAACTCAATCAAACATTTAAAAAAAATCAATCAAACTACAATCAATTTTCCTGATTCTATTCAGAGAGGATGGAAAATTTATCAGCATCCATCATCTAAATCGAGATTGACAATAAAAAATTCAAACTAAATTGACTCAAATTGACATCCTACAACTTGCTACCAAATCAGGTTTGTTACCTAAGCCAATCAACTGATTGACAAGATTGAACGATTCGGAAAACTGACTTAGTCATTGGCATTTTTTTCCTAACAGAGTAAAAGTGCTATTTTAATGATTAAATGTGCTAAAAGGCAAAAGCGCAACTAAAAATATTAAAAGCACAAGTAAAATTGGTAAAAGCATTCTTTTATGGTGTAAGTGCTAAAACAACTTGTACGCGCTAAAAGAAATGTACGTACACACTATTTAAAACATCAAAAGCACAATTGAATTTATACACGCTAGAGAAAATTTAAAATGTGAACTAAGCCCTAAATCCTACATGTGAATGCACTATTAAAAGATGTGGAAGTGCTATTAAAAACTGTGGAAGCGCTAAAAGGGAGGTGTATGCGCTATTAAAAGGATTAAAAGTGCTATTTAATTTTCAAAAAGGAAAAAAAAAAGGGGGGGGTTTTCTAAGAAAAAATCATTTTTTTTTCAAATTAAATACATTTAATTGACAAAACAAGTTGTTGGGGTACATACCGGAGGTCCATAGCCAGGTAGTCGTAGGTATCGACGTCCTTGCTTGAACTGGTGCTCATGAATCAGGATAACCATGATGACTCAGTTCAGAGAAGTAAGAGAGAAAAGTCAAATAGCTAAGTGAAAATGAATAGTGAAAATGACTTTTTACCCCTATATATAGGCCATTTTGACCTAAAAAGGGCATCTTTGACTAGAAAAATGACCAGGGACCCAAATTTTTCACCAATTCTACCAAATCAGGGGCATTTGTCATCAAACGAATGTAAATTTAATATAAAAAATGAAATCAAAATTCATTATAAATTGACCTAATTGATGCAAAACTGACCTAAACTGTCATATTTTTCAAATGCCTATCAAATTTCATTTTATTTCTGAGGGGGCATACACTCGAATAATCAGAAACAATAGCAGTATCATCGAATCAAGGGCACAACCATCAAATCAGAGCATAATCTTTTATCAAAAAAAATTTCGCTTATCAATCGAAAGGGGCATTAAACATCGAATCAGATCAAATCAAATATCATATTAGGCATTTCATCATCAAATCAACCATCAGGACATCAAATCCAATCGAACTTAATTAGAATTGACATCTTCTATCCAACATTGCAATCGGCCATCGACAGAATCAGGGCATCATATCACTTGAATCAAGACATTCTTTAAATCAACACGCTTTGCATGTCAACTCAAAGAGGGGCATTTGTAATCACTGAAAATTGGACAAGATCATTTAAGTGAGAAATCAAGGCAAAAACCAATGCAAATCAATCGTATCAATGCAATTAAATCAAAACAAGTTAAAATCAAAGAAAAATTTGCAATCAAGCTAATAATCTGAATTAATTGAAAATAAAAAACCATTAAATCAATTTGAATCAAATAAATCATGATTAACCAATCAATTGTGTAATTAATCTAATTAATTACATAGTTCAATTTAAATCAAATCAACCCATTTAAGGGGTACACATGGCTAAACAAATTAAATAAATTCAATTAATAAATTCCTATTTTCTCGCAACCACCAAATGGGAGGAAAATGAATCAACCAATAGGAATTGAGGACCAAGCTCACATGGATGAGACCTAAATTGAATCTCAACCACTCACTTGGAGGATGCATCTTGTCCACTCATTTGGTCTTCTTGTCCTGATGCAAGAGAAGGGATAGGAGGGGCTAGAAGATGGCACACCCTAACCTGATCCACCTTGCTCAACAACACATGAAAGTAACAACATACAACAGTGAGAGAGAGAGTGCAGAACTTTCATATATTATCTTCAAATTGATTCATACATGCTGGGTTGTAAGGCCTTCCCAATTTCAGCTAGATATTACAATCAAGTAAATAAGTCCTCAAACATTAGAGGATCTATAGATAATCTCTAATCTTCTATCTTCTACCAACACTTCCTCCAAACTGACTCCCTAAACTCTAACCTAACAATTACATTTATACAAGAGCCTATTGAACCAAGTCGGCCTTCAGATCCATAATCAACAGAAGGAATGACCAGATCTAGGTCCACACGCTTCCCGACGATGGATACCAACATTAAATCTGTGACCCAAATTAAATGCACAAGTCAGCCTCAAAAGAAATCCAAAATAAACAACTTGGTAAGCAAGCAAAACTAAGTGCCAGACAAGCATCACTGAGCACCAGGTAAATTCACCAAGCGCCAAAGAGATAACCGACCAACACCGACAAATAAAGGAAACTAAGCAAAACCAAACCAACTCGGTCAAAGTAGGAACCGAGCAACACAAACAAACTCAAATATGTTTTTGGTGACACAGGATTGCCAAGGACCCTAGATGCTCCTGCATTAGACACCTAGGGTAATTTGAAATGATTCTCTGAATCATGAAATAGGTATGATCTGAGCTGCATCCAACTCATACTGTGAAATCCAAGAACTATCTTCAATCGGTCTATTCTTCCACTTTACCAGATATTCCATATATTGTTTTCCTCTTGTACTTCTACCAATTCTTTGCTCCAAAATATGCTCAACTTCTTCATTCTGTTTCTTAGGATAATCCGTCAGTATTGCCATGTCTTCTTCAAGTTCATGAAACTCATACAAATTAGAAATGTTGAATATATATCCATGTCATCAGGTAACTCAACTTCATATGCATTTCCACTATCAAATTTTCTCAAAATCTTGCAAGGCCCAAACTTCTTCATCTTTATTTTCCCATATGTTCCAATAGGAAATCTACCTTTCTTCAAATGAACCATCACTTCATCACTGACATCAAAAGTCTTATGTCTTCTTGATCTATCAGCTCTGTCTTTGTATTTCTGATTACTCTTTTCTAGTTTAAGTTTCACATCTTCATGCAATGTCTTCATGTACTCAACAAATTTTACTCCTTCAACACTTCTCTTTCTTTCATCCTCAATGTTTCTCAAATCTGATATACCTCTCGGTTGTATGCCATTTATAACCTCAAAAGGTGTTTTTCCAGTACTTCTATTCACTGAATTATTGTATGCAAACTCTGCTTATGCCAACACAAAATCTCAATTACTCAGTGTGTCTCTAACTAAACATCTCAAAAGATTACCCAAGCTTCTATTCACAACTTCGGTCTGTCCATCGATTTGTGGGTGAAATGTAGAACTATATTTCAACTCGGTACCCAACTTTCTCCAAAGAGTCTTCCAAAAGTATCCAACAAATTTACTATCTCGGTCAAAGATAATACTCCTTGATAATCCATTTATAACCTCAAAAGGTGTTTTTCCAGTACTTCTATTCACTGAATTATTGTATGCAAACTCTGCTTATGCCAACACAGAATCTCAATTACTCAGTGTGTCTCTAACTAAACATCTCAAAAGATTACCCAAGCTTCTATTCACAACTCCGGTCTGTCCATTGATTTGTGGGTGAAATGTAGAACTATATTTCAACTCGGTACCCAACTTTCTCCAAAGAGTCTTCCAAAAGTATCCAACAAATTTACTATCTCGGTCAGAGATAATACTCCTCGATAATCCATGAAATCTGACAATTTCCTTAAAGAAAAGATCTACTACATGTACTGTATCTGATGTCTTTCTACAAGGTATAAAATGTGCCATTTTAGAAAATCTATCCACAACCACAAATATAGAATCATTACCTCTTACTATCTTTGGTAATCAAAGAAAAAATCCATACTGATGTCAATCCAAGGTTTCTCAGGTACAACAATCAGTGTATACAATCCAGTATTTTGACTAACTCCTTTTGCAACTTGACAAACTCCACAACTTTTCACAAATTTCTGAACATCTTTATACAACTATGGCCAAAAGTATTTCTCCTTAAGCAAATTCAATGTCTTATCTACACCAAAATGTCCAGCCAAACCACTACTATGTTTCTCTTTTATCAAATTAGTTCTCATTGCTCCTCTCGGTATACACAACTAAATACCTTTAAACAACATACCTCCTTGCATAAAATATTCATCACATTTAGTACTATGTTGATCTTGAATAGGTTCTCTGCACTTTCTCTACGACTCAAAAAAATCAGGATCAAATTCATAAGAATATCTCATATCATCAAAGCCTAGAATTCCAATTTTCATCTCGGTCATCAAATATCTTCTTCTACTCAATGCATCAACAACTTGGTTAGTAACTCCACTCTAATGCTTTATCACAAATGTATAACTCTGCAAATACTCAACCCATTTCATATGTCTCTTATTCAACTTATTCTGACTACCCAAATACTGTAAAGCTTTATGATTGGTATACAACACAAATTCACTCGGTATCAAATAATGTATCCATTTCTTCAGTGCTTGAACAATAGCATAGAATTCTTGATCATACACAGAATATTTCCTTTTTGCATCATTCAACTTTTCACTAAAGAAAGCAACAAGTTTACCTTCTTGACTCAACACAACTCCAATTGTACTACCACTTGCATCACACTCCACTTGAAATACCTTATTAAAATTAGGCAATGCCAAAATAGGCAATTCGACAACCTTCTGCTTTAGAGTCTCAAAAATTTTATCAACTCCATGTGTCCACTTGAATTCTCTTTTGTCTCCTCTCATAGTCTCAGTCATAGCATTACAAATTGAACTAAAATTCCTAATGAACTTTCAGTAAAAACTTTCCAAACCATGAAATGATCTTACCTCACTAGCATTCATAGGTGTAGGCCAATTCAAAATAGCTTCAACCTTTTCAGGATCCATTTTCAAACTATCAGCTGAAATCACAAATCCCAAATACACAATCTCCTCTTTCATGAATGAACACTTTTTCAGATTTATCAACAACTTTTCTTCTTTCAATCTCTGCAAAACTTGTCTAACATGTAACAAATTTTCTTCTCTGGTCTTACTGAATATCAGAATGTCATCAAGATATACAATCACAAACTTACCCAAGAATTTCTTCAAAACTTCATTCATCAACCTCATAAATGTACTTGGTGCATTAGTTAAACCAAAAGGCATAACCAATCACTCATAAAAACCTTCTTTTGTCTTGAAAGCAGTCTTTCATTCATCACCTTCTCTGATTTTGATATGATGATACCCACTTTTCAAATCAATTTTAGTAACATACTTTGCTCCAGTCAAACTATCCATTATATCATCCATTCTCAGTATAGGAAACCTATACTTCACTGTTATCTTATTGATTGCTCTAGAATCAATACACATTCACCATTCTCCATTCTTCTTAGGTGCCAATACAGTAGGTACTACACAAGGACTCAAACTTTCTCTGATCAAACCTTTCTGCAACAATTCTTGAATCTGTCAGTTCAATTCCTGATTCTTGGTAGGTGTCAACTGATGAGGTGCCTTGTTCAGTAAACTAGCTCTAGGGATAAGATCCATGCAATAATCAATGCTTCTCTTCAGTGGTAAACCATCAGGTACATTATCAAAAATAATTTCACTGTATTGGTGAGTAACTTATCAATCTCCTCAGGGATATTATCCTCTATTTTCTTACTCGGTTTGTTAGGAATCACAACAAAACATACATCATTTTTCTTTAAATCCTTAACAAACTTTCTTCCTTCCATCAAGAAAACTTTCACATATGTGCAAACATTATTAACAAGTTCTTCCATCAAAGGTAATAAGATTTGTCTTTTTCCAGCAGCCAAAATAGTATACTTATGCAATCTCCTATCATATATAGCATGTCTATCATATTGCCAAGGTCTACCCAACAAAATATGACATTAATCCATAGGCATGATATCACATAACACCTTATCATAGTAATTTCCAATTTTCAAATTTACATAACATTGTTCACTTACCAAGAGTGTATTCTCATCTTTGATCCATGAAATATGATAGGGCTTTGGATGTTCCAACCTTTTCAACTGCAACTTTGTGACCATCTCTTTAGATGCCAGATTCTCTGAGCTACCAATATCAATGATTACCTTCCAAACTTTGTCAGAAACTCTACATTTGGTCTTGAACAAACTTTTCCTTACCAAATCTTCCTTTTTACCTTCATTCCAAAGTGCTCTTCTTACCATCAAGTTATTTTCCTTCTCAGGTTCATTCGGTGACTCTTCTTGCACCAAAGCATTTCTACTACTACCAACCTTCTTACTTGCATGTGTACACTCAAATGATCTATGTCCTTCTTCTCCACAATTGTAAAAAGTTCCTCAAAAACCACCTCTCTTATATCCACCTTGGTAATTACTGCCTCTACCTCTAGATGAACTTTCACCTTTCCATTTGGTCTTGCCTTTATCCAGAGTTGTCTTTTATGGTTCAGATCTATTGTTTTCACCATGGGATCTACCTCTTCCTCTAGGGATTCTACCACCTCTACCTCTTTGTCTTTGCTCATGTCTCTTATTCAATTTCTCCTCAGCTTTTAATGCAAATTGATAAGCCTCTTCAATGTTGTCCAATTTGACCAAACTGATTTCTTCTTGGATGGAAACTCTCAAACCATTCGGGTATCTAGCAATTCTTTCCACGTCATCTTCATCATGTCTAGATCTGATATCTAATCTATTGAATTCCTCAGAATATTTCTTTACTGAGCTATCTTTCTGCCTTAAACTTTGCATTCACCTAACTAGGTTAATCTGATAATCACAAGGTAAGAAGTTTCCTTTCAATTTATTCACCATTTTACTCCATACCTTGATTTTGTCTTTGCCTTTCCTCTTTCTATCCAGCTGCAGATGTTCCCACCATAAGGATGCACGACTTTTCAACTTTGTGCTTGCAATTTTCACCTTCTTTTCCTCATGTACATTTTCATACTCGAAATAATTTTCCATCTCAGTGATCCAATCCACTAATTCATTAGAGTCTAATTTCCCACCATACTCAGGAGGATTGAAGTGTGGTGTCAACTTAAGACTTGTCAAAGCCTTCAAGAATCTTTCCTCGCCCTGATCCATCATAGGTGCAGGTTCTACATCACCTTTTTCTACCTCAATTTCATCATCACTAACATCTTCAAGATGTCTTCCTCTTCTTTGGGCTATTTCAACAACTTCTAATCTAGCAGCAAGTTGTGTCAACATGTCTACCAATCCTGTATCCGCATCTCTCCTCCCATGAACCATCTTGAAAACCCTTTGCAATTGTAGGTCAGATAGTAATTTTCTACCCCACAATAATTCAATTAGGGCTTCATAAGAAGGAACCTTCAAATCTATATTCGCAAACCTAGATCTAGATGTCACCTTGCTCTGATACCACATGATGCAAGAGGAGGGACATGAGGGGCTAGAAGATGGCACACCCTAACCTGATCCACCTTGCTCAACAACACGTGTAAGCAACAACATATAACAGTGAGAGAGAGAGTGCAGAACTTTCATATATTATCTTCAAATTGATTCATACATGTCAGGCTGTAAGGCCTTCCTATTTTTGGCCAGATATTATAATCAAGTACATAAGTCCTCAAACATGTGAGGATCTATAGATAATCTCTAATCTTCTATCTTCTATCTTCTACCAATACTTCCTCCAAATTGACTCCCTAAACTCTAACCTAACAATTACATTTATACAAGAGGCTACCAAACCAAGTCAGCCTTTAGATCCATAATCAATAGAAGGAATGACCAGATCTAGGTCCACACACTTCCCAACAATGGATAGCAACATTAAATTCATGACACAAATTAAATGCACAAGTTGGCCTCAAAAGAAATCCAAAACAAACAACTCAGTAAGCAAGAAACCTGAGCACCAGACAAGCATCACCGAGCGCCAGGGAAATTCATTGAGCACCAGAGAGATAACCGACCAACACCGACGAACAAAGGAAACTGAGCAACACTAAACCAACTCGGTCAAAGTAGGAATCAAGCAACACAAACAAACTCAAATATGTTTTTGGTGACACAGGATTGCCAAGGACCTGAGATGCTCCTGCATCATGTCCCAAGCTTTGAGGACAAAATATTTAAACTGGTCTCCAAAGGTGGAACCATGGACTCAAATTTCACCTAACCTTGATCAACTCAACTACACCCCCTACCCTTGCCAAAATCTATAAAATCAAGGCATAATTGAAGCAAAAATCATCCACAAAATCTAAGAATAACATCAAACCTCTTGCAATTTATAGCTAGAAAGGCAAATTTAGAGTTAACTAGGCTTAATTTCAATTTGGAATCGAATGTTTAGTTTTCTTATCATTTAATTCTCATTTTAGGATTGTCAGTAATGGAAGCTTGCTAAGAGCTTTGCATTAGCATCCCTAAATAGAGATCCATAGATTGCTTAATTATCAATTCTTTGCTTAATTAGATTGCTATTTGTGGTAATTTAATCATTATTTGAGTTATTGATGATACTAACCCTATGAAGGTACTTTTTCTAGTACACACTTGTGACTGTTAACATCTTTTGCTTTATTTTTCACAACTCTAGGCAACTCCTAAAGTGTGACCTCTTTTGCATCAATTTGTTAGATATTCTGATTAGGACAGTTGATGCAATGCTCCTATATGTTATTAGATAGCCTAAGTTAGGGGAGTCACCCCTAATTTACTTCTAATATAATCATGAGCATCTTTAGGTAATGCTTTTGTGAATATATATGTAAATTGTTCCTTTGTATTCACATATTCCAATCTCACTTCTTTGTTTTCTGATCTCGACACTAGTGTCCAAGTTTTTTTTTCTCTATCTGCTATATTTCTTCATTCATGTCTTGTACCCAATCTTTATTCTCTAAAGCATATTTTATTGTCTTAGGCTCAAATTCACATAATAAGCATGTTTGATCTTTCAACTTACTTGTCATGACTCCAAATTATTTAACTCCAATGATTTGTTCTGGCTTATGATGTCTTCTTACATATTGTGCCAATGTAGGTTCGGATTTCCTTTCTACTTGTTCTTGATCTTTAGGTTCATCTTGTAGATTTTTTGTCTCTTCTTTTTATTGCTTGACAACATCCTTCTGATGCTTGACATTTTCTTATTGTGGCCCGACAGGTTCATGTTGTTGCTTGACATCTAATTTGAGTACATTACTAGTCTTTCCTTCTTCTATATATACAAAAGATCTGTAATCTTCAGGTTCTTGTTTGCACTCAAATTCATTATTTTATGCATATTCATCAACTCTAACATTTGCACTTTCCACAATTTTGTTAGTGTTAGAATTCAAACACTTGTAAGTTTTTCTCTTAGTGGAATATCCTAGGAATATGCCTTCATCACTTTTAGTATCAAGTTTTCCATTCCTATTGTCTTTCAGCATATAGCATTTGCTTCCAAAGGCTTTAAAGTATTTCACATTAGGTGCATATCCATATGATAACTCAAAAGGTGTAACATTTGTACCTTTCTTGATTTGTACTCTATTCAAGATATAAACAATTGTACTTACAACTTCTCTCCTGTATTTGTGTGCAACATTCTTCCCTATCATTAGTGTTCTAGCACAATCCATAATTGATCTATTTCTCCTCTCTGTTATGTTGTTCTATGGAGGTTTCCTTGGTGTAGAAATTTGTCTTTTTATTCCTCTATCATTGTAGAATATGTTGAACTCATTTGATATGAACTTTCCTCCTCTATCAGATCTCAAACATTTCAAGCTTTTACTTGTTTCTTTCTCAAATTTTTCCAAATACCACTTAAACAACTGAAAGACATCAGATTTCTCTTTCAGAAACATCACAATCATCAATCTAGAATAGTCATCAACAAACAGAATGAAATATTTATCACCATGATAACTTTGCACACCAATAGGTCCACAAAGGTCACTATGAATTAATTCTAAAATATTATTAGAAGTATATGTCTTGCTCTTGAAACTAGACTTTGTCATCTTTCCCAATTGACATTGTTTACATATCACATTATTAGGTTTCTTTAATCTCGGTAAACCTCTAACTTTCTTCATCTTACTAATATTTACCAAATTGTCAAATTTCACATGACACAACCTCTTATGCCATAACCACACAACATCAAATTATGCAAAAAAATATGTTTCTTCATATAGGTTTAGATAGAACAAATTACCTCTTGTTTGTTCTCCACTTCCAATTAGTTCACCAGTGACATCAAATATTTTAGCCTTTCTGTGATGAAATTCATCTTGGTAACCAGTACTATTCAACTGTGCAAAACTTAGTAAATTATAGTTAAGACCTTCAACCCAATAAGCATTATCACATATGATCTTATCAGTTAATCTTATTGATCCTTTTCCTTTCACAAGACATGGTGCATCATTGCCAAACTTAACACTTCTACCTTTGTAATGATTTAGGGTTTCAAACTTACTTTTATCACTAGTCATGTGATGTGAGCAACCACTATCAATAATCCATTTATCACCTTTACTCACATATGAAATAAGTGCAATTTTCTCATCTTCATCAGAACCATCTTTCATAGCAACATAAACAACTTCTATATCACATTCACTAGTTTCACTGTCAGTTTCCTCTTCAACAATATAACAAGATTTCTTACCTTTGTCTTTGTAATCTCTATACCTTCTATGATCTCTGTCATTTCTTTTATCTTTATACTCACTTTCCCTTCTTTTATCCTTATTAGTTCTGTTAGGGCATCTTGTTGCAATATGGCCAACTTTGTTACATGAAAAACATATTATACGAAGTTTACCTTTGAATTTTCAATTTTGTCTCTATAGCCTTCTAGCCATAAGTGCCTCAAGATAATCTATATCATCATCAGAAGTATCACTTTTACTGTCACTGTCATTGTCACTGTTCACACATCTTTCTTTCTCTTTCTTGGGCTTATGAAGAACCAATTGAGACTTGAATGCAGATTCAATGTTGTGAGTAGTTAAATTATCAAAATTAGACAGTTCAAAAGTAGTAAGCCTTCCAACGAGACTTTTCCAAAGATAGGAAATTACCAGGATTACATCTTGAATCTTGTATTGCAGAAACTCTATTAGCATAGATAGAAAGTAGGGTTCTCAACACTTTACTAATAACAATTTCATCATCAATGTTTCCATTAGCTCCTCTAATAGCATTTACTACCTCTTTAACTCTGCCACAATACTAAATAATGTTTTCACCTTCTTGCATTTTCATTTCATCAAACTTACCTCTCAAACTTTCAAATTTGGCTCTTAGTACATTTGTGTCCCCACCATAGATAGTTGCTAGTTTGTCCCACATTTGCTTTGCATTAGTACAGTTCTTGATGTCTTCAAATTTAGGATAGCTTAGGGCTGATGCAATCTCTAACATTGCTTAATTATGTTCTTGTTTTTCCTTCATCTCCTCGACAATCATAGGTGCAACAGGTGGTACATAGTCATTTTCCACATAGTTTTTTGCCGAATCACCAATACCAGCTATGTGTAATTTCATCAAACTCTGCCATGCAGGGAAGTTCTCCTTGTTCAGCTTTGGTACCTCATTTTTGTACATATTGATCATTAGCTTCAAGTACCTTTAAAATTTCTCCTTACACGCACCAACAACTCTAATACCAATTGTTAGAATGATTATATAATAAATGAGAGAGGGGGTGAATCAATTATCCTTAGGTCCAGATGTACTAATTCAACTTTCTAGCTCTTCAAAAAACTTAGATCTAATCAACAATTCACTTAGTCTTTATTGAATATATCAATAACATAAAACTTGCAGTCCACTGTCCAAAAGTAATCAACATGCAGAATATAAAACCTTCAACAAAATTCACACAAGTATAACACCAGGATTTAACATGGAAACCCAATTTGGGAAAAACCACCAGTAACATGCTACTATTTTTTCACTCTTATGAAGTGAGCTCTATGAGAAGCCAACCCTGTTAAAGGTTTACAACACACACTGTTAGGTGTGACCCTGTTAAAGGATTTAATCACCCTGTTAAGAGTGGCCTGATTAGAGGACCTAAGAACATTCTATTAGAATGCCACCTAGATTAAAGGGTTTACAAAATGACTATTAGGTCAACTTTGATTAAAGGATTTTGAATGATATAATATTTAGAAAGTAACAGTAGATTATGATATGAAATATACAACTCACTTTGCAAATATAGATCCAATGCGCTCCAAATGTTGATTTACTGACTGACCTTCATTACCATCTCTATCTCTGATATGCTCAGAAATCTCTTCAAGCAATCACCTCAACTCTGTTCATCTCTTCACAACTTCTCCTTAGCCTTCTGCTTAGATTCATTAGTCAATATCATCAACCTTTTCAACTCTACTCATAACCCACAATTAGGTCATCCTTATACCTCCTTGATCAGGTAAATTAATCTTTTGTCACTTAATCTCTTCCATAGATCATAGGTTTAGGTCAGATTCATCGAATCCTTCCATCATTTTATTCTCCTCTTTTTCCTTCTAGATACATCTTCAAACTTCTCCTTGAATCCATAAGAAAATGGTTTACCATGCATTAAATGCTCCATATCATTCATTAATAATATCAACACATTTTACCTATCCCAAGAATTCAACTATGTCGGCTAGGATTCTCAATTTCTTCACAAGCTGTAAATTATTGACACTCGGTCAATACTGTATTCATCTCCTTGGTTATCACTGGATATCTCGGTTATCGCTAAAACTTTCCTTCTTAGCAAATATTGTCTTTGTTCGGTTAATTATCTATTGCTCGATAATTAATGATGCTCGGTTGACACTGAATTTTCTTGGCTTATACTGGAACTCAGTCGACACTAGCATCACTTGGCTTAAAATAATTTTATTCACTTTTTCTTGGTTAAGCCTATGCTTCCAATCTTTCTTCTTTACTTGGTTTTAAAGATAAACAACACATTACCTTATCAATGTGCCAACTAATCAAGTACCCATTTAAGTATCACATAACTCAACCTTTCCTTAGGTCCTCTTGTTATCTCCTTTTTCAAATCCTCTTCATCAATCAAAAGATATGGTACTTTACTAGATAGAAATTGTCTTACCAATTAAGGTTTGACATCAATGATAATATAATAATTATTTCAATTGTAGTTTCCAATAGGATGAACCTCTAGTCCTATGTAACAAAAGCATAATGTCGTGGACATATGGTTGTTGGAGATTTGCCAGCAAGCCAATGTTGACTGTATGTTTGTCATTGATGACAACATATGGTAAGCAACATGCATTGAAGTCTTATGCAGAGAGCCTTGAGCATATGTTTCTTAGATATGTTATCAGCATGATATCATAGATGCAAAGGTTGATTCTGAGTACAGACATTTGTGTAGTTGTTTGTATCAGTAATGTTCCTGACAGTGTTATAGGCAGAGTTTTGCATGCGATTTTCAGTATGGTTATGATGGAGCCTTGTGCGTTTATATTTATGTTGTAGACATGTTTTTGATGCTATGTTCATGGACACAGAGTTAGTTGTGTAGTTGAAGTTGAGTAATGATATTTATATTTGTCAGTTACAGTTTCTTGAGTTTATCTGATGGAGCTGACAATGCTTATATTGTTTTAGTAGTTGCACCTATCATTTTGATATGTGTGTTTGGTGATGAGTTAAGAATGTTTGGTTAAGAGTGCATAACGTATTTAAGCTTGAGAATAAAGTTTCAGTTAATTTGGTGGAGCCAACTGTATGAAGCGATGCGTCTACTCATATTGAATTATGTGGTCATATTTGTGTTGCATGCTTGCTTTAGCTGTTGGAAATGTTATTGAAGAGTTATATTGTTTCTCTATTATGATTTCAAGGAAGTCCTAACAAGTTGACTTGATTATATCATTTGGAGGAAGATACTTATAGCCAGTCAGTTGTGATTGCTAAATGTGATTGAGATAGTAGAGCAAAAGATGTGAATGCACTGAGATAGTCAATCATTAATTGAAGATCTATGTGAAGAAGAAGAGAGTATAAAATATTCAATGGAACTGATCAATACAATAGGCCTACTTTCTAGTTCACCAAGATCCAGATATAGTGTGTATCTGTTATGCAGAAGGTTGTAGCCTTCACCATTTGAGTAGTGTGCTCTGGATAGTGTGTCCTCACCTTTAACAAGGTTAATTATAAAAAAATCCTAACAGGGTATGACCTTTGACTAGGTCATTGTACTTCATGCATTGTAAAGATCAACTCCTAACATGGTTGTAAGTTCTTCTAACAGGGATCATTATACTCTAGTGTAGTTTATAGTGGGTGCTAATTCTCACTAGGGTTTTTACCTATTTGGGTTTCCCCGTAACCAAAATTGTGGTGTTATGTTAAGTGCTATCTTATTGTGTATGTGCTTAATGTTATTTTGTACTTAATTATATAAAGAATTGAATCTTGTAGATAACTGATTCATCCCCCCTCTCAGTTATCTCTTGGGACTATTCCTAACAATTGGTATCAGAGCCAAGTTCCTCGGAGAGAAAGTTTAATAGCTTGAGGTTGATCATATGGCATTCTTTAGAAAAGAAAGTCCTAAATTTGATGAAGAGAATTATCTAGACTGGAAGAACAAAATGACAACATATTTGCAATGAATTGCTTTTGAGATTTTTGAAGTAGCTACTAGAGAAGTTCAGATTCCCTCTTTATCAGATCTTGCAAAGGAAGATGCAACTATTAAGCAAAATGAATTGTTCACTCAAAAGGTAATTGCCAAAGAAGCCCTTATCAGTGCCTTGTCTGACAATGAGTTTTCAGAGATCAAGAAAGTAGATAAAGCCTACAAGATATGGAAGTATCTAGAAGACATGTTTGAAGGAGACATCCAAGCCAAGAATGCACGCAGAAAGACATGGAAGAAAAAGTACAATACATTGGAGATGCTACCTGAAGAGAACATCAAAACCTATAATCAAAGAATTAATGAAGCACTTGCAAGAATCAGAAACAATGGTGGAGAAATTTTGAAAGAAGACATAATGGATAAGTTGATGAATACTCTGATAGTAGAATATGAGAGCAAGATAAATATCCTAGATGAGACTATGCAGTTTTCCAAGGACTTTAGAAGAAAGACCCTAATCAACAAGATTTCAACATTCGAGATATCAAGTTTGAAGACAGAGCCTAAAAGTGAGACAACCTTCAAAGCTTCAGTCCATTAATAGAAATCCTTGAACACTTCTGGTAACTTTGATGATGATGATGAGGATAAAGAACTAGATGATTTCATTTCTATGATTGCTAAGAAAGAAAGAAAAGGAAAAGGAAAATATGAAGGTCAGTTACCATTCAAATGTTTTCATGCAACAAGATTGGTCACTTTGCATCTAAGTGTCCTACAAGAGTCAAGAAGTTCAAAACTAATTACAAGCCTAAGTATACAAAAGAATGTTACTATGTTGGAGATGGAGTATCAGATGAAGATTCGATAAAAGATGAAATTAGATTCATTTCTATTGAAGATATGGAGAAAATGTTTATGAAATAGATATTGAAGATGAAAGGAAATCTCAAGAGTTAGCATTAATTTCACAAGAAGACATCAAAACAGATTGGATCATTGACAGCGGTTGTTCACATCATATGATAGGAAATAAAGATAGATTTGTACATCTGGATAAGTACAAAGGTGACATGGTTAGATTTGGAGACAACATTGCTAAACCTATCATAGGTAGAGGAGCTATCACCTTGGATGGAAAGAATAATACTGATGGTGTTCTATATGTTGACGGTTTGCAACATAACCTACTAAGTCTTAGACAGTTACTTAACAAAAGATATCAGTTGGAATTCAAAGACAATAAGTGCATCATTAATAACAAAGACGTAATGATTGCATCAGGTTCAAAGACAAAAGGTAATGTTTTTTAGCTTAATTTAGAAGCAAGTTATTTTGTTGCTAAAGTAGATGACAGTTGGTTATAGCACAGAAGACTATGTCACATCAATTTTGACAATATAGTAAAGATAAGCAATGTAAAGGCAGTTAGAGACCTTCCTAGTATTGCAAAACTAGTTGATACAATATGCAGGGAATGTGTGATGGGAAAACATGTGAGGAATTCATTAAGAAGAAAGCACAATTCGATAGAGAACAAATTGGATTTAGTGCATACACACTTATATGGACCAACTCAAATAAGATCATACTATAGTGAAAGGTACTTTATTTTGTTTGTTGATGATTATTCTAGAATGATGTGGGTTATGTTCTTAAAAGATAAATCTGAAGCATTTGAGAAGTTCAAGATATTCAAAGCTAAAGTTGAAAATGAGTCTGGATTAAAGATAAAATGTCTGAGATCAGATAGAGGAGGAGAATTCACCTCTAACAAATTTTATGAGTATTGTGAAGAACATGGGATAAAGAGACAACTAAGTGCACCTATAACCCCTCAGTAGAATGGAATTGCAAAAAGGAGAAATAGGATCATACTCGACATAGAGCACACCATCATGATTGAAGGAAAAGTTGCACACACCTATTGGAGAGATGCAGTCAATACTGTGCAGTCTATACTATCAATAGAATTCAATTAAGGTCAGGCGCAGACAAGACACCTTATGAGCTATGGTTTTGGAATGTACCTACAGTAAAACACTTTAGAATCTTTGGAAGCAAGTGCTACATCAAGAGAGATGAAGCTATTGGCAAGTTTGATGCAAGAAGTGATGAAGGTATTTTCTTGGTTAATTACTCTACTAAAATCAAAGCTTATAGATGTTTTAACTTAAGATTGAAGAAGATGATTGAAAGTGCTCATGTAAAGATTGATAAAAAGTTTATGATTCAAGAGAGATATCATGATTATGCACCTATGATTGAAGAAGAACCTAGTCTTATTAGTAGAGAAACAATTATTGAAGAAATGTTTGACAGCATTGATGTATTATTCAATGATCCTGAAACAAGTGAAGAAGAATCACATAAGATAGATGAGAGAGTCACACCTTATGTTCCAAAATTCACATCTAGATACCATTCAAAAGAAGATATCATTGGAGATCAAAACAACAAAGTCATGACAAGATCAAAGTCAAAAAGTTCAATAGTTGATGAAACAATATGTTTACTTTCACAAATTGAACCTTTAAGTGTTGAAGATGCATGTAGTGATTCAGATTGGCATGAAGCAATGAAAGAAGAGCTAGATCAGATAATTAAGAATGATACATGAGAATTGGTCCCTAGACCTAGTGACAAGAATGTGATTGGAACCAAGTGGATATTCAAAAACAAGATGAATGAAGATGGTATAGTAGTAAGGAACAAAGCAAGACTAGTATGTAAAGGATATGCGTAGAGAGAAGGAATTGATTTTTCAGATACATTTTCCCCTGTAAGAAAATTGGAAGCCATAAAGTTATTTCTAGCCTATGCAACGTTCAAATACTTTAAAGTATATCATATGGATGTCAAGTCAGCATTCCTGAATGGAGAGTTGAAGGAAGAAGTCTACATAGAGAAGCCTGAAGGATTTACTTTATTAGACAAACCAGATATGGTATGCAAACTAAAGAAAGCCCTTTATGGACTTAAGCAAGCCCCTAGAGCAAGGTATGAAAGACTAGATGGTTACTTCACTAAGATTGGATTCAAGCAAGGAGCAGCAGATTGTAACTTATTCATAAGGGATACATCTGAAGGATTATTACTAGTTGCTATTTTTGTTGATGATATTATTTTTGGTGGTAATGACAAGCTTAGTGCAGAATTTGCTAAAGAGATGTAGAGTGAATTTGAAATGAGCATGATTGGACCTATCAAGTACTTTTTGGGACTGAATGTGCAACATACAAACAAAGGTATTTTCATTAATCAGTCTAAGTATGTGAAAGAAATATTGAAGAAGTTCAAGATGGATGATTGCAAGCCAGTAAGTACCCCTATGATAACAGAAAGAAAGCTTTCAAAAGAAGATGATTCTATAGAAGTAGACAAGACCCTATATAAGTCTATGATTGGTAAACTCATATATCTTACTCAATCTAGACCAGATATTTCTAATGTAGTTGGTATTGTTGGAAGATTAGCAGCGAAACCTAAACAAAGTCATCTTATGACAGTAAAGAGGATATTCATATATTTGAAAGGAACTATACACTATGGTTTATGGTATCCTAATTTGGAGAATTTGGAACTTCATGTATATACAGATGCAGATTGGGCAGGTTGCGTGGATGATAGAAAGAATACCTCAGGAGGAGCAATATTTCTTGGAGATATACTTGTTACTTGGACAAGCAAGAAGCAACATTGTATTTCTCAGTCCACAACAAAAGCAAAGTATGTAGCAACAACATTAAATTTTTCTACAATTGTGTGGATCAAGCAAATGATAAAGGATTTTGGAATTCAGATTGATTACCCTATTGTTATTCATTGTGACAAAACTAGCATTATCAATATGTCAAAGAACCCTGTGATGCATGCAAAGACAAAACACATTGAGATAAAATATCACTTCCTAAGAGAGAAAGTTGCAGAAAAAGAAGTAAAATTGGATTATGTGAGCACAAAAGAACAACTAGTAGAGATATTCAAAAAGCCTTTATCGAAGGATACATTTGAGTATCTCAGGGAGAAGATGGGAGTAATTCCCTTCCCTGGATCTGATTAGAGTTTGCAGTAGTGCATCAATCCTCAATGATTGATGAATGGTTGACTACTCTACTTCACGAGTAGTACTGGTGCTTATTTGTTTTGGTGTCCTTTGCCATTGATGTCAAAGAGGGAGTATATAATCATGAAAAAGAAAATAGTTGATTCATTCTAGAAAGGGGGAGTATGTAGTAGTAAGGGGAGTATATGGTAGTTGATATTCAGATCAGTCAATAGTAGATGGAGGATTCATCCTTGGGGGAGTTTTGTTGAGGAAATGGAGAATGTTATAAAATAATTGTACTTTTGGATTGGTGGTGTTTTTCATTCCATATGTTTCCATCAATGCCAAAGGGGGAGATTGTTGGAGATTTGCCAACAAGCCAGTGTTAACTGTATGTTTGTCATTGATGACAACATATGGTAAGAAACATGCGTTGAAGTCTTATGTAGAGGCCTTGAACATATGTTTCTTAGATATGTTATTAGCATGATATCATATATGCAAAAGTTGATTCCGAGTAGAGACAGTTGTGTAGTTGTTTGTATTAGTAACGTTCCTAACAGTGTTATAGGTAGAGTTTTGCATGTGATTTTCAGTATGGTTATGATGGAGCCTTGCACATTTATATTTATGTTGTAGACATGTTTGTGATGCTATGTTAATGGATGCAGAGTCAGTTATGTAGTTGAAGTTGAGTAATGATGTTTTTGTTTGTTAGTTATAGTTTCCTGAGTTTATTTGATGGAGCCGACAATGTTTATATTGTTTTAGTAGTTACGCTTATCATTTTGATATGCATTTTTGGTTTTGTGTTTGGTGATGAGTTAAGAATTTTTGGTTAAGAGTGCATAACATATTTCAGTTTGAGAATAAAGTTTCAGTTAATTTGGTGGAGCCGACTGTGTGAAGCGACGCGTCTACTCATATTGAATTACACGGTCCTATTTGTGTTGCATGCTTGGTTTAGGCATTGGAGATGTTATTGAAGAGTTATATTGTTTCTCTATTATGATTTCAAGGAAGTCCTAATAGGCCGAATTGATTATGTCATTTGGAGGAAGATACTTATAGCTAATCAGTTGTGATTGCTAAATGTGATTGAGATAGCAGAGCAGAAGATGCGAATGCACTGAGACAATCAATCATCAATTGAAGATCTATGTGAAGAAGAAGAGAGTATAAGCTATTCATTGGAACTAATCAAGACAACAGATCTACTTTCCAGTTCACCAAGATCCAGATATAGTGTGTATCTGCTATGCAGAAGGTTGCAACCTTCACCATTTGAGCAGTGTGCTCTGGACAGTGTGTCCTCACCTTTAACAAGGTTAATTATAAAACACTCCTAACAGGGTCCAACATTTGACCAGGTCACTGTACTTATGCATTGTAAAGATCAACTCCTAACATGGTTGTAAAATCTTCTAACAGGGATCATTATACTCTAGTGCAATTTATAGTGGGTGCTAATTCCCACTGGGGTTTTTACCTATTTGGGTTTCCCCATAACCAAAACTATGGTGTTGTGTTAAGTGTTATCTTATTGTGTATGTGCTTAATGTTATTCTGTACTTAATTGGATAAAGGATTAAATCTTGTAGATAACTAATTCACCCCCCCTCTTAGTTATCTCTTGGGACTATTCCTAGCAATGGTTTCATGTGAGTTTTATTGGGATGCTTGGGTAGTTTGGAACCTCATTTCTGGAGTTTGAGCAACCAATTTTTAGCCATATTATTCCTATACCTTTCTTTATTCTCGTTGAACCTTACAACAACTTGGGCGGGAGAAAAATAAGCAAAAATTTCTTTGGGAATT
Organism: Chamaecyparis obtusa; assembly: GCA_027943335.1. NCBI lineage: Eukaryota > Viridiplantae > Streptophyta > Pinopsida > Cupressales > Cupressaceae > Chamaecyparis > Chamaecyparis obtusa. Next base: position 1,902,614 of record BSBK01000682.1, on the reverse strand, counting down.
TTGAAAATTGATGCAATGGTCTCTCTATTCACTATGAGGAGGGTTTCACCATTTTCCTTTTTGATAGATTTGGAGGTAGAATCATATCTTGCTATACATTCTCTCACTAACTCAGGATAAGGAGCCATGAGTGGAAAAGTTGTCACTTCTAACAATCCACTACTTAGGATTTCAAGAATATAAGGCTCACCTACATACTAGCCATCCTCTCTTTCATATCATCAAGGTCTACCCCTTTTAAATCAGTGTTGCTAATAATTGGCCCCTCACATGCAAGGCTAAAAACATTTCTAAAAATGTGGAGAGTAGACTTCATAATTTCCTCAACCAAAAATTTTACAAGTCCCGAGAAACCAGGGGAAATTCACAGCTTCATAAATTAAAACATAGAGTGGGAGGAAACTGGACTCACCTTAAATTCGTAAATAAAAATTGGCCAAAGTTGGGACTTGCTACGCTTCTTCGATTATTTTTAAAAATACATAGACAAGGTTAAAATGATTATTGTTTCCCCTTTTAACAGTGAGAAGCTAAAATAACATTTAATTAGGCGCTAACTTCCATGACATGACATAATGTATATTTGACATTCACACACAGATGTTAATTGCATGCAAACACCAATTTCAAGGCCCTTAACTCATCATGATTACTTTTCTCATTGGACAACTTGCTAACATCACTTTCTAGTACGTCAAAATCTTTAGAGAATCAGTTATTTAATAACTTTCATGTCATGTACTTTTTAAATATCTGACAATGCATTTGAACTCTCCTAAACCCCTTTGAACTTATTTCATGATGATTCAAACGGTTCGTGGAATATTCCTAGAAGATATTGTTATGGAATTGTTTGCCCCGTCTGAACATCTTTTGAACACCCTTGAACAAATTTAAAAATGGTTCAAGACATTTGGAGGAGTTAAAGCCTATAGTACTTTTTGGATAATTTCTTATGATAGCTGCAAAACACTTGAAAAGGTGTTAGTTATATAAAAATGATCTACACATGCATTGAACCTCTCGAACTTACTTGAACACCCTTGAACTAATTTCAAAATGGTTCAACGGGTTCAAGGACATAAGGAAAACAAGACAAAATGACGATAAGGCTCTAACATGACTTTAAGGACTTGGTCGATTTGTTGGATTGAGGACTTCTTAACTGATGCAAAGGGAAAATTGATGAACTATAGAGATTTAGGAAAAGTTTACAAAGGCTCATCATAAAGAATTAATGGTGGGCTAACACAATGGTACTGCTCTTTACCTCCTTATTCTATTATTTCCCTTCAAATGGTCCCTAATACTTTCATTCAACGATTTCAAAATAATATTGGTCCTCAGATTTCTTTGACTGATTTAATGCATTGTAAGAAAAATGTTAAAGAAAAAGTTAGCAACTTTATTGGTAGATTCAAACACTTGTATGCTCAAAAATCTTATGATGTGCTCGATCATGATATTTAACGTATTTTTATTTCTAATTTGCAAAAAGACTTTAGAGATAAGATTCTCCTTAGTATACTTCCCTTTCACACTTTTGTGTAGTGTTTCACCATTATCAATTACAAGTGAGCCATCTTAAGAGCTCTACTTCAATGGCTCCTGTTATTATTAATAACGTTGTCATTCATCAAAATAAATTCTCTAAGCCTAACAACTACATCAAGATTCACAAGTCAACCAACACAGTTGATGATCAATTGGCTACTACATCCAAAGGTACAACTACGTTTTCTTTTGTGTATCATCCTAATTGTAAGTACACTCCTTTATCTGAACCTTTACCTATGGTGATGACGAAGTTGATTAATGCTAACATTCTTAAAATTCCTCCTATCCATCCTATTGAAACTATAAAACCAATGCCTAAGTCATTTTATCAAAATTCTTTTTGTCAATATCATTGTCAACATGGTCACGATACTCAAAAGTGTTATGCTTTGAATAATTATATTCAAGATCTTATTTATTTCAATGCTTTATATGTTGATTCTAAGGTTAATAGTATGAATAAATCTATAGCACCTCCTAATTAGAATTTGAAAATCTACACCAACCCCTAACCTTCACATTCAACAAATGCCATTAATCAACCTTCTTCTCCTGTTACTAACATTAGTTATGATGAAAAGGTAGAAGAAGCTAATCATGTGGTTAATCATGTTGAGTCTCAATCTTAACCTTCGATTGTACCTTTGAAAAACCTAAATCTTCACCTCTTATCACCTTTGATCATTTCGACATGTTCAAAGCACCTAATGGTCCTCTTTACATTACTGTTAGGGTTGATCATATCCCTTCTGGTGGTGTTTTGATTGATCCCTCTTCCTGCGTGAATGTTATCATTGAAGAACATCTTTTTAATAAAGGATTGCATAAGGATACCTATGATACATCTAGTGTTTGGATTCAATCTTGTAATGGTTTTCTTTATTGCCCTCAAGGCTCTATGAATCTTCCTATGACCCTTTATGGTAAGGTTGTTCATACTACCTTTGTTGTCATTCCTACTTCCGATCAATTTCAAGTTAATCTTAGTATTACGTGGCTCTCTTCCATGCAAGTTGTAGCCTCTCCTATTCATAAGTACAAAAAAATTTCCTCATAAAGGAGAAATTGCCACCATTAATCATTCTCTTTATAAACCCTTGCGTCCTTAATATTGTGCTGAGATAGATGTCTTTTGGCCATCTCTCCCTAAAAAATTGCCTAACTGTCCTAATCATCTTTATCAATCCTATCAGCAATACAAGGTAGAAAATATTCTTGAGCTTAGCCTTCCTAAGGTTGATACTCCTATAGCTATCTTACCTACCCAACCTATTCATCTGCCTATCATTCCTCAACCTGCAGTCGTTCCCTCCTCAGAACCTATGATTGTTGAATCTAATCCTTCAAGTTTATCTTGTAAAACCATTTGTAACCAACATGCTCGTCAACGTCACAAGAACCATCAAGCTAAGGCTAAGGCCCACACTCTTGCTTCTCAAACTACTTCTTCATTCAACCTTTGCCTTCCTTCGATCAACCCATGCTTGACCCTTTGAAGGAATTCAATCAAAATAACAATATGCAAATGGATAAACATGATGATTATATTTGTATTTTAGATTCTATTAATCTTGATATGGAAGATACTCTTGATGATGATGATTCTAATGCACATGTTAGTAATGACGATTATGAAAATATTGATATGGATTATGATTTTCCTAACATTCTTTCTACATAGCTAACACTCACTCCTAGTGAAGAGCACAATGACTCCCACTAGAGTCCTTGCTTGGATCTGGCAGAAGTTCCTACTATGTTGGATGTTGTTCCTCTTGCGAGTTTCTCACCTTTCCGTAATATTTAAGATCGAGATGGGAATAATGATATATAAAGAACAACAATTTTGATAATTTTTTACACCATGAATTAATAGACATGTAATTGCATTATACAATTATATATTACATTTCAATTAATGATAATTATAAGTATTATTTTTCCCTTGAAAAATGAATAATCTTTATACATTTTAAAAAATATATTTAAAAAAAATCTCTTATTGTTTAAAATAAAAAGAAAAAGAGATTCTAAAAATGAAAACATTCATCTAAAATCACTCACCTATTACATTAGTTAAGAAAACAGATTCTATTATGACATCCATTGTCTATCTATTCCTTGTCTTTGGTTCTTTGTCATGAACGTTTTGAGGCCTTGTAATTTATTTTATTATCACAAAGATAAGGTGTACACTATAAAACACCCTCTAACATTTGACCTACACAGAAACCCTACGGCTGGGATTCGTCCACGTGCGCACCGAAATGTCCAGATTATCCGATCTGACGGTGAGCATCGAGTCAATCCAGCGGTGCTCATTATCCTGATTCTGGAACCAACGGTACAGATGATGCGGCCTACACGTCAAGACCGTTCTGCCCTAATATAGACTATTTAAATCCCTCCTTCTCGGCACTTTCCATTATTTGTTTGGTTTTGCAGCACAGCAGTCGGTTTTTCATTGCAGGGTTTAGGGTTTTAGCCGGGGTATGTACAGGGTTCGATCCTACGAACTCGCATATTCAAGGTATGTTTTTCAGTTTTACTACATTAATACATGATTCTGAGATTTATGTGGAAGTACCGAAATGATTTCTTTGAAGTTGTATTAGTCTCTTAGGTCAAGTCTCTTTCTGGGAAAAAAAGATCTATTTTTATCATTTGTTTTTGATTCAAAATTTTTGGAGTCATAAGCCCTAGCAGGTGTCTGTATTGTTGTAGGGTTTTACTGTTAGGTTTATTCATATACCTTAAACCCTATGTATCTCTCAGGGTTTTTCATTATTTCTGTAACTATGTTTTTTTATTTATCCTTATTGCGTTAAGTCAAGGTATTCGTGCATTTCTGTTGTTAATGCAGTCGGTTATGTTTGTGTGATTGTGCGAGACTTTGTTAATGTATGTAGTAAGTCCTTGAGGCACTACATGCCATAAATCGTGGCTCGAGAGACAGTGGTTTTTAGTTTATTCATTGATGTGAAATGTAGCTTGAGTTACAATGTAATATTGACTTCATAGGTAAAAACTACGGAAAACTACGATTACATGATTGATTCTACAACTGAGTTTTGTTAGTGTGGCCAAAAAACATGGAATAATCTTTAGGAACCATAATTTCCGTCTGGATTGAGCTTAAAGGTAACTGATCACTACTTGACTACCTTAAACATGATATTTATTTTGTCAACTGGTCTCTTTGTGTTCGAACTTTTGACAGTCATTTTGTTGGCCTTTCTCCATAGTTCCAAGGGTACAAGTCTAGGATTAATTGTACAACTTGTTCTCCACTGTATGAAATAGATAATTGAATCCTATTATTTATAGAAGATGTTTTAGGCTACACGAACACTTAAATGGTTAAACCTATTCTTAGTTTTAAATTCGCTCACCTCGTTATTTATGGTATCTAATCCATCACCATGTAGAGTAAACGTCAATACTTACATGTGTGTTTTGTAGGTGACATCTCTAGACACATCTTTCCTTTCCTTCGCTAAATTCAAAGCTGTAAGATGCAAGCAAACGCTCTAGAAGGTATATCGTATTTGTAACGCATTACAATTTTACTAAGAACATCCTTCGATGCATATGGCTATCCAATGCTTCTTCCCGAAATTTGGATTTAGATACCTTTTCCATGGCATTTTGGCTATGGCCAATCGATCACAACTTGAGTGTAGTGTAGGTTTGGCTGCAAATGCTGACCTCTTCTTGCAGTTTTCAAGCAATAGAGGAATCGTCAAATGGTTAATTGCTGTGATGATCTTGGGTGTTATCCTTAAAATGAAATGGTTGGCTTCTCTAGATGATTGTACACTACTTTTAATGTTTATTTATGCTGGAATTTGAAGCTCTGTTATTTCTTGTGTTTGTGTCTTGCGTACTTATTGGTGTGTTAATGGAGACTGTTTTGTCTGCATATGCTTCAATTTTCTTTACTCTCTTTATTGAAGAAGTGAGCTTTAATTCGTTTTTGTTGTTTTTGGGAATTCAAGCTAGGGAGAGGTCAAAGCTTCTTTGGAAACCTGCTATTCATTGAGCAGGGAAAAATGGCTTTCGCCAATAAATTGGGAAGCCTTTTAAGGCAATCTGTTACAAGGTACACTGGTTCAAGTGCCTCAGCATCCATGCCTTCCATATTTAATGCTGTGCGCTACATGTCGTCTTCAAAGCTTTTCATTGGAGGTAATTGCAGAACTTACATGCTATTCAGCTTTTAGATGATTTTTGACATCTGATGATGTTGTTTAAGAAGTTTGTGTATTTTCTTGTGAGTAAATGTGCAGGGCTATCTTGGGGGGTGGACGATTCATCCCTGAGAGACGCATTCAGTGATTTTGGGGAGGTGATTGAAGGTAAAAATGAGGGAGGACAAGATTATGAATCCAAGTCATCCAATCTATATTGTTGGATAATGTTGATTGATTATTAAATTTTTTAATTTTGATACAGCAAGGGTTATCTTGGATAGAGACAGTGGTAGATCAAGAGGCTTTGGTTTTGTGAGCTTTACTAACACTGAGGAAGCCTCAGCTGCAATGTCGGCAATGGATGGCAAGGTGAGCCATAAGTTTTATTTAAGTGTATCATTCTTGCTGTACTTAGGTATTGGATTCAAATTAAATATCTTAAATTTCCGATTATTGATTTAATTATGAGCCTTGCTTCTGTTGTCTTTTTGGGTCTTTTTGTTGTTATTGTTGAAGACATCATTTTTGTTAGACTAAAGAATTAGATGAAATTCTTTAGATAATGTTTTAAAAGTGTATTGGTTTATCTCATATGCACTTATTGATTGCTTGCTGTTATAATTTAAATTTAATTTAATTTACTCTCGACCAAGCTTTTAATAGTTCTGGATTAAGAAGTCTCTGAGAAGGGTAAGGCTAATGAAATCTTATCGTCTGGCTTCAGGAAATTCAAGGTCGTAGTGTTCGTGTTAACTATGCTACAGAGAGAACTGGGGGCTTTGGAGGTGGGGGTGGTGGCTATGGTGGAGGTGGTGGTGGCTATGGTGGAGGCGGTTATGGAGGTGGTGGTAGTTATGGGGGAGCTGATGATTTTGGTGGTGGCGGTGGTGGTGGCAGGTCAGGTGATGGCTTTGATGAGGGCAAGAGTTATTGATCCTGTAGGGGAAAGATGGATCCTTGGTTCAATATAGTTTTGCCGATTGAGCATTTTGATCAATTGTTGCACATCTATTGTTGGATTCATTTTAGCCTGTTGTTCCTGGTTAGCACTTGGTTACTTTTAGCCTATTTCTTACTGTGGATATATGTGGGGACTATATTGATGGCACATGTAAACAGTATAGGCACTATGTCTGAAGCTTACTGGCCAAAGTGTAACAATTGTGCAAACTAGTTTGTTGCCAAGTTTCTTTTTTAAATTTGAAATGAGAGATTTTGAATACTGAACTTAATAACACCTTTTCGATCTTTTAGCAAATATTAGAAATTGAAAGCTTCTCTGAGCTAATTTAAAAAAAAAAAGTCTTTGAAAGGAACATAAATCACTGGTTTGTCCAGATGGGATTGATTTGTTCTTGCCCATTATTGATGGCAGTTTTTGCTTTATTGTTATTATTTTGATGTGGTCAAGGGCCTTCTCAAAACGTTGTCGTGAAAGTTGTTACTAGACTCTACAGTCCCAATGTTATATAGTTCTATTTCGGGAATGTTACTAGACTCTTTCTTTTTTTGTTTTGGTCTTATGTTCTGTGATTTTTAAATCCAGTTAATTATATAATAGAGAACCTTTGTGGGGCTTATGTAAAATTGATCTGGATGAACGCTAATTGTTTTACTGGACATGTATTGTTTGGAAATAGCCAATGGGCTCAGCTTCATGCCCGGACAAACGTTGTTCTTCATTTAAATTGTCACCCAATCATATTTTCTCTTTTATCTGGAATTATGGGGCAGGACTGGGTTTTTGGGCAAGCATTGAACTGACAAAACTATGTGGATATAGCAATATTTAGGAAGACAACATCCTCTAAGCTCAGCGTACTGCTCGTTAAGATGGGCATTGTAATCTAAGTAACATACTATATAGGCATCTAAGTGTTACAACTAGGGATTGGTGTAACCTTTAATGAAGGCTGGTTTGGATCCTTAACTTTCCTTACAGACTTTGGAATCAAACCTTTGTAAAGGGAATCTGCATAGGTTTCGGAGGGAGTGTTCTCTATTTAAATAGCCTCTTGAATGGTGAAATCTTCTGATTGTCCTTACTTTTTATCTTACCTTCTTTAAAGTCATTCGAAAAGGGATCATCACAGGGTTTGTAGGAGTCTTCTTCGTTCAAATTGCCATCTCACCACTTTTGAATTTCCTGATAGCATAAAGTCTGCATAGGATTTGGAGGACTGCCACTCCGATGTTAAATCTCCTGACAGCTTATGATACAATGTTTTTTGCAATAATGCATATTGGCAACTGTTGAGGTCCTGGGGCAAAATTAATGTTGCAATCTGATGAAAATTTCCAGGAGCTAGGAAAGCATGATATTTGCCCAATCCCATTTAAATTCATTACGAAAGCGGGAAGTTTTTAAGTGTCTGGAAAATCTGTTAGTGTACAGATCTAATTTTGGCACCTATTCTTGAGCACGAATCTGGCAAAGAAAAGCCCATAAATAAACTGGATGTTGCTAACCTGCATACATATAACGATTGATGAAATATTAAGTGAGTTTTGCTTTGCGGCCTTTACTGGAGTTTTAATAATGCATTGAAACTTTCCTAGCCTGCATGCAGTTTTTTCTTATCCATTATAATTATAGGAAAATTCCTTTCAAATCCTGGTGTTTAGAATATGCTCAAATATATGTGAAAGAACGCTAAACTTAGACTTTTTGTGGCATACGATGATTAGTTTCTTTTGTCGGGGGAGTAGGATCACCTTAGAATTATTAACAAATGTGGAAAACAGTTTTGTTGTAGCAAACACTTGTGGAGAATCTGTTTGCGTTTTTTGATCTCAATGATTGTTGATATAACACAATTAGTTGAGTGCATCTCAACGCTGAAAAATACCCAGTCGCTGAGATGAGTTGATTGAGAGGTTTTTGCGGTGGGTTTGTTGTGGAAACCGGGTCCTAAATTAGATGTTTGAATGGGCTGAGTTTAAGCATTTTTATTGAGATAGTAAACTAAGTTTTATTAAGATTATTTTTAAAATTAAATTTAGAATATTTATATTTTTTTTCTTATCGAAAGAAAATGGCTTAAATGTATAGAGGGAAGATTTTTTTACGTAACTTTTCAGTAAAATATTGTTCTTTCTAATGAAACTACTGGCTTGCCAGAAAATAGGCTTGTAGGAAAGGCTGTATGCAAAATTTAGGACCTAGAAATTAGGAAGTGGGAAAGCAAGACTGTTTTGGAAATTCTAACATTTCCATCATGCAATTGCAAAAATCATATGCACTTAAAAATCTTAACATCTTCATCATGGAATTGCAAAAATCATATGCGTTCATAGGTGGTATCCTTGGAGCAAGCTTGGGGTTGTGCTGAGTTGACCCCAATGCATACTTGTGTAGGAGTCATGTGGAGCGGATATGAGGTGTAACCACAGAAGTTAAGTGTTGGATTGCATCAAGGGTGGCTAAGGTTGTTGACCTCCCTAAGAGGGATGAAGCAGAGTAGTCCTTCCCTCTAGTCGTGCGGGATGGCTTGAGGTGAAATGGAGTACCTAGTCTCGAGGCGGGAGACAACTAGTAGTGGGTTGTTCAGTCTCCCGTGTGGGAGATAGCGGTGCAATTGGTTGTCCAAGTAGGCGAGTTGGAGCTTATGGTGAGCTATGTGGGTGAGTGTTGCAAACCCAAATATCCAAGAATGGTGGATTGGTGGGGTGTCGTAGAGGGTGGACATCCAAGTTACTTGGAAGGTTGGATTTGCATTGAGATACCTGGCCATGGGGTTGAGGGTTGGTAGTTGGAATACAGGGTGTTCCAGTGGTGAGCTCAAGGTGAGCCGAGCCATGAGGCGAGTTCGGAAGGGTGATCAAAAAGGTGAGTTGGGGTGTTGTGGTGCATGACTGAAATGGTGTGGCATGGTTCATAGACAATGTGATATGGTGGTACAACTGAGTTGGAAAGTAAGTATAACGACCAAGAGATTGGGTGGATTGTGGAGCCAAGGCAGAGTGCTCAAGTAGGTATGCATTACACATGGGAATCCAAGGAGCTAAGATTGTATGAGCATGGAGTTGGTTTGATTGCAATGGATGCATGAGTAACAGGGTTCGCCAATGAAGTCATGTAGACAAAGATCGAGAGACCTAGGTAGTCAGGGTTTAGTGCTTGGATTCAGAGCTAGCTACAGTGGTTAGTAGTCCCATGGGGATCAAATCAGTGCTTCAAGGTTCATGGCGGACTGGGGGAGCCCAACATGGGGCGACAAGTTGGTATGGAAGTATTGGGCGTGACTTGGTTGCGTGCTAGAATGGACTGGAAGACTCGGGATGTTCTAAGGTGCTTTGGGGGTGCCGAGTATGCTAAGGTGGCATGTGCAGCAGACAAGAGGACTTAGAGGTCTTAGTCACTCTGGAAGGATGCAATGTTCAATGAGGGAGACTCAAGGAGTTGATATATGAAGGGAGTACAATGCATAGCTTGGGGAGTATGCATAGTTGACCAGGGGGAGTTATGGTGGTTCCGGGGCATCATAGGAGTGGCACAACAGTGATCATGGTGAGCTCAAATGGCTAGGTTTACAAAGGCCAATGTTAGTAGCTCAGATCTGATGGGGATACGGGAGGCGAAAACATGAGGGGGCAGTGAGGGGTTCAACATAGGTTGGACAAGAGTAGAGCTAAGAGCTTGAGGATGCGTGCAGTGATGTACCATAATTGTAGAGCTAAGATGGTTCGACATTCGCTCCTATTTCGTAGGGGTGTATGTTTAGGTAGGTGGTCAAGTGAAGGGTGCTTGATGAAGGGGGAAGGCGTAGTCTGGAAGTAAGAAATTGACTCGTCCACAATGGGAGTTGAGAGTAAGGCTTGCCAGTGCTGTGTGAAGTTGGAGATTCTCAGGGAGATGGCTCATCCTGGGCACGAGCTAAATCCAACCATCTAAATCATGCAATTGTTAAAATTGAGATTTGATCTCTTTATGCTTACAATAGCACATGGTCTCCTTTAGTTGAGAGCACTAAGAAGCAAATTGTAACAAGATGTCACAGTGAAATTGTAGCATTTTAACTTTTTGATGAGCAAAACATCTACTTTCAAAATATTTATTAAAATATATTTAAATTAGCAATTAGATTCTTATGTATCCTCATTCTCAAAATAGATATGATAAGCTTGTTGACTAGTATAGGTTACATTGTATTGACAGTACCAACTTGGGATAAGGAAGTTCTAATTGGGGGATAAGGAGGTCTATCCTTTTAGCTAATTGCAAGGCTATTTGGACTTGTATATACTGTCACAACACAAATTTCTTTGCCACACAAGTATTAGTAGCCAAAGCATACAAATCCTTTTAATTTGAACCCAACCTTCCAAATAAAGAGAGTATGCAATCCAATGCTAATACAACATATTTTTCATTTTCCATAATCAGAAAAATCTGAGATAAACTATTTATTTGAAAATTATCGAATCTCATGAAGAAAATTAGCCAATGATATTGATAGATTCTTAGTGCAGAAAATCATATCATGAAAATATTTTTTAAGCATTTATCATAAAATAATGAATTGTGAGTAAAAAACTTTTGAGATTAATTTATAAGTTGGTTAATTAATTTATAAATTAATTTGGTTGGATAATAAATAATTTAATTTATAATTTAGTTATAATTTTATAATTATTAAATCGGTTAACGAAATCTTTCATTAAAATATTCACCAATTTGCAATGCTACCCTATAAGTTATAATACATGATAGTGAAATAGGCATCAATCATTTATATATGTCATGAGCTATAAGCAAAAGATTATCAATACTATAATCTTTGAACCTAGGCCCACCAAAGTGACAACATGGAATTATGAGATTGCATGAGAATCTTCCACATGAAAAAAAAATGTAGTTAAAACCTAACAAGCGATTTGGCAAGTTGCCATTTCACAACTATCCTAAAACCTATGTGGCTAGAGTTTTGCAAAATAGCGAAAGACTCGTTACTTTCATCTTCGAACTCAGGTGCCCGCCAAAGTGACAACACAAAACCACGAGATTGCATGAGAACCCGTGCCTGCTAAAGTGACACCTAGAACCGCGGGTTTGCATAAGAATCTTCCACATGTCAAGTTAAAATAGAAGTAAACTAAAGTTAACTCCTTTCAAGTGAATTGGCATTATGTTGCCATTTCACAACTATCATATATCCTTTATATCTTAAATATTATGAAACAACAATTATCACTAAGTCACAACTATATTTCTGTTATGTTTAGTATTCTGTGAAGTGGTGAACTTTGCTTCTTCTAAATTTCCATGTCGTTGTCTATTATTCACTATTTCTACAATGGAAGCTTCCATCTTATTCAATAAACTACCTATATCCATACTTTTACCTTGAAAGATGTCTCTATTCCTTTCTTTCCAAATTTCCCAGGTTAAAATAGGAGCTTCCCTTCATAGATTTTTATAAAAGCCATTAAAGCAAATATTTGACCAACCTAAGAGAATATCCTTGAAATTATTGGGTAAAGAAAAGGAACACTCTAATTTCTTACATAACCATTTCCAACAAGAGTATGAAAAGGGGCAATCTACTAGCAAATGGTTTACAGATTCCTCATTAGCTTCACAAAGAACACACTTGGAAGGCCCCTCAAAACCTAATTTTTTTGAACTAATCAACAATTAAGATTCTACCGCACATAGCTGCCCATTGAAACATGCCAACCTTTGGAAGACAACCTTTGTCCCAACACATATGAATTTTATGTTATGCTCCATTGTTGTTGTTTAACCAAGTTTGCATATCCATCCTTGGTGTTGTACTCAATAATCTTAGAGCCTGTCCAAATTAGTCTATCCGATCCTTGTTTTGGAGTGATGTCCCTAGAGGCTTAGGTCCTTTGCAACTTTGAAATTTCACTTCTAGGCACTGTCAGATGTTCAAAGGATTTCTATTTCCACCCTTGAGACGGCTCCATGTCTAGAAATTAATCTTTAACCAACTGACCCCAATGTTTTTCGAGATATTTCTTGATATTAATCAAATTAGGATTATCTTTAATAGTTGTATGGAAACCTCAAGATTCACACCAAAACAAAGCTTTGTCCCCTTTCTGGATATCCCAAGTAAGATAATCAGTAATAAAATCCTTGCACTCTAATACAAAGTTCCAAATCCTAGAGCCATTAGGAGGATTTATAGTTCTAAAAAGACCATCTAGGGAGTCATTGTCTAAATATTTCTTCTGAAGTATTCTAGCCTATTTGCGGTTAGAGTCCTTATACATTCTCCATGCAAGTTTGGCTCTGAGAGCCCTATTCTGCAATTTTAGGCTTTTGATACCAATACCACCAAACTCTTTGGGACGACATGACTTATCGTAGTTGATTAAGGCCAATTTCTTGTTGTCTGAAGTACCTTTCCAAAAGAAGGTTCACATTTTCTTCTTTAGATTATTTTTTGTCTCTTGTGGTAGAGAGAGACAAGACATTTGATATATTGGAAGTGATGCAAGGCAGGGTCAAGAGGGGCCAAACAATGGCACACCCTAATGATCCAGCCTGCTCAATAACACGCAGAAGCACCAACACACAACAGTGAGAGAAAATGCAGGATCTTTCATTAAGTTTCAACAAATAGAATCATACATGCCAGGCTGTAAGGCCTTCCTAGTTAGGGCTAGATATTATAGTGAATTACAGAAGTCCTCAAACATGCAAGGATCTGCCAAGGATCTCCAATCTACTATCTTCTTCCTCTATCTAAAAATTGCCTCCTAAACTACAACCAAACAACTACATTTATACAAGAGTCTACTGAATTGAATCGGCCTTTAGATCCACAATCAACAGAAGGAACGGTCAGATCTGGGACCACACGCCTCCCAATGATGGATTCCAGCATTAAATCCGTGACCCAAAATAAATGCACAAGTCGGCTCAACAGGAACTCAAAAGAAACTACTCGGTAAGCAAGGATGATCGAGCAACAAATAAGCATCACCAAGTGCCAGTGAAACAACTGACCGCCTAGGAGATAACCGACCATACTCGGTAACCAAAGGAAATCGACCAAGTACCGACCAACTCGGTCAAAGAAGGAACCGAGCAACACAGACAAACTCCAAAATATTTTTGGTGACACAGGATTGCCAAGGACCCAAGATGCTCCTGCATTAGACATGTGGGGTTATTTTGAAATGATTCTCCGAATCATTTGGTAGGTATGATCCGAGTTGCATCCAACTCAGACTGTGAAATCCATGAACTGTCTTCCATCGGTCTATTCTTCCATTTTACCAGATATTCCATATATTGTTTTCCTCTTGTACTTTTGCCAACTCTTTGCTTCAAGATCTGCTCAACTTCTTTATTCTGCTTCTTAGGATATTCTGTTGGTACTATCACCTCTTCATTAGGTTCATGATACTCATACAAATCAACAATATTGAAAATAGGTGATATGTCCATGTCATAGGTAACTCAATTTCATATGCATTTCCACTGTCAAATTTTTTCAAAATCTTGCAAGGTCCAAACTTCTTCATCTTCAGCTTCCCATATGTTCTAGCAGGAAATCAACCTTTCTTCAAATGAACCATCACTTCATCACCAACATCAAAAGTCTTGTGTTTCCTTGATCTATCAGCTCTGTCTTTGTATTTCTGATTACTCTCTTCCAGCTTAAGCGTCACATCTTCATGCAATGTCTTCATGTACTCAGCAAATTTTACTCCTTCAACACTTTTCTTATTTTCATTAGCAACGTCTCTCAAATCAGATATACCTCTCGGTTGTGTGCCATTCACAATCTCAAATGGTGTTTTTCCAATACTCCTATTCATTGAATTATTGCATGCAAACTCTGCTTGTGCCAATACAGAATCCCAATTACTAGGTGTGTCTCCAACTAAACATCTCAAAAGATTTCCCAAACTTCTGTTCACAACTTCAGTCTGTCCATTGGTTTGTGGGTGAAATGTAGAACTATATTTCAACTCAGTGCCAAATTTCTTCCAAAGAGTCTTCCAAAAGTATCCAACAAATTTACTGTCTCGGTTAGAGATAATACTCCTCGGTAATCCATGCAATTTGACAATTTCCTTAAAGAAAAGATTTGCTACATGTACTGCATCTGATGTCTTTCTACAAGGTATAAAATGTGCCATTTTAGAAAATCTATCTACCACAACAAATATAGAATCATTACCTCTTACTTTCTTTGGTAAGCCAAGAACAAAATCCATATTAATGTCAATCCAAGGTTTCTCAGGAACAACAATCAGTGTATACAATCTAGTATTCTGACTTACTCCTTTTGCAACTTGACAAATTCCACAACTTTTCACAAATTTCTAAACATCTTTATACAACTGCAGCCAAAATTACTTCTCCTTAAGCAAATTCCATGTTTTATCAATACCAAAATGTCCAGCCAAACCACTACTATGCTTCTCCTTTATCAAATTAGTTCTCATTATTCCTCTCGGTATACACAACTGAATTCCTTTAAACAACATACCTTCCTGAATAAAATATTCATTCCATTTAGTATCTTGTTGATCTTGAATAGGTGCTCTGCACTTTCTCCATAGCTCAGAAAAATCAGGATCAAACTCATAAGAATCTCTCATCTCATCAAAACCAAGAACTTCAATTTTCATCTTGGTCATCAAAGATCTTCTTCTACTCAATGCATCAACAACTTGGTTAGTGACTCCACTCTTATGCTTTATCACAAATGTGTAACTCTGCAAATACTCAACCCATTTCATATGTCTCTGATTCAACTTATTTTGACTACCCAAATATTGTAGGCCAATTCAAAATAGCTTCAACCTTTTTAGGATCCATCTTCAAACCATCAGCTGAGATCACAAATCCCAAATACACAATCTCCTCTTTCATGAATGAACACTTTTTCAGATTTATCAACAACTTTTCCTCTTTCAATATTTGCAAAACTTGTCTAACATGCAACAAATGTTCTTCTCTGGTCTTACTAAATATCAGAATGTCATCAAGATATACAATCACAAACTTACCCAAGAATTTCTTCAAAACTTCATTCATCAGCCTCATAAAAGTACTCGGTGCATTAGTTAAACCAAAAGGCATAACCAACCACTCATACAAACCTTCTTTTGTCTTGAAAGCAGTCTTCCATTCATCACCTTCTTTGATTTTGATGGTACCCACTTTTCAAATCAATTTTGGTGAAATATTTTGCTCCCATCAAACTGTCCATTATATCATCCATTCTCGGTATAGGAAACCTATACTTCACTGTTATCTTATTGATTGCTTTGGAATCAGTACACATTCTCCATTCTTTTTCGGTGCCAATACGATAGGTACTACACAAGGACTCAAACTTTCTCTGATCAAACCTTTCTCCAGCAATTCTTGATCTGTCGGTTCAATTCTTGATTCTTGGTAGGTGTTAACCGATGAGGTGCCTTATTCGGTAAACTAGCTCCAAGGATTAGATCCATACAATGATCAATGCTTCTTTTCGGTGGCAAACCATCAGGTACATTATCAGAAATGATATCACTGTACTTGATGAGTAACTTATCAATCTCCTTAGGGATATTATCCTTTGTTTTCTTACTCAGTTTGTTAGGAATCACAACAAAACATACATCATTCCTCTTCAAAGAGTTAACAAACTTTCTTCCCTCCATCAAACAAACTTTCACAGATGTGCAAACATTACTAACAGGTTCTTCCATCAAAGGTAACAAGATTTGTTTATTTCCATCAGCCACAATAGTATACTTATGCAATCTCCCATCATATATGGCATGTCTATCATATTACCAAGGTCTACCCAACAAAATATGACAACAATCCATAGGCATGATATCACATAACACCTTATCATAGTACTTTCCAATCTTCAAATTCACATAACATTGTTCACTTACCAGGAGTGTATGCTCATCTTTAATCCATGAAATTTGATAGGGCTTCAGATGTGCCAACCTTTCCAACTGCAACTTTGTGACCTCTTCAGATCCCAGATTCTCTGAGCTACCACTGTCAACGATTACCTTCCAAACTTTATCAGAAACTCTACATTTGGTCTTGAACAAATTTTTTCTTACCAGATCTTCCTTTTTGCTTTCATTCCACAGTGCTCTCCTTACCATCAAGCTATTTTATTTCTCAGGTTCATTCAGTGACTCTTCTTGCACCAAGACATTTCTTCTGCTACTAGCCTTCTTACTAGCATGTGTACATTCAAAAGATCTATGTCCTTCTCCACAATTGTAACAAGTTCCTCAGAAACTTCCTCTGCTATAACCACCTCGGTAGTTACTGCCTCTCCCTCTAGATGAACTTTCACCTTTCCATTTGGTCTTGCCTTTGTCCAGATTTGTCTTTTCTGGTTTAGATCTACCATTTTCACCATTAGATCTACCTCTTCCTCTAGGAAATCTACCACCTCAACCTCTTTGCCTGTGCTCATGTCTCTTGTTCAAATTCTCCTTAGCCTTCAATGCAAATTGATAAGCCTCTTCAATGTTCTCCAACTTGACCAAACTAATTTCCTCTTGGATGAAAACTCTCAAACCATTCAGGTATCTAGCAATTCTTTCCACATCATCTTCATCATGTCTAGATCTAATATCTAATCTATAGAATTCCTCAGTATATTCCTTTACCGAGCTATCTTTCTGCCTTAAACTTTGCATTCGACAAACTAGGTTAATCTGATAATCACAAGGTAAGAACTTTCATTTCAATTTATTCACCATTTTATTCCATACCTTGATTTTGTCTTTGCCTTTCCTCTTCCTATCCAGCTGTAGATGCTCCCACCATAAGGATGCATGACTTTTCATCTTTGTGCTTGCAATCTCACTTTCTTGTCTTCAAGAATGTTTTCATACTCAAAATAATTTTCCATCTCAGTGATCTAGTCCACCAATTCATCAGAATCCAATTTTCCACCATACTCAGGAGGATTGAAATGTGGTGTAGACTTCAGACTTGTCAAAGCCTTCAAAAATATTTCTTCATGTTGATCCATAACAAGTGCAGGTTCTGCATTCACTTGTTCTTCCTCAATTTCATCATCACTAACATCTTCAAGATGTCTGCCTCTTCTCTGGGCTGTTTCAACAACTTCTAATCTAGCAACAATCTACCTTAGCATATCTGCCAATCCTGGATCTGTATCTCACCTCCCACGATCCATCTTGACAACCCTCTGCAATTGCAGGTCAAATCACAATCTTCTACCCCACAACAATCAACTAGGGCTTCTCAAGAGGAACCTAAAAACCTAGATCTACAGACCTAGATCAAGATCTCACCTCGCTTTGATACCACCTGATGCAAGGCAGGGTCAAGAGGGGCCAAACAATGGCACACCCTAATGATCCAGCCTGCTCAACAACATGCGGAAGCAACAACACACAACAATGAGAGAGAGAATGCAAGATCTTTCATTAAGTTTCATCAAATAGAATCATACATGCCGGGCTGTAAGGCCTTCCCGGTTAGGGCCAGATATTACAGTGAATTACAAAAGTTCTCAAACATGTGAGGATCTGCCAATGATCTCCAATCTACTATCTTCTTCCTATATCTAAAAACTGCCTCCTAAACTACAACCAAACAACTACATTTATACAAGAGTCTACCCAACTGAGTCGGCCTTCAGATCCATAACCAACGGAAGGAATGGTCAGATCTGGGACCACACGCCTCCCAATGATAGATTCCAACATTAAATTCATGACCCAAAATAAATGCACAAGTTGGCTCAACAGGAACTCAAAAGAAACTACTCTGTAAACAAGGATGACCGAGCAACAGACAAGCATCGCCGAGCGCTAGTGAAACAACTGACCACCCAGGAGATAACCGACCATACTCGATAACCAAAAAAAACCGACCAACTACCGACCAACTTGGTCAAAGAAGGAACCGAGAAACATAGACAAACTCTAAAATATTTTTGGTGACATAGGATTGCCAAGGACCCAAGATGCTCTTGCATCAAGAAGGGCTTCTAAAACTAATTTCAACATGGTGGTCTTACCAACAGATGAAAGCCATTTCCCTTTCCATCTATCCATTCTCTAATATTTTTTCCTCTCAAGTGGTTTTTGCAACTTGCTTGATCTAGTGCCTTTATCCAAGGGTATTCCTAAGTACTTACTGGGAAAGGATCCCTTCTTGAATCCCATAATATTGCAGATTGTAATTTCATCTTTTTTATCCATATGGAAAAATAAAATCTCAAGTTTTTCTTTATTAGCTCCTTGACCATAAGCTTTGGAATATTTATTTAGGATGTCATTTAATTTTCTAGCTTCCTGACTTGCGCCTTTTTCTGCCAATATGGTATCATCAACAAATTGTTGATGGGTCGTATTAGGAATGCCCTCCGTAATCTTAACCCCACTGATTAAGTTTTGATTTTGGGCATTTGTAATAGCCCTTCCTAATGATTCAACCATAATAATGTAAAGAAAAGGAGATAGAGGGTCCCCTTGTTTGAGACCCCTAGAAGAACTAAAATACCCTTTAGGAGTCCCATTGATCAAAATTGAAAATTTGGGACTGAAAATGCAATTAAATATCAGATTTATCCATTGCTTGGAGAAACAAAATGCATCCAAACATTTACATAAGAATCTCGAGTTAACCTTTTCATAAGCCTTTCTAATGTCTAGGTTCATTAGCATACTTAGTTCCATATTGTTCTAAATAGAATAAATAGCTTCCTGAATGATTATGACACCATAAAAAATAGTCCTACTGAGAACAAACCACGTTTGTTCTTCATATATAAGTCGGGGTAGTAATGGTTTGATCCTATTAGCTAGTAATTTGGTTAGAATTTTCTAAGTAGTGTTACATAATGAGCTGGGCCTATAATCCTCTGGACTCTCAACTTTTTTTGTTTTTGGAATCAAAGTGATAAAGGTATTATTGATTTTGTTCAATATATTGCCTGAATTTCTCATATTTTCTATTGCATCTGTCATCTCTGGACCAATGAAGTGCCAACACTTTTGGAAAAAACAAGCAGAGATTCCATCTGGACTAGGTGCTTTGTCCGGATGTAGTTGATTTAGTGCTCTCTCAACTTCTAAAAATGTATATTTTTGGTTCACAATTCAATTTTGTTATCTTCTTTAGTAATGACCTTCAATATGCTACTTGTTAGTTCTAGTTGAGATGGTAAATCTAAACCTTCAGTGTCACTGAGCAATTTTTCAAAATATTCTAATATATCTAAGGAGATAGTACACAGATACATAGGCACATCACCATTAGATCTTTTGACGAGCCTAGTAATTCTGTTGATCATTCGTCTATATTTGGTGTTGTTATGAAAGAATTTTGTATTTCTGTCTCCTTCAGTCAACCATAATTATCTGGATTTCTTCTTTTAGTATGTCTCTTCTTTCGAAAGTAAATCCTCATTTTTTTTAGTAGTTCTTTCTCCTTGAGGTATGCGTCTTGATCCATACCAAATCTCATCACTTCTTGATTCAAGACATTGATCTCTTCTCCCATAATCTCATTTTCTTTGAAGATATTTATAAAGTGATTTTGATTCCACTGAAAGATTTTTTGCTTGACTCTCTTTAGTTTAGTATTAAAGCAATACATCGTAGATCCATCAATTTTCTCTGCCTTCAACCAATTTTCCAGTAAAACTAAGAAATTTGGGTCTTGCAACCACATTCTTTCAAACTTAAAGGGGTATTTTATTGGTTTTGATTCCTCCCCAATCTCGAGAATAACATGAAAATGATCAGATCCCCCCAGCAGGCAATATTATTGATTGAAAGTTTTGTTCAAATGCTCCTAAATTACCTTTAAAGAAGAAACAATCAAGCTTCTTTGCAATGTTGCTAAAGTCAAATCTACCATTGTTCCATGTATAAGGTCCATTATTGGCTATGATTTCCATAAGGTCAGAGTTATAGACCCAACCTAATTTGAAGTATTTTTGGGCCTGTGATTGCACAAGGGAACCCCTTCTTTTGTCATAACATTCTAGTATAACACTAAGGTCTCCTAATATATAATACATATATGGATTTGCGCTTAAATAGGTGCCGATTTCTGACCAAATTTCTTTCTTCTTTGGTGTAGGTGTTGGACCATAGACATTGATGAGAAAGAAGCATAAGTTATTGTTTACACTTCTAACCCAAACAACTTGCCAATTTCTATTATTAATTATATTCTCATAAGTAACCTTCCCAGGGTTCCAAATGACAACAAGGCCTCCAGAGGCACCTTCTACTTGCCTATTATGAATTTTCCAAACACCTAGACTTTTGCTGAGATTGATTCCTTCTTCACCGTTCAGTTTAGTCTCTTGAATCATTATTATTTCCGATTGAAATGTTTGTAAAGAGCACTTTAAAAGGCACTTTTTGTTATGGGAATTAATGCCCCTAGCATTCTAGGTAATGACCTTCATTTATCTATGGGAAGGTTCTTCCCCTTCCCTGCATGAACCAGTGAGGTAATCTTAGTTTGATCATCTGCTGCCCCAACCTTATTAATTAATTCAAAGATATGTTTCCTACTTCTCTTTCTAAGAGTTTTGCCACAATTTAGACTAGTTTTAGCAAGGCAATAGGGGTCCAATCCCAATCTCAACGGGGTTACAAAATCTGAATCTAGGTGGGATTCTTCCTCATCTAAACCAAAAAATGAAGCATTCTCTTCCATCTCCTTGTCATTAATATCTGTGAAATTTGCATTTTGACCTTTTGTGTCCATGCTCCACCTAGTAGATAACATTGGTCTTTGCGCCCTATCCCTTGAGGATAAAATGCCTACCATCTCATATATGGATTGCGATTCAGGGGGCAAAGGAGCTTCTTCATCATCCTCTCTAACCTCTACCTATTCTAATTCTACAGTGATATGTGTTAATTCTATTACCTCTATAGGATTTAAAATTGATTTTAAAGCCTTGTTGTTCACCTCCATTTTACATTGAACCTCTTCTTGGCAAGAAATTTCCTCTGACATCAGCTCATCCAATTTTTTTTTAATTATTTAGTAATGTTTCCTTTAGTCCTTTTTGAGAGCTAGGTTGTGGCCTTCTACCATTGATATCTTCCACTTCCAATTCCTTAATCTTAGTGCTTTGATTTTTCTCTACCATTTCTCCCTCCTTAATATCCCGCCTTTGTGATTTCTAAGAGATGTTAGCCAATTTTAGTTCCATATTTTTATCAAATTCCAAATCAACCATGGCTAATTCTGCATTAATCTCATTTTGAGAGGATTTGTTGAGATCCTTTGGAGGGCTATGCTTGGGGAAGCCACATGGGGTTCCATTCTGAGATTCCATAGAAAACATCCCTTTCTCTATATTAATTTGGATGCTAAGCTCTTTTGTATGTTTAAGTATACTTTCATTGTTAGTCCTAGTCCCATGATTCTTAATACCATTATTGTCACTAGTTCCCTCTATCTAGGAGGGTTTTTTCCTAACTTTTGAGATTACCTTATTATGATTAGGTGTTATTAGATTATGATTTATAATCAAACCTTTTGAGATACTAAATTTGGTATCGATATCCTTCTGAGTCTTTTTCTTTATTATGTCAGACATATCAAGCTTTCCCTGATGGACTATCGGGTGGATGTGCCAAACTCATGTATCTGTGATTAGTTCAAGAGGATCTAGGGATTCAATTTTTAGGCTAATATTTAGTAGAACTTTCACATCTTTGAATATATCATCTGTCAAAATTCCTTCACACCCTAAAATTCTCCCCAGTTAGAACCTTATAGCAGTTGGTAGTCAGTATTCAACCGATAACCAACCTAGATTGACCGATCTAGGAAGAACCTCTAGTTTGAATGTTAATGGATTAAAATTTTCAGACCATTCCATTAAGTAAAATCATTGACCATGAAGAAACCTAATTCTACCATACATCAATTTTTTTAAACCTTAATATTTTTACAAAGAATGAACTAAACATTGTTTCCAAGGAAGGAAGCACTTACCTAATCAAGAAACTTTCTTACCCACCATTCTTTAATTTCTAAGAAGGATAGGTTTTTTCCACCCCAGATTGCCAAAACATCCAAATCAACATATTTATTCCAAATTGGCTAGATAAAATCTGAGTCCATTTTATACATCATCCTTCTTCCTTCTTTGAAAGAATGGTCGCTTCTAGGGTTTACTTGGGTCACCTTAGGGTTAGATAATTTTCTTTTTCCCAGAGGGATAAGATTAGAACCCATTGCAAAAGATTCTTTCAGATGCCATTCTAGTGGTAGCTTTCTGTGCCCTAATTCCCTTGTGACCCTTTAACCCTGTAGAAGTGACAACATTTTTTGTGATGTAATTTGAGATTTTGAATGGGTCCTAATTCAACACTTGGTTTTCTTGGAGTGATCCATTTTCCATCAATCCTCGACCGCAGGGATCTTGGGCCCAACAATTGAGGCCACATGCAATTTCCTCTTCCCTAATACAACTATGTTAACTCCATTAACAAATGCTAGAGGTCTAGATTTAGAGTTGAAATCCTATTGAATGCTATCAAACCGATTTCAAGAAGAGTTTTGGATGTGCTCACATGGAGCCCTCAATAATTGCTCTAGGTAAAATGCGAATTTCCTGATTTTTGCATGCAAAGCCTTTTTTTAAGGTTCTTTGAAAAATATAAATTTATTAAAACGAGAAAACTGATTTTTTTGGGTATTCAATAAACAAAAATTACAAATACTAAATTTATATTTTTCAAAGAGCCTTCATGCAAAGCCTTTTTTATGGTTCTTTGAAAAATATAAATTTATTAAAATGAGAAAAATGATTTTTTTGGGTATTCAATAAACAAAAATTACAAATAACTAAATATAAGTTTTGGTGACTTATATATAAATAGTTTAGATGTCTGTTCTTGTAGTATGCATTTTTTTTGAGAGCATTAATCTATTTTTACATCAGATGATTGAATGACTGATAAATGAATACTTCGATATCAAATTGTAATATGAGAATGAAACTAAAAGATTTTGCACCTGATATAATGTGAAGGAAGTTTGCATCCTTATTAAGTTCTATTTGTATTAATGTGAGAAAGAAAATGAAAGAATCAAGAATAGGACAAGGTCTCATATATAATATTTTCTTATTTTCAAAATCTGGTATTTTCCTATTGTAAAGACATAAGGGTGCTAAAATGAATAATCTCCTTCCACTAATACATTACACAATGACTCAAGATAACAAGTTTTTAGTTCTTGTATGGTATGTCTTGACAACTGCTAAAATTATTTTTCACTCTTATTTTTATTGTGAGTGAAAAAAGCTTTCCTCTATATAGATTTTAATCCTCTTCTAAAGAGATGCAAGTCTTCCAAAGTATAATAAATATTTTATATAGTAATTAATTTTAATATTTATTAGTTGATAGGTTATATTAGGGTGGAATCCACTAGGTTACTATAATGTCTTTTCTTTTGGGAAAAAATAAGAGGGGAGGGATGCAATTGGCTCTAGAATTGTATTTGCTAAGGACTTTGTAACTTGGTAAATTATATTTGGTATTCAAACTGAGTCGATTAGACATGCTTAAAAAATATGGAAGCATAGACAAAGGCTACTAAATTGTCTAACAAAATACCTCAAAAAATATGTATTCTTTGAGTGCCATGATTATAGGATATTCAACCTTTGCTGTATTTACCTGTATTTACCTTTCATCACATCTTAAAAAAAAACTCCAATATATGGATATGCTGTTGATGAAAATAGTTTGTAAGAAAACCCACATCTAGCATTATGCTTATCATTTGTATGTGATTGATATTAGCTAAAATATAAAATAGTTAATGGATAATATATTTCTTATCTCACTCTTTACTTTTAAACATAAAACTACTAAAATCAAGTGAAAGAAGCTTCCTTATCTTGCTCTTTAATATTACACATGAAACTACTTAATCAAAACAACTAAAATCAACACAAAGATCATTAGCTTGTACTTTTTTCATAGATGGGTATATCCGTCAAGTATATATTCATATTATACATGAATATATAGTGAAAATATGGTATAAATTTTTATATTTTAATTAAAGAGAATCACAAAGTTTTTTTACCCCATCATCCATGCCCCCAAAATGAAACATATTAATACGTACTAGATCTTGAATCTTATACTTCAAACCAACACACTTGTTTTTTGTATCATATCTAACTACATGGAATGTGTAATTTACTAAAATATAGGAACTTATTTGATATATGCATCTATAGGATGAATAAGGGAAAATATAATCATGTTTTATTTCAAAATAGTTTTTTGATACATCATAGAGAGGATTGCAACTTACTAAATATTTTTAGAGTTTTGTGTTTGATAAAAAATATCATTTGAAGTTATATACGATATAGATACATTATTAATGGATGGATCCACATGTTCATTACATTTCTTAAAATAATTATCCAGTGGGAACTCATTAGAGTATGATGGTAGTGTAGGACCATGTAAAAAGATCCATATTTAAGTAAATTAACTTCAATAAATTTAAATTATTTTTTACTCATATCCGTCCAAGAAGTCCATTAGATGAGCATAGATATTTATATATAAAATTTCTTAACAAATATTATTTACAACTCATCAAGAATGTGGTATTGCATCTTTATTGAGAAAGATTGGAACCTAATAACATGATCATGAATTCATTCATTCGATCTTTATTTGTATTTGATATTTTTGATACCATAACTTTAAGCTCATTAATGTTGAAGTCATGCACAAAAGCATTTGTTAACTTAGTGAAAGAATAGATAGAACCACGAAGGAGAGAATAATTCAACTTAATCATATAATATGTAAGATTATAGTAAATAGTTTGATTAAAAATATTTTTATCTAAACATAATCCAAACAAATTATATTAAATGCCCTTAAAAGATTCATGTGATATCTTTTATCATTACACATTTAAAAAAGAGGAGACATAAAACACATTAGAAATCGAGAAGCACATGTCCAATATGAAGTACATTGTGCTTGATATGATTTGCATACCCTTTTTTATTACTAAAGAGTAAGTATAACCTTTCTTTTCATCTCATCAAGTCTCTTAAAGATGGCATTCAAGGTGGAAGGGTGAACATTATGAGCAATGATGGGAATGGGAGCGAAGGTGATATCATGAGAGATAATGGTTGTAATTTAATTTAGTTGGGGGATGATTGATGAAGTTGGAATGATAATACTAGAGGTGAGAAAATGGTGGTAAGTGGAATATGAGAAGTTAAAATAATAAGGTCAAAGTGGTGGTAGTTATGGAAAGTAGATGAGAGGTTGACATGAAAAATGTGGGAGAAGGGACAACAAAATAAGTCTTGTCAAGAAAAGAGAAGATTTAAATATCTTTTAAATAGTTTGAAGAGTTCATTCTTTGATTTATATTCTTTTACATTTTTCATTCCATAAGACTCACTCATTGATAAGTCAACACACTTTAATTAAATCTCTTTTTGTTGAAATAGATAGAATTAGATGTAAATGTGACTTTGATAATAATGCTCCTTACTAGTTCCTTTTTTTGTTGAAATGGATAGAATTAGATGTAAATGTGACTTTGATAATAATGCTCCTTACTAGTTCTTTTTGTTGAAATGGATATAATTAGATGTGAATGTGACTTTGATAATAATGCTCCTTACTAATTCATAACCACTCTAATAATGTGAAATGATGATTGTAAGCATGTCCTAATTTTCTTCATAATATTTCAGGAGTTCCATTTCAAATTAATAATCTTAAATGCTCAATTCAAAAATTTTACACTCAAATTAATTAATAACAACAATATTTTAAATAAAAATTGACAATTTAAAAATTACAATAGTTATAAGATTTAGGATCACAATGAATCCAAATCATTAGAATAAATAAGAATATTAATACTAATTTTAATCAATTTATATATTGTTATAATTTAAATTAAATAATGAGATCACATAATTATCAACTAAACTAATATGGGTACAAGAGGAATTATGAGTTTCTAGATAATAGTGGGAAGTTTTAACTTTTTTCCAAAGCACAACAATGATAGCCGTGCCCCTTCATCTCATCCACAACTTTAGAATATAATAGTACATAAAACATTTATTGATTTCACTTGCTTTTATGTGAATATTTAATATTGTAACTTTAGGATACAAATTCAAAGAATTGTGGGGAGCTTCTCCATTGGGCATGTTGTGAATAGGGAGACAATATTAGAAATAAAAAGAACAAAAGTATTCAAAGTGTGTTAAGCCTCATATTTTCTTTTTGTGGTTTTCTTTTTCATGTATGAAATAGTTAGACCGATGATTTTTCTTTTCTTTGTACACGTCACATGTGGGATGCACTTTATTTAATTGTTCAATTAAAAAGAATTGTGTGAGGGTGGAATCTACTCCTTACTACAATTAACATGATTGTAGTTTAATTTCTATCTTCTCAACAAAACAAACAAAATTGGGCTTCCATTAGATCTATTTTTAAGGTTCTCTTAGAATGAAAGCTAGTTTATCGATTAATTAGAATTAAAATGTGTAAATTTGGTTTATATATGTAATTATTTAATACTTGTTATTTTGAAATTTGTAAATTTGAAGGAAAACAAAGTGAAATTGACAAAGTTATATAATTTATTAAGAGTCTAAAGAATTATAAAACAAATGAGATGAATATAAATTTTAAAGGAAATAATATGAATTATAAAGACTAAAAAGAATTAAAATTCAAAATAAAGAGAAAAAATAATTGTGTAATCAATTATAATTCTTATATTCTATTATATAAAACATAATATAGAGGGGAAGAATGTAAACGAATTGATAAAAAAATTATAAATATGGAGAAAAATGATAATGATTATTAATTGACATAATTATAAATTTAAAAATCAAATAACCCAATAACTACTATGTATGATAGAAGCCATACACCAAGATTCAAATTCCTAGTTTGATGCATTCAGGTTAGTTTCAACCCTTAGGTAAATTTTATGGATTGTACCTCACTGCTCATGGCTCCTCACAGAAAGCAACTCGTGGTTTAGATGTATGCTTACTCAGATTGTTGTAATCCACTATATAAAAACATAGATGCCGACATCTATGTATTTCAACTTATTTTCATTAAAAATAAAATAAAAATAATATAATCTACTAATAGTAGAATACTATGAAATTGAAATAGTAATGGTATTAGAATTATTATAATAATAAAAATAAAAATTATTATTATAATATAAATAATTAAATTTTATAAAATATTATTATAATATAAATAATTGCATTCGTTATAAAATTAAAATATTACAATAAAATATTAATTATTTTATCAAAGTAAAAGTGCTTTTGAACCAGTGAGACCACAAATGGGGGACCTCATCCCCTTATTATAAAGTTGAGGCCCAAACCTGCGAACACATTGAATCAGCAAAGGTACAAGCCCACGATCACAATGGCCCAGTGGGGGTTCGAACCTAGGTGGGGACAATAACACCACCACCACTTAACCAACACACTAAGTGGTGAACCGCATATTATTATTATAATATAAACATAAAAGAAAAAATATATATTAAAAATTACAAACAAAATAGGGTTCACCACTTAGTGTGTTGGTTAAGTGGTGGTGTTGTTGTTGTCCCCACCAGGTTCAAACCTTCGTTGGGCCACTGTGATTGCGGGCTTGTGTCTTCGCTAATTCAATGTGCTCTGGGTTTGGGCCTCAACTCTCTAATAAGGGGATGATGTCCCTCATTTGTGGCCTCACTAGTCCATAGCTCCAAGTCAAAAGCCTCTCACATGGAGTCAGAGGGCATGCTATGCTAGCGCCACCGATCATGCTAAAAAGTTTACTACACTTAAAAAAATTAAATACAATACAAACAAAACAAAATAAATTTATTATAATAGTATCATCATAGCAATCTTATAATTTAATAATAAAAAGAAAAGTAATACTAAATCATTATGGACATTATAGTAGTATTATATAATATTATGTATACAAAAAATAGTATTAAATCATTCAAATTAATAATGTATTGAAAAACTTACATTATATATTTTTGATATTAATAAACATCAAAATAAGCATGCTATCCAATGAGCAAAACAAGGACAATCTTCCTTTAAAATAACTAGCGTTATATGTCCTTTTTTTTTTTTGGGCAATAGTCACATTTTAGTAATAAATTTAAGATTTACATGCTATGATCATTTGTAACAATCTACAAAGGAATGAACATAGTCATATTTGTAACCTCCATGAGAATCAAGCCAAAATTTATAAATTTGAAACCAATCAGAGAAACAAAAACTCAAACAATAACCTCTACTATGTATCCTACGATCCAAACCATACAAGTATGTGACCATATTGACAAGCGCTATATGTTAGCAATAAATTATCTATAATATTTTTCCTTCATTGATAAAGGGCCTGAGAAAAGGAAATAAAAGTGATAGTATTGTTGGATTAACTTGTATTCCCCTTATATGATTTCCTCCATCAATTCCTACACTCTTCTAATCAAATTGTTATACACAATCTAGAAAACAAAATAGTTGCATAATAATAATTATGATAACTCAAATCTTTTCCTTATTTTATGCATATCTATCTCCATTCGCTTATATCTTTCCACTCCTTATTTTAGATTTATGAAGTTTCCCAAACATTGTATATATTAGATTATAGTTAAGAGGGTGCTTTTTCATACCAATCAATAGCCATGCTTTGAATTATGCCTTAGTGCTTTCTACCAGTAAGTTTTTATCTTGCAATGTCCTTTCCTTTATCAGAAATATGTTATATGTGAACTTTTCGAGATGAAGATATTTGAGTGTTTGCAATTTCTAGAACTACATCTATTTTCCATTTTTTAGTGTTGTTGGTTTATTTCATATAGAACTAAACAATTTTGACTTTAACATTATTTATCTTACTACTACTTTTTAAAATTATTTCTTATAGTTCTACACTTGTTCAACCTTGGCTATCTGAGAAGGTTTGTATTATCCAAAATTTTCCCATTGTGTTTGTCGAGAATGACCCTAATTTTGAATTCCTTTTATAGTTCATTTTTGCAAATCAGACCATTATAAACCCTTATTCATCACAACATCTATCAAGTGATGCTTTACAAAGATAACATTACTAAGTTTATAAAAGACTTAAACCAAATTGTATACTCTGTTGCTATGCATGACTTAATTTTGATAATCCTACCTTACTGGTCATAAATCTCCTATCCTCTGATATACTATTTGTTCTTTTATTATCTTTAAGACCACAAGCTTAAATATTTGATCTAATCAATTTCTCCATTTTGTCAAAACAGAAAGGAGTTAACTCTAGCTTAAACAACACAAAATTTCCTTAGAACCAATCCAATAGAAGCATATATATAATATTAACTTTTCTATTATCTAGAGTCATTTCTCCTATAGACATTTCAATTGACAAAATGCAAAGAACTGCTCATTGTTCCTTCTTTACATCATACCTTGAAATAAAATATACAATTTACTATTTTTCCATATCAAATTCCTTTATCTATCTGTATCTATTGTAATCGGGTAATAGGGGATCAATAGAAACTTGCAATAACATATAAAATCTCAACCACAAAGAGATTGTTATAGAAATTAGTATTCCCAATAATCAAGAAAGGATGCAAGACAAACATTAACCATAATTAATCAAACATTATGAAATCAATCCAAAACATGAATATGGAAACCATAAAATCCTTCCTTGGTGTTCTCCTTCTCATGCAATGTGGGCTCTCAAAATTGAGCTCAAGATAATTCTAGCATAAGAATTCAAAACAATTGTGGTTACCAAAATCAAAGGTTTTACTCTCTAGTTATAAGATTTTAGGGGTTTCAACCAATAATGCATGATTGAAGGGCTGATTGACTGTGATTGAGGAGTTGAACTCAGAGTGAGTGAGAGTTCAACTGAGTTGATTGCTTGGCTTAACAAGATTGATTCATCTGTCAAAAAATAGATTGGAGAGATGACTTGAATGGACTGATGATATAACATAATAGACCGGTGAGTTAACCAATTATATGGATTAGTCAACTGATTGCATTGATGAGTGAACTTATTGCATAGATTAGAAGATTGAATTGATGGAAGACTTAATTGATTGCCGGGGGAGGAATTAACATTGTGGATTGAATAGTTAGGAGAGAGAATTGTGAAGTGAGTGTGAGTTAGGATTTAGGAGGATAATTATGATTTAAATAAATAAAATATTATTTATTTGCACATGTGGAGATATTTTATAAATAAATAATTACTTATTTATTTATGGGAGGAATTGTTAGTTGTAATTAAAAAAATATAATTTATTTAATCACGAGAGGGGAATAACTAGTTTAATTAAATAAATATCATTTATTTAATCATGAGATAGATTTGATTTAATTATTACAGAAAAATAATAATTAGGAGGGAACATTAATTAATTTGGTTATTTAATTAATTGAATGACATATGGTATAATTAAATAACGTGTAATTCTTTAATTACTTTATAAATAAATAATTAATGAAATATTCAATGGACGATTAATAATTAAGGTAATTAATTAAAATCACTTAATTATAAAATTAAGGAGAAATGATGATTTTGATTTTAGAATATGCTAGAATGACATAATTAATTAAATAATAAATATTATTTAATAATTTAAGAGAAATGTTAGTGACATTGTCTCTTGCAGGCATGTGACATTTTTAGGTGTCTACATCTATAACCAAAACCAAAAATCTTTACAAAATAGGATTATTTAACCCTAATCATTTGTATTCTATTGATGCCTAATAAAGACTTCCCATGCTACTAGATACATATATTTTTTAAAACGTAATCGACACATACGATCCTTATGGTCTATTTTAAGGATTTATTGCCTTTCTTGTCATGTCTTGATCTATTGGGGTTGGATGCTGTTGCATTGGAGTTGGGTCCCTCTTTATCTTTTCCTACAAGAATTTCAAATAGATACTTTGGTAATTGATCTCATTGCTAAGGTCCACTCCATCATTAATTAGGTAGTTTTCTATCCAGTCACCCCCATAATTTCTCCTAGTCCTAATCCTCATTAGTTTCAATAGAAAATTTAAGTTTCTATAAATGACTAGCTTCCTTGCATGGAAGAGGTTCTGATCATCTATTTCCAGTTCCAAATTTCTAGGGATTGTCATCCCCCTTATTATCAAAACATTGTAATGTCTCACCTTCGGTGTGGTTTAATCTTTGTCAATATTGATTAACGCTGTGTCAAGCCCTCCCAAAATTTATCCCTTGAAGATTTTCCTACAAGAGTTCCTCAATAGTACTTTTATCCTTCTCTACTTTCAAGATAGATGCAATAAACATGGTTGGAATTTCTGTATTGAATTTATACCTATCTTTTGAGTGTATAAAATCACCTCCTATAATGTGTTGAATTGCCCTAATGACCAAATTATAGATGCTTTCAAAATCAACCTAAGTCTTTATAATTAACTTAAGTCTTTCTACCTTTACTTCTCCATAGAAGGCTATTTGTCCACTTTTGGTTGTGAGGCATATAGGTGTGTCCATCTTCTTGTTGGAATTTAATCCTCCACTATCCACTTCCTCTGATAGCCAATGACTTTTGTAGTATTTTTATTAGTTTATAAAGCTTTGTTGATGAGCTCAATTATAGAAAATCCTAAACCATAGATGCTTAATTATGATTATATGGGATACATATATTAATATTTTTCTACTAGGTTTGAATTATGAGTGGTTAGTCACCATATAAATTGATGATATATAAGTATCCTGAATTAATTTCTTTTATGTTTAGTACTTATCGATGAGATTCTATCTTGTTTCCTTACCCTATCATGATTATACAATATTTTCACCATTATGTTATATTGATATTACTAGTGGCTCAAGTCATATTACTTATTATGTCACCACCCTTAAGTATGGCCTAGTGAGCCGTAATAATTTTACAATCAATTGGATTGTGAATTATATTGATCATGTAAATATATATCCCAACTCCTTTCTCCTTTATACTCCACTAGTCATATTTCCATCTATTGGATAATTATTTCATCTATGTTTGACATATTTTATTTTTATAAACTAATGAAGCTTCAAAGTTCTATATAATGTATTTATTTTACAAGGTGAATCTAGATTATGAATCAAGCCTTTGCAATTATTCGCTTCCTATTTTTTCTATTATGTTACCATTTTCTCCTCATTAGCTAATTTGTCTTGTATCATCTTAAAATGGAAGCACTTCCATGTTAAGAACATTTATCCCTTCGATTAAGTGGTCTAGGGTCATGTCAAGCACCTTGAATAGGTCTTTGCATGGATTTGGCTTTTTCCCCCTATTCTACTTCTCTCTCCACCCATTTCCAGCCTTTTTCTAGCACCTGGTCCTGAGAATTTGAGATCTGAGACCTTAGGGTCAAGGTTGACCTTAACGTTGACCTAGGGCAGAGTCAACCTTGACCTTGACCTAGGGTAGAGTCGACCTTGACCTTGACCTAGGTCAGAGTCAACCTCAACCTTGATGCTGGGTCCAATTTTTAGGATATCGGGCTTCAAAAAGTTTTATTTTCTCGCTTCTGGGTCGACTGTTTCAGATTTCAGAATGGTAAACTCTTAAATTGCATTTAATCTAGGTCCATTTCTAGGGGTTAAGATTAATTTGGATTTAATTCTCCAATGTCGGCCTCTCTAGAATTTTGTGCCCTAGATCACTATAAAAGGAAGCCTTCCTCTCTCATTTTCACATCCATCAATCACCAAGAAATTCCATCTCATAGTCTCTCAAGAAAGAATTTCATCAAGCAAGATCAAGAAAGCATTCTCAATCAAGGAAATATTCAAGCCATCATCCTATTCAAGCATTCAAGTTCTCCATTGAAGATCAAGGATTCGAGCATTCAAGCCTTTGAAGGGAGTTGGTTCAAGCATTCAAGATTCATCATTCAAACCCTAGATCTATCCATCATGGTGGTGTGATCTTCCTTCAAGATCCTTTGTTCATCTTCAAGATTTATTCATTCTCCCTTCAAGGTGGATTCCGAGCATACAATCGTGGAGGTTTTGATTTACATATGTTAATGTTGTGTTCAAGATTTCATATCAATATACTTGTTTACATTTAAAATACAATTGCATATCTATTGAATATCATAGCTTCATTGTTAGATCTACTTCTACTACTTGCTAGCATTCTCTATTTCAATTCCATTATTAAGGTTGATTCCAAACTGAGGTTTGACTAAGGCAAACCCCTCATCCAAACAAAAAAACCATTTTTCTTGTAGGTACAGGTACATGACAATGAATTGCAGTTCAGATCTGGATACCCTTTTCGGAAAACTTCCAAGATCCATGAACAAAATTTCCATCGGAGCTATTTCATGTCAAGGCTGACCTTTAGTGGGGGGTAAGATTGTGCCCCGCTATCTGGGTCAAGGTCGACTTGGCTCTGAAAGACAAAAAGTTTTCTGGGTTTTCTCTATCTCGACGTTTCCAGGCTAGAATAGGTTGCAGAATCTCCCGAAACTGAGCACAGACATTAGAAAGTAGTGATTTACGCATCAACCTCCTTTCAAGATAAATATTCCTATTTTATTTAGTTTGTATGTCCATAACATTTTCCATCACAGATTTACATCCTTACACTTTGTTATCCCCCATCTTATCCAAATCTATATTTTATCCCATTTACATTTTGGTGAACCTGACAAGATTACCCCCTATCTTTTGTGGAATTAGATGTCCTATTGTGTTTTTTGTATTATCTTGTGTTTTCACCTTCATTTACATTTTGGTGAACCCGACAAGATTACCCCCTATATTTTGTGGAATTATATGTCCTATTGTGTTTGTTGTATTATCTTGTGTGTTCACCTTCATTTACATTTTGGTGAACCCGACAAACTTACCCCCTATCTTTTGTGGATTTAGATGCCCTATTGTGTTAGATAATTCCTTCTTTTTGGTGTTAGGTCTTTTCTTTTCTTGCATCAAGATTAGGTTTATTTTATGCTCTTGCATTTTAATTCATAAAGGCAAAAAAATCTATATATTGAACAAAATCCAAAAATATTTCTTGCATTTCATTTACTATGAAGATTGTTAAGATGCTTTGGTGTGTGATTATGTTCTTTATTACCCTTCTCTTAGCATCTCTTTACCATACCTATGATGTTTATGAGAGTATCATTCACTTCATTATGTTAATGACCCTTCATTTTGCACTCGCCTATGCTTCTGTGAAATTGACTGATACTAGTCTTCCTACTTTCAAAATTTTCATTAAAGAATCATGCGGTAGACTTATTACTCTATTGGATTATGTGAAGAATTTGGTAGATGATACACCATCTCTTAATCTTCCTAATCCTAATCCTATCATTCCTAATTTGATTCCTAATCTTCCTATTCCTAATCCAATGCCTAATTCTCCATCTGTTAATCCTAGTTCTTCTCCTACATATGATGGGATTCAAGCTATAGTTCAGGATGCAGATGTGCAAGACTTCTTTGATTTACCTTCTCCTCTGATTCATGATGATATTAAAGGAAAGAGTAAATAAACTTCTTCAAAACCTATTATTCCACCTTATAAAACCTTTACTCATGAGCATGATAAACAATCACCTCCTGTAGAAGCTTTACATAATATATACACTACATGATTCAATATGATGACTAAACAAGGTTATAGAGGTTTAGGGCTTGGAGTTAATGAGCATGGTATCAAGTATCCAGTTCATATACCCCCTAAACAGGATATGTGTGGTGTTGGTTGTTCACAATCTCAAATCAAGGTGGTTGATGTTGATCATCGTCCTCCTCTTCTTCCTACACCTACCTTTGATAATCTTGATACTCGTCAAGATGTAGCTAAGAAGGTGTATGTTCAGTTAATGAATTCCAAGAAAGAAATCTTTAAACCTATGCTGAAAGATGCTTTATCCAAGTACAAATGTCCTTTTCATTATAGTAATACACATTTACTTGCTTATTGTAAGCATTTCAAGTTATATGTTAGGGAAAGAGTTGCTTTAGGAATTATATCTCACTCTCGTGCAGTTTTACAATTCCTTCATAATTTTGATATAGGGGATACCCCTCATTCTGATATAATATAGATTTCTTCTCCTCTTGTCTCTGGAATGGGGGGCAAGAGGTGTATTTCCATCCAGTCTCCTAGGATCCATTAGGCTTTTAGCATATATTGTGTCTTGAGCTTAATTGGTATTCTTTCTATCCTCTCTCTCTATGGTTTTGTATTATGTTTATAATCATCCATAGATTCTATATTCAAGATATCTTTTCTAAGACATTTATTTTGCAAAGGTAGCCCTTGCTTTCCTCCCTGGGGGGAAAGGTTCTTCTTTCTTTCTCTTTATCTAGGGATCTGCTTTAATCCTTAGCTTAGTGACATTTGTTTATTTGCCAACATTATTTCATTATACTGACTGATGTTTTGACTATGGATATCCTTTTATATGAGAGGTTGTTGTCCTAGGTCATCGCCTCTTCTCTATTTTTTAAATTATGTTCATTATAAACTCTTGCCCTTGCTTTGGTGTTAGAGTTGTTTCTCTCATTCAAAGATTCCTCTTCCTCTTCATTGCAAGGGGCTTGATGATTGAATCTTTTTTCTTGCTTGATTTATATTTGAAAGATGATATTTTATCTAAAAGCACTCCTCTTTGGTGGGGGTCTTGTTGATAAGATCTCTTTCTTTGAGGGTCCCTTTTTTTTTTTTCTCCATAAGTGACATATCCTTTTCACAATTATCTATACTCTTGGATGTAGGGGTCAATACCCTTCGCCAAGAATGTAGTATACATTGTTTTAAATAGGATATATCCTTACATTGTGAAGTAGGTATCCTCTTCTTCTTCCTTATCATGTCTAGTAGACAACCAAGATAAGGAGGGGGGCATATATAGGGTCTCCTTTGTACTATAGTTTTTCATTTATATGCTAAATCCTTTGAAGGTAACACACATAAGGTGCTAAATCCTGAAGAGACACCCATTTTTCAATTTTTCAATATGCTAAATCCTCTGAAGGTAACGCACATAAGTTGCTAAATCCTGAAGAGACACACATTTTTCAATTTTCAATATGCTAAATCCTCTGAAGGTAACACACATAAGTTGCTAAATCCTGAAGAGACATGCATTTTTCAAGTTTCAATATGCTAAATCTTGCGAAGGTAATACACATAAGTTGCTAAATCCTGAGGAGACACGTATTTCATATTCATAGTGATACAAGAAGGTGGATCTACGGGTATTCCAAAAGCCATCAAAAGACACATTACAATTTCAAAGCGCAGTTTATGGGTGAACTATCAGGTTTGGCCACCTGTTTGGCTCTCCCTCCTTGGTGATTCACGGTAAGGTGGACATCTTACTGGGTGAGGTAATCACTTCCTCTTCTCTCTCTTTTTGCTTTCATGCTAGTAGGACCAGATCATGAAGCTATGATATTTATAGTGTTGCTCTTATCTTTCTTATGTAATCATTTATGCTTTTATGATAGCTTTCCAAATATAATATTAGTATAGGAAATATTTCTTAGCAAGGTTTCCTTTACTAGCTGATTTTGGTTTGTTTTAGTACTAACCCTTCTTTTTATGTTTTCGCACCCTCATGCATGTATGTTGAGTTAGAATCTTTAGCCTGGGGGCTTGTGTCCTTAGGCTAAGTGTTATTTTATCTTGTTGTGAATCCACTTGGCTCTCTTCTTTCTTCTCCTTTACCAAGATTTTGCATTGAATCCATACTCTTGCTAAAGTGGGGGCTTAATGTATCATCTTAAAATGGAAGCACTTCCATGCTAAGAATGTTTAGCCCTCTGAGTAAGTGGTCTAGGGTCATGTAAAGCACCTTGAATAGGTATTTTCATGGATCTAGATTTTTCCCCCTCTTCTTCTTCTCTCTCCACCCATTTGTAGCCTTTTTCTGGCACCTGGTCTTGAGAATTTGAGATCTGAGACCTCAGGGTCAAGGTCGACCTCCTGGGTCAAGGTCAACCTTGACCCTAATCTAGGGAAGAGTCGACCTTGACCCTGACCTTGGGTCCAATTTTCAAGTTTTAGAGGTTTCGAGATATTGGGCTTCAGAAAGTTTTATTTTCCTGCTTTCAAGTCAGCTATTTCAGATTTCAGAAAGGTAAACTCTTAAATTGCATTTAATCTAGGTTCATTTCTAGGGGTTAAGGTTAACTGGGATGTAATTCTCCAATGTCAGCCTCTCTAGAAGTTTGTGCCCTAGATCACTATAAAAGGAAGCCTTCCTCTCTCATTTTCACATCCATCAATCACCAAGCAATTCCATCTCATAGTCTCTCAAGCAAGCATTTCATCAAGCAAGATCAAGAAAGCATTCTCAATCAAGGAAACATTCAAGCCATCATCCTATTCAAGCATTCAAGTTCTCCATTGAAGATCAAGGATTTGAGCATTCAAGCCTTTGAAGGGATTTGGTTCAAGCATTCAAGATTCATCATTCAAACCCTCGATCTATCCATCATGGTGGTGTGATCTTCCTTCAAGATCCTTTGTTCATCTTCAAGATTTATTCATTCTCCCTTCAAGGTGGATTCCAAGAATACAATCATGGAGATTTTGATTGACATATGTTAATGTTTTGTTCAAGCTTTCATATCAACATACTTGTTTACATTTAAAATACAATTGCATATCTATTGAATATCATAGCTTCATTATTAGATCTAATTCTACTACTTGCTAGCATTCTCTATTTCAATTCTATTATTAAGGTTGATTCTAAATTGGGGTTTGACTAAGGCAAACCCCTCATCCAAACAACAAAACTATTTTTCTTGTAGGTATAGGTACAGGACAATGAATTGCAGTTCAGATTTGGATACCCTTTTCGACAAACTTCTAAGATCCACGAACATAATTTTCGTCAAAGCTTTTTCGGGTCAAGCTCGATCTTCAATGGGGGGTAAGATTGTGCCCCACTATTTGGGTCAAGGTCAACCTGGCTCCGAAAGACAAAAAGTCTTCTGGGTTTTCTCTGTCTCAGCATTTCCAGGCTGGAGCAGGTTGCAGAATCTCCCAAAACTGAGCACAAACATTAGAAAATGGTGATTTCCGCATCAGCCTCCTTTCAAGATAAGTATTTTTTTATTTATTTATTTTGTATGTCCATAACATTTTCCATCACATATTTACATCCTTACACTTTGTTATCCCCCATCTTATCCAAATCTATATTTTATCCCATTTACATGTCTTCTTCCTTATTTCCCTCTCTGTAGATATGTTTTATAGTTATTTCTTCAAAATATCCTAGTAATTTGGTTTCTCTTCCGAGTTTTGAATTTAACTTCCAATTAGGAGTCTTTTTAGTTTGGATTGCATTTATTATTATCTATGGCTCTCCTTTTATTGCCAATTTTATTATTCCTATTTCTTTGCCTAGGAGGAGGCCTTCGATTAAAGTTTCCTTTTCATCTATATTATTCATAACCATACCAATTGGTCTTGCTAATTTGGAAAATTTTGTTCCATCCAAATGGTGAATGATGCACCAATTTCTGCTATCCCAGGATTTCCTCTTGATGCCCCATAAAAATTTAATTTGTGCCATCAAAAATCTAGTTTTGTCCATTTTTACTACTCTCTCTTATGTCTACTTTCTTTGTCATATTTTCCATAATGTGGAGGTTTCTATAGGCCATACCAATATTTTCTTATCCTTTTATCCTAGCTTGTCAACTTGCATTCCTTTGTATTACTAGTTATTAATTTGTTGTTTGTTGTTTCCACTATTGCTGCTTCTATTTTATTGATTAAACATTACCTTCTAATTTCCTTGACAGATTATTCTATTTTCTTTCTTTCCATACTTCCCATATCATTATTGATGGGGATATTTTCCACAATGTTCTATATAGACTATTATTGCATATATTTGTTTATCCCTTAATTATATCCATAAGATTATTGGGTAAAGCTGTCTTCCATCCCAATTTATTACATAACCTTGATACCACCACTCTAATGTGTTTGGAAAATTAACCAATAAATGGTTTACTATTTCTTTTTCTAATTCACATAAAGTATATCTAGATGGTCCCACAAAACCAAACTTTTTGAACCATTCTACTGTCAATATTCTTTTTTTGCAATGTTTCCTAAAGGAACATACCTTCTTTCAGTAGGCATAATTTATCCCAACACATATGAGTGGGGATATCTATTGTTTCCTATTGAAGTAATTTAACTAAGGATGATTAACCTTCACTTACTTTATATTCTCTTATTTTAGATCCCATCCATATTAGTTTATCTTCCCCTTTTTTTAGTGTAATTTATCTAGTTTCTAAGATGTTTTTTTAATCTCTTCTCTTTCCGCCCTTGTTAGAGGTGTTTCATCCAAATATTTCCATTTCCATCCTAGCAATGGATCACCACAGGGAACTTCTATGCAATCCTTTACATATGTAGCCTATTGGCTCTCTAATACCTCTTTTGCCTCGTTATTATTATGACTACTTTCTAAGGCTATGTATCCCCCCCATGAGTCATTCTATAATAAAGCTTTGTTACCCTCTATTATGTCCCAAGTGATCTTGTCAATAATTAGTTTTCTTCTTTCTAATATGAAGTTCCATACGCTAGAATCTTTTGGGTGGCTTGGTGTTCTAAATATACTTCTTGGGTTTGATCCATTCAAGTATTTATTAAATGAAGTATTTTAACCCATTTTATATTTGGTTCCTTTTAGATTTTTTAAACCAACTTCCCCCCAATGCCTTAATTTTCCATTTTAATATTTTTAATCCAATGCCACCCGCTTCAATTGGCTTGCATATTTTATCCCAACTTAAAATGCTAAATTTTTATCCTTAGTGACCCTTTTCAAATAAAAGGTTCTCATCTTATTTTCTAATTTGGAGTAGGTCCTTGTGAAAGTGGCATACATAAAATTTGATACTTGTAGGGATCGTAGGTACAAAAACTTTTAACATAGTTTCCTTGCTTGCATTTGATAACCACCTTCCCTTCCATGATTCCATCTTTTGCTCCATTATTTTACTTATAGTTTCCCACATCTTATTTATCCTATTGCCCCTATCTAGTGGTAGTCCTAAATATCTACTTGGAAGGATTTCATTTTTTGAGGCCTAACATGTTGCATATTGCTGTTTCTTCTCTCATGTTGGAATATTTTTGATTTTTCAAAATTCACCATATAGCCTGAAGCCCTTGTGTATGAATTTATGTCACTTTTAAAGTGTTCCACTTCTTTCTTTTTTCCTTCCCCAAAGAGCATGGTATCATTTGCAAATTGTTGGTGAGTGATATTTGCTATGCTTTCTGTTACTTTGATTCCTCTAATTTCCTCATATTCTTGAGCTTTTCTAATAGCCCTACAAAGTGCTTCTGCCAGTATTATGAATAAAAAGGGTGATATCATATCCCCTTGTCTTAGTTATCTGGAAATAATTCATAAGAATTAACAAATAGTTTAACATTCAAAATTATTTATAAATTAATAAAACTAATAAGAAAATTTGATGTAAGTGATAAATTACTAATAATAAATATAAAAATAAGAAAATATTTTTTTTTTAATCAAAACAAGAGAAATATAATCAATAAAAAATTAAATAAAGATTTTTTTTAAAAAATAAGACAAATAAATGATAACAATAAATAAATTAGAAAATGCTAAAGATAGTATAAAAATTAAAAAAATAAAAAAGCAATATACAAACATATAGATAATAAAATTAAATTATCAAGTATAAATAAAGTCATAACACAAAATAATTTTAGATAAAGGTGAAAGGTAGAAGCAAAGGAAAGGGAAGAAGAAAGATAGAGGTTTTATTTCTTTGTTTGTAGTATGTCATATTATCTCTTATGTTTCTTTCTTTCTCCTCTTTATTGTCTTTCTCTCTTCTTTTGTTTTTTTTTGTAATTTTTAAATGTGTTTCTAATTGCATTCTCTTAACTTTAGTTATCCCTAAGTCTTTTATATATCAATTACTATACTATTAGATTTTTTAAGTTTTAATACTTAAATAACTCCAGTTTTCTCTATTCTAACATTTATTTAAAGGAACAACTAATACATTATTTCCTTTTTTCTTTTGTTTTGATAGGAACAACTTAGTTGAGATTACATCATCATAAGATAAATTCAGGTGGAAGATGGGTACTAGAATTTTATTTTTCATTATATATATATCAACTTGAGGAGATAATAATCCTATAATAAATAGATATGTAACTACACAAAAGTTGGTGCACACTGGTGTTGGTGCTTGTACACCTATTCTCACTGGGCATTCTTTTTGGAGACCAATTCTCGTATCTAATAATGCCGTGAAGGTGAGAATATCCTCCAAGCCTCTTTCAAAATGTTGAAGGGGAAATGTTTTCTCATGTGGCCAGATCTATTGTTTCTCTTCATCACAAAGGGAAATATAGACCTCTTGCTTGTACCAAGACCTCCCATATTGTGGTGGATAATGTGGACTTCTACAAACATTGCGGGTTGGTGTGTAGGTTTTCTAGTCTTTATCCTTCCTTAATGGATCTTCATTGGAGGGTGATGGATTCTTGGAAGTCCTTAGTTTTTGGAAATATTGAGAATTTACCTTGTGCTAAGGGGTTTTTATTGATATTTTTGTTTCCTTTAATGATGGGTATTTGGTGTTGAGCAAGTTGTGGGCTTGGAGGGTTCATTCTCTTTTTAGCTAAACCCTGTACAATCACCTTCAACCCTTTTATCGAACTACTCAATGTGTGTCCAACATGGGTTCATCATCCCACTATTCCCATTCATTTATGGGATAATTCTTGTTTTGAGGGCATCAAAAACTTTATTGGCCATTCCTTGAAAGTGGATGATACCATTGGCTCCACGGGTCTCTCTACCTTTGCTCACATTTTGGTTGATATTGACATATCCTACCTCTTCCTAGGGATGTGGTTTTCAAGGTTGGGGGTTCATGGAATCAATTGTTGTATTATGAGGGTTTTCCCTTTGAATTTCATTGGTGCTTCTCTACTAGCTACTTGGACATAGATTGTTCTCTCTCATGTCATAAAGGAATTGCCACTTGCTGGAAGGATGCTAATGGTGATCACATGAATATCTTGGTTTCTAATTATTCCTCTAATAACTCTTCATAGGTTGATAATGAATCCTCCCATGATGATGCTCCTGATATTGGATTAACGTCCTCAGGTCCTATGGATCCAATTCCACTTCTTACTATTGGTGCACCCCCCTCTGCTGCATTGACGCTTCTCCATCTACCACTCTTTCTCTAATCCAACCTTTGGATAATGTTGTCTAGACTCATTAGCACTCTGCCCCTTGTACTAAAAATCTTATAAATAATATCCCCCCACTTTATCCCCCTTGTGGTGGGGATCCTAGTGATAGTATAGCCTGGATGATTGTTTTTTGACAGAGGAAAGATCATTCTTTAGTTTTTCATTCTCTTCCCCACATTGTGGGTGAGTTGTCTACCACTCTTGGTTTGGGTTACTAGCTATTTTTCTAGTGCTTTGTTAATGGTATGTTCTTTACCTTTTTGCAAATGACCTTTTTGATTTATATTTGTAAGGTCCAACATCCTTATTTTACTTCTTTTAAATATAAAATTTATCAAAATCTAAATGCGTGCAATATAAATAATTGTATACAATAGAATTCTTTCTGTTATCATTAAATTTCTTATATAGATTTTCTAATTCTTTCACAAGTATATCTACTGGACAATGGGAACAAGTGTAATATTATATGGGATAGGTAGAGTAAATGATACATATCCTTTATTAACCAGGTCCTTAGATCTCTAACACCCTACTTATCCTCTTCAATGGTGTTCATAAGACAAGGTTCCACATGCTAAAATAAATCCTCTCAACTCTTTCCAAGAGATACTTCACCAATTCTTAGTGATCTCTTTGTACATCCAAAAGGTTCTAAGGTCTTGAATTGACATCAACTCACCCTCAAAATCCCCCTCTAACTCCACAACTCAATATTTCAGGGATTTTATTCTATGATGACCCAAACAACATGATTTGGGCACTAGACAAGTTATTATTGTAATCACCTAAAATTGGTCTAGTAGAACTTGAGCCCCCTTTTGATCAAATAATCTCTTTACTAGACATAATTATGCCAAGTAACCCTTAAAATCCCCTTTGCATAATTAAATAAAAAATCTTATATCAAGCTTATACTATGGTCTAATTTCTAGAGCTTGCATATTTATTTAATTGCTAAAGCATTAATTTTAATATAAAGTTCCTACACTTCTATTAAAAGAACACATTCACATGTGTGCACATACTTAATCTTGATTAATTAGCAATTAAAAGAGATTTGTGCTTGTAAATGCCATTTTATCTTATTTTACCTAACATTTCCCTTTTGCCTTTAATCCTTACCACTCATCTATACCTAACCTTTCATCTCATTGCATCTCCTTTTGCCTCTTCATCTTAGCCACTCAATCTTTTGCCTCTTAATATCCACCCTCCATTCTTGAGGCAATTCCTTTAAAAGGAAGCTCTTCCCTTTCTCAAGGGTCCCAAATCTTGTTATCTTTCATTCTTACATTCTAGCTTTCTTTCATTTTAGAGTAATCTTGATAATTTAAATTCTTAA
This sequence comes from Chamaecyparis obtusa, assembly GCA_027943335.1. Lineage (NCBI taxonomy): Eukaryota > Viridiplantae > Streptophyta > Pinopsida > Cupressales > Cupressaceae > Chamaecyparis > Chamaecyparis obtusa. The sequence continues at coordinate 1,858,138 of BSBK01000682.1, read as the reverse complement.
ATCTTAGTTTCTCTCATTTTTTAGCTTAGCTTCATTTCTAACATAACCTTGCATTACTAATCTAGTTTCTTTCTTGCATTGTTCTTGCATTCTCATTCTAGATTACTAGTTGCTTGCATACATTCTTAGCTTCATTCTTGCACTTTTAATCTTCCATTTTGGATTAGTCAAGTCACTAATCCTCTATGCCAATTTGATGAGCATTATGAGAAGGATTAAACTCGCTTCAACTAGGAAGATATGAGGTGCTTCTTGGGATATCCTATTCCATGGATTCTCTCAAGTGTAATGGTTCATAGAAGTGTGTCACACTTTTGATCACACATCTTTGGTGCCCACCGTGGGGCTGAGCATTTGTTTTTGGCTCCATTTCTTGCATTTTCGGTTATTTGCTTTAACAGGTTTGACAAATTTTATTTTTGTAGGCTCAAAAGTTGTTTGACATTTCTTATTATACCCAAGCAATATTTAATTATACTACCATGCGACACTCTACATTTATTGAAGTATCATTCTTTCATACATAGAAGTATCGCTTGGCTTCATTGTGAAATATCACACATCCTTTATAAGGTATATCGTCTGACTCTGGAATGTCACCCAGTCTCTATAAGGTCTGTCATCCAATTTTGTGATAGACCGATTAACTATTGCCCAGATTTTATTTCTATCACAGTCCAAGTTTGGGCTGAGATTGCTTGATTTTTCTGGCATTTTCTAATTTTCTAGTCTTCTAACAATAACTAACAAGTGATCTTGCAGGGCTATTACTTCACTTTGCATGCTTTTATGCCCTAACTTGTGGTTTTGTAGGGTCTTTCTTATCAAAAGAGCTCAATATCTTCATACCTAATAATGTTTTGTGATGTAGGATTCACTTTTCAAAGACTTTATATTGAAAACTACTAATGCTTTATCTTGTAGGTTGCCTTGGAGATACAAATGAATTATATGTTTTCTTACATTTGATTTCTAGGCACCTAGCTTAACTAGAACACTTCTTGTTTTGTGATTGGTTGAGTAGTAGGAGAGTATGCTCTTTTCCTTTTGGAAAATTAGAAATCTAGACCTACTTAGTTAATCACTTGTAATTAGTCTTGGGTAAATGAACTTGTGCTTGATGTGTTTGGGAGAAACTATGTAGTAGGAGACTATGCTCTTTTCCTTATGGGAAAATCAGAAATCTAGACCTACACTATCTATCCATTTCTTTTCTTGCTTTTTCCTTTAGAGTGCTTGCCAAAAGAGCAATATTTTGGGAATGACCCAAGTGGGGAACAATCAAATCTAGCTACTCCACCCCACTATAATCAAAATCTTCTTTCAATCCAAAGAGAGATAATACTTGGCTACTTTCTATTCCTAATGCTTCTTCATGTGTAGGGCCTAGTTGCCTAAATCTTGCTAAAAAAGACTACATTTGATTGGGTGCTTATAATATTGTTTACAAGGTTTCAAGGGGAATACATTCATTTTTTGTAGGGATGAGAGGTCTTAATCTTTCTTGCGAGAACTATGCATCTTGGGTGCTTGTAGGGCTATAGGCCTTAATTATGCCTGCGAAACAACAAGGGGTGGTTATGAATAGAGGCCCTTACTAAACACCTTAGGACTAGAAGCTATCCTTTTTGGCTGTGTGGCTTCCTTTGTGCAAGGATTGATCCAAGTGGACTTAACCCGAACCACCCAAAGACACTCACCATATGTACTCCCTTGGATGCAAATCCATGAAAAAGCCAACAACACTTTGTGTGAGTTGAAGGGGTACCAAGTTGTGGGAAACAATTTCAACACTACCTACTTGACCTTAGGTATCTTGATTGATTTGTCTTCTTGTGATAAGACCTATGGAAACATTTGTTGAACATACCCATGATACACTTGGTATATTTGACACCTTACTAGATCTCACATATGCTTGTATCCACAAGGTTGCTATTTCCCTTGCTGGATTGTTTTAAAACTATTGCTTGTTCACATCACATGCTTTCAAAACAAGCCTTGTCTAGGGAATAATTAAAACTTTTCAATCACCTTGCAACTCTTTGAACTTGAACTTTCAGACTAAGCTTAAACTTTGTCAACATTGCTTCTCCATTGTTATCCTTAGCATATCTTGTTATTTGGTACATTCCAATTTTTTAGGAATTGCCTCTATCTAGAAAAGATTACTTTGGCCTCTTGACTAAATAATTGGTTATTGAAATTATCACTTGTTCCCCATCTCTTTGATCAACTCTCTTGGATGCTCTATCAAACCTCTTTCTTGTTCACAAGTGTCATACATAGAGATCTCCCTGAAACTTGGACACCTTGTGGCAAGTCATCTTTTCTATATCTGTTTACACTTTTGCACTTTGGACAAGTGAACATATTTACTTACCTATCTTGAACATCAAGTCATCATAAGTCATCTTATTTGGATTTTGACAAACTTCTTTCATGCCGGTCATAACTAAATCTTAGATCTGTGAAGGAAAACAACCCGAAGCTATCTTTGACAAATCAACTAAAGAAGGTCCTATCCCTTGGGGTTTCAAAGCCTTTGCTAACATCTCTAGCGAATCTACTCTATCCTCTCCTAGGTTGGCACATAGTGTTTCTCACACCATGGATGAACAAAGTAAGAGGATCGAGGAGTTCCTAAAATAACTAGGTGATAAGCACTTTGGACAAGAAAACCAAGAATGTCCTAATTCTAGACTTGAATCTCAACAAAGTTCTCAACACACTAGACATGGATCACAAGGTGGTGATTCAGACAATGAAATCATTGAGGAAGACATCTTATAGTTTCAACAAGATTAATGCTTACAAAGGCTCATGTAGTTGACTCTAAGTCAAAACAAATACCAATACTTCTTGTACTTGGCTTCTCAAGGAGTTAAACTACCCCACAACTTTGACGTTGACAATCTAATGAAGAAGGATGAACCATTTGAAATGGAAATCATGAGGAAATAGATGGAAGAAATGATGAAACATATGCAATGCTTAGAAAAGGAGAAGGAAAAACCAAGCGCATCTTTCTCACTTGAGGCTATATGCCCATTCCCTTTTGAAAAAGATCTATACATACCTCCTTTTTCTCGAAAGGTTGAATTTCCTAAATATGAAAAATATGATGGTAGTAAAGATCCTCATGATCACATTAGGGAATTTTGTGCACTTAGCATGGAGTTCTTGTATGAACCCACTTATATATTGAGACCCTTTCCTAGGAGTCTTAGTGGTAAAGATATGGAGTGGTTCACTAATCTATCTCCCCCTCTCAAATCATTTGACTAACTAGTGCAAAGGTTTATCCAACGACATTCCTATAACATTCAACATGCGATTACCATGCTTGATCTTTGTAACATCAAACAATATTGAGGTGAGTCTTTTGTGACTTTCCTTCAAAAATGGCAAAAGATATACTCGCGTTATCCACAATAGATTCTTGAGACTGAAAATATTGACATATTTATCAATTCTCTAGTTCCTGAAATGAATTATGCACTACAAATGCAAACTCATTCTTCATTCGATAAACTAGTTGAAACATATTTTGGCATAAAGGATGTCCTTGTCCGTAAGGGTGATATCACTCTTCAATCCAAATCCTCTAACAACCAACACAACAAAGATAAGAATAAATTTTGGAACAAAACTAAGGATGTCGTCAATGACGAATCATGACTTCAACTTCATAGTCTACAACTACTAAAGAACCAACTTTCAATCTATCTACTAATGTGAAAGCTAAAAGTGATAATCCTTGGGCTTCTAAGCCTAAGAGAAACTTCACTCCTCTTGGAGAATCACTTGAGAATGATTTAAAGACTCTCTTGGCTAACAAGATCATTACCTTGCTTGATAACTCAAGACCTTACGATCCTAAAGTAAAGCCTAAATGGTGGAACAAAAACCACTATTGTGATTATAATTGCAATAAAGGCCATAAAACCAAAAAAAGCATGAAACTCAAGAATCTCATTCAGGATCTAATTGAAAATGAAACTATTGTGGTTGATTCTCCACAAGCCAACAATGATCATAAGTTTTCAAGGAGCCTTTTCCTAAATTTTAAAAAGGGGAATCTTCCAAGGAAAAGGATAACAAGTTTTCCTACACTTAATCTAATTATTGAGCATTGTTTTTACATGAAGACAATGGCTAGGAATTTGCGCGAGCAAATTCCCCTCTTGGAAGATTGACAGAATCAATCTCAAGGTTCCTTCTGGCTGGGTCTCAACCACTTGGATAGATCAACAGAAGACAAATATGAATTTGTTAAAAAGGAGGCCTTTGCTAGTTCTTCTCTCAAGGGAAACTGTAAAACAAACTTTAGGAAACCAAGATATCTCTTTTTTTCTACGATTTTCAGATTTAAGAACAAAAGTAATGCTAATCTCAATTAATCTACTGAAAGTAACTTGCAAAGAGGGTTAGGAAATGTAAGGTAACAAGAAATTTCAAAGAAATTTCTGAAAAGAAACCTAATGGACATATGCTAGCAATCACACCACCATGTGAATTAAATAACCAAGAAGATGAGGAAACCCACACAACAAAGATCGGATCATGTCACAATCTTCAGCTGAATAGATGTAATCATCAATGGAATCAAACAAATGCAGATGTATGATAAGTCAAAACTCATCAGATCATGAAGCCACTCAAGATGTGCACACACGTGAGACAAGTTAATCTTCAAGCACCAAAGAATAATCTTCTCAAGAAATTTGTCATGACACAACAATGTAATACAAACAAACACCGAATTAAAAGTTCACAAACTTAAAATCATTAAACAACCAATTGGCTCTTTGAAATAAAGAATGAGCAAATAAAACATTCACAAATTTCACATAGATAGAAGATAAATCACACCATGAATGAAGCACCAATTGTATTTGTTTTATTAATCATCAAGTCGACCCTCATTACATTTTTTTATTACAATTTATAGAGCTCTACTCTTATTTTTGCAGCTAGGGGTTCACTGCAACTAAAACTTGAAAGTAAATCTAAACTAAAGCTTGCATTAAAGAAACTACTTATAAAGCTTAGCTAAGCTATCCTAGCACAGAATTAATCCTTGTGCATTACAAAGATTTGCATAAATCAGGCATTAAACAACTCAAAAATGGAGTTGGAACTTGCACATGCACTGAATAATCTTCATGTTTGTGCCCTTGACCCTTGGTTCCAGCTTCTCTATGTGGAACCAACTAGAAGAGATCCCAAAATCATGCACAAATGATCCCAAAAAGGAAGCCTAGATGACTGGGAAGTGATCTTTGAGATAACTGAAGTTAACTTTTGGACGTGCCAAAAAATGCCCAAATCTCGACAGTTGGTCTGAAAAAATCAAGACCCAAAATTGACTAAGTGCTAAGTCCTTTATCTCCCAATTTTCAGACTTGTCAGACTTGTAGGTGGCCGAAAAAATCCTTATGGCTGAAATGTTGAAAAACAGGCACTGCAAAATTGGCTAAGTGTCAAAACTAAATTTCCTGTACACAAAATTTGGCAAATTTTGAACTGGAGGCTATCTAGCTGGGAGGCACTTTTGGGTGTGCCTTCTTGAACCTATCCACTATCTCCAGCACCTCATCAAAGTCTGGCATCTTGATCCCTTGGAGAATCTCCTTCTGCTTATCTCTGAAATCCATCAATTCTTTTGCAAAAGCCTTTATTTTTTCCTCTTGAGACAACATTTTTTGAATCTCCTCCTTTTGATAGAACATCTGTTGGAGGTCTTCCTTAGACTTCACCCCTCAGAAAATGCCTAGATACTGATCGATGATGTCATTTACTGAATGCATAGTCTTATCATCATCTTCATCAAACAAATCTAGATCCAAGCCTTCAAAGAACTCCTGCAGCTCTTTTGCAAAAAGTGTGCTATCATCCATTCTTTTATTCAACCTCTTGAGAACCTTTTCAAATATGGCCAATGCCATTGCTATCTCTTGGATCCATTCTTCAAAATTATCCAATTTTGCCCCTTCATAAATCTTCATCAAAACCTAGAAGCATTGCTTTCTTATCATCGTTAGCTCATCCAACACTTTTTGCCAGTTGAGGACGGTCTCTTCTACACCATTTTCTTCACTCATGATCTCCACTAAAGAAGTTATTCTTGCCAAAATGTTTTGGAAGGGCCTTAAGATCCTCCTGAGAGATAAGCTAGCGAACTGCTCAAAATCTAGCTTCCACTCAGCACAAGCTTGTACAAAAGAATGTGGAACATTTGAATCTATATCCCCCTTCTTCTCCAAAATTGCCTATAATGAGGCTTTGGGGTTATTAGGGTCAATTGGACCTGTTGTCTTTAGAATGAATTTATTCATAGCTTCATTTTTCTCTTCTAGAGCTTTTATCCTTTCTTCATCTTTATTCATGAATCCTAGAGTGTGCTTCAAGCCCAAAGTAGCCAAGGTTTAGCTACCTTCCCTAGTTGGTTCCCCCAAGTCTACTTCCTCCACACATAATCATCCATAGTGATCTCATTTATACCAACATCCATTGTAGGAACAACCACCTATGCTTTCCACCTTCCCGTTTGGTCTTGTGTCACATAAGACATTCTCCTTGCTTGAGGAACTGGTGCCGTTTGGTGGAAAGTATGCCCTAGCATGGTCATGCCAAACTCATCATCAGTGTATACTTTGAACCTCAATTGCAATTCTTTGGTAAACCATGTGGGTTTTGAGAATGCATTCAATGGCTCATAGGGAGCAGTCAATGCAGATGAGGTTGCTAAGTGTTCTGTCCTCATTTCCTCCTGAGTTTCTTCTTCTTCTTCTCCCATTTCTTGCTCATTCCCAACATCCTATTCATGTTCCTCCTCCTCAATAGTTTGTTTCTCATCTTCTTTAGTATGTGCTTCCTCTTCCTCCCATGACTCTCCCTTGTCATCTGGCTCCTCGGATCCTATATGAATTTCTTCCATTTTCTCTCTGCCAGTGACTTCTACTTCTTTCTCCAGCTCCTGCGAGCTCTGGGGCACTGATTCAATGTGAACTTGGGGAGGAATATTGAGTGGGGGAGGTGTAGGAGACACAAGGGGAGTGGTTGAATGGGCTAGTAGAGGCAGAGTCAAGAGGGGAACCTGGGATGAAGAAGGTTGCTGAGGCAATGGAGTATTCTATACTGGAGTGGACAATGGAGTAGTGGGAGGCTCTTGAAGTGGAACGGTAGGAGGAGTGGATGGATGAGGTGGAGGCAGAGGTGGAATGGATGAAACCAATGGTACCTATGCACTTGCTCCTTCTTCCAAGGTGACCCCAATAGAAGAGTCCTTTTCTAGCTCCGTAGTTTCTCCTTGGTCTGCGGTCATCTCAACATCATTTTTCCCTGGAGGTCCCTATTGTAGATCCTCTCCCATGCCACTAAAAAGACTAGTGAACTACATAGGAGCTTTTTGCTCAAACTCCTTGAACCCATGCAACCCCACAAAATATGTGATGTTGAATTCATCATCACCGAGGGCATCCAGATTAATTGGCTCTACCTATGTAGCCCCTTCAACATCCTTAGGATCATCATCCATTACCCTTATTTTCTTTAAGAATCCTATAGACCGAGTCCTCTTACTAAGAGGGAATTCATCCATTTGATCTTCATCATCCTCTACCAAGGTATCCATTTGAGTGGGCATCAAGCCTCTCTTCCTCTTGTATACATGACCCTTGGCCACTCCAGACGGCTTGGGCCCTATGATCTTGAATTTTGTTTTCTTTGCCGAGCTTGAAGAATCATGGCCACTAGGTGAAGGTGCTTCTGGTGGTGCAATACTCCTAGTCATCTTGGTTTTCAACTTCTTGGAGTGCATAGCCAGACCATATGCGGTGGGATGCTCATGCTGATACACAGTTTCTGGCTTTAGAGGAGCAACCTCTTTGAACTGTGGTTTCAGTATCTTTTCTCCTTTCTTCTTTTCATGAGAGGATTTCTCTGGGAGTTGCTTCATGGGGAGCAGTTGCATTGGGAAAGGGTGAGCAATCCAAGACTTCATTAGCTTAATCACATGCCATGCTCTGAAATCCATGATGTCATTCTCATTTTGATCTACTTCTACATTCAAGATGGCCCTTGCAAACACCTTATCTGTATTGTATATGGAATCCAAAATCTTATCCGAGTCAGCATCTATCACCTTCTACGGGATCTTCAAGAACAATGCACCCTGTGCCAGCTCTAGACTCATCCGACAATAGTCATAGACTCTTACCTTGTAATCATCTACACAATTGGCCCAATGGTCCTTGATATGCAGCTCATGAACATAGTGCCTTCTAATTATGTGGCTATAGGTACCAATGGGGTCAAAGTGTAGCCTCACCAGATTATAGGTTGCCAATGGGAACTCATCCTATTCTCTAGTCAAAGACTTGCAGACTTTCATGTCTGGTACATAGTGGGGGCCGATGGAAATAGGAAAGTCCCAATAATGCTTCTTCTTATGCTTGATGTGCTCATGGGCATCAGATAACTGCCTTGCTATCTCCAGTAGAACTACCCTGTCAGAAGGGCACCTTGGGAGCTTCTTGGGTGCTAAGGTGCTTCCTACCACCCAAATGTACGTGAATGTCTGAAACTATATATAAAAATTCCCAATGCCCTTTACTTTAGCCGCTGCTTCTATTGATAACCTTTTAGCATAGTCACCTTCAATGGAGTAGATGATTGCAAAAATGAAGGCATCATTAACTATTCTAAACTCTGGGCTATTGTGTGTGAAGAAGTCTTTCCACACCAATTGAGGGTACAAAGTGAATGGCCACGTGTTTTGTTCTTCGATGTTTCCCACTTTGGTCAATCCTGGATATACTACCCTGGCAGCTAGTAAGTACACAACATAGGACATCATGTAGAAATGGGGGTCCATCTTCACCTGAATCAGTTGTTCATCCAGTTGATCACTCAAAAGAGAGGCCCAATCAAACCTTGCCTGCCTTTCTTTTATTTTTTGGATCATGAAGATCATCCAAGGCTCCAGTTGATGGGACTTAGGTAGCCTGTACACCCTACTTATCATTGTTATAGATGCCTGGATATCCTCTCTCATATAGCCTCTCCTCATGTCAATTTTTTCCAGCCTGTTCTTGGGAAATGGTTGCATCAGGTACTCATTGTTAATGATGTTGTGAGCCCTTTGTGTATCTTTGTTGTAAAAATCCATCCCCTTGTTGATATTGAAATTAAAGAACTTATCTACCCCTTTGGGTATATGGAAAACATCTTCAATTTTGTCTGGCCTCAAATCTAGGACCACTTCTCCAATGCTATTCTTGACCATGCGCTCATCTGGCACATAGTTATTGGCCAATATGTTGATCAGCTCCACCGATTGGATGGAGACTGGGTGTGCTGCCGCATTCACTAGAGAACAATGGACTAATGAAGTGCAGTCCTCTGAATGGCCCACTGGATGAGCACATTTCATTGCCGATGATGCTACTACCTTCTCAGCCATACCTATAGAGAGGACAAGACATGAATGAGAAACATGATGAGAGGAAAAAAACCAACAATAAAGTACATTACTAATTTTCAAGCTCAAATGGGTCAGATAAGGAATTTTTGGCCTTTTAGACCATCGGGGTTGTTGCATCTCAGAAAGGCCAAAAGAGACCAAAACTGTCGAAAGAGGCCCTACTACCATGTTCAGAGCTTTCGACAAATAGGAGGTGAGGAAACCTCAGAGGCCGAAAAGGCCGACACATCTGAAAAGGCCGAAAAGCCAAGGAGGGTTCCTAACTTGACAAAATCGGTGATTTGGAGAGTGAAAGATCTTCAGCGTGTGAAAAGGCTGACATGGCCAAAAGTGCCAAAATCAAGGAGCATAAGGTCCACTTCAGTGTTTTGGAGGTGCGAAATGTTTCGGTGTGCAATAACATCAAAACGTCAAAAAAGATCTAGCACTTGGAGATTTTGTCGATGCATGAACATTGAAAGTTTTGGACCTCGACGGTCTAAAACTAGGGTTTACAGTTGGACTCGAAAAGTGAGTCCGATGGCAAGTTTGACCACAAACTCACCAAGGGATGCAAGGTGACTACCTTGACAATCCCTATGGCTGAAAAAGGCTGACTCTAAGCAACCTAGACCTAAGGACAAGGCCGAAAAGGCCAAAAAGATGCAAACCCTAAACCTAGGACAAATCTAGAAGGATGAAAGAAAAAAGACACTAATCTAAGACCAAAAAAGAGGGGAGAAAAAACCACCTACTTGGGAGATGAAGAAATTGATGATGACCAGCAAGGAGATGAGATCCAAGAGATGAGAAGGCGACAAGTGACGAAAAAGAAGGTAGGAGGCGGAGGAGCGAGCACAAAAATGAGGGTTCAAAAACCCTCATGCACCTTTTATAGGCTATGTGGGGTTGCTGATGTAAGCACCCCATGAATTAGCCTTTCAACCTTTTCGGGGGTGTTGGACCTCCGAAGGGCCGAAAGACCTGAAAGGTTGACTCCCTTGCGAGGGTTGGAATTTTGAGGTTGACGACCTCTGAAAGGTTCGAAAATGAGTCGGAGCTAAAAGACCCAAAGATGTGCTACTTTCTCTATCAGGCCCTTTGCACTTTCAAACATTCAAAAGTGCGAAAGGGCAACAAGGTCGAAAAGGATGAAAACTAAAAAACTAAGGACAAAAACCTAAAAATAACAAAAAAGGGAGACAAGCAAAAATTAAGAGGGGGGCCCCTTGAGGCCATAAGGGCCATTAGGGGAGGGTGGTTGTGGGACCAAAAAACTAACAATGATAATGTGATCAACATGCTTGATTCTTATGATCACACTAAAGGAAAAGATAAAGCCAAATCCTCTAACATGGCAACCAACTCTCAAGCTCCATTAGGAGAAGGTTCATCTTCCTCCTGTGCTCCTAAGAATATTTCAATCTCAAAAGCTCAAACAACTACCCTATCAACTACATAGGATCTTAACCCGGTTAACCAAACTCAACACACTATAGCTCAGATCTCAATGCTTGAGCTACTTGACATCTCTCCTACTCATAAGATGATTCTTGATCAAGCCCTTCTCACAAAAATAGTACCTAGAGACCTAGACATTGATAAGTTCCAGTCCATGGTTGGTCGCCTCGATTCATCTCCTTCTCTCACTTTCTCAAAAAAATATCGCACATCTGTCAATCATCCTCATAATCAGCCTCTCCATATCAAAGTATCCATCCATAAATTTAGAGTCAAGCACATTTTGAGAGATGGAGATGCGAGTTTGAATATTTGTACTTTTAAACTAGTTAAAGCTCTTAGTTTCTCAGAGCATGCCATTGATCCCAAATGAAAAATAAAAATCAAATGATACGATGAAGATGAATGCTCTTCTAAAGGCATGGTAGTCTTTCCAATCAAAGTGGGTCATGTTCAGCGGGACATCATTTGTCAAGTCTTGGATATTCCTTTGGCATATAACAAAATCTTGGGTCATCCTTGGATCCATGCTATGCAATAAGTTCCTTCAACATACCATTGCTACATAATATTTCCTCATGAAGGAATTGAGATCACCATTCCCGTAGACTCAACATGTGCTCACAATAGTCCTAAATAATTAGACTACATGGTTCCTCACAACAAAGAAGGATCACCTCCTAAGACATAAAATAAAGGAAAGGACTCTCTATCAGATCTTATCCCTTCAAAATATTACAAAAAATTATCTCCATCAACTAAAACATGTGTTATTCATGAGGGTACTAGGATGATCAAAGCTACAATTCCCCTAGAATTGGAAAGGGATGAAAATGCTACCTCACTCTTCAAGAACATAGAGTTTGCACAAAAGGATAAACATATTGAAATCTCACCTAAAAAATATGGTATAGGCTATCATCTTATCCAGAAAATGGGACATGATGGAAAAAGTTCTCTTGGAAAAGGTAAAGGTCTTCTTGAACCATGATATGTTGAATTCAGAAATCCCAAAGATAAAACTGGTATTGGCTATCATGAACACAAGCTTAGAAAAACTAGCAACAATACTAATGCATATGAGGATTTAGATGATGAGGAAGAAGTAGAAATCCAACCTATGACATATGAAAGGCTTTTGCATATTCAGAATTCTAATCCAGATTATCAAGGAGAGCCTTACCAACCTACTCAGGTACCTCAGGAACATGACCCTGGTCCTAACCAGGAGGATCTCATCCAAAATACTGAACATATTACTACTACTTCTACTATTGAACATATTGTTGACTCTAATCATACACATCCTGATTGGGGGAAACTAGCCGAAGTCTCCCATATCTTGGATATGCCTATTCTAAACTACTCTACTAGTCCTACTGAAAAAGATCCTACTACTAAAAGAACACTTCCTATGATAGATGATAGTGATGAAGAAAAATTACCCCCTACTATGTCTCTAATTAACTATATTAGGTAGTACTGCAACAATGAAATAGACTCAAAATGAATATGAGTGGGACTCCCTATCAGATTCTACTATGGAAATACCTATTGATGTTATACACATATATGCTCCTACTACAAGATTTGAATGAGGATAAATCTCTAACTCTCAAGAACAAGAAACTGATGATGATCCTTTCCACCCTTCCGCGGAAACCATTCCTATGGCTTCTAGGCCATCTAATCAAAACATTGCTCTAGCTACTCAGATGAATCACAAATATATAAGATCCCATCCTGTTACAACTTCATGGAATATAGGGAGATCTATAATTGAGATGGTTCCTATTCAATGCACTTTTTCCACAAGAAGAGGGACCTGGCTCTCAGAATCAACCATCTTCGTTAGAATCACATAATATTCCTCTAAACTCCTCTAACAATTCTAGGATAACTCATAATCAACAATGTTCTATGGAAGATAAATCTCTTGATCTATCTGATTAATTCATGAATGATGAGGATGATACTGATATCTTTGCATTTGAACCCATTGACCTCTTATCCCCCTTCCTTCTTGAGTTAAGTGACTCGTCCACTTCTCATCCACCTTTCCATCTAAACTAGTCATTTCAACATCATTAATCCATAATTCTGAAGTCTTCTAGAAGTAACTTGGATGTGCAATATAAAAATTTAATCCACTTATATCTAAAGGTCACCATGTCCCATCTAATCAACATGTGACTACAAAGAAAAAAGCAATATTTAAAAGACTGTAAAGGTCCTCCAAGAAAAGAACAAAATCAAAGAGAAAATGGATCTAGAAATCCATCATAAAAGAATGGCAATCAAAATTATCTCAAAGCAAAGAAAAATCAAAAGCTTCATGGATTACTAAGCTAAAAGACTTAGCTATAAAATAAAAATACAAGTTTCCATTCAAGATTCCATCTCCTTCTTATGACTCACTTCACTCTCCAATTCTCTTCACCATCGTTACCTCTCAAACTTCATACTCTTCAATCCATATTTCCCTTCCTAGAAGTGCATATCGGTATCTCCTCATTTCTAGTGACATGACTAAGATAAATCTAGATCGTACCCTCCTTATGCATTTAGAGCATGAGGAATCTGACAAAGTGTTAAGAGAAGTCCATGAGGATATTTGTGGATCTTTCTCGAATGGCTCTTCCTTGAATACAAAATTCTTGATAGAGAAACACTACTAGTTGGATCCTACTATTACTACTATAACATCTGGTTCTATAACTTCTTTGCTGGTCACTCCTACAAATGGCAGTATTCTCAAAGAGCCTCTCAATGCTCTTCATCTACAATAGTTTCGCAGCTAATCTCATTTTCTCCTGTACAACAATCTATGATCCTGAAAAAATTCTGATAAATTCCTAAAAAAATCTTAATTTCTTTTGTAAAATATCTTGAAAAAATGATCATCTTAGTGAAAACCTAGCCACAGGCGCTTTGATGCATCAATAAAAAATAAATAAATAAAAAATAAAAAAAATTGTGCCTTGGTGAGGACATGGAGACAAGTGCCTTGGTAGAAAAAAATACAATAATCTCCAAGTGGTGAAGACCTGGAAAATAGGCATCACTTTTAATCAATGCTCCATCTATCAACACATGACTGAGCTCTTCTCTCCCTCCATCCATCTCACTCTTCATTTCATTATGATGTCTTGGGGTGGAAATTGTCTTAGTCTTGTCCTCGGTTCTTATCTTTCATCTAGGGGCAATCACACACATATCTGAGCTATCAGTGCTTTACCTCTTGGTCAACCTCTTGTGCTTAACTTGAGTCAATTATCGGTCCTTCCCAATGGACACTTCATTGCTGACACTACTTGGTGTTTCTCAACACCCCAATCCTTTAGTGTTTCTTAACACTACCCATCTGGACATCACTATGTTTCTTAACACATATCAGATCTTGCACTATTCACTACGCACTTGCACTTTGACACTAGAAAAATGGTGTTTTCTTAACACCCCACACCCAATTACATCCTAGAAAACTAAAAATGATTGAGCTATGTTGATCTATTTTATTGTGTGTTGTCTGTTATCATTGATTTTCATTTGTTATGACTTCTAAGGTCGCTCGATGATGTCTACCTGGCTAGAGATTCACGACTGGGGGCATAACATTTTTTTTCTTTGATTTCTGCTCGTGGTGTGATTTCAATGATCCTAAGCTGTCTAATAAACTAGGTGTCTATGATAAGAGTCTCCATCTCAATTGGAATGCCACACATACCTTAAACCTCTTTATTTGGACACTTAGGTGAGGTTGGAACTATCTCCTTGTCTGTTGCTTGTGTGTAGCACACAAGACCACACTCATGGTTATCTTGGCTCTCATACTTTGATACTAGTATAATCTTGCAACATTAACTTGGAAACCATGTTCAAGTAATCTCAACGCTTATGTCTCGATGCTTATGCATGTTTCCTACATCTCATCCGATAAGGTTGTATTCATATCTTCATGGTCTCTCTCACAACAACGATGGTTGTACTGACCTCCAATGTCCCAAACATTCAAATGATGAATACTAATGGTCTACAGGATTGGTGACTTGACTACTTCAAAAGTCTTAGGCTGCATTATCATTCTTAGGTTGCATTTCATTCTAGGCCTACATTTAGCTTTGGATTTTTGGGTTCTCTTGAGTTGAGCTTTCTTTTCATCTCTCCTTCTTATCCGCTTAAGCATTCGACTACAAACCTTATCCTTTGATCCTCTTTTTGGGATCAAAATCAAAATTCCAAATATTTGAATGTAGTTGATTGCTGACGCTATCGCTTCTTGCTTGCTTCCGTCTTTCTTTCTAGAATTGTGAGGCTTAATCTTTGCCCCTTGTACCTCATTTCGCTTTCGATCCTGAGGGGGCATGACAATATAGGAAATATTTTCATCGATCAAATCTCCTAATCTTCAAATCTAGTGATTGAACAAAATCTTAAATTGATCAAGTCAACTAGGAGTAAACATCATCACTCAGGGCATCTCAGCTTCATCGCTTCATATCAAGTTGAGATTCTCCACATCTCCTTTCTAAAAGATTGTTCTCATCGCTTCATATCAGTTCACTCAAACATACTTCTTTTTGATCTCTTGGGGCATATCAGGTTCATCAGGACCCATATCAATCTGGTATTGTCTCTTAGATGATTAGCTACCTCAATTTCTTTGGATAGATATTCAGTCTCATTACTTCATATCAGGCTGGATACTCTCGTCTTGCTTATCGGTCTTTGTTCAATTAGGTTCAGAGTCAGATCTCAATCAAATATCCTTGACATCATCTATTCTTTGAATAAATGTGTTCCCAGATCGCTCACAAATTGATGAAGGGTGCTCCCCTTAATACCACAAACACATAACAAAAATAGAGAAACAACAACAATATGCAAGAACAGAAAATTGGCTTCTTATTATCTCCACAAATGTGGAATTATAAACTTTCAGAATTACAATATGCAAAGCCACATGGGCATTCCCTTACAATATTCTATAGGACAAAGCCTTGAATCATTACCCAAATCTACCCAAAATTGTCCTAGACAACACTATGGGCCTTCTTTATATAGGCAATTTCCACCGCCCGAGAAGATTCCAAAAATTTAGCCCTTAGGGCCGACCAAACTTAGAATTATTTTATTTTACAATTTATTACATCAAAGTCGGCTCAAAATGAATTTTGAAACCCAAATAGAAATTTTGAAGGAAAATTATTTTTTTGCCATTTCAGGTGACCCAACTTCCGAAGACCATAAGTCATCACCAGTTGACCCGATTGACTATTATAACCCCATTTTGTAAATGCCACAAAGTGCCCTACAGGATTGATTGGTGCAAGCATCTGTCACCCAAATTTTTGACCTCATTTGGGGCCTCTAAAGCCTTCAAAACTAAGTTTAAAGTTTCTGTACCCTGCTGCCAATACTGAAAATCTTCAATATCTTCAAAACTAGACCCGATCTAGCCATGAAACTTTACCGGTAGGCTGATATGATTGAGATGAACCTCCACATGTAAAATTAGAACATTCTGAGATCGTATGACCAACTTAATAAAAATAGAAAGTTTCCATAAATAACAGCTCTGCACAAGATAGCCCTTATTGAATACAAAAACAAAAATATTTTTGGGTGATGCAAGATTGCTCTTACACCCAGGATGCTCCTGCATCAGACACCTAGGGTAATTTGAGAAGTGACCCTATCATGACTCAGATGTGTAGAGGAAAACCAAGATGGTTAACCTCCTCCTTTGTCAGCCATGAGGAATCTTCAACAGGTCATCCTTTCCACTTGACCAGATATTCTTCATATGTCCTGTTCCTCGTGCTTCTGCCAACATGACTATCCAGTATATCCTCAATCTGTTTGGTATCTGAACTAGTTGCTGGAATACTCCACTATGCTATTGTAACCTCATCTTCAACACCTCCTTCATGATACTCGGTCAAATCTAAAATGTTAAACACTGGTGAAATATTTAGCTCAGTAGGCAATTCTACTTCATATGCATTTTCTGAATCATGCTTCTTCAGTATCTTACATGGCCCAAACTTCTTCATTTTTAAGTTGTTATATGTACCAACTGGAAATTGCTCCTTCCGCAAATGAACCATGACTTCATCCCCAACCTAAAATTCCTTATGCCTCCTTTTCTCATCTACCTTAGCCTTATACTGCGCGTTCATCTTGGTAATGTGTTTCCTCACCTCCCAATGGATGTTCTTCAAATGTTCTACAAAATCCTCAGCTTCAACACTACTTATTTCTCCTTTATCTATCTTTCTCAACTCAGATGTATTTCTGGGACTACTACCATATACAATCTGGAATGGTGATTTACCAATGCTCCTATTGACAGAATTATTGTATGCAAATTCTACCTGTGGTAAAATCAAATCCCATCCTGTTGGCTTATCTCCAACCAAACATCTCAGCAAATTTCCCAAACTTCTATTCACCACCTCTGTCTGTCCATCAGTCTGTGGATGATGTGATGAACTAAACTTCAAATCTATCTTCAACTTCTTCCACAATGTATGCCAAAAATATCCAATGAACTTAGTGTCCCTATCTGAAACTATACTCTTTGGCAAACCATGTAGTCTCACCACTTCTCTAAAAAATAATTCTGCTACATGAACATCATCATTAGTCTTCTTGCAGGGAATAAAATGTGTCATCTTTGAAAATCTGTCAACTACCACAAAAATTGAATCATGTCCCCATTGTGTCCTTGGTAAACCAAGAACAAAGTTCATACTGATACCCTCCCAAGGCTTCTCTGGTATAGGTAATGGTTGATACAACCCATTATTCTGCTTCACTCCTTTCGCCACCTGACATACTCTGCAACTCTATACAAAATTCTTCACATCTTGCTGCAACTGTGGCCAATAATAATTCTCACTAACCAAAGCAAGGGTTTTATCATGACCAAAATGTCCAGCCAATCCTCCACTGTGTTTCTCTTTGATGAGATTCTCCCTCATAGAACTTCATGGAATGCACAGCTGACTCCCTTTGAATAGCATATCATCCTGGATGATGAAATCTAGCCATTTCATCCTGTCTAGAGTAACAGGTTCTGTACAAGCTTTCCAAGCTTCACCAAAATTAGGATCCTCTGGATACAAATTCTTGAGTTCCTTGAACCCAACCACTTCAATCTGCATTTTTGTCAGCAATAGTTGCCTTCTACTAAGAGCATTTGCAACCCTGTTAGACTTTCCACTCCTGTGTTTCAAAACAAATGTATAACTCTGCAAAAACTCAACCCATTTCAAATGCCTCTGATTCAACTTTCCTTGACTATTCAAATATTGCAAAGCTTGATGATCAGTATACAAAACAAACTCCTTAGGAAGCAGATAATGTCTCCACTTCTTTAATGCCTGAACTATAGTGTAAAATTCCTGATCATAAACATAATACTTTCTCTTGGCATCATTTAACTTCTCATTGAAATAAGCAATAAGTTTACCTTCTTGGCTCATAACAACTCCTATTGCAGTACCACTAGCATCACAATCTACTTGAAACACCTTATTAAAATTTGGAAGTGCTAAAATAGGTTGTTCTATAACTTTTTGTTTCAACAATTGAAAACTCTTTTCTACCTCATTAGTCCACTTAAACTCTTTTCTATCCCCTCTCATTGTTTCAGTCAAGGGTCCACAAATACTGCTAAAATTTATGATAAACTTTCTATAAAAGCTAGCCAAACCATGAAAAGATCTTACCTCAGTAGCACTCCTTGGAGCAGGCCATTCAAAGATAGCTTGTACCTTTTCTGGGTCTATTTTAGAACCTTCTGCTAAAACTACAAATCCCAAATACACTAACTCTCTCTTCACAAAATTGCACTTCTTCAAATTAATCAACAATTTCTCTTCCTTCAGCTTCTCAAATACCATATGAATATGCATCATATGCTCCTCCAATGTCTTACTAAAGATCAAAATATCATCTAGGTAAATAATGACAAACTTACCCAGAAATTCTTTCAAAACCTCGTTCATGAGCCACATGAAAGTGCTCAGTGCATTGGTTAGCCCAAAAGGCATGACTAACCACTCGTACAATCCTTCCTTTGTCTTGAAGGTAGTCTTCCATTCATCTCCTTCTCTGATCTGAATCTGATGATATCCACTCTTCAAATCTATTTTTGAGAAATACACAGCTCCACTCAAATAGTCCATAATATCATCCATTCGTGGCAATGGAAACTTGTACTTGATTGTGATCTTGTTTATTGCTCTAGAATCTATACACATCCTCCACTCTCCATTCTTCTTTGGTGCTAATACCGCTGGTATAGCACAGGGACTCAGACTCTCATAGATCAATCTTTTCTACAACAACTCATGTACTTGTCTGTTCAATCCCTCACTTTTCACAGGTGTCATTCTATGTGCTGCCTTATTCAGAAAACTTGCTCCTAGGATCAAGTCCATCTGATGACTGATCTTCCTGACTGGTGGTAATCCATCAGGCATAATATCAGATACAATATCTTGAAACTCATTCAACAAATCTGCAACTTCTACAGGAACATCTTCTACTTCCTCCTTACCAGCTTTTCGAATTAAAGCAAAACACACATGCTCATGCCTCATACCATCTAGGAACTTTCTTCCATCAACAAAAGTTATTCTTGCACTACCACATACCTTTTCTTCTATTTCATTCAATGGCTTTAGCTTATGTCGCATTCCATCCTTTGTCAGGGAATAGGTATTTGCATGACCATCATCTACAACACATCTGTCAAACTGCCATGGTCTACCCAACAACATATGACATACATCCATAGATATGATATCACACAGTACCTTATCGTGGTACTCGCCAATCTTGAACTTCACTAGGCATTGTTCATTGACCATGACCTTGTGGTCATCCTTTACCCAGACAATCCGATATGGATGTCGGTGCTTCTATCTCTTGAGCTTCAACTTTGTCACTATCTCTTCTGACACCAAATTGTCAGTGCTTCCACTATCAATAATCACATCACAACACTTACCCTCACACTTGCATCTGGTGCGAAACAGGCTCCTCCTTTGTTCAGGTTCATTCTCACCACTCAGCAGGACTCTTCTGTTAATCAACGTTTCTCCTCTCTCAGCATCTTTAGAATTTGATGATCTGGCATCTTCATCTACATGTGTAACTCTAGCTTGGCCTTCATTTCTGCTTTCTATTTTGCCTTGACACTGAGGATATTCAAATGTCCTATGACCTTCTTCTCCATAGTGAAAACATGTTCCATGGAAGCCTCCTCTTCCAGATCCTTGTCCTCTTCCTCTTCCTCTTTGATTTTGATCTTGGAAATGATTGGAATTATTTCCTCACTAATTTTGACTACTACTAGCCTCATCCTTCTTTTTCGGATCTTCATTTTGGCCACCATATGACCATCCACTAGATCTTCCGCCATGACCTCTTCCATTTTGTTTGCTCTCAAATTTATTGTTCAGCTTTTCCTCTACTTTTAGGGAAAACTGGTATGCCTCCTCAATACTGTTCATTCGAACTAGATTCAACTCCTCATGAATGCTTGGCCTTAATCCATTAAGGTATCTGACAACTTTCTCCTTATCAGCTTCTGCATGGCTTGTTCTGATGAGGAGTCAATAGAACTCCTCTGTATACTCCTGAATAGATCTTCCTGCTTGCTTCAAACTTTGCATTTTCTTCAGTAGGTCTGTTGCTTCAATTTATCCACCAGCCAATCCCATCTTGTGATTTTATCTTTCCCTCTTCTATTTCACTCCAATTAAATTTCTTGCCACCAGATCTTCGCATGATCTTTCAATCCGGCCTTCACAAATTTGACCCTATCAGGATCCTCAACATCTTCATACTCAAAATATTCCTCACATTCATTGATCCAGTTGATCAATTCTTCTGGGTTAAGATTTCTAAAAAATGTAGGAACTTCAATCTTAGGTCTTTTTCCAATCTTGGAAATGGCCCAAAAAAGTCTTTCTTCCTCCTGGTTCACAATTTTGACTTCTCCTTCTTGATATTCTTCTTCAACTTCATCCTTGCTTTCGTCTCTAACATTAAGATTATTTCCTCTATGAATCTCTTCTTGCAATGCTCGTACTTGTCTCTGCAGCTCTCTAACCTCAGGTGTCACAGTACCAGCTCTTCCACCATGTTCTCTTTGTGGAGGCATTTTCACGACGCGTGCTGAAACCCTAACCATGGTCCTGGTGTAAACTGCTTCATAGTCAGTGATCTATTTACACACTTAGGAAAACCTACTCTGATACCACTTGATGAAGGGTGCTCCCCTTAATACCACAAACACATTACAAAAATAGAGAAACAACAACAATATGCAAGAACAGAAAATTGGCTTCTTATTATCTCCACAAATGTGGAATTACAAACTTTCAAAATTACAATATGCAAAGCCACATGGGCATTCCCTTACAATATTTTGTAGGACAAAGCCTCGAATCATTACCCAAATCTACCCAGAATTGTCCTAGACAACACTACGGGCCTTCTTTATATAGGCAATTTCCACCACCCGAGAAGGTTCCAGAAATTTAGCCCTTAGGGCTGACCAAACTTAGAATTATTTTATTTTATGATTTATTACATCAAAGTCAGCTCAAAATGACTTTTGAAACCCAAACAGAAATTTTGAAGGAAAATTATTTTTTGCCATTTCAGGTGACCCAACTTCTGAAGACCATAAGTCATTACCAGTTGACCTGATTAACTATTATAACCCCATTTTGGAAATGCCACGAAGTGCTCTACAGGCTTGACTGGCGCATGTGCTTGTCACCCAAATTTTTGACCTCATCCGGGGCCTCTAAAGCCTTCAAAACTGAGTTTGAAGTTTCTGTACCCTGCTGCCAATACCGAAAATCTTCAATATCTTCAAAACTAGACCCGATCTAGCCATGAAAGTTTACAGGCAGGCTGATATGACTGAAATGAACCTCCACATGTAAAATCATAACATTCTAAGATCGTATGACCAACTTACTAAAAATAGCAAGTTTCCATAAATAGCAGCTCTGCACAAGATAACCCTTATTGAATACAAAAATAGAAATATTTTTGGGTGATGCAAGATTGCTCTTACACCCAGGATGCTCCTGCATCACAAATTAGTCAAAGAGGGGAAAATGTAATCACCTAAAATTGGTCTAGTAGAACTTGAGCCCCCTTTTGATCAAATAATCTCTTTACTAGACATAATTATGTAGACTAACCCTTAAAATCCCCTTTGCATAATTAAATAAAAAATCTTATATCAACTTATACTATGGTCTAATTTCTAGAGATTGCATTTTTATTTAATTGCTAAAACATTACTTTTAATATAAAGTTCCTACACTTTTATTAAAATAACACATTCACATGTGTGCACATACTTATTCCTGATTAATTAGCAACTAAAAGAGATTTATTCTTGTAAATGCTATTTTGTCTTATTTTACCTAACATTTCCCTTTTTCCTCTTAATCCTCACCACTCATCTCTACCTAACCTTGCATCTCCTTTTTCCTCTTCATCTTAGCCACTCAATTTTTTCCCTCTTAATCTCCACCCTTCATTCTTGACGCAATTCCTTAAAAAAGAAGTGTTGTCATATTTTTGCACATTTTGGAAACCTAGTTACTAGATGTGCTCTGTACCCTAGTTTGCATTATTATGTGATCTGGATTTAGATTTGTGTTCATTTCATTTGCAAAGTACATGAAAGAAAAGTAAATAACTGCATCTGAGATTACATGTCATATCCTTAATATGCTGTACAGAAAGAAGAAAAGAACTGAAAGGAACATCAATCTGAGCTCACACATGCTGTGAGCATATAAAATGCAAGAATTGCATAAATGAGTGCAAGTATACACAAATTAAGGAGCTAGATGCAGGGGTACCAGACATTGCCTGGTACGAGTTGATCTTCTATGTTCCAGTGTGCTCCAGTGATCCTGAACCTACAAAGAGAGAGAAAATAGTGGGTTAGATCCAATGGATCTAAGCAATGAATGGTGCCACAACATCTATGAGCATGCATATGTGTACTCAGTCATGCACCTCTGGCATGGGCTGTGCTCAGGGCATGTACATCAAAGAGCCCCTGGGAATAAATGAAATACCATTGTTTTTTACTAATGTGTTTGTTCCATGTGCAGATGAATGATGATGCCCTGTGATGTGGGCTCTCTCAGGAGAATCTCAATTTCCTAGAGAGAGACCACATCATAGGTCAAAAACACCCATGCTCAATAGTGTAGCATTCAGTGGATGGCAGTATCAGTGAGACATAAAGCCAAATCAAATGATGGCATGGTTAAAGAATAGAACAGAGCTAATGGCAGAGTAAACAAATCTATGGATCAGATAGGGTGCTCTATTGCATAGGTGTTCAAATGGCACATATATGTTGAAGGTACACAATCCACATATGTAGAAAAGGTACAACAGATAAATATTCAATGCATTGCATTTAGGGCATTCATATGTTTCAATCTGCATTCTGTAATGATGCTATGTCATGAAATTATGATAAATCTACATTATGAACCAATAAAAGAGGATTTCCATGTCCTAAGTTTCCAAGTGATAAACATGTAAAAATCATTGCTATGGTGGTGGCATCAAACAATGGTAAATGTTTACAACAAGTATGGATCAAAACAGGGATATGATTTCATTATAATAGGGTATATATATAATGCTAATCAATATGCAGAGGATTGGACATTTCTAAGACATGATGATGCTGGTGCACATATCTCATTGGCATGGATGCATTAAATATATGATCAACAGTGAGCAAAGAAACAACATGATGGTCATGCCCTAACCAATGGTTCTCAGGCTATATAGTAATGAACAAAGTTTTAAATCAGTGCCAAGTCTCAGACCAGTACCCTTATAACAGGGGATCACAATGTAATAGTGATAACAATGATTCTTTTCTACATGATTCAGTGCTATGTTAATACCAGATGCCATTAGCCGAGGCTATAAGGAACATAATGAACAAATGATGCCTAGTTTCAAGATATTGGGCTAGAAACAATGATACATCTATGCATGCCATGCCCTAGTCTTTGCTATCGGGCCTTTTAGTTAGCAACATAGTGTATTTGAAATAGTATATACTGAGCCCTTTCCCTTCAGCTCAAGTTTTAGCAAGCCTCGATCAACAACAAATATATGGACTACTATTGAACATGATAGATACAGAACAAATAGTGCTATGATGGGCATGTACCATAGTTTTATTATGCTTGAATGCAAGATTGTGCTTCATTTCTCAGATCAAGTAACAGAGGCAATGAGATGTTTTCAAAACTAAGAATGTGGAGACATTGTGATACCAGTGTGCTAAAACAAAAAATGCAATTAGAATGAATATGCAATGCATTATATTAACATAAATATGCTCTCGAATGTGATCTAAGGGCTTTCACGGTGCCATAGCCTGTGCAATTCTTGGGCTCTTCAAAATAGAGAATTCATGTTCATCATGCCCTAATGCATTCAATACAAAAGGCCATGCCCTTGAACACATTGTAGAGACATTATATGTAATAGTGCCCTGAGTATGAATAATAAAAATGCAATGATGTTGCGGGTTCGGTGCAAGTTCATGATGCCCTAGCCTTAGCATTATCGGGCTATGTACTAATCATACATAAATTCATGTCATGCCTAATGTCTCATGGGCTGTATAAATGTGATCATGCCAGTAGCGGTATCAAGGCCATGGCAATACAATAGGCATCTATAAGCATCAAACATTAGCAATGCAAAAGCAAATACAACATCTATCCCCTCGAAATACACCGGAGATACAAATAGGGGACAAAGCATGGCACCCTAATCACGGGCCATAATAGTCACTACATTTTGTTTCCAATGCAAATAAACAATCAAATGTTACATCAAAACAATCATGCCCTCAATGCATCCAATACAAGAGAGTGTGCCTTCACGATGCCATCAGCATGGAAAGGAACAAAATGTAATACCAGTGGTGCCCTCATTTTTCCAATAAAAAAGCAATATCAAATGCCTTCAGCAAATGCCAAAAGAAACCATGAAAATACAAATGCAGAAACAACTGTGCCCTAATGGCTAATCAAATACATATGCAGTGTGATGCCCCGGCAATAACAGAGGATACACAATACTAGAGATACAATTAGGAACACATTTGCAAAAATATGAATACTAGAACGAGTATCTACCTCAATTTCATGGTGTTAATGCTGAGAAGGGTTGCTATTTCCAGAATCAAAGCTCGAGATCCAGCTCAGAGGCTTGTAGACAAACTTAGTAACTTGCCATTTGGCGAGGGTTTGAGGTGTCTTTTGACATAGCCGACAATTGCATTACAAATGATCATCAATTAACATCTCTTCTCCCCATTTTTGGGTTGAGATTATTAGCCCCTTTATTCTATGTCACCTTCTCAAGTTAATGTTTTTGAATCTTTATATTAGTTGTG
Organism: Chamaecyparis obtusa; assembly: GCA_027943335.1. Lineage (NCBI taxonomy): Eukaryota > Viridiplantae > Streptophyta > Pinopsida > Cupressales > Cupressaceae > Chamaecyparis > Chamaecyparis obtusa. Next base: position 1,832,714 of record BSBK01000682.1, on the reverse strand, counting down.
TCCTAGAGGCTTTAGGGTCAAGGATTTGTTTATTTTTTTAAAAAGGGGGCTTAGTTTTAATTCTTGAAAAGGGCCATTAATGTGTTCCTCCTTTTTTTTATATTAGGTTGAGGACATTATGGTTTTATTTTACATGCTAAGTATCCTTTAGGTGATGTGGATTTAGTTAAAATGTAAATATTTTAGATATTCTCCTCATTTTTGAGTTGAGATTATCTTTAAAATATATTTAGAATCCACTTTATTTTAGAGGGGGAATATTTTAAATTGTAAAAGTCATTGCAAGCCTTGTTGTAAATATTGACAAGTGGCATTTTATGAGCCATTGTCAATTTTTCTTTATGATGCATGACTTAGTGGGTAATGGTCTTCCTTTTGACTAACTATTTTTGGGGTCCCCACTTTTTTCATCCCCCTAGATTCTCAGGAATTGGGCATCCGAATTTTAGAGTGATGGGATCATGGTCCTAATGGCCGAGGCTTTCTATTCTTGGCGAGGTAGTGGGCTTGATGGTGAATTCTCCAGATTTCCTATATATTCCTCTCACTTAGGTGATTGAAGGCTAGTTCTTCTTTCCCTCATTCTTACGAGGTGAATGTTGTAGCTCTTTGAGAAGCAATCTGATATTTTGACTCCTTTTATTCCAATTAATAGCAAATTGTCCTTCTTTTCTATAGCTTTGTGAGTTAATTGATGGGCTTAATGTCATGTGTTGTGATTAAAATCTGATCCTTTACATTATATTATGTTCACTTTGATGTTTGCAAGCACTATTTTTCTTTAAGGTTTCAAATCTATGTGCATCTATATGTGTTTGAGTTGTGGAATCTATCTTTCCTTCTCATTTACAATCTGCACCTGATTATTTTCTAAGGGGAAAAATCAGATTTGGAAGAGTTGTGGTGTTTATGTTAGATGCTGGATTACATTGTGAGTTTGATTTTAGTTTGTGGATCTATCCAGTTTGGTGAATCACCTAAGTTAGATTTTAGTCATTTCAATTTTATGCAATCTCTCTCCCTTTCCCTTCAAGTTCAGTTTAGTTCAGGTGATACAAATGGGGAAGCCGGCCCTTAATCCAGAGGTCTATTCTCAGTGAAGCAGTCCCACATCTTAAGAGTATTCCCATGTTTCACGGGATTGCTAGGTTTCATACTTAGCCATCATGGGTGCAATCCCTAGTGACAACAAGAAGCTCTTCCCTTGTTCAAGGGTCTTGTATCTTTTTTATCTTGCATTCTTACATTCTAGTTTTCTTGAAATTTAGACTAATCTTGCTAATTTGAATTCTTAAATCTTAGTTTCTCTCATTTCTTAGCTTAGCTTCATTTCTAGCATAATCTTCCTAATCTAGTTTCTTTCTTTCATTGTTCTTGCATTCTCATTCTAGATTAGTAGTTGCTTGCATACATTCTTAGCTTAATCTCTCATTTTTAGCTTGCATTATTGCATACTTAGCTTCATTATTTCACTTTGAATCTTCCATTTTTTATTAGTCAAGTCACTAATCCTCTATGCCAATTTGATGAGCATTATGAGAAGGATTAAACTTGCTTCAACTAGGAAGCTATCAAACACTTCTTGGGATATTATCTTCCATGGATTCTCTCAAGTGTAATGGTTCATAGAAGCATGTCACACTTTTGATCACACACTTACAAATTTCTTAAGGGTAGTTGTTTGACAAAGACCTACTTTGACTTGCAGCCCTACTCCACTATTTTTTGGGACTTAACTCTCAATTCTCCCAAAGGATCCACTAAACCAACAGGTTATTATAATACCCTTTATTGACTTAAAAAACCTCCTTGAAGGGATTCTTCTAAAGTTATAAGACAAGGCCTCAACCAACCAAAATAATTGAGACCTAATAAGGCTAATAGGCCTAGGTTTACAAAGAAAGTCCCACCTCTCCTATCTTCTTCCCAAATCCAAGGACATATCCTTTAAGGTACATCCTAAATATGTCTAAATACAAAGGGAGGTCCTCTGATTCAATCCAAAAGTCTCAAAACTTAGGCATCTTTGAAATACAGTAGGTAGCCACATGAAGATATCTACCTAGGGCATCAAATTTCCCAATTATCTCTGCAATTCCACACTCCTACCTTATAGAGATATAAAATACATAGGACCTACTTGCATTCCAAAAAGAAACATCAATTTTTGATGGTGGAAATGCAAGATAGAGCAATTTTGGCACCAAACCTTGATTTCAGAGGGTTTCTCAGAGAAATAAAGTCTAGTGAGAAATAAACTTGGATATATTTTAACCTTGATTGCTTCAATCCTTCGCACCAACACAAAATCAAAGGAAAAAAATTCAGAAATTTCTCAAATCACTCAGAGATCAAAATACATTCGTACATGCTCAAGAACTTGACATCCTTGTCTAATACTATATTCAATGGTAAACCATGGATTCTTATAATTTCCTTGAAAAAGGGATCAACAACATAAGAAGCATCATAGGTAGTTTTACATGGAAAGAAATGTGCCATCTTACTAAATCTATCAACTACCACACAAACACTATCATACCCCTTTTTGGTTCTAGGTAATCCTAACATAAAATCCATACTGATACTCTCCCATGGTCTTGAAGGAATGGGGAGGGGTTGATAGAGTCATGCATTTGTAGATCTTCCTTTTTCCTTTTGAAAAATCACACGACTCTACAAACTTCTTGATGTCTACTTGCATCTTGGGCCAAAAGTAGTTCCTTTTCACCAACTCTAGGGCCTTGTCAAGACAAAAGTGTCCTACCATGATTCCATAATATTTTTCCATGGTTATGTTCACCCTCATGGAGCATTTGGGGATACACAAATTCCCCCCTTTTAAAATAAATCCATCCTATATCAAATATTTAGAAAACTCAATATGATACCTTTTATCAAAAGAAGTACATACCTGATAGATCTCACCAAAATCTTCATCAGAATTGTACATATTTTTCAGAGCTTCAATCCCTACACTTTCCAATATAATTTGTGTTATTGTCAACACCCTTATACTCAAGGCATAAGCCACCTTGTTCTTTACTCCCTTCTTATGTTTGAGAGAAAGTGTGTAGGACTACAATGTCTCAACCCATTTCATGTGTCTATGGTTAAGTTTTTCTTGGCCATTTATAAAACTTAGTGCTTTGTTATCAGTAAACATAATGAATTATTTTGGCATCAAGTAATGCCTCCATTTTTTTAAAGATTGAACTAGAACATATATTTATAGATCATATGCGGAGTACTTCCTTTTAGCTTCATTCAATTTGTCACTAAAAAATGCTATGGGCTTACCTTCTTGACTGAGAACAACTCCTATAGCCATGTGAGTGGCATAAAATTCCACTTGGAAGATCTTGTTGAAGTCTGGTAGAGAAAGTAATGTTTGTTGAGATACCTTCTTCTTTAAGGTCTCAAAATATTCATTAGGTTCATTAGTCCAAAAAAATTTACACTTTTTCCATCCTTTTATGGTCTCAAGCATAGGTGCACAAATGTGACTAAATCCCTTTATAAATTTCCTATAAAATATAGGCAATCCATGAAAAATTCTGACATATCCCATTGTCCTAGGGGTAGGCCAGGAAATAATGGCACTTACCTTCTCCTGGTCCATCTTCAACTCACCATGTGAGATCACAAATTCCAAGTAGATTATCTCCTCTTGTAAGAGTATGCACTTTTCAATATTTATCATCAAATCCTCCTTATGTAGCTTTTCCAAGACCATGTCCAAGTATCTTAGGTGTTCCTCTTTTGATCTTCTAAAGATTAGTATATCATCAAGGTATACAATCACAAACTTTCCTATAAAGTCCCCATAGACTTCATTCATGAGCCTCATGAATGTACCAGGGGAATTAGACAAGCCAAATAACATGAATTTCCATTCATATAATCCCTCAATTTTTTTAAATTCCATCTTCCACTCATCCCCTGGCCTTATCCTAATTTGATGGTATCCACTTTTGAGATTAATTTTGGTAAAATATTTAGCATCCCCGAAACAGTCTAACAAATCTTCAATCCTAGGAATTAGAAAATGATACGTTATAGTGATCTTGTTGATTTCTCTTGAACTAGTATAGAGCCCCCAAGTGCACTCTTTCTTAGGTAAAAGGACTATAGGTACTGCACAAGGGCTTAGAATCTTCCCAATTAACCCTAATTCCAACAACTCTTCAATCTGTTTGACCATCTCTTCATTCTGTTGGGTTGTAAGCTTGTATACTACTTTGTTAGGAAGTGTAGACCCTGGTATGAAGTCAATACAATGAATATGTCTCTAATAGGTGGTAGAGACCTTGTAATTCCATTTTAAATAATTCCTTTATACTAGTCCAATAATTATTGAATAGCAGGTTCCACTATCCTTTCCTTCTTTGGTTTGTCATCTCCTTCTTTAGTCATTGCTATGGATCTAGGGATAGGGATTAGTGAAAAACACAATTCTTCATTAGAAACATCTTTCATGAATTCCTTACCTTCAATTACTAGTACTTTGGCTTCCTTTCCCTTGGATTATGATTCATCTTCCATTAGAGGTAGTAGTTCAATCACCTTCCCCTTCTTTTTAATGGAGTATGTATTTCTGAAACCATCACGATGTGCCTTAAGATCAAACTGCCATGGTCTCCCTAGTAGGAGATGGATGAAATCCATCTTTTCTACATCAAACAATAGCCTATCCTTCTAGGATCCTATTTGAAAGTCCACCCAAGCCTTGTCTTCTACAATTGCTTGTTGACCTTGGGTTAGCCATGAGACCTTATAGGGAGAAGGGTGAGAAATTATTTTTATTTTAAGGTTCTTTACCATTTCAAAGGATACAAAATTCTTAGTAGATCCAAATTCAATTAAGACTTTACAAATCTTACCTCTCAATTTTTAGGTTGTCTTAAAGAGTGACTTCCTTGATTGAAATCTTCATAGTAGTTACTGCCCTTCTGATCATTAGAGCTTCTCCTCTCTCATGGTATCCATATGCATCAGGAACACTTGTACTTTGGTATGATGAAACACTTTGACAGTTTGATTCTTGAACTAGATTTGTTCTCCTCTCTCCCACTGAACTTGTACTTTCTTTCTTTGGACACCTATTTTCTACGTGTCCTTGGTTACAATTGAAGTATTTGATAGGTCCTCTCCCTTCTGTTGTTCCTTTGAAGTTTAGTCTCCTTCCTCTAAAATTACCTCTATTATTGAAAACATTATTATTTCCCTCACCTATAGTTTGATCTTGATTTGAGTCTCCTTGGGAACCAAATCCATTCCCTCTTCCTCTAAAGGGACTCCTTCCTCTTTGATGTCTACCTCTTCCTCTTCCATTTTGTTCTTGCCTCCTTTTGAACTTCTCTTCAACTTTATAAGCCAATTGATGATATTTCTTCACTGTTCTGAGGGTAAGAAAATTCAATTCCTCTTGAATTGAAAATTTCAGGCCATTCATGTATCTGGCTAACTTTTCTCCTTCTATCTCTTTAGTCTTGGAGTTCATACACAATTTCATGAACTCCTCTATGTATGTGTTCACGTCCATATCTTTTTGTCTTAGGTTTTGTCTTCTTGTATGCAACTGCACTTCATAATCCTCTAGTACATAGGACTATCTTACTAAACTCATCATCATCTTCCAAGTAGACACTCTTCTTCTTCCATCCTTATCCCCTTCATCCTGAACAAAATTCTACCATGTCAAAGAAGATCCTTTAAGCTTTGACTTTTCTATCTTCACCTTCTGGTGCTCTAGAATGTCTTCACATTTAAAGAAACTTGTGAGGGAGTCTATCCAATCCATGACCATGTCTAGATCTATTATCCCACTATATACAGATAGTTCCAACTTACCATCCATAGTTCTCCTTTCCATGGACTTTAGGGCATTCATGAGGGGTCTTTGGTTTGCAAGAAATTCCTCTTCTACCTATCTTGGGATCTCTTCCTCATCCCAATCTCTATTTCCTCTAGATTCTTCTTCTCCCCTACCTCTCATTTTGCCCCTCATATCATCCACCTCTTCTCTTATTTTCCTATTGTCTTCCATCTATTCTCTAACAAGCTTTGCAAGTTCCACATTAGTCATTCTTTGTGGAAGCTCATCATCTTCTTCCATGTCCTCTCCTTCAACTTCTTCTACCCAAGGGATCCTTTCCCTTTCTCTGATACCACTTGATGTAGAGCCTTTCTTAACCAAGTCCTTAGACCTCTAACACCCTACTTATCCTCTTTGATGGTGTTCATAAATGCTAAAATCATTCCTGTCAACTCTTTCCAAGAGATACTTCACCAATTCTTAGTGGTCTCTTTGTACATCCAAAGGTTCTAAGGGCTTGAATTGACATCAAATCACCCTCAAATGCCCCCTCTAACCCCACAACTCAATATTTTATGGATTTTGTTCTAAGATGACCCAAAAAACATGTCTTAGGCACTAGAAAAGTTCTTGCAACTTTCTTAAGGGTAGTTGTCTCACAAAGACCTACATTGGATTGTATCCCTACCGCACTAGTTTTTGGGACTTAACTCTTAATTATCACAAAGGATCCACTAAAACAACATGATATTCTGATACCCTTTATTGAATTACACAACCTCTTGGAAGGGATTCTTTTTAACTTCAAAGACAAGGCCTAAACCAATGAAAAGACCTCAGACCTAATAGGGCTGATAGGCCTACATTTACAAAGGGACTACCACCTCTCCTATATTATCCCCAAATCAAAGGAAATATCCTTAAAGTTACATACACAATATGCCTAAATACAAAGAGAGGTCCTCTGATTCAATCCACAAGTCTCAAAACTTAGGCATCTTTGAAATATAGTAGGTAGCCACATGAAGATGTCTACCTAGGGAATAAAATATTCCAATGATCCCTGTACTTCCACACTCCTTACTTCTAGGGACATAAAATACATAGGCCCTAATTTCATTCCACAAAGAAAAATCAATTTTTGATGGTGGAAATGCAAGATAGAACCATTTTGGCACCAAATCCTGATTTTAGAGGATTTCTTAGAGAAATATAGTCCAGTGAGAAATACACTTGGATATATTTTAACCTCGATTGCTTCAAACCTTCACACAAACAAAAAATGAAAGGAAAAAAAAAATAAAAAATTTCTCAAATCACTCAGAGATCAAAATACATCCGTACATGCTCTAGAACCACAAATTTGTAGGAAATTTGATTGAGTTATTTGCATAGATCATTCAAAATTCCATATAGTACTACCCCAACCATTGGAAATGGTTGATTAAAAGCTTATATCCTTCCTCCCAATGGTTCATAACCATATTTTTAAAGTTAGATCTGTTGGAGAAGAAGTTTCTCTTTTAGCAAAAAAATGTTCTCAAAATGCAACTTTTGCATAATTGCAACAAAATTTGCAATCCCTAAAAAAATCGAACCTCCTTGACATAGGAGTGGAAAAACATAAAAGAAAACATGAAAATAACTTCCTAGAGGACCTAACATCCTTAAGGACCTAATGCTATAGCCGCTGGGCTCTTATGTCCATGGTGGTTTATAGTATACCTACCCATTACATAAAGTTCCAAAATTGGGGAAACTTATTTCAAACCTTTTCAAAATGAAATTTAAAAGAAGAAGAGAGACATCTTCAATGTCCCCAACATCATCATTCACTATCTTGAGTAGAGGTGGGTGCTCCTACAATAGTAAATAGAAAGGGTTTTGAAGCAAGAAGCATCCAAATGGATGAAAATGAGTTAGACATAGTTGAGTAATATATGTCATGACTTGGAACAAATAAATGGCATGGTTTTTGTGGGTGGATGGTGTAAAATTAGTGGATATGGAAGTGATAGAATAGATACATGTAGATTTCTAGAGTGGATATAAGTATTAGTGAGGGAAAATGAGTACAACCTTTAGGTAAGATAGAGTGAGGATAAAAGGCCAAAAGAGTATGAGGTAGATGCACTTAAACTATTAGTGGTAACAAAAGGGTCGATTATGAGAGAATTGAGATTAGAAAAGGATGATGTTGAAGGTTATAATATTAGTTTTGTTTAAAAAATTATGGATTATGGGAACAATATCCAAACCCACAACAATACAAATTGTTCTATCTTCAAAGTGACATGGACTTATAATTTTAAACATAAACTCATGAAAATGATAGTTTTTTTAAAATCTTTGATACAAATAGACTTATGTAGAAACACAAAACACCATCATACAAACTTCAAAATATCCTTCATCACATTAAATTAATAATAAGAAATTACAAGGCTAAATATTACTCTAATAACACATAAACATCAACATATACATTGATATTACGTGGGATGGGTGAGAGAGGCATGATGTCCTCTACTAGTGTCTGCACAAAAAGTGGAGATGTCAATGGAAGATTTGATGATGAGGATGAGGATGGAGGAATCGATGACCCCTATGCTCACTACTCCTTGGTTGGTGAGGTTATTTTTCCCGTTGGGCCATTTTTGGCTTTCTGTTTCACCTTGTTGTAGGGCTGGAGCCTTGTTGGGGGCCATTTGGTTTCATATCACCTTGGAATGAGCTGGTTTGGCTAGTTTTCTAGGCTTTGTATTTTTTATGGGAAAGCATTTTTTATTGAAAGGTTATTTGGATATGTATTTCCTATGTGGCTTGTCTGTTTGGTGGTCCCTTATTGGGAGGTTGATAGTCCTCTTTAGTTGGGGGCTCTATCCTCATTCTTTTTCTGTTACCATTATGATTTTTAGTTCTTTTCCTCTTCAAACAACATTATCTTCTAGTGGCTCCTTGTTCTTTCTCAATATTTCTTTGGGTTATCTTGGTTCCTTTGACCTAGAGAGATATCAATTTATGAGTTATTGTTTAGGCTCCTGGAGGGGAGATCGAGAAAGAAATGGTATTTCAGATTGCCTCCCCTATTTGGATATAGGTATTACTACTTTCTAAAAGTAATGTGTGAATGCTTTTTTTATTGTTGCTATTGCTCTAATTTTGTGGGATGTCCCCTTCTTGGGTGATAATGTTCAGATGTGGTTTGGCACAAGGTATGTTTAGGAGTATAGAAGTGGGGGTTTTCCCAAGTGCTTGGTTGGTTTAGACACCTTGAGAAGAGTTCTTTTTTACCTCTTTGGTGATGTTTCTAAGAAATTTTATCTCTACAACGACATATTTTTTTGGGTGGTTTGTGCCATTTTTGTTTAGAGGGTGGAGTTAGAGGGTTCCAACTTTCTTAATAACTTGTACATTGATGATTTCAAACTTTCTATTTTCCTCTCTCTTTTTTGGGTCCTTTATTCTCGGATTCTTGGAGTTTCCTTGGTTGGGGTTTGGTTTTTATTGGGTGCAATATTATTGGTGGTTGGAGGGTGTAGGAATCTTAAGAGAGGGAACAATATTGTGCTTATGCCCCCCTTCTTCCCCTCTTTGTTCTCTTCTTCACCTACCCCATATATATTCTTTGGAGATGGTGATGGTGAGTTTTCTCCTACCCTTTAGCCCTCTCTTTTCCATGTTGGGGTGATTTCTTGGTGTTGCTATTTAGCTGGATTCTTCTCTAAGGTGATTAGTATCTTGTTTTTTCAATGGGTGAAGGTTGATGGTGCTGAATTTCTTAAGAGGGGAAGCTTTGACAATTTCTTATCTTTCATTTTCCTCCTTTGATGGTGTTCCTTTATCCTAAGGATGGTGCTTCTTGGTTTTGTTATTTGGTGGCTCCTCATTTTTTCTTTGTTTATGGAGGCTATTGTTCCATATTTTTGGTGTAGATGTAGGAGTAGATCTCATGGTATTTTGGGAGAATTATCTATTTGGGATGAGCTTCTTGTTGAGGTGGGGAAGTCAGGTGGTGCTGATTTTCTTAAGGAAGGGCAATTTGATGATCTCGAGCCTTTTGATTTATTCATTCTCTTCAGGGGTTTTGTCTCGATGGTAACACATTATATTGGTGTAAATGTTTAGGGATATCTTGTTCCAATGAGGTTGGGGGTGGCTATTTTCATGTATTTTAAGAAAGGGGGCGTTATAGTGCATATGGCTTGCTACTCTATCTTCCTATTCTTGGTTTCTTCTTTCCTGCAGTATTGTTCTTTTGCATGGCATGAATGGATCTTGGTTGAAGTGATGAGGGATGTTCTAGGGTGTGATAATTTTAAGTAGAAGGGAACTCATGTGATTACCCCCTCTCCTTTCCTCTATCTTCAATGGATTCTCTTTGTCTTTCTTTCCTGGTTTGTGACAAGTTAAGGTTTATTGGCTATAGAGATATTGGTTGTGGAAGGTTGTGACTATCTTTTTTGGATGATATTTAATGTGTCCCTATATCTTTGTTGGGAGACCTTTCCCTTTCTTCCTTGTTTAGTGGTGGTGGTGGTTGGTTCTTGGTTGCAGAGTCTATGATGGAGTTTTGGAATGAGTTTTTTAAGGGGAAGCACATTTATGTTCTTGTTCCTTCTCCCCTCCTTTCTTTTTACTTGTATTTTACTATGTAGTGGTTTTTTTTCTTGGATCTAAATCCTATTGAGGTGGATGGAATTCCTATAGAGGTGGATTTCTCAGTTTCCAAGAGGATGTGGTTATTCCTGAGATCATCTTCTCACTTTTTGGTTATTTCTATAAAGGCAGGATCCTTTGGGGCTGGATATGATCTTGTTCCGAGAAATTTTTGTTCATTAAAGGTTGGGGGAGCCTTTTAAAACTCCTTATCTATGATCCTTAGATGTGGATTTAAGGCCCTTTTCTAGTTTTTGGCTGTCTCTCTTGTTTCAGGAATTGGAAGCCATGTAAAATACAAAGTTCAAGTTATAGGAGCCTGTGAAACCCCATTCAAGGTTGAGGGAGCCATTTAAAACCTAATGTAAGGTGTTTATATTTAGGGAGCCTCTCAAAACCCCATGATTTATTGTGAGGCTTTGGCCTTTATTGGGAAATTTGTGCTTTTGTTGTTTTCTTTTTTAAGGGTGTTGCTTTAGTGCTACTCTTTTGCTGTTGGTCTATAATATTTTATCTTTTACAACATTGGTATTTGTGGGGTTTCAAATCCCCTAAAACTAGGCTTGTCAAAGGGTTTTTGGTCCCTTGAAAACTTGTTTTATCCTTAATAAAAAATAACTGAGTCTTCCATCCATGCAATTTAACCTTCCCATTTATAGTTATTTCAAACATAACATCAATCTCATTTTCATACTGTACAATAGGAAAAGAGAAGAAATGCAAAGGGGTAGATTATTCATTTTCCTAATTGCATACTCAAAAGGAAGATGTCCCAATAGGCTCAAGTAAGGACCTAAGTGATGAATGAGGCATTGATCCTTCACTAAATATGTAATTTGCAAATGGAAAAGAGAAAAGATGAAATGTAGATGACAGAATAGATGAATAGAGACAAAACTAGAAATAAAAGATATATAACTAACTACGAGAAATAGGGTTTAAGCTAAATTGGGGTCCAAACTGTTGTATTGACTTGGGATTTTAGTTTGGACTAAAATTTTTGTGTACAAAACATTTCAGGTGTTCGTTACTTGACACTTTTAATTGATACTTCTGATGGTCATCTGACTGTTCCTGATTCACCTGAAAAAGACCCAATAGCTCCATAATCTATTCATGAACATAAAAAAAAGGGAAATAGTTGGGTGAAATGGTTTTTCCTTGGTCAAACCCCCATTTAGGAATGAACCTTGAAAATGAAAGGAAATCGCATAAAGGAAAGTATGTAAAAAGGGAAATGTTTGATTCACCTTGCATAAAACCTCATGGATGGATGCAGAAATTTCTCATACCCATGAAGATTTTTGAATGTTCTTGGAATCAAGGAGTTGGCCTTGATATGTAGAATAGGAATCAAGGATGCCCTCACAAATGCATGGATCTATGAATTCCACTCTTAGATCTTCAATGTAGATATTCTTGATAGTTGCTTGCAATGAAGGAGAGATGAATGTGGATGGAAGGATCTTCTTTCTTGATTGATAATTCCTCTACTTGTCCATCATGGAAGATAAAATTGCTTCAATAGATAATATTTCCTTGGAATTGACATGAATGAATTAGAGAAACTAGATCTTGGAAGCTTGCCTTTAAACCTTAAATCCAATTGCTCAATTTCTCTTGATTTCTTGAATGTCTTATTGATAGTCTGAGTGTAGTTATGATATGAAAAATAAGGAGAGATAGGGTGTTTATATACTTCATCCATCATTTTAGGATTCAAAAATAAGCTAGGATGACCACAAGATTATTTTCCCACTAAGACCCCGACATAAGGCTCTGAGCCAAATTTGGGCCAAAAAGTGTGGGTATAGAATATTTAAAATATTTTGTACCTAATAGATTGCACCCAACTTTGAACTGGGTGTTGGGATGATGGAAAATATGTAGGAAAAGAGGAATTAGGTTTCTAGGATCAAGCATAATGGACATCACATCTTGAAATCACCAAAATGGGGCCAAATAGAGCATCCAATTATGGGTGATAACTTTATAAGATGACACACATAAATTTTCAATGTCTCTCTCCTTTGTTACTTTTCTTTCCTCATTCTTTTCACAATAGTTAATTGAATCTTTATTCCCCCTATTCTCTTATCCATCATTCCTACCAAGAACCAAAACCATTTATCATTACTACTAACTATCACCTGCCCATGTGGTGTTAGTAACCAACCACATAGAAACAAGAGCAAAAAAAAAGATTTGTCTAACAAAGAAAAACATAGGCACTACTAGATAAATCAAAATTTAATGGAAAATGATGCTCCTGCATTAAAATCCCCAAGACACAAAAGAACACATGTGCTCTCACACATGTGAGAAAGACCAAAACTATGTTTATTCATTTCTTTCTTCCTCTTTTTTGAACATCTCTCTGGCTCAACTGCCATATTCCTCCAACTCTGTTGCTCACTTCTTTTCTTTTATCTCACGTGATTATCCCCATTTCTTTCAATTCTTCTCCAAACCCTTCTCACATTTTCACCCACACATAAATCAACATAAAAAATTCTATATAAATTAAAGATTTTCATGTCTTCAAACTCATCCACCTAATCCAGCTATAAGCCTATGCCATCAAAATATGGTTTAGTGACATATAAATTTACACTTACCATTTAATTTATACCTTTTATGGCTTTATCCATCATGACCAATATTTCCTCGAGCAATTCACTTTCCCCTTAATTTGTATCCATCTTCACAATATTATTACTAAAATTTGCATACACTATATTATATCCTTTCTTTGCTGTAACAACTTCCTCATCGTCAGCTACAACCTTCATCTTTATATTATTTTTTGTCTCATCCAACTTCATACCTTCAAGCTTATCTTTCCACTCATGTTCTATCACTATAAATTGTATCCATAAATCATCTTAATGTTATTATTTGATTCTCCCCTTTCCAATTCCATCTTTGTCGCTTTTCTCTGATGCATTTTCTTGCCTTCATCCTTAATCATTGCTGCTACAACATCTACTTCTTTATTTTTCACTGCACCTTCTTTTACCTCTTTACTCTTCATGCCTTTATCAACAATGCTTATGTTTTCCATTTCTGGTTCCCATCCCTCTTGTCCATTTCATTCTTCATACCCATTCCATAGTCAAATTTACTCATACCAAACTTTCCAATCTTCCTTCTTTTACTTTCCTTTTTCCTCTTGTATATTTTCCTTCTCATGGATTTTTCATCCACAAGTATCCAAAACTCCATTTCATGTTCATACATGTCATCATAATCATTCAATTATTCATCAATTTCATCTTCTATAATAATTCCATTCAAAAATTCAAAAGCACCATTATCTAAACCATCTATTTCAATATGTTCACCTTTCACTTTGAATGTGTTCTCCTCAATCTTATTTCCATTTTCTCTTTACATATCCTTATTGGATAGTTCATCAATCAATGCTTTGGTTTCTCCATTTACATATTTATTTTCAGCCACTATTACACTTTCCTTTTCAGATTCATTAGTTTCTTTCATGCCCTCTATGAGAAATGTTTCTATTGAAAATTCTTTCTCTTCTTCACCCACAAAATCAATTTTATTTTCACATCTTTCATTCTCTTGAAGTGTTCACTCTTGACTGTGTCCAACAATACCACTTCCAACTTCTACCATCACACACTTGACCACCCAAAATTTATTTTCCATAGTATTGGGTTGTTGTCTCTTTATTTATGTAATTGTTCTTCATAACATATGGTCTAATTTCTACCTTATACATTTTTCTCTATGCCGCCTTTCTTACCAAATCACCCCTATAATTTGATTTCCAATTGGTCTTCATCATGTCTTCCATCCTTTGCATCTTTTTTTTGGCATCATCACTATAAAAAATAACTCCTTTATACTTTAACTATTTCCCTTCAACAATCAATTTCCTTTTGCCAACTTGGTACTCTATAACCATGATCCCAAATAAGATTTAGACACTCATTTCTTCTTTTCTCCTCATCATATCACATATCTAAACACTTTATTCTACCTTTACAATGAAAATGAAAATATCACTTCTATTTAACTCTATAATAGGTTTTTTTTTGGATTCTACATCATTCTTGTCTTCACTTCTTACGAAATTCTTATTTTTGTAAACTCTTTTTCCTTCATGTATAAAATATTCTAAATCATCATAAAAATATAGGGAATATTTTAATTCTTCATTATAATATTGGAAAATATCTACATCATCTTCTTCATTTTTAGATACTTTATATAGTACCTCAAATACATATGGTTTCCTCATGCATTCTTGGATAATTACTGCAACTTTTCTTCTCTTGTTCTCATTCTTAACACTTTCTACAGGTGCTTTACTCTTCTCTCATCATCTTCAAGGTCTTATTCTTAACCTTTCATTTAAGGCTTCCCATACCTAGTAACACATACTTAAATAGACCATTAGAAAATAAAGAAAGAGACCAATATGTATTCATGAGTGTATTCTTCATGGACACTATCCTCTCTTATTTACTTATTCTCTTGAGTTCTTTTTTAACTTCTTCTCCCTATTTTTCCTTATCTCTCCTCTTTTTCTCCACTATGAAAACTTCCTTCACTACTTTTGGTGTACATTCCACTCTTGAAAAGTTTCTTTTGTTCAAACCCCTTGGTGTTTTCGTTATTCTCTCATCTTACTGTCTTTAGGAAGCCATCCTTTTCCTTATTATTTTCTTCACAAACAACTCTATAGGCCATTTCACCTTCTTCCTAATTTTCCAACACCATACACAATCCTTTCTTATCTCATTAAGCCACTGCTTTACTAAAATCTCAAAATCCTTTCTCACCTTCGCTACTTCCCTTGCAATCTATGCATCTTGTTTCTTCTAATTTTTCATCATGTTTTCTTTCTTCTTAATTCTTTTCTCCTGAGTTTACTATTGAATATTTATTTCTTTTTCTTGAATTTTTGATATCTCACCTTGGGCTACTCTCATCTCCTCTTGCCCAGTGTTTTGGTACCTGTTGTCATATTTTTACACATTTTGGAAACCTAATTACTAGATGAGCTCTGTACCCTAGTTTGCATTATTATGTGATCTAGATTAAGATTTGTGTTCATTTCCATTGCAAAGTACATGAAAAGAAAGGAAGTATTACTGCATCTATGATTACATGTCATATCCTGATATGCTGTATAGAAAGAAGAAAAGAACTAAAAGGAACATCTATCTGAGCTCACACATGCCGTGAGCATAGCAAATGAAAGAATTGCATAAATGAGTGCAAGTATACATAAATTAATGGAGCTAAATGCAGGGGTACCAGACATTGCCTAGTACGAGTTGATCTTCTGTGTGCCTGGTGTGCTCCTGTGACCCTGAACCTGCATAGAGAGAAAAAATAGAGGAGTTAGATCCAATGGATCTAAGCAATGAATGGTGCCACAACATCTACAAACATGCATACGTGCACTTAGTCATGCACCTCTGGCACGGGCTGTGCTTAGGGCATGTACATCAAGGAGCCTCTGGAAATAAAAGAAATACCATTATTTTTACTAATGTGTGTGTTCCACATGCAGATGAAGACCTTGACCTGTGATGTAGGCTATCTCAGGGAAACCTCATTTTTCCTGACAGTGACTGCATCACAGGCTAAGAACATCATAATCAATAGTGTGTACAAATAGGGAACATTCAGATGATCCAGCATCAGTCAAGCTATGATAAACAGAGGGCAACATGGCAACAAATTTTGAACAGAGCTAATGGCAGAGTGCACAGACCTATGAGGAAGATAGGGCACTTTGTTGCTTAGATGTTCACATGGAATATATCATCAACATGCTGAGGGCACATAATCCACATGTTCAGAGAAGGTACAACAAATGATGTTTCAGAAATAAAACTCAATGCATTACATTATGGCATATATGTGTTCCAAATTTGCATTTAGTACTTTAAGTGCTGTAGTATGAATGTGATAAATCTACAGTATGAGTGAATAGAAAGGGACTCAATATATCATAATATCCCAAGTGATAAGCATTTGATGCATGATAGTACACTAGATGTCACATAGAGGATGCACATTCTGCATGGTATTATCATTGCTATGGATCAAATTTGTAGGCATATAGTGGGGTGACATCAACCTTAAACAACAATGCCAATGGAAGGAGCAAATGTTCATAAACATCATGGCATGATGCCAGAATGACAGAAATCCACAAGGACCTAAAAGAGAAACAAAACTAATAGCATGACATATCATATATGTGGTGGGCATAAGGCAAAATACCAACTCAATGATAACATTATTGTACATGAGTATCTCTACATGTATCATAAGAGTCCTGCACATGAGTGTCTATAAAATTCAAGCAAAACATGAGAATGAATCTTTACAATTTGAGCATGATGGCATAGTATCATAGGTGTGGGATAGGCATTGATAGCAGTAAGCATGCATGGTCAAGTGTTCATGGGCTTGCATCTAACAAATAACCAACAAATACAAATATCAACGCCCTAGCCCGCGGGCCATACAATCAATATGAATGGAAAATGCAAAGAATTAAAGGTTTTTGATGCCCTAGTTTTTATACAGAGCCAAATCAAGTGCCATAACAGAGAACAAAGGAGTCACAATGCATGATACAATGCCTTGTGTTCTCGGGGTGTATGTATTGAAATATCAACAACAAACAAATAATGAAGCAATAGATGTCAACAAATACGATACATGGTGCCCTCATTTTTTTCCAACACAAAAACAATAGAAAATGTCTTCAGAAAATGTACAAAGCAAACATGAAATCAAATGCAAAGATATATGCCATGCCCTAGCTATTAAAAGGAATGAACAAGATGCTCGGGCTGCAAGCAACATTGCTACAACAAGCCTCAATTTCATCAGTGCCCTAGTACATTCAAAAATAATGCCCTAATGTGCTCGGGCTATGTATTGAATAGAGAACAACAAATCCAATAGTGCCATGAAATATAGATGCATATCTAATATGTGCCCTCATTTTTCAGAGGAAGTAATGCAATGAATAATGAAATCGATTGAAGTGCCTACCTTGATCAACATGCTGAAAGAGGGGTTTGATGTTTCTAAATAGAGCTCGAGTCCAGTCCAGTAGCTGCAGACAAAATTGGCAACTTGCCATTTGTCAAGGCTTGAACTCCACATTGCCACAACCGAGAGATGATTGCCAATTCACATCTTTTCTTCTCCCCTTTTGTTAGGGTTGAGTTACATTAACCTTATTTTAAATACTATCCTTCAAGGTTAATATATTTAAAATATCTGTTGGAGCTATGTTGTGAATATTTGAAAGGGGCTTAATTTTAATTTTGAGATAGGCTATTAATGTGTTCCTCCCCTTTTTATATTGGGTAGAGGTCATTATGGCTTTATTTTACATACTAGGTGTCCTTTAGGAAATATGAATTTGGTCAAAATGTAAATATTTTGGATATTCTCCACATTTTTTTTGAGTTGAGATTATCTTTAAAATATATTTAGAATCCACTTTATTTGGTAGAGAGGGGAATATTTTAATTGTAAAAGTCATTGCAAAACCTTGTTGTAAATATTGACAAGTGGCGTTTTATAAGCCATTCTCAGTTTTTCTTTATGATGCATGACTTAGTGGTGGGATAGTCTTCCTTTGACCATCCATGTTTAGGGCCCCCACTTTTTCTGTCCCCTAGATTCTTGGGAATTGGGCATCCAAATTTCAGAATGGCATGATCATGGTCCTAGTGGCAGAGTTTTTCTATTCTTAGTGAAGAGTGGTCTTCCATGCAGATTCTACAGATTTTCTATATATGCCTCTCACCTTTGGTGATTGAAGGCTAGTTCTTCCTTCCCTCATTTTTAGGAGGTGAATGTTGTAGCTCCAGGAGAAGCAAATTGATGTTTTGACTCCTTTTATTCTAGTTAATAGCAATTTTCCTTCTTTTCTACAGCTTTGTGAGTTGATTTGATGAATTTGATGTCATGTACTGTGATTGAAACTTGATCCTTTACTTGATATTTTGTTTATTTTGATGTTTGCAAGCACTGGTTTTTCTAAGGTTTCAATCTGTGTGCGTTTATATGTGTTTGAGTTGTGGAATCCATTTTCCCTTCTCATTTACAACCAGCACCTAATTATTTTCTAAGGGAAGAATCAGATTTGAGAAGAGTTGTGGTGTTTAGGTTATATGCTGGATTACATTGTGAGTCTATTTTCAGTTTGTGGATCTATCCAGTTTGGTGAATCACCTAAGTTTAAATTTCAATTATTTCATTTTATGCAATCTCTCTCCCTTTCCCTTCAATTTTAGTTTAGTTTTAGGTGATACAAACGGGGAAGCCGACCCTTAATCCGAAGGTTTATTCTCAGTGAAGCAGTCCCACATCCTGAGAGTATTCCCATGTTTCACGGGATTGCTAGGTTCCATACTTAGCCATCATGGGTGTAGTCCCTAGTGACAACAGTACCCTGTCAAACTGTACACACAAATCTTACCAATAATCTATACACATCAAACTATAATTCTCATAAATCCCCAAGATCAATAATCATACCCAATTTCATTGCCTATATATTTTGGGATTTGATACCACTTGATGGGAACATGATCTAAACACAAAAAAATACAAATTGTTCTATATTCAAAGTGGCAAGGACTTAGAATTTTAAACACAAATTGATAAAAATGACAAGAACTTTATCTTTGATATAGACAAACTTACATATAAATGAGGAACACCATCATACAAACTTCTAAATATCCTGCATGTGAACATTAGATTTTAATAATAAAAAAATATAAGGTTGAATATTACATTAATAATAAAAAATTAAAAAGTTGATCTCTACCTAGGATTGGAGTCTTCCATTTGTGCCACTTGTATACACCTAAAAATGGTCACCTAGACTATTAGCCCCTTTTGCTAAATCATAAATTGCTTGTTCTTGATCAAATCCTAGTTCTATCATTTATTTGATTATTTTCTATGGGCTAACCATCTTATCCTAAGTTTTTATTTATTTAAAAAGAATATTTCCTCCCCTTTTATTAAATAAAAATCCCCCACTTTTCCTCTTATCCTAAGTTGCACAAATAAAGCATTATTCTTATTTTATAAAAAGGGAAAAAGTACTTTTTGTCTGATATGGACACAAAAGTCAACTCTTATTTTGTCATTGGAGGATATTTGTGCACATGGATTGATCCCTCTTCAAGCTCCACCGTTGATTAAATCTTTTGCCTCTTAATCTCCATGGTCCATTCCTTTTCATTTCTTATAAAAGGAGAGCTCTCTTCTTCATTCTAGATCCTCAACTTTTTATGCTAATGTTATGCTGCAGGTTTTCTAGGTACATTTGGAGCTTTTGAAGATTTGGAGCATTCTTGGCTTTTGCATCTACATGTTATCATAGTTTCATTTCTTGCACAGTAGCTTCATTTTCATGGCATTCTTAGCTTAGATTTCCTTTATGCTTTAGATTAATTCATCTAGCTTAACTAGGAGGCTTTGTAATACTTGCATCTTTCATTTTCATAGCTTAGCTTGCATTTCCATTTCTAGCATAGCATTGCATTGCATTTTCATTCTTGATTCTTGAGGATATTGACATTCTTGCCCTTGTCTCCATTGAATCTCCCATTGCATGGTTTACTAGCAAGGTTATAGTCTAAATAGCTCTAGCTGAGAGCATTCTTAAAACCCTTGCACTCCATGCCTAGGGAGCTATGGATCAATTTTTGAGACCTCATTCTTGAGTGTTCTTGAATGTAATGATTCATAGAAGTGTGACACAATTATAGCACACACCACTTACCCTTCCCATTTCTTTTTCTTTCAAGCCTAGCATTGATATCCTTTTCATACCCTTTCTATGTCTCTCTCCTATTTTTTTTTCTTTCCCCATTTTCTTCATAGGCTTTTCTTGACTGCTCATTCCCCCTCTTCTCCCATCTGTCATTGCTATAAAATTATCCCTTTTACCCCTTCCAACTTCCTACCAAAAACCAAAACTATTTACCAAAACTACTAACTGTCACCTACCCATGTGACATCACTAACTAACCACATAAGAACAAGAGCCAAAACAAGTATTTGTATAAAAAATAAAAACATAGGCACTACTAAATAAATCAAAAGTTAACAGAGAATGATTCTCTTGCATCAATGGATCAAAGACCTTGTAAAAATTTCATGCCATGAAGAATTTCCCCTAATTTCTAATAAAAGACACTCATCAATTAACTTAACGATTTAAATTCTGATAACGTATCTAAAAAAATATGCCTCATTTTGGACCATATCTATATCATGATAATAATTTTATCAGCCACATATCTATATTGATCTCAATACAGCTACCATTAAACATATTGTTGAATTCAAATTAATTTAGCTATATTAGGGTTTAAGAAAGAACTTCTCAATGGATGACTGAGAATATTAATTTCTCTTAGCATAAACAATAATATTTAAAGTAGAAATAAATATTAGAGAAAAATTAGATCTAGAAACAAGTGGGAAATATAGAGTATAAGCTAATAGAAAGGTGGATAACATGGTTGAAATATAAATGAGCACAAAAAACCTTGAAAGGAAGATACATCAATCAAGCACATAGATATTTAGGAATGTATAAATCTAAACAATGAATGTAAGATTTGAAGAATCTAAAGCAATGAGAAAGTATAAAAGGAAAACTAGGTTATGTAGTATAAATCACATTTATTGAAAATATAAAGAATTTTTTTTAAAATATTAACCTAGGATCATTAAAAAAATAAAAATTTTGAGCACAAAGAAGCCTATAATAAATGGCGACAACTAGATGATAATATTAAATTAGTGCAATAACTATTTTAGGAAAGTGTTAAGGAGAAATATTCTTGCATGAAATATGACTCATATGTCTTTGAAAAATGTGATATTTATATCTCTAATGTCTCAAAACTTATGTCAAATTCATGCTGTCTTTGGGATCAAGTTCATGGTCAAAGATCTAGGTTCAACCCTACATAATATAGAATTAATATATGTGATTTATCTAATTTAATTTCATTTACTTTTCTCTATTTTTATAATTGGGGATTGGAAGAATTTAGACATGAATTGGAAATTTTATTATTATTATTATTGCAAACATAGGTTTTGAAGGGTCCTGAAACCCTTTATAGATCAATTACATAAGATGTTAAATGAAGACCCCCATCATGAAATAGACAGATAAGAAAATAGACAAGCAAAAGACAAAAATCAATAGAACTAACCTATCCCTAGCATAAAGCAAACCAAAAGCCAACAAAACAAAAATTACAACAAAAAGAGAAACAAAAATAACCCAGATTTTTTAAAGGTCACAATGACCTCCTCTTCAAGTTGGCTCATTCTCTGAGTGACATTCTTAAGCTCCATGATGTCTTGTGGTATTGGAGTGGTCCTCTTCTTCATGTTGGCTCTAGTTATTTTACTTGGACCCACAATATCTCCAGCAAGTACCTCTTTCTCTTGCTAAAGTTCAACAATTTATCTTTCTTGATGAGACATTTCTAGACTAGCAACCAAGGATTTCATGTTCTTTGTGGAAGACTTAAAAATCTTGTGGCTTTGGTCAATTATCTTCCTAAGGGTGGCATCAATTTTATCAATTATCTTGTTTATTTTCTCCATCTTTTCCTCAAACATTTCCCTAGTCTTCCCCTCTGCTTCCACATATTTCATCATTAACTTCTTCTCATCAGAAGACCAGAGAGCATAAGAAGAGAGATCAAGAAGAAACATAGGACCAGGATGGGAAACTTTGTTATCAAATTTTAATTGCATTTCCTAAAACTTTTCCAAGAAGGCATGATACTTCAAATTAAGGATCTTTATCTCATGGAAGGCCCATCTCATCATCTTAAAAAAACACCAAGAACTAGCTTTAGTAGTTTAAAAAAATCCAAGGGAAGCTCTCCTTTTGTCATCAAAATCTTTAAGACATAGCTCCATAGAAGAAACCCAAGCAATGTCCTCATTGTGGGGTAAGGACTTTGACTCCTCAGAGCAGGAAGGAAAAATAGGGACATCATGGTCAATGTAGCTCTCATAATCCACTAAGATAGGAACTTTAACCTACCACCATCATCTTTACAAGCTTTACCAATATTAGAAATAGGGGACCCTTTACTATCTTAGCATTTTTATCCCTTCTACACTTAGTAGAAGAGGGAGTGGCCATACCTGCATCTTTAAATTTTCCTTTTCTAGATTCCATATCCACCATCTTAGACACATTATTTTTCTTTTTGTTTAAGGGAGGAGGGGAAAAATTCTCTTCCTCATCCTCCTCAGTTTCCATTCCCCCTTCCTCTACAAATTTTATGGCTTTAAAAGTACCACGTATGTTTTTCTTGGGAAATTTTTTGGGTCTTTTAGCTGGAGGTAGAGGGGCATCGTCATCATCCTCCTCTATTTCCCAACCCTCCTCAACCTAGTAGACTTATCCTTCGAGTTGGAAAGTTTGTTGTGATATTGTAAAGAAATGTGTTCTCCTAGTTTAGCCCCCCAAAATGCATGACAATAAATGAAGATATCAAGGGCCTTAGAATGATGTGACTTATTTATTTTAATGCACCAAATCTATATGTTTCACTATTGATTTTTCCTTTAATTCTTTAGATTGCTTGAGAGATGAGAAATGAGATATTTTTGGATGATTAAAATGACTAAAAACTAATTACTTTTAAATATTAGTACATATCCTTACATTTTATAAACATATGCCTAGTTACTAGTTGACAAAATATAAACACAAGGTCTAGAATATTCATGTTAGATGAATTAACCCCAAGGTAATGCAATAAGGATGTAATAAAAATATTGTGGTTGTAAAGACATGCATCCTATAATTTTTTATTTATTTATCGATCTACACTGTGTTAATATGATTTAGAACAACAGAGAGGGGGGGGGGGGGGGGTGAATCAGTTGTTCTCAGGTCCTGATGTATAAAACAAACTTAAAAATAAACTTTTCCTTAAATCAAATCCAATAACTAAAACAAACTCGGTCATCACTGATTCAATAATAGAAACATATAACAATGCAGTCCACTACCCAGCTGTAACTTAACTTGTAAAACACAAAAATGTTCAAACCAAAACATTCACACAAGTATTAACACTAGGATTTATAGTGGAAACCCAATTTGGGAAAAACCACTTTGTAACATGCTACTATTATTTTCACTCTTTTGAAGTGAGCTTGGTAAAAATCCAACCCTATCAAAGGTTACAATACACACTGTCAGGTGTGACCCGGTTAAAGGATTTCAATCACCCTGTTAAAAGTGAGCCTTGTCATAGGACTTACATACACTCCATTAGAATGCAACCTTGTTCAAAGGATGTAACATATGACTGTTAGGTCAACCTCTGTTAAAAGGATTTTGACTATTACAATGGTTAGAAAGTGTATGCACCCAAAAATGGTCACCTAGACTTTGGGCCCCATTTATTTGATTTATCAACCATGAATCAGTTTTATCAATAATCAATATTTTCAACATTATCAATTTCTTAATCAAATCTTAATTTCAATCATATATTGGATTTTTATCCTATGGTCTAACCATTTTATCCTAAGTTTTTATTTATTTAAAAGGAATATTTCCTCTCCTTTTATTAAATAAAAAGCCCCACCTTTTCCTCTTATCCTAAGTTGCACAAATAAAACACTATTCTTATTTTATAAAAAAGGAAAAAGCACTTTTTGTCTCATATGGACAGAAAAGTCAACTCCTATTTTCTCATTGGAGGATACTTGTGCACATGGATTGCTCCTCTTTCAAGCTCCACTGTTGATTAGATCTTTTGCCTCTTAATCTCCATGGTCCATTTCACCTCATTTCTTATAAAAGGAGAGCTCTCTTCCTCATTTGGCATCTTAAGTTTTCATGCTAATGTTATGTTGCAGGTTTTCTAGGTTACTTTGGAGCTTTTGAAGATTTGGAGCATTCTTGGCTTTTGCATTTACATGCTTGCATAGTTCATTTCTTGCATTTTCATAGCATTCATAGTTTCATTCTTAGTGTAGATTTCATTTTATGCAATAGATAACCTCACATAGCTTAATTAGGAAGGCTGTAATCCTTTATTATTTCCTTTCAATAGCTTAATTTGTACTTTCATTTCCATAGAATAGTTTGCATTCTCATATAGGTTGCATTGCATTGCATTCATATTGATTTCATTGGTGATATTGGCACTCTTGCCCTTGTCTTCATTGTGAATCTCTCATTGTGTGGTTGACTAGCAAGGTCACTAGTTTCATAGCTCTAGCTAAGAGCAAATCTATCAAGTCCCTTGCAACTCCATGCATAGAGAGCTATGAGTCACTTTGTGAGGCCTCATTGTTGAGCAACCTTGCATGTAATGATTCATAGAAGTGTGGTCACTTTTTCACCATACAGAAAGTAGCATCAATATTTATCTAAAAAATATACAACTCACTTTGCAAATATCAGATCTGATTCCCTACACTAATGCTGGTTTACTGACTTTGAAACTTTGCCATCTCCATCTCTGATCTGCTCGAAACTTTCTTCAAGCAACCACCACAATTCTTCTTCAGCCTTTTCTGCTTATACAGTCAATAAAAATTTACTGATCTTCCAACATTCTCTATTCACCCATGCACTTACATATCCAAATGCTCAGGTTCCCTTAATACTTTCCTCAATTAGGTTAACTCATCTTATGCCGCTCAATCTCATTCGTAGATCTTAGGGTTAGGTCAGATTCATTGAATCTACCCGCTTCATGTTCTTCAGCTCCTTTTCTAGAATCATCTCAAATGTCTTAAAGATTTACAATAAAATGCTTTACAGTGCATTTAATGCTTTCAAACAATCAATAAATAAAGTCAACACATTTTACATAATCCAAGAATTCAACAATGTCAGCTCCAAAACTAAATTCACTTCAAATATAAAATTGTTGATGCTTGGTCAATACTGTGATCAACTACTTAGTCTTCATGTAGAAAGCTTGGTCATTACTAAAAATGTTTCCTCAGCTTACACTGTCTTCCTCGGAAATTAACTGTTGTTCGGTCGACACTAGAATTTTGCTCAGCATACACTGACTCGGTCGACACTAACATTACTCAGCTTAAACATGATTTATCCATTCTTTTCTCATTCAAGCTTACCAGTTTAGTCTTTAGTCTTACTAGTATAAACAATACATTATCTCATCATTATGCAACATAGTGAAGTACACTTTGTAGTATCAAGATAACTCAACCTTTCCTTAGGTGCTATTGTTACCAACCTTGCCTAGCCCCTTAGCAACACTCAAATAGATATAGTACTTTCCTAAGTAGCAACAATCTTACCAATTAAGGTTTGACATCAATGACAATACAACAATTGTTTCAATTGCAGTTTCCAACAATCTCCCTCTTTGGCATTGAAGGCAACACCATATGATATCACCTGAATAACACATGGATTACCAACCAATCCAAAAACTTATCTGTTCATTAGAGAATTATTTATAATGTCCTTAGCTTCATTCTAATTTAGAATCCTATAAGCCTCACTTCTGTGACCATCAAAAGTATTCAGATCTCCCTCTATCCTGATCCTTTATTTCAATTCATCATCCTTACTTTTTAGTGTCATATGTTGTGATATCAGTTCATCTCCCTCTTTGACAAAAATTCCAAAGCAACAACTAAAGCATACATCCATCAAATGTAGATGATATCTGTGTAGCTCAGTATTTCTCCCTCTATCATCTTTCTTATGACTGATTCCTTGTTTTTGCTTCTTTTCACAACTCTAGGCCAGCCCTAAAGTGTAACAATCTTCTGCATCAATTTGTCAAATATTCTACTGTAGCACATTTGATGCAGTGCTCCTAGCTTGTCTAGGCAGCCTCAATTAGGGGAAGGATCCCTAATTGACTTCTCAAATACTCATGAGCTTCTCTGGGTAAAGATTTAGTGAATATGTCTGCTAATTGTTCTTTTGTATTCACATATTCCATTCAGACTTCTTTATCTTGTACTAATTCTCTCAAGTAGTGATACTTGATTGCTATGTGCTTGGTCTTAGTGTGCATCACTAGATTCTTAGAAATATTGATAGCAGTTGTGTTGTCATAGAAAATAACAACAGGTTCAGTGATTTCTTCTTTCATGCCTATCAACAATTGTTTTATCCATACCAAATTTGAATAGTTTACTGCAGCAACAACATACTCAACCTCGACAGTAGATTGGGAAATGCAATTTCATTTCTTGCTCGTCTAGGAGACTAATCTTTGTCCAAGAAAGAAAGTGCCACCACTAGTACTCTTTTTGTCATCTACATTTCCTACCCAATCAACATCTGTATAAACTCTGAGTTCAAATTTATCATCCTTCATATAATATAGACCATAGTCAGCAGTTCCTTTCAAGTATCTCATAATTCTTTTCACAGCCATCATGTGTGTTTCCTTAGGATTGGCAGAGAATCTTGCCACAATCCCAATAGCTAATGCAATATCTGGTCTACTATGTACAACATACTACAATTTTCCAATCATGGATCTGTACAAAGTCTGATTCACTTCTGCAGCATCATCATTCTTAGATAACTTTTGTCCAGTAACCATATGAGTACTCACTGGTTTAGCATCTTCCACCCCCAAAAATTTTAGTATTTCATTAACATACTTAGACTGTGTAATGAAAATTCCATTCTTCCTCTGATATACTTGTAAACCAACAAAGAATTTGATCTCACCAAACATACTCATTTCAAATTCAGTTTGCATTTCATTTGAAAATATTTTACATAATGCATCTTGTCCACCAAAAATAATGTCATCTACAAATTTTTTTGCTAACATGATACCTTTACCTTCTTCATCTTTCATGTATAGATTGCTTGTGTCATTTGTTCTTGAAAATCCAATCTGTATCAAGTAGTTGTGCAACCTCTCATACCATGCTCTGGGAGCTTCTTTCAATCCATAAAGTGCTTTGTTCAGTTTGCACACCATGTGTCTTCTGTTTGGATCAATAAAACCTTCTGGCTGTTCTATGTAAACTTCTTCTTCTAGTATACCATTCAAAAATGCATACTTGACATCCATTTGATATACCTTGAAATCTTTATAAGTAACATATGTAAGAAGAGTTCTTACTCCTTCCAATCTAGCTACAGGGGCAAATGTCTCCCCATAATCTATTCCTTCTTGTGCGTAGCCTTTGCATACCAGCCTAGCTTTGTTCCTAGTGATTTCACCATTTTCATTCATCTTATTCCAAAACACCCACTTTGTTCCTATAACTTTTTTGTTTTCAGTTCTCGGCACCAGAGTCCAAGTATCATTCTTCTCAATCTGGTCAATTTCTTCATTCATTGCTTGTATCCAGTCTTCATTCTCCAATGCCTCTCTAGTTGACTTGGGTTCAAATTCACACAGTAGGTATGTTGGATCCTTAGTCTTACTTCTGGTTTGAATTCCAATATTTTTGTCTCCAATTATCTATTCAAGCTTATGATGTCTTCTTACATATTTTTCCAAAATAGGTTCAGCTCCTCTCTCCTCTATTTCATCATGTTCCCCAACAAGATTTTTAGATGCAACTTCTGAATGCTTGGCAACCTCTTCCTGATACTCGACAACATTTTCTTGTAGCTTGGCATGTTCTTGTTCTCTCTTGACACTATTTTCCTGATGCTCGACAACATCTATCTGTCACTCAGCATTGCTTACCTGAGACTTGACATCAGGTGCAAGTCTGTTACTTGCCTCTTCTTCTTCCTCAATATACACAAAAGATCTATAATCTTCTGGCTCTCTTTTGCTATCAGCTTCATTTCTTTCGGCATACTCATCAATTTTGACATTCACACTTTCCACAATTTTGTTAGTGTTAGAGTTCAAACACTTATAAGCTTTACTTTTTGTGGAATACCCTAGGAATATGCCTTCATCACTCTTAGCATCAAACTTTCCATTCCTACTATCTTTTAATATATAGCACTTACTTCCAAAGATTCTAAAGTATTTAACACTCAGTGCATGCCCATGCCATAATTCATAGGGTGTCAGATTTGTACCTTTCTTGATTTGCACCTGGTTAAGAGTGTAGACAATAGTGCTTATAGCTTCTTTCTAGTATTTCTGTGCCACATTCTTTTCAATCAACAATGTTCTTGCACAATCCAAGATAGATCTATTTCTTCTTTCTGCTATACCATTTTGTGGAGGTGTTCTAGGTGCTGACATCTGTCTTTTAATTCCTCTATCATTGCAAAATAGATTAAATTCATTTGATGTAAATTCTCCACCTCGGTCAGATCTAAGACATTTCAGGTTCCTACCTGTCTCCTTCTCAACCTTAGCCAAATACCAATTAGAGGATTGAAAAGCTTTAGATTTTTCTTTTAGAAACATTACATGCATCATCCTAGTATGATCATCAACAAATAAGATAAAGTATCTAGCACCACAGTAACTTTGTACACCCATAGGTCCACAAAGGTCAGTATGAACCAAATCTAAAATGTTTTCAGAAGTAAAGGATTTGCTCTTAAAAGTTGACTTTGTCATTTTTTCTAACTAGCATTCCTTGCACATCACATTCTCAGGTTTCTTCAATCTAGGTAGACCTCTTACCTTTTTCTTCTTACTTATCTCTACCAGATTGTCAAAGTTAACATGAGATAGCCTTTTATGCCATAACCAAATATCATCAAGTTGTGCAATTAAACATGTTTCTTTAGATAGGTCAAGATAGAACAAATTACCTCTAGTCTAATCTCCACTTCCAATTAGCTCTCCAATAGCATTAAATATTTTAGCTTGCTTGTGATGAAATTCTACTCGGTAACTAGTTTTGTTAAGTTGAGAAACACTTAACAAATTATAATTAAGACCTTCAACCTAATATGCATTTTCACAAGATATCTTATTAGTCAGCTTAATCAAACCTTTTCCTCTAACAGGACATGGTGCATCATTACCAAATTTTACACTTTTACCTTTGTAATGATGTAAGGTCTCAAACTTATTTTTGTCACTAGTCATGTGATGTGAACAACCACTATCAATAATCTATTTATCATTTTTTTTCACACAGGATATCAATGCAGTTTTCTCATCCTCATCAGATTCATCTTTCATTGCAACATAGACTACCTCAATTTCAAAATCATCACTATTAGTGTCAATTTCTTTTTTAGTAATGTAACAATATTTCTTACCCTTTCCCTTGTAGTCTTTGTTCCATCGGTTACTTCTATCATCTCTTCTATCTTTGTGTTTGCCTTTCCTTTCATCATCTTTATCCTTCCTGTTAGGACATCTAGCAGCTATATGACCAACTTTATTACATGTAAAACATATAATAGGAAGTTTACCTTTATACTTTCCTTTTCCCCTTCTTAGTCTTCCAGCCATAAGAGCTTCTAGATCTTCCAGTTTTTCATCAGAAGTCTCATTGTCACTTTCACTCACTATCACTTTCACTTTCACTTATGCATCTTTCTTTTTCTTTCTTTGGCTTGTTCAAAACTAGCTGTGACTTAAAAGTAGATTCAACATTACCAATGCTTCCAATAGTGAAATTATGATAGTTAGAGAGTTCAAAAGCAGTAAGCTTACCAACCAAACTTTCCAAAGTAAGCACATTAGCAGAGTTACATCTAGATTCCTGAATAGATGAGATCTTAATAGCATATATAGGATGCATGGTTCTTAGTACTTTCCCAATTATAGTTTCATCATCAATAGCCCCATTTTCTCCTCTAATAACATTCACAACTTCTTTTATTCTACCACAATATTGTGCAATGTTTTCACCTTCTTGCATTCTCATTTCATCAAAATTACCTCTAAGACTCTCGGCCTTTGCTTTCAGTAGATTTAAGTCACCACCATAGATTCTTGCAAGTGTATCCCACATATCCTTAGTAGTTGTGCAATCCTTGATGTCCTCAAATTATGGATAGCTTAGGGCAGATGCAATTTCCAGCATTGCCTGATTATGTTCTTGCTTAGCTCTCATTTCTTCAGCAGTCAAAGGTGCGATAGGTGAGACATAGCTGTTCTCAATGTAGTACTTTGTAGAGTCACCAATACTAGCCAAATGCAACTTCATCAAGCTTTTCCATGCAGGGAAGTTTTCCTTATTCAGCTTCGGTACCTCCTTCTTATACATCTTGATCATTTGCTTCAAGCCCCTTTAAACTTGATTTCTATCAACACTAATAATAAGCAACAAAGCTCTGATACTAATTTTTAATATGATTTAGAACAAAAAAGAGGGGGGGGGGGGGTGAATCAGTTGTTCTCAGGTCCCGATGTATAAAACAAACTTAAAAAAAAACTTTTCCTTAAATTTGATCCAATAACCAAAACAAACTCGGTCATCACTGATTCAACAATAGAAACATATAACAATGTAGTCCACTATCCAGCTGTAACTTAATTTGTAAAACATAGAAATGTTCAAACCAAAACATTCACACAAGTATTAACACCATGATTTATAGTGGAAACCCAATTTGGGAAAAACCACTTTGTAACATGCTACTATTATTTTCACTCTTTTGAAGTGAGCTCGGTAAAAAGCCAACCCTGTCAAAGGTTACAATACACACTGTCAGGTGTGACCCAGTTAAAGGATTTCAATCACCCTGTTAAAAGTGAGCCTTGTCATAGGACTTACATACACTCCATTAGAATGCAACCTTGTTCAAAGGATTTAACATATGATTGTTAGGTCAACCTATGTTAAAAGGATTTGACTATTACAATGGTTAGAAAGTAGCAGCAATATTTATCTGAAAAATATACAACTCACTTTGCAAATATCAGATCCGATTCCGTACACTAATGCTGGTTTACTGATCTTGAAACTTTGCCATCTCCATCTCTGATATGCTCGGAACTTTTCTTCAAGAAACCACCACAATTCTCCTTCAGCCTTTTCTGCTTATATAGTTAATAAAACTCTACTGATCTTCCAACATTCTCTGTTCACCCATGCACTTACATATCCAAATGCTCAGGTTCCCTTAATACTTTCCTCAATTATATTAACTCATCTTATGCCGCTCAATCTCATTCGTAGATCTTAGGGTTAGGTCAAATTCATTGAATCTACTCCATGTTCTTCGGCTCCTTTTCTAGAATCATCTCAAATCTCTTAAAGATTTACAATAAAATGCTTTACAGTGCATTTAATGCTTTCCAACATTCAATAAATAAAGTTAACAAATTTTACATAATCCAAGAATTCAACAATGTTGGCTCCAAAACTAAATTCTCTTCAAATATAAAATTGCTGATGCTCGGTCAATACTGTGATCAACTACTCGGTCTTCATGTAGAAAGCTCGATCATTACTAAAAATGTTTCCTCGGCTTACACTGTCTTCCTTGGCAATTAAATGTTTTTCGGTCGACACTAGAACTTTTCTTGGCATACACTGACTCGGTCGACACTAACATTACTCGGCTTAAACATGATTTCTCCATTCTTTTCTCGTTCAAGCCTACCAGTTTAGTCTTTAGTCTTACTAGTATAAGCAATACATTATCTCATCATTGTGCAACATAGTGAAGTACACTTTGTAGTATCAAGATAACTCAACCTTTCCTTAGGTGCTATTGTTACCAACCTTACCTAGCCCCTTAGCAACACTCAAATAGATATAGTACTTTCCTAAGTAGCAATAGTCTTACCAATTAAGGTTTGACATCAATGACAATACAACAATTGTTTCAATTGCAGTTTCCGACACACTGTAGCATATTTTTTTATTCATATATTCATATTATGTATTTTGTATGTAATATACATTCTATATTGCAAATATAGATATAAACACCACATATGTTTGGATAGTTGGTTAGATCTATTTTCCACTCTCTTTTTTGATTCATTCTTGTCTTGTAATGAGACCATGTGCTCTTACAACCTTCTATTTGCACAAGGATACATGCCATATCTATCTATGCACCTTGCTAACCTTGAAATGATATCACAATGTCTTAGATGTTACTACACTAGGATCTAGTAATTGTAAGCATATCTATCTTGGTTTTTGTTCCTTATCTACCAATATTGAGTATGGATGGAAAGAAAAGGGAGCCACTTAGCTAATTTTATATTTTGCATTTATGAAAGGTGAGGGTCGAGTATGTGACCATAAAAATGACATTAGATGGACAAACATTCATATCTAGGTCAATAGAAACTTTATGGAGGAAGATGAATAAATTTTTGAGCACATTCAAATGTTGAGAGTGGGAGTGGGGGGGGGGGGGGGGGGCGGGGGGGTTGGGGGGAATCAACATAAACTAACATTTAATAATTTATTGAACTTTAAGCTATAGAATCCATGTAGTAGAAATAAAAAAATAGAAGTAGATCACAATACATAGAGACACCAAGATTTTTACATGGAAAATCCACTAAGGGAGAAGCCATGGTGAAGATCAATGAGATCAATGCACTATATATAAAATTGGTAATACAATTGTTTGTTTTAGTATCACAACCAAGAAAGCGCATTGCTCCCTAACTTGGAGAATAAGATTTACTGTCCTAGAGTAAGATAAAATAGACTTGCAAACTGAAGATCACTTCTTTAGGGAAAGATACAAAAGTGTTTACAATGAAACAATGTGGAATGAGTTGTTGCAAAAAGACATCCAATATATGCAGATGATGTGGTCCTTTTTGAATCCCAAATAATCTTTCACACTATTTTTTCATATTTCATACTTTTGTAATCCTTCATTGTCCTAATTCTTGTATTATATAAATTTTACAATAATTCTCACACCATAATTATAAGTCACACTTCTCACAAATGAACTTTCTTTCCTTATATATGTCCTTCACATAATCACTAATTATCCATTTAGTTGGCCCAACAAGAATTAGAAAATGAAATGCCATGACCTAAAACAGGTTGACCAACATGTTCCTTGATCACCTTGAATTAGATTTTTGATCAACCCACCTCTTAAAAAACCCTTAATCACATCTTAATAATTTCTTATGGCTAATTAAAAGATCAAAAGCAATCACAACTAAAAGAAACATGACTTAGTCAACCCAAAAATAATGATGCTATTATAATCAACCTCCATACCTTTAGAGATCCATTCAAAATACCATGCATACCAAAATGATGGCACAAGAGACCACCTACAACCTTTCCATGAGAAATCTCAAAGACACCAAACACTAAGAGAAAGTCCCAAAGACACATATCGTCAAATTGGTAACTATTGCATAACCCAAATAGACAAAATTGCAACAACTCAACATATCTTATGCATTATATCACCAACAGCCCTAAAACTCATCATGATGATCCAAAACATTATCACAAGCATCTTCTCAAATTCACATATCCATATCTATCACCATGGTAGAATGTAGAACATTCTAGTGGGCCATTTGAGATGCAATATAGTGGCATACTACTAAACAAAGTGTAAATTCCTCTGTACAAGTGACTTACTCATGAAACTTGGCACAATGGTGTCTGACATAATCCTTAACATGATTACCAAAATCACATAGTCATATCACACAGGAAAGAGAAACACAAAGTAGAAGCATTAATACATATATACATGAAACTAGGTAGATATGCACTTAGATGAATTTCCTCAATCTCCCAATTAAAGTGACGATCTCAGATACCCAAATATTGATACTCAAAGTATGTAGACTCTGAATAAAACGTTCACATCATAAAAACAAATTAGGAAAGAACCATTACATACCATCTAACCTCTTTTGTCTATTTTGGACCAAAATAATGTCATCAAATGATTCTCCAAACTCTATTCTTCATCTCTGATAAATTGCACAAATGTACTAAATTAACTTCGTCATTGGTATGTATCACCAATAACATCAAAGATCTTCACACATTCTTATGACCAGCAGTTACACTTTAGTTATCTTAGTGACAACACATATTGTCAAATATCAAATTGATATCAATGACAACACATATTGCTAGCATAAATAACTATAATAAATATTTAGAAAAAATAGATGTACCAAAGTATATGAATATTAATATAAGATAGAGGTTAAGTAAGTTAGAATATATGTAGATAAGAATATTTAATGATTAAGAAAATGAATCAAAATTTGTACAAAATACCACTATATATAAATTTTACCATTTTACACACACATATTTTTTATATATGAACACGCGCGCACGCACACACACACACATCTACACATATATATATTTATATCTACACACACACACACACACACACATATATATTTATATCTACACACATATATTTATATATGTAAATATATTCATACTTATATCTATCTATATATCTATGCACATTTGTATCTATTATGCATAGATAGATAGATATACATATATATCTACACACGTCTATATATACATATATCAACATGTACATGCATATACATATATGTACACATAATTAATATACTAATAAATATAAATGCAATAAATTTATATAATATATACTTATTCATACTCAATAATATTAAATAATATAAAGTTAGAATAAGAATAAACAATATGATGTTTTATGGAAAAAGTACTTTGGGATTCCTCCTACCTAGAAAATGAAGAAACAAATATACTAACTTGAATGCAATATTTATCCCTATAAAAGGAGGAATGATGGAACAAAATTGAATGCAAGTATGCAAGCTTATAAAGGAAGGGATAATGGATAAATATAGCATATTAAAGAACTAACAACAATCTGCAATATTTTGTAGAATATTTTACGTCATAGTAGATTATTGCACTCTAAAAAGTTGAATGGTCAAATGTGGAAATGATTCAACACTATATTTAAATGTGGAAATGTGGACCATTCCTACAAAGAGAAATATTTAAATTTCAATTATTATAATAATGTTTGGTATGACTCATCTTTCTCCAAGCTATCAAATACATGTGGGCGCACATGGTATATTAATTTTCTTGACCTTCTTCATACGCAAGCGATGTGACTATTCAATATAATCAATTTGATTATATAAATTTATTAAATAGTGAGGCGATGTGACTATTCAATTTATTAATTTGTTTATAGGAATTCATCTAGTTTCAATAGTGAGGCAGGGGGTGTAATCACCTAAAATTGGTCTCCTAAACCATGGACCCCTAATCTCAATTATTTATCATAATCATAAAAGTCCTAACCCAAAAGGAAATTTGATTTTATCATCAATCTAATATGATCATCAAAATTGCAAATCATCAAAATCAATTAATTCCTAAATATCAATCTTATTTGGCAATTAAAGTAATTTAAATCAATTAATTTAGTTAAATGTCGTAGCACATTAATTAAGTTGAACACATTTTTCGTTTATAGATAAAAAAGGAATTAATTTGATTTACAAATACAAAATTGAGTTAAATCCTCAAAGATGATAAAAAAAACGCTGATAAAAAAAAAGTTGATAAAATAAGGCAAATTTGAGTTAAAAAGTGGAGTTGGATAATTTATTAACTCAAATAAAAGGAAAAAAACTTTTAACTTGAGCATAAAAGATTAAATCAATCTATTTTATCTATTATTTCCTTAAATCAACTCAAAAAGCATGCTTTAACTCAGCTTTTGATTAATCTTGATCATTCATCTGAATCAATCTCTACCGTCAATTTTTATCAGGGTTCCTATAAAAGAAAGGCTCCTCTTCTCATTCAATATGTGTAATTTTGATAACATTTTTATTTTCCAGGTTTTGTGAAGGAGCTATTGCACATTAATTCAAGAGGATTCGAGAGTTTGCATCTTCTTGTTGTTATTATTTGCATATCATGCTTAGCCTAGAAATCATGTTTCTTTCATAGGATTTAGATTAATTTCATATATTATTTGCATTAAAAAAATACAAAAATATAGTTTAATCTTGCATTCATATAGAAACCCTCTGTCTCGGTGTAGTCAAGTCACTAATATTACTTGAAAAATTTGAGAGCACTCATACTCACATTGTTTAGGAGGCAATAGAGAGAATTGTATGGTTTTATATATTTATTTATCTGATATCATTTGACTAACCATGCATCTAATGATTTATTGAAGTGTTTGTGATTGGAGCTTGCAGGATCAAATTTCACACACACATTTATGGCACCCATCGTGGGATGAACATCAATTTTTGGCATCGAATCCTTGATTTTTCAGATCACTAAGTTTTTCTTTGTTGATTTATTTTTGCATGCAGGTTTTCAAAGATTTTGCCATATCTCCTAAAAGACATGGAATTTTTCAATGAAATTTTTATTGCATGTTGGGGTTGATGTCAGGAGCATACAGTAAAAGATTTAGTTTTTTCTAATTAAATTTTGATTATATATATATATATATATATATATATATATATATATATATATATATATATATATATATATATATACACACACACACACACACACACACATATATATATATACACATATATATATATATATACACACATATATATATATATACACACACACATATATATATATACACATATATATATATACATATATATACATATATATAGATATATACATATATATACATATATATACATATATACATATACATACATATATATAGATATATACATATACATACATATATATATATATATATATATATATATATATATATATATATATATATATATATATATATATATATATATATATATATATATATATATGTTTGTTCATAAAAAAATAATTCTGAGCACAAATCAATGAATTGTCTGCTGAAAGTTTTATTGCAGGTTGGGTCTAATGTCAAGAGCATATAGTAAAAAAATTCAGATTTTTCTAATCAATTTTCAACAATTTATAAATTTTTTTATGAGTTTTCATAAAAAATTAATTTCGAGCACAAATCAATGAATTGTCTTATACTTTTTTTTGTTGCAGGTTGGAGTTGATGTCAGGAGTCTAGAGTAAAACATTCAGATTTTTCTAATCACTTTCTACGATTTATAATTTTTTTCTGCATTCAAAGACAAAGCATATTTTTCTACAGGAGCTATTGCACATCAATTTGAGGGTTTGAGAGTTTGCATCTTCTTGTTGCCATTATTTGCATATCATGCTTAGCCTATAAATCATGTTTCTTTCATAGGATTTAGATTAATTTCATATCTTATTTGCGTTAAAAAACTACAAAAATATATTTTAATCTTGCATTCATATAGAAACCCTATGTCTTGGTGTAGTCAAGTCAGTGATATTGCTCGAAAAATATGAGAGAGCTCATACTCGGATCGTATAGGAAGCAATAGATCAAATTATATGGTTTTATATATGTATTTATCTGATATCATTTGACTAACCATGCATCTAATGATCTATTAAAGTGTTTGTGATTGCAGCTTGTAGGATCAAATTTGACACACACATTTCTGGCGCCCATCGTGGGGCAAA
The DNA here is from genome assembly GCA_027943335.1 of Chamaecyparis obtusa. Classification (NCBI taxonomy): domain Eukaryota; kingdom Viridiplantae; phylum Streptophyta; class Pinopsida; order Cupressales; family Cupressaceae; genus Chamaecyparis; species Chamaecyparis obtusa. The sequence continues at coordinate 1,794,772 of BSBK01000682.1, read as the reverse complement.
ACATTAATTTTTGGCCTCGAATCCTTGATTTTTTGGATCACTAAGTTTTTCTTTGCTGATTTGTTTTTGCATACATGATTTCAAAGATTTTTCCATATACCCTAAAAGACATGGAAATTTTCAATGAATTTTTTACTGCAGGTTGGGGTTGGTGTCACGGGCATACACTAAAAAATTTAGATTTTTCTAATCAAATGCAATTTATAATTTTTTATGATTTTTCATAAAATATTAATTATGGGCATAAATCAATGAATTTTTTTGCTAAACATTTTATTGTAGGATGGAGCTAATGTCAAGAGCATACAATAAAAAAATTCAGATTTTTCTAATCAATATTTGGCAATTTATAATTTTTTTATGAGTTTTCATAAAAAAATAATTTTGGGCACAAATTAATGAATTGTCTAATAAATTTTTTTTATTGCAGGTTGGAGTTGATGTCAAGAATTTACAATAAAAAAATTAGTTTTTTCAGATCACGTTTCTACAATTTATAAATTTTTTTAATGATTTTTCATAAAAGAATAATTTTTGAAACAAATGAAGGAATTTTCTGATAATGTTTTTTTAACAAGTTGGGGTTGATATCAGGAGTCTACATAAAATTTATAATCCATGTTATGTGATTTATAATTTTTTAATGATTTTTTAATAAAAAATAATTTTAGATACAAATCATTGAATTTTTCTAAAACTTTTACATTTTTGGAAAGCTCTTGAAATTCTAATGGGGGTTTGTTCTTTGCGATTTTAATTTGGATGACAAATAATGGCTGAAACAATTAAATTTTTGAAAAATAGTCTATAAAGTCCCTATTTGTTGATTGGATTTAATTGTTCCTAACACTGACCCTTTCTTATTCTCTATTTTTCCTGATCTTTTGAATAGAATAACCTGATTTTTGTAGAATGTTCATCCAAGATACACTTGAAAAGACTATTGAAAAATCAATTTTGTATGTTGCCTAAGGAGATACAAGAAAACATCATGTCTTTATAATTATTTTTCTTAGGCATATTAATAGGTCCATTTTTGGTGTTTAATTTACTATTAGGGGATTATGCTCCTGTATGTATAGACAATTACAAACCTAGAAGCATCAAATTGATCATTAAAAATGGATCAGGTAAATGAACATGCATGCTTGACATGTCTTCAAAAATCATAGAGGTAGGAGAGTATGCTCTTGTCTGTATAGACAATCAAAAATCTAGACCATTGAGACTTTTATGAATGTTGCATGTGTACCTTTTAGCAAGCCTTCCATTGAGGAAAATATCTCACGAGAATGACTCAAGTGGGAATAGGTGAACCCGGCCATTCTGACCCATTATAATCAAAAGCCTCCTTTTGAGATTAAAGTTTTGGACTTTGTAGCTATATCTATTTTGTTTACTCTGATATATGTAGGGCTTGAGGGCCTCAATCCTATGTGTGGGACTGCATTATCTTGGTACTCGTAGGACATTCTCATGTCTTAATCTTTTTTAAGGGACTACAAAAGAATATACTTTTATATGTGTAGGGCTAAGAGGCCTCAATCCTACGTGCATGACTACCATATCTGAGTACTTCTAGGGCTATAGGCCCCAATCCCGCTCTTGGGACTATAGGGGATAGTTACGAACATAAACCCTTACTAAACACCTTAAATTAGAAGCTACCCAGTTCACCTCCAAAAGGTTTATAATCTTTGTGCAAGGGAGATAGTAAGTCCCCAAGATCACTTGCCACATCATGCCCCCATTAGCATTTGGAATCAACTAATACGACATTGAGAGATCCAGTACATGTTCTCTAGTGACTGAATTCTGATTAGCTATTGGGTGTGTACCTAAGTTTTCAAGTAAATGTTTTCTTCCTATGCCAACTTCCTTAGGTTAGCTTGTGTTTGGATTCCTCTTTATACTTTATGTCTGTTGTTCTTGTTAATCATTATACCATTTGACATACAAACCAAAAATGATTGAAAACCTACAAAACACTAGGAAACTAAAAAACTTGGAAACTTGCAAAAAAATAATCAAAACAATTAAAAAATCAATGGAAAAACCCTCCCATCTTGCACATCTTGATCATTGCTAAGCATCCTATTGTACAAGTTACTTCCCACCTTGATCTTGCTAGAACATTTTTGTATAAGAATGATAGTTTATTTTCTTGGCCCTCCTTCTGTGTTATATGAGCTTGCATTTTATTGTACAAACATGTGAATTTTTGGGATTAGAGAGCTTATTTTGACTCAATTTTCTATTTTCAAACCTGCATGAACACTTCCTAATCAGCCCTGTAGTCAGTATACCTCTGTCTAAGAACTTATACCTATGATTTGATAGCACATCTACCTGGTTTGTCCATCCCTATCCTAATCTTTGAGTGAACTTGTCTCGTCTCCCATCCAACCAACATTAATTGGCCTTCGTTCCATCAAGTTTGGAGCTAATAAAATCAATCAACCTCATATTAGTCATGATCATCTAAACTTGAGTCACGAGTGTCACTTACCTATGCAACTTAACCTTAACTCTGATACCTCGTACCTAGTTTTTCATCATATCTTATCATCTTTATCAACAATCAAACCTCAATCTAATCATATATTCATCTTTTCAAACAAATTTTTCTTGCTCATCTTAGATTTGATTATCATACCTTATAACTCTCAATCTATCAATCACATCAATCTTTCATGCCTATCTAAACCAACAACTCTCATAGACACTCTAAAGAGATAAAGAAGAAAGAAAATCTCACAATGGCTAAAAATAAATGGGTTAAGTCCTACACTCCTGACAACAAGAAAGAAGAGATTTTTATTATAGCCATATTAAAAAAAATCTGATCTTTGAGATCATAAATTCAAGACCTAAATAAAAAAATTGATACATTGATGTACTTATTGAGATCAATTTAACCTTCCTCCTATGATCATGATTCATCCATATCTTCATCTTCCTCAAATAAAAATGCCACTTCACAATTTCACATCAATCTCATCTTTGATCAAGAGCCTACTTCATGATCTCAAGAGAATCCAATTTTTGATCAAGAATCTTTTCTACAGATTTATGATACTCCAATATATGATCAAGAGATTGAAGAGGACAATACATCACATTCAATTGAGAGTCTTTTATATAAATCCTATGACAACAAAAAATAAAATACTCATGATCTTGAATCCAACATCTCTACAAGTCTAGTGTATAGATCATTCACCCCCTTGGGAGAATCTTACGAATCAGCTTTGGAAGAGCTTCTTGAAAATAAATCTCATCATGGTACCTCAAGCCGCATCATTTGGAATCTCATTTGTGAGTACCTAATGTGCCTATAGTAGAAATAATAACCATAAAACTTCAAATTGCATAGAGTTGAAGCATAAAATCTAAGATCTAATAGACGATGGCATAATTAAAATTAAAAATTGTAATGAATCATCTAATGAAGATACCACTCTCAAGCTTGATCAACATCATGAACCTATGTCTAGTAATTGTTTTCATGTAACTTCTACTTCTTCAAACATGAAATCACCTTCTAAAGCATTTAAGCTATCCAAAGGTCCTCCATTGAACAAAGAACCTAATGCTTTTCATGTTGACTAGGTCTACCCTCAAGGGCTGCCTTTAAAAGAGATCCAAGATAACTTACCTCTTGCTGCAAGTATTTTCCATAGCTCAAAGAGCATGAAACCCAAGCTTTTCATCACCTATAAAATGTATTTTAAATGATCCTTCATCATCCCTTCAAATATCTCTCACCTAGATCCAAAATACTACCTCATCCTTTGAAGTGGATGCATATCAAGAGGATAATCCAAAAGGTGAAGAAACAAGTCTTAATGAAGATCCATATCAAGACATCCATCCCCGTCCAAAAATTGACCAAGGTACCATATCCCAAGTATCCAATGATAACCTAGTCATAACCTTTACCTTCTTTCAAGAAGATATCCCTCCATCTAAAGAGCCACATGCCCTCCAATTCCTAAGAAAGATCAAGCGCACAACAATATTCCTATGCTATCTAAAGATCCTTGTCAAGATTGGAGTATCCCCTCATCCTCTTTTTATACTCTTCCATATACACCTCAAAAATATCCTATTCTTCCAAATCCTTTTCATAAGAAGAAATCTGCTCAAGCTTCAGCTACTCCTATCAAAATTGCTACTATCAAAGCTACTCATGAGTTTATTGGTGTAAAGATGAATCATAAAGATGAGATCCTTGATCACACATATCACTCTACACATGTTGATATCCCTATCCATTACCCTTTTTCATCCCCCAAATCTATCCTTGGTCCCTATATCCCAAAGATAAAAACCTCAAATATTCCATCTGTGTTGGGTCCTTATAATCCACCATCCAACATGCATATCACTCCTATCTTGTCATCCACATACCCTATCTCCTATCAAGATTAACAAAGACATGTGTCATTGAAGCCTTCATATCAACTATCCATATCAGCCTTATTCATCCATAATTCCCAAGTCTTTTGAAAGCAATTTGCATGTCAAAAAAAATAATCAAAAATATAAGAATCCACTTATATATGAACATCACTAGATCCTATCTAATCGAAATGTGTCTTCAAAGAAAAAGAGCTATTCAAAAGACCACAAAATTTCATCAAGAAAAAAACAAAAAAATCAAACAAAATGTGGGTTCCTAAATCCCTCATCAAAGAAGTACATCTTAAAGAATTCAAAAGAAAAGACTAATCAAAAGTTGTGTGGATTCCCAAGTCTCTCTTAAAAGACTTGGATAAAAATGAAAAATCAATGTTGGTATCTAAGCTTCCAAAGGCTTCCGCTACATATTTTTCCGAACATTTTCCATCACCTCCTACATCAAAGCCTCAAGTTGTTCCCTCCATTTTTCCTCTATCATGCCACTACCCTTCAAGGTGTGTGTTGATGTTGATCTTGTCACCCTTTCCACATAATCTTACAAAAATATTTCAATACCCTATCCCTTATCCAACACCTATGTATGCTTCTTATCCTCCCTTTCACTATCCATCCATCCTCTTCATCTAATCCATTACATAAATCCTTAGTCATTAACTATCCTTACCCTCCATATCATTTCCCTTTCATCACCCTATCAACATCCTTGAGCACACCTCTTAGTGTCCTTGGCCCATCAAAGCATGTCTTTCCAAAGGAGCATTATCCAAAGAGCATCAAGCTTGAGTTCCTCCAAAAATTAGAAAATACAAAAAAAAGATATAGAGGAAAAGTACCTTGGTGAAAACCTAGAAATATGTTCCTTGGTAGCAAAAGTAAAGAGAAATAAATCTATCCTATGGTGAAAACCACTTCTTGTGGAACCTTGGACAAGTACCATGATGAAAACCTGGTAAATAAGCATCATGTGTATTTATTCCTCTTGCACTCTACACTTGGAGTCAAGTCACATCCATACTACCTCGTCCATCACATTCTCCATCCATTCCTTACCATCTATCCCACATACATCCATATTCCTTCTTTCACTTTGATCTTGACAAGGTTGAGAAGATTCATGAGCATCATGTATACTGATATCCACCATCCTTTTCATCATCTTATTCATGTTCTCTCATCCATGCTACCCTATCATGATCTTTCTTATCTTAAGAAAATTCTCACTACTCCTAACCATCTTTCCATTATCCCAAAATTATTCACTCATAGCTTCCATTGACCCCTCTATCTTGATCAAAATGTAGAATAGGTTCTCAGAAGCCTCTTGACATGTACACTCTTTTGGACTACACCCGATTTCATGACATCAGGTCATTATCCTATATATTACCTAGCATTGTGCCATTGTCTTACATTATGATATTTTTTTCCTAGCTTGGGTAATTTTGAGGAGACTATCCTTGAGGGTTGCATTCAATCACTTCATCCATCAACTTTCTTATCTACTTTTGATCCATCATCTTTCTCATCCCTTTGTGATGTCCTATACCTTGCTATACATGGGGGTGAATCAATGTGATCTTGTTTGAGAACTAGTAATCTTTAAAAATCTAAAAATTGCAAAAAGTCCTAAAAAATATCAAAAATAGTGAAAAGCATAAAAATTCAAAAAAAAAAAACATATAAAGTTTTGAAAAAATTATAATCCTAGTGGAAACCTGGTAAATAAGCGCCTTGATGAGTTGAAAAGAAAAAAGAAAAAAAGAAAAGAACAAAAAAAATTGAAAAAGAAGAAAAAAGTGCCTTGGTGAAAACCTGGTAAACAAGCATCTTGATAGAAAAAATAGAATCTTTTCCAAGTGGTGAAAACTTGGTAAATAGGAACCTCTTGTACTTCAACTCTCTATCTATCAACACATATTTTGGCTGCTTCCCTTTAGTTTCTTGCTTTTGTGTGTTGTCATTTCTTACTTTATTGCTTTTCTTTCATATCCAACTTTAGCTTGTGCATAGCCTTTGGTCACTTTCATGACATCTTTGGTTCTTCCTGGAACCTTCATGGAAAGAACCAATCAATATCTTAGTCTTGGGGAAATCAAACTGTAATAGGGGGAAATTTCCTAGAAGTTCAACAAAGTCATCCTTGTGTCAATTACTGTTCATCCAATCTAAGTCAGTTTCTAGTCTCCTAACCACTGAAGGGTTTTTCCACTGACATATTAAACACACAAGAGAACCCTGACAGTCATATCTATGACATGAAAACAATCACTCAAACTGTTTGAGCTATGCTAAAAATTTCTTTGTATGATGTTTGTTACAATTGAATTTTTGACTATTATACCCTATGTGTGACTCAATGATGTCTATCTTGATTTAGAGAAGCAAGGACTAGGGGAATAATACTTTTTTTCTTGATTTTCTATTTGTAGGATTAGTTACGATGATCTAAAAGTGTCACATAAACTAGGTGTCAATGGTAAGATCCTCCATCGTGATTGGAACACCACATATACCTTGACATTATTTATTTGTACACTTCAGTGAGGTTCAAACTTCTCCTTGTCTATTAATGAGTGATTTCTTATTACTATTACAATCTTAATATCTACCCAAGGATGTGAACATATGGGTCACTACAGGTATACAATGCTAATATTTGTCCTAGGTTATGAAGAATAAAGGGTCATTGTGAATAGAACAATCACTATTGCATAGGAAAAGTAGGATCTCTATCTTGTTTGGTGATTTTGTACACAAAAGACATTCATGTCATCTTGGTGCTTTATACCCCAGTGTTTATGATTTGCTTGCAACATTAAAAGGAAATGACATTTAGGTCATCTTGGCTCTTTGTGCCTTAGTTCTTATGTCTACTTTTGACACTTAATCCAACTATATCATATTCATATCCTCATGGTTGCCTCACTAGTGAGGGTTGTATCCACATTATGTGTCCCAAAGTCTCAGTGATAAAAAAGAGCATATTAAATATTAGTGATTAATTCCTAGGTTGCATTCATGGTAGAATTTGCATTCAAGATGTTTTTTAACAAGATAATATTGTTTTTCAAAATTATGCATATTTTGTGAGGAGAGAGCTTCTAAACTGATATTCACGTTAATGTGCTCATCATGTTATCACAAGCGGTTAACTACATACCTTTTTTTTTTGTTTTGGACATGATCAAGATACAACATTTCCTACATTAGATGTTAACCTTTTGACCCCTTTTTATATCAATTTGATTTCATTTATATCTTAATCTAGTACTTGGCCTCATCAAGACCCATATCAAGTTAGTTATCTCAATCAATCATCAAATAGATATTGAGTTTCATACATCAAGTTGGATATTTTGATCTTATCATCAATCAGTCTTTGTTTCATCAAGTTCGAAGTCGGTTTCATTGATTCTAGTTCAATCAAGTTCAGAATTGGTATCTTTTGAATCATCAATCGATCTTCGTTCAATCAAGCTCAGAGTCAGTTTCTCTTTCTTAGGAATAGTTTCATCACTTCATATCAAACTATTTTATGCTTCGATAAAACATGTTCTTTGAATCAATGCGCTACTCGTACATCAATTCAAAGAGGGGAAAATGTAATCACTTAAAATTGGTCTCCTAAACCATGGACCCCTAATCTCAATTATTTATCATAATCATAAAACTCCTAACCCAAAAGGCAATTTTATTTTATCATCAATCTGATCTAATCATCACAATTACAAATCATCAAAATCAATTAATTCCTAAATATTAAGCTTATTTGTAAATTAAACAAATTTAAATCAATTAATTTAATTAAATATCCTAGCACATTAATTAAATTAAACCCATTTATCGTTTACACATAGAAAAATAATTAATTTGATTTAAAAATACAAAATTGAGATAAATCCTCAAAGCTGATAAAAACAAAGTTGATAAAACAAGAAAAGTTTGAGTTAAAAAGTTGAGTTGCATAATTTATTAACTCAAATAAAAGGAAAAAAATTGTTAACTTGAGCATAAAAGATTAAATCAATCTATTTTATCTATTATTTCCTCAAATCAACTAAAAAAGAATGCTTTAACTCAGCTTTGGTTTAATCTTGATCGTTCATCTGAATCTATCTCTATCATTGATTTTTATTAGGGTTCCTATAAAATAAAGGCTCCTCTTCTCATTCAATATGAGTAATTTTGATAACATTATTATTTTGCACGTTTTGTGAAGGAGCTATTGCACATCAATTTGAGGATTTGAGAGTTTGCATATTCTTGTTGTCATTATTTTCATATCATGCTTGGCTTAGAAATCATGTTTCTTTCATAGGATTTAGATTAATTTTATATCTTATTTGCATTAAAAATAAATAAAAATATAGTTTAATCTTGCATTCATATAAAAACCCTCTGTCTCGATGTAGTCAAGTTGCTAATATTGCTCAAAAACTCTGAGATAACTTATACTTGCATCATTCAAGAGACAATAGATCAAAATGTATGGTTTTATATATTTATTTATCTAATATCATTTGACTAAATGTGCATCTAATGATCTATTGATGTATTTTTTATTGCAGCTTGTAGGATCAAATTTCACATACACATGAGATCATCCTTCCCCATCTTGTTCACCTTTTAGTAGAGGGGATTTCCCCATCATCCAACACACAATTATCTAAAACTTTCTACAATTTAAGGAATGACCCTTTATTTCGTAAACATTCCATAGTCTTAACAAGAGTGTCACCTGGAGAGTTCATTAAATTTAATAACTCTTCTATGAAAGGGTATTCACCAATCCCAAAGGGTTCCCTTTCATGGATTTCAATGCAAGGAGGAGTAGGGCATTTCTCCTTAAACTTAGGTTCCTTAATCAAAGGTACTCTAGAATCAACTATAACGTGATCAAGTTTGGAACATTTTTGATAGTAAACCATAATATTTTCATAGACCAAGGCTTGGGTGTATTTCCAAATTTTTCATTTCAAAGTAATGAAATTGGGAAGAGTATTCTTAATCAAAACATTCACACAAAATCTCACAGAAAATAACCTAGACTTGGCTTGAGTGACCACATCAGAAGTAACATACTACCCAAACATATTCCCAATTTATTTGAAAATTATCTCATCTTAGAACTCCAACAGGAGTTTAGGGAGCCTAACCTAGATAGAGTTATCTTTTGAAGATCCTTTGTTGGGTCAAATCCTAGCTTCCACTTACATGGAGTGAGACTTTTTTTCCCATAATCCCAGGAGCCTACAAGTATCTTGACCATATCCTCCTTCCCAAAAAACTTAAATAAGAAGAGACCACTCGATATGGAAGTAGTCACCACACTACCCTTCAAGCTCTAACAGGACACTACCCATCTCCTAACCATATCAATGATTGGCCTTAAATATAATAATATTCCCATAATATTTAAATTCATAGAGGATACAATATGATCCATAACCACATCCAAGAGTCAAATTTTTATTCCTTGTAAGAGAATGAATGAGTTTGGGTGTTGGTATGGATTTTCATCTGGGGTGTATTAGAGGTGATCATACTCGACACAACATTTCTTCTTTGAGGTGTTGTTAGAAGGATATGTTATGGTTTACAAGTTTTCTCTCTTAATTATATTCTTTCTTTTGTGAAATTCATGTATATATGGTTTGGAAGAATCGTGACATATTATGAGAGATTATACAATAATTTGGATTGCATGTGTGGATAATTATATTTTTTCTTGAAATTTTATGCTTTGTTCACTTATCACACCTTGATATATGAGTATTAATTGGTAGAAATGATTTGACTTGATATTATTTTTAATTTTGGTATTTACCCATACAATGAGAGTTCATAGATATGTATGTTCTTCACTAACAAGTTTGATACAAGGAGCTTGATTACAATTTATAGCTTGATATGATGTTGGTATGAGTTTACTAATTCTATATATATCTTGGAGGTATGGATGTTTGGATCTACTGACACTACAACATTTAGGGTCAAATTTTGATGCCACTACAATTTGAGTTTGTTTTTTGTGTTTTTTTTTGCACGTGCGCCCGACGGTGTCGTAATAGCGACAATAACATCATAATTGCGACACCCCTTTAGTTATAAACAAAAAAAAAAGAAAAAGAAAGTGTCATTTGTAATTTTTGTGAATTCAAAGAGTTGCCGTGAAGATGACACTGTACTTTTTCATGGCGCAAAGAGGGCATCCAAGTTTTGCATGCGCGAAGAGGTCGGCACCATGTAGGAAGAGGGCACTAGCACTTGAGGTAGGCATTCAAGTTTTGTCTTCTCATTAACTCAATTTCAGTGGCATTGTTTACATATTAGCATTGTTAATAGTGGCATTGTTTACATCTTAGCATTTGGAATGCTTGATGACCCGCGAGCTTTGAGAGCTAGGGCATCATTTATATTACCTTCAAGGTATTGTGTGAAGTGTTTGATCTCTCTTTATTTGTTTTGCTATTGATATTCACTATGTGGTAGTCCCTGTTTATGATCATTTCATGAGGAAATGTCTTGATAGCTCATGGACTGCAAGCTAGGGCATCATACATTGTTCATGAGCTCACTATTTAATACTGGCATTGTTTACATCTTTTCATTTGGAATGCTTGATGACCCACGAGCTTTGAGAGCTAGGGCATCATGGCTATTACCTTCAAGGCATTTTGTGAAGTGTTTGATCTCTCTTTATTTATTTTGCTATTGATATTCACTATGTGGTACTCCCTGTTTATGATCATTTCATGAGGAAATATCTTGATGGCTCACGGGCTGCAAGCTAGGGCATCATACATTGTTCATGAGCTCACTGTTTAATACTGGCATTGTTTACATCTTTTCATTTGGAATGCTTGATGACCCACGAGCTTTGAGAGCTAGGGCATCATGGCTATTACCTTCAAGGCATTTTGTGAAGTGTTTGATCTCTCTTTATTTATTTTGCTATTGATATTCACTATGTGGTACTCCCTGTTTATGATCATTTCATGAGGAAATATCTTGATGGCTCACAGGCTGCAAGCTAGGGCATCATACATTGTTCATGAGCTCACTGTTTAATATTGGAATTGTTTACATCTTTTCATTTGGAATGCTTGATGACCTGCGAGCTTTGAGAGCTAGGGCATCATTTCTATTACCTTCAAGGTATTGTGTGAAGTGTTTGATCTCTCTTTATTTGTTTTTTTGTTGATATTCACTATGTGGTACTCCCCATTTATGATCATTTCATGAGGAAATGTCTTGATGGCTCACAGTATGCAAGCTAGGGCATCATACATTGTGCATGAGCTCACTATTTAGTGCTAGCATTGTTCATGAGCTCACTGTTTAATATCTAGCCAGGCCATGTAAATGGTACCATGCCAACCCAATCAGCCCAACAAAATGTGTCATGTTTATCTTTGTCAAATACACTCGTTCACCATTTTGTTCTTGTTCTTCACACAAATATTGCATCAAAAGTAAATGTAAACAATGATTCAAAGATAAAATAAACAACTACAATAGATCAGACCCCAAAAGAATACAGTCAAGGAGAAATAGTGCCCTAATAGTGTCCTTTGGATCTAACCCCATCTTTTCCTTCCTTGTAGGTTTTGGATCATACAAGAGCATACTGGATTGAACCCTGAGTCAACACTTCATTACTTTAGGCAATGTTTGGTACCTTCATTATTTATGTTCATCCACTTATGTATGTTTTCATATTCATTCATATTCTTCTGAAAGTTGGCTATAAGTGACCATATAGGACCATTCTTGATGAAATTTTATAACATAGTTTCTTAGCATTTGGTCTTTATATGGAAGCCATGACTTGAGGTAGGCATTCAAGCTTTGTCTTCTCATTAACTTAATTTTATTTTGATGACATTTGTTGATTTAATGGGAAAATATGAATGTTAATACTGGCATTATTTTCATCTTTGCATTTGGAATGCTTGATGACCCACGAGCTTTGAGAGCTCTAGGGCATCGTTGTTATTACCTTCGAGGCATTGTGTGAAGTGTTTGATCTTAATTATTTTTTTGTTGATATTCACTATGTGGTACTCCCCATTTATGATCATTTCATGAGGAAATGTCTTGATGGCTTGTGGGCTACAAGCTAGGGAATCATGCATTGTTTATGAGCTCACTGTTTGAGCACCTCATGTCCCTATTTGATTGGTCGGTGCTATGTTTTTTATATTGATGCTGTTAGATCAAATAGGGACATCATTAATAAAATAGGAACATCAGTAATAAAATAATACACTTACTTTTTTGAATTTGAGCTCTGACATCATGCAATGTTATTGCTGTCAAAATAGTAAGTGTATTAATGTATGATCTAATAGCAACAACCTCATTAATCATTACCTTTCACTCCTCCATCATTATAGAAGAGATAACTACCTACAACTATATTTCATAATTCCTCCTTTGAAGTCATAGGTTAGTTTATAATGGAGAGGGGTCTTGAAATGTCGTAAGTAAAAATATTACACAGTGGCATTCAGATTAAGTACAATATGAATTCACATGCCTTTAATTATGTTACACTTTTGAAATTATCACTCATTGGTCATTTGACAATTCAAGATATAAGTATCAAAAAATAAACTGTTGTAAAAGGAAGAAACACATATGTATCATCATTTAATACAAAATATAAAAGTATCCCAAAGACACATAGTTGCTATTATAACAACCATCCTCTAATCCCATGGTGTACTAGTCTCAAGGTAAGAACAATTTACTTAAGCCATCATATAAGTATCATCCTAAAGTTTAAATAGACATTGACTATGGATATACAACACTGAGCCATAATAAATTATAGATTTTCACTGCAATTTCTATGTCCACTTACAATCATCCTACTACTTACACTGTAATTTCTATGTCCACTTACAATAATAAATTATAGAGTTTCACTGCAATTTCTATGTCCACTGCCATTAAAATATATCACTCCTCCTATTATATAGGCATCCTTCTCATTAAGTGTTTCCATTAAAATATATCACTCCTATTTTATAATGTATATGTATACTCATTTAAAATGCCATACTTGTTGCTCTTAAATATTATTACCATTTCAATCAAATTTACATGACATTAAAGCCAAGCCCAAAATGTATACATATGTGTAAGTATAGGAGAAGCCGGATTCTGTAAATATTGAAAAAAAAAAAACTATACCAATAGCAGCTTACGAGAAACTATACTTGTGCTTACCACATTATACCTCAACATCATAATGCTTATCATTTTAAAGCTTGAGCAAGGCTTCATTCCATGCACCATCGACATATTTATATGCAACACTGATTTAGGCTGGAGGTAAACTACATGTGTCATGTAAACAACATGGTTGAATGCAATCTCTTTTGTGCATTTTCAAGAGTTTTCCCACCAATACAAGCATAAATAATGCATTGAATGTAATCTACGAACACTGCATGGTATGAAGTCTCGCTAAAGCTTGAAATATATCACTCCTCATGTTATTGTCAAAATTAAATTCAAATATTTCTCAAAACATTTATTCTTGTAGAATTAAGATATCCTTATCTCAATAATAAAACAATCTTCCATAATAGCTTTTGAATCACATTAACACACACCCATGTTCTGTAGCATAGTTCATTTTAGAAGTGTATGGCTTGACTATGCACATGCATAATTGTAGATGAGGATCAGTAATAGGGTGCCATGCATTGCTTCGATCTTTTGGATCTAACCCCATCTTTTCTTTCCTTGCAGGTTTTGGATCATACAAGAGCATACTGGATTGAACCCTAGGTCAACACTTCATCACTTCAGGCAATGTTTGGTATCTTTATTATTTATGTTCATCCACTTATGTATGTTTGCATATTCATTCATATTCTTCTGAAAGTTGGCTATTAGTGACTATATAGGACCATTCTTGATGTTTTTGGGTCATTTGATGAAAAGATGTAAATAGGGACATCAGTAATAAAATAGGGATATCTTAATCTTTATGAGCTCAAATTCAAAACAGTAAGTGTATTATTTTATTGTTGATGTCCCTATTTTATTACCGATGTCCCTATTTTGAAGTGTTTGATCATTTCTATTACCTTCGAGGCATTGTGTGAAGTGTTTGATCTCTCTTTATTTGTTTTGTTGTGCATATACCTTCTCTGATAAACTCTGATATGCACAGGTGATGAACATTCATATTTTCGTAAGCAGTACTTGGAGCTTTCCTTCAATACATGTACTATTGTGAAAATCATCACAAGTCCATTTGTTGTAGGAAAGCTCACAGTACACATCTCTGGATGACATTGTTTACATCTTAGCATTTGGAATGCTCGATGACCTGCGAGTTTTGAGAGCTAGGGAATCGGTGCTATTACCTTCAAGGCATTGTGTGAAGTGTTTGATCTCTCTTTATTATTTTTTTGTTGATATTCACTATGCGGTACTCCCTGTTTATGATCATTTCATGAGGAAATGTCTTGATGGCTCGCGAGATGCAAGCTAGGGCATCATGCATTGTTTATGAGCTCATTATTTGAGCACCTCATGTCCCTATTTGATTGGCCGGTGCTCTATTTGTTATATTGAGTTTACATCATATATTTAGTCTTAATAAATATCTTATAAAACAACATAAAACTAACGCAAAATACTTTGTCTTAATAAAATCTTAATAAAAATTGATATATTTATTCTTAATAAAATCTTATAAAATAACATATATTGTGTGAAATGTTTGATCTCTATTTATTTATTTTTCTGTTGATATTCACTAGCTATGTGGTACTCCCCGTTTATGATCATTTCATGAGGAAATGTCTTGATGGCTCGTGGGCTGCAAGCTAGGGCATCATACATTGTTCATGAGCTCACTGTTTAATATTGACATTGTTTACATCTTTTCATTTGGAATGCTTGATGACCCACGAGCTTTGAGAGCTAGGGCATCATTTCTATTACCTTCAAGGCATTGTAAATGTCTTGATGGCTCGTGGGCTACAAGATAGAGCATCATGCATTATTTATGAGCTCATTATTTGAGCACCTCATGTTCCTATTTGATTGGTTGGTGCTCAAACAGTGAGCTCATAAACAATGCATGATGCCCTAGCTTGCAGCCTGCGAGCCATCAAGACATGTCCTCATGAAATGATCATAAACAGGGAGTACCACATAGTGAATATCAACAACAAAAAAAATAAAGAGAGATCAAACACTTCAAACAATGTATTTTGTTTTATAAGATTTTATTAAGACTAAATATATGATGTAAACTCATAATTATACATTAATACACTTACTATTTTGATGTAAACTCATAATGATACAAACTCATAAATATATGATGTAAACTCATAATCATACATTAATACACTTACTATTTTGAATTTGAGCTTGGACATCATGCAATGTTATTGGTGTCATTGCATGCTTGTTGCTGTTGTGCATTATATATTGTTTTATACACTCTTTATTTCATTGAGACTGTGAGCTTGACATTTGTAATGTATTTTCTGTTATTGGATCAATGTCCCCATGTTGTTGAGGTTGTAGATGCATTGAATCACCACTGTCATTCTATTTTGATAGCAGCAATATTAACAAAGGTACAGATCTAATGAAGTAATGAAGCTACCCACATTCTATGTGCTTTGAGCCAATGAAATTTTTATCATCATGATGAAGTAATAATGCATTAAATGTCTTATTGATGTCCCTATTTGATTGGTCGGTGCTCTATTTGTTATACCTTCTCTGATCAACTCTGATATGCACAGGTGATGAACATTCATATTTTTGTAAGCAGTACTTTGAGCTTTCCTTCAACACATGTACTATTGTGAAAATCATCACAAGTCCATTTGTTGCAGGAAAGCTCACAGTACACATCTCTGGATGACATTGTTTACATCTTAGCATTTGGAATTCTTGATGACCCACGAGCTTTGAGAGCTAGGGAATCGATGCTATTACCTTCAAGACATTGTGTGAAGTGTTTGATCTCTCTTTATTTATTTTGTTGTTGATATTCACTATGCGGTACTCCCTGTTTATGATCATTTCATGAGGAAATGTCTTGATGGCTTGTGGGATGCAAGCTAGGGCATCATTTATTGTTTATGAGCTCATTGTTTGAGCACCTCATGTCCCTATTTAATTGGCCGATGCTTTATTTGTTATATTGAGTTTACATCATATATTTAGTCTTAATAAATATCTTATAAAACAACATAAAACTAACCCAAAATACTTTGTCTTAATAAAATTTTAATAAAACTTGATATATTTATTCTTAATAAAATCTTATAAAATAACATATATTGTGTGAAATGTTTGATCTCTATTTATTTGTTTTTCTGTTGATATTCACTGGCTATGTGGTACTCCCCGTTTATGATCATTTCATGAGGAAATGTCTTGATGGCTCGTGGGCTGCAAGCTAGGGCATCATACATTGTTCATGAGCTCACTGTTTAATACTGACATTGTTTACATCTTTTCATTTGGAATGCTTGATGACCTGTGAGCTTTGAGAGCTAGGGCATCATTTATGTTACCTTCAAGGCATTGTGTGAAGTGTTTGATCTCTCTTTATTTGTTTTTTTGTTGATATTCACTATGTGGTACTCCCCGTTTATGATCATTTCATGAGTAAATGTCTTGATGGCTCGTGGGCTACAAGATAGAGCATCATGCATTGTTTATGAGCTCATTGTTTGAGCATCTCATGTTCCTATTTGATTGGCTGGTGCTCAAAAAGTGAGCTCATAAACAATGCATGATGCCCTAGCTTGCAGCCTGTGAGCCATCAAGACATGTCCTCATGAAATGATCATAAACGGGGAGTACCACATAGTGAATATAAAAAACAAAAAAAATAAAGAGAGATCAAACACTTCACACAATGTATTTTATTTTATAAGATTTTATTAAGACTAAATATATGATGTAAACTCATAATTATACATTAATACACTTACTATTTTGATGTAAAATCATAAATATATGATGTAAACTCATAATCATACATTAATACACTTACTATTTTGAATTTGAGCTTGGGCATCATGCAATGTTATTGGTGTCATTGCATGCTTGCTGCTGTTGTGCACTATATATTGTTTTATACACTGTTTATTTCATTGAGACTATGAGCTTGACATTTGTAATGTATTTTCTATTATTGGATCAATGTCCCCATGTTGTTGAGGCTATAGATGTATTGAATCACCACTGCCATTCTATTTTGATAGCAGCAATATTAACAAAGGTACATATCTAATGAAGTAACAAAGCTACCCACATTCTATGTGCTTTGAGCCAATGAAATTTTTATCATCATGATGAAGTAATAATGCATTAAATTACAGATGTCCCTATTTGATTGGTCGATGCTCTATTTTTTATACCTTCTCTGATTAACTCTGATATGCACAAGTGATGAACATTCATATTTTTGTAAGCAGTACTTTGAGCTTTCCTTCAACACATGTACTCTTGTGAAAATCATCACAAGTCCATTTGTTGCAGGAAAGCTCACAGTACACATCTCTGGATGACATTGTTTACATCTTAGCATTTGGAATGCTCGATGACCTGCAAGCTTTGAGAGCTAGGGAATCAGTGCTATTACCTTCAAGGCATTGTGTGAAGTGTTTGATCTCTCTTTATTTATTTTTCTGTTGATATTCACTATGCAGTACTCCCTGTTTATGATCATTTCATGAGAAAATGTCTTGATGGCTCGTGGGATGCAAGCTAGGGCATCATGCATTGTTTATGAGCTCATTGTTTGAGCACCTCATGTCCCTATTTGATTGGCCGGTGCTTTATTTGTTATATTGAGTTTACATCATATATTTAGTCTTAATAAATATCTTATAAAATAACATAAAACTAACCCAAAATACTTTATCTTAATAAAATCTTAATAAAACTTGATATATTTATTCTTAATAAAATCTTATAAAACAACATATATTGTGTGAAATGTTTGATCTCTATTTATTTATTTTTTTATTGATATTCACTAGCTATGTGGTACTCCCCGTTTATGATCATTTCATGAGGAAATGTCTTGATGGCTCATGGGTTGCAAGCTAGGGCATCATACATTGTTCATGAGCTCACTATTTAATACTGACATTGTTTACATCTTTTCATTTGGAATGCTTGATGACCCGCGAGCTTTGAGAGCTAAGGCATCATTTCTATTACCTTCAATGCATTGTGTGAAGTGTTTGATCTCTCTTTATTTGTTTTTTTGTTGATATTCACTATGTGGTACTCCCCGTTTATGACCATTTCATGAGTAAATGTCTTGATGGCTCACGGGATGCAAGCTAGAGCATCATGCATTGTTTATGAGCTCATTGTTTGTGCACCTTATGTTCCTATTTGATTGGCTGGTGCTCAAACAATGAGCTCATAAACAATGCATGATACCCTAGCTTGCAGCCTACGAGCCATCAAGACATGTCCTCATGAAATGATGATAAACAAGGAGTACCACATAGTGAATATCAACAACAAAACAAATAAAAAGAGATCAAACACTTCACATAATGTATTTTTTTTTATAAGATTTTATTAAGACTAAATATATTATTTTATTAAGACAAAGTATTTTGGGTTAGTTTTATGTTATTTTATAAGATTTTATTAAGACTAAATATATGATGTAAACTCATAATTATACATTAATACACTTACTATTTTGATGTAAACTCATAATGATGTAAACTCATAAATATATGATGTAAACTCATAATCATACATTAATACACTTACTATTTTAAATTTGAGCTTGGGCATCATGCAATGTTATTGGTGTCATTGCATGCTTGCTGCTGTTGTGCACTATATATTGTTTTATACACTGTTTATTTCATTGAGACTGTGAGCTTGACATTTGTAATGTATTTTCTATTATTGGATCAATGTCCCCATGTTGTTGAGGCTATAGATGCATTGAATCACCACTGCCATTCTATTTTGATAGCAACAATATTAAAAAAGGTACAGATCTAATGAAGTAATGAAGCTACCCACATTCTATGTGCTTTGAGCCAATGAAATTTTTATCATCATGATGAAGTAATAATGCATTAAATATCTTACTGATGTCCCTGTTTGATTGGTTGGTGCTCTGTTTGTTATAATGCTGCTATAAAAATATAATGGCAGTGGTGATTGAATGCATTTACAGCCTCAACAACATGGTATCATTGATCCAATAATAGAAAATACATTACAAATTCCAAGCTCACGGTCTCAATGAAATAAATAGTGTATAAAATAATATATGGTGCACAACAGCAGGAAGCATGCAATGACATCAATAACATTTCATGATGCCCGAGCTCAAATTCAAAACAGTAAGTGTATTAATGTATGATCTAATAACAACAACTTCATTGATCATTACCTTTCACTCCTCCATCATTATAGAAGAGATAACTACCTACAACTATATTTCCTAATTCCTCCTTTGAAGTATATATATATCAAGTATAATTATGAGTTTACATCATATATTTAGTCTTAATAAAATTCTATAAAACAACATAAAACTAACCCAAAATACTTTGTCTTAATAAAATCTTAATAAAACAATATATTTTTTCTTAATAAAATCTTATAGAACAACATATATTGTGTGAAGTGTTTGATCTCTCTTTATTTGTTTTGCTATTGATATTTTTTAGAGTAATCATACTTTATGCTTATTAATTAAATCACTTTGGTTTAATTAATTAAGTCATTTATTACTCTATTTACTTAAGCTATCTTTTAGGTGCATTATAATTAATATATTTATTAATTATAATGTGCAACCTAGCTTTATTTTTTGCTTTATAGCTTTAGGGTTTTATTGTTCACCTATATGGTTGAACCCTTTGTACATTCTTTTAGAGATAATCTGGGAATACAATTGCTCTTTACATGTCCATAAGATGTCTCTGGCTTTTTGGCCTCCATAGATTTTTCTTGCTTCTGTTCTTTGCTTCTTCCATGTGACAAGGTTACGCATGTAGGTGTTCTTGGGAGATTAGTATTTCACCTAATCTAACATGGTATCAGAGCCATCTTGCTGCTCGCTGTTCGTGTTTTGTTGAAGTGTTTCAGAAGCAGGAGGTTTTCAAGGGTTTCAGAAGTTTTTTTGTGGATCTGGTGGGAGCCAAAATTTGGCTCACCTTGGGCAAAAATGGACACCACCATTGTGTCCGGAAGGCCCAAAAACCCCTAAATCCATATAAAACTTGTTCATTTTGGACACAGTGGCATCAGAGGCAAAAAATTTTAGTCTCAGGATTGCACGCATCCCGAGGCAAGCCGTACAGTCTGCACGCATATCAAAAAAATTTAAAAAAGTGCAGGGGCACTGCGGCCCCCGCACCGCCCACCCGCCACCGCTTCCCGCCACCTCCCAACCCACCACCGGCCCCGGCCGCTTCCCGCGGGCACCACCGCCGCCGCAGTGTCACCGCCGGTGACTGCGGTGACCACCAGCGGTTACCCGCAGTGTCACCGCCCGTCACTGCGGTGACCGCTGCGGTCACCGCCATGGGTCCCGCCTTACCCGCCGGCAATTTTTATGGGGTTGCTTTTTTATTTTGCAATTTTTTTTGCATGGCTTGTTTTCTAAGCCCGCCTGTGCAAGCTCGGCCTCCAGGGCCATAACTTCTTCATCTGGAGGCGTATTTGGGAGTTTTTTATATCATCGGAAAGCTATTTCCAAGACGAATGTAATTATGGAGGTTTCTTTTCAAGTTTTTTGCCTCGTTTTTCATACCATGCCTTCGAAGGTAGGACTGCTTTTTTGCCTTCCTGGAGCACCTGATGTTTTTTTTGGCATAACTTGCTCATACGGAGGAGTTAGTCGGCGAACGAGATATCATTGGAAAGATAATTCCGAGACGGTCATTTTATATGCAGAGCTTTTTTCCAGATTCTTCTTCCATTTTTTGCACCAGGCTGTTGAATTCAGAGGTTTTCTTTTTTAGGTGCCTGCTAGAGCACCTGTCACTGTTTTTGCCGTAACTTGAGCATACGATGACGTTTTTTGCCAAACAAGATATCAATGGAAAGCTGGTTCCGAGAACATTCTGTTTTTTTCAGTTTGGTTGTTTGATTTTTCCATTTGCAGGGGTTTTCTGCCAGTCAAAGTCACGGGTACTTTTTTCATTCCGGACACTATATCTCTCACATCCGAGCTCAGTTTTCAGCAAACTTGGTATTTTTGGAAAGCTTGTTCAGTGTACTTTTCAGTTTCAGAGGTCTTATTTCTAGATTCTATACTAGGTTCTTCCTCCATTGAGTTTTGCTTTTCTGCACTCAGATGGACTACTTGGCTTTTACAGGTCCACGGATCTCCATTCTTGGGATGACTTCTGCTTCTGTTCTCACTGTTCTTCTTTCCTTCTTCTTTTGAGTATTGTATTTATCTCCATTGTTGCATTCTTTTTTGTAAACGCACTGAGATAAAGTGCCTGCTTTTGCATTTTGGGATCTTAAACACTATGTGTTTGTTTGTATACGCACTCAGTTATAAAGTGCCATGGGGGGGTTATGATGTTTTGCCTTTTGTGCTCATCCACCTTTGTCAAGTGAGTGTACCTTCCACAACATTAGCCTCATGTAGTTTGTGTCTATGACACCGCCCTTTATCCTGTGCTTGTACCTTCTTTTGCACATAGGTGTTCCTATTTCTTCTTCTTGCAGATGTTTCTGGCATTGCATTTCAGTGTTCCTGTCACCCCATTCAGCATTATGGGGGGGTTCACCTATTGGTTCTATTACTTCCTTGGTTTGGTTGAGTGATCTACGTATTCAATTTTTGTTCCTATGTACTAGGCGGATGCAGTGGCTAGGCACCTATGCATTTCGGTGAGATGGATCATCTACTATATAGACACTCGTTCATTCCTTTTTTGGAGGTCACCTCTTTGATTGATCAGCTCTTCAGACTTTGTCTTCTCTACCTGGTCATGCACTATTTCAGTGGGGGTTCCAGCAGTATTCTTCTGACAGTGTTTGCAGCTTCATGCTTCGGAGATGCTTCATGCTCTTTCTTGTTCCTTTCTTTGGGACATTCCCTAGATTGGAGGCTTTGTTTCCTTCATCTAGTTTATTTTCTTGTACTTGGGTACCTGATCAGGCCTTGTTGCCGGGACCCATTGCTCTTTCTTTCATTTTCTGCTTTCATAGCTGTGCTAGGTTAGCTTCCCTCTTGAGCTACGCTTAAGGGGGGGTGTTAGAGTAATCATACTTTATGCTTATTAATTAAATCACTTTGGTTTAATTAATTAAGTCATTTATTACTCTATTTACTTAAGCTATCTTTTAGGTGCATTATAATTAATATATTTATTAATTATAATGTGCAACCTAGCTTTATTTTTTGCTTTATAGCTTTAGGGTTTTATTGTTCACCTATATGGTTGAACCCTTTGTACATTCTTTTAGAGATAATCTAGGAATACAATTGCTCTTTACATGTCCATAAGATGTCTCTGGCTTTTTGGCCTCCATAGATTTTTCTTGTTTCTGTTCTTTGCTTCTTCCATGTGACAGGGTTATGCATGCAGGTGTTCTTGGGAGATTAGTATTTCACCTAATCTAACAATATTCACTATGTGGTACTCCCCGTTTATGATCATTTCATGAGGAAATGTCCTGATGGCTCGCGGGCTGCAAGCTAGGGAATCATGCATTGTTTATGAGCTCACTGTTTGAGCACCTCATGTCCCTATTTGATTGGATGGTGCTCAAACAGTAAGCTCATAAACAATGCACGGTGTGCTAGCTTGCAGCCTATGAACCATCAAGACATTTCCTCATGAAATGATCATAAACGAGGAGTACCACATAGTGAATATCAACAAAAAAACAAATAAAGAGAGATCAAACACTTCACACAATGCCTTGAAGGTAATACCAATGATGCCCTAGCTCTCAAAGCTCGCGGGTCATCAAGCATTCCAAATGAAAAGATGTAAACAATACCAGTATTAAACAGTGAGCTCATGAACAATTTATGATGCCCTAGCTTGCAGCCCACAAGCCATCAAGATATTTCCTCATGAAATGATCATAAACGGGGAGTACCAAATAGCTAGTGAATATCAACAACAAAATAAATAAAGAGAGATCAAACACTTCACACAATATATGTTGTTTTATAAGATTTTATTAAGACTAAATGTATTGTTTTATTAAGATTTTATTAAGACAAAGTATTTTGGGTTAGTTTTAAGTTATTTTATAAGATATTTATTAAGACTAAATATATGATATAAACTCAATATAAAAAATAGAGCACCGACCAATCAAATAGGGACATGAGGTGCTCAAATAGTGAGCTCATAGTAAATGCATGATATTTCCTCATAAAATGATCATAAAAAAGGAGTACCACATAGTGAATATCAGTAGAAAAACAAATAAAGAGAGATCAAACACTTCACACAATTCCTTGAAGGTAATAGCAATGATGCCCTAGCTCTCAAAGCTCGTGGGTCATCGAGCATTCCAAATGCTAAGATGTAAACAATGCCACTATTAACATTCATATTGTGCCATTAAATCAACAAATGCCATCAAAATGAAATTAAGTTAATGAGAAGACAAAGCTCAAATGCCTACCCCAAGTGCTAGTGCCCTCTTCCCACATGGTACCGACCTCTTCACACACGCCAAACTCGAATGCCCTCTTCACACCACACAAAAGTGCAGTGCTATCTTCGCGGCAGCTCTTTGAATTCACAAAAATTACAAATGACACTTTCTTTTTCTTTTTCTTTTTGTTTATAACCAAGCTGGTGTCACAATTAAATCAATAAATGCCATCAAAATGAAATTGAGTTAATGAGAAGACAAAGCTTGAATGCCTACCTCAAGTCATGGCTAAAATATGAAGATCAAATGCTAGGGAACTATGTTATAAAATTTCAAGGCATGAAATTTTATAATTTTACAAATATAAAATTTCAAGGAATGAAATTTGACCTCTGATTTGACCTTGATAATGTCCCCTCCATTGCTTATGCTTGATCATGTCTGCCTTGTGTTGATGGGCATGGTGGGTTACTGTTGTGGATGCATCATTTGGAAATGATGCCATAGCAACACCAGATGGAACAACAACATCTGGTGTTGTTGTTGCACTATTTGGATAATGCAGTCACAACAGTGATTCACCAAGTGTTCATAGAGAAATAAATGCAGCCACAACAGTGATTCACCAAGTGTTCATAGAGACATAAATGTAGGGCTTCATTTGGATTCCAATGCCTATACACTGCATATGTTCCTGAGTGCATTTTCCTGAGTGCACATGTTCTGTAGCATAGTTCCTTTTAGAAGTGTATGACTTAACTATGCACATGCATAATTTTAGATGAGGATCAATAACATGGTGTTAGGAATTGCTTAGATCCTTTGGATCTAACTCCATCCTTTTTTTCCTTGCATTTTCTGGATCATACATGAGCATATTGGATTAAACCTAGGGTCAACACTTCATTACTTCAGGCAATATCAGGTACCTTCATTATTTATGTTCATCCACCTATGTATGTTTGCATTCATTCATATTCTTCTGAAAATTGGCTATACTCATATTCTTCTTGTGTCCGAGTCTTCTAACTATGATCTAATGCTGTAAATCTTGACATAGAATTCAATATCAACTGATCATATATCGATTCCAAATGATATAAGTCCATTTGAATAAATGTACATGCCAACCATTTGACAAAATGTCCATATGAAATCTAGTGCAATACATTAATTTTATAGCGAATTCATGATTTATAATGCCTTTGGTTTCCTACAAAGCCTTTGGCGAAATCTATTAGAAAATTAAAAGTTTGGTCGAAGTAAGTGTATAAATGAAGGATGAAACACATAGGAAGCTATGAGAATGTATGAGAAGGTGACATGAAGCTAATGAAAGGATGCATCTCAATGATGTTAAATCACAAGGGATTCTCTTTGTTCCCTGCAATGGAGTGAGCTAATTCTGAAAGTATAAATAGATAATTTTAACAATGTATAAAGTCCTTCACAAGATGTAATAAAAACATTGGCAAGGCATGGGAACTGTTTGACGAAATGCCACAATAGTGGTGCCTCATGCAATGCTGAGATGTTTAGTTATATGCAATGCTGAGATATTCAAAATATTGTTGGATAAATAGATAATTTTAACAATGTATAATGTCCTTCACAAGATATAATGAAAACTATGGAGTGAACTATGTTTTTCTGATTATATAACTAATAGCTATTATCTTATGTCAGGTATCGCACACAGTCTCATGGATTTTCAGGTACAAGTAAATACACCCCATAGAGATTAATGTCTTTTACCATTTGTAAAATATCTCTCTCATTGCCACCTATCTTTCTCATTGCATAAAGTGTAGGTACCAGCGAATAGGTATTTGTCAGAATTGTCTTCCTCAAGCAAGGAAAATCTAGGAATGGAAGAAGAAAGTGAGACATTTAGTATGTGTAATTCAATAAGATCAACTTGAGGTCAAAAGATCAAAAATAAATTCAATAAACACATGAAGTTTTTCCTTGCTCAAGGGGGGTTGTGTTCTTATGATGATGAGAGCAAAGGCGAATCCAAGCTGCTGTTTAGGTACAAACATATACAGAAACAATGGGTCCCCGATGAAATTCCTTCAATAAACACTGATTTTTGTGTTAAAGAGAGGATATATCGCATAACATCATCTTCATTACATGGTTTGGGCCTATTTTCCATGGATGGCATAAAGGTCTCTTACAAAAAGTTGTCAAATTGATGGACTATGTCGAACCTTGTTATGATTACAGTAGTTGGATGCAGATTGTTAAATATAAAACAAGTATGTGTAGGTATGCACTCGCGGAAAATTATATACAACAAAAAGTCAGTGAAAAAAGTAAAAAAGTAGCTATATACATTGATGGAAGACCCAAAGCATCAAGGAATATTAAAGGTTTTATAAATAGTACACGACCTGCGTCAACTAAGAAGCAACTCAATTGCATATTTGAGGCACGTGAGGGAAATCACATATTTGTATGTGCGATCAAATCAATACGTGGAGGTGAGGAGCAGCTTATCGATTACAATTTGAATCACATAGATACAAAAAACCCCATCACTATCATGGATAAGGTGGTACATATTTTGATAATTATCTGTTATTCAACGTAACTTAGAATAAGAACACATGTGTTTTAACATGTCTGAATGATTTTTTTTGAAATACAAAGCTATAATATGGATCAAGAGCCACACGATATGCATGGCGGTGATAGTTCTCATGGGACTTCTTCTTCCCGACAAGTAAAAATCATTGTTGTTGTATAAATGCACATACAAGAAAAATGTTAATGCATATTTTTTGTTATGTTAATGCATATTTTTTGTTGTTCTACTATTTTGGATTGCTTTTAAGTAAAGGGCTAATAATATTGTTCTCACAAATGAGTGCTAATCAGAAAAAGGGAAAGGAACAAGTAGTCCATGAGGAGCCATAGAATGAGAAAGATCCATTCGATGTTGATTTTTTATCAGAGGTTAATCCTATGGTTTCACTTGAAAGGGTCCTTTGTGCAATATCAAAAGAGTTAGCTCGAATGACAAATATTCAACCTCACACTCTTGAAATACAGAGGGCAGCGGATATGTTGATTGGCCATGTTCAGAACTATAGCGTAAGTATTAATGTAGTTTTTAATTATAACAAAAGTTCAATAATGATTTTTATAGTATACTATTTTATTTATGTCATTAACTAAAATATATGTGTTCTCTTTACAGGGGATACTAAATAGATTAAAGGGCATTACCTCAGATGCAAATACTTCAGATGGTACATCTCATGTTTTATCCTCCATCTTGTCCATGGTTATCCATATTTATTTATGCTCTAACAATATTTTTGTTCAACACCTGCTATTGAACCTACATGTTGAGTACCGTGCCTGGTACGAGGATCAGATCCACAAAGGTAGTTTCGCTTGCAATGTCGGCAACACGTAGCATGACCACATATGTGATGGAAACACCTACTATTGGTAAGTAGACTCCTCTTTTTCTCTCTTATTTATCATGTGTTTATTTCAATTGAACTATACATTCTTTCTTGGGGGGCATTTTGTAATATTGGATTCATTTTATGTAGGAGGCGATGACGCAATTCCTAGATGTATTAGTGTTAAATGTATGGGAACAATATAGTGTGATCAATTGCTCATGAGCAATGAAGATGGATTTCCCTTGAGAGTAGCCCAACTTCCAAGTACTTTAAAGACTGATCCTTTCTTTTACTATACACTATAATTCTCATAATGTAATGCACTAACCCCCTGTGTGGTCCTTTACAATAACTAATAATAATAATCTCGTAATTATCTTGCAGGGAATAATCTATTTTATGAAAAACTTAATGATGAATGTTTGCACATTTTCGGGCTGACCATACGCACATGGTATCATATTTTGATTTCATTGCAAGATTAGATTTCATTTCATCCCTTTCTTCAAGTATATTAAAAGGTAGCTTCACTTCATTTATGTATCTAACATCTTTTTTTCTTAAAAGGTGGTCAGTAGAAGATAACGGGTTAAAGAATAAACTCATTGACTCTATGACAACACTTTTTGGACCCAAAGTCTTTCATAGACTTAGACTACTTGACAAAGCGGGCATTGTTTTGAAGTATATTAGGGACAACTACATGACCCAAATAGAACAAAACCCTTATTACAAGCGGCCTCCCTATATTCCTATTAATGAATGAGAGGATGTTAAAAAGGATGCACTTGAGAGAAGTGCAAGACATAGTGGACGAGTAGTATCACTCGAGGAAAGAAGGTACATGATAATGTTAATAATGAAATTATGTACTATTTACTCTTTGTACTTATGTGATCTAACATATTTCAAACATCACATAGGTTGCCTGACACAACAAAGGCAACAACAACAAGAAAACAAAAGCACGGGCAACACAAGCTTGGCTCAGGTGGATATTCAAAACTTGTTGCATGAGTTGTAAGTATTAGTAAATGAAAAATCGTATGCAAATATTTATAATTAAATTGAAATCAATTTAGTTTTTATGAAATTCACTACAATAAAAATTCATGATACCAATAAAAAATGTAGGCCTTGGAGTTCAAAAAATTGATTATAGAAGAGGACAAAAAAATAGGCTACAAACAAGGCTATAAAGTCATGGCTGAACAATACTGAGAAATGAGTGCACAAGGTTCTTCTGCTGGATCTGTTGATCAGGTAAATAAGCCAATTGATTTTTATTTCAAGTTGAAAACTTTACCAATTATTGTATTTGATGTTAAGTTCCAACTTAAAGTGAATATACTTATTTTAAGTAAGGAAACACTGATTATATATTTGTTTAAAAATTTAAAGTGAATATATTTATATGTATTAAACTGAATGATTAAAATTTCTTAGTATTTGTCTTGTATTTATATGTATATATTGTTGATAAATGCACTAATTATTTACATTTGAATGCAGCCTGCCGATATTGATATTGCACCGACCGAGCACGATGAAGGTATCGATTCTAATGTGAATTGTAGTACTCAAGGTATACATTTTCTATTTAAATTTTGATTAATGAATATTTAATACAAGTAAACATGTTAAATTGAATTTGGCGTAGTAATAAATATTTAATTATAATGTGTTGGGATTAATAAAACATTTTGTATTGCAGTTGCAGGGGATGTAGAGGTTGTTCCCGATGAGAGTGTTGAGGTTCAAGCCGCTGGGCAAGATGATGTGGTTGGACAAGGTAAAGAGCTTCACGTTTATGTTTTTTGAAGTATATATTGAAATGCTTGTAACAATAATGAATATATTTTTAAATTAACCCTAATTATGATAATATGTTTTTAATTAATGAAGCCTTTTATTTGTTATTGCAGAGGACCCACCTTTGCAAAGGACAGTGAGATCACATGCACGACCAAGAAGAAATGACGATGTGGACATGGATATGCCTTTGCAACAATATAGGGAAATGGGAAAAATGAAAAAGCCAAAAAAAAAATGATTCTCATTTATACAACTTATTTGATAATGACTGATGTTTATTTACATGTGTTTGAGCTTAGTTCCATGTTTTCTTTCATTCTTGCATTTGAAATGTTAATGGGTTGCATGCAAAGGTATGTCGTAAGTCTATAGGGTTTTCTCCCTCCAAGCGTAT
The DNA here is from genome assembly GCA_027943335.1 of Chamaecyparis obtusa. NCBI lineage: Eukaryota > Viridiplantae > Streptophyta > Pinopsida > Cupressales > Cupressaceae > Chamaecyparis > Chamaecyparis obtusa. Next base: position 1,765,084 of record BSBK01000682.1, on the reverse strand, counting down.
TGTTTCATCTACTCTTCTCAAAAAATCTATTTATCGCTACTAGAAACACTGAGTTTCCTTTTATACACTGTTGTAATGTTGGAGGGGTTTTTGCTAAATTTTAGTGGATTTCATATTTTGGGAGAAATTAGTGTTAGAATGTTCAATGGGTTCTTTTCTAAAACACACTACTTGAACAACAAAAGAACTTGTAATACAAATGCTAATTGCAGCTACCAAGTTAGAAGCTTCACAAAAAACCTTAAATCATCATCTTGTCTAGAATGGTTAATCAATTGTTTAAGGTGGATTAGTTGTGATGATGAGACACACCATTTTGATTCTTGGAACTTGATTTGTAACCATAAGTGATGGAGTTGAGGGGAGATGAAGGAATATCAAACAGTGAATTTGGAAATTTTCATCAGAGAAATTGCAGTGGAGGTTTGATCAATAGAGAAGATAGTAATGACCGTAGGAGAATGAATAGTGGTTATAGTTGTAGTGGGGAAGAAAGTGGAGGCCATCCATGAAGAAACTTGCCGACAAAGATGGTGTACAAGAAACAAAGTAGACTAGTGTACTTTTTAATAATAACAAAAGTTCAATAATGATTTTAGATGTTAACTGTGACAGTCTCTTGGTTTCAGGCAATGCAGAAGGAGACACCTAGTTCATTATGCAATCTCAATTCATATACATAGGATATCAGGTGGAGTTGAAAAACACAACAGGGTTGCATTTTTGATAGAGATCTTTAATTGCGTATTGTAAGTTATAGACCATCGTGAACATTGTAATTTTGACCTATTAAAAAATGTAAACGTGTTGTGTTTTCTCAACTCCATCTACTATCTATGCATATTCTGCTTGTGTTGCACGCGCATTCTTGATTTAGAGTGGGAAAATCTTATTTTTGATGCGAGGGAGAGAAGCCAAACACATAAAGAACATGCAAATAAACACGACAACTACAAAACATAAATGTAGGTATCACAACAGCTAAGAAACATAAATGTAGGTGTCATGGTCACAATTGTTTGGAGACACAACATAATTGAATGCTATACCCAGAGGATGCAACACAACCACTACTCCTACACTTCTAAGTTGACACTGGGGGATCTAAAAACCATATATAGTTTCCTTATCTTTGGTTTTTGGATCACGTAGTGTCCACTAAGAACTGCAGGAGTAGTGGTTGTGTTGCATCATCTGGGTATAGCATTCAATTATGTTGTGTCTCCAAACAAATGTGACCATGATGCCCATATTTATGTTTCTTAGCTGTTGTGTCCCAAGACCCCTTATGACCCTTTATGACCCTTTACAATCCCTAAGAATACATCTTAGAGGTCTTAAAGTGTTGTAAAGGGTCATAAGAGGATCCTAGGAGGGGCCAACTAAGCTTCCACCTTCACGTGGTTGGCCCTGTTAAGTAGATAATGTTAAACTATTATCAAAACAAAGAGAAGCTCAATAATTTAAGATCCCAATCAACATACAAAAAATATATATTTCTTTTTAAAAAATAGTGTGAGCCATCACAATTATGATGGAAACCAAAGAATAACCAATGACAAAACTAAAAGTGATGGCTATCTGTCGAAAACATCAATCACTTCAAGGAGCAATGATCACTTCAGCTCGCATCAAGAAGTCTTGACCCAAGATCAAGTCATATCGATCCATCTCAATGGCTACCAAATCAATAGATCTCTACGAAGAACCCAGTCACAAATAAACACCACAGACCACACCACAAACCCATTGTGAAGAAGTCATCATGGACACCATAGTGATCTACAAATTTCCATTGTGTAAGTTCTGCAAGTCAAGTCACTGCTACAATCCATAGGAACAAAGAACATCCAATTCTGACCAAAGAAGTCAAGAAATCACTCGAATCAGATATGAATGCAATTAGGTCCACATATATCCCACAAACACATTAGGAAGAATGCATCTCTGATCGCCACACTAGCTTCTTGTCATCTATCAAATCTACTACAAAGTCATCTCCGAATGACATAACCAAATCATGAGCATGAATAGAAGACCTCGACTCACCAAACCACCTTGCAAGTCGATCAAGATCCGAAATTAATGCAACCAATTGGAACCAGATCTGCAAGAACACCATTTTGAATCAATACAAACTCAATCAACAAATATATATATATTTTTTAAAAATTGTGAATTCTGTCACAATTACGATGTCGCTATGAAAGCGATGACAATCTGTTAGAAACTTCTGATGCAAAACTGTCGCATGCACAACATTTCCATCGGTAGACAATCTACCAATGATGGTTATCTGTCAGAACATTAGGATGGTTGACCGTCACATGTACAACATTTCCATTGGTAAACTAACTTCATCTAATGTCTAGCCATCGAAATTGGAACGACTACAAATAGACACGATGGTGTATTTGCTGTTTTGAAACCCCCTTTTTGTGATGGCTATAGTTGTCTTAATTATGACACCAATCTTAGCCGTCATTTTTTTTGACTGCAAACCTGTGACATCAGGTGGTGTCGTAATATCAATGGTAAACTGTTCCAATTTCGATGACCTACCCTTGAAAAAAGGTCCCAAATCTACTAGTGTGACATGTATTGTGAATTTTACTTCCACGTATGTAAATTGTTTTACTTATAACAATAGCTTTGAGTCATTGTTATTACATTAGTTTTGATGCTAGTGTTCTTAGATTGGTGCATCTTCACTTTGTCTTGTTTCTTTTCTTCCATAAGTGGAATGATGGAGGATGAGAGGAGTTCTCATTTGATATGGTGGTCTCTGATGTAGGAGCATCTTGGATCAACCAAAAATGTGTTGGAGTTTGGTTGGCTAATTGGTAGCTTGTTTTGTTTGCTCAGTAACTACATTCGAGTTCTTGGTGAAGTTTTCCTTTCAATCACTGGTGAGCTCGGTTACTATTTTGTTGTTTCCTTTACCGAGTTGGTTCGGTGTTTCTCAGTTCCTAAGTTCACCGACTGGTGGAATTTAATTGTTTGATGCTAGCCGACATGTTTAGTTAATTTTGGTCATGATATTAATGTTGGGATTGCTCATTGGGAAACATGTGGACCTAAATATGGGTCATTGCTTTCTCCAATGCTAGATCTAAGGATCTTTAGAGTTGACATGTTCAATGGCCTCTTGTATAAATAAGTAGAGATGTTCTAGGATTAAGCAATTGCTTTAGGAGATAAAATCTAAAGCTTTGGATCCTCGTATGTAGGAGTATTGTTCTATAATTGAATTTCATTGTATTGGTCATAACCGAGAAGGCCTTACATCCTGACATGTATGAAGTTTGAATGAGTTAATAAAATATTTTTGCGTTCCTTCTCTCCCTCTTTTTATTGTTGCTTCCAAGTTGTTAATCTATAAGTAGGATTGGTCTTGGGAGTTCCTTTGGCCCCATTAAACATACTCTCTTGTGTCAGGTGGTATCAGAGTGAAGGTTAGATCTAGAGGTTCCTTCTTGTAAGCCCTAGTAGTTGATATTTTTATGGGGTAGCAGATTGTGATCTAACTTGCAATTACAAAGGGTTTCAAGATGGTTCGAGGGAGGCAAGATGCAGATCCAAGCTTAGCTGATATTCTAAGACACACTACTACTATATTAGACGCTGTTGAGATAGCCCAACACCGAGGAATACATCTTGAAGATGTTAGTGATGATGAAGCTAAAGAAATGTAGGAGGAAGTCAAACCTACACCTATAATGGATCAAGGAGAAGAAAGATTCTTGAAGGCATTGACTAGTTTGAAATCTACACCATAGTTTAACCCTCCTAAGTATAGTGGGAGATTGGATTCAAATGAGTTGATAGATAGGATAACCGAGATGGAGAAATACTTTGAATATGAGAACATATCGGAGGAAAAGAAGGTGAAAATTGAAAGCACAAATTTTAAAGGTCATGCATCCTTGTTGTGGGAGCATTTTCAATTAGACAGAAAGAAGAAAGGTAAAGACAAAATTAAGGTATGGAACAAGATGGTGAACAAATTGAAAGGCAAGTTTCTACCTTGTGACTATCAGATTAACCTAGTTAGGAGAATGCAAGGTTTGAAGTAGAAGGATAGCTTGGTGAAATATTAGACTGAGGAATTTTACAGATTGGATATTAGATCTGGACATACTGAAGATGAGGTGGAAAGAATTGCAAGATACCTAAATGGGTTAAGGATTTCTATCCAAGAAGAAATTACTTTGGTGAAAATGGAGAGTATTGAAGAAGCTTATCACTTTTCCCTAAAAGATAAGGAGAAATTGAACAAAAGGCATGAGAAAAGAAAAAGAGGAAGAGGTTGTAGACTCCCTAGAGGAAAAGGTAGATCCTATGGTGAAAATAGTAGATCTGATCAGGACAAAAAACATCCCGACAAAGACAAGATCAAATGGAAAAGTGAAAGTTCCTTCTGAGGAAGAGGTAATTACTTCTGAGGTAGCTATGGTAGAGGAGGATTCTGAGAAACTTGTTACAATTGTGGTGGAGAAGGACATAGATCATTTGAGTGTACACATGCAATTAAGAAGGCCAACAATAGTAGAAATGTTTTGGTACATGAAGGTTCACCGAATGAGCTTGAGAAGGAAGGAAACCTAATGGTCAAAAAATCATTATGGAGTGAAAAGACTAAGGAAGATCTGGTAAGAAATTTTTTGTTCAAAACCAGATGCAGAGTTGCAGATAAAGTTTGGAAAGTAATCATTGACAGTGGAAGCTCAAAAAATCTGGCATCAGAAGAAATGGTTACAAAGTTGTAGTTGGAAAGGTTGAGACATCCAAAGCCCTATAAAATTTCATGGATCAACGATGAGCATACACTAATGGTAAGTGAAAAATGTTTTGTGAATATGAAGATTAGAAAGTATTATGATAAGGTATTATGTGATATTATGCCTATGGATTGTTGTCATATTTTGCTGGGTAGACCTTGGCAATTTGATAGACATGGTATACATGATGGGAGATTGAATAAATATACTACATATTTGGAAAAATGGAAAAAGAAAAATCTTGTTACCATTGGTTGAAGAATTTTTTGGTGAGATATGTACATCTGTGAAAATTTATTTGATGGAAGGTATAAATTTTGTTAAGGATCTAAAAAAAATGATGTTTGTTATGCTTTGATTCCTAAAAAACTGAGTGAGAAAATAGAAGATAAAGTGTTGGTAGAGGTTGAGAATTTGATCACCAAGTACAAAGAGATCATTTCAAATAATGTACCTAATGGTTTGCCGCTGATGAGAGGTGTTGGTTCCTCAAACTGGACTTTATGCTTTCAAAAGAAACCAATACATCTATAGTTTTTAAGGATGGATTAGATCCAAATATTGAGTTTTAAGATGATTGCGGACAAGATTTCCCTCTACACTTCTGGCTCTGCAAAACCAAGGAGGGTACTCCTAATCCAGTAAAACAAACCTTATTTTGACAATTTATAGACTGGATTTAAAATAACAAATAGATGGTAAGAAAATACTAAATGATAACCACTCATTCATTGATTCTCCATTACCATTAGATGATGCAGAATAGGTAGGTCATAATGCTTCAAATATTTTTGACAAATTTATATCAAATGTTTTAGGAATACAACAAAAATCCATCATGAAGTCATTTATACAAAATAGGCTCATCCCTAGCCAGTGCCTTATCCATTGGGAAATATCTTACTGCAAAATGTAACATATAAAATACTGAACTTTAAATGATTTATATTCTCAGAAAATACTACCATCTTGTGATGATTTTAATCAGAGAACTCCTGAATCCACACTACTTATTGGTATCCTTATGCAAACTTCAAAGAATCAGTTCTATATCTAGAGCTTATTTAATTTGATCTTTAGATCAAAGGTAAATAATATCAACACATAACTCAAACAAGGAACACACATAAGAGAGATGTAAACCCTAGATTTCATTTGCTGAATCAATTTCCATGTATACACAATGCTTTTCAATATAAGCTTCTTCAATATTGGCAAAAAACCAGTACCATTTTCTTATTACAAAAATAGCCTAACCTAATACAATCTGATGTACCCTAGACTAAGAGCAAAGTCATCAATTGATGTTCTGAAACTAAGTATAAGACTAAGCCTACATCTCCTACCCAGCCCACAGAGCACTTGGGTACAATTCTGATATCAATCACAGAGAATTAGGAACCCCTACAATAATGAAATGATCTCTCACATATCCCTCAGGAAAGAAGACCTAAAAGATACTTCTGTCATGACACTTGTCTCTTTCTAGAAAGATCAATTTTGCAAATAATCTTCTCTTCCCACCAAAACTGACTTCAGAATCAAAATCTCTTACTGCTCTTTCCCGCTTGTTCACAACTGATTTTAACCACTGCCATTGAGACCATCATTTCCCACCATTTCCAACAGTATATTATATGACTATGTTTGAGAAAAAATACAGCCTGCAACAACATTTTCAATTTTATGTTCCATGAGTAGCTATTACATTTAAAATTTTGAAAATATGCATATAGTTAGACTATTACAAGCTTTTAAATCTTTCTGCATATATATGAATATTTTACGAGCCCACAAGTGTCATGTGGCACCATTGGATTGGTTTGGCAAACCATCTCATCGCCACCTCACTATCTAGCTGACCGACACATCACTGGTTTTTCCACATGTCGCTCTGTCGCATGATCGCATAGGGAAATTTCTTTCATCATGATCATGTGACCACCGTCAGATCTCTGACATGCATCTCGAGGCCATCAGACTGTCCACTTGTCATCTTGTCATCACTTCATGCCACTTGTCACTACCTGGCTCACTGTTAGCTCCAACCTACAACCTCACTACCATGTCATCATGATCATGTGACCACCGTCGATCTCCAACATGCATCTCAAGATCGTCAGGACTTGCACACTACATTTCATCAATATTTACCTCAACGGTGCATGGTACCCACCTGCCACATCACCATCCTGCTCATTGCTAGCTGGGCACCTCAATCCACATGCATGCATGAGAGGGAGCCTTCATTTTAAGTGTCCATTCTTAGACAACAATGTATCGTGTGTTCTTTGTTATAAACAACTTATCTTCCTTCTACACGGGCAATGTGGGACAAATCTTACTTGTAATATAATACATTACCATTTAAAATTTTACCTTATCATGCATCCGACTAGGCCCACCAAATCTGACTGGCCTATCCTCACACGCCCCTCTCTCCTCTTTCTCTTTACTTCACATATTGGCAGTCTTCCTTTTAAATATCTCGTTGGTTCATGGCAGGATGAATGTGGGACAATAAACTAAATGCACAACACCCATTGGAAACTCATGTAGCCTCTTGAGTTTCTTCATACCCTGCACGTGCCCCATGTTCTTCTACCTTCTTGGGCCTACGAGAAGCATCCGAAAAAAAAATGTGACCAGCAATGCAAAGAAAATGGTATGCACAACACTCTTTCACACGGTGTGCTTAGTATATTCAAATGCTGCACACAACACTTGTCTGGTTTGTTTGTGCAATATTTTGTATGTGCCCAACACTTTGTGAAATGGTGCGCCCAACACTTCTTGCTAAATGCTACACACATTCTTAATTTAAAACTTCTCATACTTCCCATCATGAAGCATGCACACTCAAAAACTAAAGTGCACAACCAACACATGGTGTGCCCACTTCAGTCATACAAACTAGTGCGTACACTTTCAGCCAAGAAAGGCATACAAACTCCCTTGAAAGTTTGTAGTAACAAAAGAAAAAGGTATGGAAAGCATAAGAGAAAGGCATGTGCATCAATAAAAGGAAGACAAGTGTTGCATTGTGAGGGATATGTGCAGCCTTCATTATAAAATGCATCCAGCCCTTTGTAGCTTGCAGCCTATGCATTGTGTGCACATACAACATTGACAATAATGAAAACATGCATGTGCCAGGTAGAAAGAAGAACACTTCCAGGGAGAAAAATAAGGTATGTGCACGTATGCTGGAGGGGAAGCATGTATAGCATTGAAAAGAATACATCTGCAGTGCAAAATATAGATGGCATGATTTTTAATTACATCCGAAAGAAAACGGAGTAATCCTACTACACAAAAACTAGGGAGCCTGGAGCCTTGAAAACATAAAAAAGTTTAAGATAATTTGAATAATCAACTGGGTCAACGCCAGATTTCAAGTAACCCACAATATTTTAGTACTTCCTTTGTAAAATGGCCTATTCTAGCTTGTTCGATGAACACAAAATAATCACTGTTAACCACCTTTTAAAAGGATGCAATAAAATATCAAACAAAATGTTGAGGTTGAACTACTGATGAGGAAAGAAGATTCATATACAAGGAAAATAAGGAACAAATCCTCGTTCGGAAAAAATCATCTGACAATAAAATATGAATTTCAGAAAATGGTTACTTTGTGAGTTTATTCTATCTACACTTTTCATCAACATAAAACACTTTTTGTCTGATCTTGCAAACCTGTCAGATGGAAACCTCATGGATTGAAACCTTGGATGAATGATCTCTCTTATGCATAGAAAATAAGGTTATAATCAGATTCCCAAAGTGATCAACCGATTATCCAGAAGTAATCCTCAAATTTACCTCTCCAGAACATTCTGAACTGAAAACACTCAAATTTGTAGAAATTGCATTTGGAATTGATTGAACAGAGTGATCAATTGGATTAGTCATGATCTGAAACTTATCAAGGGGAAAAACTTCCATATCTACAACATGAATCAACCTTTAATTCCTCCTGATCATGATAGGGTGCAATTTTCACGATCTGAAAGTAGACCACTCAAAAACTGCATTCCCACATTCAATAAAACTAAATAAAATGCAATCAGAAGTGCCTTGGTAAAATGATCATATAAACTCTTGGGAATCTATAAACGGGCAAGGAGACACACTCTCATGCCTACAATATGATGCAACATTCCTTATGCTATGACTATCAACCCGGTGTCAAATGAAAACCTCCAAAGTAGGTCATTCAGAAATAACCGAACAAAATGCAAAGTGCAGATTTGGACACTAACCTCTAAATGGGTATCTCCAAAACATATCAGAACTGAATTCTGAGAGTTGAAAACAACTATATATGCTAAATGATAGGCGAGGAACACATGTCCTAAGCCCCATCACATGAAAATTTGTATTGTCTTAAAATGGAAGCAATACTAGGTTAAGAGTGTTTAGCCCTCCGAGTGAGTGGTTTGGGTCATGTCAAGTGTGTATGATTGAATGTGACCTCAAATTCAACACACACACAACATGATCATTACTCACATGATCCGATTACAGAAAAGAATATGAGTCATTCAATCTGAAATCTGTAGTGAAGCGATCTGTTGCCTCCTATGTAGACGGGGTGTTTTCAAGATTGCTCTTAGATCGAAAGCCAACAACCATAAGACCGAACTACAATGGAGGATTTTAAAAGAAAAGCATAGGCATGAAATAAAAAATGCAAACAATCTAGCATGAATGCATGTAATCTAAAATGAAAATGCAAGTAATCTAATATGGATGCATGTAATCTAAAATGAAAATGCAAGTAATCTAATATGGATGCATGTAATCTAAAATGAAAATGCAAGTTCTTTTTAGAGTTTTCAAAGGAAAATGTGACTAAATCTAAGAACAAGTAAGTAAACTAAGAAGATGAAAAATGCAATATTATACTAAATGAACTAACTAAAATGATAACAATCAAAAGCTATGAATCTCAAAGAATGTAGTAGAATTTTACTATAATCTCTATGCTCTCAAAAATTCCATCCTTTGAAATGAAAAGGCAAGCTCTTAAATAGAAAAAGAGGGGGAATCTCACATGTAACTCCTTTTGCCACATGTCCTAAGTGACTTCACTTTCCATTAAGGCTCTTCACTTTTTGGACAAATAGGCATGGAATTATTTAATTAAAAAGTGAAATTTATGCCACATATGGGGGTGTGACTAATTTGAATAATTAAATTCAAATAGAGAGATGTCCACTCAAATAATTAAATGATATTAATTCCTTTTTGATGTGTATTAGCTAAAGGGGTAGATTTAATTTAATTTAAAGAACTTAGGACTTTAGAATTAAATTAATTTATCATATGGATAATTTAGCTAATATAAGTCAAAGACTTTTAGGAATTAATTTAGCATTTGATTATTGCAATTTAGGGTCTTTGCAACTGACATCAAGTCAAAAGAGTCAAGTAGGAGAGAGAAAATTGCCTAGCGAGATAGGACTTTGATGACATAGAATTGAAGAAATACACCAAAATTGCTTGAGATAATTAGGTGCCAATTTTGGGGTATTACATTTTGCCCCTCTTTGAATTGATGTGCAAGCAGCGCGTTGATTCAAAGAAAAGTCTGAAGTAACAGATGATGAGAATTTCCAAAGTCTAAGTTAGATTGCGAAGATAGCGGTCTTAGAACAGAACCAGGATTAGGGTTAGATTGCCCCAATACCAATTGATGAAGATGTAGATTTAGGATTATCTCCAGAATCAGGGTTAGATTGCCCCAATACGAAGCTTAGCCCTCTGAGACCCAAGTTAGATTTCCCAGATAACGGTCTAAAAGAGATTTTGAGAGCCATCTCCAGAATGAAGCTTGACTCCCAGGAATCAGGGTTAGATTGCCCCAATACCTAAAAGATTTCAAGAACCATCTCCAGAACGAAGCTTGATTCTCAAGGATCTGAGTTAGATTGCTCAGATACCTAAGAGATAGATGATAAGATAACAGGGTATGAGGCATCGAGATGCCCCAAGCAATGAGAACTAAAGATTCAGATTAGACTAATTCAAGAATTGATTCGACAAGATTCAATGATGCAATCATCCTGCCCCCTCAGGAGCGAAATTGAAAGATGACACGTCAGAAGATGATTGACAGTAAGAGATTACAGATAAAGATAAGATCAAAGATTGAGAAGAATTCAATGCAGATTAAAGAAGCATCGAGAAGATGCAGAAACAAATCAGAGCAATGCAGAGGTCCTGTTGACCAAATTTGACCATGGTCGACCAAATTTGACTAGAGTTGACTTTGATGAAAAGAGAAAAGATCTCAAGAACATGATGCAAAGATGAGGATCTGGCAGGAAGATGACGCCAGAAGGCTGACTGCACAAGCATCCGATCCCAAAGGGTCTTAAAATTTAAAACCTGATTTCGAGCTATGTAGAGATGTCAGATTTCAATTTCGATCCCGAAAACTTGTGCAATCATGATGAAACTAGGATGGAAGAGGAGAACCTCCAATGAACAAAAAGCAATCAAGAGAGCAACAAGAAAGCACTCCAAATGCAAGCCTAGAATGAAAGATGCAAGTCTAAATGAAAATGCAAACCCTAGGACTTGGTTGTTGGACTCACCGTATTTATCATCATAGAGCCTTTCAAGTTCGGACAATCACAAGATGTCATAAAATCCTCACTAATATCGCTATCATGAGAATATGAATATGACATAAGTCTTAGGTTTGTCAGAATAAGATGTAAGCATTAAGGCACAAGGAGCCAGAATGACCTGAACACCTATTCCTTTTAATCTAGCAAGTTAACATAAGCATTAGAGCATAAATGCTAGAATGACCTGAATGTCTCTTGCGAACAAACACACCAAGCATGCAGGAGTTCCTTCTTTTGCCAAAGATTTCTCGCAATGACCCTTACATTCACTCAACAGGGCAAGCATTTACAATTTCACCAGTAGCAGAAAGAAGTCACTCAAAAGACAAGGAGAAGAACCAACCTCACCAAAGTGTTCATATAAAAGGAGTCAAGGTACGCATGGCCATCCAATATGAGATGAAGGATCTTACAGACATACACCCCTCTTATATGAATTCTTTGGATCATTGGAACTAAACCAACAAGCAGAAAGCAAAGAAAAAGTAAAGCAAACAAACAAGCACTCAAAGAAAACAAAGCTCAACATGCCTCAAAGGAACACACATTTAGTTTTAGTTTCAGTTTATGCTCATGTTCAAGCGAATTGGAGTCGAATCGAAAAGATGACTTTTGAAGTCTCGATGAGATAACGACAATAGGCAGACACAGTGAGAAGCACTGGTGACTGATGCAAGGGAGAGATCCCGAAAGAGAGAGGTCGAACGAGAGCTAGGTATTAGCAGGAAGATGTAGCGAGAGTCGCTGGTGACTGATGCTCGAAAGAGTTTCTGAAAGCGATAGGACAATGCCCCCAGACCAAGTGGGTGCCCTCAAGCGTGAACCAATTCCAATCTATGAAGAGTCAAGCAAAAACTCAAAAATAACCGAAGGCAAGTGCATGAGCTAGCAAACCAAAGCGGGAAACAAAGTAAAGCAGGAAACAAAGGAAGCAAACTAAAGCTGGAAAGAAAACTAAAGCAATAAACTAAGAGCCAAGCGACGCCAAGAGAGGATGTTACTTTAGAAAACAAGTGGTGCCTATTTACCAGGTTTTCACCAACTTGGTAGAGATTCTATTTTTGCTACCATGATGCCTATTTACCAGGTTTTCATCAATGGCACTTTTTTCTCTTTTTCAATTTTTTTTGTATTTTCTCTTTTTTGCTTTTTTTGTATTTTTTTTTTTTTTGAATATCTCATTTTTTTGAATTTTTCATTTTTTCATTTTTTCATTTTTTTTTGTATTTTTCACATTTTGTATTTTTTTGTATTATCAAGGCGCCTGTTTACCAGGTTTTCACCAGGATAATAGATACATCAAAGTGCCTGTTTGCCAGGTTTTCACTAAGATGATCATTTTTTTAGGACATTTTGCAATTTTTTAGGATTTTTTGCAATATATCAATTTTAAGGATTTTTTCAGGATCAATAAATATGTACATGAGCATACTGAGAATGTCAACTGTAGAACTTCTTCAAATGAAGAGTGTTGATAGGCTCTTTGAGTTGCTCTCCTTCAGTGGTGGAGAGGCGGTAAGCACCAGATCCAAATGTTGTAGTAATAATGTATGGACCAAGCCATTTTGGTTCAAACTTTCCTTTCTGGGCTCTCTGCAGCTGATTCTTGGGGTTCTCCCTCAAGACGAGGTCACCCACTTGGAATTCCCTTTGTCTGAATTTCTTGTTATATGTTTTTGACATTCTCTTTTGATATGCTCAAAGATGATCGAACGCCACCCTCCGACGTTCATCTAATAGTTCAAGCTCTTGCAACCTAGATATTCTGGTATCTTCATCAATGATGAGGCCCTTTATAGAGATTCACAATGTCAGAATCTCAACCTCAATTGGCAATACCGCTTCTGCCCCATAGACTAAGGTAAAAGGAGTGGCTCCCGTTGGTGTTTGGATACTTGTTCTGTAAGCCCACAAAGCTGGATTAATCTGGAGATGCCAATCTCTACCAGATTTATGAACTATTTTGTGCAAAATTTTCAGGATTGTCTTATTAGAAGCTTCTACTTGTCCATTACCCTGAGGATAATAAATAGATGACCAATGCTGAATGATCCTGAATTTAGTGCATAAGTCTGTCAAATCCTTGTTCTTAAACTGTCCTCCATTGTCAGTGATAATAGATGAAGGTACACCATATCTACAAATAATATAGTTCAAAATGAACTTAGCAATAGTCCTTCCATCAGCTACAATCAGAGGGACTACCTCGACCCATTTGGTAAAGTAATCTGTAGTAGTGATTATGAATTTATGTCCTCTTGAAGAAGAAGGGTGTATCTGACCAACCAAGTCAAAAGTCCATTGTTGAAATGGCCAAAAACTAATGAGAGGACTAAGCTCCTTAGCAGGAGCGTGGATCAGATTCCCATGATATTGACACTACTTGTAAGTCTTGACATATTGGACAACTTCTTTTTCCATATCTGGCCAGTAGTATACAGCTCTAATAAGTTTACGAGCTAACGTCAGACCACTCGAATGAGAGCCGCAAATACCTTCGTGTACCTCAGCTAATGCACATTTGGACTCATCAGGCTCTAGACACCTAAGTAGAGTACCATCAAGGCCCCATCTATACAAGTCATTTTCTATAAGACATATCGTGAAGCAGTACGAATGAGGTGACATTTCTCATTCCGGGTATAGGTATCGGGGATAATTTGGTCCCAAAGATAAGAGTAGATATGGTGGTAGCGGGATGAGTCATGTCCAATGACTGAACAGATCATCTTGGATTCAGGATTGTCATAGGCAGGGTAGCATAATGTTTCCACCAGGAATTCATGCCTGAAGTCATTTTCTGGCATTTGTAATATTGAGGCCAAAGTAGCCATAGCATCAGTTGCCTTATTATCTGTTCTTGGAATCTACTAGAAGGAAATATGTGCAAAGTATAACTTAAGATCATCCACCATTCTTTTGTAGGGTATTAGCTTGTCATCCTTTGTTTGATATACATTATTAACTTGATTAATGATCAATTGAGAATTGCCAAAGACCTTGAGCTCATCTATACACCATTTAAGGGCTAATTTCATACCATTGATAAGAGCCTCATATTCAGCTATGTTGTTGGTGCAAGGAAACATTATTTTGTAGGCCTTAGGCAAAGAATAGTGTTGAGGTGTTATAAACAGAATACCCGCACTTGATCCTTGTTGAGTGAATGAGCCATCAAAAAACATACCAAGACTAATGTGTGAGATGTAGAATGGAGTCATCTGGAAATTCAATGTTCAAAGGTTGGTGATCATGTAGAGGAGCCTCTGCCAACTGATTAGCAATCGCTTGTCCCTTAATAGATTTCCTTTCCACATATTCAATATCAACTCACTGAGGATCATGACCCATTTTGCCAACCTACCCGTGAGAGCAGCCTTGCTTAATAAGTATTTTAGCGGGTCAATTTTTGCAATAAGCTTTGTAGTGTGAGCCAACATATAATGTCGCAGTTTCTGTGAGGCAAACACTGCAGCTAGACAAGATTTTTCAATAGCAGAGTAGTTCATTTTATAGGAAACCAATGTTCTGCTGATGTAATAAATAGCTCTTTGCTCGGATAATACTTGTTCTCCTCATTCTGCCTCTATCTGTCCTTGATTTTCACTCCAATCTGCATTTCCTAGCATTCTAGATCAGGATCCTGAGGTTTTTGACCATAAGGTCAAAGTTGACCTTATGGGGTCAAAGTCAACCTCTATCCTGACCTATTCAGGATCGACCTCGATCTTGACCTAGTTAGATCCAACCTCGACCTTGACCCCTTGTTCAGATTTCAAATTTTCTTGATTTTTGGGTGTCGAGTTTTGGGGATATTTATTTTCCCACCTTTAGGTCAGCCATTTTGGGTTTCGGAATGGTAAATCCTCAAATTGCATTTAATCTAGGTATATTTTCTAAAGGTTAGGACCTAATTGGGATTTAATTCTCCAAGGTGGCCCCTCTAGAGGATTGTGCCCTAGTTCACTATAAAAGGAGGCCTTCCTCTCTCATTTTCTCCATCAAGTTTTGTGAGAACATCTCTCAAGCTCTTAAGGTGATCAAGCAAGCATCCATTCATGCATTCAAGTCCTCTTCTCCATCCAAGTTCTCCATTGAAGATCAAGGATTCAAGCATTCAAGCCATTGAAGGGATTTGGTTCAAGCATTCAAGATTCATCATTCAAACCCTAGATCTAGCCATCATGATGGTGTGATCTTCCTTCAAGATCCTTTGTGTATCTTCAAGATCCATTCATTCTTCAAGGTGGATTCCAAGCATACAAGCATGGAGGTTTTGTATTTACTTGCATGATTTTGATTTACATTTACCATTGTTGTGTTTAAGCTTTCATATCAATATACTTGTTTACATTCGAAATACAATTACATATCTATTGAATTGCATAGCTTAATTATTAGATCTATTTCTACTACTTGCTAGCATTCTTATTTCAATTTCAATATTAAGGTTGATTTCAAACCGGGGTTTGACCAAGGAAAACCCCTCAAACAAACAACAAAAACCCTCTTTTTCTTGCAGGTACAGGTGCAGAATTTCAGATCTGAGAGTAGATTTGGATACCCTTTTCAGCGAACTTTCAGGACCTATGAACAAAGTCAGAATCAACCTTCAAATAAAGAATGTAGCCTTTGACCTTTTATGAGGGTCAAAGACTACCTGCCGTCGAAAAGACAAATGATTTATGGGTTTTCTTCGTCTCGACATTTCCAGTCCAGACCAGGATGTAGAATTGCCAGAAACTGTACACAGACACCAGAAAATAAGTATTTCAAAATTAATTTCATCATGAGGTATCTATCTTATTTTATCTAATTTCAAGTATTTCCCTTACAATTCAAATGTATGTGTAAAATATTGGCTTTGGGGTCTCTTTTATGTGCAAACCATTGTTTTAGGACCCCATACACTATTTTATACTATACATTTTGGTGAACCCGCGATAGAAAACTCTTTCTTTTTGGTGTTAGATCATTTACTTTCTTGCCTTAGGGTTAGATTTCTTTTATGCTCTTGCATTTACATTTCAAAAATCCAAAAAAAAATTGCAAAATCTCTTTAAAAATACAAAACCATTTACATTTTCATGCTTTTAGTATTCAACATGTATGATTCTTGTTTTGAGTACTTTGATGAGGCTTTTGTTGTTCAAGATGATAGATACCTTAATGAGGTACATGGAAGTGAGGATGAATTTTTTTTGAATGAGATCTCCATTGATCCTATTCCTATTTCGCCCTCCTTCACAACCTCTTCAAATGACCTTTACAAAGATGAGTTAGGGATTGATGTTAATTCTTATCCTAATATATGTCTTTTCTATGAGCCTACTTTAGAGTATAATTTACCTTCTTTTCCCTCTAGGGATAATGCTTTAGTGAGTTTTGATGATCCTACAATATGCTTTATGGATAGGGATGATAATCCTCCTATTTGGGATGAACCTTTGAGTTTGGATATTGATTACTCTCATCCTCCTATTTGGGATGAACCTTTGAATTTGGATACTGATTACTCTCTTCCTCCTATTTGGGATGAACCTTTGGATTTGGATATTGATTACTCTCTTCCTCCTATTTGGGATGAACCTTTGGATTGGATGTTGATTACTCTCTTCCTCATGAAGCCATTGTGGATAATTCTACTTTTTGGGATGAACCCTTGGATAAATACATTGCTTTATCCCATCCCTGTGAAGAATTTTTGATACAAAAGGATGACATATTCTCTAGAACACACTCCCCTTATGTGAAAGAAGATGACATTATAGATGATTTACCTCCATTTGGGATTCTTTATAGTGATGAGGCATTAGCACACAAAGATAAGAATTCCCTTAATACTCTTCCTCTTAGTGGTGATCTTATGGGAAATCAAGATCCTACCTCACAACCTTCTTACCATAATATTACTTATATCTATTCAAATCCTTTTCCAACTGTGGTTCCAAGAGTTCCTCTAGTTGTATCTTCCATTCATATCACTTCCTACACTTTTACCAGTGTTCCTAATCTTCCTAATCCTAATATTATCCTTCCTAATTTGATTCCTGATTCTCTGTCTGCTATTCCTAGTTCTTCCCACACTTATGTTGAGGTTCAAACTATGGTTCATGATGTAGACGTGAAAAGATTCTTCAAAGTACCTTCTCCATATTATCCAGTCTATAAATATAAGAGAAAAAAAATTTCTCCTTTGAGATTTATTCATAATTTTACCCCTCACTCTGATATAACATAAATCTTTTCTCCTCTGGACTAGGGGGCAAGAGGTATATTTCTTCCTGTCTTCTAGGATGTATTATGTTTATGCTTTGAACTTAATTGGTTATTCTTTCATTTATCTCAATGGTTTGTATTTCATCCATTGCTCTTTTCTATTATTCAAGATATCTTTTCTAGGACATGTGTTCTGCAAAGGTATCCCTTTCCTTTCATCCCTGGGGGGAAAGGTTCTCTATTCTCTCTTTGTCTAGGGAATTGCTTTCCTTAGCTTAGTGGTATTTGTTTATATTGCAATATTATTTCATCATATTGATGGATGTTTTGACTATGGATAACCTTCTTATATGAGAAGTTGTTGTCCTAAGTCATCACTTCTTCTCTATTTTGAAAATTATGTTCTTTATAAACTCTCACCCTTGCTTTGGTGTTAGAGTCATTTCCCTCATTCCAAAGATTCCTCTTCCTCTTGTTTGTAGGGGGCTTGATGATTGAATCTTTATTCCCGCCTTTGAAAGATGATATTTTATCTAAAGCACTCCTCTTTGATGGGGGTCTTGTTGATAAGATCTCTTTCATTTGAGGATCCTTTTCCATGAGTGACATATCCTTTTCATGATTATCTATACTCTTGGATGTAGGGGTCAATATCCCTCACTAAGAATATGGTATACATTGTTGCTAAATAGGATATCTCCTTGCATTGTGAAGTAGGTATCCTCTTTCATCTTTGTTCCCACACTTGGGGGGCAAGGATGCCATCTCCTTCTATCTTTCTGGGATTCACCTCTTTCCTTGGTTAAGCAGTATCTATCTATTATGTGATATCCAATCAAACATGAAAATTTTGGTTTTCATTGAGGATCTATGTCCTTGATAACAACCTCTTTTGTTGTTTGATATTGGGTTTTCGTGGTTGATATATCACTCACCTTAGAAACTGAATAGTGTGCTATCCCTCTTAAGGGTCACTTTTTTTCACTTATTGCATGATATCTCTTTGCATTCGTCCCTTGCATGGCCTCATAGGAGTTGTGACCTTCTTGGCTTGGACTGGGTGTTGTTTGTGGATATTGTCTTGATGTTGAAGAAGGCTTTATCCTTGTTCTTTTCTTTCCTCAACATGTCAAAATAGTATGTTTTTGCCATATTAAGGAGGGGGGCATATATAGGGCCTCCCTTGTACTATAGTTTTTAATTTTTACATGCTAAATCTTGGAAGGTAACACACATAAGTTGCTAAATCTTGAAAAGACACGCATTCATATGCTAAATCTTGGAAGGTAACACACATAAGTTGATAAATCCTGAGGAGATGCACATTTTTCAAATTTTCAATATGTTGAATCTTGGAAGGTAACACACATAAGTTGCTAAATCCTGACAAGACACACATTTATATGCTAAATCTTCTGAGGGTAACACACATAAGTTGCTAAATCCTAAGGAGACACACATTTCATATTCATAATGATACAAGAAAGTGGATCTATGGATATTCTAGAAGCCATTAGAAGATGCATTACAGTTGCAAGCACAATTTATGGGTGAACCTGTTGGGCTCTCCCTCCAGGATGATTCATGGTAAGGTGGGCATCTTACTAGGTGAGGTAATCACTCTTTTCCCTTTCTCTCTTTTCTCTTTGATGCTAGTAGGACTGGATCATCAAGCTATGTCATTTATAGTGTTGTTCTTGTCTTTCTTATGTAAACATTTATGCTTTTATGATAGCTTTCCAAATATGATGTTAGTATAAGAAATGTTTCTTAACAAGGTTTCTTATGCTAGTTGATTTGGGTGTGTTTTAGTACTAACCCCTCTTTTGTGTCCTTTGTTTTTTGTACCCTTGTATGCGTATGTTGAGTTAGAATCCTTAGCCTGGGGGCTTGTGTCCCTAACTAAGTTTCATTCTATCTCATTTCAAATCCACTAGGATCTCTTCTTCTTTCTCCTTTACCAAGATTTTGCATCGAATCCATACTCTTGCTAAAGTGGGGGCTTAATGTATCATCTTAAAATGGAAGCACTTTCATGTTAAGAGAATTTATCCCTCTGAGCGAGTGGTCTGGGTCATGTCAAGCACCTTGAATCGGCTCTTTTCTTGGATCATACTTGTTCTCCTCATTCTGCCTCTATCTATTCCTGATTTTCACTCCAATCTACATTTCCTAGCATTCTGGGTTAGGATCCTAAGGTTTTTGACCATAAGGTCAAAATCGACCTCTATCTTGACCTGGTCAGGATCGACCTCGACCCTGATCTAGTCAGATCCAACCTTGACCTTGACCCTCTATTCAGATTTCAAATTTCCTTGATTTTTGGGTGTTGAGTTTCGGGGATATTTGTTTTCCCGCCTTTGAGTCAGCCATTTCGAGTTTTAGAATGGTAAATCCTCAAATTGCATTTAATCTAAGTATATTTTCTAAAGGTTAGGACCTAATTGGGACTTAATTCTCCAAGGTGGCTCCTCTAGAGGATTGTGCCCTAGTTCACTATAAAAGGAGGCCTTCCTCTCTCATTTTCTCCATCAAGTTTTGTGAGAACATCTCTCAAGCTCTTAAGGTGATCAAGCAAGCATCCATTCATGCATTCAAGTCCTCTTCTCCATCCAAGTTCTCCATTGAAGATGAAGGATTCAAGCATTCAAGCCATTGAAGAGATTTGGCTCAAGCATTCAAGATTCATCATTCAAACCCTAGATCTAGCCATCATGATGGTGTGATCTTCCTTCAAGATCCTTTGTGTATCTTCAAGATCCATTCATTCTTCAAGGTGGATTCCAAGCATACAAGCATGGAGGTTTTGTATTTACTTTCATGGTTTTGATTTACATTTACCATTGTTGTGTTTAAGATTTCATATCAATATACTTGTTTACATTCAAAATATAATTATATATCTATCAAATTGCATAGCTTCATTGTTAGATCTATTTCTACTACCTGCTAGCATTCTTATTTCAATTTCAATATTAAGGATGATTCCAAACCGGGGTTTAACCAAGGCAAACCCCTCAAATAAAAAATAAAAACTCTCTTTTTCTTGCAGGTACAGGTGTGGAATTTTGGATCTGAGAGTAGATTTGGATACCCTTTTCGGTGAACTTTTGGGATCTGCAAACAAAGTCAGAATCAACCTTCAAATAAAGAATGTAGCCTTTGACCTTTTATGAGGGTCAAAGACTACCTGCCATCGGAAAGACAAACGATCTTTGAGTTTTCTTCATCTTAGCATTTCCAGTCTGGATCAGCTTGTAGAATTGCCAGAAACTATACACAGGCACCAGAAAATAAGTATTTCCACACTAATACATTTGGGGTGAAATTACAACGACAATTTGCGACGACAGGGAAATATTAAGCGGTTTTGGCTTTTGTTTTTCAAATATAGCCCGACACCGTCGCAATTGTGACGTTGTCGGGATATAAGTGAAAAAAAAAAAAGGAACGTTGTCATTTGTGTTTTCAACAGCGCCGAGAGAGATTCCCTCCGCGAAATCAAGCGGGTTATCATTTGTGTTTTGAACAAAGCGGGTTGTCATTTGTGTTTTGAACAGCACCGAGAGAGATTCCCTCCGCGAAATCAAGTGGGTTGTCATTTGTGTTTTCAACAGTGCCAAGAGAGATTCCCTCCGCAAAATCATAGCTACAATTTCTGAGTACGTTGGGTTTATTTTTCTTTTGTCATTATTATTTAATCTGGTATTCAGCTGTTAGAGAGCTAAAATACCCAGAAATGAGGACATATCTGTGTTGAATTTATTGTTAGCAACTTTGGTTATTTAGAATGCTTCCCCACAATACTTAATAGGATGCATTTGGTTTTCAAAGCTTTCACTGACTTGGATTCAAGATTCTGAGACTTTCACGTGCCTTGCTTCAGTTGTTTCCGCAAAAAAATTGCGTGCCTTTTGTATGCTTCCACATTTTATATACATGTCCATCAGGGTAGTCACCACCACTATATTTGACAAAAACCCATCTTCAATTACTTTTTGGTGAATTTCCCTACCCTATTCTATGACTGTACCTCTAGTTTTAATGTATAAAAATGACCCAAATTTCAAAGGAAGTATATGATAAATTCCACCTAACACTTCCTAATCCCTGGATAGTGTCTTCTTACACTTTGAAACAAACAATTCCAAAGGGAATTAGCCTCTAGGGCTCTGCAACACCCAAACCCACAATTCTTGGCTCTAAACCCTTCTTAACTAGGGCATTCTCAATCACCCCATTCTACACCCTTCAAATCCAAATTAGTGGATGATTCACCATCTCACAAACATTATACAATGTTCCACATTATAACAATCCAACCTTTCTTGGATAGATCACTCACTGCTATACATTAGCATTCAACTCAAGGTAATTTCCCACAGTTTATCCTGTGATCACACTGTTTTCCACAAAAATTTGCCTATGCAATGTCAGTACTTCATAATAAAAGTTAGTTATTGTCATCCCATGAATATTAGGCCTTCTATGTTACAGCAAAATCAAAGTAAACTCATTCAAAATGGTTTAGAATGGATGAAAGAAATCCTTCTAACTCATGTATGTGTTAGTTCAAACAAATGAGGATAGTCACTCTAAAGACAACATGATAATGTACACTCACAGTAAGTGTACATTATCATGTTGTCTTTAGAGTGACTATGCTCATTTGTTGAAGAAGAAAAGCATTAATGTAGCTGAATAGCAATACATTCAAGTGGCAATTACATAAGGGACAGTCACTGTGAGATGTCCTCATTTGTGACTGTCCTTACAGTGAGTGTACATTATCATGTTGTCTTTAGAGTGACTGTCCTCATTCTGTAAGTGTACCTTATCATGTTGTCTTTACAGTGACTATCCTCCTTCAAGTGGAAATTACACAAGGGACAATCACTGTAAAGACAACATGATAATGTAGAGGAACATTGTCATTTGTGTTTTCAACAGCGCCGAGAGAGATTCCCTCCATGAAATCAAGTGGGTTATCATTTGTGTTTTGAACAAAGCGGGTTGTCATTTGTGTTTTGAACAGCACCGAGAGAGATTCCCTCCGCGAAATCAAGCGGGTTGTCATTTGTGTTTTCAACAGCGCTGAGAGAGATTCCCTCCACAAAATCACAGCTACAATTTCTGAGTACGTTGGGTTTATGTTTCTTTTGTCATTATTATTTAATCTGGTATTCAGCTGTTAGAGAGCTAAAATACCCAGAAATGAGGACATATCTGTGTTGAATTTATTGTTAGCAGCTTTGGTTATTTAGAATGCTTCCCCACAATACTTAATAGGATGCATTTGGTTTTCAAAGCTTTCACTGACTTGGATTCAAGATTCTGAGACTTTCACGTGCCTTGCTTCAGTTGTTTCCGCAAACAAATTGTGTGCCTTTTGTATGCTTCCACATTTTATATACATGTCCATCAGGGTAGTCACCACCACTATATTTGACAAAAATCCATCTTCAATTACTTTTTGGTGAATTTCCCTACCCTGTTCTAAAGATCCCATTTTGGCATATGCTTGAAGAATGCTGGCAAAAGTGGTTGAGTTTGGTTTTATACCTCCCAATTGCATTTGTTTAAAAACCTCCAATGATTTTTAAACAAATGCAATTGGGAGGTATAAAACCAAACTATAACAATCCACCCTTGGTTGGATAGATCACTCACTGCTATACATTAGCATTCAACTCACGGTAATTTCCCACAGTTTATCCTGTGATCACACTGTTTTCCACAAAACTTTGCATATGCAATGTCAGTACTTCATAATACAAGTTATTTATTGTCATCCCATGAATATTAGGCCTTCTATGTTCATGGGATGATCTTCATTATCTCTAAAACTCTACTGCAATGACAAGTCTAGACAAAAGAATGACTGTTTCAGCAGTGACTGGCGCGACAGCAGTCTCAATATAATAGTAAACTCATTCAATAACAAGAATAATTGAATAATCAAACCAAATGATTTGAGACTTAAAAGATCAAGGAACTTGCAGAAATTAAAGTTTATTGCTCGCTGTTTCCTTCACCAGTCCATACACCCGCGCAACAGCAAATTCAAAGTAAACTCATTCAAAACGGTTTAGAATGGATGAAAGAAATCCTTCTAACTCATGTATGTGTTAGTTCAAACAAACTAAGACTTCCAAGATAAATGGAGTTGCAAAAACTAAGAGTTTTATATTTCTTACTGTTGCAGTCCGTATATATCTCCCTTCTTTGTCGTAACAGAGATATATATAAGATTCTTTATAACTTCTCAAAAACTAATCCAACCAATTTTCATCGGTTGGAGCTTAGTTTGAGCCTAACTAAATCCTAAATACTAACTCCCTCCATTGTTAGCTAACCGTTGGATTTTGAAAATTCAAAAATTCCAACTTATAATTAATTGAATTATTTTAATCCAAAGACCACTAAACTCACTAACTTTGATCTCTTATGATTATTAAACTTTCCAAAAGACTTAAACTTCCGCACTAGTCTATTCTAGATTCTTAGAACATTATTGAACTTTGGACAATCTTAGTCCATTGTAAACAAGCTTTTAGTCCTAATAAGGACATCATTACAAACTCATTGAAGTATTGCATTATTTTAATAACATTAAAGGTGCTAAGATCCTCCAATTGACCTGTTGACCTTTTTTATGTATTCCATCCCTCTGATTTGTCCTGAAAGTCTGTATAATCTCCGTCTCCAAATTGGTTGTGTGAGGTGCTCCGGCACCAGTTCGCCAATGGAATAGAAGTTGTTCTTCCTATATCAATGGAAATCCTAGCTCTACAACTTCTAACATTAATTGAAGTAGAGGAAGATGGTGCGATGAATGTCATATTAGTAAAATTGTTGAATCTACAAGAAGCTTATGAGAATGCTTATAATGCCTTGACACATCACCAAAGAATAGTATAATGTGGGTTTGACAAGAGGTATGCAATCCCCCTCTTAAGAAAAATGATATGATTTTGAAGTACAATGAAAGAGCAGCCAATCCAAGTCAATATACAAAGTTTGATGCCTTATGGGAGGGTCCTTTTTATATTTCTCGCTACAAAGAAAATTATGTTTTTGAGTTGGAAAACATGGAAGGTAATCCTTTTGAGATATTGATAAATAGGATCCATCTTAAACATTTCTATTAATAGTTTATCCTTCCTTCTTGTACATAGTAGGTTATTTATGCTTTAAGCTCAATAAGTATCATGAGGTACATTTTCTTTGTTGTTAGTCTCTAGTTTTCTTAAGGTTTGAGCCCATGTTTTACCCCATGCATAGCATTTTTTGTTGTCCAACACATTTTAAAATGATCACCCCCCTATTATTGTATCACTTCCTCCTTGTTCCTCATTCAAGTGGCAATTACACAAGGGACAGTCACTGTGAGATGTCCTCATTTGTGACAAGGACAGTCACACATGAGGACATCTCACAGTGACTATCCCTTGTGTAATTGCCACTTGAATGTATTGCTATTCAACCACATTTATGGGCCCGTTTGGACCACGACACACAGTAGCATCTACAGAGAAGAATATCCCAGGTGTAACAAGTTGTAAGAATATACCAACAGTTCTAAGAAGTTCCCTAGCACGTAGTAGCATCTACAAAGAAGAATATACAACATGAGGGCAGCCACTGTAAAGACAACGTGATAATGTACACTCATTGTATGTGTACATTATCATGTTGTCTTTACAGTGACTGACCTCATTCAAGTGGCAATTACACAAGGGACAGTCATTGTGAGATGTCCTCATTTGTGACAAGGACAGTCACACATGAGGATATCTCACAGTGACTGTCCCTTGTGTAATTGCCACTTGAATGTATTGCTATTCAACCACATTTATGGGCCTGTTTGGACCACGGCACACAGTAGCATCTACAGAGAAGAATATCCTAGGTGTAACAAGTTGTAAGAATATACCAACAGTTCTAAGAAGTTCCCTAGCACATAGTAGCATCTTCTAATTGTCTATACCACTTCACAAGGTATTGTTTGCACACATTGTTTTTGGTTCTTTTGATGACCCTTGTTTTGAAATTGCTATTAGGCCTTGTAGCTTATATGTTTTGATTGCTGGAGAGCTTCTAAAGCTAAGCAAGAAGACCATTGTACGAGTTATAGCCGCGCGCTCAGGTTTGAAAATTGTATATTTTTTAATGTAATGTATATTTTAACTAGACTTTTAGCTTATTTTTGCTGTATATTTTAATCTAAAGGGAAGAATGGATGTGAACTTGAAAGAATTTTGTACTTAGTTCTTATGGAGAGAATAGTAGTAGTTTACAGTCTAATATCAAATAGAGTTTTCCAATTACAGAAAGTTAATGAATTCTAATAGCTTATATGTTTTGATTGCTGGAGAGCTTCTAGAGCTAAGCAAGAAGACCATTGCATGAGTTATAGCCGCGCGCTCAAGTTTGAAAATTGTATATATTTTAATCTAATGTATATTTTAATCCTTTTGCCATGTCATGTAATATGTCTTGCCTTGTAGCTTATATGTTTTGAAATTGCTGTTAGGCCTTGTAGCTTATATGTTTTGATTGCTAGAGAGCTTCTAGAGCTAAGCAAGAAGACCATTGCACTAGTCGTAGCCGCGCGCACAGGTATGAAAATTATATATTTTTTAATCTAATGTATATTTTAACTAGACTTTTAAAATATTAAAAGATTTAACTAGGTCTAAGAAGATTTGTGTACTTTTGACAATTTTGCTTAGTCACTGAAAGTTGTAGACCGAAGTTTTCATAGCCCAATTTTTGCTTCCTGCGAAGAACGATCATGTCAGATAATATAAGTGAAGAACAAAATAGGGAGACAATCGCTAGATTGTGGTCTAACTTGAAAAGAAAAGGTGATGAAAAATGTTATTGTCCTTGCAAAATTTGTAAGGGCTTAAACCGTAGAAGACTGCTAATCAAAACAGTTAAGAGACATTGTAGGGAGAATGGTCACATTGAAGGGGGGCATGACTATCATCCACTGGTAAGTTGTTCATTATATCATTTTAACAATTTATATACATATGAAATCACTTGATGATGAGTTGAAGATCATGGTTTATTTATGTTAATCAATTTTATATAGGTTGATCTCCCCAGGGAAGTACATGATATGGAGGAACATGGGGGTGCGAATATCCAAGGTGAAGATAATGATCCCATGGAAGATGATGATCATGCACCAGAAAACACAATTGAAGATGATGGTATAAATACATTGATCCATCACACATTTAGTCCAAGCGGATCTGATCATGATGATGATGATAGCCTCGATGTACCTCTACTTGAGAAGGCATACGAGCCCCTATACAAAGACTCCCAAAAAACTCTTCTCTTTGCTGTATTTTTGTTGTTGAACTTGAAGGTTATGAATGGTTTATCCAACATAACAATGTCACGTATGTTAAGGTATGTCATATATGTCTTTATAGTTAACAAAGGGTGAATAATGTACCACTAATATTGTTTATATTAACAATTTATATTTTTTGCTGTAGATTGATAGGTGAGTTTTTGTTACCACCATCAAATATTCTACCTCACTCATATCGAGAATTATCTGCTATTATGAAAGATATTGGAATGGAGTATCAAGCAATACATGCTTGTCCCAATGATCATATTATATATTATAAAGAACATGAATTTGCAACACAATGCCCTGTATGTCATACGAGTAGATATCGAACAGATCGAATAACAAAAAAGGTGCCTCACAAGGTTCTTCGTTACATCCCCATTATTCCACGGATGCAACAATTATTCAGGTGTACTAGCTTGGCACAATTTATGGATTACCATGCACGCAATAGAAGTCGAGATGACATTATTCGAATCCCTGCGGATGGTTCGGCATTTATGCTCATAGAGGAAAAGTGGCAACACTTCAAAGAACCTCGTAATCTCAAGATTTCATTGGCAGCGGATGGTGTCAATCCATTTGGAGAGATGAGATCTATTTTCTCGGTGTGGCCTATTTTTGTTATCAACAATAACATTTATTCGTGGATGTCAATAAAGAGGGAGCACATTATGTTGGCAATGATTGTTCCAGGTATTTTATCATTTGATAGTTATTAATTTACATGTACTTACAAATCTTACAGTAAAATGGTCACAATAATTATGTAATGTTATTGTTCATTCAAGTAGGTAAATATCAAGTTAAAGATATGAATGTATATATTGAGCCTCTTATTGATGAGTTGGTGGAGTTATGGAATGGTGTCACTATGTATGACGTGTCTAGACCAATAGGACAAAGACAATTTCAATTCCATGCAATACTTGTATGGACAATACATGATGCCCCAGGGCTAACACATTTTTGTGGTATGTTATAGTGAATTCAAGTTGCACATGATAATTCTAATTATAAAAATCAACATATTTAATAATCTAATTATATCATTATCTTGTAGGTCTTCAAACAAAGGGAAAATTTGCATGTCCAGTTTGTGGTCCAAAGATGAAATCTCGTCATTCAAAAAGTTTAGGAAAGCAGGTGTTTGATGAGTACAGACACTTCCTCCACAGGAATCATAAGTATCGAAGTATGGAAAAACATCTTTTCAATGGGAAAGAAGAGACTACATCAAAGCCACGAAGAATGACACCTCGCCTATGGAAG
This sequence comes from Chamaecyparis obtusa, assembly GCA_027943335.1. Lineage (NCBI taxonomy): Eukaryota > Viridiplantae > Streptophyta > Pinopsida > Cupressales > Cupressaceae > Chamaecyparis > Chamaecyparis obtusa. The sequence goes on along the minus strand of BSBK01000682.1, from coordinate 1,736,792 downwards.
TTGGAATATAATAGAATTAATCGTCGAGGTAATGTCGTTCCACCTAATGGTTTATGTTTGTAATTTATATATTTCTATTGTGATTTTTGTTTACTAATTATGTAATTGATGATCGTGAAGGTCGTCAAGGCACTACTGACAACCTTCCAAAGGGACTAAAAAGCTATCCCAGACAATTTAGTAGGTTGCCCTACTACGAGGACCTACAAATTGTGCATTTGTTTGATCCTATGCATATTGGAAAGAATATAACAGAGACATTGTGGAAAATACTGGATGGAAGGCGTGACAAAGAAAAAATTGTCAAAATTTATAATGACATTCATGAATCCAATCATGCACTGAAGAATTTCATTCACTCAAATAGCAATAGAGATCAGATTAATATAAGTGCCCTTCCTTGGTTATTAACGGAGCAGCAAAGTGATGCCATAAAAGAAGTCATACGAAAAATTTGATTTCCCACAGGATTTGCTGCGAACATAAGCAATCTCATATCAAAGAAAAGTGAATTTGGGCCAGGGCTCAAAACGCATGATTGGCATACTTTCATCAAGGTAAGTTATGTTCTTCTGTATTTATAATATATTCATAAACTACGTGTACTATTCATTATGTTATGTTAGAAAATAATGAAATGATTGGTTTATAATTACTGCAGTACGTGCTACCTCTATCTCTCCCAGAGCACTTCAACAATAACATCAAAAAAGTGATATATGATCTTGGAAAATACATGAGGTAAGTAGTAATATTTGTTCAATTTGTTGTATATATTTATTATATTCATGATTTGTTTTTCTTGCTATGTAATCTATTGTATATTATTTTGTAAAGTCTCGTATTTATATATTTTTTGTGACTTGAATCTCTTAATGTAGGTGGTTGTCATCTAAAGAAATCCATAAAGAAGATATAAACTATTGGAAGAGAAGAATTCCTCATTTACTGTGTGAAATGCAAAAGTGTCTACCTCCAACTTTTTTCAATGCACAAGAACACTACCTCATACACCAAGTTGAGGAGATTGAATTGTGTGGACCTGCACACACTAGGTCAATGTGGATGGTTGAGAGGCACTTGAAATCTTTGAAGGCTTTGGTTCGACAAAGAGCACATCCTGAGGGTTCTATGGTAGAGGGATACATGGTATACCAGACTATGGTGTACATTACTGAATATCTTCCTAAGTTTGCTTCAAATATCCATGTAGATTGCATTTGGGATCTCGACCCTTTTAAAAAATTCAAAGGGGAGTACTTGATGGGGAAAGGTAGATTGAGGAAAGTGACAGGTAATAAATTATAAGATGTTATTGTAATAAATTATTTCTTAATCTTCAAAATAAATCGGTTGTAAGTCATCTATTTTTTTTTTGTACAGTTGCTCGAGAGTGGGATGCACTACATTTGTATATTGCAAACAATCTTGATTGGATGACGGTATGGATTGAACGATGTCAACATTCTGGTCACACATTAACATGGGAAGGTGTATCTTCATTGGTCAAAGAAGCTCATCGTAATGGAGATTCTAATGTTACGCAAAGGGAAATAGATTTAGCATATGGTTTAAGAGATTTTTAGGTACGTACAAAATTATTAATCACCCGTATGTTTATCAACTCACGATATAATAATTTTGACATCTTTCACATATTATTGCAGGTTAAACACCACAAGGGTATGTTCTGTAATGGTCAAAAATTTTGCGTCAAAGTGTTGGATGACACAAAGAAAACTTGTGATTCTGGAATAACTGCAGTCTTTCAAGTGACTAATATTTCATCTAGAAATGACTTAGATCCTCAAGAGTCTAAAAATAAATACTATGGCATTTTGGATGATATACTTAAGTGCGACTTTAGTTCCTTCAAATTAGTACTCTTCGTTGTCAAATGGTACAGGCTACGACTTAATCCAAATGATCCTAATAGAACTGTTATTGAACATGATAATGGATTTACAATGGTTAATACAAGGTCGTTTGAGCCAGTTGGGGATGAGCCCTATGTTCTTCCAAGCCAATGTGAGCAGGTATTTTACTCAGAGGTTTCACATAAACTGGGTTGGTCATTTGTTGTTAGACATGAACCGAGAGGAAGGCCGATAAAGTATAATGCGATGGAAGAAGAAGATACCGAAGAAGTAGAAGATGATGTAGATGATGATCACGATCGACAATTATTGGATGATGTTCCTGAGACAAATTTTCATGAAGAAGAAGAAGAAGATGATGACGATGATGCTTCTACTGATGATGATGATGAAGATGATGTTGATGTTGATGATGATGATGTTGATGATGACGACAACGATGACAATGACGATGACGATGACGATGATGATGACGACGATGATGAGGATGATGATGATGATGATGATGATGATGATGATGATGAGGATGATGATGATGAAATTTAAAGGTATGCCATCAATCCTTAATGTATTTAATATTCATTTCTTGATAGAAATATATTTGTCTTAAATGGTTACATAGTTTATTCATTATCTATTTAAAAGCTACAAGTTTCAACTACAAATAGAATACTGCTAATATAAATTAACTATTAATCTAAATTAATTAAATAAAACTATTTAAAACACATATTGATGCATGAATGTATTGAGCCTTATTTTCTTTCAGGTCAAAAGCATTTGTAAGTGTTCTCACAACACCAACCAAGCATCTTCATAAGATCACTCTCCTTGATCCAAGCCAACTCCATAACCTATCAGAGTGCACACCAAATCCTTATGCCACCTTAGCATTCTACATCTTTGGAATAATCCCAATGTCCCTCAATCCATCCAATGGATTCATCCAAGCAATCTAATCAACAAACTATCAAATGCTCACAATGCCTCAATAGGCTCCAAACTTGACTTCACCTTAACTAGGTGTTTCCTCCACCTCCACCACACACATCAAACAACTTCAAATAGCATGTCCCCAAGGTTACTAAGCCCTCAACTCATCAGCTGATACAAAAACCCAGTTTTAGCCCTTCAGTAGGCCTACTTCCCTAGCAGGCTTATAATGTGAGCCTGATTTAAGTGTTATAATGTGTACGTTTTAATGTTTTTAATTTTTATGTGATGCTTATGATGGATGTGATTATGATTATGATGTGATTATGCTCACGATAATTGAATTACATTTTCAAGAAATTGAACCCCTTTCAAGAGCATCCCGCACAGTCTCATGGATCGACAGGTATAAGTCAATACACCTTATAGAAAGTCTATTTAATACACTTATCAATAGTAAGATTGATGTCTTCTAAGATCTCTCCCATTTGCAGGTACCAGCAAATAGGTATTTGTCAGAAGTGTCTTCCTCGAGTGAGGGAAATATAGGAATAGAAGAGGAAAGTGAGACATGCAGTTTATCTAGAATAGGGAAATTAACTAGAGGTCAAAGGACTAGAAGGAAATCGTGTATTCATCTGTGCGATAAAATCAATATGTGCAGGGGAAGAGCTGCTTATTGATTACAATTTGAACCGCATAGATACAAACGAGGCTACTATCATGGGGGTGGTACATACTATTAAACCAACTTCTAATCAATGACTCCAACATACCATTTAGTTATTAAATTTTTGGCTAATATTTTTATACTTGATCTTTGACACAGGGGCACAATATGGAGCAACTGCCCAAAGGTGATGGTGATGATATTCCTAGCTCATCTACACATGAGCAAGTAAAACTCATTGTAATTGTGCAAACTAGATAGAAGCAAAATGTTATTTTTTTTAATGTTATTTTCTTCATTATTTTGGAGTAATTTTGATAATACTAATACTATTGTTGTCACAGAGGGCCGGTGGTCGGAGAGAGGGAAAGCAACCTGCAGTCCCTCAGGAGTCCCCCCTTGTGGACCCTTTTTTTATTGATTTAGCAGAGACCGATGACCCGATCGGTTCCATTAAAAAGCTGCTAAAGAAAATTGGGAAAGAACTTCTACGTTTCGTATCCATACATCCTCAGACTCAGGAAATAAAAGACAGGGCAGCTGAGTTGTTGCGCACTTCTGAAAACTTTAAAGTAAGTATTAATGAAATTTTTAATTATTACAAGAGTTCAATAATGGTTTTTATGTTATGCTCTTTTATGACATTAATTAAAATATGGATGCATTGTCTTTACAGAGTTATTTGCGTAATTTTGAACCCCATTCCCATGATGAGGCCGGTACTGCAAGTGGTTCAGGTAGATCACATGTTCCATTCCCCACTTGTGTTTTCCACTGAATATATATAGGAATGATCATAATCATTGACAATACATGCTCGAACAATCTTTTTTTTTAATGCTCTAACAATCTTGTCCATGCTAGTCCACGCGTTCTATATTTATGCATGCTCTAACAATTTTATTCTTCAGCTCCTTTCCATGATGATATGACAACACCGCCACCATCTAGGATAGCCACAAATGTCTTGCCGACTGCCATGTCAACAACACATAGCCTAAATGCACCAACTGTTGCACCATCTACTGGTACACAAATCCCTCTTTTTCTCTCTTTTGTTATGTGTTTAAGTGTTATGTGTTTACGATGTAGATCCCTTGATTGTGTTTGTGCCATGGGTGCTCTGCACCAATTTATTTCCCTTGAAGTATTATTTCTTGGAGGCATTTGATAATGGTTTTCATTTTTTGCAATAGGAGATGGAACAAGTCCCGATGCAGTATCATTTCCTGGATGTTCCCATGTTCCTAGTACAGGAACGGTGAAGGATTGCGTATTGATCATCAGCGACGATGAAGGCATTCCCTTAAAAGTAGCCAAAGTTCTAGGTACTTTAAAGTTATTATTATTCTATAGTGATATAATAGTAATTTAGTTTTTGATCACTCTTCATCGACTAATGATCCCATGATTATTTTGTAGGGAATGATATTTTTTGGCGAAAACTTGGTGACGAGTGTTTGTGGATATTCGGGCCCACCCTACGTACATGGTGGAACATCATATCCTAACTAAAACCCCAAACCACTATTTTGATTTCATATCATTGCTAGAATAGTTTTCCTTTTCATCAATTTCTTGAACTATATTAAAGGTAGCTTCTCTTCATTTATGAGTCTAACATGTTTTTTCTTACTTAAAAGGTGGAATAACCAAGATAAAAAGTTGAAGGATGATCTTGTACATAGTATGACCTAGCTTTTTGGACCTTGTGCATTCGAGAGAAACAAGCTCCTTGAAAGAGCTGGTTTATGTTTGAAGTATATTAGGGACCAGTACAGGAAATATTTAGAGGTTAACCCTAGGCACGAGCGTCCGCCTTGTGTTCTTGAGGCTGAGTGGCAGGCTTTGATTTTGGATGGAAAGTATAAAGCCGACATGAAAAAAGGAATTACGCCAGTAGAGAGTAGAGCAAGGTATGTGATACTTTTGAGAATGTAATTATGTACTAATTAACCTCTAAATTTTTCCTGTACTGGTTTCTAACATATTTCAAACTTTTCATAGATTGCCTGACACATCAAAGGCAACAAAGGAAAGATTAGAAAAGCATGGGACACACAAGCTCGGCTCTGGTGGTTTTTCCAAACTTCAAGCACGAGTTGTAAGTATTAGTAAATGAAAACTTGTATCAATTTTTTTTTATATTGCAAGGAAATTTTTTTTGATCAAACAATGCAAGTAAAATTCACCATACCAAGAAAAAATGTAGGGGTCAGAGTTCAATAGATGCCTCACAGAAGAGGACAGGAGAATTGGCTTCCAACAAGGCTATAGAGTCGTGGCTGAACGGCTACGAGCTGAAATCAGTGTGCAAGGTTCAAATAATGATGCATCTGAGCCACAGGTAAATAAGCTAAATGAAATTTATTTCAAATTGAATACTTTACCAATTAGTCTATTTGATGTTAAGTTCTAATATAAAGTGAGTATATCTATTTTAAGAAAGCAATGATAACAATGTGTAGGATATTGGAATGCAGCCTGACAATCCTTCTACACAATCTATGCATAATGAAGGTTCGCATGATGTGCATCCTAGTGGTGGAGGTATACATTTGCTATTAAAATTTTTATATGTAATTACAATTGGTGTTTGGATTAATGTAACATTTTGTATAGCAACTGTAGAGGATCGAGGGGTCGGTGCTCATGAGCATGTTGAGGTTGAGTCTAGACAAAATGATGTGGCCAGATCAGGTAATTAAAGAGCGCCACAGTTATGTTCTTTAAAATAATTAAATACTTGTAACAATTATAATTAAATATTTTAAATTTAACTCTTTTATTTGTTATTGTAGAGGACCCCCCTTTGCAGCAGCATAGGAATTTGAGATCATCAAGAATAGAGAACAAAACAACTGATGAGGGGGGTATTGATGATAACACTGATGCTCCTCTTAGAGCTTACATAGAAAAAAAAATTAGAAAGAGAAAAAAGAAATGATTGTCATCTAAATACCTTAATTGATAATGACTGAATTTTATGTCTCAATGAATTTAATTATGTGCTAATGAATGTTCATGAATTATGTGTTTATTTTCATATTGATGAATGTTGCGTGTTAACGAATCTAATGTGTTAATGAATGTTATCATGTGATATTGATTGAATGTTACATTTTATTAATAATTGAAAGAATGAATGAATGTTAGATGTTAATGGGGAATGTAGAGTGATGTTAGGGGGAGGGGGGTGGGGCCAAATGAGCTTCCACCTTCACGTGGTTGGCCCTGTTTAGTAGAGAATATTAAACTATATTCTCGAAACAAAGTGAAGCTCAATAAGATACTAAATGAGTCAAAATGGTTATCAAGGTCCTCTATCCATAAGATACTTGTAGTCAAAATGGTTATTAATAAGATACTTGTAGTCAAAATGGTTATCTAGGTCCTCTATCCATTCCATAAGTTCTTCACCATTCAAACTTCCTCCATAACAAGGAATGTGCTCTAGGTTAGTCATGAAGCCTAGCATGGACTCTCTGTCAGATAGAGCCACTATTTCAGAGCCTTTTCTGTGCATTTCCTTCAAGCACTGTATAGTGTACGGATGTGAAAGGGAGGGAAGACTAGTGTGGAAGTTAGAGTATTTATATCTTATGCTTTGAGAGTTTATTTGGTAGATTCAAGACACCTTATATCAAAGTTATTCCTTTTTCTTATCTGTTGTTCTGTCAAACCCTCATTTTTTGGGTTATTGCATTCAAATGGCCTTAACTTGCAAATAAACCATAGGATATCCTCTGGTCTTTGTAAAATGCAAGTTAAGGGGGTTTATTTTCATATTTTAAAAGCTTTGGAACAGGATACTAAGCCAGAGAATTTCGAGAGCAAGCCCTAGGTCAAGAATCTCAATGTTCTTGACTAGGAGTTGATGGATTATGCAAGATCAGAGGGTAGCAGCAAGTAAAGGACCTCAAACCTTGTTGAATCTAGATCTTTAGAGCATGGTGGACATCTTCAAACTCTGATCTTGGTTTCATGCACCCATTTTCAATGCCTTGTTTTGGAACCCACACCCAAAGGCATGCATTAGGTCTGCGGACTCAATAAGGACATTGATATGCTGGAGTGGAGTCAGGGTCTGGGAGTTGGAGGATTGTTAGAACATCAAAAAGGGTACTCAAAAAACATATAAGTTCATAAGGTCCTTTGTCAAATTGAAGAGTTATTGCTGCAGAACAGGTTTTGGAGACCTACTAGAGTCACTAGGTCTATTTGTGATTTTGATGTCTTGGGTTGTTTGGAACACAACCAATGCATGATTCTGCATGTTTTAGGGAATCTTAAGAGTTTTCAAATGTTTGATTGGGTTGGAAAATCCTAGGATCAATAAAGTCTCTTTTGGTATAAAATCAGGGAACTTGTCCCTAAAAGGAAATTTGGTCTTGGTTGGGATTGAGTCAATAAGGTGTTAGAAGTATCTTGAAACCTTTGAAGTCCCTCTAGTACAAAGATTTTAAACTGGTTTGATAGAATCAGAGGCTAAATTGCTTAGGTGTAACATTTTGGTGTCTTGAAGTGGGTTGGGGCTTAAGACCAAGTTTCTTGCTGACCACTCTGCATCACATTGTCTTGCATGAAATTAGTCATTCTGTATACACTGGTCTAGTGTTGTCAATAGACCCAAATAGTTCAAAGATAATCGAACCAATCAGATGTTTTATGGGGTGCATTTTTGTGTTAGGTAGAAAGGATTCTTCATACAGGTGAAAGTCTCGAACCTTTCCCCACTCCCAAAAAAATATCACTTGTACTGTTATGAGCAGTCATGAGGACTAGACAGATACATTATAATATATGTAATTGCCACTTGAATGTATTGCTATTCAACCACATTTATGGGCCTGTTTGGACCACGGCACATAGTAGCATCTACAGAGAAGAATATCCCAGGTGTAACAAGCTCTAAGAATATACCAATAGTTCTAAGAAGTTCCCTAGCACACAGTAGCATCTACAGAGAAGAATATACAACATGAGGGCAATCACTGTAAAGACAACATGATAATGTACACTCATTGTATGTGTACATTATCATGTTGTCTTTACAGTGACTGTCCTCATTCAAGTGGCAATTACACAAGGGACAGTCACTGTGAGATGTCCTCATTTGTGACAAGGACAGTCACACATGAGGACATCTCACAGTCACTGTCCCTTGTGTAATTTCCACTTGAATGTATTGTTATTCAACCACATTTATGGGCCCGTTTGGACCATGACACAGTATCATCTACAGAGAAGAAGTTTGGTATGCAATGGTCTTGAAACCTCCTGAGAAATTCTTGGTATGCATTTGTGTGGTGCAAAAGCTTCGTTGAAAGAGAAAAAGAAGAAAAGAATAGAAATGATTTTTTTTCTTTTTATGTCATATACTGTAACCAGCTACTTATAACTTGCAAAAATTATTATAACCATTTGAAATTGAAACTTAGTTTAATGTGAAACTGAGAACTGCTTTATTAGAGCTTTCTGTGATTTAGATTCAGACATCAAGAACATTGTTTGCCTAATATTGTGATTAATGTTTATTTATTAATATCTCATACTGACAAACAATTGATAATTGTAGGGAAAACGTCATTGGGGGTCTTTGAGGATCCACCAGAAGCCAAGGAGAAAATGTATTCAAATGCTAAAGATGGTGTAACAGTCCTTACAGCTGTTGAACCTTGCTGTGTAGATCATCTCCGATTCTCCAAGTTCAACAGTACTGTGGTATTCCTTTGGATACTTCTAATGGTAAATTTCAGACATCAAGTTCTTTTCGTATGAAACTACTACATTTGTAATCTGTAGTTTTAAACTTTTAGTTTATAAATGTTCATCAGCTTTAGTTCATATGCTTCCATTTCAAGTATGTTTAATGAAGTTACCTTTATCACAGGATGAAAGTGAGCAGTCAGCATACTGGTACGGAGCTGGCAGCATTGATACGGTGACTAGGGCATCGTTTAATGGTGGTATTGTGTTTTCCCATGTTTAGGGCATCGGCCTTTTGAAGCATTGCCTTCATCTTTCTTAAGTCTGAGTTTTAAGTTTGTTTATTTCCATCCTAACTTGCTTTTCCCTCTTCGGTTTTGCAGTACTGTGAAGGTAGTCGCAAGTTAGGGCTGTTTCATTGCATACCTGAAACAATGAAGATGTTACGGTCCACAAAATGTTTGTGCTTGAAAGATGAACAAATAAAATTAAACTTCTAAATAACCAAAGCCGCTAACAATAAATTCAACACAGATATGTCCTCATTTCTGGGTATTTTAGCTATGTAATAGCTGAATACCAGATTACATAATAATGACAAAAGAAAAATAATCCCAACGTACTCAGAAATTGTAGCTGTGATTTCGCGGAGGGAATCTCTCTCGGTGCTGTTGAAAATACAAATGACAACGTTTCTCTACATTATCATGTTGTCTTTACAGTGACTGTCCCTTGTGTAATTGCCACTTGAAGGAGGACAGTCACTGTAAAGACAACATGATAATGTACACTTACAGAATGAGGACAGTCACTCTAAAGACAACATGATAATGTACACTCACTGTAAGGATAGTCACAAATGAGGACATCTCACAGTGACTGTCCCTTGTGTAATTGCCACTTGAATGTATTGCTATTCAGCCACATTAATGCTTTTCTTCTTCAACAAATGAGCATAGTCACTCTAAAGACAACATGATAATGTAAACTTATTGTGAGTGTACATTATCATGTTGTCTTTAGAGTGACTATCCTCATTTGTTTGAACTAACACATACATGAGTTAGAAGGATTTCTTTCATCCATTCTAAACCGTTTTGAATGAGTTTACTTTGATTTTGCTGTAACATAGAAGGCCTAATATTCATGGGATGACAATAACTAACTTGTATTATGAAGTACTGACATTGCATAGGCAAATTTTTGTGGAAAACAGTGTGATCACAGGATAAACTGTGGGAAATTACCTTGAGTTGAATGCTAATGTATAGCAGTGAGTGATCTATCCAAGAAAGGGTGGATTGTTATAATGTGGAACATTGTATAATGTTTGTGAGATGGTGAATCATCCACTAATTTGGATTTGAAGGGTGTAGAATTGGGTGATTGAGAATGCCCTAGTTAAGAAGGGTTTAGAGCCAAGAATTGTGGGTTTGGGTGTTGCAGAGCCCTAGAGGCTAATTCCCTTTGGAATTGTTTGTTTCAAAGTGTAAGAAGACACTGTCCAGGGATTAGGAAGTGTTAGGTGGAATTTATCATATACTTCCTTTGAAATTTGGGTCATTTTTATACATTAAAACCAGAGGTACAGTCATAGAACAGGGTAGGGAAATTCACCAAAAAGTAATTGAAGATGGGTTTTTGTCAAATATAGTGGTGGTGACTACCCTGATGGACATGTATATAAAATGTGGAAGCATACAAAAGGCACGCGATTTGTTTGCGGAAATAACTGAAGCAAGGCACGTGAAAGTCTCAGAATCTTGAATCCAAGTCAGTGAAAGCTTTGAAAACCAAATGCATCCTATTAAGTATTGTGGGGAAGCATTCTAAATAACCAAAGCCGCTAACAATAAATTCAACAATGATATGTCCTCATTTCTGGGTATTTTAGCTCTCTAACAGCTGAATACCAGATTACATAATAATGACAAAAGAAAAATAAACCCAACGTACTCAGAAATTGTAGCTGTGATTTCGCGGAGGGAATCTCTCTCGACGCTGTTGAAAATACAAATGACAACGTTTCTCTACATTATCATGTTGTCTTTACAGTGACTGTCCCTTGTGTAATTGCCACTTGAAGGAGGACAGTCACTGTAAAGACAACATGATAATGTACACTTACAGAATGAGGACAGTCACTCTAAAGACAACATGATAATGTACACTCACTGTAAGGATAGTCACAAATGAGGACATCTCACAGTGACTGTCCCTTGTGTAATTGCCACTTGAATGTATTGCTATTCAGCCACATTAATGCTTTTCTTCTTCAACAAATGAGCATAGTCACTCTAAAGACAACATGATAATGTAAACTTATTGTGAGTGTACATTATCATGTTGTCTTTAGAGTGACTATCCTCATTTGTTTGAACTAACACATACATGAGTTAGAAGGATTTCTTTCATCCATTCTAAACCATTTTGAATGAGTTTACTTTGATTTTGCTGTAACATAGAAGGCCTAATATTCATGGGATGACAATAACTAACTTGTATTATGAAGTACTGACATTGCATAGGCAAAGTTTTGTGGAAAACAGTGTGATCACAGGATAAACTGTGGGAAATTACCTTGAGTTGAATGCTAATGTATAGCAGTGAGTGATCTATCCAAGCAAGGGTGGATTGTTATAATGTGGAACATTGTATAATGTTTGTGAGATAGTGAATCATCCACTAATTTGGATTTGAAGGGTGTAGAATTGGGTGATTGAGAATGCCCTAGTTAAGAAGGGTTTAGAGCCAAGAATTGTGGGTTTGGGTGTTGCAGAGCCCTAGAGGCTAATTCCCTTTGGAATTGTTTGTTTCAAAGTGTAAGAAGACACTGTCCAGGGATTAGGAAGTGTTAGGTGGAATTTATCATATACTTCCTTTGAAATTTGGGTCATTTTTATACATTAAAACCAGAGGTACAGTCATAGAACAGGGTAGGGAAATTCACCAAAAAGTAATTGAAGATGGGTTTTTGTCAAATGTAGTTGTGGTGACTACCCTGATGGACATGTATATAAAATGTGGAAGCATACAAAAGGCATGCGATTTGTTTGCAGAAACAACTGAAGCAAGGCACGTGAAAGTCTCAGAATCTTGAATCCAAGTCAGTGAAAGCTTTGAAAACCAAATGCATCCTATTAAGTATTTTGGGGAAGCATTCTAAGTAACCAAAGCCGCTAACAATAAATTCAACACAGATATGTCCTCATTTCTGGGTATTTTAGCTCTCTAACAGCTGAATACCAGATTACATAATAATGACAAAAGAAAAATAAACCCAACGTACTCAGAAATTGTAGCTGTGATTTCACAGAGGGAACCTCTCTCAGCGCTATTGAAAATACAAATGACAATGTTTCTCTACATTATCATGTTGTCTTTACAGTGACTGTCCCTTGTGTAATTGCCACTTGAAGGAGGACAGTCACTGTAAAGACAACATGATAATGTACACTTACAGAATGAGGACAGTCACTCTAAAGACAACATGATAATGTACACTCACTGTAAGGATAGTCACAAATGAGGACATCTCACAGTGACTGTCCCTTGTGTGATTGCCACTTGAATGTATTGCTATTCAGCCACATTAATGCTTTTCTTCTTCAACAAATGAGGATAGTCACTCTAAAGACAACATGATGATGTACACTCACTGTGAGTGTACATTATCATGTTGTCTTTAGAGTGACTATCCTCATTTGTTGAAGAAGAAAAGCATTAATGTGGCTGAATAGGAATACATTCAAGTGGCAATCACACAAGGGAGAGTCACTGTGAGATGTCCTCATTTGTGACTGTCCTTACAGTGAGTGTACATTATCATGTTGTCTTTAGAGTGACTGTCCTCATTTGTTGAAGGAAAAAAGCATTAATGTGGCTAAATAGCAATACATTCAAGTGGCAATCACACAAGGGAAAGTCACTGTGAGATGTCCTCATTTGTGACTGTCCTTACAATGAGTGTACATTATCATGTTGTCTTTAGAGTGACTGTCCTCATTTGTTGAAGGAAAAAAGCATTAATGTGGCTGAATAGCAATACATTCAAGTGGCAATCACACAAGGGACAGTCACTGTGAGATGTCCTCATTTGTGATTGTCCTTACAGTGAGTGTACATTATCATGTTGTCTTTAGAGTGACTGTCCTCATTTGTTGAAGAAGAAAAGCATTAATGTGGCTGAATAGCAATACATTCAAGTGGCAATCACACAAGGGACAGTCACTGTGAGATGTCCTCATTTGTGACTGTCCTTATAGTGAGTGTACATTATCATGTTGTCTTTAGAGTGACTGTCCTCATTTGTTGAAGGAAAAAAGCATTAATGTGGTTCATTAGCAATGTATTAAATAATTATTTTTTTTAATTCTATCCAGGACCATCTTAGAATATCTACTATTTGCGCATTTAGATATTAACCTAATCAACTTGATTCAAAAGATAGATGGTCATTAACCAGAGAGAGATCGCCATGCATTAAGAAACCTAATTTTTCCAAATCCAATTATTTCTACCTGAATGCCCTACTATTCTAGGCAAGGTATACCGCTCACCTTGGATGAGAGACTAATTATGGGAATTTCTTTTTTCACCCAGATCGAAAAACCACTGACAAAAATGGAAATGACCAATCAAATAGTAGTCTTATTTTAGTCACTTTGTTTGCATAATAAATTGCTTGCATGGATTATTGTAACTAAAACATAGATTCATGCTCTAATAGCTTCCTTTAGCTCGTTAGACTTAATTCGAATAAAGAAAATTAACGGTACAATCAGTAAAATGTAGTTTTCACCATCGTCAATCTCTAGGCACCAAGGTTTTAATATTGAGATTATTTCTTTGTGGTATGCAAGTTGTAAAGGAAATAGAGCCTTCAATAATAAATAGAGCACTCTATTCTTTCTGATCATTTGATTTCTTTATAAGTTTATGATTTGATAATTGCTATTTTCTGATTTTTGTGTATTGTTGATTGGTTAATTGCTATTATCTTTTTCTTTCCTGTTATAAAGAGCTTCTATCAGACTTCACACATGAAACTCTAGATATTTCACACATTCAGATGTAAGCTCTCTTGTTCAGTTTAGTCATGAGACCCCTATTACTAGAGTGTTTGGTGCAGAAATAGCCACTTTTATTGTAGAGCATTATTTCTTAAGAATATGTTATCATGTTCCTAATGGAATTGTGCTTAGTATTCAATTCCAAATTAATTTGATTTTCATAAATGTTAAATATAATTGGGTCATTGGTGTATCTGATAGTTGATATGTAGTCACAATGAAGTTAGAAGTTCCAGTGCCTAGAGTTTGTGGCTTTGATACTTCATCCTTGTTGGTTTTTTAGCCTTTCTATATGCCAATAAAAATAAGGTGCATACCTGAAACAAACAAGCAATAATGCAAAGGCTGGTGTGTGAAAATGGAAGTATTCTAGTGATATTAATTTTAAAAATTTCTTTTATTTTTTAAGGTCTTGGATGCCATTGGAGCTACTATAAATTACTAACACTAAAGAAATATTGCATCTGATTATTTTGTTGGAAGTTTGGAACATATTGAACTTTCTCCACTATAACATATATAGCCTGGAGCTTTCATAAAACCATTTTGATAAATAGTCTTGCACATTGCCTGTAAGACACAAACTTTCAGTGCCATAAAAATACACATTGTCCTCAATTAGTAATGTCTCAAATTTTGTACAGAACTTGTTATTTGAGTCTTATTTTCAGAACTGAAGCAAAAATTTCTCCAAAAAAGTCAAGATGATCGATCTAGCATAGATTTCAAAAACTGTAGGTAGTTTAACTAATGTGGATGCAATCATATTTTACCACTCTGAATGAACTAGTTTGCATGAAAATTTATATACAACCATCATTGCATTGTGGCTCTTTGTTAGAGACGTAGAATTTTGAAGTTTAAATTATTTTCACAATTTTATCATAACTTGGAGCATTTTTCATACTTAGCTGTGTCACTAGCTTAATGCATATTAATTATTTTGTCTTGTTTTTCTTGCATGGCAAGGAAGCAACAACAACATATAGGGCTGAAGCTTTAGAATTTCAAAAACAATTGAGGCATTTGCAGAATCGGTGTATTTGCTCAGTGGTCAAGCTTCATCTTTGATTCAAGGAAGATGAGCACGGGAGGCAGCAACATCTTCAACAAATGGACGAAATTGCTAGCAGGAATATGGAGGTATGAAGTAGAGAGATGCTTTGTAATAGAAGGAATATGTCTTAAGCTAAGTTTGTGTTGGCTAAGAAAATCTCATTTCATAAAAACTTGAATGCCTCTTATGTATACAGTCCTATTTAGTGACACAATATTAGATTCGTAAAAGGTAAGTGTGTTATGAACATTTCTATATGTAACCTTGCAATATTTTCTACTAAGATTTTCACTCTTTAAGGATATTTTGTAAAGTTTATAAGGTCTAAAATTTATAGGCAGGTGTCTCACAACCAAATTATATTACCTTGGATTTTGGACCTATTTTTAGTTGCTTGAGTTGTTGTAGGGTTATAGCACATTATTTTATAGCAATATAAGTAGATGTGTGAAAATTTAATTTCGTTTGTCCTAGCTTGACAACTATTGCACTTAAATCCTAGATTGTGGATGAGTGGAGATGGGCGGATGTCTGGATCATGGATAACTAGAGATGGGTGAATAGATGTAGATGGGTTGTCATCGACCCATCTAAAGTACCCACAATCATGATAGCCCTGCGATGCCCAACTATAAGAAAACAATCACGAAACAATCACGAAACAACATAAGAAAACACCCAACTATAATGCATAATTAGAGAATAGAGTTGCAAGTTCAGTATACAACATATGTTGACAAGAAAGTACCTTGTGTAATTTCACAAAATGAGAAGTTCTCACAGTGACTGTCCCTTGTGTAATTGCCACTTGAATGAGGACAGTCACTGTAAAGACAACATGATAATGTACAGTTGCAGTGAGTGTACATTATCATGTTGTCTTTAGAGTGACTATCCTCATTTGTTGAAGAAGAAAAGCATTAATGTGGTTGAATAGAAATACATTCAAGTGGCAATTACACAAGGGACAGTCACTGTGAGATGTCCTCATTTGTGACTATCCTTACAGTGAGTGTACATTATCATGTTGTCTTTAGAGTGACTGTCCTCATTTGTTGAAGAAGAAAAGCATTAATGTGGTTGAATAGCAATACATTCAAGTGGCAATTACACAAGGGACAGTGGTGCAGGAGCACCTCCAACATTTAATCCATGGTCGAAGATAAAGGAGACTTCAAAGAACATCAAGGCTAAACAAGAGGATGGAATTCTTAATCAAGGACAACAGATCACTTGGTGGATCTTAGCACCTATAATGTTAGTAAAATATCGCAATTCTTCAATTAAATTGTAATGTCCTTAATAGGACTAAAAGACAAATTATAATGGACTAAGATTGTCCAAGCACTACAATTGGAGTCTAGAAGAGTTTAATGATCATAAAAGATCCAAATTAGTAAGTTAGTGGTCTTTTGTTTTAAAGAATTTAATAAATTGTAAGTTGGAATTTTGAACTTTCAAAATCCAACGGCTAGTTTTAGTTTGGTATGTGTTAAGTTTAAACATTCAACTCAACGAAAGTTGGTTGAAGATTAGTTCTTAGTTAGTTGTGTTTCGAGTTGTAACACTTGGTCGATAGTTGAATCTATTAGAAGAAGTTATATTAGAATCCTTTATATTTAGATAAAGGCTCTGTTACTAAACAGAGAGGAGATTGGTGTATTAATTTGTGCTCGACAAGCAATAGAAGACTGCTGTTTCTTGCAATTCGATTTCTATTTTGAAACTTTATTGGCTTGGTTTGAAATTGAAATGCTTTGACAGGGTTCTTTAATCATTTCATTTGCTTTTGTTATGTTTCCAAACATTGCAGTGAACCTGTGTGTACCATTTTGGGGAAACAGTGAGCAATAAAGCATCTAGTTTATGTAAACTAATTCATTTTGAATCTCATTTTGAATTGATCGAATTCCATATGCTCTGAGGGAGATTTTTTATCCTTTGAATTGTAGATTGATGAGTGTTACAATCTATTAAGTTTGTTGTCGCACAAGTTGTCTTGAAACAACGTTCTATATCTTAGTTTTCTGTTACAGTAGAAGTTTAGGGGCGATTGAGGTCATTCCATGAATTGATAGGCCTAATTCATGGAATGACATTTTCTAACCTATATTATATGATTCTAATCTAAATATATGCAGAACCGCGTGGGAGAACAGTGTGATCACAAACAAGAACAGTGGAAAACGGCATTGGAAATGTGCTAAGGTGTAGCAGTGGGTGATCTGTCCACATAAGGCATATGTTTAATGCTTGGGAATAGTATACAATGTTCATTTGATGGTGAATCTACCACCAATTCATTGCAGGGTCATGTGGAGACAGTAGATTGAGGAAGCCCTAGTTGACAGGGTTTGAAGACAACAAATTGGGGTTTTGTAGTTGCAGAGCATTTGTGTCTAATTCCTTTTGGAATTGAGCAATTGGAGACATAACTAGACACTGTCCAAGAGTTGGGAGCCAGGAGATCTTTAACCCATACTTCCTTTGAAAATTTAGTAGATTTTAGTGCATTGAAACAGGGTAGCAGTGCCGAACAAGGGTGTTTGTCCAAAGCAACAGTATAAAAACTTTTGATATGTTGTTGAACTCCAAAGAGGGTATCCATAAATGTTGTTACCTCATCAAATGTTTTGAGAAAAGTTAGAATTATTCCCTTTTTAAGTCTGCTGCAGGGTTTAGACAGCCTGTTAAGCTTTTTGTGACCAGTTTGTGAGAACATTGGTGAAATGGGATATGGGAATTAAGTGAGAGTCTAAGAATCTTGAAACCAAGTAAAGTGAAGCCTTAAAACTCAAATCCATCCTTTAGGATAGCCTTGATAGTCAAGTTCTTGAAGTATTTAAGATTGTTGAATAAGCCCAAGTGTCTAACCTCTGAAATTTCTAAACCTACTTGTGCATTTGATACCACCACCCTTCCCTCTACATCAGACTGTCACTGTGAGATTCATTTGTGACTATCCTTACAGTGAGTGTACATTATCATGTTGTCTTTAGAGTGACTGTCCTCATTTGTTGAAGAAGAAAAGCATTAATGTGGTTGAATAGCAATACATTCAAGTGGCAATTACACAAGGGACAGTCACTGTGAGATGTCCTCATGTGTGACTGTCCTTGTCACAAATGAGGACATCTCACAGTGACTGTCCCTTGTGTAATTGCCACTTGAATGAGGACAGTCACTGTAAAGACAACATGATAATGTACAGTTGCAGTGAGTGTACATTATCATGTTGTCTTTAGAGTGACTGTCCTCATTTGTTGAAGAAGAAAAGCATTAATGTGGTTGAATACCAATACATTGAAGTGGCAATTACACAAGGGACAGTCACTGTGAGATGTCCTCATTTGTGACTGTCCTTACAGTGAGTGTACATTATCATGTTGTCTTTAGAGTGATTGTCCTCATTTGTTGAAGAAGAAAAGCATTAATGTGGTTGAATAGCAATACATTCAAGTGGCAATTACACAAGGGGCAGTCACTGTGAGATGTCCTCATGTGTGACTATCCTTGTCACAAATGAGGACATCTCACAGTGATTGTCCCTTGTGTAATTACCACTTGAATGAGGACAGTCACTGTAAAGACAACATGATAATGTATAGTTGCAATGAGTGTACATTATCATGTTGTCTTTAGAGTGACTGTCCTCATTTGTTGAAGAAGAAAAGCATTAATGTGGTTGAATAGCAATACATTCAAGTGGCAATTACAAAAGGGGCAGTCACTGTGAGATGTCCTCATGTGTGACTGTCCTTGTCACAAATGAGGACATCTCACAGTGACTATCCCTTGTTGGTGCAGGGGCACCTATCAAGTCAACTAGGAACACCTTGGAACAAGATGGAACCAGAAGATCGAAGGCAACCCTACATGTCAACTGGGATATTTTAAGGCCAATAATGGCATATTGTAATGAACAATGTACTTTGCCAGTCAAGAGTCATAAAAGTCCTAGTAAGTCCTAGCTTTCATTTTAATGTTGTTTCAATGTTTTATTGAATTCTTCATTGTTGAATGATATGTTTATGAACTAGAAAGGTTATTTACTGCATTCTACTCACTGTTGCATCAATTTTAATTCTGTTTTGAAGAAGTACTTATGCCTGCTAACATATAAACTGGTAGTTTCTACTAATTTTCTGTAACAGTGAAAGGTTTTCTTTAAATAAATGAACCTCCCATGAATCCCAAGGGCCCAGACTTCATGGGAGGCTTGTTATTGACATGTAAAATAGAAATCTAACTTATTCCATGTAGCACTAGTGTGAGAAGGCTGATGATTTGCAGGAAACAGTGAAGTGTTCCTTGATGAAATGATGGGAATGGTGTAATAGCAGCATATTGGGTTGAATAAGAGGGTTTTATTATGAGTTGAGATGTCCTAGGGCATCAAAGAGAAGGTGTGTGAACAATTATTTGGTCTCCAAGGTTAGTGGAGATAGGTGTTTGGTGAAACCCTATGCACTCTGCTAACCACTTCTGCAGACCACTCTGCATCACTTGTGTAATTGCCACTTGAATGAGGACAGTCACTGTAAAGACAACATGATAATGTACAGTTGTAGTGAGTGTACATCATCATGTTGTCTTTAGAGTGACTATCCTCATTTGTTCAAGAAGAAAAGCATTAATGTGGTTGACTAGCAATAAATTCAAGTGGCAATTACACAAGGGACAGTGACTGTGAGATGTCCTCATGTGTGACTGTCCTTGTCACAAATGAGGACATCTCACAGTGATTGTCCCTTGTGTAATTGCCACTTGAATAAGGACAGTCACTATAAAGACAACATGATAATGTACACTTATAGTGAGTGTACATTATCATGTTGTCTTTAGAGTGACTGTCCTCATTTGTTGAAGGAAAAAAGCATTAATGTGGTTCATTAGCAATGTATTAAATAATTTTTTTTTTTAAATTCTACCCAGAACCGTCGCAATTGCGACGGCCCTCCCAAGAGATGCAACAGCGGTGCCGTATTGGCGATGCCCAGGCCCGTCGCAGTTGCTTCAGCAGACCGTCACAATTGTGATGGTTCGCCGAAGCAACTGCGACAGCGGTGCCGTATTGGTGACACCCAGGCCCGTCGCAATTGCTTCGGAGGACCGTCGCAATTGTGACGCCCTACCGTCGCAATGCGACGGAGGCACTGAATGGGTGAAGCAATGACATTGTGACGGCAGGGCGTCGCAATTACGATGGAAACCCATAGATGTCATAAATTGTGACTAAAAAATTGCGACGTCTATCACTGTCACTATAGCGGCACATATCCATCGCAATGGTGACACATAGCCGTCGCAAAATGGCCCCAAATTTATTAGTGCCAAATTAATTTCATCATGAGGTATGTATCTTATTTTATCTAATTTCAAGTATTTCCCTTACAATTCAAATGTATGTGTAAAATATTGGCTTTGGGTTCTCTTTTATGTGCAAACCATTGTTCTAGGACCCCATACACCATTTTATACTATACAAAATCATCAGGTCTTCTTTTACTTGCACTTGAACTAGGGCTTTTTCACATGGTCTTTTGAAGCACTGATTTGAGGCTTAAGAAAATTTTCAAAGTATAGACTCTAAAATCTATCAAAATTTTAGAGTCCCAATAGTGGCTCTATCAGGGGACACGTGCCCCTTGTGGGCATGCAAAGAATTTAGAATCTTTGGGAGAGCAGGCCACTCAAAAAGGAAAGAAACTTCTTGCTCTTTCTTCTCAAAATTAGGGAACCTTATTGAAAGAAACACACCACAAGACTGAAAAAAAAGAAACTATACAACGAGCACACCATTTACAAATGGCCCAAAGCCATAAAAAAGAAATCACTTCTTAGCTCTATCAAACAATTGATTTTCATCTTCATTGATCAAAGGTAGACTGAAATTATGACCTCTGCCAACACAATTGAACATGCTGCCATGAATTGTCAGCACATCATATAGGAAACAATCAACACCATCACTGTCATTAAGAATTTGGAAACAATGGAATACTGAAAGTTTTGATCATTGTACAACAAGAGGCTGTCATACCCTTTTAAATTTCTAACCAGCTGAGGAAAGAAACATTTCGGCTCAACTTCATAACTTGAAACAAGTTGGCTTACTTTTTCATATGCTTGAAAATCAAAAAGGAAGTTTTGAAATTCAAACCCTTGTACATCACACAAGTGCTTAGGCAAACCATTAGGAACTACAACTTGTGGATATAGATTTATTTTATCCCAAGAGACATTAACATGCTGGATTTGAAAAAGAAAAGAGTCATATTCTGCCTGACAACTGATATGTCCTTGCTGATTTGCTTTAATGTCTTATTAAAATAGATCATCAATACTTTTTACATCCCATTCCTGGATAAAAAAACATACCTTTGGCTGAAGAAAATGTTCTGATATAGAATTTGAATACTCTTTCAACTTTATATGAAATGTTTCAAAATGTGGTAGGAACAAATCAACATGTAATCCATTGCACATGTCATCCTCTTGGCATATGTCTCCCTAACATAGTTCACTATTTTTGGGAAGATTATCAACACTATTAACCTCTTCTTGATAAGACATTGATTTAAAACCATTAACAATATCAAAATCATTAGTGTCCATATCAAACATGTTGACTTCCATTTATGGTTTAATTGCAAATTGAGCCACCATGGTTTTATATTCTGGCTCATAGATGCCTTCATCCATCTTAGGATTAATAACTTCACATGACAGATCAAAAGATGAAAGCATACAAACTAAAAAATCAATTTTATCTTCATTATTAGCTGAAACAAAGGAATTCATTATTACTTTATTCAAATCATCTTCTTCAAAATCATCTTTAACACATGATAACTCTCGGTCTTTTTCACAAGGCTGCCTATAAACCATTTCCTTGTCTTGAAGAAGATCAAGGTCATTGTGGCTCCATGAGTTCTCTTCTTCATTATCAACACTATAAGAGTCTAATAGGATCTCATCATTTGGGGCTTTATCATCATCTAATGAAAGATCTGCCCCCTCTTCATTTTCAAAACTTGACTACAAACAAATTGTCTCTACAGCCTCATAACTAGAAAAAGTAGTTCCAAACTTACTAGGTGTATAACCTTTGTATATGTTTATCTCTGCATAAAATACATTCTGTAATTATTCATTAACCATGTTAACTCCCACATGAGGGACATCCATATTTTGCTGAAAATATTCTTCATTTTGTTCTGAAGCAAAATCTGAAACATGGTTATTAAGGTCGGTAGAGATTAAAAAAATTTGACATTGATGTTCATTTCTTGATTTGTTATGACAGCCAACACTAGCAGATAGAAATCCTTTGGTGATCCCATATTTCAAATTGTTTTCTATATCCATTGCTGTCATAAAAGCCTGATGTAAAGTCTTTGGCTCTTTGTTTCTCAATAAGAAACTTATTTTTTTACCAAAAGCACCCAAATAAAGTATTAGACATATTTGATCGTCGGGCCTATAGCTTTTGGGAATATCATTTAAAGTTTTGGCAAATCTAATGTTGAACAATAGAACTAACTCTTTTTCTTGAATCTCAATGTCCAACAATTGGTTCAACACAACACTTGCCTCTATTCTTTCAGCAAACTGCTCCATGAAAGCTGAATTGAAATCTTCCCATGAAGAAATAGAACTTGCTGGCAAGGAATAGAACCATACTCTGGCATCTTCTTTGAAAGTCTGAACTAGAAACTTTATGAAGACATCTTCATGGAAAATTTTGAAGTCCCCCATCATGTCAGTAAATTTTTGCAAATGTTTACATGCTGAATCTGATTGTTTCCCTTTAAACTCTTGTAGATGCTTCCTAATCTCAGTAGGAATTTCATTTGGGAAACCATGTATGCCATCAAAACATAATGGCACATACCTTTATACAAAAAAACTTCTGCACGAATCCATTATGGGCTGCACTTTACTTAATGAAAATTTCAAATTCTTATTACGAACAACTTATGCAGCCATAAGGATTCTTTGAATCACACACACTCCTCCAAAACATAACCAATATTTTAAACAAATCTGGAGAAATATAAAGATCCACAATATAAAATCGTTTCTATGGTGACTTCTTCACCCAATAAGGATCATGCAAATACACAAATTATTTGAATGAGAAATACTTGGTATTTTTTTATTCTTCTATTTTTTCCTTGGCTGGAAATATGACAAATCTTAGAGATCACCTTGTAGCTCCATCAGGTTCTTTTCACATAGAGTTGCCACCTCCTTAAAGAGGAAAATATTTCACTTATTCACAATCTCTTTCCAGCCAACACAAACTTCACCAAGATTTCTAAACACTGTTTATCAGAGCTGGATACATTATATCTTTTATTCTAAATTTGCACTAATCAAATAGAGAATTCTCAAAGTCGCCACTCACAACTTGGGGAGATGATATTAAAAATTTTCAATTCTAACTCTATACTTCAATCGTAACCACTGGATAGATAAATAAGTGGGCCAGGAGTCTAGCTCTACTCGTACCCACGTTATTTAAACTTTACTATAACACCAGAGATATCAAACTGGATTTAGCATGATTTTTGCATCTCTATTCCCTAGTAGAGTCACCATTTTGTTGGTTCCTCAAACTAGATTTTATGTTTTCAAAAGCAACCAATACATCAATAGTTTTTAAGGATAGGTAAGATCCAAATATTGAGTTCTAAGATGACTGGACCAACTATAGGGACAAGACTGCCCTCTACACTTTTGGCTCTGCAAAACAAAGGAGGGTACTCCTAATATAGTACAATGAACCTTATTTCAACAATTTATAGACTGGATTTAAAATAATAGATAGATGGTAAGAAAATACTTAATGATAACCACTCATTCATTGATTCTCCATTACCATTAGATGAGGTAGAACATGTAGGTCACAATGCTTTGAATATTTTCAACAAATTTATATCAAATATTTTAAGAATACAACAAAAATCCATCATGCAGTCATTTATACAGAATAGGCTCATCCCTGGCTAGTGCCTTATCCATTGGGAAATATCTTAATGAAAGTGAAACATAGAAAATACTGAACTTTAAATGATTTATATTCTCAAAAAATACTACCATCCTGTGATGATTTTAAAATTAGAGAACTCCTGAATCCACACTACTTATTGGTATCCTTATGCAAACTTCAAAGAATCAGTGCTATATCTAGAGCTTATTTAATTTGATCTTTAGATCAAAGCTAAATAGTATCAACACATAACTCAAACAAAGAACACACATAGGAGAGATGTAAACCCTAGATTTCATTTGCTGAATCAATTTCTAAGTATACACAATGCTTTTAAATATTAGCCACTTCAATATTGGCAAAAAACTAGTAGCATTTTCTTACTACAAAAATAGCCTAACCTAATACAATCTGATGTACCCTAGACTGAGAGCAAAGTCATCAGTCGGTGTTCTGAAACTAAGTAGAAGACTAAGCCTACATCTCCTACCTAGCCCATAGAGCACTTGGGACCAATTCTAAAAGAAATCACAGAGAATTAGGAACCCCTACAATAATGAAAAGATCTCTCATATATCCCTCAGGAAAGAAGACCTAAAAGATACTTCTGTCATGACATTTGTCTCTTTCTAGAAAGATCAATTTTGCAAATAATCTTCTCTTCCCACCAAAACTGACTTCAAAATCAAAATCTCTTACTGCTCTTTCCTACTTGTTCAAAACTAATTTTAACCACTTCCATTGAGACCGTCATTTCCCACCATTTCCAATGGTATATTATATGCCTATGTTTGAGCAAAATACAGCCTGCAACAACATTTTCATTTTTTTGTTCCATGAGCAACTGTTACATTTAAAAATTTGAAAATATGCATATAGTTAGACTATTACAAGCTTTTAAATCTTTTTGCACATATATGAATCTTTCACAGGCCCACAAGTGCCACGTGGCACCATTGGATTGGTCTGGAAAACCATCTCATCACCACCTCACCATCCAGCTGATTGCCACAACACCGGTCATGCCACATGTCGCTCTGTCACATGATCACATAGGGAAATTTCCTTCATCGTAATCATGCAACCACTGTCAGATCTCTGATGCACATCTCGAGGCCATTAGACTGTCCACTTGTTGCCCTATCATCACTTCATGCCACTTGTCACTACATGGTTCGTTGCCAACTCTAACCTGCAACCTCACTACCATGTCACCAGTCGTGCCACATGTCATGTTATCGCATGATCGCATAGGGTAATTTCCTTCATCATGATCATGCGACCACCATCAATCTCCAACATGCATCTCGAGGCCATCGGAACCTGCACACTACATTTTATCAAAATTTACCTCAGTCGTGCATGGGACCCACCTGCCACATCACCATCCTACTTGTTGCCAACTGGACACCTTGATCCATGTGCATGTGTCAGAGGGAGCCTTCATTCTAAGTATCTATTCTTAGACAACAATGTATTGTGTGTTCTTTGTTATAAACAACTTCTCTTTCTTGTACACGGGCAATGTGGAACAAATCTTACTTGTAATATAATACATTACCATTTAAAAATTTTCCTTATGCATCCGGTCAGGCCCACCAAATTTGATCGGCCTGTCCTCACACACCCCTCTCTCCTCTTTCTCTTTACTTCACATATTGGAAGTCTTCATTTTAAATATCTCATTGGCTTGTGGCAGGATGAATGTGGGACAATAAACTAAATGCACAACACCCAACGTAGCCTCTTGAGTTTCTTCATACCCTACACGTGCCCCATGTTCTTCTACCTTCTTGAGCCTGCGAGAAGCATCCCAACAAAAAATGTGACCAACAATGCAAAGAAAATGGTACACACAACACTCTTTCAAACGGTGTGCTTAGTATATTCAAATGTTGCACACAACACTTGTCTAGTTTGTTTGTGCAATATTTTGTATGTGCCCAACACTTTCTGAAATGGTGCGCCCAACACTTCTTGCTAAATGTTGTACACATTCTTTGTTTAAAACTTCTCATACTTCCCATCATGAAGCATACACACTCCAAAAATAAAGTTTGCAGCCAACACATGGTGTGCCCACTTCAGTCATACAAAATGGTGCATACACTTTCAGCCAAGAAAGGCATACAAACTCCCTTGAAAGTTTGTAGCAACAAAAGGACAAGGTATGGACAACATAAGAGAAATGCATGTGCATCAATAAAAGGAAGACAAGTGCTTCATTGTGAGGGATATGTGCAGCCTTCATTATAAAACGTATCCACCCCTTCGTAGCTTGCAGCCTATGCATTGTGTGCACATACAACATTGTCAATAATGAAAACATGCATATGCGAGGTAGAAAGAAGAACACTTCCAGTGAGAAAAATAAGGTATGCACGTGTATGCTGGAGGGGAAGCATGTATAGCATTGAAAATAATACATCTACAGTGAAAAATATGGATGTGATGCTTTTTAATTACATTCAGAAGAAAATGGAGTAATCCTACTGCACAAAAACCGGGAAGCTTGGAGCATTGAAAACTTCAAAAAGTTTAAGATAATTTGAATAATCAACTGGGTCAACACCGGATTTCAAGTAACCCACAAGATTTTAGTACTTCCTTTGTAAAATGGCCTATTCTGGCTTGTTCGGCTAACACAAAATAATCACTGGGAACCACCTTTTAAAATGATGCAATAAAATATCAAATGAAATGCTGAGGTTGAACCAGTGATGGTGAAAGAAGATTCATATACAAGGAAAACAAGGAACAAATCCCCATCTGGAAACAATCATTTGATAATAAGATATGAATTTTGAAAAATGGTTACTTTGTGAGTTTATTCTATCTGCACTTTTCATCAACATAAAACAGTTTTTGTCTGATCTTGCAAACCTGTCAGACGGAAACCTCATGGATTGAAACCCTGGATGAATGATCTCTCTTATGCATAGAAAATAAGGTTATAATCAAATTCCCAAAGTGAACAACCGATTATCTAGAAATAATCCTCAAAGTTACCTCTCCAGAACATCCTGAACTGAAAATAATTAAATTTGTAGAAATTACATTTGGAATTGATTGAACAAAGGGATCAATTGGATTAGTCACGATTTGAAACTTATCAAGGGGAAACACTTCCATATCTACAACATGAATCAAACTTTAATTCCTCCTGATCACTGATAGGGTGCGATTTGCATGATCTCAAAGTAGACCACTTAAAAACTACATTCCCACATTCAGTAAAACTAAATAAAATGCAATCAGAAGTTCCCTAGTTAACTAATCATACAAACCCTTGGGAATTTGAAAACAAGCATGGAGACACACTCTCATGCCTACAATATGATGCAACATTCTTCATGCTATGAATATCAACCCAGTGTCAGATGCAAACCTCCAAAGTAGGTCATTTAGAAATAACTGAATAGAATGCAAAGTGCAGATTATGGCACAGACCTCCAAATGGGTATCTCCGAAACATATCAAAACTAAATTCTGAGAGTTGAAAAAAACTATATATGCTAAATGATAGGCGAGGAACACATGTCCTAAGTCCCATCACATGAAAATAATCATCTCTTCTTTTACTTGCACTTGAACTATGGCTTTTTCTGATGGTCTTTTGAAGCACTAATTTGAGCCTTAAGAAAATTTTAAAAGTATAGACTCTAAAATCTATCAAAATTTTAGAGTCCCAACAAGAAGTATAAGTCATTGTATGGATCTAATTCCTAGAGCTAGTTTACTAAATAAAGCACCACAACGACTGACACCAACTGAGAGTGAGAAACTTAACTGACAAGTTAATGAATTATTGGAGAAAGGTTTGATCAGAGAAAGTTTGAGCCCATGTGTAGTACCAGTTGTATTGGCACCTAAGAAGGATGGAGAATGGTGAATGTGTACTGATTCTAGAGAAATCAACACGATCATAGTTAAGTATCATTTTCCTATACCAAGAATAGATGACATAATGGATTATTTGAGAGGAGCAAAGTATTTTACCAAAATTGATTGGAAGAGTGGATATCATTAGATCATAATCAGAGAAGGTGATGAATGGAAGACTTATTTTAAGACAAAAGAAGGTTTTTATGAGTGGTTGGTCATGCCCTTTGGTTTAACTAATACACCAAGTAATTTTATGAGGTTAATGAATCAGGTTCTAAAGAAATTATTGGATAAATTTGTGATTGTATACTTAGATGACATTCTGATATTCAATAAAACCAGAGAAGTGTTGGAAAATACAATTAAAACAATTTTCATGTTGTCATTGATGTCAAGCCTTAACTGATAAGACAATTTCTATCTATTAGAGTACCATATCTTTTGATTGATGAAGAGGATTTGAAAAGAGGAGATAACAAGAGGACCTAGGGAAAGGTTGAGTTATGAGAAACTACAATGAGTACTTGATTAGTTGTCACATTGGAAAGGTAATGTGTTGTTTATCTTTAACACTAAGTGAAGAAATTAGTTGATTTAAAGCATAGGATTAACCAAGAAAAACAGAAGAAATTCAGTTTAAGCCGAGTTATGCTAGTGTCAACCGAGCACTAGTATAAGCTAAGTAAATTTTAGTGTTGACCAAGCATCAGTAATTGTCGAGTATCAGAGAATTAACTAATTGAAGACAATGTTTTCCAAGTAGAACAATTTTAGTGATGACCGAGTTATTCAATGATGCCTAAGTAGATGAACACAATATTGACCGAGTGTCAGTAATTTATAGTTTGTGAAGGAATTGAGAATTCCACCTAACATAGTTGAATTCTTGGGATATGTAAAATGTGTTGACATTAAAGATGAATGACCTAGAGCATTTATTGCATGGTAAACCATTTTCTTATGGATTCAAGGAGAAGTTTGGAGAAGTATCTAAAAGGATAAGGATGAGAACAAAATGATGGAAGGATTCAATGAATCTGACCTAAACCTAACATCTATGGAAGAGATCAAGAGAAAAAAGATTAATCTACCTAATCAAGGAGGTATAAGAATGACCTAATTGTGGATTATGTAAATACAAGTAAAGAGGTTGATGTTATTGACTAACGAACCTAAGAAGAAGGCTAAGATGAGATGAACAAAGTTGACATGATTTCTTGAAGGAATTTCTGGGAAGATCAAAGATGGAGATGGTAATGAAGGTTAGTCAGTAAATCAACATATGAGCATATTGGATCTGTATTTGTAAAGTGAGTTGTATATTTCAGATCAGAACCTATTGTTACTTTCTAACCATTGTATCAATTAAAATCCTTTAATCAAGGTTGACCTTGTCAAGAATAGTCCCAAGAGATAACTAAGATGGGGGGGGGGGGTGAATCAGTTATCTACAAGTTTCAATTCTTTATCCAATTAAGTGTACTTAAACTTTAAGCATAAACACAATGAAAGAACACTTGAGCACAACACCAATATTTTGGTTATGGAGAAATCCAAATAGGTAAAAACCCCAGTGGGAATTGACACCTACTAATGAACTGTACTAGTGTATAATGATCCTTGTTAGAAGATCTTACAACCCTATTAGGAGTTGATCTTTACAATGCAATAAGTATAGTGACCTAGTCAAGGGTCAAACCATGTTAGGAATCTTTTATGATTGACCCTGTTAGGGGTGAGGATGCACTGTCTGAGAGCTCACTACTCAAAGGGGTGAAGGCTATAACCTTCTAAATAATAGATACACACTATATCTGGATCTTAGTGAACTACGAGGTAGACCTTCTCTCTTGATCAGTTCCAATGAATATCAAAATCTATCTTCTCTATCACATAGACCTCTTCTTGATGACACAATACTTCACACTCTTTGCTCTACTCTAATCTTTTATCTCCATGCCATACTACTAGCGATCACAAATGACTGGCTATAAGTATCTTTCCTCTAAATGATATAATCAAGTCAGCGTATTAGAACCACCTTGAAATCATATTAGAGAACCAATAACACTCTCCAATAACATCTCTGTCGGCTCTACTAAGCACGCAACACAACCTGGGACTTGTCCAAATTAATAAGTGTAGATGCACACTACATACTGTCGACTCTACCAAATTAATAGATACTTTTTCCTCAAGCTGAATTACATCATGCACTCTTAACCAAACCTTCTTAACTCTTCTCTAATCACTAATCCAAGCATGCATACCGAAATGATAGATGCAACTCCTATACTAATATAATCTCTGTCGGCTCTTCTGGATAAACACATGAAACTACAACTAGTGAATAGCGACTGCATAACTTCACTTCTAATGCAAATCAAACTTTGCTTCCATGAATGGAGAAACACTAACATGTCTCCATCATATATCCAAAGGCACAAGGCTCCATGATAACTATACGGACAATCACTCATAGGACATTGCCTGTAACTCTGTTAGGAACACTGTTGATACAAGCTACTACATAGCTATCTGTACTAACAATTAACCTCTATGTCCATGATATCATGTTGATAACATGTCCATGCTAGATATACTCAAATCTTACTGCATAATTCTTCCATGCATGCTACTTACCATATGTTGTCATCAATGACAAACATACAGTCAGTACTGGCTTGTTGGAAAATCTCCAATATACCTAACCATCATTTTTGTAAACCCTTTAATCCAGGTGACATTCTAATGGAATGTTCTTAAGCCCTCTAATCAAGCCACCCTTAACAGGGTGATTAAATCATTTAACAGGGTCGTGCACCTAATAGTGTGTATTGTAACCTTTAACAAGGTTGGCTTCTCACAGAGCTCACTTTAGAAGAGTGAAAATTTGGTAGCATGTTACTGGTGGTTTTTCCCATATTGGGTTTCCATGTTAAATCCTGGTGTCATACTTGTGCGAATTTTATTTGATGTGATATGTTGTTGAAACTTTTATATTCTGCAAGTTGATTACTTTTGGACAGTGGACTACAATTTCTATGTTACTGATATATTCTATAGAGACGGAGTGAATTATTGAATAGATCTAAATTTGTTGAAGTGTTTAAAAGGTGAATTGGTACATTTGGACCTTAGGATAAATGATTCAGCCCCCCCTCTCATTTATTCTAAAATCATTCTAACAAGAAGATCATTTGTTACACATTAGACATGTATTGCAAAGAATCTAGGATTTTTGGTTACCTCAAATATGGAATCATTATCTTTTATTTTCCTCGGTAGGACCTTAGCCAAGATCCTAGGTGCTCCTCCACTAACCAAAAATCCATTAAGTAGGAGTTTTAGGAGATAGAATCTAAAGTTTTTGATCCTCGCATGTAGGAAGATTGTTCTATAATTGAATTTCATTGTATTGGCTATAATAAAAATTGCCTTATGACCTAACATGTATGAAGTTTGAATGATTTAATAAAATATTTTTGTATTCCTTCTCTCTCTCTCTCTCTGTATTGTTGCTTCTAAGTTGTTAATCTGCAAGTAGGATTGGCCTTGGGAGTGCCTTTGGCCCCATTACCTATCCTCTCTTAAGTCACTCTCTTTGGTTTTATCATAGTTATGTTGAAAGAACATGATAATATGTTAGATTTTCACGTGCTTTCATTAATGGCTATGATGATGTATTTCATTGATTGATCCTTATGCAATTTATATAACAAGTGGGATATTGTTGGAATAAGGTGTTTTACATCTTGCATAATGTTTATCATATAGTACTTTATTATTATGTGTGTAGTGAACTGAGGGGAAATTGGATGTGAATCACTAGGGGATAAAATTAACAAAACTACTTTATGTGTTGTATTATAGCATTGGAAAATATATTTAATGTGGATCTCACATAAGATAATTATTTAATATTGCAAAAAGATATTTGATAAAGTGAAAACTTAGGGGTACCCAATATTAAATGATCCCTCATCTAATAGTGGTTAATGACATTGTATTCACATGATTTATTTGTACATTGGTTTACTTTATGACTAGTTTTATTTTCCATGACTTTGGCTCTATAAAAGTAAGCACATGTCAATGGTTTGGGTTGACTTGTTGAGTGGGTTTTCATTATTGAGTCTTTCTTAGGACTGCATATGTGAATCATGACATGGAATGCATGGATTCATTCTTGGACACATGGAGGACACATGAGAAAGGCAAAGTATTTTAGAAGTATTCATTATGACTTTGTAAGTGATTTGTATTTCTTTATGGATAAATAATATGATAGAGTACATATGATTTGACTATTGGGTTTTTTCCTCATGAGAGATTTCATAGGGTATATGTTCTATTATCTTGTTGTTTTTCTATTTTATCTATTCGTAATGGTCATTTTTAAGCTTGTATGAATTCTTTTCTTCAATGGGCTATGTAGGAAATTGATTAAATGTAACTAGGTATGAAGCATTATTTCCTAACAGATTTACTTGTAGGTATGTAGCATTTTAGTCAAGGGATCAGTTCTCAAAGAGGAAGATTAGATCTCACCATATGTTCTTATTCTTTAGGACTCAATCCTTCAAAATCTAATTAATTTGAATAATCCTCAAGATTATCATGAAAAATAATAGGATTAGAGATAATCAATTTAGATACTATAGACCTGGTTAGTGGAGGAGCACCTAGGATCTTGGCTAAGGTCCTACTCATTTTTGTCTTGTACTAACCCTAGCCAGCTCAGGGTAGTTAGAGGTCTTAGGGATGATCTTGGTGATGTGTTTATGAGGTCTAGACTTGGATTAATCCAATCTAGTACCTTGATCTAGGTCTAGAGTCAGTTAATGCTCTAGAAGTCCAATTCTAGCTTGGCATTGGGATTTGTGCCAAAAGACTCAATTATGATGAGAAAATGTAGAAATAAACCAAAAATAGTGTTTACAAGGTTTATCCACCATTTGGGAAGGTTTCAAGGTCATTGGACCTAAGGAGGACAAGAAATCCAAAAGTTGTAAAAATGTTGTCATGACAACATTTACAACTTTGAAATGTTGCATGACAACATTTGTCTAGGCAAAGACAATGGAGTTTTTAGGCCATGGTCGCTGTTCTGAGCACTTTTCCATGTTGGGTCAAGGTATTTAAGACCTTTTGAGCCCAAATCTGGAGGTTAGACAGTATTATAAGTTCTTACAAGTTTGAGAAAGCACACTATACCCTGGCTTTTGTATACATAGTCTTTTATGAAATCAATGCAATGTATGGAGGATGATTGAATATTGAGTTTTAGCATTGGATTTTGTCATCCAATGCTAAATCCTGCCATGTTAAATCCTGGTGTCATACTTGTGTGAATTGAAACTTTTATAGTCTGCAAGTTGATTACTTTTGGACAATGGACTGCAATTTTTATGTTACTGATATATTCTATAGAGACCGAGTGAATTGTTGAATAGATCAAAATTTGTTGAAGTGTTTAAAAGTTGAATTGGTACATTTGGACCTTAGGATAAATGATTCAACCCACCCCCCCCCCCTCTCATTTATTCTAAAATCATTCTAACAAGAAGATCATTTGTTACACATTAGACATGTATTACACATTTGTTTTCATCTTCTTCGATAGAGTCTTCCAAAAATAACCAACAAACTTATTGTATTGATCAGAGATGATACTTTTCAGTAATTCAAGCAATCTGACAATTTCCTTAAAGAAAATATTTTCTATATGCATTGCATCTGATGTTTTTCTACATGGTATTAAAGGTTCTATCTTAGAGAATCTATCCACAACAACAAATATGGAATCATTACCTCTTACTGTCCTCGGTAGGCCAAGAACAAAATCCATGTTGATGTTCTCTGATGTTTCTCGGTTCCTAAGTTCACCTACTGGTGGAATTTAATTGTTTGATGTTGGCCGACATGTGTAGTTAATTTTGGTCATGATATTAATGTTGAGATCGCTCATTGCGAAACATGTGGACCTAAATATGGGTCATTACTTTCTCCAATGCTGGATCTAAGGATCTTTAGAGCTGACATGTTCGGTGGCCTCTTGTATAAATAAGTAGAGATGTTCAAGGATTAAGCAACAATTTTAGGAGATAGAATCTAAAGTTTTTGATCCTTGCATGTAGGAGGATTGTTCTGTAATTGAATTTTATTGTATTGGCTATAATAAAAAATGCCTTACGACCCAACATGTATGAAGTTTGAATGAGTTAATAAAATATATTTGTATTCCTCCTCTTCCTCTCTGTATTGTTGCTTCTAACTTGTTAATCTACAAGTAGGATTGGTCTTGGGAGTGCCTTTGCCCCCATTACCTATCCTCTCTTTGGTTTTATCATAGTTGTGTTGATAGAACATGATAATATGTTATAGTTTCATGTGCTTTTATATATGGCTATGATGATGTATTTCATTGATTGATCCTTATGCAATTTATATAACAAGTGGGATAATGTTGGGATAAGGTGTTTTACATCTTGCATAATGTTTATAATGTATTACTTTATTATTATGTGTGTAGTGAACCGAGGGGAAATTGGATGTGAATCACTAGCGGATAACATTAACATAACTACTTTATGTGTTTTATTATAGCATTGGAAAATATATTTAATGTGGATCTCACATAAGATAATTATTTAATATTGCAAAAGGATATTTGATAAAGTGAAAACTTAGGGGTACCTAGTATTAAATGATACCTCATCTAATAGTGGTTAATGACATTGTATTCACATGGTTTATTTGTACATTAGTTTACTTTATGACTAGTTTTATTTTCCATGACTTTGGCTCTATAAAAGCAAGCACGTGTCAGTGGTTTGGGTTGACTTGTTGAGTGGGTTTTCATTACTGAGTCTTTCTTAGGATTGCATATGTGAATCATGTCATGGAATGCATGGATTCATTCTTGGACACATGGAGGATGCATGAGAGAGGCTAAGTATTTTAGAAGTATTCATTATGACTTTGTAAGTGATTTGCATTTCTTTATGGATAAATAATATGATAGAGTACATATGATTTGGTTGTTGGGTTTTTTCCTCATGAGAGATTTCATAGGGTATATATTCTATTATCTTGTTGTTTTTCTATTTTATCTATTCATAATGGTTATTTTTAAGCTTGTATGAATGCTTTTTTTCAATGGGCTATGTAGGAAATTGATTAAATGTAACTAGGTATGAAGCATTATTTCCTAAAAGATTTAATTACATGTAGCATTTTAGTCAAGGGAATAATTCTCAAAGAGGAAGATTGGATCTCACCATGATGTTCTTATTCTTTAGGACTCAATCCTTCAAAATCTAATGAATTTGAATAATCCTCAAGATTAGCATGAAAAATAATAGGATTAGAGATAATCAATTTAGATACTATAGACCTGGTTAGTGGAGGAGCACCTAGGATCTTGGCTAAGGTCCTACTCATTTTTGTCTTGTACTGACCCTAGCTAGCTCAGGGTAGTTAGAGGTCTTAGGTATGATCTTGGTGATGTGTTTATGAGGTCTAGACTTGGATTAATCCAATCTAGTACCTTGATTTAGGTCTAGAGTTAGTTAATGCTCTAGAGGTCCAATTCTAGATTGGCATTGGGATTTGTGCCAAAAGACTCAATTATGATGAGAAAATGTAGAAATAAACCAAAAATAGTGTTTAAAAGGTCTATCCACCATTTGGGAAGGTTTTGAGGTCATTGGACCTAAGGAGGACAAGAAATCCAAAAGTTGTAAAAATGTTGTCATGACAACATTTACAACTTTGAAATGTTTCATGACAACATTTGTCTAGGCGAAGACAATGGATTTTTTAGGCATGGTCACTATTCTGACCACTTTTACATGTTGGGTCAAGGTATTTAAGACCTTTTGAGCCCAAATCCCGAGGTTGGACAATATTATAAGTTCTTACAAGTTTGAGAAAGAAAATTATACCCTGGCTTTTGTATACACAATCTTTTATGAAATCAATGAAATGTATCGAGGATGATTGAATATTGAGTTTTAACATTGAATTATTGTATATAGATTAGTTTTTGTTCATTTCCATATATTAGGAGTTCTTTCCCTGCATTTATTTTAAGTTTTACCTTTGTTTTGTGAAGTAGCTAGTCACTGGCCTATCCAGGATTGAGGTGTGTTTCTATGGCTCCCACATGAAACCCTACTATACATTCATCATCGGGCTTTGGGACATGTTAGGGGAGCCTATTTATAGTGTACATACTCATGGAGAAGGCTTGGAATTTTCATTGTACATGAATGTAAGAAATCCCTAGGTGAGCACAATTAGCCCGGTTAAGGATCTTGCACTTGTATTTGCATGTATTGATGCACGGGTTCGATGGTAGAACCAAGTTGAATGCATTGAGAGAGTCTTTAGACTAATACAAAGATCCTCTAAGAATAATAAGGCCTAGACAATCCAATCAAGGAGGCTTTGGAGACAAGAAAGCCTAACTGGTTCAGGAAGCCCAAATTAGCCCTAGTATCCCTTAAATATAGGAAGGGCCTATACAGATCACTTGAGGTGGAGAGTGTTAGAGTAATTAGTTAGTTTCATTACTCTTTTTTTACTTAAGCTATCTCTTAGGTACATTATAATTAATATCTTTATTAATTATAATGTGCAACCTAGCTTTTCTAGTTTTCGGGTTTTGTTCACCTTTATAGGTTGAACCTTGTAATTCTTTTTTCATTATCTTGGAATACAATTTTCTCTCACTCCGTTGAGATTTTCCAAGCCTTTTCTTTTGTCTCTTTGGTTTCCTTTTAGCAACAGGTTATTTGCATGCAAGTGTTCTTGGCATTCTGTGAAGTTGGATTTCTCAACTTCTACATGGTATCAGAGCTCCCCTACTGCTGCTTGTTCTGGTGTTTTTGAAGCAGTTTTTTGAGATTAAGGGTTTCAAGTTTTTTTAGATCTGGTATTCTTTGTAGGATGTTATTTTTTGTTTCTTTCTTTCTTGCAAAAAAGAAATTTATTTTTTTTGGCACTTTTTCCAGGCACTGCAATTTTTTTAGAGTTTTTTATATTGGATCTGTGGGGTCTCATTTTTTGGAGCACTTTGGGAAAAAAAAAGACCTCACGGTTGCATTCAAAAGGCCCAAAAACCCCTATTTTCATATAAAACATGACTTATTTGGCCTCCGGGGCATCTGGGAGAAATTTTGTGGCCTATTAGGGCCGTACGGGCACGAAAAATGAGAAAAAATATTTTTTTTTCCTTAAAAAATAATTAAAAAAGGCATCATTTTTCAACGCCTCCTGTGCATTTTGAAAATGCACCACTGCTCCTAGCCCATGCACCCCCGCCACGCCACCCTAGACCTTGTCGCCGCCAGACTACCACCACACTGCCCGACCGCCACCTCCACTGGCTCTGCCACCCACCGGCCACCTCCACTCGGCTGGACGTCCCGTGATGGCCATATGGCCATCAAAATATTTTCCAGGGCTAGTTTTTTCCAAGGAACTTGTATTTTGGGGGTATCTGGGCCTTTTTGGTCTTATAGGGCTCATACAGACTCAAAATTTGACATATGGTATATCATCGGAAAGGTCTTTTCGAGCTTGTTGCTCTGGTGTAGGTTTCATTTCCTATTTTTTTCCATTTGATCAACTATTTTTGGCATCAAAGTGGAGG
The DNA here is from genome assembly GCA_027943335.1 of Chamaecyparis obtusa. Taxonomy (NCBI): domain Eukaryota; kingdom Viridiplantae; phylum Streptophyta; class Pinopsida; order Cupressales; family Cupressaceae; genus Chamaecyparis; species Chamaecyparis obtusa. The sequence continues at coordinate 1,698,930 of BSBK01000682.1, read as the reverse complement.
CTTCATTTTTTCCTCTCTATATCTGGAAATCAGGTTTTTTCCTTATTTTTTTTGTGCTTACATACTTATTTGAAGTGTACAGGAGATAGTATAATATTTTGTGCGGGGGTGCATTTCTCTTTCTATCATTTATTTCAAAGAGACCCTTCTACTTATGTCTTCTTTCTCTCAATGGCAGAATCTTTTGTCGGCCATCTTACACCTCACAACTATCACACTTGGAAAGGACAAATGACCAGATTGCTCATGGCAAAAGGGTTATGGTCATGCCTTGATGAGGCTCAGCCAGTTCTACATCGACCATATGAGGATCTTATGTAGAGAAATAGGATGGATGAGGTAATGGGCCTCATTGCAATGAATATCTTAGATGGGTTGTTGTTCCACCTAGATGGTTTGACCACACCCAGGGATATGTGGAATAAGTTTTCCACCTTGTTTGGCACAATGAATCAGTTCAGGGTTCTCCAGATGGATGCAGAGTTCACCTCTTTAGTACTTGAATCATTCACCAGCATTGAGGACTTCTTGATTAATTTCAAGTCCCTTCGATCTATTTTACAGGTTGCTGGAAAGACGAAGTCAAATGATGAGTGTATCTTTCTGATACTCTCAAAGCTTCGTGGCCCTTATCATATTTCCACTTCTACCTTCTACTCCACTATGGATGCACTGGGTGCATGACATGTTATGCCCTCTTTTGAGACTTTCTGTGACAGGTTGACTCGTGAGCAGTCCAATCTCAATCAGATGGATTCACTTACAGGTTCACAGTCACAGGAATTGCTTGCCAAGACACCTCAAGATACACAAAAGTAGAAGCCAAAGTAGATATCTGATTCCTCTTCTCAGCACTCTACTAGCCCACCATCTTCTTCTAAGAAGGAGAAACAAAAGACTAAGAGCCCTACATGTTCCTATTGTCAGAAGGGTCCTCATGATGAGTCACATTATTTTCAAAAGAGATTTGATGGCTATGAGAAATAGATTGCAGATTTGCAAGCTCTTCTTCAGAAGAGCATTGTTTCCTCTCCATCCTCTTCTACCTCACCGGGGTCTACTTTTCAGTCATCTACCTCATCTTCGACCTCTGGACATGATTTTGGATAGGGTCATGCATTACGGGCTTCTGTTGCATCCCCTTCATAGGTCCCTTGGATACTGGATTCAGGTGCTTCTCACCATATGGTATATTCTCCAAAGATCTCTTCTATTGAGGCTTCTCCTATTCCTCATATTCTCACGGGGAATAACATTGTTATGCCAGTCTATGGGAAAGGTTATGTAGGCATTTAGGATGGCACATTCAATGATGTATTGTATGTTCCATCTCTATCTGCAAACCTTCTCTCGATTTATCAGATTACACTCAGTGGGTCAGGGAAGATAGTTGAGTTCACGCCAGATTCAGTCTTCATCTGGGATAGTACAATAGGTGGCATTGTTGCTACATGGATAGTTGATCATTCCACCCATCTCTACACCTTCTCACACTTTGGTCCACTATCTCCATTATTGGAGCACATTTCTCCTCTTACGCGAGAGCATCATGTGGGATAGCTAGGTCACTTGAACCTATGTGTTGTTCCTGAGACCACTTCTGTGACTGCCTCACCTCATCTTGTTGGGGTTTCTTCTCTTTAGTAGGACTCTTCTTCAGCACTGCTAGACCCTCCAGCTCCATTCATGGAGCCACCAGGTGCAGTTGTTGAAGATTCTACAGAGGACACTCATCTCCTCTCTCCTGACAGTGTTAGCACACCTGTCATACCACCTACATTGGGGATTCCCTTTTAGGATCCTCGTGTCTACTTTGAGCATCATCTCGGCCTTCCAGTGACACCTCATCTTTCAAGGTTACCTCTTCAGTTCTCACTACCTTTCACTCCTTTGTATTGGCATCATGGTGGTTTGTTCATTGATCCAAGGGTTCTTTCATTATGGGGGGGCTTTGGAGCCTTGACCCTCTCTCATGGGGGGGTTGGCAGCACACATTGTACTTATGGCTTTGAGAGAGTCTCTTGAAGTCATTTTTTGTCTTTTGCTTGCTTTTATATCTCTTTTTGGAGAGGAGTTTTTCCCATTGGGTTTTCTCCTTTGTCTCCTGTTTACAGAGATTTCCTTGTATTGGGTACCTGATCAGGCCTTGTTGCCAGGACCCATTTCTTGCTTTCATAGCTATGCTAGGTTAGCTTACCTCCTAAGCTTTTCTTAAGGGGGGGTGTTAGAGTAATTAGTTAGTTTCATTACTCTTTTTTTACTTAAGCTAACTCTTAGGTACATTATAATTAATATCTTTATTAATTATAATGTGCAACCTAGCTTTTCTAGTTTTAGGGTTTTGTTCACCTTTATAGGTTGAACCTTGTAATTCTTTTTTCATTATCTTGGAATACAATTTTCTCTCACTTCATTGAGATTTTCCAAGCCTTTTCTTTTGTCTCTTTGGTTTCCTTTCAGCAACAGGTTATTTGCATGCAGGTGTTCTTGGCATTCTGTGAAGTTGGATTTCTCAACTTCTACAGAGAGACCCACAAAATTTTTAATAACTCTAAAAAGGGTATTGGAATCCACAATTTTTTTGGTGGGTTGTTCAGTGAAATTTTACTCAAAAAGCCAAAAACCAGTTAGGAAGACCTAGTAGGGGGCTATTAGGCCTAATAGGCCTTTTTGAGACAAAAGTGGAGATCGATAGTCTTGATCTTGATACCTTGGAACAAGGAGACCAAGAATAATCTAAGAATGTTGAATGAAAGCTAGGAATCATTGCAACACACCATGATCATTACTATAGCCTAAGGAGCCATTAGAGGAGAGCTAGTGGAGAAGGGAAGATGGATGAATTTGAAGGTAGATACCCTAGTGAAGCACTAAAAGAATGAAACCTTGCATGGAGGCATTAATAAGTCCTAAACCAAGTGGGAGGGGACTTAGGAGATCCTAGGAGTTATTGGGATCTAGGTGGATTGGGAGCTAGGAGGTTCCTAACCAAGTTTGGTGAAAGCAAGCTAGTTAGTATCTATTAGTTAGCATGTAGATATAAAATATATAAAGATCTAGAAAGTGTGTAAAATATAGTTCATAAGGGTGGGTAGGGTGGATAATAAATATGAGTAAATTAGCACCAAAAAAATGGAGAAAGGAAACATAAGTACACAAAAAGAATATTAAAACTTAAAGTGATATCAATTTTTTTTAAAATGGATCTAAAAACCCTAAGGTTATTTTAAGAATACTAAATAAAAGATAGGTTGTATGCATGACAAATTGGGTTCACAAAAAATGTAAAGAAAATAATATTTTAATCTAGGATAATCAAATAAAATGTGAGTACATAAGATAATTAACCTAAAGTAATTAACTAGGAGGGTAGAGAATTTAGTATTGGAAATATTGAGTTACTATAATTTATAGAGATGCACATAAAAAGTAACTATATTTAGTTGAATAGCTAACATGCCAAATAGACAACGTGTTTAAATCCATGTTTTTGTAACATCCTATATAATAGTGCCTCTATCTTAGTATAAGCATTTTAAGTTCTACCTCATGTCTTTGTCTTCTTAGAGGATAAATTTGTGAGCCTAAGGCTAGTTTGACAACTATGCATATGTTCTTGCACTCTAGATTCTTCATAGTATTTATAGAGTTCTCTCTTATAACTTCACCTAAGACTGTGTCCTCTATTTTTACTATTTTAAAATTTTGGAGATTAACATAATGTATAAATAGATTTTCTATGTGTTGTACAATTGATCTAGAGGACACTACACCTTGATCAACCACTTTAAAATGAACAATATAAAAAATAATAGGCAAGTTCATAAGACTTATATTTTTCTTCTCCCATGTCAAATATAAATGGATCACTATTAAATTCTTGTTAGAATGACTAAATGAATAATTTTTAAATTAGGAGAGATGATTCTTAAATATATATTTTTATTTAATTAAATTATGTAAGGAATTGGGTGTTGTACATCTTACATAATGTTTATAATGTTTAATATAATACTATATGTGTGGTGCACCTAAGGGTACCTAGAAGTATGTGCACCACTAAGAGTTAACATTCTTGGGGCCACATTATGTGTTGTATATAATATTGTGCAACATATTTAATGTGAAGTCTTACATTAGGAAAATATATTTAATTTAATATTGGGGAAATTCTTATACAGTAAAATCTTAGCACCCAATATTAAACTAGGAGTCAATGGTTTTGTAATCTCATGGTACCACTTGGTGGTTTTGCATGAGCTTGTTTCTATAAAATAAAACACAAGGATAGTTGTCCAAGGTTGGATATTTAGGGTTTTGAGTCCTCTTCTAAAGAGTGCCTAGGTGAAGCATTGCAAGGGATGTGCAGACTCATGCTTGGGCACATGAAGGATGCATTGGAGGGGTGTGATGTTTTATAGGTATTCATAGAGGCTCCGAAGATATATTGTAATATTTTATTGTTGACTAATACATGAGTCATGGATGCTTTTGGAGGATGAGTTTTTCAGTCTTAGGGGTTTTTTCAAGGTATGTATTGTGTCATATTTGATGGGATGGTGTCTATTCTCTTTTATGTGGATTCTCAATACTTATATTTCTCTTCTAAATTATGTGGAAATTATCATTATATGACTATAATTTCCCTTTCAAATTGATATTGATATCCCAAAAATATTACAATAGTTTAAATCTTGATGTCATTCATTCCAAGCCCCCAAAAAATATTATCCTTGTATTTGTAGTTCCATATTATTAAAATAAAACTATTATGCATATAGACAATGAATTTAACACTTAAATCCCTACCACAAAGAGGTGATTATTCCTCCACACCACAACCAAGAGTTGTGTAACTTTCCTTGGATCCTTCTACATTACTTCTCTTCCACTCCAAACACTTAATTTCATCTACCATGTCTTTGATAGGCTATACTTAGGCCAAGGCTTTCTCACATCATTGGTTCTCATTGGATTTCTATCCCCCAATGGTTTTGGGTTCTCTCATAAAGCTCTATCAAAGTTAATATTCACCAAACCTTTTTAAAGAGGCCTCCAACATACATTTATTCTCCAATATCCCGAAAATAATTAATGTAGTCAATTAAATTATTGGGAGTATGATTCTCAAATGTTAGAATGAATTCACTAAATACATTTAAATTTAAGGACATAACAATATTGTCACTTTAATTTGTGTTTAGTCATACCTAGGAAATAATGGTAAAGGTGGGAAGTCAATCAAATTTTGGGGTAAGGAAAATTCATGACTATATAAGAATGATCAAATGACCAAAAAGTAGTTGGAATAGGCTAGATCACAATGGATAATATGTCCATGAGAATAAATCTACACTTAGGAGCAACAAATAAGTGGTTAAGGAAAATATGTATGTAAACATGGAGAGAGAGAGAGAAATACATTTTAAGTTATATTAAAAAAGTATTGTAAAATTAACTAATAACATAAAAAGGGACCCAAATCAACACAAAATTATTTCATTTGTCTATAGTACTCTATATAAAAAGCACAACTCTCAAAATAAAAATAAAAAATACATGGAAAATAACATAAATATACAAATTTCACCATTACCCATTTGTAACAATATTTCATTTGAATGCATGGTGAAAAATAAAATAATGGTTTTTTTGGTGAATGAGCTCTACAACTGGGGCCTTCCATTTCATTCGCTCGAGGAGGCCTCCCACAAGTTTGCAGTGTTCTCTCAATTGATCACTAGGAGGCCACCCTCATACCCTTTGTTAGAGAATTTAATTTGCAAGTTGAAGTGTTTTTATGGGAGATGGACCAAAGGATGTTAATCAACTTTATGTTGTTGGAACAACCATTGTAGGAAACACATGAAAGAAATCATTTAGGGAAATAGTTGTGGAAGAAGGGAGGGTCCTTGTTGATGCAAACTATGTACCAGGACATCCACTAGACATGGATCTATCTAAGTACAATGGAATTAGATGAGGTAAGGGTTCTCCTATTTCCTATTTCATTGTTAGGACTAATCTTAAAATTACCAAAGCTATTGATAATGAAAAGGGTAGGCTTAAGAACATTGTTTCTTTTTAGTGGCTCAATGTTTTACCAAATTACCTTCTCAAAATTTTATGAATGATTGTATGTATAATGTTTGGAATAAGATATTAGGGTTTCGCTATACATTTTGTAGAATGATCTAGAGAGGTATATTTGTTTTTTGTTTTCAAAAAACCTATCTGTTAGAGAGAAGTAGTGAAAAGGTAATTTTGGAACATTGGATCTTGTGTTTTTAGCGCCATAGCCTAGTCATTGAAATCCAATAAAGAAGAGGTCTTAGCCTTATCGTGCTCTAGATGGACCATGGTAAAAAATGTGCCCCTACATATGGAATATTTTACCAAAAATTGTAGAAATGATTGGTAGGGTTATTAGATTGGAGGAATTGGACTTACTATTGCCTCATAGAGATGCAAGGATACTTGTTTCTACAAACCCTAGAATAGACCTCCCTAAAGTCCTTAAAATTGAAATGGAGAAGGAAATTGCTACTTGCCTAATAGAATTTATGGGAGGATTTAATACATGCTTTCTCTATCAAAAAGAGGGTCATCATAGGAAGAATTATCCTATATTGAAAGACAATGTGAATCCCAATGAAACCAATGAGAATGATAAGATGGTTGCAAATCCTAATAGCCAAATGGCTGCAAATTCTAATTTCATAACAGGTCCAAATCCTAATGGAAAAATATCTACTAATCCTAATATTAATATTAATAATTCTCCTAAAGTAAATGAAGATGTGAGTTTTCATACCCTAGATTTGGTTTTAAATAAGACCCCTAATTTCTAGATGGCACATGAGCCCACCCTCATGGATGAGAGGAATAGAGAGTCTATGGTTAAAAATCTAAATGAGATTAAGGAAGCTCTAAGAAAAACTTTCTATCCTACTAAGGCCTCCAAGCCTACATATTTTACCCCAGATAAAGACAGTTACTCCTCAGTTGGACCTCATAAACATAGAACTCTTAATGTTCATTAATTGGTTGTAGAAAAAATAAGGTGTATATCATATACTAAATGAGAATTGAGAAGACCATTAAGTATGAGTGTGACCATGGATTGACCTAGAGAAGAGTGAATCTCCTTGTTGAAGATGAGAAAAGAAAGATTCATTTTCCTATAGAGAAGAACATGTCAAACGATGGGGTGATCTCAGTTATTGATAGAGATGTGGTAGAGCTTGAGGTTGGGGGGAGTACTGGGGATGTCCAATTTGATTTGAGAGTTTCTTCTTATACTGATGAGGTGAATATAGAGGAGGTACTTGAGGCCATGAAGAAGGATTATGATTCTAATGAATGCCTCTCCAACTACTCCCTTATTGTTATCCTTGATGTTTTCACCCCTATTTAGACTCTTCTAATCTTTTTCCAATGATATTGATCAATCTATCATTGGAGATGTGCTTCCCTCTAAGGATGAGGACATTAGAGATGTTTCTAGTAAGTAGTATTTTTGTGCCCTTGGTCCTAAGGAGGTTGATATTTTGAACTAGGGTATTGTTCCTTATAAAGGTAGCTAATATGGTGATGTGGTGGATAAGGTTTTGAAGGTGTTGAGTGACAAAAAAGGCAAAAAAAAAAGAACAAGGCTAAGCGGGGTAAGAATGATGTGGTGCTAAGTAAACCCACATTAGGTGTTGAGAAAATCCCTAACTTTAAGATAAAGATAAAATGAGGTAGGCCAAGTGTCTCTACCATCTCTAGATAGGACAAGAAGATCACCAAGGGTGTATTTCCCATGTGTTATAAGAGTTTGGGAACTAATGGATGCCACCATATGAATCATATGGATTTGAAATTGGCTTCTTGTAATTTTATGGGATTAGAATCCATGGATAGAAATTTTTTTGTCAAAACATTCCTTAATATGAACAATAACTTGGATATTCTTCTCTTGCAAGAGGTTAAAGAAGTACAATTCAGTCTAGAAATGAACCTAAGGTGCATATGCGGAGAGGAATTTTTCTTCACTAGGGTGCTACCATCATCGTAGTGTTGTATTATGGAGAGGGGGGATGAATCAATAATCCTTGATTATCTGTACCTTTAAAAATTTTCTCTGATTAACTCGGTTAAACACAATTCACTATTTATCGATAACAATAAATAAACTTTAACAATCACTGAATCAATCACATAAATCATTCATCACATGTAACACCAATATTTAACATGGAAACCCAGTTTTGGAAAAAACCACTATGGTAATTGTCACCCACTAAAGAAAATAATTTTCTAAAGTACGCTTGGTTAAGAGCCAATTTGGTTAAATATTACAATACACACTGTTAGGTGTGACCCGGTCAAGGGATTTAACTCATATCTATTAGGATCTTCACCTTGTTAGGAGTGTCCTAGTTAGAGGGCTTCAAACACTCTTTTGAATGTTACCTTTTGCAAGGTTTTTACAATAAGACTATTAAGTCTACTCAGTTAAGAGATTTCTCTATTACAAATGCTAATAAGAAATAATAAATAGTTTGACCTGTAGATTCACAACTATCATTGCATAAATAGATCCTTTGTGCGATCTTCTATCTTCACTTCAATCCTTCACTTTCCACTGGCTTCAACATTTCATTAGATCCTTCTTTCTGACTCAGAATCTATCTTTTCCTTCTTCACTACATCATTCGGTGACTCTTCAACTCTTCAATTTGCTAGCCATTTGTTCATGCAAATCCATCCTTTACATAGACATTTTTTGTCACTTAATCTCCTCTATTACATTTTACTTTGGTCAATCTTAGTTGTTAAATTCATTTTACAAACTTATACATTGAATTTGGATCTTGGTAACATGTTTTACCTTCACCTCGGAACTTGTCATTGAAACTTTTTCCTTCTATTTTAACCATTTAGATCTAATCCATATATCATCATCCTAAATTTTCCTGATCCTCTAACTAACTTTCCTTATCATCATAATATTCCAACTCATCATAGCTAATCATTAAATGTTGTTCTGATGCTTGTATTTAATTTCCATTCCTTGCTCGGTGGATACCTTTGGATTTCGGTTAACTTCTTTCAATGCCTAAAACTTTCATCTTGGTGTCTTGAGTTCCTTTTCCTTTACTGAAACTTACTTCTTTTTACCTTTTACCTTTACTAAGTGAATTTTACTGCCGGTAGCCAAAACTATTTTGCTTACCGACTTGACTAATCTTCATTACCATTCTTTACTGATTTGATATAATCACATGCTAGGTAGAAAAAAATTATAACAACATAATCTTAACATTGTTTGATCTGTATCAGTTGCCCATTTAATTTCTTCAACTTCAAAACATCTTAGTTCTTCTTCTCCTTAAATCATTCAACTTATATCATACTCTGAATGATATGTCAACATAATATAAAATAGAAATCAATTGCTTGACACCAATGACAAGATTATAACTGATCTAACCTTTCTACTATCTTGTATTCCTTTCATCTTGGTCAGTCTTCATAATCATCACCATTGGTTATAGTAACAATCTCCCTCTTTGGCATTGATGGAAACACATTAACAATCTTCATTGTTCAATTGATGATGGTAACACTTCACTATCATTCATGTACTCTCTCTAAGATGTAACTTATTCTTTTCTCTACTTGATCATAATTCTATTTATCTTCTTTACTATCCCTCTTTGATAACTTCTTTTCCTAATCTTCTCTCTGAATAATAAATTTCTTAATTATCCCTTTACTAGATCTTCATCTCCCTCTTTGTAGTATCAGTAATACTCTTCTTGTAATCAATTACATTATCTCCCATTTTATGATCACCAATAGTAATCTTCTCCCTCTTGGACAACAATTCTAAAGACATAAGATCTTGAAAACTTTTCTCAGGTAGTAAATCATACCTCAAATGTATATATTTCTCATTGCAGTCATAAACATTTTCACAACTTCAAGCTTCACCTAAAGAGTGAACACTAGTATCAACTCACAAAATAGATATTCTATTGAATACGTGAATTTATGCAACATGAATCTTGCCTTAGTGAATATTGGATAGGGGAAGAACCCCTAACTGACCTCAGAGTTACTCAAAAGAATCCTTTGGTAGAGGTTTGGTAAATATATTAGCTATATGTTCCTTTGAATTCACATACTCCAATATCACATGCTTATCTTGTACTTTCTCTCTCAAGTAATGATACTTGCTTTATATTTGAATGCAACACCAAATTCTTTGATATGTTAATATAACTTGTATTATCACAATAAATTGTATCTGGGTCAGTAATATCTTCTTACATACCTTCAAGTAATTATTTGATCCATGTAATGCTAGAACAATTCATAGCTGCAACAACATACTCAGCTTTATTAGTAGATTGTGAAATACAAGTTTGTTTCTTGCTTAACCATGTCACTAACCTTTCTCCTAAAAAGAAATCTCTACCACTTGTGTTTTTTCTTTCATCAATGTTTCCAGCACAATCAACATCACTATAAACCTTAAGATCAACATTTCCTCCTTTTGTGTATAGCAGACCGAAATCTTCAGTCCCTTTCAAATATCTAAATATTCTTTTCACTGCAGACATGTTTGTCTCCTTCGGATTGGTAGAAAACCTTGCCATAATACCAACTAAATGTGCAATATTAGGCCTATTGTGTCCACCATATTTTAGTTTACCAATCATAGATTGGTACAATGTTTCATTCACTTCCTTTGTCTCATCTTCCTTTGACAATTTACAACCATCATCCATCAATGTTCCAACCGGTTTTGATTCTTCCATATTGAAAGTCTTTAGGATCTCCTTGATATACTTTGATTGTGTTATGTAGATCCCATCCTTAACTTATTAATTTTTTAGTCCAATAAAGAATTTAATCTCTCCAATCATAGAAATCTCAAATTCCTTTCTCATCTCTTCAACAAATGATTTAGACATTATTTCATTTCGTCCAAATATGATATCATCAACAAATATCTCAACAATCAAAATATTATTGGTACTATCACATTTTAAATATAAATTTTTGTTATCACCTATCCTTTGAAATCCAATCTTGACTAAATATGACTATAGTATTTCATACTATGCTTAGGGTGCTTGCTTTAATCCATATAAATCCTTGTGCAGTTTGCATACCATATTCTTGTTAAAACTTTCAACAAATCTTTCAGATTGTTCAATGTACACTTCTTCGTCAAGAGTTCCATTTGAAAATGGAGACTTAACATCCATCTGATAAAATTTAAATGTTTTATAGATATAATATGCAAGTAATATTCTTACACCTTCTAATCTAGGAACATGGGAAAATGTCTCACTATAGTCAATACCTTCTTCTCGTGCATACCCTTTGTAGACTAATCTTGCTTTGTTTCTGATCACATCTCCATTCTCATTGAGTTTATTCCTGAAAATCCACTTTTTTCCAATCACATTCTTATCCTTAGGTCTTGGTACTAGTGACCAAGTGTTGTTCATTTCAATCTGATCAATTTCTTCTTTCATTGCATTAATCCAATATTTATTTTATAATGTGAAGTGCAGTTGAATTTTTTGATCATGTGAGATATTTTCTGATATTTTCCCAATTAAAGTATCTAGATTAGATGTGTTTAAATCCCTTTGGAAATTATGAGATCATGTGAGGTACCTTATATTTCAAAATGGAGTTATTTCAAGCAGAAACAAGTTTTATGGTGAAAGATCAATTTGGTGGAGCCTAAAACACATAGATAAACCCCTTTCTCTATTGCAAGAATGCTAAGCAAAGAGTTGGGAAATGAAGGGGATAAAAAGTTTGGAAGACATCATAAACGATGGACAACTAGTGGAGTGGAAGGAGATTATTCAAAGGTATGGCATTATGTAGGTGCAATGCAGAACATACTCCATATTAAGGGAGACATTCCAGTCTCTCTCCCTCCCAAAGTAGTGCAATGCTAATGATAATAGATTTATGTCCTTTTGATGGACTAGTGGTATACCTATCCCTTGTGTGAAAGCCAAAACATTATACTCTTTCCTTGTTGATAATGAGGACATCTTCCATGTTAACTCTTGTTGGGTTGTGAACCATGACTCTTCCTTTTGGCATAAAACTTTTGAAAACCTGTGGGGTAGGCTAGTGGAACCAAAAAAGAAAAGTTTTATACAGAGGGTGATGCTACATAGAATCCCCCTTAAGAACCCAATGGGGATTTCAATCTATTTATAGTGTGGAGAAATCTTGAGATGCTAAGGCATCTGTGCTTTGATTGCATGTTTTCCAGTGAGATATGAAAGTTATTTGTTTTCTCCATTAATGAGAATATTACTATTTTTAGATTATTTTTGGTAATATCTTAAGCCTTAGAAAGGATTCAAATATTTTTAGTCTAGTCTTTCAGTTGAGATTCTTTGGCTTATTTGGACATTTAAAAATGACAATGTTTTTAGTGGTAGGGATAGAACTCTTACCAAGTCTCTTAGGAGACTCATATTTTATGGCATTGACATGCAGGTTATAATCACTATATATGAATATTTCTAGGAAGAAGTTTAAGGACCTATTGCAAGATGGAATAACAAGGGCCTTCAAATGAGAGATATCTCATGGTTATACACGGGTGAGGAGAATCGAGGAAAGGACATCTTTTGAGACAATGTTGCACAACTTAATGACATAGCTCATGTAATAGAGAGATAGGGGTGCTAGAGAAAGAGAGGCACCAGTGGAAGTGATACCTTTTAGCAATCATACCACCTATTGTGGTTGTGGCACCTAGAACAACAACCCCCATTCTAGTGGCAGTGAGAGTTACACACCCAGACAACCAATAGATCTAGGAGATAAAGAGCTAAGATAGATGGAAGGGAATACAAGATGGGTAGTATGGATTGAGGAGAGGGGGTAGCAGAGATCCATATGACGTCTTTTAAAGAGTTTGAACAAAAAAAACACATTTTGTGCTGCTTAGATATGTCCTTTTATGCAGTTATATATGTCATTACCGATCTAGATATTTTATGTAGACATCATTTTGTGCTCATGACAAACTATATATATATATATATATATATATATATATATATATATATATATAATATATAACACACACACACACACACACATCACACATATATATGTTACAAGTAGTAGTTGTCGTTGCACCAAAAGATCGACCCGTTAATGCTTGATACAACCACTAGACTTATAGAAGACACAGGAGGCAGTTAAGCCATGTCACGAATCCTGAGTGGAGCGCTGACTATTTTACCAACAATCTCCCCCTCAGCGTTACTCGAGGGGATTCGAGCCTGTGACCAAGCTCTGATACCACTTGTTACAAGTAGTAGTTGTCATTGCACCAAAAGATCGACTTGTTAATGCCTAATACAACCACTAGACTTATAGAAGACACAGGAGGTGGTTAAGTCATGTCACGAATCCCGAGAGAAGCACTGACCATTTTTCCAACAATAAATACATACATACATACATATATATATATATATATATATATATATATATATATTATATATATATATATATATATATGTCTATATATATATATGTCTATATATATACATATATGTATATATATATATATACATATACATATATGTATACATATATGTATATGTATATGTATATGTATATGTATGTATATGTATATATATATATATATATATATATATATATAATATTTATATATATATATATATATATATATATATATATACATATATGTATACATATATGTATATGTATATGTATATATATATATATATATATATAAATATATGTATATGTATATATATATATATATATACATATATATATATATACATATATGTATATCTATATACATATATTATATCTATATCTATGTATATATATATATATATGTATATATATATCTAGATATATATATTATACATATATATATATATACTATAGGTATATATATATACATATAGCTATATATACATATATATACAAGTACATATACATATATATACATATACATATATGTATATATACCTATATGTATATATATATATATATATATATATATATATATATATATATATATATATATATATATATATATATATATTTATATTTATATTTATTGTATTAGATAGGAGATGAACTATATATTTTGATGTAGCAACAAGTTGTGATGTGAAATACAACTAGAATAATTATGTATTTTGAATCTCTTATAATAAATAAAAAATAATAATTCATTTATTTTCTCAATATTTTTAATTAATCATTAATAATATAATATCTTTATTCAAATAATTTTACTAATACATATGTACTCACATTATTATTTAAAATCATTTACATTTAATATCTTCTAACTTCATGTTCACAATTAATTGTCTATCATAATAAAATTTAAATTTAATTACTACACTATTTGAGCCCTAAAACCATGATATTTTTTTGAGGATATACTTTTCTTCCCCCAAATATAATATTTTTTTAAATTCAAATTCGTTGGATAGCATGTATTTATTGGTATTGTTGTTTGTTTGACTTGATTAGTTCATATTAAGGCAGTTATAAACAAGACTATTGACACTTGCGCTTCTTATTCTTATTCTACCTAATACAATTAAAGGTCAACTAGTAGGAAAATAATAGTCCCTTAAGTCATCATACCTTGACATTCTCCTACTACAAACATAATATTATACCTTAGAATTCTACAAGTAAAAATAATATATCTTAGAATCTTATTTAGCTAAAACAAAACATTTTGAGTAAAATATATGCATAATATGTAAGATTTTTTAAAAAATCTTAGAATAAGATGAGATGTCCCAAAAGTCTAAGCTTTTTAAAAAGAAAAGGGAATCGTTAGATAGCTTATAGTTACAACTATCACAATTGACAAGAATATAAGGTTAGGTGGGACAAAAGTAAATATATAAATGTATATGGTTATTTATTTATATATAAGAATTTTTATGGATTTTTAACTTGTGGATCAACATTTATATGATAGAATTTTCATTGATTATATTATAGATTTAAAAGTTCTATTTAATATTTCAATATTCAAAATAATATTAGTGATAAGATGAATTAAATTTTTTTTAATTTTTAAATATTAAATTTATTGTCTACTTTACTTTTACTTTATTAATGTTAAAAGTTATTGTTTATATAAAAATGAAAATCTCAAGGTCTATATTTTTATATATTAAACATATAAGAAAAAATTATATGAAATATTAAATTTTTTTTTATTTTATATTAACAACAACAAAACAAGGGTGTTGTTTCTTACAAGGCTACTGTTTGAGAGTGTAAAATCAACTAAAGAAGTCAATCAACACATTTTACAACAAAAGATAAAAAAAATATCACCTTTCAACAAAAGATTGAATGTGAAGGTCAATTGTAGACTAACAACACCCAAGAAGGCATTTAACAACAACAATGTTGAGAGCACTAACAATAAGTAAAAAGTCACCACAAAAGGCTACCAAGGGCCACAAACATACCCAAACAAGCCAAGCTTGCTCCTTGTGCTTCAAATCACAACAGGCATGAGAGAAGACATTGCTCACATCCTCAATCAGGAATTGGAACAATTCCTGATAGTTGGTCAACTCCTCCGCATCCTTCCCTGAAACCTTCCGCTACATGATACATGATGAAGTTGTCAAACTATACATCACTTTGAAGCTAAACCTAGTTACACTCCACATCCTCCTCCCCAAGTCCAAAACTTGATTTCTTAGTTGGGCTAGTTTAGTTATGTGCATATTCAAATCAATGACCATAGTAACATAGCCAACATAGCTCCCCCGAAATGTGGGTGAGGCTGCAACTGGGAGAGTTTCTAATACAATCCAAGGTTTCCTCCCCAAGCCCTTTGACACCATCTTTTATCTTAGCCCTATTTTATTTTCCATTCCCCTTACCCATATTTTCCTTTACTCAGTCTACCTTGCCCTTTTTTCCCTCAACCGTGTCGAGTTTGACTTGAATGACTTCATAGCCACTAACAACATTTGGAGAGGCCACTCTTCCTAACTTTTTCCTATTTTTTCTAAAATTGTTGGTTCCCTCTTCATGAGACATCACAAGGGAAGGGTATCCTATTGATGATGAGCCTGCCAACAATGCTCTTATTTTCCATTGTGACATCAGTATGATGTATTTTTGCATTCTAGACTTTGAATTTTTGTTGTCCCCACTCATATTGTGAGTCACAATGAGAGACATTGCTTCAAGGAAAACACCAAATTCAAAATTTTGTTGGGCCTCAAGGAAAGCCTTCCAAGACCATTGTTGATCTTTTTGTGCATTCTAAACTCCAAATCTATGTAGTCCCCACTCATATTGTGAGCCACAACAACCAGCATCGCTTCCAGGCCCATGCCAAATTCAAAATTATCTTGGGTGTCATGGTAAGCCTTCCAAGACCATTGTTGGGAATGGTTTGAATTGACATACATGTCATAGGGGATAAGATAAATGCTTGTCCTTGTCATTCTATTCCACTTGTACAAATTATACTAAGTCTTGAAAGGAGGGAAATAAGGTTGAAATTTATTGATAGGAAATATTAGACTCGATATAGTGTACAACAACTTCAAATGATGAAGTTGTAATGTAAGGGTATCTTGAATGAAGTTTCAATATGATGAAGTTATTATTAATAGTATATTTTAAATTATCTTTTATTCATCAATGGGCCCTTGGTTTGCTGGTGAAGTTGAATGGTTCCAAAGGAGCCCACCAAGGATCAAGTCTTGTTGAGTGCAAAGCCTCTGACATCATAAAGGATGATGCCAGGATCGTGCCCTAGGCGGATTTTGGCGGAATGGATACCCCTCAATCCTTGGCTCTTAGTTGAAGAGGTTTTGAACCATCAATAAAAAAAAGTCTTTTATTCTAGTACTATCTTGAATAATAAAAGGAATTATTTTGTCTTTAGAATTAAACTATAACATGTTAAAATAGATTGTACATATATTTAAGAATTCTTATTTTAAAATCTCAAATTATATTTTTAAATAATTCACTTAAAATTTATCAATAGGATTAATAAGTATCATATTCAAAATGAGATAGACTTTTTTACTTCTTTTTTTAAATTTTTTGGATCAATAAATGCTTTTAATTGGAGCTATGAACTAGTGGGGCCACATTTGGGGGCCCCCATCCCAGAGGTGATTGCATCTCATAGTCTAAGGCATTAGCGCCTCTCATATTTGTCTTGTGTTGTGGCATCATAGTTGATTCTTATACCTACCCTCCTTATTGCTCCAAATTTTCCTTATATCTCCCTATTCAACCACCACTTCATTTACTTATGCCTACCTATCACCCTTATTTTTCCATATGAGTCCACCTTATATCTCCCTTTGGTTACTTCACACCCACCTTATTTCTCCAATCATTGACTGCTAACCTTCTCTTACATCCTTTTGACTATGCGCTCATCTAGTAATGGGACACCTCCACCTTAGATTGCATGGACATTAGGTGTAGCATTCGTCGCTTGGACAACCTATCATTAACAAGACCCATAAACAAGTATTGCACCAACACAATTTTTGTTCAATCACATTCAACCTTCCATTTGAGTCATATGGAGAACACTGTACCATCTTGGGATCTACAAAAAACACAAAGAAGTTGGTGAGGTTCAACCTCAAAACTGCCCTTTTAATAGAGCTCCTAACTTTTCATCAGGGTACGGGTGAACCTCGAGATAGACTTTTTTTAAAAAAATTCTTGATAATAATAGTTTTTTAATTAATAATTTAAAAGTTCATCATCACATTTACAATCAACATTATAGCTTTGTTACGATCAACACCCAAAAACTGCTAAATTTATGCCCCACCTGACACCTTTCCCTCACCACTATTATAGTTCATTTACAATAAAACATAAAAAGTTCTACATTTCACCCCCAACATCATTGAAATATAAATTATACGGGTACAAAAACCAACACAAACTACACCTAACCACCTCTTTATAAATTCATAATAGTACTAACTAAAACCAAATAACTACTACTATTGTATTACAAAAAATATAGAGAGCATAAAAAAAAATTGTCACCTAAGTCCTATGATAAATTTGCACTTGCATCGTTGCTTCCCACCAATTCTCCTCCACACCCACTTTTGAGATTACACTACTCTATCCCTACAAACTTGATGTGTCATCTACATTGAATACCTCTTACATGGTACCTATACCTCTATAATCCCTTCCCATCTTTTCGTCTCTATTGATTCCTCCTCAACTTGCATCACTGGCAGAAACAATTTTAAAGATTTCCATCCTCACTCGGATTCCTTCACTTTCTATGACTTGATTTTTTCATCTAACCTTCAGATGAAAGGGATGTATCTATCCTCACAAAGCCCTTCCTCATTATCTATCCCTTCACTAAATTCCATTCCCTTTCCTATAATTTCCCATTCTATAATGGAATCCATCCCAACTAGGAACTCCACTGGAACTATTGCTTCCATAATTCACCGCATGTTCATCGTAGGCTCTCCAAATTGTAGTCCCCATGCCATTATCATAGAGTAAACATTTGTATTTGTTCAGTGCATTTTGGTGAGATGATCAAATACTGACCCCAAGATGAATTGAACACATTTGATAAGCATTGAATCCTTAACAAAATGAATTCCTTCAAGACGTTTCTTTGACACTAGGCCGAAAAATGGATTTTGTTGTTTGAAAGCTTTAATTGTGAATGATGTCTCCATCTTTCCACCACAGAGTGCTCTACAACCACCACCAAAAAAAATTCTCATTTATTCTCTTAAAACGGTAATAACATCATCCCTTTGGAAAGATTTAGCAAATTTTTTGTAGCACTCGACCATTTAATGTGGTGTCCTTCCCATTAATTCTCAATCTTTTCATCTAGAGAAGTTCCATTCTTTTCAAAAAACTATACAATGTTGGCTGCCCCTCTGAAACCTTTTTTAAAATACTTAGATTAAGATGATTAGACCATTAAATCTTCCATTAAAAGATTTTGAAATTTTACAATTTTTATTTCTCCTTTATTCTCAAAGGATAAAGCCCAATTCGACAATCAGTCCACCTCATTATCGACATCTCTCTTCATGACACGAGTAATCTTAAAAGCACTAAAAGAAGCTAATTCGTCTATAATAAAATCAAATATTTTTTGGAGATGCCAAGCTTCAGTCACTCCTTTGATTATTTCCTAAACTATGATTAGAGAATCCCCTTCTACATGCAACTTAGTGACACCCAACTTCTCAGCCACCTTTACTACCAAAAGTGTTGGTGATGCTTCTACAAAATTATTGGTTCCATCTTCTAACTTTTGTTCCCCCAATGCTATAGTATTGCCATGCCAATCCCGAATTATGAATCATGCTCCTCATGGCCCATGATTCCCTTTTGAGGCCCCGTCAGAATTTACTTTCTACCACCCTTTACATAGTTTAGACCATTCAATTTCCTTAGAAACCATAGGATCTGGATGAACCCAACTAAGCCCATTAACGAGCGAGATAGAATTTTTTATTGTTAGATGTTAAATTTTAATATTTAACAATCTAATTATATTTTTTAATACATTAAATTTGATATAATTAATAATTTTTATTAAAATTATGATCCAAGTTTTATATGTAAGTCTTGATATTTTTTGTTATATAGATATAAAAAATATAAAGTAATTATTTATTTTTGAGAATATACATAAAATATTGAGTATGTGAGAGAAAAATGTAATATTAGGACTTCCTTGGCTATTGGAATATAAAAGGGAACATCTCACAAAAGAGTTCATGGGAACACATTTTGTGCATCTAAATTTCCAGAAGTAGTTTTACATGGGATGACTCTTATTTGTATACTACTAATGAAATGAATCTTGATCTATTAACCATCCAAGATTCCAAAACAAAAACAATACTAGTAGTAGGATGTAGTGTAAATATTTTTTACTCTTTTTGTATTCATGATGTAGGAGCATCCTAGGATTCTTGGCAATCCTGTATCAACCAAAAATATGTTTGTCTTTGAAGGTAGATTGTTGGTTTTGATCTTAGTTTGGTGGAGTTCTTGCTCGGTTTGGGAGACTGGTTTCTCGATTATGGTTACCAGGGTAATCGGTCTCTGAAGAACGCTCAGTGACTAAAGGTGTTGGTTCACTGGTGCTTGATGATAAATGTGTCCCTCATTCATGCTTGGCATGGTTGGTCGACTGGTGCTCGATTATTTCTTCTATTGCTCGGTGTTCTTGCTTATCGACTGGATTGTTTTGTTAGATCGGCTTGGCTGACTGGTGCATTTAATTTGGGTTGCACTCCTCATGTTATGGATTGACCATTGGACGTGTGGGGACCTAGATCTAGCATGTTGCATTCTTCTATGAGGATCTGATGACCGTTTGGGGCCATCTTTGAGAGTTTATTTATTTTGTAAGGCTATGTGAGAGCTAACTGATGTTTTAGCATTTAATATTTGTTTGTAAAGATTTATTGTTTCATCAGCTGACTTGTACCTAGGAATCAATATTTATAGGATGCTTGGGTAGTTTTTTAGGCATGAGATTGTTAGAAGGAAGGTTAGTAGCCTGCGAGCTTAGGAGAAGGAAGATTGCTTGGAAGTTTGAGTACAAGTTTAGATCTTTCTTGGGTACCTACCAGTGTGTTGCCTATTGTAGACCTGGACTAGCTGGATGCTGATGTTAGGGAAAATATTTGGATCTTGTGTGATCTTGTAGACTGATACTTGCATTGTAATTGGTCGTAACTGAGAAGGCCTTACAGCTCGGCACATTGTATGTAATCAGTGTTTTCATGAATATAGACTTCTATTTCATTGTAGATCTATTGTTGTTTTCTTGTGTATTTCCACTGCATATTGGTTTGGCTGCAAGGTCGGTCAGTCCTTAATTGGATCCACCATCCTTGACTACATTAAGTGGTATCAGAGTGAAGTTTGTCCCTATTTGTGCAAAGTCTGTTCCTGTGGATCTTGTGTATCTAGATCTTGATTTGAAGATGCCTCTGAGGAGAAACCGTGAGATCTCTAAAGAAGAGGAAGCTACTGGTGAATTATGTCTTGATGATTTTAGGATTTTGTAGAAACAAGTGCAAGACCTGCAAGAGGAATTGAGAAAGAAGAAGCCTACCTTGAAAGAGGATAGTGATGATGAATCTGAGGAAGATCATTTTGAAGAAGCTTTCAAAGAAGCTAGAGATTCTGAGGAGAATCAAATTCTCAAAGCTATGTCTAAGATTGGGAAGAGACCTAAGATTGAAGTTTCTACATTTGCTGGAAGCCTTAGGCCTGAAGAATTAATTGATTGGATCAATGAGATTGATGAATACTTTGAGTATGAAGAAATAGAAGATCCTAATAGGGTTAGATTTGCAAAGACTAAATTGAAAGGTCATGCCAATATCTGGTGGAGAGGACTTCAGTTGGAAAGAGGTAGGAGAGGAAAAGAGAAGATCAGTAAGTGGAATTGATGGTTGAAAAGTTGAAGAAGCAATTCATTCCGGTGGATTATGAATTGGACATGTTTAAGAAGATGAAAGATTTGAAGTAGACTAACAAATCGGTACATGAGTATACCAAGGAGTTCTATACAATCCTGATTAGGACTAGTCATTCTGAAGCTAATAAAGAAAAGGTTTCTAGGTATGTCTATGGTTTGAGACCTAGTATTCGGGAAGAGTTACTTACTATGTGGATGACAACAATCGGTGATGCTTATCAGATGACATTAAAGATTGAAGAGAAGATGAATAGGAAGTATGAAGGAAAATAGAATAGTAGGAATCGAGGTGGTAAAACTGGTGAGACAATTGTGGAGATTAATGTGACAGAGAATCCTATGTTTGATGTAGGATCTGGAAGTGGTCAAGTTACTAAGAATGTTGGACAAAGAGGAAGGTAGAAGAATGAGTTCATTGGCACTTGTTATAACTGTGGTGAAGCTAGTCATAGAAGTTGGCAATGTCCTAAGAAAAGAGTTGTATTAGCTGCTGAAGAAGACATTGAGAATGTTCCAGAGAAAGGTGAGACACTTATCACTAGAAGATTACCTGCATGTGTTCTTGAACCAATGCAGAGGAGGAATTTGTTCAGAACTAGATGTAAGTGCAAAGATAAGGTATGTAATGTCATAGTTGATGGTGGCAGTTCTGAAAATTTTGTTTCAAATGAAATGGTTAGTAAGTTGAATTTGGAAAGAAGGAAACATCCTAATCCTTATCAGATTAGTTGGATACAAGATGTTTCTAAGGTTAGATTTGAAGAACAATGCTTGGTTAAGTTTCAGATTGGATCTTACCATGATGAGATATTGTGTGATGTATTTCCTATGGATGCTTGTCATCTTTTGCTCAGTAGACCCTGGCAGTTTGACATTAATGTTTTGTTTGATGGTCATGCTAATACCTATGTGGTTAAGCATGAAGGAGCTAGGCATAAGATGATACCTTTATAGGAGACCAGAGTTAAAGGACGTGGAGTTATCAGGTATTGTCCTTATGACAAACTTCAGGAGCAGAAGGTTGATGAACCTTTTACTGTTAAGTATAGTTTGAAGGAGAAGGAGAATGATATCTCTAAAGAGTTTTTTGAGATTAAGAAATAGATGGTTTTGCTAGCAGAGATGGTTCAGTAGATGGTGACATTTGTGACATAGAGAGATACAGATGATACTGAGTTGATTGAGGAGTCTGGAGAGAATGAACCTTACCGAGGCATTGAGGTGGTCGATATTGGTCAGAATCGGTTGCTATCAATTTATGACCAAAGGGATAAGCACAACGAAAGATAGGAGGAATTTTTTCATGAAATGGTGAATGAAGTGAAGACTACTTGGGATGAAGGACAAGGAGAGATGTGGGTGAAGAACAAATTCGGCATACCTATTCTGATTCCCTTGAGGCGTTCCTGATTTCCTTATGAGAAAATCTTTCTTACCTGGGGTGTCTGATGCAGGAGCATCCTAGGATTCTTGGCAATCCTGTATCAACCAAAAATATGTTTGTCTTTGAAGGTAGATTATTGGTTTTGATCTTAGTTTGGTGGAGTTCTTGCTCAGTTTGGGAGACTCGTTGCTCAGTTATAGTTACCGGGGTACTTGGTCTCTGAAGAACGCTCGGTGACTGAAGGCGTTGGTTCACTGGCACTCAAAAATAACTATGTCCCTCAGTCATGCCTAGCACAGTTGGTCGAATGGTGCTCGATTATTTCTTTTGTTGCTTGGTGTTCTTTCTTACCGACTGGATTGTTTTGTTAGATCAGCTTGGTGGACTGGTGCATTTAATTTGGGTTGCACTCCTCATGTTATGGATTGACCGTTGGATGTGTGGGGACCTAGATCTAGCATGTTGCATTCTTCTATGTAGATCTGATGACCGTTTGGGGCCATCTTTGAGAGTTTATTTATTTTGTAAGGCTATGTGAGACCCGACTGATGTTTTAGCATTTAATATTTGTTTATAAAGATTTATTGTTTCATCAGCTGACTTGTGGCTTGGAATTAGTATTTATAGGATGCTTGGGTAGTTGTTTAGGCATGAGATTATTAGAAGAAAGGTTAGTAGCCTGTGAGCTTAGGAGTAAGAAGATTGCTTGGAAGTTTGAGTACAAGTTTAGATCTTTCATGGGTGCCTACCAGTGTGCTGCCTGTTGCAGACCTGGACTAGTTAGATGCTGATGTTGGGGAAAGATTTGGATCCTGTGTGATCTTGTAGACTGATACTTGCATTGTAATTGGTCATAACTAGGAAGGCCTTACAGCCTGACACATTGCATGTAATCGATGTTTTCATGAATATAGACTTATGTTTCATTACAGATTTGTTGTTGTTTTCTTGTGTATTTCCACTGCATATTGGTTTGGCTGCAAGGTCGGTCAGTCCTTAATTGGATCCACCATCCTTGATTGCATTAATTCAAGTTTATCATCTTTAGTTCAAATTGTATTCGCAATGCATTGATCTTGAAATAAGAGTTTTGAATAAAGGAGTTACCATATATTTTTTGAATTTAATAGGTTTGCTACATCAACTTTTGTTAAGGAGATAGATAAGGTGTGGTCAAGGAAAAAAATATTTAGTGAGTAGGTTTGGGAGCATTTAATAGGAGTGGTGGTTTTTTCCAAATGGATATACATCAAGGAGATTGTGTGGATGAGAATAATGGTAGAAATCAATGAGGGTATTCTAGAATTGTTAGGGGTTAAAATTTTGGCTTCAAGCGAATGGAGAATAAAAAATGGAATCCCAAGGATCTGTTTCAACCAACTCAACCATCGAAAAAGAAGTAAATGATTATTGATAATAGGGTTATTTTGGTGCAAAATTGAGTCGACAAAATGGCATGACTCAGTTTGGGAGCTAAAGGAAAAAGGATTTTCATGAAGTAGGATGGAGGTCGACCTTCTTACCCACACATTCATATGTGGATAGATGACAACTGGGGAAATTTTTTTCTCTGAAATCCCTTTTGAATGGCTTCTTCTTGGTTATTATGACCAATGCAAGGGAGAAACAATAGGTAATGTATACTTGACCTTTCATGATGAGTGGTATCAACTTTTGTATAAAGGATTGGGTTCCTAATTTCAATCCAAAACAAGTATCCATTGAAGAAGTTCCTATCTGGAATAGGCTTTACAAGAAGTTCCTACCTGGATTAGGATTTACAATCTCCCGCATGAATATTGGAACTAGGAGATTTTAAAAATTCTAGGGAATAAACTAGGTAAATTTATTAAAGCTGATGAAGCTATAGAAAAAAAGGATTATAGCATGTATGAAAGGATTTTCATATCATGGAGACCCCATCCTCCTTTTCCACATGCGATTGAGATTAGGAATAGTGAGGGATACTGGTGGTAGGAGATCTAATGCAGCATATGCAAAGAATGGGTCCATCAATCTATGGAATGTGTTATTAACAAGAAAGGGAAAGGTTTGGATATTGAAAAAGTGGAGACAAGATCGACTAAGCTAACAAAGGAACCAAGTAAGGATTTAGATTTATCTACACACAAAGAGGTTGAGGAGAGACAAGTGGGGTGTGAGGTGATAAATAAATGGAATCAGGCTTTGGATACAAAGAAAAGTCAAGAATGTTGTGGTAAGGATCCAAGTGCAGCGGTGGTAGGAGAGGAACTAGTATTTGACAACTAGAGTGTATTGGATAAGCATGAACATGTCATAGAAAATAGTTGTTGGGGAAATGAGAAGGATGCTTTTTAGGGAGATGAATATGTACAAAAGTCTATGGATCCACATCAGGAAGATGGCGTGGAAGGAGAAGTCGCTATTTTAACGAACCCAACTTGTTCAGATGGTGGGAAAGAACTTGAAATTACTTCAAAGGACCCATGTACCAATAACACTAAAGCTGATAGGGTGGATGTGATACAACCACAGTTGGAAGGCAGGATTTTCTTGGAAGTCTCAAAGCTAGTATATGAAGGAGTGTTGGATTTAATGACATGTGGATAGATTATAGAGGGCATGGTTGGGTACTCTATGGATCAAGAGGTTTTCAAAGTCATACACATGTCACCAATAAGGACAAAATCAAATGATAGGTATGAGGAGCAAGTGGAAAGGGATGGAAATATAGTTCAAAGGATGAGTTGGGATTGACCAATGGGGAAGGAATTTTGAAGACCATAATAATCACTTCATCCAAATCCAAAATTATGAAGCCAAACACAAGGAGTTAGATGATAGGTAGGAAGACAATGCAACTTTTACTGGAGGATGTTGGCAACTTGAAGGGCCAAAGAAAACTGAGATCCGGGAGAGAATTTTTCTCTCCTAGGTAGAAATGAATCTCCTTACGTGGAAATTCAAGGGATTTAATCCTCATAATAAGCATCACTTGATCAAATAGTGTTTTGTTCAGACAAAACTAGATGTTGTTTGCTTGCAGAAGACTAAATTAGCTCAAGAAGAGGTGACAGTTTTTGGGAGTGAGACAGATATGGTCAGGTTGTTTTTTGAGCTCAGAAGGGGCATCATGTGGATTAAGTATTCTTTGGAATCTAAGGAATGTGAAAGTGGATGACATCTCCCAGACTAAAAACTGGAAACTTATCAAGGTAAATTTTTATCATTTGCAGATTTCAGTGTTTTTGATTAATGTGTATGGCCCAACCACAATAGAAGATAATAAGGCTATTTGGAATAGTATTTCAAATGCTTTGAGTAGGATAGATTTGGGGATGGAAATTATTTATGGGGACTTTAATTATACTCTAGGTTTGGCTGAGAAAAGGGGTGGGAGAGGGTTGATCAATAAATTTCCAAAATTTTGTTACCAACAATGGCTTGTATGAGATCAAGACTAAGAATGAGGTGTTCACTTGGAATAATAGAAATTTGGGATTGTCTAACATTGCTGATGAGATGGATATATACATTTTGGCCGGAGAGTGGGATAATATTTTGGTCACCTTCAAAGCTAATATTATTCCTGCTACTTGATCATATCATTTTTCAATGACTTTGGATCTTCAAAAAGATTCTATCCCAATTAGATACCCTTTTAAGATGGAAAAAATGTGGTTTAGGGAGAGTCACTTTCAAGAAATGGTTTCTGATTGATGAAGGAATGTGTTGAGAGTTGAGGGAATCAAGAGTTTTCAATTTTTCAAAAGACTGCAGTTTATTAAACAAAACTTAAAGAGGTGGAAGCAAGATCACTTTAAAGATATATTTTCTAAAAAATGGATCTTGGAAGACCATTTGGAGGCTCTAAATTGCAAAGTGATAGAGATGGAATGGATGCAGTTGATTTCATGAATGAAAGGGATCTAAAAAAATTATGGAGTGTATTAGAAGCATAAGTCTAGGGAGAATTGGTTGAAGGAGGGTGACCATAACACTAAATGTTTTCAAAGTTCGGTCAAGGCACGATGATCTTTCAATAGAATCTCTTCTTTGAGGATTTTGAATGGAGTTATCTTAGATGATCAAGAGGCTATCAATAGGAATGCAGTTCAAATTTTCTTTTAATTTGTGGTGAGTAAAATAATTAAATCAGGAAGCTGTGTATGGTGAGGTGTTAGATGTTATTCCTAGCCTTGTGTCTGAAGAGGATAACATAATGTTTCTACAGATGGTATGCTTGAAGGAATTGAATACTATAGTGTTTTATCTTGAGGGAGATAAAGCATTTAAGCTTGATGGTTTTCAAGCCTTCTTTTATCAAAATGTTTGGAATGTAATCAAGGAAGATTTGGTAGATGTTGTTGAGGAGTCTCAATCCAATGGATTGGTGCTTAAGGATTTAAACAACACCTCGGTTGCCTTGATTTTGAAGAAGGAGGTAGTGGAATCCTTTGAGGAATTTCAACCTATTTCTTCATGTAATAATATATATAAAATTATTACTAAAGTGGCTGCAAATAGATTGAAAAAGATTTTTTTTCATGTGATTTCTCTAGAACAAGGTGTTTTTATACCAAACAGATCCATAGTGGAAGGATTTATTATTTCCCATTAGGTGATTCATTCTATTCGGGTGGCGAAAATGAGGAAGATGTTCCTAAAGATGGATATTTGAAAAGCGTATGATAGGGTTGAAAGGGGATTTTCATTTTGTGTCCTAAAGAAATTTGGTTTTGTTGATGGATGGGTGGACTGGATTAAATGGATGACATCTGATTCTAGGGCCTCAACATTAATAAATGTAAGCCTCCAAGTATTATTCTCAACTTTGAGGGGCTTGCAAAAAGGTGATCCAATTTTTCCTTTCCTTTTCATTTGGGGGGGAAAATTTATTGGTAGGATTATGATGAAGAAGTGGTTTCAAGGTCAATGGAAGGGAGTGGGAATTGCTATAGGTCTAGAAGTTGCATCTCACATGCAATTTGTTGATGATACTTTCTTGATGGGAGAGGCTTCAATGAGAGAAGCGGAAATGATGAAAATAGTATTGGATAAGTACATAAGTTAGTACTTAAAAAGAAATTGCTAGACTGTTTGGTGTGCAAATTGGTTACTTCCCAGCTAAGTTCCTTGGTCTCCCATTTTTTGCTGGTGCTGGTAGCTCGACTCTTTGGAAAAATTTAATTGATGCTTGTGTGGAAAAAATGGAAGGATGGAAAATCTGCTGGCTTTCCTTGGTTGGTAGGTTTCAAATGTTGAAAACTATGGTCTCAACTATGCCTTTATACTCTATGGTTTGTATGAAAATTCCATCCAAAGTGTTA
Source organism: Chamaecyparis obtusa (assembly GCA_027943335.1). NCBI lineage: Eukaryota > Viridiplantae > Streptophyta > Pinopsida > Cupressales > Cupressaceae > Chamaecyparis > Chamaecyparis obtusa. The sequence continues at coordinate 1,670,669 of BSBK01000682.1, read as the reverse complement.
AAGATGATTGGACAATGTATGAGGAAGTTTTTCTAGAATAGTAATCAGATGCAAGATGAAATTCCTCTTCTAGCCTGGGACCAAATTTGTAAACCAAAGGGTAGTGGTGGTGCCAGGATGAGGAATTGGAGATTCATAAATGGGGCAATGGGAGCAAAGTTGGTATGGTCAATGTAAAAAAACCAAAATAAAAAATGGGTGCAAAATTTAAGAACAAAATACATTGATAGTGGGGAAAGAGAATGCATCCTTATAGTAGAGGATCCGCTTAGAAGTTGAACACTTCGGAATTTTATTACTAGTTGTAGGAAAGTGGTTATGGATCACCTAACATGGAAGATTGTGGATGGGTGTAAGGCCAATATTTGGATGGATTCATGTCATGGAAAGAAAGAGTTTCAAAAGGTAAGTATCTATCAAAATTTGATCGAAACTATAGAAGATAGGTGGGCTAGGAACGTCTAGGATTTCATAGATTCAATTAACAAAAAACTAGGAGAGGAGTGTGTTTGGAAGGACCCAACACAATTGGGGCTGCCAAAAGATTAGGTAAATTTATTCAAGGATATTTTAAAAAATAGTAAGATTTCTTTAACAAACAATCCAGATGAAATTTTATGGTGTGCATAAAAAAGGGGAGAGTATTCTATGAAAATTGGCTACACATTATTGGAAAATGGGGCGAATAGAGAAGAATGGGAACATAGAACTTGTTGGAATTATTATTTCTTACCAAAATATGGTTCTTTTACTTGGTTGGAAGGTCAGGGTAGAATCTTGACTGGAGATAGATTAAAGATAATTGGGTTTGTTGGCCCTTTCAAATGCTTCCTATGTAATAAGGTAGAGGAGACACAAGATCATCTATTTGATCATTGTGATTTTGTGCAGGAAGTTTGAAGTTTTGTTTTACAATGGTTGGGATGGTATGGACCACTTCCTTTTATATCTTGGGAAAGGCTCACATTGTGGTACATACCAAGGGATAAATCTACATTCTCAACTATCTGGTAGGTAATGTTATCTACTACTTTGTGGGAAATCTGGAAGAAGCAAAATAGAAGAATTTTTAAGGTAAGGAGGAAGACACCCGAAGATTCTTGATGAGCTTAGAAAGGGCTATTTCAAAAGTGGTTAGTAGCATAGCTACTCAGGTCAATGTGATAAAGGTACCTTTCAATCAAAATGATGCTAAAATTTAGTCAAATTGGCCTTTGATTAAGTTTTGACTCGTTAATGGGCCTTTGAGGGTTAATCCTTCGCAGCTCACCTAGTTAAAGGAGGAATGGAAACCTTCAAAAAAAGGATGGACAAAAATAAATTTTGATCTTGCGTCTCAAGGAAACCCATGAAGATCAGGTGCGGGTTATGTGGCCAAAGATGAGAATGGGAATATATTGATGATTGGTGCAAAGTGACTATTAGATGGCACAAATAATGAAGTGGAGATACTTGTTGTGATTCAAGGAATCCAAATGGAAAAATAAGATTGGGGTAAGGAAGGTGCACCTAGAAGTAAATTCATAGATCATTATCAATAGTATCATCAAAGGAGAATTGGGATCGTAGAATTTGAATAAAAATATACGTAGAATTTGAATAAACATATACGCTGAATTAAAATGTTATTGCAAGATTTTGAGGAGTTCAAATTAACATATGTGCTAAGGGAAGCTAATGAGGTGGCAGAAAAACTATCCAAATCTGGGTTGGCTTTAGTAGAGAAGGATGGGGAAGAGTTTATTGATGATTTTAGGGGCATCACCTTAGGGTAATGAACATAATTGTTGGGCTATGTTGGATGAAGGGGATGTTTTAAACATTATTTTTATGCACGCTTAAGGTAAGAGTAAGATAATTCTTCATCAACACTATGAAGAGGGATAGGAAAGGGTGCACGACCTTTTATCATGAATTTTGTCGATGTTAGTGTGATGACATCATGTCTGAGTAAATTGTGTGGTAGAGATCTTGTCTTTTCGAGAGATACCTAGAAAGGTTTTGGTTGTTAAATGGAAAAAAATGAGGTATTGTTCTTCGAAAGGGACATTTGGAGTTGGTGTGAAGGAAAAATAAAATTTGAAGATGGAAGCCAACTTCTCTTTGCAGTCCTCAAACCAACTGGTAGATTTGAGAGGAGAGATTATGATCAGGAGATTAAGGAGAGTGTTTAAATTTGATGATGACAAGTTTTGGGGTTTATTATGAAGCTATTGCATGAGGAGTTTTTGAAAACTAACCTTCAGCCAAGAACCAACCTTGACATTTAATCCTTGTTCTTGTCATGGGTTTTTGATCTTGGTAATAGGGAAGAGGCTCTAAAAGTGATGAGGATGTGTGTGAAACCTAAATGGGCCAATGGTATGGTTCCCATCATTGGTAGGGTTGAACTAGAGGTGGGATTGGAAATAAGGGCAGGCTCGTGGAAGATGGTTGAAGGTGCCAGTCGATCTTATCAACTATTAACTATGTGGATTTTGTTGAATCAGAAAGAATTGCAGATTAAGGAGGATACAATGGGTTGGTTGGAACTTTTTTTGTATATGCAGGAAGCTGAATTGGAGTAGGAACACTTGGAGATAGAGGGGTGATGAAATATGAAGCATACCTTGAAGAAATATGGTGTGAAGTTGAGATTTGAGGTTGGCGATGCTGGTCCAGTAAGGCAACTGAAGAAAGTTAGAAACCCAAGCTTGATACCCTCAAAGGTATGATGATTCCAAATGAGATGAGAGAAGAAATTTTGAAGAAGTGGGTAGGTTAAATTACACTATTTTTGAAGAAGAATGTTGTATGTCTGAACTGTATATGCCCAATTTTATATTTGGATGGTTTGTATAGGGAATTAAGTGTTGTGGTTTCAAGATGTATATGGGATTGATCATAGTGCTTTTACACCATTTTGGCTTGTGATACCTATTTATTTATACTGGAATTGTAACACAAATTGTCGATCGTTATGGGTGGTAGTTTGTAGTAGGACATGTAATTTTGGCCTTAATACGCCAGAAATTGTGGCTATGTAAAATATATATTAACTATTATCAATAAAAATTCAAAAATTCACCTATCAAAAAAATAAAAGGTTATTATTGATGTGTGAGCCATGAGGGTTTGGGGGCTTCCCCTGACTATCGAGGGTTATGGGGAAACACCCTTTACCATGGGGGTTTAGGGGAAAATCCCTGAACCTTGAGGTTGCAAGGGGTTCCCCCTTGCCATACTTGTTCCCTTGACTGACTAGGGGTCTAGGGGGTAATGCGCCCCAGTGGGTTTTTTTTGGACCAGTGCTCTAGAAACATAATTTCATATATAATTTTTCATTGCAAATCCTAACCATTTATCATTAGGTCATAAGTTCAATGGTGGATATTTTTTGCACCTTTTAGGGTGGTTTTAGTCCAGGGTTTTATAATACCATTTGACAATTCCATCTTTTGTATCTCCTATATATTAGGCATGTGAGAGGCGTTGTGATGTATTCTAATAGTCTGATAGTTGTTGAGTTGCCTTTGGATCTCCATTGGTGATAATATTAGGAGAAGCTTCCCATGAAAGTATATTGCAATCTATTAATTATTTTTAAATAATATATTGGGAAGCTTTTGGAGTGTGGAATGTTTCTCGTGAAAGTATTTTCCCCACATAAATCACTATGATTTGGTATACATGTAATTTATGTTTATTTTTTTAACCTTTTTTAAACTATTGTATAGATCTGAGTAAGTTTCTACATAACCATCCTCTCAAGATTAGTGTAGGAAGTTGTTCTACTACCATAATTTCCTTACAACACATGTATGTGTTCCTAGAGAAGTGGTCCAAGTTTAAGAAAGACTATAAAATGTAGCTTCATTAGCTATCATATCAATCTAAAAGCATACAAGATTTGATATCCCATGGTCACAATTTTTTTTAAAGTAGAAGTGTTTTCTTTAAAAAAAAATCAAACATTTTCTATAGTATTGTAGCCAATTAAGGATTAAAAGAAACACGTGGTCCAACTAACCTTGAAGATATAGAAGGTTTAGCTAGAAGCTTAGGAGGATCCAGATAAAAAGAGATTTTAGATAGTTCAAAAAGTTAAAGAAAGAGAGAGAGAGAGAGAGAGAGAGAGAGAGAGAGAGAGAGAGAGAGAGCATCCACCTCAGTCATTAAGGAGATCCACTTGGAAAAGATAGAAATCAAATTGATATACTCCTCTTAATTAATTTTTTTTTCATTACCAACAATAATGAACCAAGCACTGTGAAGGATTCTATGGGTATATAATATAAAAATTTATATAAAGTGGTCAAGGATGAATCCATGGAAATATTGAAGAAAATACAAAGTATTACATTCAAAGATATTAAAATTTTATTTTTTAAATTGAAGAAATCTTTATATGGTCATAATTAATCACCTATTGTGTAGTACCAAAAATTTAATTATTTTTGTTGGGATATGAATTTTTAAGATCTAAATCATACACACACACACACACACACACATATGTATACATACATACATTATATATATATATAGACACACACACATGCATACACATATATGTGTACACCTATGTACATAAATATGTATATATGTACACATATAGATACACACACATATGTACATATATACATACATACACACACACACACACACACATGTGTGTGTGTGTGTATGTATGTATGCATGCATGCATGTATGTACATATGTATACATATAGATATACATATAAGTTATATGATGTGAAATATTTTTATAATGATAAAGGCATAGTTTGTCAATTCAAGTCTTAAATTTTAACATGGTAAGAAAAATGACTTAGGAGTTTCCAAGTTTGTATTGGGTGTGGAGATGAAGACATATAAAGAAAATAGAAAGATTTGGCTAGGGCATAGAAGTTACGTAAACCTAGTTGTGAGGAGATTTAAAATGACAATTATTATGTGAGCCTTTTTCCATATGGATTGAGTTATCAATAGAGTAGTGTCTTTCTCCTAGTAAGATGTAGGTTATGACCTAAGTATCTTATGTTATTCCTATTGAGAGATTAATGTACATTTGGTAATATTAGAACTAACATATTACCCAATTGTGGTAGTCTTGAGCCATTTCAAGGCTAATCCTAGATGAGTAAATTGAAGCAACAAAAAGGGTTTACAAATATTTTTAATTTGTCTCTAAGTAATATTCTTTTTTATTATGTTGATTATACAAAGAACTACCACTTGGTGACCATTCATGGATTTTTGGATTTATATTGGACTAGAGGTATTGATAGAATATCTGCTAGTGTATATAATTTCACTAAGTTTGGTGGGGCAATTAGTTTGATCAGTATGGAAATATGTGGTCACTTTGTGAAATTCATGCTACTGATCAAACTGATATCATGTTAAATTTTTGGTCAATTTGATATCATTAACTTTGTGGTTAGTTTGATATCATTACCCCTCATATCCTAAATTTGATAAATATACTGGAAAATTTGATCCAAAAGACCATGTCTGGGAATTATGTGCTCTTTGTATGGAATTTATGCAAGAACAAACTTATCTAATGTGTCTCTTCCCTTAAAGTCTTGGTAGTCAAGAAATCAAATGGTTTTCAAAACTGCCTACTAGAATCAAAACTTTTGATGAAGTAATCAAATTGTTCCTTCAACAATATTCATACAATATACAACACTTGGCGACCATGATAGATCTATGCAACATGAAATAGAAAAAAGGAGAACCATTCCTCACTTTCCTTCAGAGATGGAGGAATATCTTTTCTAGATATCCATGTCAAATACCCAAATCTAAGAAAAAAGACATCTTTATCAACAATCGTATTCCTAAATTGAACTACAACATTCAAATGTAAGGCCCATTTATATCTGACAAGATGGTAGAAAGTTCCCTTAAAATGGAAGATGCATTAGTTAAGAAAGGTGAAATATCTCTCTATAAGGAGAGAAAGTATGGTTCTAGTTCCAACTCCAACAAAGACATGAACACATTTGGGAACAAGTACATAAATGTTTTTAATAATGGGGTGGTTGATGCTACCAACCCTAAACCAAAACCAACAATTTTTAATCTTACTAGTGGTATCTAGGCCACTAAAGCTACTAAAAATGCAACAAATCGTACTAAGAAATCAAACAAATTATTCAAAGACCATGGGTACCAAGACCTAAACATTATTTTACTCCTCTGGGAGAGTCTCTGGAGTATACTCTTAAGACACTTTTAACCAACAACATCATCACATTGCCTGAAAATTCAAGACCTTACAATCCTGAAATTAAACCTAAATGTTGAAATGATGACAATTATTGTGACTACCATCGAAATAAATTTCATAAAACTAATAACTGCATTAAGCTCAAAATGGCATTCAAGACCTTATTGATGATGGTGACATTTTTGTTGACGGTCATAATACTAATGCAGATCACAAAGCATTCAAAGAACCTTTCCCTAAGTATGAAAATGGAGAATCTTCTAAACCTAAGGGCGGTGCTAAAATCAACTATGCTTACACCAATGATGATAATGTCATTAATAGGCTTGAACTACCTTAGTACAGAAATTTTAATGTGGTCATTGTTAATAAAAAGGATAAAGAGTTTGAATATGCAAATGTTGTGATCCGATCTTAGGAAAGAGTTAGTTTTAAAGGAGTTGACCTTACATCTTCAAATCAACTAACATCCTCAAAATAGCCTACAAAAAATCAATCAACGAAAACCACTTCTATGTCATTGAAATCTAAATAGTCAATTTCATCATCTTCTACTGGCTACAGTGTTCTGGAACAACTATAGAGAACCAATGCTCAAATTATGATTTTTGAACTACTCAAGATTTCTCCTACTCACAAAGAAATCTTGGACAAATCCCTCATAGCTATAAATGTTCCCAAAGAATTATAATTGGATCATTTCTATGATAGTTCATCTGGCCTCACCCCACTACCTGTCATTCTCTAAAGAAGATGATAACTCTTTGAGCCATCCCCATAACTATCCATTACATATTGAAGTCATGATTCATAAAACACCATGTCAAATGTGTTTTGACAGATGGAGGCACTATCATAAACATTTTTTCTTACAATCTGATCACACAACTGGGATTTCCTAAACATGATATCGATCCTAGAAAGAAGATAACAATCAAATCCTATGATGAAGAAGAAGGATCCTCTAAAGGTTTGGTGGTATTGTCGATCAGGGTAGGACCCATAAAACAAGATGTAATATGTCAAGTGCTTGATCTTACTTTATCTTACAAAATTTTCTAGGAAGACCATGGATCCATGATATGCAAGATGTGCTATCCATGTACCATAAGTGTGTAAAGTTCCCCTATAATGGAGTTGAGGTGAATATTCCTATAGATACTAGCTATGCCTGCAACACACTAAAATAGTATAGTGATACCCTTGTTCCTCATAATAGGGAAGCCTCCAATGAAAAAATAGTTGAAAGTTCAAAAGCTATGATGAAATACTTTGAGAAGAAGCTTAGAATCAAAGATACCAGAATGGGAGAATATAAGCTGGAAACAATAGTTCCACTGACATCTCTTCCCCCATCTCCTCGGTTTTATGGAAAACCTTCTGAGGATATGAAACCATCAACTTCACAAGATAATGTTATTAATGGTGGTACCTTTGTCCAATCAACTATATCCCTTGTAGATGAAAATGAAGAGAAGGCTATTCTTGCATGGCTCTATAGAGGAGAAGATGAGGACATAGAAGTAAAACACTGTGAGATTTCTCCTGAAAGATATGATAAAGGATATGAACTAATGCAACACATGGGTTATAAAGGAAAAGGTCCTATAGGGAAAAATGAGAAAGGCTTAACTGAACCAATTCATGTGAAATTCAAAAGCTCTAAGGATAAAACTGGTTTAGGCTTAAAAACAACAAGATTCCATCTTGTAGAAGACATAAATACACCTAACTTTGATGAGGCACCTATCTTTGATGATGATGGTTCTAAGGAAGAAGATGTCTTTCCTTACACTCCCATCCCTCTTGATATTTTATATCTACTTGAGGATGAAAAAAGATAGAATCCACAAGTGAATACAATTGAACAAGGTCCCAATAATGAAATATTATAATAGATCAATTCCATAGTTGCAAACTCAAATATTCAAGCACATGCATCTACTTCACAAGAACAACCTAATTTAGAAGAAGGAAATCAATATATCGAAGAAGCTAACATGACTCTAGCTAAATTCCTAAACAGGTCTAATGGCAGCTAAATAAACTCACATGAGTATGAATTTCTTTCTGAACATTAACGTGACAGTTAGCTAAATGGGTTATGATCCTTAGTGAGTTTGATATTGAGTATGTGGACCAAAAGGGTATAAAAGGACAAGTGATTTCTAATCAACTAGTTGATGCACCTCTTTAAGATGACCAACCTTTGAATATTGAATTTCTAGATGAATCTATCATGCATCTTACACATTAGTCCCAAACAATGTTCTTTGATGGATCTTTTACTCAACAAGGCTTTGGTGCTAGAGTTCCCTTTATCACACCTCAAAGATATTCACTTCCAAAGGCATACAAGATACTCTTTCTTTGTACTAATAACATTTCATAATATGAAGCTTGGATAAATGGAATGAAAATGGCTATTGCATGGAAGGTCACCGATCTACATATCTATGGTGACTCCCAACTTGTAATCAACTAGATCAATGATGTTTATCAAACTCAAAATGAAAAGTTGATGCCCTATAAGAGAATGGTTGATAATCTTTAAAATTACTTTATCTTTATTACTTTTCAATAGATTCCCGAATTGGAGAAAAAGCAACTGATGCTATGGCTACACTTGTATCCATGTTACAACTACATGAAAATGAGTTCCTAGTGGAAGCATTACCTTATCCTTCCTATGACTTGACTGATTCCCAGGTGATTTGTTCTATCATTAGACATGACTCATCTCAGTACAACCATGTCTACTCATACCTACGTGACCAAATTATTCCTGATAACCTTACTAGAAATGAGAAATGACACATTATCTATAATGCCTCATGATATGTCATCATAGAGAATGAATTTTATATATAAGGATTAGATGGTACTTTTCTTAGGTTTTTATAATACGAAGAGTTTCAGCGTGCATTAATGGAATTTCATGAAGGCATACGTGGATCTCACTCCAATGGTCTAACTCTAGCCTGAAAACTACTAAGGTTTGACTACTATTGGCTGAACATGGAGAAAGAAGCTACCATATTTTTTAAGTCTTGTAAGAAATACCAGATTCATGGCAACCCGATACATGCTCTAGCCAAGGAGATCATACCATTTATCACTCATTGGCCCTTTCAACAGTGGGCATTTGTTCTCATTGGTCAGATATATCCTTCATCGTCTAATGGTCATAAGTTTATCATCACAGACATAGATTATTTCATAAAGTGGATCAAAGCTATTATGTTGATCAAAGAAACTAGAAAATAAGTGGTTATGTTTATCCTAAATTGCATCCTCTATAGATATGGGATACCCTCCTCAATTGTAATAGACAATGGAGGCTAGATTAAAAATAAAGATATGGATGAGCTCTTTGCTAACTTCAAAATATACCAACACTATTCCTCAATTTACTACCCTCAAGGTAATGGACAGGCTGAGGCTTCAAACAAAACTATACTAAAAATATTGCACAGAATGGTAAACAAATCAAGAAGGGACTGGCACCTTCAACTTAATCCATCTCTTTGGGCTTATAGAACAAGTATCAGAACACCTACTAGGTCTACACCTTTTTCTTTGGTGTATGGGACAGAAGTAGTGGTGCTACCTATTGAAATAGAAATACCATCTATGTGGGTTTCCTTGTGAGGTCTTGTAACAGATGAAGACTACAGAATATCTAGATTACAAGAACTTGAGTTTTTGGATGAACGTCATCAAGTGTCGTTCGATCATCTTAGATATTACCAAAAGATAATGTTTAAAGGATACAATAAGAAAGTTTGACATAGAGAATTTCAAATTGGTGACCTTGTTTTGAGAGAAATCCAAAAAAATAGAAGAATCGTGAACATAAAGGTAAATTTGCACCCAACTGGCTGGGTCTCTATATCATTACTGCAATCTTTGGCTCTCGCGCCTATCAAATCTCAACAACAAAAGGAGAACAACTCCTTGATCCTATAAACACCATCCATCCAAAGAAATTCTATAGTTAGCATTTTCTGATCCAACAACCTATACAGTTGAAAAAGTCTTGAAAAAATCTAAAAATTGGAAAAAAAACTAAAACAAGTGATCATCTTGGTGAAAACTTGGTAAACAAGCTCCTTGATGAATTAAAAAAAAAAGATCAAAAATACAAAAAAAAAGAACAAAAAAATAAAAAATGATGAAAAAAATGCCTTGATGAAAACTTGGCAAACAAGCATCTCGGTAGCAAAAATAGAATCTCTACCAAGTGGTGAAAACCTGGTAAACATGCACCTCTTGTACTTTAGTGCTCCATCTATTAATGCATTTCTTGGCATTGCCTTCTTTCATAAGCTTTAGTTTGTGCATATCTTTGAGTCTCTTTCATGATACCTTTGGTTCTTCCTGGAACCTTCATGGCTTGAAGCAGATCAACATCTAAGTCTTAGGGAAATCACACCATAATTCAGGGCAATGTCCTAACCGTTCATCCAAGTCATCCTTGTGTCAGTTATTATTCATCCAATCCGATTTAGTTTCCTACCTCCTAACCACTGAAGTGTTTTTCTATTGATATTGTAAAGCCACAAGACAACATAGAAAATCATATTTGTGACATGAAAACAATCATTGAAACTACTTGAACTATGTTGAGATCTTACCTTTATGCTATCTTTTAAATTAGATTTTCACTTATTATTCCCTCTAAGAAACTCAAGGATGTCTATCTTAAGAGAAGAAAGGAATAGGAGCATAATGCTTTTCTTTTCTTTTTCTGCTTGTGGGTGCAGTTTCGATGATCTAGAAACACTGAATAAATTAGGTGTCTATGGTAAGAGCCTCCATCACAATTATAATGCCGCATATACCTCGACCCTCTTTATTTGTATGTTGCACCAAGGTTGGAGATCCTCCTTGTCTATTCTTGAGTGATTTCGTATTACTATTACAATCTGAATATCTAACCAAGGATGTGAATGTACGGGTCACTGCGAGTATATGATACTAAAATATGTCTTAGGTTATGGACGATAAAGGGTCATTGCAGAAAAAATAATCACTATTGCATAGGAAAAGAAGAACCTTTATCTTGTTTGGTGTGTTTGAACGCAAGAGACATTCAGGTCATCTTGGCACTTTATGCCCTGGTGTTTATAATTTTCTTGCAATATCAAAAGGAATTGACATTCAGGTCATCTCAGCTCTTTGTGACTTGGTGCTTATGTCTAATTCTAACACTCAATTTGATTATGTCATATTCATAGCCTCATGATAGTCTTCCCAGTGAGGGTTGTATCGACATTCTGTGTTCCAAATGCTCGGTGATGAAAAAGAGCATATCAAAATCAGTGACTAAATTCCTAGGTTACATTCATCTTAGATTGGCATTTAAAGTATTTTCAGCATGATAATGTTGCTTTTTAATTGTATAAAACTTATGAGAGTTGGGACCTATATTGAAATTCATGTTGACGTTCTCATTTTTTTCTCACAAGTGGTTGACTATGGATTTTATTATCTTTGACACAATCAAGTACTTGTATATTGACACAACATTTCATACATGAGATGTTAACCTTTTAATCCCTTTTATATCAATTTGACCTAATTTGCAAAGTGCTCCAATTTTGGTGAAAATTGTACCCCTACCTAATTTGATGGTCCTAATTCTATTTTTGAGATCAAAATTAAAATTTGACGTAATCTAACTTTCTAAATTCTCAAAAAAAAAAAGTGGTCAAACGTAGTTGACCACTTGTGCAATCACTCATCGCAATGTGAAATGAACCCAAAATCAATTCTTATCTTATCTCAATCCAATCTATGTGCTCAAAATTTTTGGTTAACCATGACCAACTCATGATCAAACTTGGTCAACGAGACCCCAAACAAGTGCATAATGCATTTCTAAATGTATGCAACTCAATCAACATTAGATCAAAAATTTTCTACATCATATCTAATCCAAATCACATACTTTTTATCAATTGAATTGTTTGAAATCACTATGGTACCTCATCATATTTTGATTTCACTCCTGAGGGGGCAAGATCAATACATCATCAGTCCATGATCATTAATCAAAGATCAATCTGCAAATCAAGAAATTTTTCCAAATCTTCTTCACCAATCAATCAAATCTAATCATCAAGCAATACCTCATTGCTAGGGGCATCTCAACTTCATTAGAAACCATATCAAGTTGAGGTTCTTCAATCCTTTTGAATGAGTGATTTCATCACTTAATATCAAATCGCTCGAATAGACATCTAATCTATTGCAACACAATCAAATCTCCAGGGGCATATCAAGCTCATCAAGACCCATATCAATGTGATATTGTCTTCTTGATCTCGTAATTGGCTTCATCAAAACCCATATCAAGTCAATTATCTCAATCAGTCTTTTAATGGTAATCAGTTTCATTGCACCACATAAAGCTAGATATTCTGGTCTTATCGTCAATTGGTCTTTGTTCCATCAAGTTCATAGTCGCTTTCATTAGTCCTTGCTCAATCAAGTTTGAGATTAATATCTTTCAAAATCATCATTTGGTCTTCGTTCCATCAAGTTCAAAGTTGGTTTCATCGATTCTAGTTCAATCAAGTTCATAATCAATATCTTTCGAATCATGAATCGATCTTTGTTCAATCAAGCTCAGAGTTGGTTTCTCTTTCTTGTGAATAGTTTCATTGTCAAACTATTCTACACTTGAATATCACATGTTCTTTGAATCAATGTGTTGCTTGTACATCAATTCAAAGAGGGGCAAATGTAATCACCCAAAATTGGTCTTCTAAGCCATGCACCCTTAATCTCAATTATTGATCATAATCATAAAAGTCCTGACCCAAAAGGAAATTCAATTTCTATCATTAATCTGAAATGATTTATAAAGTTGTAAAATTATCAGAATCAACTAATTCCTAAATGTTAACATTATTTGGAAATTAAATCAATTTAAAAATATTTCATTAATTAAATGTCCTATCACATTAATTAAATTGAACTCATTTACTAGTTACACATAAAAAAGGAATTGATTTGAATTAAATATTCAAAAATTGAGATAAATCCTCAAAGCTGGTAAAAACAAAGCAGATAAAAATAAGGAAAAAAAATGATAAAAATAAGAAATAAAGTAGAATTGAGATAAAGGTGGAGTTGCATAAATCAAAAAGGGGGAAAAAGCTATTAACTTGAGCATTAATCAGTTTTAACTCCTAATCAGACTCAAAAAGCAACCAATCAACTTAGCTTGCATGCCTTAAACTCAACTTTGGAAAAATATGGACCATTCATCACAAATCAATCTTGACCGTCAATTTTATCAGGGTTCCTATAGAAGAAAGGTTCCTCCTCTCATTTGCTATGTGCAATTTCGAGTAAAGACATTCTGCTAAAGCTATTTTGCATCAATTTGAGGGTTTGCATATTCTTATTATTTAGTTGTTATTTGCATATCATATTTAGCTTAGAAGTCATGTTTCTTTCATAGAATATAACTTAATTTCATATCTTATTTGTATAAAAAATCCAACAAAAATAAATTAATATACATTTCATTTAAATCCTTCGTTTCAATTGTTGTCTATAGTCACTAATATGCTTGAAAAATTAGAGAGCACCATACTTACATTGAATAGAAGGCAATAGGTCGATTTGTGTTGTTTTTATATGCTTACTTATCTAGTTATTGATCACCTAACCATGCATGCAAGGATCTATTGAGTGTTTGTGATTGCAACTTGCAGGTACACATTTCACACACACAGTTGGAAGATATGGGAATAGGATAAAATCTAACATGGATTGACATGGCTCTTCCTTGGTGGCTAAAGTATGCTTGATGTGATACAATGACAACAATATCTTCTATGTTTGCAAATCAAGAGGTGAATGTGTTTGACATGATCATCTTTGGAAGGGGTGAAGTTGTACATATGAAGATGACATGACAAATTTGACATCATGTTTGGTCTCAAAATCTTCTCAACCTTGAACTATGAAACAAAAGAGATTACAAAGATGTCTTGTTGTAAGGCAGAAATGATGCCTTTTTGTTTTGGCACTCATTATTAATGCACAAAAGAGAAAAGGGAAGAGAAGGTCACACTCCTCTTCTTTATATAGGATGAAGAGGGAAGAGATGTGATCATTAACATAAGTTGTGCAAAGGCTTGGTGTGAGGGGTGCATTCATGATGTTATGGTGTATGAGGCTTTGTTTGAGCTAGTAGTGAAAGTGCTAGGAAACTTCTAGGTTCTTTGTTTCACTTGGCACACCATCCCTCCAAAGAATTGGATGTCTTGTATGAACCAATTAGTCACCTCTTGGAGCACCCGAAATCTAGCGTTATGCTAGGCACTTTGCATCTTGAGGTTGAGAAGAAGAAGCATATGGGGAAGACCTTTCTATATTTATTTTCCTAAAGCGTTTATTTTAGTTGTCGAATTTATCTCTCCTAGATATCATTAACTAGATTAGTTTAATATACATAAGCATAATTTTTCCTTTACATGTAATTTTCTAAAATAGTTGTGTTTATATATTAGACTAGGATAATTGCACATACTTGTATAGAATTTATTACATTAGCCTAAGCTAACCCTAAGGAAAGTTTTTTTTCCTATAGAATAATAAAAATATGTATACAAATGTTTAAAACATATCTCACTCTAATTGCAAACAACTCCAGCACATGGAGGGAACTAACAAAAATCAAGTCTCAGAAAAATTTAGCATGTGTATATTTTTCAATCAAAATCTATCACGCACTGAATTTTCTTATATTATTTTCGTTAGGCTTCTCTTATAGTACTAGTTCAAACTTAAGTCAATATATGGTAGCTTTAGGTTTAACTATGCATACTTTTTAACTAAAAACTATCGTACGTTAAATTATATTAATTATTTATATATTTTTTATGTTTCTCCCATAGTACTAGTTCAAACTCAAGTAAATGTATTATATCTTCTAGTTTTAATAATATATATTTTTCAATCAAAATCTATCATCCATTGAATTTTATTTATTTATATATTATTATTTTTAACACTTCTCTTATTATACTAATTCACACTTGAGAGTGACCATGCTATAAACATCACTTTATATTATTTTTTGTGCTTCTCTTGTAATACAAATTTGAGTATGACACCTTTTTTTTAATGTTAGGTAAACTTTTTAATGTGGTTGATGACGCTGACACAACACACCCTTGGTAACAATTTTGACTCAAAGATATGAACCAGTGAGGTCAGAAACAAGGGACCTCATCTTCAATTAACATTTTTGAGGTTCAAACACATGGGTACATTAGATTAGTGAAGACACAAGCCTGCAATTGCAAGACCCAACAAGGATTTGAACTTTGGTGGTCATAACAACACAACCACTACCACTTAAACAACACACCATGAAATGAACTCTATCTCGATGTCGAGCATACCATAAAGTTGTATGAACCAATCAATCACCTCTTGGAGCACCCGAAATCTAGTCTTATGCTAGGCACTTTGCATCTTGACACTGAGAAGAAGAAGCATATGAGGAAGACCTTTTCTATATTTATTTTCCTAAAGCGTTTATTTTAGTTGTCTAGTTTATCTCTCCTAGATATCATTAATTAGATTAGTTTAATATACATCAGCATGATTGTTCCTTTACATGTAATTTTCTAAAATGGTTGTGTTTATATATTAGCCTAGGATAATTATGCATACTTGTATAGAGTTTATTACATTAGCCTAAGCTAACCTAAGCTAACCCCAAGGAAAGTTTCTTTTCCTATAGAATAATAAAAATATGTTTACAAATGTTTTAACATATCTCACTCTAATCGCAAACAACTACAACACATGGAGGGCACTAACAAAAAACAACTCTCAAAAA
This sequence comes from Chamaecyparis obtusa, assembly GCA_027943335.1. NCBI lineage: Eukaryota > Viridiplantae > Streptophyta > Pinopsida > Cupressales > Cupressaceae > Chamaecyparis > Chamaecyparis obtusa. Next base: position 1,654,579 of record BSBK01000682.1, on the reverse strand, counting down.
AATTTACCATGTGTATATTTTTCAATCAAAATCTATCATGCACTGAATTTTCTTATATTATTTTCGTTAGGCTTCTCTTATAGTACCAGTTCAAACTTAAGTCAATATATGGTAGCTTTAGGTTTAACTATTCATACTTAATAACTAAGATCTATCATGTGTTGAATTATATTAGTTATTTATATATTTTTTATGTTTCTCCCATAGTACTAGTTCAAACTCAAGTAAATGTATGATATCTTCTAGTTTTAATAATATATATTTTTCAATCAAAATCTATCATGCGTTGAATTTTATTTATTTATATATTATTATTTTTAACACTTCTCTTATTATACTAATTCACACTTGAGAGTGACCATGCTATAAAACATCACTTTATATTATTTTGTGTGCTTCTCTTGTAATACAAATTTGAGTATGACACTTTTTTAATGTTAGGTAAACTTTTTAATGTGGCTGATGATGCTGACACAACACACCCTTGGTAAAAATTTTGACTCAAAGATATGAACCAATGAGGTCAGAAAAAATGGACCTCATCTTCAATTAACATTTTTGAGGTTCAAACACGTGGGTACATTAGATTAGTGAAGACACAAGCCTGCGATTGCAAAGACCCAACAAGGATTTGAACTTTGGTGGTCATAACAACACCACCACTACCACTTAAACAACACACCATGAAATGAACTCTATCTCGATGTCGAGCATACCATAAAGTTGTATGAACCAATCAATCACCTCTTGGAGCACCCGAAATCTAGTCTTATGCTAGGCACTTTAAATCTTGACACTGAGAAGAAGAAGCATATGAGGAAGACCTTTTCTATATTTATTTTCCTAAAGCGTTTATTTTAGTTGTCTAGTTTATGTCTCCTAGATATCATTAATTAGATTAGTTTAATATACATAAGCATGATTGTTCCTTTACATGTAATTTTCTAAAATGGTTGTGTTTATAAATTAGCCTAGGATAATTGTGCATACTTGTATAGAATTTATTACATTAGCCTAAGCTAACCCCAAGGAAAGTTTCTTTTCCTATAGAATAATAAAAATATGTTTACAAATGTTTTAACATATCTCACTCTAATCGCAAACAACTACAACACATGGAGGGCACTAACAAAAAACAACTCTCAAAATTTTTTACCATGTGTATATTTTTCAATCAAAATCTATCATGCACTGAATTTTCTTATATTATTTTTGTTCAAACTTAAGTCAATACATCGCAACTTTAGGTTTAACTATGCATACTTTTTAACTAAGAGCTATCATGCGTTGAATTATATTAGTTATTTATATACTTTTTATGTTTCTCCCATAGTACTAGTTCAAACTCAAGTAAATGTATGATACCTTCTAGTTTTAATAATATATATTTTTCAATCAAAAGGTATCATGCGTTGAATTTTATTTATTTATATATTATTATTTTTAACACTTCCCTTATTATACTAATGCAAACTTGAGAGTGACCATGCTATAAAATATCACTTTATATTTTTTTTTGTGCTTCTCTTGTAATACAAATTTGAGTATGACACCTTTTTTTTTAATGTTAGGTAAACTTTTTAATGTGATTGATGACGCTGACACAACACACCCTTGGTAACACTTTTGACTCAAAGATATGAACCAATGAGGTCAGAAACAAGGGACCTCATCTTCAATTAACATTGTTGAGGTTCAAACACATAGGTACATTAGATTAGTGAAGACACAAGCCTGCAATCGCAAAGACCCAACAAGGATTTGAACTTTGGTGGTCATAATAACACCACCACTACCACTTAAACAACCCACCATGAAATGAACTCTATCTCGATGTCGAGCATACCATAAAGTTGTATGAACCAATCAATCACCTCTTGGAGCACCCGAAAACTAGTCTTATGCTAGGCACTTTGCATCTTGACACTAAGAAGAAGAAGCATATGAGGAAGACCTTTTCTATATTTATTTTCCTAAAGCGTTTATTTTAGTTGTCTAGTATATCTCTCCTAGATATCATTAATTAGATTAGTTTAATATACATAAGCATGATTTTTCCTTTACATGTATTTTTCTAAAATGGTTGTGTTTATAGATTATCCTAGGATAATTGTGCATACTTGTATAGACTTTATTACATTAGCCTAAGCTAACCCTAAGGAAAGTTCCTTTTCCTATAGAATAATAAAAATATGTATACAAATATTTTAACATTTCTCATTCTAATCGCAAACAACTACAACACATGGAGGGCACTAACAAAAAACAACTCTCAATTTTTTTTACCATGTGTATATTTTTCAATCAAAATCTATCATGCACTGAATTTTCTTATATTATTTTCGTTAGGCTTCTCTTATAGTACTAGTTCAAACTTAAGTCAATATATGGTAGCTTTAGGTTTAACTATGCCTACTTTTTAACTAAGAGCTATCATGCGTTGAATTATATTAATTATTTATATATTTTTTATGTTTCTCCCATAGTACTAGTTCAAACTCAAGTAAATGTATGATACCTTCTAGTTTTAATAATATATATTTTTCAATCAAAAGCTATCGTGCATTGAATTTTATTTATTTTTTATATTATTTTTATTAACACTTCTCTTATTATACTAATTCAAACTTGAGAGTGACCGTGCTATAAAATATCACTTCATATTATTTTTAAACGCTTCTCTTGTAATACTAATTCAAACTTGATGGTGATTATTCCATAAAAATATCACTTTATATTATTTTTTCATGCTTCTCTTGCAGTACAAATTTGAGTATGACACCTTGTTTTTTAATGTTATATAAAATTTTTAATGTGACTAATGACGCTAACACGACACACCCTTGGTAACACTTTTGACTCAAAGCTATGAACCAATGAGGTCAGAAACGGGGGACCTCATCTTCTATTAACAATGTTGAGGTTCAAACACTTGGGTACATTAGATTAGTGAAGACACAAGCCTGTGATTACAATGGCCCAATAGGGTTTTGAACGTTGGTGGTCATAACAACACCACCACTACCACTTAAACAACACACAATGAAATGAACCCTATCTCGACATAAAGTATACCATAAAGTTGTTCATTTTAATTTAATATTATTTTTCTAATACAAATTCAATCTGGACACTAGTCATTCTAGAAAACTTTCATTACATTAGAAAACTTTTATTAACACTTCTCTTATTATACTAATTCGAACTTGAGAATGACCATGCTATAAAATATCACTTCATATTATTTTTAAATGCTTCTCTTGTAATACTAATTCGAACTTGATGGTGATTATGCCATAAAAATATCACTTCATATTATTTTTTTGTGCTTCTCTTGTAGTACAAATTTGAGTATGACACCTTTTTTAAATGTTAGGTAAACTTTTTAATGTCACTGATGGCGTTGACACGACACACCCTTGGTAACATTTTTGACTCAAAGCTATGAACTTGTGAGGTCAGAAATGGGGGACCTCATCTTCTATTAACAGTGTTGAGGTTCAAACACGTGGGTACATTAGATTAGTGAAGACACAAGCCTGTGATTGCAAAGACCCAACAAAGATTTGAACGTTGGTGGTCATAACACCACCACCACTACCACTTAAACAACACAAAATGAAATGAACCCTATCTTGACGTAAAGTATACCATAAAGTTGTTCAATTTAATTTAATATTACTTTTCTTATACAAATTCAATCTGGACACTAGTCATTCTAGAAAACTTTAGACACTAGTCATTCTAGAAAACTTTTATTAACACTTCTCTTATTATACTAATTCAAACTTGAGAATGACCATGCTATAAAATATCACTTCATATTATTTTTAAACACTTCTCTTGTAATACTAATTCGAACTTGATGGTGATTATGCCATAAAAATATCACTTCATATTATTTTTTTGTGCTTCTCTTGTAGTACAAATTTGAGTATGACACCTTTTTTAAATGTTAGGTAAACTTTTTAGTGTCATTGATGGCGTTGACACGACACACCCTTGGTAACACTTTTGACTCAAAGCTATGAACTGGTGAGGTCAGAAACGGGGGACCTCATCTTCTATTAACAGTGTTGAGGTTCAAACACGTGGGTACATTAGATTAGTGAAGACACAAGCCTGTGATTGCAAAGACCTAACAAGGATTTGAACGTTGGTGGTCATAACACCACCACCACTACCTCTTAAACAACACACAATGAAATGAACCCTATCTCGACGTAAAGTATACCATAAAGTTGTTCAATTTAATTTAATTTATTACTTTTCTAATACAAATTCAATTTGAACACTAGTCATTCTAGAAAACTTTAGACAATAGTCATTCTAGAAAACTTTCATTAGATCATAAGTCAAATCTGTCTCCAACAAGAATCCTATAATTGTAAGGCAAACTTTCCCCTTTTCATCCACTCCATAATTTCGAAGTTGGTGCAACTTGAGTGACAACCATACTTTGGAATAAAATGGATGATGAAATGTAGTGGAAAAGGGTCCCTATCTATGATGACATTAGGGTGAGGGATGTAATAAATTTGAATAAAGGCATGGACCAATAAAAAAACATATGGATGAAAGACCCCTAGCGAGTCCCTTTCCTTTTCCATGTGTCCGGCAAGATTCTAGCAAACTTTAACAAGAGAAAAACAAAATTTCTTAGATCTTTCCCAAAAACCAAATTGGCTCCAAATTTCAACATTTTCAGCTCCCCCCACTTTCCAAGAAACAAACCCCTCCTCTTTGTCGGATTACGTGGCACAATCCCAATTGACTAACATTTCAAAATGCTTACGTGGCAGTGGAACCCACCCCTTGGAGCATGTGGAGAAGACTTTAAAGAAAAAAAAAAGTCATATTATGAAATCTAAGTCGGTGCAAATGAGAAAAATGAGAAGACTCTAATAAAAAATAAGCAATATTATTTTTTTCTTATTGGAAATAAACAAATTATTTTATGTACGGCTTGCATGTACGTGTTTTTGACGCGGAAATAGTTCCGTAATGGAATATGAAATGCCACGTCACATCTGTCTCACCTGGACGAACAGTGACGTGTTATCGAATCCTCGTGTCCACGCTGTCAAAGTTTAAGAGGGCACCGACAGTTGCGGACGCCAAACTTCAATATAATAACGGGTTGATTGCGCGTTTCACGTCCGTGGGTCCCGGGAACTGGAAAAGACGGACACTTATCTTGGATCTCCGTTGGCGTTTTGTAAAGGGTGTTTCCCTTGCAAACTTTTTGGGGTAGACTCTCTGTTACCCATAAATTCAATGACAGCTACGGTTTTATGTATTTTATTACGTTCTTAGGTGGGCTCTTTCTTTCTTTTCAGCAGTTGCTACACAAATACACACGTGTGTATAGACATATACACATCTTTGTGTATATATACATACATATACACACATTTACACATATGTATATACACACATGTATAATAATACATCTTTGTATATATACACAAATACATACATGTGTGTATATACATATACACATATTTGTGTATATATACATATGTGTTTATATACACATGTATATACACACGTGTGTGTATATACATCCTAATAGCAATATAATATACATCCTTATAGTCACGGATCCCACGAAATATTAAATTTGGTTTTATAAAAATTGGAATTAGAAATTGGAATTTCCAATTCCACCTATTTGAGTGGAAGATGAAATTCCCATTTTGGGGGCAAAATTGGAATTTTGAAATTCCAATTCCAATTTTTTGGATGGACACAAACATGGAATTACATTTTCCGGAAATCTAATTCCAGAATTAGAGCTCATATTCCATGCACCAATTAGTTTTCATATTATTTGAAGAAGCCATGGATTTAAAGATTCCCAAGACTATGCTTTCCAAACACAAAGATTATGAGAGAATGCAATGAACCACTAGATCTCTCCAAGATTTATGACATAGGTAAGTAACCCTAGAAGAAATAGGACGTGGTTAAGCTCGAGACAAAATGTACCGTTGACTAAAAAAAAAAACAGAAAACACAACAGATTTTCGTGAAATTTTCAACATCAGTTCTTCATGATCTGCACATTTTGTGGTAAAAAACCACAAAAAAAAAAGGTTTGACTTTTTTTTTTGTCTTTGGTGCATTTTGTTTGAGCTTAAGCCTGCACTGAAGAAATATATTGGTAAATTACAAGTTCAAGGCTTAGTTTCTATTTAAAAGGCTCTAATTCTACACTTAGGCACACAAATGGCTCTAGTTTCTATTAAGGGCTCTAATTTCAAGGCTTAGGCACACAACAACAAGCATTGATGATCAATATTAATAAGGTCAGGATCACCTAAATCTTGAGAGGGATGAAAAAAATCCTAAATAGCATTGTGGTTCAACCCTTTTCCTTACTTAAAGGAGATTACAAAAATCCCTTACAAAATTTTAGGCTTTTAAGACACCTTGAATGGTTCCTTAGAAAAGTCTAGGCAATGATGGGCTTCCTATGGAATTCTATCAAGCTATATGGTAGCACATTAAGGAAGACTTCTATTATTTGTACTCGGAAGCTATTAAGAAAGGATCATTGGGTCCTACTATTAATGGCGACATAATTAGATTTATTCCCCAAAAAAAAAGGAAGACACCATCTTTGGTTGGCGTGCTATCACTTTTCTTAATACCTCTTACAAAATCATAGCAAAAAAGTTGGCTATTAGGATCAAATTGGTTGTGCAAGGAATTGTTAGAACTGAGAAGATAGGATTCGTTGATGGTAGATTTATCCTTGATAATCTCATGTTGGCATGGGAGACTTGTGAATGGGCTCAACAAACAGGCCTAAATACTATTTTGATTAAACTAGATTTTGATAAAGCCTATGATAGAATTTGTTGGAGCTTCATTCTTAAAATGCTTCAATGGTTGGGATTTGGACCTAAGTTTCGAGCCCATGTTCAAATGCTATTCCAAGATGTTAATCCTCAAATTATCATTAATAATATGATTACAAATTCATTCCCTTTGCAGCGATCTATACAGTGGGGCTATCTTTTATCTTCATACCTTTACACTCTTACAATTGATGATTTGGGATATATGCTCCAATATGCTAATAACATGACATTGATCTCAGGAGTTTCTATTATATGTGATGGTGTTGTCAGTAATTCACACTATACCGATAACAATTTGTTATTTTTACAAAATTCTGAAAAAGATATACCCAACACATTGGATATTTTGGAGTTGTATTGTGTAGTTTCAAGATCCAAACTTACTCATGACAAAACTAAATTTTTGATGGTTCAATCTAGACTCGTTCCTCATTGGATTCCTAGAGAATGGAAACAATTCAAACATGGGGAAATTATGAGGTACCTTGGTATATCGTTTGGTATTGGAGTTTCTCTCTCTGATATGTGGAATTGGTACCTTGATAGGGTAAGGAATAAACTTTTTAATTGGGGAAATGTGTTCCTTTCCTTGGTCGATAAAATATAGGTTGTCAATAATATATTCCTTGCTGCACATGTTTATTATTCCTCATGTTGGATGTCTTCTAAAAACGGATATGATGATTTACTCAAAATTATGTGTCAACTCCTTTGGGGTGAATGGGATGGTAGAAGGGGTTTTATCTCTACTTTATGAAATCATTATGTCCATCCTAAGTGCAAAGGAGGATTGGGGTTAATAGATCCAAGAACACACGTTTTTTGTTTGGCTTCTAAATTTTGGAGTTGATGAGAAAATAACCCATGGCTCCCAAGAACACTTCCATGCAAACACCTGTCACAGAAAGAGAGAAGCAAAAGCTATGGACTCCTAATCGCATTGATCCACGAGAGAGGAGACATTCTTGATGTGCAAAAATAAAATATGCAACCAAATAATAATGAATGTGTTATATTTACAAGAGAGATCAATCCTTATAAAAGGAGATCAAAACCCTAAAAGGGTGGAGAAACCTAGGTTGCATTATAATAATTAATAAAGTAATTAATTATTCTATGTCAAAGTTTAGCTTAAGTAATAAAAAGATAATAAGTGACTTAGTAATTAAATCAGTATGATTTAATTAATAAGTAAAATGACTTGTTACTCTAACACTTATCACCCTCTTGCCCCTACTCCATATTTCTTGTCTGTAAATTACATTAGTGAGCTCAAGGCCATGATGTCGTACTTTCCAAAATAATATTTTTTAGACAAGTTATATATGACCCAACAGTTGTAGGAATTCAATAGTTAGGTTGATGAAATAAAGAGGTATCAAGAGCTTGACATGTAGCAAGAAGAGGAGGCTTGTTAGGCCTATCTCCATGAGAAGAAAAGACAAAAAATTTAGAAAGAGATTGCAAGAAATATAGCTACAATAGAGGAGGAGATGAGGCTCAAGATTGCTCAAATACAAGCATCTAAATCATAAGAGACTCCTAGACCTTAATTTTCCAACTTCAGATAGAGCATACCTTCCCCTTTGCAAGAATCTGCATAAGATCCAAAGGCCCCTTCCCCTGAACTTGTCATTCCGAGTTTTAGATGACCCCTCCATCACAAGATCCTATTCTAGGACATGAGGTTCTTTCTTTTGATTTCTTCTCAAATCCCTTTTTTGGACAAGAAATTGATGTGCTAATAATTCATATGAATGAGCCTCACATTTCTATAATTCCTCAAATCCTTGTACAAGAGGAGGAGATAGAGCCAAAGCTTCCGTTTAAAGAAGAGTTGCAGCTTGTTATTTATAATCCTTCACATGGTCCAGAGGAGGAAAAAGAGGAGCTACCAGAGGATATTCATAAGGTGACCTACCCATTCAAACCTCTTCATAGATGAAGATTGATCATAAGGAAGAGGATCCAATCCTCTTATTTGAAAAGCTTCCCTATTTTGTTGAGGAAGATAAAGACAATTGGAAAGTATTAGGTAAGGTACTAAGAGGGGGGAGACGGGGTAAATTAGTACCACAAAGATTTCACACTTATTTAACTTTCTAAACATAAAATGATAACCAGTAATTTACTTACGCTGATAATTGTCTTGTCTTTTACCGATAGCTTCAGTAACATTTAACCAATAACTGATAACTTGTAAATTAAACATATAACTCATAAACATTCAAACACTTAACACAATATTTTGGTGTCACGGAAAACCCTTGGTTAGAGGGAAAAACTGCAGTGGGGATGATACCCACAACTTATCACTGCAATAATAAGATGTCCAATTAAGATCTTACATAAATGTCATCTTCCGAATGAGTTCACCTTTTTAGGAGTGTCTAATACCTTGTTAGAAGTATTGAAAGTCCAGTTAAAGACTACTCTATTAAGATATTTTATCCCACTTATACAGTGTTCACCCAGTTAAAAGATTTACAATAAGTTCTGAAATAGAACTTCTAAGTCTAGTTAGAGGCTACCTGGATAAGGGATTTCACATTCTTGTCACTAAACTTGTTAGGAATAGATAAGTAGGAGATATTTTCCACAGCAAGTCAAATTGTGATATTGCTATTAGGATTCAACTGTGTAGTTTTTTAGTCAAACTCATTGACCCATGATTCATGAGTAGTGGTTCACACGAACCCATCTCTCATGAGAATCAATGGAACACTTAGCACTCATTGGATCTAGGTGATGCTCATAGAGGTGAAGCACCGGGACTTCCCGGGAGGTCATCCATCCTAGTACATGAGGGGCTTTCTAATGAATGGTTCATAAGGCACAACACTTGGTGAAGGTTTTGCAAATGAGGATGCAAGCACAGTGGGTTTAACCATGGAGGAAACTCCGTAGTTAAGCGCACTCGAGCTGGAGTAGTACTGGGATGGGTGACCTCCCGGGAAGTCCCGATGCTTCACCTCTATGAGCATCACCTAGATCCAATGAGTGCTAAGTGTTCCATTCATTCTCATGAGAGATGGGTTCATGTGAACCACTACTCATGAATCATGGGTCAATGAGTTTGACTCAAAAACTATACAGTTGAATCCTGATAGCAATATCACAATTTGACTTGCTGTGGAAAATATCTCCTACTTATCAATTGATGAGCTTAAGGGGCTTTCTAATGAATGGTTCATAAGGCACAACACTTGGTGAAGGTTTTTCAAATGAGGATGCAAGCAGAGTGGGTTTAACCATGGAGGAAACTCTGTAGTTAAGCATGCTCGAGCTAGAGTAGTACTGGGATGGGTGACCTCCCGGAAAGTCCCGGTGCTTCATTTCTGTGAGCATCACCTAGATCCAATGAGTGCTAAGTATTCCATTCATTCTCATGAGAGATGGGTTCGTCTGAACCACTACTCATGAATCATGGGTCAATGAGTTTGACTCAAAAACTACACAGTTGAATCTTGATAGAAATATCACAATTGTTAGGAATAAATCAACAACAAATTTGACATGTAGATGCTTTCTCCAAAATCTTGTCAGATCCCCTTTCTCTCTTCCTTAGTTCTTATCTCTAATCCTTACACTGCTCTTCGCATCCTCTGAACTGTATCTCTAATTATTCACTCTTTTACCATCATAATCACATCATATATTTCACTTTGTCTTTGATCTCTTCTTATAATTGCTTGACCTAATTAGGGTTTCTCAATCTTCCATAAACCATTTTTCTAATTTGATGTCATCCTCAGTTGTAAAATTTTCTTTTCTTTCCATCATTAACGCTTTCTGATAGCTCTCCTCTATGGGTCAATAATACTCCCTTTATGTCAATAATACTTACCGATAGTATCTTATGTCAATAAGTATTTCCTTACTTTATTTATATACAAAATTTTATTTGCCAGTTTGACAACCTTAGCAAAATCATCATTGTATGTCTATTGAGGATTTTATTAAGTAACAATCTCCCCCCTTGGCATTGATGGAAAAACCTCAAAACCTTTCTATTCATGCTTCATCATTATATATCTCTCTCCCTTAGATATTTCTCTCCCTAACAGTTCTTTATAGTTGTTCTTTTCAACATACTTAACATTCTATCTCCGCTTTTGATATTATCTCCCCCTTAGACAATAATTCCAACGACAAAAGAAAAACTATGTCCTTTGGGTGTCAGTTGGATTCTTCTTCTTCTAGAATAGTTATGTGTTAGTTCTTGATAATTGTAATATTGTGCTCCATTTCTTCTTCAAATTATTTATGGCATTGATATGTCCTTTGACTCTTATTATTCTGTTAGTATTGTCTGCATCATCCTTCTTTTCTATTGTACCCAGTAAATCAATCGTTTAGATTGTATTTGTTTTTGCATTAAATCCATATTGATGGTTATTAAGCATGATTCCTCATTTACTATTTTAACTTTTTCATATAATTCCTTGTACATTTTAGTTGCTTTAGTCAACAATTCCTTCAGATTTTCAAGTTTCTCCGATAGTGTTCCTATTACTTCTTCTAGCTTGTCTTCTCTTTTCATAGTATATATATTATGTTGTATCTTTTCTTCTAATTCTTCTTTTATTGTGTGATCATCTCTTATCATATTCACATAAGTTTTCATCTGTTCTAAACTTGATTCTTCTTTATCCATTGTAATTTCTGATAGTAAGCTTGAAAATGTTTTGACTGTTTTCTTTATAATATTTTCCCTTTGTTTATCCTTCAGCTATCTTTCGACAATTATCCTCTCTTGGATTTTTTATGCATATAATATTTTTTGTTCATAGTGCATATTTTTATGATCTCTCTTCAATATTTCAAATCCAGGTCTTTCATCTAAGTCTTATTCTTCTTCTTCAGATTCTGAATTTGTTTTCCTCTTTAGGTTTGTTGTTGTTATCATTGTCATATTTTGTAGTGTCCTTGCAATTTGTACTTTCTTAGATTTTATCATCTCATCCTTTTCCAAATTTATTAGTTGTTCCTCAATTATTTCTTCTTCTGATATCTCACTGATAGTAGGTACCATATTGATAGCATGTCTCACTTGTATTGTTTCAGTGTATGCAATTGTAACTTCTGACATTTGTTATTCCTCAAATTGTTCAACTTCCTCATTACTTGTGTCATCATTCGATTCATCTTGTATTTCAATTGGTTGACTCTCTTGTCCTTCTCCATACCTTATCAGGTTGTCTTTGCTTGTCAAATTTATGTCCTCTTCTTATTCTAACATTTGACCAATTTTTTTTTTTTGCACTTCTAGTAATTCAGCATTAAAAATTGTTTTCCACATTTTCAGTCCTTCCACTTCTACTTCATTAGATGTAATCCTACCAATATCTTTGTTGTTCATTTCTTTTAGAAAATTTATTTTCATTTTTCTTCATCAATTGATCTATCTCTTCAAATTTTTTTCTTGGCCTTGCAAGTATAATCTAGTTATTTCTCTTGTTTGTCTCTCATGTTCTATAGCTTCATCCCATCTTATTTTGATTGTGTCAAGTAGCTCCTTAGGAATAATCTATTGTAAGTTGCTTGGGAATATTAAGAACTTATGAATGTGAAATATTAACGCATCTTCTACATTTTTCTTGTCTTCTTTTAACCATGTCTTGTATTTGAATTCATGTATCTTTTCGATACTGGCATACTTTCTTATTTTGTTTTCTATATTTGTAGGTTCTCTTGGAATTCTTACTTTTGATGGTTCAAACTCCGGTGTAGGTTCATTTTTCTTTCTTCATGTTCCTATGCTTCCTTTAACTCTCAATTGACTTCTTGTATTTCTCCTTTGTGTAGCTTGTGCTTTTCTAGGTCTTGTTCTCTTTGCTGGTGGCAATTCTTCTTCAGTTTCATTGTCGCTAGCTTGTTTCCATTTAGATATCTTGTTCTTGATTTTGGCATAAGTCTCTGGTATTGTATTTGATTTCTATCTTTTCATTGTACTATTGCTTCCTTCTTTTGATTTCTTCTCATCTAATATAATCCTTTTATATACTTCTTCATAGGTTTCAAACCGATTATCTTCCATATCCTTTTGTTGGCTCAAAAGTTGCTCAATACTTGTTATTATTTCATTCTCTATTGTTTGATATCCAAATGGTTGTAACCAAGATATCATTGGCTCCACTACTTTGATTATACAAGAGTATGTACTAACCAAAAAATATACATCTTTCTTATATTTTTCAACAATATGAGATGGTAACCGATATCTAGCTTACATTTTTCCTTGAAGCTCTTTAAAGTAACTCCACATTACTGTGTTGAAATTTCTTCCCAATTTTTTAATGAACTTGTTAATATGATGTATAAATGGTTTACCTAATGTCTAATTTACTTTACCGATACCAAGAAAATAGTTTTGTATATAAAATATATACATACCAATAGTTCTCCAAACTTTAATCCTTGTTTTCTGATCTTTCTTAAATTCACCATTAGTTGATTCTACATCATTTCTACTAAGTCATATCTATTTCCTTCTCTAACAATTTTATATGCAGAGTTTGTAGTGGTCCTCCTGATATATTGTCCAACTAATTTTTTTGATATATCTTGTAGCCAATAATCATTGATGCAAATTTCATTTCTTTGTCCAAGATGTTTCCTACAACAAAAGTTTTTTGGTCTTTCTTGTATCTAACTACACCCTCAATTTTTGTTTTAAGATCCAACTCCTTTACACATTTTTTCCCATTAGATGATAATCATATGACTATACTTATGATTTTTTTTGTTATTTCAATATGTCTGTCTCCTTCTAACCAAAAATAGTCTCCATCTATTTGACTAAATACGCATTTGATCCATTCACCATCAAATTTCTTTGGCATGTTCATGATGTGTGTTAACCCTTTTGTTTCCATATGTTTGTACTCTTCACTCAGCATTCCTTCCTCTTTGTATAGTTCCTTGTAGGCTGATCTTATATCCTCATCTCCAATTTTAGTTTGTTTGAATTGAATAAATGATCTTACATCTTTTGTCAACATGACTTTGTATGGTATTCTTGATAGTTCTCCATCTCCATTTACATCTGTGTTTTTCAGAGTACTTAATTGATATTACAGTTCATCCTCTTCTGATTTGTCAACTAGTACCCTTCTTTTTGTCATTGTGACTTTTTGTGTTTTTGTTCACTTTTCTGAGATTTAGAGTTTTAGGGCTTGGAGTCCAATTGATCCGTCTGATTGCTTTCTATGGAATGAATTAGCTCAATATACAATAGTATCTCCTCAAGCTTTGTTCTTCACAATAGCTTTTTAGAATGTGACTTTTTCATAATAGGTGTTGTTATATATAATGACAAAGTGTTCAATGACTATTTGAGATAAAGCATTTATTGTAGGCCGACGGTCACTTTTATACCTATAGTGAACTTAGTTCACCAATAGAAATCTTATACTTTATTTTTCATCCATTTTTCTATTTTCCTAAATATCATTGCATCTATTCTATGCTCTTGAATACTTCAACTTATAATTTGATTTAAGGAACTTTAAAAATGTTTCAAAAAGTTTTGTGTTCCTAAGCATTTACTTGTTTTCTTAGTTGGTAGATGAATTCCCTCTATCATCCAATACAAGAGCTTTCGTTGGTGGTGCGCCATCTTCCTTCTTTCTCCATGTCTTCTTCATGTCCTTTCTGACTTTATCTGTATTTATAATTTTTTTTCTTTAGTGTCATTGCTAGTAGTATACCAATATTTGCAGTAATAAGTGACATTACCAAACTTTGAGCAAATATAACATGGTAGTGAAAATGGTCTCCACAGTTCAACTTTTTCTTCTTGATTTTCCTTTTTGCATTCTAATGTTGGATGTCCATATTTTCCATAATTAAAACATGCAATAGAACTGTTTGTTTCTCTTCTCCAATAATGAACTGATCTCCTTCTTGTCAGTGTCTTAGTTCTACATTCTTCAGCTTTGTGTCCATAGTGATTACATTTCTAACAATATCCTTTGAAGTGTTTCTTAGATGTTATATTGAGTGTTAGATCTACACTCAACAGCTCTATGACCAAACTTGTTTCAATTATAGCAATAACCATTAAAGAATTTATTTTTAGGAATATTCACTTGTCTTCTTCTACATACTTTAGCAGCATGACCACATTTTTCACAATTATAGTAGGAGGGCTTGTAAGATTTCTTACCTTATGTATCATTGGATCCTTCAGAGGTTCACAGTCCAAATTTTCATGATTCTCTGATCTCCATTATATTTTTATTGATATACCCCAGTCCGGTAGTGTCACCTAGTTTCCTCTGATTTTGTACATCAGCATTCAGCATGCTTAGTTCATACTTTGTGAATCTAGCATTGTATTCTTTTTCAGTTTTTAGGTTGTTTCTCAGTTGTTCATTTTCTTCCTTCTATTTATGATTTTCTTCTTGCAGTTGTTGAATCCTGTTACTGATATCTCTTATCATGTCATTTCTTGCTCAAACTTCTTTTAGTTTCACTTGCAGGAGTAAGTCTTTTTTTCTGATTGTCTCTTCAGCATTTCTTTTCTTGGTTTCTAGAATCTCTTTGGCACTTTCAGCAATCCTAATTCTTTCCAGTACTTCTATCATTCTCAAGGCTTGACTTTCACATTCTTTTTTCATTTGATTGATTTTCTCAAGTAATTCATTATTCTTTTCTGATAAGTCTTGTATAGTTGCATTAGCTTCCTTAGAATTGATGCTGCCTTCTGATGGTACGTCGAGATCATCAGGGCTCATTTGTAGTTTTTTTGTCAATTCCTTTCTTTTTGCAAATGATGTTCTTAGATTATTCTTTGAATCTTATATTATTCCAGATCTAATCTTAACCCATTAAACTTTCCTCTAGAGAACCAATGCTCTAATACCAATTGTTGAAAAGTATTAGGTAAGGTACTCAGAGGGAGGGTGAATTAGTACCACAAAGATTTCACACTTATTTAACTTTCTAAACATAAACTGATAACCAATAATTTAATTACATTGATAATTGTCTTGTCTTTTACCAATAGCTTCAGTAACATTTAACCAATAACCGATAACATGTAAATTAAACATATAACTCATGAACGTTCAAACACTTAACACAATATTTTGGTGTTGCATAAAACCATTGGTCAGAGCAAAAAAATATGGTGGGGATGATACCCACAAATTATCACTGCAATAATAAGATGCCTGGTTAAGAGCTTGCATAAATGTCATTTCTGAATGACTTCACCATATTAGGATTGTCTAATACACTATTAGAAGAATTGAAAGTCTAGTTAAAGACTAATCTATTAAGATATTTTATCCCACTTATACAGTGTTCACCCAGTTAAAAGATTTACAATAAGTTCTAAAATAGAACTTCTAAGTTTGGTTAGAGACTACCTAGTTAAGGGATTTCACAATCTTCTCGCTAACTTGTTAAGAATAAATCAACAAGAAACTTGACCTATAGATGCTTTCTCCAAAAGCTTGTTAGATCTCGTTTATCTCTTCCTCTATTCTAATCTCTAATCCTTACACTACTCTTCACATCCTCTAGATTGTATCTCCGATTGTTCTCTCTTTTACCATCATCATCACATCATATCTTTCTCTTTGTCTTCGATCTCTTCTTATAATTGCTTGACCTAATTAGGGTTTCTCAATCTTCCATAAACCATTTTTCTAATTTGATGTCATCCTCAGTTGTAAACTTTTTTTTTCTTTCCATCATTAACACTTTGTGATGGCTCTTCCTTTATGCCCATAATACTCTCTTTATGTCCATAATACTCTCTTTATGTCGATAGTATCTTAAGTCGATAAGTCTTTCCTTACTTTATTTATATACAAGATGTTATTTTCTAGAAATGACAACCTTAGAAAAATCATCATCGATTGCATGTTGATTGCCTATTGAGGATTTTGTCAAGTAACAATATTTCTATTGAACTTTTAGTAGAATCATAGAAATTACTATGAAAAGAAGAAGATAAAAATCAATTTCTCTATTAGGAAGTCTTCTATGATATGGAGGATGGGAATGAGGACCCCAAGGATATCTCTATCCTTGAGGAAGGAAATTTTGATATTCGTGAGGTTTCCACTCAACCTATGCATATTATTGTAGTAGTCATAGAGGATATTTATGATGAGAATGAATTTCTAGATGATTTTGGTGCTATCTTCTCTTCCATTGATTTTGAGCCATCATTTCCTTCAATTGAAAACATGAATTATAGAAGCAAGTCAAGATCCACACACTGCCACCCATACCATCAGGGCCACATTCAAGCCAAAAATATACTAAGGTTGAAGAGCACAACAACAAGGTTAGGGATTATTGATATTACCTGGTTCCATCAAGAGGATTCCCCATAAGGCATCTAGGCCTATAAAAAATCTAGAAAGTTTACCCTGGTCATGCTTGTTTCAAAGCATGAGGATGAGTATCACAAGAAGGAGCAAGTTTGCCTTTCTCAAAATGACAATGTTATAGTACTAGAGAACTTAGTTATTCTCAGCATTAGGAAGGCATTCTAGCAAGATGTTGTATGCTTGTCATGCTTTCTACTCTGGCTGGTTATCCATGTGCATGAAAGAAACAAGAAACGTGTTAGAAAGGGAAGCTACTTTAACAAGATAGTTAATGGTTTCTTTTTACGTTCTACATGTAAATATATGTACATAGTAGGTTCAATTTTCTTTCTTTCCGATAAGTGAATGAGCACAAGTTGTTTCTCTCTTGGAGATAGAAAATTTTGGTATTTTGCTTAGGTTGCAAAGGTTGTAGATTTCATGTGTTACAGGTGGCTACCACATCATGTTTTTAGTACTTGTGTCTCCATGACCAATGTATTTCTTAAGGTCGTTGATCATATGCTTAGTAGGAAAGCATCCCCCTTGATTTTTTATAGATGTTGGATATTTTCACCACCATTAAGTGAAACATAGATAAATAATTTGAGATAAATTACAATGGGATAAATCTATCATTGTGGGATAACAAGACATGTTTACTAGTTTCCAACATGTCATGTTATCTAAAGTTTTTTATAAACATGTCATGTTATCTGAGCTCCACTAATAACACATCATGATATCTCACCTAAGGCTTAAACCTGAAATCCTTATCTCTCATGCCTTAGTCTTTTGGTTGTATTATAAATTTATGTTGACTGGTTAGCCCTGTCCAATCCACTTAAGTTTACCAACCCAAGTCCCTTTGTTTCATCCATTTACCAGATGCATCTACCTCATCACCTACTATTCTGGTTCTTTCCTTGAGTGTTCAATGCTTATCTTTCAAACATCTTTGAATTCATCAATGATTGAGCTTCACACATGCTTGCATGATTAAACTGACTTTCTCATTGACACTAAGCACACAATGACACGATAAAATGGTCAACTTATTCTAATGTGGCATGGTGGATCCCCCCTTGTGTTCACTCGCTAACTCGTTAGATTTTCCTTTTGCATCTTGTCGAGTTCCCAAGTGTTTTCTATCGTGCCGATGTAGCTCATGGTCATTCAAACAATCTGTTGAGTGGCTCATTGGGATTTTTCTTCATTTTCAATGAGTTCTCAAGTGGTGATAGTGGCGGCTAATGTGGATTGATTTTTTTCAACTTGGTGACATTTTGGGAGATTTCCTTTGATTTTCTGACCTCCCCAGCTATGATGCCAACTATTTGATCTATAGAGATCTTCATCAATAGTCCAATTTTAATCTTCCATTTGGGGTTTATTATGGTACATATGACTATCCATTCACACACCAAGGATCATCATCAATGGTTGATGTTCAATTGGTGACCTAAGTTTAAATTATTTTAAATGTGCCAACACATCATGTTTGCCACACTGACATTTTCTTTTTCCAATGAGATAATTATGACGTAGCTACAAGGCCAAAATTTATTGCCTAGTTATCTCCAACAATCAATAGCTTCCCTATATAGACCATCAAGTGCTGCCCCATGCCTATTTATCATTTGTGGGTGTCTTTTCTTCTAACAGAGACATTTTTTATGGCAACTTGTTGCTAGGCATGGGATTTAATTTCTTGACTATAGATTGCATTCTATTGGTCTCTTTCTATGAATTTCATGAATCAAATGTACACGTAAAGATCACATTTTATCTGATTTGACATGTTTTATTGTTCTGCAACCTAACTCTGGTCTAGTTGGGGTTTGAACTCAAATGTAAAAACTAAGTTATGCCTGATCTATAAAGGCAATTCTTGTACATAACTTTGGGTGCTCCTATGGTTCTTTGTAGAGACTATGCCTTGCACTTGTAATTTTCCTTTTCCTTGCATTAATAAAAATCCTTGTTTGTACCTTTTCTTACATTCAATATTCTTGTGCATCTCCTTGCCCTGTGTTGAATGCTTCTTTTTTGTCTTTCAAGTTTGTACGTCGTGTTTAACAAGCTCATGAATATTGTATTACAAATAGGGATAACTTTAAGAACCCCCCCTTCCCTAGGTAAAGGTGTAAAATCTTGGAAAAAATTAGTTATTTTTGGGGGAAAAAATTTAATTTTGTAGGCAATTTTGTTTAATTTTAAAGAAAAAATATTAATTTTTATTGACAATTTTTTTTCAATTGTATGAAAATTCTGTAAATTCCTAGCGAATGTGTCATTATTGTGGGGGAAAATAATAATGTATTTGGTGAATTTTTTACTTATAAAGGAAAATATATATAAGTGTATGGCGAATTTTTTTATTGTGAAGGAAATACTATTTAATTGTATTTGCAAAGTGTTTTCAATCATATGAAAATTTGAAGAATTTTTTTGGCTAATCTTTCGTTATTTATGGCAAAAGTATATCTTTTTGGCAATCTTTTTCCAATCCACATTCTAGTAATAGCCACTATCCATGCATACTCGTCATGATGGGCTAGTGCCAAATGGCAATTAAGTAATAAATAAGACAACATCACATCAAATCTTGAGAGAATAAAGAGCCTTGATTTGTTGCCAACTTTCTTCTCGCACGGTGGTATCAATAATTATGGCCACAAGCACACATACCAAACAACCTTGACTTCACCATTATAATTTATAGATTTTTATTATTTTTTACTGTTGGATGATTCAAGATTAATGGCTTGATTTTATTTTGTGCCAAAATTTTGAAGGACACAAATTTCTATAGAAAGTCTATGGAATGGAGACACGCATCCAATATATATACTTAACTCCACACATTAACCTTAAATCTCAACCATAATTGGTTATGAGGATAGTTGATAATGTTGCAACCTGTGATGGACATTAAATAGATGTCTTTTCAGTAACATTCTCAAGTGTGATCATCCATGAATGACGTCAAATTTGGTACTGACAAAATGATGTTATTCCCAATTTCACACACAAAGATATCAAAGGATTGGGAGTTATTATCTACCATTGATAAACAAATTGGGTGACATTTTTAGGCTATTTACAGATGATTTTGGATTTTTTATTCATCAATTCTCCTTGGGTAGACAAAGCGTAGTAAAAGTTTCATATAGGCCTTTTTAGAATTTCATCTTTATTTCTAAATTCTCTTAAAGTGTGGCTAGATAGTGTTAGGAATGGGAACACTGAGAGGGGGGGTGAATCAATGTTCACTATATTTGATCTTTTTACTTTACTCTTGAAACTTAACTTGAATGCTTAATTATTGAATTGAACATCAACATAAACAAGATATATAGATACAACACATAACACCAATATGGTTACGGGGAAACCCAAATAGGTAAAAACCTTGATGGGAATTGACACCCACTAAGAACTGCACTAGTGTCTTATGATCCTTGTTAGAAGATCTGCAACCCTGTTAGGAGTTGTTCTTTACAATGCTTTTAGTATAGTGACCTTGTCAAGGGTTGGACCCTGTTAGGAGTCTTTTAAAATAACCCTGTTAGGGGTGGGGACACACTGTCCTAGAGCTCACTGCTCAAGTGGTGAAGGCTACAACCTTCTGATCTCATATACACACTATATCTGCTAGATGAACTGGTGTTAGGACACTGCTTGTCTGATCAGTTCATTTGATGCGCTGATGCTTTAACCTCTTGCAAAGCTCTAATACATTCTTACTACTTTTCTCACACTTCTTCTCTACTTATCTTATCTCTATTTCAACTTCCATGCTTTATTACAAAGGTGCATCTAATATTTATATGCACTACCAAAACAATTAACTAGGTCGGCCTATAACCGATTACATACAACGCTTCCAAGTGAATTGGCTCAAGCGTGTTTACAAAAAAACATAATTACATGTCTAAAACTTAATTACAATAGGCGCATAGCCTTTACAAATCAATAATATCATCGCTAATCAAATTACCAACAGTTGGCTGCATAATCTATTCTGTTCTAGCATTTACTATCTGTGCTACTTCAACTATCGGTATCTTCACCATACTGTATCTTCTGATCATGTTCTCTTAGACTTAGCATTAATACACTCTTACCAACTTATCTTCTAGGGCACATACCATAACTCTATCGTACACATGCGTGCTGATGCTCTGATCTACTGGTGCTCTGTTAACTGTCCAGTCTTCTATACTTAACCAAATTCTGATCTTCTGATACTATGCGCTGACTCCAAAATATTATATGAATTTGTTGCCATAATGAAAACACTAAATCTAGTCATATACAATATTATATTCAACTTGCCAACAATCTCCCCCTTTGTCATTAATGGCAAAAAAGGAATATGGTGAAGTTACTAATTGTACCCTTATGCAAAAACTCTTTAACATACTCTAACTTATATCTCCCTTATACTCTTTACTATACATCTTCTTTACATATATATAAGACTCCATATTCTATAAAATACTCCCCCTTTGACATTAATGACAAAGGTGCTCCAAAAATGTATCTACAAGTACTTACAATGTTAGGACATCTGGATATGCTATCTGCAAATTTTGGATCTCTTGTTTCCAAAATGCTATCAGTGCATTAACAATCTGTAGATGGGAACATAAGGCATATTGTAGCTTCTCCATCTTCTCCAAGTCTATACTAGGACCTTGATCATATGTTACCATAGTGGCATCGATCTCCTTGATGTTCTGATTTAGTATATCTAGAGAGGGCGCAATAGCATTCCTGAGCTATGTCTGCCTTGCCCTTACCTTAGACATCTCTTTCTTAGCCTTTTCTATCTTATCTATCTGCCCTTAGTATACATTGTTACACATGTTTACATCAGTGGAGGGGTCTTCTACTAGTTTCCTTACTTTGTCAATCATTGCTTCTGCCTCTTGGATTCTCTTGTAGTGATCAGCAGTTAGCTTATCTTGATTCATACAATATGTAATGATCTTCCTTCCCTTTGTAGAAAACTCCTTCAAAGATGCTTGACCAACCTTTAATGAACTTAGGTCAAGTGCAAAGTTACTAACCAGTTCACTCAATCTCTTTTTCATGTATTTCTCTTTTGCTACTTGAAATGTAGGTTCTTCCAAGCTAGAGAAGTTAGCTTTGAAGTTTGTCAATATAGTACTGACACCATCAACCAAATGGACCTTAGACACTTTCTTGTCTGAAGGTAATAGGATATTTAGAATGTTGATTGATTAAAAAAACAAAGGGTTCCTCATTACCTGTTTCTCTTTTGCTTTTTCCATAGCTAAGACATTGATCTTGATCAGGTCTTCTTCTCCCCAAGAGTCCAAACTAGTGGTGTATGGTGTCAAACTTGACAACAATGATGTTGAGGGTAATGGAGTGATAGGAGTGCTATCCATCACTTCTTTCTTTACTCTGATTGGCATCTCAATAGATGGCTCATATGTTGGTTCATTTCCTTTTACCTCTTCTTCTCCTTTCTCCTCTTCTACCTTTTCTTCCTCTTTTTTTGTCTCCTTCTCTTCTTCTTCACCTGTTATAACTTCTATTAGTACTTCTTCTTGTAGCTTGGGTGAATTTTCATCGCATAGAGTTTCAACCTCTTGTGTGCTCACAAAGGCTTCTTCGAACTTATCCAAGTCAGTGTCTATGGACACCATTGCAATCTCTACATTATCAATAAAGATTGTATCATCATTTTGTGTCTCTGTCATGGGTGTAGACTTTACTGCCTCTGTAGGTGTTATCACTGTGGGCATTGGATCCCGAGGACTTGTTACTGGTATATTTGTGGTCTTTGACATCTTGGCTTCCTTGGAGGGCACTTGTATTGTGGGCATAGTAGGTAGATACATGTGCCTATTCAAGAAAACTTTCTCAAAATCTTTCTCTGTTTCTTTGGTTGTCAACTCAAAATTCTTGTCCATTATGTGTAGTGTTCTTAGCTTTTTTCTTAGATGCGGCTTTACCAGATCTAACAAGTGTTTTCTCTTCTAAGGAACACACTGATAGGCTTTCATCTAGAATATTTTCCCTTATTCTAAGATCTTCTTCAATATCATGTTTCTTCAAGGATTCCAAGATATTCCAAACACTATCTAGGATTACTGTCTTAAGTTCCAAGACTGCCTTCTTGAACTTAATCATATGTTTTATGATCATGCCATGAATCTCTGATTTATCAATTTCATGGTACATCTCATAAAACTTTCCTATCTGATCTAATCTACCTTCATCAACAATCCTTGTTCTCAAAACTTGAAGACTAGGTCTGAAACCTACCTCTAGAGGTGCTTGAGCATTTTTCTTACTTCTGGTTTCTCGTGAGGATGGGTGACTTGTGTTGGTTTCCTTCTTCCTCTTGGCCATTGCCTTATACTTAGGAGGTGATGTTAGATCAATTGTCACTTTGGGCACAAGAGAGATAACATCTATTTTACCCTGTTTATCCTTTGGATCTTCAGTTTTGACTTTCTTCAGTTTAGGATCATCAATTTTTTCTTCCACTGTGGATGCACTCTCAATCTCCAATGCTATCTTTTCTTCCCTTTCTTTGTCTAGGTTTTCCTATGTTACACCATGAATTCTGAGTATTTCAGATGTAATCTTAGAGGCTTTCCTCTTAGTTGTTCCGTTGTTCAGAACTGTATCAACTTCTCTTGTCTTTTCTTCATAAGTACCCCACCTAGGATCATTAGGGTCCTTAGGTGCTAAAAGTAGTACTTGTGCATATGCTTCCAAAATTGGTTCTTCTACCTCATAACCAAGTGGATGAATCCACTTTGTTCTAGGCTCAACTACTTCCATACATGTTATATCTATTTCTACCATAAAGTAAATACTATCTTTATATTTTTCAACAATACTCTTTGGTATTTTGTACCTCATCTGCATTCTGATCCTAAATGTCTTTAATTCCAACTCCATGTAGTCTTTCAATGTAATCTTAGTAGATTCCTTAAGAGATATTTATGGTATTGTAGGTAAACTCTTGTCTAAATAAAAATCTGAAATCTTTCCAAGTATGTGGAAGTACATGTAGATAATCAAAGACCCAAACCTGAATATTTTGGTCTTATCATGCTTGATGGCTCTAATATTATCTCTCTCAATTATGCACACAAGATCTCGCACAAATTGAACTCACCATTTTCTCTCACAATTCTAATTGCTGCAAGAATAGTGGTTGCGGACACACTATTCACCCTGTTGGTGTGTTGAAACCTATAATCTAATATCAATTTGATGTCTTTCTCCTTTATAGGCTCAATTGTCATTTTGCACCTATCACTTCTTGACTTACATGCTTGTTCAACTAGTTTTCTTACATCCATACCCGCCAGAAGAATGATGCCTATCATTTCATGAATGAGGTCTCTTGTGATTCTCGCTGGTACTTCACCTATCCAAAATAGGTCATCATGAATCCTGCTGAGCAATATCTTTATCCATTCAGACTCATAAAAATCATATGTCGTAGCATATTCAATTATGGGATGGTTTTCCAATTGTGTGAACTCATCTAGGAAGGTTTTGTCTGGCTTTATCATAGTTTCAATGTGCGCTCTTATCTTGTCAAGTCCTACTGGTTCCTTCTTATAGTAAATGTATGCATGGATGTCTTCAATGTGCATTACACCCATAGGGGTTCTGGAGAATGCACCTTCTAATTCATCTAGGGTAGACTTAAAGGGACGCCTCCTGAAAACATATCTTTTCCTCTCCGCAATATCAAACACAACAGGTGTAGCCATAACTTACTTGTTTATTGCTTCAAATAGGTTTCCAAGAACTTCTAAATCGTCGCGATGGATTAGGGCTTCACAACCGATCAAATACACTCTTTCGTTGGTGAATCAAGCTTCAATACTTCACAATCAACTACTAGGGCTTATGTGATCTCCAATCACTCTAACTCGAATGCAAAGAGTGATCTGCAAGTCTCTATGTACTTTAAAGTGAAAATTCCACCATTAATGCTTGCCGCGTAACCAGAATTTGACTAAGAATTTCCAACCTCCATTTTGCAATCGATCAGGTAGTGCGCTCTTGCACATAGCCTCAAATAATCTCTAAAATGTTAAATCCAAAGGCGCATACTCTAAGGGTGAGTATACCGGTCACGTAGGGGGCTAGAGTTAAATTAGCTCCCCCTATTATGTGTGTGAAAATTGTACCTGATCTGTAGACACAACACTTAGTAAAACATTAGAGGTTAGTGATAATCAAAATCGTGCAAAATTGAAAGCTAAACTAACCAAGCGATTTACTGCCTTCTAGTAGGTGCGAGATTAATGTTCTCAGATTATTATCGAGATCAGTGACCTAGACGACACCTAAATGAAGGATTTGAATGCAAAAGATGGATATGAAATTGAATGCAATTAATCTATTTTTTTGATATTTTCTATGCAATAAAGAATGATAAACTGATATGCTATGGATGCTAAATGATCTAACAATGAAGATTCTAACAATGATATGAAAACTATGAAATTCTATGCTAAGATATAAAAACTATGCAATTGAAATTGATCTCACAAAGCTTTGAATTCGCAAGTTGATTCCTCAGCCTCCAATTCTCCAGCGTGATTGTGCAAAATATGTGGATTTTGTGGATACAAATTTGAGAGATGAATTATGAAGAGCTGAGCCTTGTTTTTATAGAAATCCAAGGCTTTGGAGGTGCATGGAAAAAAGTCATAAATCACTCAAATTAACTCATCTTGATTTTTGAGTTATCTGATCATGAAAGATAGTTAATTCTCAAAATCATGCAAAAACATGCAAAAATAGCTTTTTAACTCAAATTAGAGTTTAGATCAGCTTTTTGAACTCCAAAAGGATGTTGCGTTCCAAAAAGTCAATAACTTGCATTGATTTTCTGATTTGGAGTTTAACTGTTTCTTTTGAATATGCATAATAATTAAGAATTAAATAAATAAATAAAGTGATTTATCCTCAACTCAACTGATGTTTGAAAATAAATAATTAATTTATGGGTTAATTAACTATTTATTCAAACTTTTATTAAAAACTATATTATTAAATAATGACAACATGCTTTAATTAATTAAATAATAATTTAATCAATTAAAGATAGAAATTTTGATTTATTGTCAAAATTAAATAATACAATTAATAATAGATAGAATTAAATTTAATTAAACAATTAAGTGGCAAGATATTAAATCTAATTAATTAAATATGAAAATATTCAATTAATCAAACTTAGGATAAATGTGATTTATTGCCACATAATTATAAAATTAAAGATAATTATGATAATTAGGAATATTACTAGGAATATTCTCCGATGCAGAATTTAAGATAATCAATTAGGATTTGATGATGTTTAGATGTGCCTTAGGTTAGGACTTCGATGTTGATTTTGTTCGATTTGTCGATGTAGGAGGTTAATGAACATATAGCCCATTTTTGGGGTATTACATTTTGCCCCTCTTTGAATTACTGTGTGAAGCACAGTGGTTCAAAGATAGTCTGTGTTTGATAGAGATATGAAACTGATTCAAAAGATAAACCGATCTCAAGATAGAAACCGATTGAAAGAGATTGAGATAGGAGGTCCTGAATGACCAAAGATAATGTTCACTCTAGCAGCAAATGAACCTATGATTGCGAAAAAGTGTCAAAATGCCTGATTCTGAACCTTAGGATTGATAAGAAGTGAGTGACCCGTTCTAGACTCGATTGTCTTAGCAGAACTAGCAGGTATCACATCTGAATCCTTCAGTTGCCGAAGAACCAAGGAAAGAACACTATGATCTGATGGTTGCAAAAACTGATACAGATTACAAGATTAGGAGAATACCAGATTGATATGGATCGATGAATCTTATATGCCCCAAGTGATGATAGATTTGCCCTAAGTGATGAGGACTTTTGATGAATCAGCGACTAGACGTGATTGTTGTCTTGATCACTGATGAAAGATATTGATAGATTTGATCGATAGAATTTGATTTACAGACTTTGAATGATGTGCAATACCATGCCCCCTTCGGGATTAAAATTGAAATCTGACAAGAAAAGTCAGCGTGATATGGTTTAGAAGCATGCTAATTGATTTGAAAAGTGGTTAAACACGTCTGGGAATGCATTCTACATCGTTAGAAGGTCCCAAAAGACCAAGTTTGACTAGGTTTGACCATGAGTTGACCATGGTTGACCAAGTTGAAATTTTGATAGTTTGATGTTAGATAATCAGTTAAGTTGAATTCTAGATTTCTTTGATGATTGAAGGTCGATTATGCAAGTAGTTGACAATATGAATGATCTCAAATTTGAATTTTGATCCCGAAAAAGGATTCTACTTGCTATTTCATTGGAGGAACCTTCGTGTGAGATTTAGCTCTTGTTAGATTTGAAGAGACAAGTGGAGAATTGTTTAAGCATTGAAGTTCGTTTAGTCATTGTGAGATCATGCAAAGATGAAAAATGCAAAGAAGCATGCAATATGAAATGCAACCTAAGACCTAGGACCTAGTCACTGATCATATGTCGATTTGTTATCATCATTGAACTTTTAGGTAACCGAATAAATCAATACAATGCCCACTAGCTATGAAACGATAGACATATGAATATCGATTTGTATGCACAAGAATCAATACAACACCCACTGGTCAATATATGAATATTGATTTTATTTTTGGAATGTCGAATTAGATATAAGCACCAAGGCACAAACGCCAAGATGACTTGAATATCATGTCCATTTTGATATAGCAATTTGTATAAGCATCAAAACATAAATGTCGTGATGACCTGAATACGCCTTGCATTGCAAACACATCAAACAGCCAAGAGATTATTCTAAATCCAATGTGAATTACCCGTAGTGACCCTTTATCGTTCACATCCTTAGGTAAGATCGTGTTTCACAGTAGGAGAAAGAACTCACTCAAAAAGACAATAGTTAAATCAAACTTCCTTGAATTTTTTGGGTATCAATGGTCAAGGTATGCATGGCCATCCAATTCGAGATAGAGGCTCTTACAGTCGGACACCATTTCAATCCAAAATTTCCAAAGATGTTAGATTTTCACATACAAGCAGAAGACAAAGAAAAGATTATGCCCCCAGTCATTACTCTCTAAATCCTATAAAGGACATCATCGAAGAGCTCGAAGGGACACAATATGCAAAAATCTCAATGCGAATCAGTAAGCATACAAGGAGATAAAAGCATGTAAAAAGCATAGATTGTTTTTAGTTGAGTTTTGATGTTTGATTGCGTTGTTGTAGATGCAAAATCCTTCATGGAGACAAGATAGATTGACTGACTCACATGAAGCTTCAAAGGACTCTGACTAGATATGATCCATCTAAGATACATGGGAGACCATAGGATATGACATTGATTGCCCCCAAGTGTTAAACATTGATAGGATATAGATGCTTTAGCCGATTGGTGTACAGACTGACTTATTGAAAACTGAAAATGCAGAAACAAACCGGGAGATATGTACAAACTGAAGCAAGACTGAAAGCTAGGAAAGACCAAGATTGCACTGATAGATGGAGCATTTGGAACAAGTGGCACCCGTTTGCCGGGTTTTCACCATCTTGGCAGAGATTCTATTTTTGCTACCAAGGCGCCTGTTTCCAGGTTTTCACCAAGGCACTTTTTTTCTTTTTTCACTTTTTTTTTTTTCATTTTTTCAATTTTTTTTGAATTTTTAAGATTTTTTTTATTTTTTTGTGAATCATCAAGGCGCCTATTGCTAGGTTTTCACCAAGATGTTCATTTTTTCAGGACTTTTTCTAATTTTTAGGATTTTTTCAGGATATTTAACCAAGCACTGAATGCCTCAGGCGTAGAATTTCTTCAGATGGAGAACGTTGATTGGTTCTCGGAGCGGTTCTCCTTCAGTCGTTGAGAGTTGATAGGCACCAAAGCCAAAAGTAGCAGTGATAACAAAGGGACCCAGCCAATTGGGTTTGAACTTCCCCTTGCGCTCTCAATGGGATTGATTTTTAGGATTTCCTCTCAAGACTAGATCACCAACCTGAAATTCTCTGTGTCTGACTTTCTTGTTGTAGCCTCTAGACATTCTTTTCTGATACACTCTAAGATGATCATACGCTGCTTGTCTGCGCTCATCTAGTAGTTCAAGTTCTTGCAACCTAGACACTCTGTAGTCATCATCAGTTACTAGACCATGCATTCTGATTCTTAGTGATGGGATTTCGACCTCAATAGGTAGTACCACTTCAGACCCATAAACTAAAGTGAATGGTGTAGCCCTAGTAGGTGTTCTGATACTTGTTCTGACAATCATTTTGATACTTGTTCTGATACTAGTCCTGATATTGATTCTGATACTGATTTTGATAATTATTCTGATACTGGTTTTGATACTGATTCTGATACTGATTCTGATAATTGTTCTGATACTGGTTCTGATACTGATTCTAATAATGATTCTGATAATTGTTATGATACTAGTTCTGATACTTGGTATACTTGATAGCATCTTTTTCCATTGCAAAATCCCAAGCAAGATCATATCGTGCAGTCTCAATGTCTAGCAAGGTGGAGAACAAGAAGCATTAGCAAGCTGGTGGAAGAGATGGAAGACAAGAAAATGAAGGAGAATGAAGGGAATAAATCCTCAAGGGAAAACTCCTCAAGAATACTCAAGCTAGGGAAAAATTGTCATGTAAAGCATATTTGGATAAGTAGGGAAAGGCTAGTATAAGATAAGTCACAAAAGCATAGTGTAAGAGCAGGAAAGAATGCAATCTAAAGGAGTAGACATGTCAAGAGGCTTCAAAGCATCATGTTTCACTCTTTTTTTTTTTTATTAGATCAAGACCAAAGGGGAAAAGGATAGTGATAGGCGAAAATGAATGGAGGAAGATGGATATGAAGGATAAATAGGAAGGGAATGAAAACAAAATCATCGTAAGACAGCTCACAAGATAGCCAAATATTTGTGTATAGATCAACATTGTCAAGATCAAAGAGAGAAGATGAAATGGATGAAATATGTAGAAGAACTACGCATGATGCCTGATTTCCAAGTTTTCATCATGGTACTTATCCAAGATGCCACAAGGGAGTGGTTTTCACCACAGGATGAATTTATTTCTCTTTACTTTTGCTACCAAGGTGCCTGTTTCCAGGTTTTCACCAAGGCACATTTTCAATTTTTATTTTTTTCATTTCTCTTTTTTTGAATTTTTGGAAGAAGACAAGCTTTTTAGATAGTGCTCCTTGAAAGGATAAACCATGATATACCAAGGATTCAAAATGACATGCTCAAAGATGTTGATAGGGAAAGGGAGATGAAAAAGAAAAATGGAGGATAAAGTTTTATGTAAAGCGAGTGAGGATAGAAGATAGGAGGAATAGGCAAATGAGGAAAAATGATAGAAGGTAGAAGGATAATGCATGGAAGGATTGTGAAAGGGTAGATGGAAAGGAAGGCAAGATCAACGTAAACACACACCTTGAAGGGTGGCGAGAGGGTGGAGGAAATGTGAATGAAGGAATACGTGAAGGAATATGGTGAATGGATAGCAGAGGTTGAGGTTTGGGTGCATGAAATGGAAGAATATTTTTGGAAGGAGATGTAGTGGAAGCCTTTGGAAGCTTGAATGTCAATTTCACTTTTTGTTCAACACCAGACTCTTTCAAGAGAGACTTTGGAATCCATATAGTCATAGGCTTTTTATTTCCTTTTGATGATTTGGAGATAATATCTTCAATGATGGATTTTGGAACCCATACTTGTCTTGTAGTTTTTTTTCTAGATATCTCTTTTGACTTTATGCCTCCATGTCGTTTAGAGGAGACATGGTGATCTTCTCTTTTTGATGGATTCTTGTATTGCTTCTTTTTCTTGTATTGAACATTCAAGTTACTTCCAAAAGACTTGGGATTTTTGGAAGAGGGAGGATACGACTAGTTTAGATGGGTGGGTGTATGAAAAGGATTCAAGGGTATGCATCTATGTTGATCTTGAGGAAAGATGGGAGATGGAGGTATGTAAGGACCCAAGACAGATGGAAAATTAGGAGAGTTAGGAGGGGAAAGTGAAGGGACATAAGGACCCAAGATGGAAGGAAGGCGTGAAGAGCTTTGTAGTGGTGGAAGAGGTCCAAGGATGGAAGTGGAAGACATAAAAGGATAATCAATAAGTTCATCAGCATCTATATGACAACCAAGGATATTAACATCTTTAGAGTGAGCATTAGCATTTTCAATAGAATCAAGTACATCTTGAATATGAGCACCTTCTTTGATAGGATTGTTCAAAGCTTGCAAAGACTTAGGAAGAGTAGAAAGTGGAAATGAACATGGAGTGGTAGAACAAGAAGATGGAAGACTTTGATCTTGACAAGGATCTTTCGATAGCACAAGTGCATAATTTTTCTCTTGATTTTCAATAGGTGTAACATTGGAAGTAACAACACCATTTTTACCAACCTTAATGGAAGTATCATCTTTGGAAAGCGAAAGTGTAGTAAGGTCATTTTGACTGTCAATAAGCTCATCAGTGTAAGTAGTAGCCTGATCTTGCTTAAGAGAAGACTTAAGACATGGTGGAATGCATGAAAAAGGGTCTGTAAGATCAAAAGAACCATGAAGTGGATAAGAGACATCGGGAAAAGGAGTGGACGATATGGAGAGTTCTTGATCTTGATCTTTCTTTATGTTCTTTTCTTCATCATTTTTAGAGTCCTCTTGACATGGAGCCACTTCTAAGGACAATGAAGCATGTTGGGATTGTATGGATGAATTTGGAAGAGATGGGGAAGGACTAGCTGAAGTAGGAATTGTAGCGTATGAAGGCTTAGGCTCTTTAGGTTTATCATCATTGAAATTATTTGTAGCCAGGTGAAGGTTAGCTTGAGTTTCTTTAAGAGGTAGCCCTGGAGGATAACTATAGGGAACCGCATGAAAAGTTTTAGGACTTGTGTCGGATGAAGGTTCTGTGAAAGATTTGAAAGACTCGAAAGCTTTAGGAAATGTATGGGTATTGGAGGAAGTAGGGGATGGAAGGGAACCATCACCAGACAAAGGTTCAGCATTAACATGATCTTGCTTGAGAGTGTAATCTTTATTTTCAGCTGGAGAGTTCTTAGAGGAGAGATCCTTATAGTATTGACGTTTCAAGCTAGCACGATGTATTTTATAGTCCTCAGCAGTAGTAGATGGATCATCATCAAGGTATTGTCCACAAAAGCCATCAAAATCTCTTTCAAAATCAGAATCATATGGATCACCATCACGATCTATCCAATGTGACGGCCCATTTGTAGTAAGCAGGAATGAACGATGAGGAGGACTCTTAGTAACAAAGGTGTCATTGGTATCATTACATTGTCTGTCATCATAGTCATCATAGTCTCTAAAGCTAGATGTGTCACTCTCCGTGGAAGAGGTATCATATTGCTCAAATTTTTTTCGGGGGCATGGTGACATGTACAAGTCTTTATCAAATGGAAAAGAGTATAGAGGTTCCTTTTCTTTCTCAAGTTTGTCAAGCTGGACTTGCATAGCTTGCAGTTGCTTCATCATAGCGGTGATCAAAATTTCTTCCTCATGTGTACTAATTCTTTGAGACATGTGTACTGATTTTCAATAGCTACTGATTTGTTCTTGACACAATGATATTTTTGACAGATTCTGGAACTAGGCTGGAAACATTGGATATCTTGCAATTTGACAATTTTTGACAACTCTCTCAATTTTTTCCAAATGACACTCTGCAGACTCGTACGACACTGGGTAGTCTATGAAATGACAGTTGCTAAACTCGTACGATAGTTGGGTAGCAATGAAATGACAGTTGACAAAACTTGTATGACAGTTGCTAACAGGGTTTTGACTTTCTTGAATTTGCTGGTTTGAAAACTCGTACGATACTGGGTTCTCAATCGTACGACAGATGGGCAATACTAAAATGACACTTGACAAAACTCGTACGACTTTTGACTTCTTGAAATGACTTTTGACTCCAGAAAGATTTTACGTCAATTTTTGCAAAATTTAAGGTCTTCAATTTTGGATTGTTTGCAAATTGTACTATCCAGATTTTGAAGGTTATACCAGATTTGATCATTTTTAATAGCCAAGTAAATAAACAAGCACACAGAACAACAAGTAAGTGATTCCAAGCACATCTGAAAACAATGAACAAGGGCAAAAGCAACCTTGCGCATGAACAATCAAGTGACCAAAAGCATCCAAAAAGTAGAAAGAGGAACACTTAATGCTTAAAGCAAATATGAGATGAGTCCACAAGGTGGAACACTTAACACCTCACACAAGCTAAAAATGAGTCCACAACTTAGAAAACAAGTGAGTTCCTAAAAGCACAAAAGGGTTGCCAAGTGGAACACTTAACGCTTCTGTCCTGTTGACCCCTCCCCTTTATGGCGCTGAGATTGCAACCACGTGGCAGAAATGAGAGGCCGGCGGATTAGCAAGTCCAATAATCCAAGATAGCAATCAAGATCAATCACACGTATTCTAAGACTACTTAATGAATCCTTAAGGGATCACAACCTAGTATCAAATTATGCAAGTGTGTAGAAATAGATCAAAAGCATGAAAAGATGCACACAAGCTTGACACATAAGAGATTTATTTTAAGTCCCAAATTGAAATGTTATTAGATGAAGGAGAATACCTGGGATCCTTGCAACGCGCTTAGTAGATTTTACCTGATTTTTAGCAATTTTTGTTGAGCTTTACTATGCAAACAAGCTACGAACTCTCCAACAAGCCAACAAGCAAACACGATATGCAAGGTATATTCAACTTATGAAAACCCTAGGGTTAGATCTAAAAATCAATTTTTATGAGCAATAATAACCATAAATTAATCCAAATGACAACTCATATCATGCATTGAATCATATGAAAAATAAGTGCATACCCATCACAAAATTTTAATTTTTTTGCACTGCATTTGACCTAGTCAACAAGATCTAATTTTTTTGATATGATTTTGGCCACAAAAATAAAAATTTAGAATAGAGACCCCTACTAAAAAACAAAGAGCTTTCCAAAAATGCAAAATTTTTAGAAAAATCTCTTCATTTGTGCCCTAGAGACCCATTTTATCAAAATAGACCAGTTTTTGCAAATTGACTATTTGAGCTATTAAATTGCATCCAAATTTAAAACACAAATAATAGACCCCCTGTAGAATTTGAAGAGAGCTTTCTGAAAATGTAAAAATTTCCAAAAAATATTCTGATTTGCACCGAAAATTAATTTTTTATGAAAAATTGAAAAAAAATTATTAAAAATTCAAAAAAATTTAAAAAATTCTGAATTTTGTATCGAAGCTTCCCCGATATGTCACCAACCTGCAAAAAAAATTTCAGACCAAAACTTCAAGCCGTTTGGGAGATAAAATTAAATCTTTGAAACTTTGGGGTTTTAGCTCTAAAAAAAAATCAAAACCAGCATGCAAAGGTGGGTTGCCCCACGGTGGGCGCCAGAAATGTGTGTGTGAAAATTGTACCTGATCTGTAGACACAACACTCAGTAAAACATTAGAGGTTAGTGATAATCAAAATCATGCAAAATTGAAAGCTAAACTAACCAAGCGATTTACTGCCTTCTAGTAGGTGCGATATTAATGTTCTCAGATTATTATCGAGATCAGTGACCTAGACGACACCTAAATGAAGGATTTGAATGAAAAAGATGGATATGAAATTGAATGCAATTAATCTATTTTTTTGATATTTTCTATGCAATAAAGAATGATAAACTGATATGCTATGGATGCTAAATGATCTAACAATGAAGATTCTAACAATGATATGAAAACTATGAAATTCTATGCTAAGATATAAAAACTATGCAATTGAAATTGATCTCACAAAGCTTTGAATTCGCAAGTTGATTCCTCAGCCTCCAATTCTCCAGCATGATTGTGCAAAATATGTGGATTCTATGGATGCAAATTTGAGAGATGAATTATGAAGAGCTGAGCCTTGTTTTTATAGAAATCCAAGGCTTTGGAGGTGCATGGAAAAAAGTCATAAATCACTCAAATTAACTCATCTTGATTTTTGAGTTATCTGATCATGAAAGATAGTTAATTCTCAAAATCATGCAAAAATAGCTTTTTAACTCAAATTAGAGTTTAGATCAGCTTTTTGAACTCCAAAAGGATGTTGAGTTCCAAAAAGTCAATAACTTGCATTGATTTTCTGATTTGGAGTTTAATTGTTTCTTTTGAATATGCATAATAATTAAGAATTAACTAAATAAATAAAGTGATTTATCCTCAACTCAACTGATCTTTGAAAATAAATAATTAATTTATGGGTTAATTAACTATTTATTCAAACTTTTATTAAAAACTATATTATTAAATAATGACAACATGCTTTAATTAATTAAATAAGAATTTAATCAATTAAAGATAGAAATTTTGATTTATTGTCAAAATTAAATAATACAATTAATAATAGATAGAATTAAATTTAATTAAACAATTAAGTGGCAAGATATTAAATCTAATTAATTAAATATGAAAATATTCAATTAATCAAACTTAGGATAAATGTGATTTATTGCCAAATAATTATAAAATTAAAGATAATTATGATAATTAAGAATATTACTAGGAATATTCTCCGATGCAGAATTTAAGATAATCAATTAGGATTCGATGATGTTTAGATGTGCCTTAGGTTAGGACTTCGATGTCGATTTTGTTCGATTTGTCGATGTAGGAGGTTAATGAACATATAGCCCATTTTTGGGGTATTACACCTATGACCATGAGGTTCATTCATCCAAATGTAGAGGGTGCGTCCACTATGGATGCATCCAATACATACTCATCAACCTTATCCTTCTTTGTCTCTGATCAAATCAAGCTCACATCTTCTGTAGCTTTCACAAACTTGACTTCTCCTTCGGTATCTAATATTGATTCTTCTGGCTTCTTAGGGCTTTCCTAACTTTACGTTCTTGATTTAAAAAATTTTGAGATGTGTCTAGCCTTGTTACAAGAGTGACAAATAATTGGAGGCCTTAAATTCCTCAATGCATTGATATGGGTTACCATTTTATATTGTCTAGCTGAGTGACCATTATAATTACATATCTTACATGCAATACTCTAAGAACTTCTTGTATTTGTTTGATTCTGATTTCTCTGATTATGTTGAGGCTTGTTCTTTTGACTTGTTCTACAATTCATAGCTCTATGACCAAATTTATTCATGAATAACAGTAACCATTGAAAGGTCTTACCTCTTTACAATTCCTTGCTATATGTCCATGCTTGTTACATGCATAACAAGTTTGGTCTACTAGCTTGCGCTCATCTTTAGATGGTTCAGTATTGTCTTTAGTCTGATTTTCAGTCTTCTTGGCATCTATGGTGTCTTCTGGTGCTTTCATTCTTGCTCGCATGTTGTCAATTTGATTTTGTGCTTCATTGAATCTAATGTCGCTAGTATCTCCTTTAAGCTTCTGAGCATATAACTGAGATTCAATCAGATCCTTGTTTGTGTGTAATTTATCAATGTGATTCTTTCGCTCTTTCAATTTAGATTCCAACTTTTCTTTATTGTTTCTTAGCTCCAAGATTTCCATATTTGCTTGCCTCAATTCTTCATTGAGTTGAAGGTTCTCTTTGATCTGTTCTTCATAGACTTCTTGATTGTTGGTTAGCTTTTCATCCAATTCTTCAATCTGATCTTGTAAAGATGTGTTCTCCTCATTCAGCTTCTTGACCATTTTTCCCAAATCATTGTTTGTACAATCCTTCAAATCTTGTCTCAGTTTCTTGATGAATACTTGTGTGCTACTGACTTTCAATTTTAGTTCTTCAACTTCTTTCTCAGATCTATCAAGGTCTTCAAGATCTTCCATAAGATTCTTCTTCAGATGTTTTGCTTCTTCTGAACCCATTGATCTCCTCAAGTGGTCAAACTTATCTTCAGAGGACTAGAGTTCTGATACTAATTGTTAGGAATGGGAACACTAAGAGGGGGGGTGACTCAATGCTCACTATATTTGATCTTTTTACTTTACTCTTGAAACTTAACTTGAATGCTTAAGTACTGAATTGAACATCAACATAAACAAGATATATAAACTCAACACATAACACCAATATGGTTACAGGGAAACCCAAATGGGTAAAAACCTCGGTGGGAATTGACACCCACTAAAAACTGTACTAGTGTCTTATGATCCTTGTTAGGAGTTGTTCTTTACAATGCTTTTAGTATAGTGACCTTGTCAAGGGTCAGACCCTATTAGGAGTCTTTTACAATAACCCTATTAAGGGTGGGGACACACTATCCTAGAGCTCACTACTCAAGTGGTGAAGGCTACAACCTTCTAATCTCAGATACACACTATATCTGCTGGATGAACTGGTGTTGTGATACTACTTGTCTAATCATTTTCTTTGATGTGTTGATGCTTTGACCTCTTGCAAAGCTCTAATACATTCTTACTACTTTTTGCACACTTCTTCTCTTCTTATCTTCTCTCTATTTCAACTTCCGCGCTTTATTACAAAGGTGCATCTAATATTTATATGCGCTACCAAAACAATTAATTAGGTCAGCCTATAACCGATTACATATAATGCTTCCAAGTGAATTGGCTTAAGCATGTTTAAAAAAAAACATAATTACATTTCTACAACTTAATTAAAATAGGCGCATAGCCTTTACAAACCAATAATATCATTGCTAATCAAATTACCAACAGTCGGTCGTATACTCTATTCTATTCTGGCAATTACTGTCTGTGCTACTTCAACTGTCTGTATCTTCACCATATGGTATCTTCTGATCATGCACTCTTAGACTTAGCATGAATACACTCTTACCAACTTATCTTCTAGGGCACATAATATAACTCTTTCATACACACGTGTGCTGATGCTCTGATCTACTGGTGCTCTGTTAACTGTCTAGTCTTCTATACTTAACCAAATTTTGATCTTCTGATAATGTGCGCTGACTCCAAAATATTATATGACTTTGTTTCCATAATGACAACACTAAATCTAGTCATATACAACATTGTAGTCAACTTTCCAACAGATAGATTGTAGGATATAAAGATGGATACTCCTATTTGGTTAACAAGTACAACTGAGGAGAAGCAGAAATTGTTTTGGGGCACTGTCACAAACAAGATTCTAGAATTAGTTTGTAGAAAGGGCCAGTTTAGAATGTTTACAAAGGAGGTCATGAGGATGGTGTTGGGTTGTGAATTTCTTGTATTTTTTTATTTATACTAATTGAATACAAACATTACATCTCATTTTTTGGCCTCTCTTCTAGACCTCAGAAGAGACAAGGTGGAGATGTTGTTGCTACTAAGACAAATGTTTAAAGAAGAATTTATGGGGGATCATAATCAAGTTTTCATCCTAGAAAGAATAGGGGTGGGGATCCTATGGCCATGGGATACACTCAAGCTCTTCTAGCCAGGATAAAATGGGGCCCGACAACCATTTATAATGAAGCTAAATGATGAAGAACTAGCATGACAAAGGAAATGGACAACAATTGGGAGGGATTTTCTCTGTAAATGGTTTCTCCTTTATGAACTGGGAGACTATGGATGGTTGCAATAATTTTCACAGCTTGTCATCTCCAACGCATTCAACATAGAATGAAAGGAAGTAGAGCACCATAATTTTTTGAAATGAAGGGTTTTAAAAAAATTTATTTTGTATTCCCACTTCGAAGCGTAATTAGAGTTATATGGGAATTCATTATTCTACAGGTCTAAGGTATTAAAGTTACTATTCAATTAACATTATAAATATTTATAGAAATATCAAATATTAATGAAAATTTTGCAAATTTTGTATAAAATAATTTGCCGCACTAAGAAGATTTCAATATCTGAATGAATTTGTTATGTTATTTTATAATATTGTTTCTTCATTTTTATTATATCACATCAAAGGTATTTCATTAATTAATTTTAATATGGATTCATTTTACAAATGAAAATTAATTTTTAATTTAGTGGAAAAATTTAATGAACGACATTTTAATTAATCTATTTCACAAATTCAATGGTTTCCAAATCAATGAACAACATTTTTAATTTATCTATTTTAGGGTTTATCTCACACCATTTGGTTTTAGTAACCAACTCTAAGCTAGGCTCATTTGCGAGATGACAATTAATTTTTAAATGGTTGAAAAGAGTAATTTGAAACTATAAATCATAGTGGGAAGTGGGAACTCTTCATAATTGAAAACATAACTAGTGAATACATAATTGAAATTATAAGCACAATTAGATAACATAACCAATGAATACAAAAAAATCTATTATTTTATAAGAATGTATTATGGGATCCTTACATATGTTTCATGCATTCTTTCCAAACACTATATAGAGGACTATTTCCAAAACCTCTGTTATAAAAAAACCCCTAAACTGTAGTCTATAACTGAGGACTCGTCTAACAGACTATGAGTCTACTAGTAACCAAAAAAAAAAATGTAGATTGGAGGTAGAGAGTGGTAGAGTGCACCACTCTTCAAGCAGTTTGTGTCCACCGACACCTTGGTCGTGTTGCATCCATAGCCTCTCATTTTGTCTAGGCCGTCTGGGCCCTGAATTCATTGGCATGAAGGATGTATGGGTATTCCTCTTTGCATTTGGCATGGGCTTCACATCTTATAACATTCCTTACATCACGTGGGTCTTTAAAAATCCACTCCTCTCTACTCCCCAATTCTAGTTGTCCAACAATGTTGACAACATACTCTTCATCAAAATCAAATTCAACAAGAAATCATTCATTAGTTAGATAGTCCCAATGCCAATCATCCACTTCGAGTTCCTTGATTTTGAACAAACAAAGGAGAATATTGATGCGGCTTCTTCTTTCACCCTGTTGACCCTTTAGCAACTATAATTCTTTTGTTTGCACAATTGGGTATTTTTGCACCCCAAGTCCCCAAATGTGGTACTTTCCTAGTAAGGTAATGATGAGAGCCCCAAGTGCCCCATCCACATTATCAAGAACAATATCAATGTCCTTCAAATACTTATGGTGAAACACCATATGAGTGAGCTTCTTCGCCCATTCCCTAGAAACCCCCACATATATGAGTATGGATAGGAAAAAAGATAGGATTCCTGAGTTGACTCTGTGTCTATGATGGACCAATAACAACTCTAAACCTAGCACTTCCTTGATTGCATGCATAATATATATGTGGTCATTCTACAATACAACACTCAACTACCTATAAGTTACTTCCCCAACAAACAATCCAAGTGGTTTTATCGCATTGAGCATGATAGGCATGACCATCTCTCCCAACTGAGAACTCACTAGTAGTACTTAGCATTTCCAACACTATTTTA
Source organism: Chamaecyparis obtusa (assembly GCA_027943335.1). Taxonomy (NCBI): domain Eukaryota; kingdom Viridiplantae; phylum Streptophyta; class Pinopsida; order Cupressales; family Cupressaceae; genus Chamaecyparis; species Chamaecyparis obtusa. The sequence continues at coordinate 1,613,981 of BSBK01000682.1, read as the reverse complement.
GTTTTGAAGTGTAGAGTTAGAATGGATCCACCTCAATGTCCAATATATAGGTGAACGATTTGATAGTGTTAGTGGACATGTCAATTACAACTTAGAAGTTTCCTTGAGCGATATGAATCATATGATCTTTCCTCATGATCATAAATAACTAATTTACCTTGAGCAATAAAATAATTAAATTATTTTGAAATTCAGGGAGGTCATACCTCCTTATACCCCAATGAAAGTACACTACATAAAAAAAATAGGGAATAAATATTTATTTTCTATTACCATTAATAATTGTCTTCACTTAGTACCACTACCTTCACTCCGCAAAATACCATTACCAACCTAGCATCTAATTTATTGACCGTTTGATGATATAAAATCAATGACATAAACTTTACTTCAGATTGAAGCTCCAAAGGATGAAAATTTGTATAAACTTCATCTAAAAAAGAGACACATATCCTTGCCTTTATTTGTATACTTAAATTTTAATTATATACTTAAATTTTAATTATATACTTAAAGTTAATTAACTATATTATATTCATTTAAAAATTGTCGTTGCATAATAGCAAATCAATGACATAAGCTCTATTTTGGGTCAAGGTTTTGAAGCATTAAAAACTCTTCAAAAAGTTTCCAGAAAGGTGACACGTGTCAGTGTGATGTCTTAGATTGAACAAATGAAATCTTTGAGTAACATCCACAAGGCCAAATGGAAAACATGTGTCACAAATAGCCGCAGACTCATGCCATGAATTTGTCTTTGAATGTAGGCGGTTATAGAATCAAGAATTTGATTAAATATACTTAAATTTTAATCATATACTCAAATTTTCTTAACTATAATCAATTCATTCATGAATCAACATTGGATGATAGGAGATCAATGGCATAATCTCTATTTTAGGCCAAAGTTATGAAGCATAAAAAAAAAATTTTAAAATTCTAGAAAGGTGACATGTGTTGGTCTGATGTGTCAGATTGAACGAATGAAAGCTTTGAGTAAAATCCATATGGCCAACTGGAAAACATGTGTCATAGATAGCCATCAGTCAGGTCCACAAATTTTTCATTGAATTTTGGTGGTTTCATAATCACATATTTAATTAAATATACTTAAATTTAATTATATACTTAAAGTTAATTAACTATAATCAATTCATTCACAAATCATCATTAGATGATAGGAGATCAACGACATAAGCTCTATTTCAGGCTGAAGTTTTGAAGTACATAAAAAACTCTTCAAAACATTTTTGGAAAGGTGACACATGTCAATCTAACATATCAGATTGAACAAATGAATTCTTTGAGTAACATCCATGACTCCACAAGGCCAAATGGAAAACATGGATATCTAGTGCCATAGATTTGTCATTGAATGTTGGTAATTGTAGAATAATAGATTTCATTAACTATACTTAAATTTTAATTATATACTTAAAGATAATTAACTATAATCAATTTTAATTAACTATAATCAATTCATTCACGAATCTCCATTGGATGATAGTAGATCAAAAACATAAGCTCTATTTTGGGCCAAATTTATGAAGCATAAAAAACTCTTCAAAAATTTTCCAAAAAGTTGACACGTGTGATGGGCCAGTCTTCAAAGAGAAGGAAGAAAATTAATAAAAATTTGAGACTATGTCCACAATAGTACGATTCTACAAATTTTTCCCTTTATTCTTTGAGGCTTTTGAAATTAAAAGAGGCTTGTCTTTCGACTAACCAATTAACTAGGGAGATTCAGAAATGAGATTGAGGGATGCAACAGAGTCTGTCCATGCCAGTTTGTCTATTTGTCATTGCAAATTTAAAATTGAAGTAAAATATTGAACACCTACATTTTTATTATAAAATTAGGGTTTACATGTTTACATATTTTAGCCTATGTACCACCATCTTTTAGCCATTACTAGCGATGGGGAAAATGAAAGGCAAAGAGAAAGAAAACATAGACTATACTGAACTAATTAAAACCCCAGGTTTCATTGATGAATACCAAGATATTTATGATCTTGTTATCCATGGTAAGAGAGCAAATATATATATATATATATATATATATATATATATATATATTCATTGGAGAATAAGGTGACAACTAGAATTAGCAGGTCATGGCATTCTATTTTTAATATAACGTTAAGATCACACACAAATAAAATTGCATCATGGGATGTTGGATTGGGATGCATAATGTTACTTCAAGTTTTCCCTTGCCCAAAAATTGAATTGGTATGTGCCAAAAATTATGATGAAATAGAAGAGAAATTGTTATAAAAATACTCTAAAGGAAATGTTATCCATCACCGAAAAAGAATTTAAAAGTTTATTGGCCTTAGAGTTAGGGTTTAGAGCAGAAAACTCAAATGTCCACATTGACCTAGAAAATCTTACTGAGGGTTATAAGAAAATCAGTAAAGATAAGAAAGATAAATTTAGTAGAGGTATGATAGTGGAGGGTGTCTAATTGGATCACAATTATAAGCCTCTTTATAATGTTGATATTTTTTGCCTTGAGTTTAAGATACTATTGCCCTACTAACATTTTGCCTCAAATTGGAAAGTAATAGGGAAGTGGGTGCAAAACTTATTGAAATGATATTTAATATATCCCTAGTATTTATCAACTAGTTAGATATAATTTTGTTGCAAACATTTTTCAATCCATGCATAATCAATTTGTAATGATTAAAAGAGGTTCCTCTTAGACACTTAGGTTCACAACCTACTTGTGTCATCTTCTTCTAGAAAAATATTGTGGAGTGTTCGAGACCAACAAGCTTGAGATCTAGGTGTATGAGAATGATAAGAGAATAATGGCTCCAATATATGAATGGACACCTAAGATAAGGGTTCATGATAACTAAGGGAACTACACCCATTTTGTATACTTCATTTTGTCAATTACAAACACTCGAATGCCTAGATTGCTTGTATCTTGCAAAGATTGAATTCAACTTAGATCTCAAATGTAATTGGCTAACTGGTTCCTCGTGGATGAATATACTATGTTAAGGTTTTATGGATCAGGAGTACAAATGCACAAATTTTCAATTTATGTGACTAAGAGGATTTTTGCATTGGAATATGTATGACAGATGGAGAGTATAGATGAACTCTTTCATGGTTAGCAAAAGAGGAGCATGTTCCCTTCATTACCTTTCTCACATGGAGGGTTTACATTTGAGAGAAAATCATTAAGCGTAGCACATGAATTTTTGAAAAAAAATCATTTTGATGTTGTCACTTACTAGTTGTATGATCCATGCATTTTTATTCAAGCAAGGCTTATGGCTTATAAGAATGTTGCAAGTAGAATTCAACATGAAAGTAAACCATTACTAGAAGTGCTGAAAAAAATGGATTCTTGGGATGAGGTAAAAAATGTGATGGAGGAAACTAATGCTACCAAAAGTATTTCTCTACAATAATTATTAACATAAATTGTGGCATTGCACCAACAAAGAACAACATAGCAGGGAATCCAAATCATGAGGTTTGATAATTTTTACAAAATATTTGTTGTTCCATGTATTAAAAAAAATACTATAATCTCTATATAGATCTTTTATGTATGCACATTGGACTAAAAAAAAATCACTAATTTTTGAACTATGAGGAAGAATCTAGGTGAACCAAAGGCTAGTGCAGATTTTGAAGAAATCCCAAAGGATTTTGAGTTTAGAAAATTGTGGAATAAAGAGAATACCTCTAAAGTATATAGTGATAGTGATATTTATAGTAATGAGGAGATACCCTCAAGTCCCATTCCAACAGCTATTGCAGACTTTGCAGAAAAATCTATTTTGAGTGAGTCCATGAATAAAACATATACTAAATGGGAAGCCATAATTGAAAAAATGGGTTATGCAGGTGGTGATCTAGGGCCAAAAGAAAAAGGCCTTTGGATAGAAGTTTTGGAAATTTTTTCAAGAAAACCCAAAGAACAACAAGTCATTGGATTTGAGTCAACAGGGAAAGGTATTACTATTACACCTATACCTCCTTTTTTTAGAGCTTCAAATCTACACTATCTAGGCACTTAGATTCAATCATAACTAGAACATGGTGGTGATCAAGTGCTACTTCCACTGGTGGGGATGGTATGGGCACTAGTACTATATGTGGTGAATAATCACAATTGGAACATCAACATGGTGGTCAATCAAGTGCTACTTCTACTGGTGGAGATGGCATGGGTACTAGTACTAGTTGTGGTGAACAATTTAAATAATAATAAATCTCTCACAAGAGGCCAATAGTAGAAGATACTATATTGGATCCTAGTGGAAGTAATCAAGTAAATGTGAATAATTAAAAGGTTGATGTAGATCATCAAGGAAAACTTTGCAACTCTCTAGGATCATGTTGATCCAATATTCACTTCAACTTAATCATCAACAACTTCAATACATTGGACGCATAATCAATAAATCAACACATTATCTTTATCAACTCATTACTAGTGACATCCAAAATTCATAATAAGTACCATAAATCAAGAGGTCAAAGCATCTCCTTCATAAAGGTATGACAAATATTCTATCAACAACTTAACATTTCACCATACTTCCAACCACTTACAACATCACCATTTATTCCTTATATGTCCTTCTCAAACCTATCTACACATACAAAACATTAGCATTTCATTTGTCAAATCTTCCATGATTCAATAACCCCATTCTCTATTCTTTATCCTGCACACATTAGTATTGTCCTTATCTTATTCAAGATAGTGAATTGTCTCTACAAAATGTAATCATAGTCAAAGTCTCATTACCATCCACATTCTCTTTCATTTGACCATATATAAACATCTATGCGTAAAACTAATCCTAGATCAATCCAATAAACAAAGATCATCACATAGATTCTAATTGTTGTTTGATGAAAGTTTACTTTGTATTCAAAATATTTGCGATCAGATTTTATTCCTTTCATAAAATTGTTTTTTTTAATATAGAAATATTATATTATTTTTCTTAACAATATCCAAAACCTTTTCCAATCATCAAATTAGTCAATTAGTACAAAGCACTGTTCAGAATCAGGAAATTACTAATTTTCTAATACAAGGGAATTAAATTTATCATGCCATACTAAACCATTTTAAGTAAAAACAAATACATTTTAAATACCTATGATTCTACTTTGAAATTTTCTAATAATATTAAATTTCCAACGGTTAACTTTGAAGATATAAATAAACCCTTGCCATTAACTCTGAAACTAAGGGTTTTACACCAGTTTTTACAAGGTGCATTGGATCTCTTCTCATTTTCCCTAGAATATATTCAACTTTGATCCAAAAATATTTTTAAATCACTATTCTACATGATTCAATCAGTTTAAGAGCCATTCCAATCCATTAACACACAAATAATTACTGATGAACAAAGAAAATTGTGACTAATACAAGGAATAGTTAGCACTATTTGCATTCAAAACATAAAAACTTGATTAATAATACATTAAAAAAGCTTTTGTTTGATTATGTGCTCCCTTCCAGTACAATATTCACTAGTTCATGAATATTATTCCACACTAGGGTGCCAAACCTTCATGACTGTCACCATGAAACTGCAGTTTGGTGACAATTACAGGCACATTTGATGAAAACCTTCAAATCCTTTCCTCTAACTTGATCACCATCACCTATACTCAACCTTTAAAAATATTTTATAATTAATTTTATAGTTACAAATGATTCAACCACTTTTTAGACCGATCAACCACCCTTTTGCAATCTTTTGTGCAACTTTGCAAAATCTTGCATTTTACAATGTTGCACTTTTGCAACTTTTACACATTTTAACATTTTTGCATAATGACATTAGAACTTTGTATGAATCTTCAAAATACATAAATATAGACCTCAAATTAACTTTTAAAACCTTTTTACCCCTTCATGGGTACATTTACATCACTTGACCATATTGGTCAATCTAGGACCTTATTGGGATAACTTGACAACTTAGTGCAAATGCATTACATATTGATTCAATATGACTCAAGATGACATTACAAACTCAAGTATGAACTAAATGACTCATTTCATGCCTTTTAACCTCTTGGAACCTCTTGGTATGCTTGTGTGCATAGTTTCTCCTGCACAAAAGGTTATGACAACTATACCGTCTTAAAATAGACACACTTCATTTTGAGACCTTTCATCCCTCCTTTGCATAGTTTTAGTCTCCTTCATCTTCTAGAATGGTCTTTTAGGTTCTATTTTATCACATTTTTTGCCATATCTTATGGTGGTTTCATCATCCCCTGATTCTTTATGCACCTTCTCTAATGCCTCTAAGACCCTTTTCTAGGACCCCTCTTGGGAATAGGTCGACCAAGTCGACATGTTTCAGGAAGAGGTTGACCAAGTTGACCTATTCCAGGAAGAGGTTGACCCAAGTTGACCTCTTCCCTAAGGAAATTTAATTATGGGGCTCAAAGTGTCTCGGGTTTTTCGATTGATTTATTTTTCTCCTGGGTCGGCCTGCTTTGTTTTCAATCCTAGAAACTAGTATATAAGGAGGCTTGAGCATTTAATTTTCATCATCATCAAGATACAACATCATTATACAAGAAATAAAGATAAATAATACACACGTTCATGAGATTTCAAGCAAGCATCTTCAAGCATTCATCAAATTCAAGCATTTCCTTTTTGCATCAGGCTTCTTCCTTCAAGGTGGTAGTGGATTTTGGCTTCTAAGGAGGAGATCCATCATTCCAAATCACTCAAGTTCTTCCATCCTTCATCATGGTATGTCACATACATTCCTATACATGAGGTTTTGAATTCTTTGATTTCCTTCTGGTTTCTTTGAGTCAAGGCTATTACATTTGCATACTTGATCACATATCAAATTCAATTGCATCTACAAAGGTAATTGTATATTTCATTTTCTATATTCAATCCTACTACATGTTGATATTTCCCTTATCATTAAATTTACATTTCAATTTCAAGGTTGATTCCTCAATCTAGGGCTTGATGAAGGCAAGATCTTATCCACCCAAACCCCAAAATAATCTTTTATGTGTGCAAGAGCAGGATATCATAATTACAACCACAAATTTGGAAGTTAGGTCGACTTTTCTATAGTGTCCTGGGAAAATGATGACTTCTTGGAAAATTGTCCTAAACATGTTGCACCAAGTTGAAATGCTCCTGGAGGTCTGAGAAAAACAACATTTTCTAGGTTTCTTGTTGTGATCATGAATCTGCAATTAGAAGTTCTATCACAGGTTCAGATCTGCAATATTTAGAAAAAAAATGTATATTCCTCTACACATTTCAAGGTGAGTGATCTGTCATTCATTTCACTTCTTGGTCTAGACCTATTTTCATATATTAATTGGGTTAATTGTTTACATTTAGCATCTAGACCTATCTTACTATTCTCATTAAATCAATTGGTTCAATTTCACATTTGCATTTACACATCTTTACTCAAATCTAACATTGCATGAAAGAGGACTTTCTTGCATACTTCCTTGATATAATTTTGGTTTAGCATTGGCATCCCTTCATGCTCTTGGGTTTTTCTAATCTAACTTGGGTTGTATTGAGAGTTATGTTTGGAAGCCCCTCTTTCTCTTGTATTTTAAATGTTTAGTGTTGGAATGGTTAATTAATGAGCTTATCTCACATAGTTTATATTGTTAGATTCATTAGTATCCATTTTACCCCTAAACAATAACAATGACTAGTAAAACTCCAAATCCCTCAATTGTTAGTTCCACTACAAAGGTGTTTTTTGCATCTTTAGAACAAACCCCTCAAAAGAGTCCAATCACTCTAGTTGTAAGTGACAGTGGTACATGATTAGGAATTGGTATTGGTAATCCTCAAAATCCATTAGTTTCAACCAAAGGCATGGTGGAGGCACCTAAATCACTGCAAGTTCTATTTCACCATTGAAACATCTAATTGCATTAATAACCCCGTATTTTCATAACAATGCTTTCCTTGATCAATTTATAGATAGAGAAAATATGAATAAAGAAAATTAGAAGATAATGAAGAGGGTTGTGGCTACTACAACTTCATAGGAACAACTTGCATCAAGCGGGCTATTTACCACATATGACCTAAACAAAGAAATGATTGAGTACATGGTTTTTATGCCCCCAAATAAAAGTAAAAATCTACCATAGACTCAGATAGACCCCTCTGAATTTCACATTAGCACCATCTAGTTGGATTTTTCAAATTTTAAAAATGTGGACAAAATTAATGTGTCAAAAAAGACCTAAAAGTGGTCTACAAATCATTACTCAAGGTGGAGAGAGAGAAAAATAATTTGGAGAGGCAAATAGAAAAGTTATAGGCATACTTAGAAAATGAGAAAGCAAAGAGGAAAGAAACGGATAACAAGAGAATTGAATTAGAGAAAAGGATAAAAAATTTCAGCCTTTACATGTGCAACTACAAAGAATGAATAGATGGTGGTAGAACTAAATGAAGTGAATCAAAGATTGGCTGAAAGCATCAAAAAAAATAAAAGTGAACGAGGCTCTTAAGAACAATTATACAAAAGGGTGGAGAATGTTGTTGCCTCAACAAAAAAATTACAAAACCAATTGGATCATCAAACGGAAAGGGAAAAAGAGTAGGAAGAAAAGGTAGGGGAAGAAATAAAAAGTATTGAAAGATTGACACAAGAGCTATAGAAGGAAAAAAACTATAGTCAAAACTTCTCAAGATAGATTGATGAAACTACTAAAAATACAACAAGGTGTATAAAAGAAAAAAAATTGGAGGAAAATAATGCAAAGAAATGACCATTTGTGTTAGTGATTTGAATTGAATGAAAGTCTGAGAGTACATAATGAGAATTTCAAGGAATATATTTCTCAAAACAGAGAGGTTTGTTCAAGAAATAAATTTGTATATAGTCTACAAAGCTAGTGAAAACTATTTGGCCTCCAAGGAAATTCACAACCACAATGATGCCTCAGTAAAGGCATAGTATACCATTCAAAAATTTGTGAAACTACGGGAAGCACAAAAATGTTTGGGTAAGGCTACAAAAAAGGTGAAGAAGTTGGATAGAAAGGTACATAAATTGATAGTTCTTGGTTTTTTTAAGAGTGTTGATGCAACAAGTCAATACATTGGCAATGTTTCTCTCAAAAAGGTAGAGGAGAAAATGAAGTTTGATGTAGAAAACTTTCCTAAGGACACAGGTGAGGTGAGATTTTTGGATTACATCGAACAATTGATAACCTTGAATGCAACATTGGATGAAACTTTGGTGTCAAGTTCCTCTTCTAAATATGATTTGGTGACAAGTTTGTAGGTCACTTACCATACATTATAAAGAATTTCACTTCCATCAGATGGAGAGTGAAGCACCCTACAAAAACTAACACAATGACTTCATAATATGTATTGTATACTTTGTATTCCCAAATTCTTCTAGGTTTTTATCTTTTCTCTATTTGTAATTTGTGGGTCATTTGCAAAGGCTTTTGAAATTGTGTATTGACTCTTAAGGGTAGATGAAATAGATATTATTTTACATACTAAATCACAAAGAGTTGTGTATTGAATGAATCATTGAATTGTATGGTTATATTTTGGAAGAATTAATGAAAATCTCACCATGTATAAATAAACATTACTCTATCAATAAACATATCATGTTATTTCTTATTTTCTTATATTTTGATTTTATGTATGCTCCGTTATTCTACTATTTTATGTCTATAAATAGAAAATAGAAAAATTAAATTGTATATCAATATTAAACTCCATTGGTAGAAACATAAAATATCATCAACCACATTTATGATTTTGTAATATGAATGATGAAATACAGTAGTAAGTTTAATAAATACCTATTAATTGTTAGTGTTAAATCTCTCAAACTTTCCAAACCATCTTGTCATCCCCATCATCAAATTAAGATCTTCCTTGATTCTTGTATGTGTTATCTTCACTCTACATACCTCTTTTTAATTGCATCTCAAAGGTACCAGAACATGTGTCACTATCATTCATTTTGTCTTTGACAATTATCCCACTTTGGTTTGAAGTGTTTCTACACCCTCTTCTTTCACATTTCAACTTCCAAATTGCAAGAGCCCTATCATAAGGAAAAAATTTCACATCATACCTAGATGTAGACAACCCCAAGCAATTTTCCAAACTATTGTCTAGTTTGTTTCTTATCTTTGATTTTAGAAACCCCAAATAACTAAAAAATATCTCATCCTCCACAAAACCCAATATCATGTTTTGACATAAATCAACCAGTTTGTAAAATTTTGATAATGAATCACACAAAATTTCCCTTTGACCTAGAGTTGTCCAAAGATTTTTTATATATCCATGTTTGTGGGAGTTGTCAAAATAGGTTGATTTCTCTCTAAGCATAGTTTCATCTAAAATTCTATTTATAGTTTGTCCATTGAATTGTACAAATTTACAAAATTTGTGTATAAAAGTCATTAGCTTCTAATGATAATCAATGAGATTATTAAGGTACCAATATTGAGGAAACATAATAGACATGAATTTAAGTAGAATCTCATGAGGCAATCAAGATCTAATCTCTTTGGAAAGAGAAGAGGTAATTTCATTCATAGAAGAAGTTATAGACTCAATGATTTTGATAAAAAAAATTCATTTAACACTTACTTCATGCTTCTTAGGGCACTTTCTTACTTTTGTGGCCATGGAAATGTAGAACATTGGTATCTCATATTCATGTACACTAACACATAACTCCCTATTTGCATTGATGTGTAAATTTTATTAGGATTGTTTAAATTTTTTACTATCTTCCACCTAACAAATTTTTCATCAGATAATGTTGGTTGATATTGATAGAGATTATCAAGGGTCACACATATCAGTTTGTATAGCTTAGCATATTCTATTATATACGTAGCTCTTTTATGGGATTTTTCACAAGAAGGTTCATTTCCTATAGCATGAGGAATACCTACAAAAGTTAAGAGTGTCTCTATATCACTCAACCTACAAAGCATGTCAGAAAATTTGTCTACTATGTGGTGATGTGTGCACATTACTCCAATCAAGGATGGATATTCTAAATAAAATCGATGTGTTAGTCCATCTAAGGAGATCCATCTGGTATAGACATCCTTAAGAAGCTTGTTTCCATCGGTTATTCAATAGGAAAAAATTTTAAATTCCAAAAACCATTTTGGACTTTGATAGAAGTATGAGTAGATATCTCTAACTAAATCTTTAACATTTATTAGTAGAGGATAATTGCTCACAATGTTAAAAGCTAGATTAATTATGTGGGCCATACAATGAATGGGAGTCATGTAGGGTGAACAAGAATTTTTTAGCATTATGCAAAGATTGTTTCTTTGACCTTGCGTTACTAAAGCTCCATCTACTCCTACACATACCAAATTTTTGGCAATCATCAAGTCATCCATACCTCCATATTCAATTAAAGAACTCTTAACTAGTTGAAATAGAGCTTCCACTATCACACTTTCCTTCATTATAGATACAAATAGTAGATTAGGTTGGATGACATGATTATGTATGATATAAACATGCATGCATACCTATGATGTATTGTATATTTTTGTGACTTCATCTAAAGACAATGAAATAAAGTTTAACTCTCTTATTTTTTTCTTTATATATTGTTTTTCAACCTCAAGAAGACAACTTTCCCATTCCCATCCACTACTTACTGACCAATAACTGTAAGGATCGTTAGGAACTTTAAAAATTCTAGTAAAGCACTCATTCCTGGATAGTCTATCATAGCACACCCTTTGCTCAAAATCTAAAAAAAAACACTTAACTAAACAACTTTTCCCAGTTGTTCTATTGCCATTGCTTTTCCAAAAATAGCTTCAATAGAACATTTACATTCAACAACCTTTGTCTGCATTTTCATATGTAAATTATATTCTAAGGCATTCCTAACATTCTAACATTTCTCCTTTATTTTCCATCTTATCATTAATTTTTCAATTACATCTATAATTTTTTTTCATAAACTTTACTGATATTCTTTTTAATGGTGTCAAGTTTTAGTGAAACCTCTTTTCCTTTTTATGTTTCCAACTACAATACTTACACCTGCATTCTATTGGAGGCTCACCTTTCTCCAGATTCTCCACTAGTTCAATGAATGGATACTTTGATACCCAATTAATTTAAAATTTCCTTTCTATATCCCACTCCTGGCCTATTTTTTGGATTTTATTTTTCCTGTCCCTACATCATCATCATTCATGACATTGTCTTTGTCACCCAAGTCGATTATCTAATTTGTGCTACCCTGGGTATTGACTAGAAAATATTATTCAAGTTTACCTTCATCTAATATATTAGGTTTGTCCATTTCTTCAATATTCAGTGCATATTGTGATGATGCACCTTCATCATTTTAACTACAAGCACTGCCAAAGTACGAAGTTAAATTTATGGTTCTCCATTTTGTTGGCCTCTCTTGGCCTTCGCCACATTCATCAGTCTTACTATTATTCCTATGTGATATCTCCAATGAAACAAAGGCCACAAAAAACTATCTAGTTGATTAAGAAGCTTTAATAGACTATATGATTCTTTGGCCATAAGGCCTCCAATCTAGATGTTTGAGGTCTCCCCACTCAATAAGAATGAATTAAAAATTGCAAACAGATTGAGATGAATAATATTATAACACTTTAAAAAAATGATCACTTACCTTCAGATACTTAGTTAGTAGTGGTAGTAGTAAGAAATGCATCAGTGCTTGTTCTAAGCCTGAAACTTGGCTATTGATCAAAATTGAGAGCTTAGATTTGACCACATTGCATGAAAATAAATCTAAACTTTGATTGTATTTATACCAATCCTTTGGATAATTTAGCAGGAGTTTTTAATGGCTTGTATATTTTGCAAATATCTCTTAATTCTAACATGTCTTATGTATATATAGGAAAATTTATGGACCTTCAATTGAGCTGAACTTGTAAAATAATTGGTGAATAGTGGTGCATTAAGACATGTTTCCAAAAAATACTAGGCAAATTGGGTCCTCATGCAAATAGAACTTTTTATGGATTTTGGAAAATTATGGCCATCAATTATGACACATTTCTAAAATTGTAGGTGAAAATATTAAATAAATCACTTGGAAAATGTAGATTCTATTAGCGAAATCCTCATATTGATATAATTAATTAATTAAAAAATTGGGCGATTGGAAGTGCATTTCACCGAAAATTTATAAAGCTAGGGTGAAGTAGCCACCATGTTTGGTCTAGAATTATTTTCCATTTTCAAAATGTCGACATGAAATATTTGCCAATTGTCCGATATTTGTCATTAAAGTTTTCTCTAATTATGAATATGTCTTTCCTTATAACATGTCATTAGTTTTGACCTACATATGAGTCCTTGGAGGATAGATTAGAGTTAAGATATCTATATTTTGTGAGGTCTTATTAATGTTTTGTGTAGTTATAGGTAAAGAGAGACCAAGTTTCAATGTAGTGCATCACCCCCTTTAATTTTTTTACAGCTCCTCCTTCTCCCTTTTACCTCCAAGTTGTTAGCTTAGTTTAGCTTAGGATGATTAGAACAAATCTAGCCTGCTCTAAAGATTCAACCTCACATGTGCAAGGTACCACACTTGGAGGTTGATTCAATAGTTCACAAGGTTGCTTCGGGGCCATACCCCAAGCATGGGTGAAAAATTTTGTGTTAACAATTATCATGGAAATTTCTCAAGGATTAAAATAATTTCTTTGAAATATTTCCTCTAATCTTGAGCTAGTGAAGATAGGCTTTGATTTAAGTAACCCTAGAAAAGTTGTTATTAGATTTTTCTTCTATTGATGAATTTTGACCACACCAAATTAAAAGGCATTCATAAACAATTTCTCACTAAGCTGCCTAGCTAAAGCTAAGGCATAAATATTTGTTTTATCAAATCAATTATGCCTTGAAAAGGAATTGAGGTGGTGGCCACATATGAGATTGCAATGAAGAACAACTATCATGACAAACCTTCAATTTTTAGAATAATTTCATTGAAATGCTATCCCTAATATTTTGATAGAGAAGTTAGGATTTGATTTAAGCAATCCTAACAAAATGGTTATTAGCAATTTGTCTTGTACTAATAAAGTTTAGTCACACACAATTATGTAAAAGGTATAAATAGTTTCTCATCAAGTCACATAGTTAGCATGACAAGGCTTTGAGGTGGTGGCCACATATGAGAAACAATTTTTAAAAATTACTATTAGGACAAGTTCTCAAGGATTAGCATAATTTCTTTGAAACTTTCTTCCTAACTTTGAGCTAGTAAATAAATAACTTGATTTAATAAACCCTATTATAATGGTCGATAGTAATTTTATTCTATTGAAAAAAAATGGCCACATAAAATTTCAAGAAGACATATATAATATATTCTTTGAGCCACATAGTTGAAAAAAATATTTTTCTCTTTCAACTTAATTGTAGCATGAGAAAGCCTTGTGAGTCTAATATGAGAAGCAATGCTTCAAATTCCAAATATATCAAATATGAGCAAGGGTAAGATAATGAGCCAACAATAATGTGTTGAGAAAAATAATTTATTGTGTTTAGAAAGCATCCAATAAATATTAAATTTTAATTGACAAACGATTACAAAGGACAATTTCTTGAAAAAGCTCAACATGCAAAAGAAAAGATTGAGCTAACAACATATGCTTTTCAAGTCATTTGAAAACTAATAAGATCCACACATATGAAACAATGACATAATAAAATATAGAATATAGACCACATACCACACATGATAGTTTGGTGGGTAAATATCCTATATTATCTAATATATGTATAAATATAATAAACCTTTGAGGTAGGGTAAAATTGTAAAATATTCTTTATTAAAGATTCCACTCCACACTATATCTCCAAGACATCCCAAACACATACATCATACTCAACACATATCTTTACAATAATAATATGTCCTTTATATAGATATCCTCCTAATAACATAATTAAGGGGTAATCCTAGTAAAGGTCATGTAGGAGTATTCACGATCACAGGCAATCTTGTATCACCCAAAAATATTTTGGGTTTTTCAATTTAGATTTGTTGTGTTTTTATTGGTTTGCGGTAGTTTAATTCAGGATATATTTTTTGTTTAGTTTGGGAAAACTAAGAACATCACTTTCTAGAAGGGCTTAATGGAAATTTTCATTTCTTCTTTTGTGAAAAATGGTGAATTTATGGGTGAACAAAGGTTTGGCTTGTATCAAGAATAAATTGGAGGAACAATTGGTTCTGAGAACCCTAGGAACTATTGATAGTTTTCTATTCCCTCTTTTCTTCTTGATCATTCATATTCCTTATGATACCACAAACAAGTATTATTAATGCTAATTTCTTAATGACTTTATAATTTCCCATTGGGAAAGAACCTATGATAAGTGGCATAGTTTCTATCAAGGTACAAACCTCCAAAATTAAGGAACAATTTCATGTTCCTCCTTCAAGCTTCAATAATTTCCCATTGGAACCTCTGATAAAGTTGAACATAAGTTTAAAAATTTAAGTATTGGTTCATAAAGAAGAAATAAATCTCAATATAATATATATTTCCTAAGGACCTCAACCACTATGACAAAGTCCTGCAAATACATAAAATAAAAACTTTGAGTAGGTCTTAGAATATTGAAACCCTCTAATTAGGTGTTTGGTACTATTTTTTGATAGAGTTATGATCCCTAACCAAAAGGATATATATGATAATTTCATGAAGTTCCTATAGAGGTAGGAACCTCTGGTAAAGTTCTAGTGGGGTTCCGTGTGAGCTCAAAAATCCCTAACTAAGTAAATGGTTCCTATCAAAGTGGGAACCCCCAAAAGAATAACAAATAAAAAGACTCAAATTATTTTCTAGTTCCTACAAGAGTGAGATCCCCTAAAAAATAATGTCATTATTTCCTAATATAGTGGGCAACTTTGAAAACATAGAATACTTCTTGTTTCTTATCGACATAGGAATGTTTGGCAAAGGAAGTAGAGTGAATTTTGTTAAGAGATGCTTCATTAGAAGTTCCTAGAGAACCAAAAATTTCTACCTATCAAATTTTGATTGGATAACTTCTTAGGATAAGGTTAAATTAACCTTGAAATCCTAATCCATTCACATGTCTCTATGTTCCTTGGAAAGTTTTCCCTAGGACATATGAAAAAAACATTAAATATTTGTACTTAACAACTAGTTGTAATTGTATTTTCAAGAGGTGAACATAAAGAGGTGATAAAGATAAATTAAAATGGATAAATTAACTCTTTCTCACACTCACTTTGAGACACAAAGATTCATGAATTAGACATCCAAGTTTGGGAAGAGAAAAAGTGTCCATTTAAGGATTTGAAAAATCATCATTAGCTAGCAAGCACTCGGAATGACAATACCTTGAGTGGCTTTGGGTTTGGTGCCTAAGAAGAAATCACTTGACGAGTTTTATTATTTTATTATAACTATTGGATATTCATGTTCTCATGCATTTATTTTTGCAAGTGGTTTTTTCCCATTGTTTGTGGAATATAATACTTATTTTTCTTTTCCCATTTGGCTAAAAATTGGAGCCAAGGCATAACTATTTCATCATAAGTTTATTTGAGTTTTTCAAGTAATTTAGGGTTTAGTTGGAGAAGTGTAACTTGAAGTGTATATATTTTTTAGTATCTCTTTTAAATAATAATAAAAACTTACCCTCATTCTCACATGGATTTTTTTTTTCTAAAAAGGTTTCTCTTTGTAAATCTAGTGTCTCTTTTAGTATGTTTTTTTTATAATAATTTTGAATGGTTAAATGACATTTTTATTGCATATTCAATAGTATAAATTCAGATTTTTAATCACATAAGAAAGTTAATATTGCAAGATTTATTCATCTTGTTTCTCAAAAAGCCTATATCAATTTAGTTCTACTAACTATTAAGTTGGTTGGTAATTCAACTTCCTTAGGTTTTGAAGTATAAAATTCAATTTTGACAGGTTCATGTTGAGAAAGGATTATTGGCGGGTCCATTAGGGTATGGAAAGTAGGATTCCCATGAGATAAGGTGCCTAAGATGAACACGAAGGGACAAATTCCTAGTAAGAATAGAGGTATTGATTAAGGGGCCAAGTCAATAACGAGAAAGGAAAATTATTGTTTATAATGTGATGGCTATAATGACCTTTGTCATATGAATGTGTATAATGAAAGAATGTATTGAAGAAATTTTTGTTACATACATAAAACATTTGATGTCATGATTGTGGATATTGTTTTAAAATATTTAATATAAATGTATTATTTTACAAATTCATCAATGACTTTTCTACACATATTGAGTTGCATGATAAGGCTTCCTAGTCATGACAACATTAGATGGTATTAAAGAAAGGTTTCATAATTAGGATAATTATGTTGATGAAAGAGATGTATTGAGAGGATAGATTATTAAGAGATGTGTTAAGTTTTGAAATAAATTTATGTAACTGTAGAGAGACAAGAAAATTAATTTGTGTGAGATATGTTGGCCATACACTAGAAAATATGAAAGCTAGGTAGAAGGTGTACAACTTCCTCCATTGTGAAAAAGTAGGTAGAGGGAGTTTTGAAGAGATACACATTCTAGGGTTTCTATTATATGGAGGATAGTAGTGTGTGAGTGTGTTTTTTGTAGGTATGGGAAAGAAAACTTATAAAGGGAGACATCATGGTCTCTGAATTTTTGTGAGTTTTTGTGTGCTTGATGGTGAATGAGTGCAAGTTACAAAAATTATAGATTGATAGGTTTTATGTGTGGTTGACAATGGTGTGAAGGAAGTGTATATGGTTAAATCCTTAGGCAAGGCATGAGGAACTTTAATTATTTTATAGAGATATATAATGTATAAATTCAAGACTAATAATAACTAAATAGAATGTTCAAGGGTTTTAAGGAGATTATAATGGTCAAGGAAAAGAGGAAATTAGAGGAGAATATGGAAAATATGAACCTCCATTATTTTTTTGACAATTATTTATAGTACAAGAAGACCTATGTGTATGGAGAATTTTGAGGAAGGAAGGCTATAGTGTCATGTTGGTTACACTAAATAAAATTTATATAAGAACAAAAAATATGGTGAAGTTATTGCAACTTGTATTGGTAAAGTAATGGAGGTGTTGATGGTTGAATATGTGAGTGGAGGATATGTTTTAGTACAAGATGATGAAGTGATTTATATGGATGAGGTGGTAAAAGTGGAAGAAGAGATGGATGAAGAGGTGATTTTGAGAATATAAGAGTGTCAAGAAGGAAATGAAGGATAAAAGTGGTGTGCAAGATGAGAAATAAGATTTTGTAAAAAATATAATGGAGGAGGTCAGGACATTGTAGGTTAAATCCCATGAAAAGAGGAAGAAGAAGAAGAATGGAGAGTTGTACGATGAGGAGTGTTGAGTGGAGTACCATATGGAGGAGGAGGTTGGGTTATGGTCAAATAAAACTATATGGATGAGGATGAAAATTAACCCAACCAAATGTTATAAGAGGTAGAGGAAGAAATTTTTCATGAATCTACAATAATATTCTTATCTAACATGTCTAATGTAGGAACCGCAGGCAATCTTGCATCACCCAAACATATTTGAGGTTTTTTGGTTTAGTTTTTCTACGTCTTTATTTGTTTTTGGTATTTTTCTTTAAGATATTTTTTCATTCAATTGGGACCAATTGAGAACATCACTTTATAGAAGGCTTCAATGGGCACTTACAATTTTAATTTGGTGAAAATTGAATGAAAATGGTGATCTTTTGGGTGGCCAAAGGTTGGAATGTATTAAGAACAAATAAGAGGGATAATTGTTTTCAGGAACTCCAAGAACCGTCAAAAAGTCTTCATTCATTTTATTCTCTCTGACCATTCTTGTTCTTTGTGATATTTTTTACAAGTCTTGTTTATACTAAGTTCTTACTAATTTTATAAGTTCTGATTGGTGCATGAACCTCTAACAAGTGGAATGGTTCTTATTAGGAAAGGATCCCTTGATAATAAGGAACAAGTTGTTATTCCTACTTCAAGCTTTAACAAGTTTCCAATTCATGTGTAAGTTCTAACTATCCTTATTATCTTTCTAAGTTCTAATGGAAATGACTTTTGTTCAAGTGTTTGCATAGTTCTTATCAGATCATGAATCTTTAACTTTGTTAAAGATAATTTTATACTTTTAAGTATTGGATCTTTAAAAAGTATGAACCCTCAAAATAATAGACACTCCCTAAGGGTCTCAAACACTTTGAAAAAGGATTGTAAATAAAGAAAATAAAAATGTTGATTAGTTTTTGGAACGTCAAAACCTTTTAATAAGGTTCTTGCTACTAGTTCATAATAGAGTAAATACCTTCAACCAAAAGGATACATAAGATAAGTCCAAGAAGTTCCTACGGATGTAGGAACCTCTAATAAAGTGTTTGGTTCCAAGTTCCCAATGAACTCAAAAGCCTCAATTAAATAAAATATTTCTATAAGAGTAGGAATCTATAAAGAAATATTAAAGAAAAAAATTGAAATGGTTTCTTAGTTCCTATAGGAGTGGGAACTCTTGATAAAGAATATAAATGTCTCCTAATGGCGTGGGGACCTCTGGATATATAAAATTTTATAAAATCAAAATATACATTTAAAAATATGAATAACATAATTATAAAGCTAGGCATTTGAAAAGAGAAATATATTATCATGAAAATTCATATTAGAAGACAATAAACATGAATAAATAGAAGAGACAATCAAATTTTTGTCAAAATAATTTCTAATTTAATATTAGAATAACTCATTATTCCTATTATCTATTTTGTGTGAATATCCAAATATAAATACATCTCTCCAAACTATTCTTATCAAAATCATGTTCTAGCTCTATATTGAAACATTTAATTATTTGTGGGCTCTCTATTCTGTGTGAATATAAAATTATAATATGTCTCTCTCAACTATTCAACATTCAAACATGAAAATATTTTTACAAACAAAAAAAAAATTCTCTACAACTTATTCAAGTTTGAATTTTGAACTATTTCAATCCATGGTGGATGTTGGTAGTGGTCACTCCTATCATTCAAACCACATTTGATTTTTTATTACGAACCCTTACTATCCTCAACTATGTCTGCAAGTGGCATGGCATTCTTGGATAGGCTGGAATTGGTACCCACCCACTGGTAAATGGGATGTGGAGAGGTGGTGGAGTTAAAACTACTAAATTCGGTAGTGGATCGGGCTATCTCTTCCTGGGATAGAGTGCTCATTGACATATTTTTTCTTTCAGACCATCCATTGATATGGTTTCTAATTAGATCTCTAGTTCTTTGAGTGTGAAGGGGACTCTAACCCCGTCAACTCTACTAAGGGGTCTATTTATTTTCAATTTTAATTCATATGAATACATGCTATTTGTTCTTTAAGGCTCATGGTTCTTTAGGAGTCATCATATTTCCCTATGCAAGTGGAAACCTAGATTTGATCAAGAAGAAGACCTCAACATGATGATACTGGTGTGGGTTAGGCTACCTGGTCTACTCCTAGATATTTGGGATGATCTTATATTTAAGTGGATAGGGGACTCCTTTGGCAATTTCATTGCTTCATATAACACTACAAGGACCAAATCTAGGTTACTCTATACAATATTTTTTGTCTATTTTTAAGTTGGTAAACCTCTCTTGAACTTTATTGTCCTGCACTCCAAGCATGCAACATTACTCAAGCATTAATATAATATAGTTTGTAGCAATGCCCTCTCCTATTGTGCATTCACCTGTAGTGTTTAAGGCTTCTACTATCCTTGGTGGAACCCTTCCTGCTACACGTTCGTATGTAGCTTCCACTGCACTTGGAAAAAGTGTTGTCGGATCCCTTTGTGTGCCTCAATCTCTTGCAGTGCCTAGGGTTTCCACTTCTTGTGGGTTGTCTTTTGGTGTTGAGGGGGTTGTGCTTGCCCCATAGCCTCCAGCCTTTGTGAATCTCTTATCTTCAGTAGTTCTGGATGCTTCTGTTGGAAGCACGATTGTGTCTCCTATTTTGGGTGTGGGTGTGGGCATGCAAGAGTTTCCTATTTCCCTCCCAAGAAGATTTAAAAATCATGTGCTGGGGTGTACAGGCTTGGTGCAGCCTTCTACTGTGCCCGCGAGGGGGTTTGTTCTTGAGGGTTTCTCTTCTGGCTCGCAGCCTCCTCTTTCAGTAAATAACCCAAATGCTTCCTCTGTTAATCCTACTTCTAGTCTAGTTGCAACTGTTATTGACCATGTTGGCATGGATTCTTATGCTAAGGTTGCTTCTAAAACTATGCAGGAGACTAGGGGTTCTTTTCATGGTGTGTCTTCTACTATCCTAAATTTTTATCATGGTTCTCTTTATGTTAAGCTCTCTTCTATTACCGAAGGGGAGATGGATAGTTGCTCTGAGATCCTTATGGACCAAGATCTGATATGTCATTTTCGGGGGTTCTGGCCGAGTCTGTCCCAACTTCAGGATTGGATTTCCCAAAATTGGGAACCAATAATCTCAAATCATGTTCACATTTTTCCTTTAGCTAAAGGTTTCTTTGTAGCTAAATTTGATACTTTTAAGGATAGAAATATGATTTTGTGTGATAATTATTTCAGCTGGGAGGAGGAAAAATTCTTGCTTATGGTAATACCCTGGCATCCAGATTTTAATCCCTCCACTGAAGTTTTTAACAATATTCCTATTTGGGTTAGACTCCCCAACCTCCCTCTCCACCTTTGGCAAGGATCTATCTTGAAGGAGGTGGGGGAGGCTTTGGGGGAGTTTTTGCTTATTGATCATGATTCTTTTAATATGTTTCATTCTACATTTGCCCGCATTCTGGTAGATATTAATATTTCGTAGGGTCTTCCTGCTGAAATTAAAATTGAGTTATTTAAAGGTTGTTGGATGCAACAACTAGATTTTGAGGGTATCCCCTTTAGGTGCAGAAAATGTTTTAAAACGGGCCATCATGCATCTCATTGCAGTTTTGTCTTTAAAAAGAAGAAATTTTTTGATACTTGGTGGAAGGATGCTTCCAGCAAACATTATACAATATTTAAAATCTCTCCTTAGATCTTGAAGGATTTTGATCTTGTCTCAAGTTTTTAGAAGCCTATTGTTGAAGAAAATGGTTTGAATCATGTTCTGCCTCCTACCAATCCTATTGGGATTATTGTTGATGCTTCTTCTAATTTCCCAGCTAAGCAGGGACCCCCCTCTCCTTTGCTATAGGATTCCATACTTTCTACTGGTGGATCTATGGTTGTTGTTCCTGCTGGCCCTACTGGTGTGATTATTGTTGAGGATTTTGGTGTTCTTGTCTCTCTTGCTGGGAGTAATTTTAGCTTTGATTCAGAAATGATGTTGGGTGTTGGGTCCTCTATCTTGGATTCATTATGTTGGTAGGATGAGGCTACAAGAGTCGAAGATGGTTGGATTACTGTCAAAGAGAAACAATCTAAGAAATCTTCCTCTTCATTTGGCATGACTCTTCGTTCTCATAAAAGGGGAATTTAGGATAGATTTGTTGTTATCTTCTTAGGACTACTGTTTATAATGATCATTTTATTGCAGTGTCCTGAGTCCATTATTTGAGTGTCCTACCTTTGTTTTTTGTTGGACTGTTTCATTATGGGATATATTAATGTTCTATCTTAAGATTGTTTATGTTAAAGGGTTTTGGGGCCCCTTCAAAACCTGTTGTTACCATTAATAAAAAAACATTACTCAAGCATTGGTTTATGAAAATGTGGTCATTTTTTGTTAGAAGTGTGTTAAACCTAGGCACATAATAACATATTGTAAGATGACATAGAGAAATAATCCTAATTTTGATAATATGGGTTCCTCCCATGCAAATGTTTAGCCACTTAGGCTAGTGGTAGGGAAGACCTGGAATGAAAAGCTAAGTCATCTTCCCCTAAGGGGGGTTGAAGTATCTTCTAAGGAGATTTATCAGAAAGATAAGTCTTTCAAGATAGAAATGATGACTAGTTCCCCCAATGATGAGACATGTGTTAGGGGAATGTGTTCAACACCTTGTAAGTAGAGCTCACCTGATAGGGAAAAGAATACCACTAGCATTGTTGTTCAAGAAGCTTGGCAGAAGGAAACAAATTTTGATGGAAGGGGAATGGTTTTCTTGGGTTCCTATGAATAATTCTCTCTATTCAAGACTATTTTGGGCATAGTAGAGATGGAGGCTCTAAAGAGAGCCACTAGGTAAAAATAAAAGGAGATTCAATGGCTAAAAGAGGACGTGTTATCAAACCATCAACTATACTTTCAAAGTATAAATCAAGTGCAAGAGAAATCATTGGTAGGAGGTGATTTACCCTTGAGTTAAACCCAAAAATGTAAAATGAGGCTTCTCTCATGGAACGTGAGGGTATTAAACAAACCTCACAAAAATTATGCTCTAAAGAGTTGTATTCGGGATAACAAAATTAATAGTTTTCTTCTTTGAGAGTGTAAAATGACTTTGGATACTTTCAGGACTGTTGTTGACCACATTTGGCTAGGTGCTTCCATTTTCATGAGTGAAGCTCTTGCGGTTTCAGGATGAATTGTTACAATGTGGAATCCTATTAGAATCAAAGGGAGTTTGTACTAGGTACTCCAAACACTTTGACTATTTTCATGATTTTTGGTAATGGTGCCTAGAATTTGATCAACCTATATGCTCCTAATTCTCGATCTAGAAGGAAGACTATATGGGGGGATATCTTTGATCTCATACAAGGTACTCATGTCCATTGGATGGTGGTAGGGGAATTTAACACTCCCATTTTCCCTTCTAATAAAAGGGTTGTAATTGTTGATTAGTCTAAAAGTACGTCTGACTTTGCTAGATTTAATAACATGAATGGGTTAATGGACATTGAACTTCCTGACCAAATATTTACTTGGAGTAACAACAGGAAATGTGATAACCTTGTTTAGGTTAGGCTTGATAGGTTCCTAATTTATGCCAACTGGGATGGAAGGTTCAACATGACTCTTAAAGCACTTTTTATCCCAGTTTCAGATCATTGTCCTCTTCTCCTTCAATACATTACAATCTTCCCAAAGGACCTATACCTTTTAGGTATGAAATTATGTGGACCCATTACCCAAACTTTGAAAAATGCATTCTTAAATGGTGGAATACTTTAGTCCAAGGGAAGGAAATGTTTAGGGTCTCTCAGAAGCCAAAAATGGTTTGGTTCTTGGAATAGGACTATTTTGGAGACATTCAACTAGAATGAAGATATCGTGTCAAGACTCAAGGAATGCTAGTATATAGTGACTAGGGAAGTTGTCTCTTGAAATTTTTAGAGGAGGAAACTCTTAAATCTAGATGGAAGGATGTATAAATTAGAAAATAGATTTACTATAAGAAACACTCTCAGGTTCAATGGTTGAAAGAGGGGTATATGAATTCAACCTTTTTCCATAAATATGCCTGCAATAACAGCAGAAGGAATGTAATCCATGGATTGATAGATGATTCCAACCAATATGTTACATAAGATATTAATTTAGGGGAGTTATTCTTGAATAATTTCAACATAGCCTATAAAGACGAGGATATTAGATGCAGAGAGGTGAAAGACAAGCTTATCTAGTGCTTATCCACATTGGTTACACATGATAACGACAATTGTATTCTCACCTAGGTGACTAGGGAGGAAATTAAAGATGATATTTTTTCCATAGGAGCCTACAAATCTCCTAAACCTGATTACTTTCCCCCTACCTTCTACCATGATCACTAGGACATCATCAACTATGATGTCACAATGACTGCTAGGGAATTCCTTAGGATGGGTAAACTGCTAAAGCCCCTGAATCATACTTATATAGTCCTTATTACTAAAGTCCCGAAGCTAATGAATATCACTAATTTTAGGCAAATTAGTTTATGTTATACTTTATATAATATATTTACCAAAGTGTTAATCAACAAGTTGAAACCCCTTTTGGCTTCCATTATCAACCACAACCAACAAGGCTTTACTCTAGGCCGACAGATTCTTGATGGAGTGATTACAGCCCATGGGGTTATTCACTTAATGGACAAAAACAAAACCTTAGGTATGAGTTTGAAGCTAGATATTTCTAAGGCTTATGATACAATAAGGTGGGATTTTTTGTACAAAGTCCTACTCAAAGTTTGAATCAATTCCAGAATTGTAAACACAATAAAGACCCACATCAAAATTGTCATGTTTTCAATGATGATAAATGATTTATCTAGAGGCCTCTTTGGGCCTGAGGGGGGGATTAGACAATGTGACCCACTCTCCCCTTACTTATTCATTATCATTGCAAAGGCCTTGGGAAGAAATTTATTTTATTTAATTGAGAATGATGTCCTTTATGGGGTTAAAGCTACCTCCCCAATCCCAAAAGTAATGATCCAATAATTTTTTAATGATACTTTCCTTTTTTGGAAAGCTTTGGTGGTGGAAGAAAGGATTTGGGTTCTTTCCTATATGAGTATCTTGTTGCATTGGATCAATAGATAAACTATGAGGAAAGCAGTCTTTACTTTTTTAATACTAATGAAGACCTCTAATGGAAAATTTGTAGAATTTTAGGTTGTAGGTATACTACCCTTCTAGGTGTATATCTATTACTATCATTGACTATTAAGAAACTCACTTCTTCCTTTTGGGGGCCCATTATTGAGTGACTTCAAATAAAGATAGCATGCTAGAAAGATAAGCTTTTAAGCAATGTTGGGAAACTTCAGCTTCTAGAAACTCACTTTCAAGGTATTCCAGTTTACTTCCTTTCCTCTTTCAAATAAGAGGGAATATGGCCTCTAAAGTTGAGACTTTTCAGAAATATTTCTTGTGGAGTGGGATGCAGTAAAAAAAGAGGATATCATTGGTCAATTGGGAGATGGTGTGCAAACCAAAAAGGTTGGGAGTATTGGGCTTGAGGAGAATAAATTGTGTGACATATTCCTCATGGATAAGATGCTTTAGAGATTAGATCTCCAAAAATATGATTGGTGTAAGGTTATGTATTCAAAATAATTGAATAATGAGAAGTTTGTTGACAATTTATTTAGCCCCATCCTCCCCTTAGGGTCCAAAATTTAGAATAATATTGTAAAGTGTAGAAACATTGTGCAATCAGGCTTGAAATGGCTTCTTGGAGATGGTAATACCATTAGATTTTGGGATGATTCAGGGATCATGGACTCACCCTTGAAGATAGAAATCATTTTAGATGCTTACAAGAGTTGGCATCCTCTCATTTTGGGACTAAGGTGGAAAACTACATATCCTCTTGGAGGTCTCAGAAGGAGCTTTCCAAATGCTGTCAAACTTGCCTAGATCTCACTATTATGGCCAGGGAGCTGCAAAAGTTAGCTCAACAAAAAATAATATTACTTTTCCCTCATGAAGAATGGTTTGTTTGGAAACAAAATACTTCAAGGTAATTCCTAGTTAAGCTTTCTTATATGATTTTTTTGGGAAACATTTGTGCTCAAGACTAGTACAAGGAGGTTTGAAACCCTCATTTGATCACTAAAATTAGTTTCTTTTGGAGGATGGTGATGTGTAACAAGATCTTAACTCAAGACAGTCTTGCCAAGAGAGGCTTACAATTCCCTAACAGGCATGTTCTTTGTAAGAAGGATGAGGAGTCAGTAGCACATCTCCTAATACACTGTAATTTTGTAAAGAATATGTGGAAAAAGGTCATTAATAGTATGGAAATTTACTAATTTTTTAATAATGATGTTCAATAGCTCCAAATGGAATGGAAAGGTCCTATTCATAATCCTCTAGTTTCACAACTTTGGAGAAAGATTATCCCACACCTTGCTTGGATTTTGTGGAAGGAAAGGAATAACAAAATCTTTTAGAAGGTGGAATACATGACTGGTGAGGTTTTCAAGGTCTGAATTAATGTTATACTTGATCCCAATGACCTATCCTTTCTTTTCCCACACCTATTCACTATCTTGAATCTCCCAGAGAAATTTGAGCTTGTTTTACTTGGGATACATCGTCAATGGCGATCTGTCCCTAGGGTTTTGGGCCCAAATTTTGCCTAAAGCCTAATAATGGGGTCTTCTTCTGAGGTTTCAATTGTGGCTGGCCTGGATCAAATTTGAATCTAGAAATGATGGAGTAAAGTATAAAATGACCTCCTCTCCCCTTATTTTGCATATCATAATCAAGTGCAAGCTATTCATCAACAAAGTGCAAGCAAGAAAGATAAATTAAGGATTTGGATTCAATATTTGAAGGCAAGCATCCAATTCAAGATCTCTAAGTCTCTATTTCTTCAAGATCCATCATATCAAAGGAAAAAATTTTGAATTGATGCAATTTTATCTCCCATGATGGCCAAGTGGAGAAATTATCAATTAAGAAATAATACTCTCTCTCTCTCTCTCTCTCTCTCTCTCTCTCTCTCTCTCTCTCTCTCTCTCTCTCTCTCTCTCTCTCTCTCTCCTTTGCATATGGTTATCAAACATATCTACATTCTTGATCTTGGAGTGGAAATCATAGATCTTGTTGGAAATATTCAAGACTAGCCAAGTTACTGAGAGGGGAGGGGTGAATCAATAACTTCAAAACTTTTTTACAAATTGAAAATCTTAACAATATTCCAAATAACTTTTAGATCAATAAGCCAACTGTATGCATGAGTAACAGAAAGAATAAAACATTCATAAGACTTTGAACACAGAGATTTGATGACCCAGAAATCTTCCAAATAGAAAGTAAAACTGGGGTGGGGATGATACCCACAAAACTTCAATACTGCAGTATAAAGTTGGTCGGTTAAGGCTTACAATGATCACTTCTGATGATCTGCCCTATTAGGAGCAATTAGGATTGCTAGGTCCACCTTGTTAGAGGATTTACAAACATATAATGAAGTATGCACTCGGTTAAGAGATTTTACAAAAGACTGTTAAGTCTACCCTGTTAAAGGATTTGAAGTTGATTCACCTGTTAGGATGAAACAGTAGATCTCTTACTTGCAACTGTACTTGCTGATTGAGATTCTTTGATGTACTGATCACCTTCTATGATAGATATGTCTCTGCTGCTCCTTATACTATTGTAGCCCTTTGTAATTCGCCTATCTCTGCCTTTCTTCTCTTTTTCACACATTACTTCACTTTTGATATGATACAAAACATTGCTTATATATCAATCCAAAATAATTACAAAGTCGGCCCTAACACAAATATTACTGAGTTGGCCCAAATATAGTTACAAAGTTCCTGCAAACTAACTCGGTGACTTTCTGATACTTGGCATCCATTGCAATACTCGGCATCGTCATGCTCTCGGTAGGAGTGGAGGCTCGGTCCATACTAACCACTCGGTCGTAGTTTCAAACTCGGTAAACACTGGAGACTCGGTAGATACAGTGTCACTCGGTAGAAACTAAATTCCTTGTTTACTATGCTGGCACTCGGTAAACACTGCTCATCTTATCACTCGGTAATGATAACTCGGTAAGCATTGCGAAGCTCGGTCTACTCGGTAAGCATTGTTCTGCTCGG
The DNA here is from genome assembly GCA_027943335.1 of Chamaecyparis obtusa. Lineage (NCBI taxonomy): Eukaryota > Viridiplantae > Streptophyta > Pinopsida > Cupressales > Cupressaceae > Chamaecyparis > Chamaecyparis obtusa. The sequence continues at coordinate 1,585,408 of BSBK01000682.1, read as the reverse complement.
ATTGCTCGGTAAACACTGCGAAGCTCGATAACCACACAGAGTCTGAATAAGTGTTGTCACTAATGACAAACATACTTAATGCCAACAATCTCCCCCTTTGGCATTAGTGACAAAAACACTTATTGCCCAAAACTTATATACAAAAAAAAATCATGCTGAATCTATTTTTAATTTTTCAAAATTTTGTCTTTGTCAATCTGTTGTATATACATTTCATGTCTCCCCCATAGAGTATACATATATAAGTATCTTATATCTCCTGTTCTCATATCTCTTCTCATATCTCCCCCATTCATCACATACTCTCCCCCTTTTTGACAATAATGCCAAAGGTGTATATACAAATATTTTACACGGAGATGCCAAAATGTGAGAGAAAATTAGAATGTACCTTGCCAATCAGTGCCAAAGTTCTATCCCAATTCTCTTGTAGAATCTTGCATGTATGGAGTGCAACTTGGACTTCTGCAGAGAGTTCAATCATGTGATCTACAATTGAAAACTGATTGTCATGGATCAATGTTTTTGAGTGTGCAATATGCTTTTGCATTGTATCCAAGATGGGAAGGATCATGTTCTGAATATCTATTAGTGTTGACCTGATCCTTGCATCTTCTCTCAATAACTCTGACTGCTTATCAGATAGGAATCTGACTTTCATATGATGTGCAGAGCTTGAACTAGGTTCAAGTTGCAACTTCTGTGCACTGATCTTCAGATCCTCATCAATCTTATTCAATTTGTCCTTAACTTCCTTTGAGAACTTGGCAACATTACATACCTTGACAAAAAATGATGTTACCTTGGAATAGGAGGATTCAATGTTAGTCAAAACTGAAGATAACTCAGCTTGATTTATAGCTATTTGTTGAGCAATATGCTCAAGCACTTTATTGTCAAACTTCTTCTCAGCCTTCTCAAGCAACTTTTCTTGACCAAAAGAGTCCTCATTGAACTTAGTGACTACCTCTACCAACTGCAACAAAATGTGTTGAGAGGAATCAACTTCAACACCTATTGCTTCTGTCAAAATATTCTTGGCATCCTTAATGATCTTATATTCCTTATCTCTTTCGTCTTTTAGTTTCTTCTGCTTTGCTTTCTTCTGGAGGAGTTCACCAACCAATTGCATTTGATCTGCAGAAAGATATGCAAAATCTAATTGTGGAATTTCTATCTGCTCATCCAAATCTATATCTTCTTCTATATCTTTACTCCTGCTCAAAAATCTTATACTCGATTGAACCTTAGGTCCAATTGTCATTGTACTTAATGCCTTTGAAGTAGAAATTATTGTAGATATAGTAGGACTTGCAGTGAAAAATGATAAACTTCCAACTGATGGAATGCTCACTGGAAGACTTGATAAACCCAAATCTGAAGTATCAAAAATTGAAGTACTTACTGAAGTGTCCAAAACTAAAGTACTTGCTGCTGAGGAACTCAAAATTGTAGAAGGTACTAAAGTAGATGCTGGAGACTACAACTCGATGGAGGAAGGAGGTTTATGCTCAGTGGATGAAGTGGTAGCCACTTCTTTCATTGATACATTGAGCTGTGTGAGAGCTAGGGATGATTGGACATTTGATGTATCTGTTGGATTTTTCACAATCAGACTTGCTGAAGCTATCTCCGAGCTAGATGTAGCAATTTTCGCTGGAGAGTGAGGAAGTGAGGCAATTACCTCTGCAGCTATCCAAACTAGATCATCTTCCTCAACATTCTGCTTAGCTTCCTCGGTAGCTTCTTCCTCTGCTTCTTCTTCAACTTCAATACTATCTAGCTGAACTATTTCTGTGGTAGCTTCTTCTTCTTTATCTTCATCACTGTCATCTTCAATATCTTTTATCACAATAGTTTCAACACTCAGTTGGTGAAGATGATAGATGTTTTTCCATGTAGTAGTGGCACTCTTTACAACCGATTCTACATTTTTTATCAGAATCATACAAGTGTTGAATCTGAGTGTCATCTTATTCTCATTTTCTTTCAAAGCCTTATTAACTTCAGCATTTTTCAAATTTGGCATTAACTGTCTTAAGGTTTGAGCATATATATCTTTGACACTTTGCCTTGCATTCTCCTATCTCATCTTGACTTTATCCAATAGAACGTCTGGAATTTGTGAAGCCATACCATTAGGTGAGTACTTCCATTGCCCCATTTTCTCAATAACAGCATCTTCAATCTCCTTCTGCTCTATCTCTGTTCTAATTTTATACTTGAGAGATTTGAAGTTTTCCATTCCAGATCCTTCTCTCAAACTCTTAATGTCTTCTTCAAATGTGGGAGGAGGCCTTTTAAATACTACATCACTGTTTTTACCTGCCTTGCCCCTTGTTTTTCTTGTGAAGACTGCAGTAGATTGTTTAGGTGCCTTGGTGATGGTCGCCTTCCCTTTCTTCTTCACAGGTACTTGTTCTTCTTCACTCTCATTCTTTTCTTCTTCTTCTTCAATGTCCTCTCCTTTTCCCTTGGTTAACATTAGAGCTGTGCTAGATTGCATCTTGGCCATCCTCTTTCTGCCTTTGTTAACCGCCTGTGGAAGCTTTATGCTTAGTTCTATTCTTATCTTTGCTTCATCATATGTTCCAAAATATGGAGCCTTTGGATCAACAGGTTGATTTATTAGGGCTTCAATTATGTCCTTTGTCTCATCAATATTTACCTCAGAAGGAAGAGGTTTCACCCATACAGTTCTTGGTCTTACTGCCTGAATGTACACTCTATCACAATCAACCATAAAACAAATATCATCCTTATAATCTTCCACCAATTTTTGTGGAATTTAGAATCTATTATTCATCTTTTCTTTAAAGGATTCAAAATAATTATCCATTATGCTTACAAAATTCTCTCCCATTTTAGCAATGTACTCATTTATCTGATACAGAATAGGCACATCTTTCCTCCATTTTACCGTGCCTTTTGATGGGAAAAACTTTTGAGCATAGAAGAATAAACAAACCAACAGCGAGCCAAACTTTCATGGATTATTCTTTGAAGTTTGAATGCTCTCCATATTCTTGTTGAACTGCTTCAACAACAAATCTGCTAGGTCAAATGACAAGTTGTTCTTCACAATTTTGTATGCTAGGTCAACTGCTTCACACGGAACACTATTCTGCCGACTAGAACTGTATATCTTGTGAGCTATGACATATGTCCCAAATTTCAACTCTGCATCAGTTATACTACTTATCTTCATACCTCTACCATCCCACTCGGCTAGGGTTTTCTTTTCCAGCTCTACCCGACCTAGGGTTTTTGTAGATTTTGCCTTGGCAAGCATGGGAAGACCAGTGATCCGATGAATCATCTTCTTTGTTATTTCCACTGGTTGCTCAAGCCAAATTTTACCTTCATGCACTCGGCTTAGGATATATCTAATCCATTTTATTTGGAAACTCCGAGGCAAGTGGGTGATATGTGTCAAACCCTTATCTTCCAAATGTTTATACTCCGGTTTGAGAACACCATCAACACACAGTTCATTTCGGGAAACATCTATCTCTAGGGTTCCAAGCTCTTGAATGGTACCTTTAAAATGACTGTGAATATCGTTAACAAGAAGTACCTTGGGAGGTATCTGAGATTGAGCTCCACTCGGGTCTAGGTTTTATGCAACCATGGGCACGAGTTTGAAATCTGGCGCCTTCCATTCTCCTTGAACCAACATTTCCAAACCTTTCTTTACTTTGGTGCTAGATGATGCCATGGTAGCTTGGTAAACAAAGAAAATTCTTCAAAAAATTTATGCTGCAAATTTTGCTTTGAATCACTTGATCACACTAGAAAATCTCTCTGTTCTCAATATGCTAAAATTCACAGTGAAGAATGAACTTGATTTCATGCTTTTTGTTAAAACTTTGCCATTAATGCTTAGTACGGAAGTAGGTAAGTTTGGCATTGTATAAGACAGGCTGTCATCCACTATTGCATTGATTGCTCGGTGAAGACTCTGCAACTCGGCGATCATAAGAATTCATACTGCTCCGACCATACTTGGTAACCACATGAAATTTGGTTACTCCCGACCTTGCTCGGTGGTAACTAATACCAACCTTCTTAGTGATCCTTCTGTATCTTGCATACTAATTGGATCTTTCTTCCTTTCAATTCTGGAACTGTTTGGAATTTGTCTATGAAGATATAGTTCCAGTGCTTTCTTGGGGACTTAGTTGGAATTGACAGAGCCACCCTCTTCATGAGTGATTTCATTACTTGGACTAGTTTGCTCGGTAGGTTTAGGAATCCACTGTTGTCTCATCTGCTTCCTGATGCTATCTGCTTTAGCTTTCTTTTCATCTTCAACTCTGCCTATATTCATGCAATTTTTAGCTATATGACCAAGTTCAGTGCATGTATAACATCTTATGGTAGTATCCCTTTTTCTCAAGTGATGCCTTACACAATTTATGCCAATGTGTCCATATTCTCCACAGTAATGACACCTACACCAAGTGTTATAATCCCAACCAAATATTGCTTTCACAATTTGCTTTGTTGGGTTAGATGTTTTGGATCTGCATTCTGATGCCTTGTGACCTTGTTTGTTACATTTGTGACATTTTCCTTCAAATATTGGTTTCTCCTTGCATTCATTTGCTTTATGACCATGCTGATTACAATTGTAGCATTTTTCATTGAATTTTTCTTTTCCATTGCTCCAACATTTGTTTGAAGTATGACCTATTTTGCCACAGTGATTACAAGTAGGTTTCTGATTCTTTTGAGTACCTTGATTGGAGGATTCACCTTCCTCTTTGTATCCAAGTCCTACTTTTCCTTTTTGCTTAGGCAGCTAATTCATATCTTCTTGAGATTTCATCATTCTCTCATTGATTTTCTTTTCAGTGTTTAGGTCATTCACCAATCTTAAACTGATTTTCTTTTCAGATCTCAGCTCCTCTGTTATCCTTTCATTTTCTGATCTCAAAGTCAAGATTTCTTCATTTGCATTGGAGACTTGATCAATAAGGTTTTCTAGCTGAAGAGTTTGATTCTAGATTTCATTTTTCTTTCCATCTATTTCATCTTTCATCTTGTTTCTTTGTTCCAAGATTTCACAAAATCTTGTTGACTAAATTTCCTGTTCTCTTTTCAATTTTCTTACTTCTTCTTGCAGAGATCCATTCTTTTCTAGGAGTTCTTTGATTGCATTGTTTTCTTCATCTGAGCTTCTTGAAGGGAAAAAATCTTCAATTTTTTCTTCAACATACTAGTGGTCATTCATCTGGTTTGCAAGTTCCTTCCTTCTTTTTAGGGATTGGGAAAGATGCTCTTTTGCTTCCTTGAGTTGAGCTATGGCCATTTCTAGATCTAGCTTTTCATTTTCAATTACTTTGTTAAGTCTGAATATCTCCATTGTCCTGGATCTTTGCTCAAACTATCAAGCTTTATCCTGAGAACCACAAAGCTCTAATACCAATTGTTGGAAATATTCAAGACTAGCCAAGTTACTGAGAGGGGAGGGGTGAATCAGTAACTTCAAAACTTTTTTACAAATTGCAGATCTTAACAATATTCCAAATAACTTTTAGATCAATAAGCTAACTGCATGCATGAGTAACAGAAAGAATAAAACATTCATAACACTTTGAACATAGAGATTTGATGACCCAGAAACCTTCCAAATAGAAAGTAAAACTGGGGTGGGGATGATACCCACAAAACTTCAATACTGCAGTATAAATTTGGTCAGTTAAGGCTTACAATGATCACTTCTGATGATCTGCCCTGTTAGGAGCAATTAGGACTGCTAGGTCCACCTTGTTAAAGGATTTACAAACATACAATGAAGTATGCACTCGGTTAAGAGATTTTACAAAAGACTGTTAAGTCTACCCTGTTAAAGGATTTCAAGCTGATTCACCTGTTAGGATGAAACAATAGATCTCTTACTTGCAACTGTACTTGTTGATTGAGATTCTTTGATGTACTGATCACCTTATGTGATAGATATGTCTCTACTGCTCCTTATACTGTTGTAGCCCTTTGCAATTCACCTATCTCTGCCTTTCTTCTCTTTTTCACACATTACTTCACTTTTGATATGATACAAAACATTGCTTATATATCAATCCAAAATAATTACAAAGTCGGCCCTAACACAAATATTACTGAGTTGGCCCAAATATAGTTACAAAGTTACTGCAAACTAACTCGGTGACTTTCTGATACTCGGCATCCACTGCAATACTCGGCATCGTCATGCTCTCGGTAGGAGTGGAGGCTCGGTCCATACTAACCACTCGGTCGTAGTTTCAAACTTGGTAAACATTGGAGACTCGGTAGATACAGTGTCACTCGGTAGAAATTGAATTCCATGTTTACTATGTTGGCACTCGGTAAACACTACTCATCTTATCACTCGGTAAGCACTGCGAAGCTCGGTCTGCTCGGTAAACACTATTCTGCTCGGATTGCTTGGTAAACACTGCGAAGCTCGGTAAGCACACAGAGTCTGAATAAGTGTTGTCACTAATGACAAACATACTTAATGCCAACAAGATCTATGCATTTGTGAGGGAATCCTTGATCCTACATCACATTCCAAGGTCAAATCTTTGGATTCCAAGTACATTCAAGTGTCTTCATGGATTCGAGAAGTTTCTACATCTATTCATGAGGTTTTATGCAATGTAAATCAACAATTTTCATTTTTACATTATTTCCTTTATAAAATTTCTATCATATTTCAAGGTTGATTCCTAAATAGGGGTTTGACCAAGGCAAACCCCTTTTCCCAATCTTTTCCCCTTTTTTTTGTGTGCAAGAATAGGTTACATAGATATGGTTTCAAATCTGGGCAGTACTGGAATAGTTGTATATTCTATGAGAATTTCATCCAAAAGTGTTAGGTATAGTTTAATTTTTGCTCTGTCCATGCCATTTTTTACTGAAATTTCTAGAGAAAGTCAACTTCATCTTCTAATTTATGTTTCCATCAATTTCAGCTCAATATCAATTTATATCGGTATGTTTTCATCATTTTTTTAGTGACTTCTCTACTAGAACTATTAAATCACTTACTTAATCACATTCCATTCATTACATTACTTAGTGAAAGATAGATATTGTTCCTAATTAGTGATTGAGTCACCTCTTGAGCCTCTTGGGGAGCATTCTTCCTTTCTAATGTGCAATTCATGAAATGGGGAAGTAATTCACTTAGTACATTATATGTTGCATTGCTCCCCCCATTTTCCCATTGTACACAACTATACCAAAGGCATAAATGACATGAGAAATAATACATAATAATAGTCATTTTATACAATGTATTTATATTATTTTATTAATTTAACTAGTGAACATATGTATAGTTATAAAAAATGAGTAACAAACTTATTGTTAAGCATAAAATATACCGAGAGGGGAAGGTGGGGTGGGGAAAATCAGTATATGCCAACATTAACTTCAAAACCAATGCAACACTAAAACTAGTACCACATATAATATTATTATTAAAATAATTATCCAAGTAATAAACACAACCCATCAACACATGAGAACACCAAATTTATATGGAAACCGAAAAGGGAAAAATCATTATGGCAATAACTGCCTATATTTTTTGCCCAAATCTAACCTTAGAAACTAATAAAGAACATATTATAATTTAATTAGCACCAATCCATATGAATTTCAACCTAAGATAGAGGCACAAAACCCTAATGGATTTTACACACACCAACCTACGTGAGACACCAATCCCCTAACCCAAATATCTAAGTGACAACTCAAATAATGAGGCACCAACCTCAAATACAATAGGAAATACAAGAGATATATAATGCAACCCTTCCAAACTCAACCTTCATCATTTTTATGTTTTAACCTATTTCTAAACACTATCATAGTGTGTATATGATATGCATCTTAGTTCACATAGTTCAATTTGCTCCTCTTTATTGAGTATGAAACTTGCACAACTTATACCACTTATCTCTATTCTCCAACACATTGGAATAGATTTGATTGACATTATATATTCATTCCAATATTATTTACGTTTTCATGTTAAATTAGAGCTTATTTACAAATAGATGCATATTCAGTCACTAGATAGCAATTATTAAAAACTTATCGCAAACACTTTCATTTCACTATAAGTACAAGCTAGTCATATAGGACCAACTAATAATAGTACATAAGGAATAACATTAAGTGAGTCATCTAATCATTAATAGACTTGTCCTTTATTATTTCCAAATACTCTAGTGTGACTCAACCATCTTAATATCTTGACATCAATGGCAATAATATATTCAACACTTATAGTCTACATTTAGTTTTAATTTTAAATAATTATTAAAATTTTCATTTTTCTTTCTTTCTATTGGTTCATATTGAGAATAGGCAATGCAAAAATATTTTTTTAATCTTTTTGTAATTCATATGTCCAATACATTCAATTCATTAAATCAAATTTTAACTATATTAATGGCTTCAATTACATGAACACTATTATGTACATCATGATAGTCATTTTCTATTATAAGATGGCAATGTTGATTAATATGGAAAAAATTAGCTTCAAGAAAATTGCATTATTGACTTGAAAATTATTTTGTCTCCTTCAATAATATTTTCTAATGTCTCTCAATTTATTATACATGACAAAATTCATTGCACTCATTACAACATCAATAGAAAATTGATGCAATTCAACTCTTCTTGATTTGACATTGAAAAATGATTCATTGTTACTACTCAATAAAGACCCTTGTCAAAGCTATTTTCTAACTTAACATTTAAAAACAAACTCATATTGATCACTCACTTTTGCTCTCTTTGTTGTTATAAAATATCCACAAAATCAATTTCTAACATAACATCTATAAAATTACTCATTATGAGCACTCACTCTCACTCTCTTGTGAAAAATTCATAAACGAATCTTCCTATTCATGTTGGTATGAATGGAAAAGTCAAAATTTTCTTTTTCTTTTTTGTAAATTACATGTCTAATGCACTAATTCATTGACTCAAATTTTAACCTTACTACTACACATATGAAAAAGTAGATGTCACACAATGTTTTTGAATCATATTTTGCATCAAGAAGTAGATAGTCTAATGTTTGAATTATAATTCATGTTCTATCCATTTTCTTATGTTCATAGTTGAAGACTAGTTAAAGAAATGGTGGAAAATACAATAAATGTCTGAACGAGATCAAGTATATATTTTTGTAACTTCACGAAAGAGAGATGAAATGTGAATGACAACTTCATAAGTTCCTCAAGTTTTGAATTTTATGTTTATACATATCTTGGGCTTTTGTAGTTTCATGGTTACCATGTATATTGTTTTCATGTCTACTAAGCTAATTGGATCAACTAATGTCTCTTTATACTAGATTCAACAATGTTGTATAACCTGATATTCTAAGTATATTCTTTGTTCTCTATGCAGTCCATTTGGACTACTATAGTTTTCCTTGTAATTATCTTTTGCTTTGATCAATACAAGAAAAAATCAACCTTATGAATGGTTTGAATGATATGAGTGTGTTAGAAACAAGACAACACACACAACTAAGAGGGGAGGGGGGGTGAATCAATTATGTCTATTAATTTCAAAACTTCACCCAACACTTAAACATAAAACTTTAGATCAGAATGATAAATATTGAAGCACTAAACCACAAAGAATAAGAACACATAACACCAAAAATTTTGTATCCAGAAACTCGATTAAGGGAAAAAACATGGTGGGGATCAAACCCACAAGATGATGTACTAGCACAATAACCATGTTAAAGGTACAAAGGGGGATGCAAATTCATTTAGGCTCACTACCTAGAGCTCACTGCTCACATACAATAGAGGGCAACAACCTAGAGATTACAACAAGGTCTACAACCCTAAAATGGACTACAATTCACTATGGACAACAATCCACTAATTTATGAAGTGACTGATAGCATCTTTGATATGCCAATATAGCTCTGATGAAGTGCAACAAATATCTATCTCAATTACAGATTCTAATCACACCTCTTCAAAAAATCTATGATACACATGCGTACATCCAATCACTCTCTCTGCAATTATAATCGATTACAAATTTATATAAATTTTCACCACCTTAGAAACATGAACAAGGTTAGCATAAACCTTAACTCCTTAATTATAAATACTTTTTTCAATTTCAATACAAATATTAATGTGATCCAAGACATATCTAGGACCCAAATCTCCATCCATGAACACGCTTCAGATCCACAAATCATGTCATGAATCTTTGCAACATGCTATCTCACCAAGTCAGCCAAGAATAATAAAAAATCAACACGTCACAGAAAAAATACTGAATATGATCACTTAACCCAATGCGATCCAACAACACGAATAGGACACAATCTAGAAACATTAGCAAGCAACGTGAGATGTCACATTAACAACATTAGCAACTCTATCTCATAATTTATAACTGTCTCTTTATTTCTTAACAAGAACACCAAACAACATCATCTGTTACTCAAGAAAAATAGCTTGCTAGCATCCAAATCATGAACCATTCAAACTAAAGACACACATCCATGTCCTAAACTAAGCACCAGGTTAGCAACCAAAAATATTGCATAATCGATCCTCATCGGTCCAAAAAATGCAACATTTTCACTTCCTAAACAACGCGAACCTTCAAAACTTGAACAAGATCAAGTACATATATTTCTCAACATATTTGCAACTACGCAACATCTGATACTCAATACACTAGCCAAACCAATCCAAACACTTTATTGAACAAACTAGGAACACTGTCCAAAAAAGGAAATATGTTGACATCAATGTTAGTACATATATGCAATATATCTCATAAATCTCCAACAGGGTGTTGGTAGTGCATCAGCGTCCCTCGTGTGATTTGCAACATGGTTTAACTACCTCGTGTAGATTCTATAAGTCTAGTGGTTGTATCGGGCATTGACATGTCGATCTTTTAATGTAACAACAACCACACTTGTAACAATGAGCACTATTATATGTGTCATAATAGCCATATTCTTTATTGAGTTGGTAGGGTAAATAAATATGAAAATAAATTTTGGTCTTAATAAAACTACATTGTTGACTTTAAAATTATTTGGTCCTTTTAAATTATATTTCTAACATCACACAAATTCATTGAACTTACTACAAGATTGGAAGAACTTGATGCAATGTGTCTCTTTTTACAAAATTTTACTTATGGAAGAAAAGAAACATTTTACAAAATTTTACTTGTGGAAGAAAAGAAACACACTATTATAAATAGAAACATTTCTAACGTCACTCAAATTCATTGAACTTATTATAACATTGGAAAAACATGAGGCAATGTGTCTCTTTTTACAAATTATTACTTATGAAGAGAAACACACTATTATAGAAATCAATATTAAAAGACAATGAATATGAACAAATAAAGATAAAATCTAAAGTCCTTGTCAAAATCATTTTCTAACGTAGTAGTGTGAGTGTGTTAATGTTAAAACAAACTCTTACTTTAAATCTCACAATCATTTACACATTAAAACATAATATAAATTATAAACATAATATTTCTAAAATAAATAATAAATAAAAATATGCCCTCATCAAAATTATAGTTTTAGATAAATGTATAAATATGAAATAAAAATAAAGATATTTTTTTTAAAAAAAAATTTAAATAATGATAAGAAGTTTAAATTTTAAATATAAAACATAAAATGTAAATGATCAAAAAAATTTTAAAAAGGTAGTTACAATAAAACTTAAATATTTTGCATAAAGCAGCTACAATTTAAAATAAAATAAAATCATTCCTATCAACATTTATTTAGATAGATGTATTTAAGATATCTATACTAGTTGCTCTGAAGACCTCATAATGATCATCCACTCTCACTCTCTTCACTATTATAAAATATCTACAAAATCATTTTCTAACTTAACATCAAATGGTTATCAAATGGTTATGACCACTCACTCTCACTCATTGTAAAATATCTAAAATGAATATCCCTATTCAAACTATTCAATATTCAAACATTACATATACTTAAATATATATGACACCCACTTGAACAAACATTAAAATAAAAAATAAAAAAAATCCAAAGTGAATATTCATATTCAAGCTATTCCACAATCAAACATTCACAAATATTTTAATATATGCAACACCCATTAAACAAACATTAAAAAAATAAATGAAAATCTAAAGTGAATGTCCCTATTCAAACTATTCAACATGCAAGCATTTACAAACACTTAAACAAATATTTAAATATATGCAACACCCACTTGAACAGACATTTAAAAACAAAAAATAAGAATCCACCGCCTTATTTATTTAACTGCATATTATTATCTATCATAAGTTCACTATAGTTCAATCAAAAATCATGAAAATTTGCCCTAAATCCCTTAAAAAAACCACTTTCTCACTACAAGAAATCTCCACTTAACATATAATGCCACTCCTCGAAACTGCAGTCAATCAATGGCTGATAATAACCGGCTACAGACCGTCAAATTCCAGGCCAACTGGCAAATCAAATAGGCCAACTATAGAGTTTGACCGGGTGAGAGTTTGTCAGAAATTCATGAGATTAAGTTTGTTAATCTGTAGATCTGGGCCCACCCAAATGATTGGAATTGTAGATCCATTCCATGTTAATTCTCTCAGTAATTACCTCACAAAAGTATGAGATTTTATGATTTGTACCCCTTCAAAGTATATGTTACTGACTGTCTGTCCTCAACTGAGCCCATGTGGAGAAGAATAAAAGGGTAGCAACTGATTGATCTTTTGGAGGAAGGAACACAAATGTAGGCCTCTTAACAAGCCTTTCACTTTCCACTCTGGCTTCTGCATTGGCAGAAGGCTCTGATAGCTTCACACAGGTAGTCATTTATTGATTGATGGGCTTGTTTCTCTCTGAGATCATGGTATTCTGTAACAAAATTTGTTAGGTCAGGCAATGTATTCTTCAAACCAGTTGGGAAAGGGTGAGATCAATGGCTTCCTGTATTGTGATTTGTTGTAATAAGGTTGGCAGCAGGGAGATTGGTAGGTGTTTTTGGGTGTAGAATTTGTCATATTCAGCATGCATGCATTGATCTTTCGTTCTGTTCTGTTGGGTAGTGAAATTGGTTACTGTAGTACAATTGAGCATTCATTTCTCAAATCTTTCATGCCATATTCTGTACATGCATTAATGTTCAGTGGAAAGAAAACTCTGTTGCTGAAGAAGTAGATAATTACTTACAGTGCTTATTGAATCTCCAGTTCTGCTTGAAATTCTCTAAACATCGTGCAAAAAAGTGCAATGCTTACTTTGATTGGCAACTCTGCAATTATGTATATTTATTGGGTTTTTGTGATTTGAATGCTCTGATTGATCTCGTATCTGATTCTGTGGTTTGGTTGCAGGGTGTCTTGCTGCTTGAGTTACCTACGATCTGATTAGGAGATTTCTGTAATGTGTTCTGTGCTATTTATCATGCACATCTCGTGCCCTTTTAGCCCACAGTTATATTAGCAGGTTTCTATTTGGAAATTTGTGCCACTGGGCACTTATATCTCACAGCAATTTGGCCGTATAGCTTTCTGTATCCCTCTTTGCTTTATTGGGCATTCATAGATTGTACCCATTTGATCCAAATTAGAAGTGGTGGTAATACCCATTTTATCCAAATTTAGTGAGTTGTTGTACCAGTTCATTCCAATTTATAGAATTGAACTGCCCATTTCACCCATAATTAAAGGACTGGAATACCCATTTCAATCAAAGTGAGTACCCTCCTGATCCAGATTTAGGTCAAGTTTGCTCATTGAATCCAAATTGTGGGAAGTGTTTGAGTTTTTGCAATGCCTGCTGCTTCCATGGATGGAAACTTCCCTTCCACTCCAGGGAAAGGGAAGCTGGAGAGAAATGGTAGCTATTTTAGTAGAGCAAGGTGGGGTTCCTCGTCTTCAAAACTGTTCTTCTGGGCAGGTATTCTGATTGGTTTGATGTTCATATTTTTCATGAGCACCAATTCCCCTACAGAGAGCAGGAGGAGAGCACTTGGGAGCTCCTCCTGGGGTGGCCCTGAATGGGAGAAACAAGTCAGGCATTCCTGCAGCGTCAAGAGAGAAAATGGGTTTATGGTCCTGGTGACTGGTGCAGCTGGATTTGTGGGTAGTCATGTGTCCCTGGCATTAAAGAAAAGAGGGGACGGAGTTCTGGGCCTTGATAATTTCAACAATTACTATGACCCTTCTCTGAAAAGGGCTCGCCAGAGGGTGCTTGAAAATCATGGTATTTTCATTGTGGAAGGGGATATCAATGATGGGTATCTACTGAAGAAGCTGTTTGACGTGGTGCCCTTTTCTCATGTAATGCATTTGGCTGCACAGGCAGGAGTAAGGTATGCAATGGAAAATCCCATCTCATATGTGCATAGCAACATTGCAGGACTTGTCAATTTGTTTGAGGTCTGCAAAACTATGACCCCACAACCTGCTATTGTTTGGGCATCTTCAAGCTCAGTATATGGTTTGAATAAGGACACTCCCTTCTCAGAGCAGGATCGAACAGATCAGCCTGCTAGTCTCTATGCAGCCACCAAGAAGGCTGGGGAAGAAATTGCTCACACTTATAACCATATTTATGGTCTCTCCATCACAGGCCTTAGGTTTTTTACTGTATATGGACCTTGGGGTAGACCTGATATGGCCTACTTCTTCTTCACCAAAGACATACTCCAGGGAAAGACTATTCCTGTTTTTCAAGGCCCAAATCAAGCTGAGGTTGCAAGAGACTTCACCTATATTGATGACATTGTGAAGGGCTGTGTGGGTGCTCTTGACACTGCAGAGAAGAGCACAGGAAGTGGGGGCAAGAAGACTGGCCCTGCCCAACTCAGGGTATACAATTTGGGGAACACTGCACCAGTTTCTGTCCCAGATCTTGTAAGGATCCTTGAGGGACTGTTGAAGGTAAAGGCCAGGAAGAATGTGATCAGAATGCCCAGTAATGGAGATGTACCCTATACACATGCCAACATCACTCTTGCAAACATGGAACTCGGATATAAGCCTACCACAGATCTCCCAACAGGTCTGAAGAAGTTTGTCAAATGGTATTTAAGCTATTATGGTGTTCCTGGCAGGATCCCAAGAGGTGATAGCAGGTAAGATTCTAGGGTTTACATATATCACCAATAGAGTTAAGTTACCTAGTATTTTTCATGATTTTAGGAGATTCATGCCAACTGCTGGATCGCCAAGTTTAATGTTTATTGCAAACTTTGTATTTTTATACTTGATTAAAGGAAATCCCATATCAAGTATATCTCTCATAATATGTCTCCCATAGCCAAGCTTTTACAGGTAATAGTAATAAGGCCAATATGTGTAATTGTATAAATTGGCAAAATGTGCCATGGTTGTACAAGCCCACTTGATTTGCATATAGATGTTTGGTTATTGCTCTTTTCTGACATCACAACTGTTCTTCTGCCCTTTATCTCCAATCATCTAAGAGCTTCAGGTTTTTGGAATTGGAGCACCACTTCTGACATTCTTAATTTATTGAAATTTTAAATGACTTTGTTGATTCTACAGTTGAATTTGTCGGTGGATCATGATGTCTCCATCTATAATGCCCATCAGAAAAAAACAATTATTGCCCATCAACTTAGCAATTAAATATCATTTCTAAGGCAATTTATAGTCAAATTTCATTTTGTGGTGGGAAAGCATTGAAAACAAGTTTCAACAAAGATATACTCAATTGGCATGATCTGTTACCAAAAACAGGCTACCATCCAATGGAATCTTTTAAAGTCAAAAGTTCACAGGAAAAGCAGAAATGATTAGAGTGGGAAACCAATTAGATCAGATGTTAAATTAACTGATTTGTGATTCAACAGGCGTGTTTAGAGATTTTAACTGCAATATACGCGCAAGAATTTGATACACTTTGAAATATATACAACTGTCATATTACAAGAAATATAACAAGATCTGTCTTGGTATCCATTATAAGTAATCTTACAAGATCTGTTTGATATATTTTTTCAAAGTGGGGTCATCCACTAATTCGGCATATTGACATAATAACAACTCTGGTGGCTATAAATGAATTCTAAGATCAAGGACAGCCGTTTTTTCAGCGATGGTTATCACTTCTAAATAGCCTGTGCCACATTTACATCTCATTCTATGATTTATTATCAGAACGAAGAAAGATAATATAAAAAAAATTTATAATATTTTTAAATTTGATTATGTGAACTTTTTTTCATCATTTTTTTATAGTAAATATATTACTGATTTATCTTTTAATTTGTAGTTCAATCAAACTAAACAAAACATGCTTAATAAATTTTTCTTCATTACAATACACAACTATAACACTTGCAAACTCTTTTATGGAATGGATTCTTGCTTTCTATGGAATGGATTCTTGTTTGTAAATGGATTCTTGTTTATAAAGACGCTTTATTTTTCTCTTAAAAAAGAGAATATGCTCAGTCAAATAGTTTTTTTTTTTTGGCTAAATAAGGGGCCGAAGCTGAAAGTTTTGTATTAAAGTATGATAAGAACAACATAATTTGAAGTCACATAGTTACTGGAAGTAGTCTAAGAAAAAGCATAAATGAAACAAATTCTAACTGAAAAAGAGAAGCCTAAGTTTCCAGTTGACTCCACTAGCCTAAACTTGATCTTGATCCTATTGTGGGTTAGTCCCTGGGAATCATCATGTTCATCCTCTACTTCTATATCATCCTCTGGCTCGTCCTTTATATCCTCTTCAGGCTCTGCTAATTCATGTTTCCTATTTACGTCTTCTGCTTCCAACTATATTGTTTACATTTTTATTTTATTTATTGAGCTCAAAAAAAAGGTTTTGTTAAATATTTTTGAATTTGATCATGTGTACTTCCTCTCATAAATATATTATTAATATATCATTTGTGTTTGTAGATTAATCAAATTGAAAACTAAATGTATTCAATAAAATTCTCTTCATATAATGGACGATTATAACAGTTGCAAACTCATCTATAGAATGGATTTTTTTTTTTGTAATAGATGTGTTCCCTATCTAGACTCTCCTTGATCTAAAAGCCCCTAAATTTTGCTCTTGAAGAAGAGAATATGTTCCATCAAGTAGTTTGCTAATGTATGGTTCACATTATTGATCTATTGGTTGCCCTCTCTATCATACAACTCAAGTGTGCTTGTTCCCATCACTTTGATGAGCCTCTAAAATCCTTTTGCCAACCCATTTTTGTCTTATAGTCAAAATATTTTTTAATTTTATAAAATAACACCAATTAATTGGGGCTATAGACCATCCTCTCAATTTCAACATTCATAATTGACGAGTTAATATTTTAAGAATATATATATTTTTAAATTTATTGTTTTCATAATCTAATTTTTTTACATGAAAAATAAATGTATTGTTTTTTCTCCAAAAAAATTTATTTAATCTCACGAGTTATTTTTTTGTATTTCTTATTAATTATACTAAGCTAACATTAGACTAAACAAGTTCAATGGAAGATATTTTGTGAGCTATTGAACGGGATGCATTTTGCTATGCATTAAAGACACAAATAACCAAATATATATATATATATATATATATATATATATATATATATATATATATATATATATATATATATATGTATATATATATGTATACATATATATATGTATACATGTATATATGTATATGTATACATGTATATATGTATATGTATACATGTATATGTATATATGTATACATGTATATGTATATATGTATATATATATGTATATATATGTATATGTATATATATATGTATATATATATATATATATATATGTATATATATATATATGTATATATATATATATATATATATGTATATATATATATATATATATATATATATATATATATGTATGTATGTATATATATATATGTATATATATATATATGTATGTATGTATGTATGTATGTATGTATGAAAAAGACATAAAATAATTGTATTTTGAGGTTTATTCTTATATAGTTTAAGAGAATAATTTGAAAGCAGGTCCAACATAATTTTATAATTAGATTCAATAAGCAAAACTATCATTACTCATTTCATGTTTAACATTGGTTCTTAATGCCCCTAGATCATATGTGCTAATATGTCTTAAGATAGAAATAGATTTCTAATTGTACGTTATTTGTATTATTGAAGTTTTAATTTTACACCATGATGAATTGTATGATATGTTCTAGAAGGGAAAAATACATTTTTTTACTTAAATGACAATAAATACTTTTGAACAAACATTTAAAAAATATATTCCATTTCAAATCACATTATGTAATACATTATCAAACCCACACCTAATTTTATTTTTAATTGTTATCCTACAGATAACTAATATAACTTCATAAAAACCTAATCAACTTATATCTTATGCATTGCATTAATTATTTAAAGTTAATGCAAATCATTTTAAGTTGACCCAAATGGAATGATCAAAGTTAAAAAGCAAACGTAGAAAATATAATGTTTATAATGCCATGATTAGTGTAAAATAATGTTTAACCTTTATTCTGGCACAGAAATACTCATTGGCTGACACTTTGCCAACAATAGTCATTGGAATCTTTAGAAGTCAGAAGTTCAGAGAAATGATAAAGAGTGGGAAACAAATTGGAAACTATTACTAGAAATATTACAGGATACGTTATTAGTAATGTTACAAGAAAACCGTCTAAAATATTTTTTAAACCGTCAGAAGTGGGATCACCCACAAATTTTGCATATTGACAGAATAGCAACCGTGGCGGTTATAAATGAATTCAAAATGGGAGATTCATTTTTTCAGTAGAGGTTATGGAATTAGAAAATCAAGAAAATGTTATTTAATTTGTTGGTCACTGATGTGAGATTTAGGGCATAAAAAGAATTCAAAAACATCTAATTATTGACAGCCTAAAATTAAAATTGCTGTTCTTTATGACATCTTATTGGCAGAAACAGTTATTTTCCGATTAGAAGCTTCAACAATGGTCCGGTTGTTAAACTACATAAAGAAAATGCAAAGTATGGAAAAACACCACTGGCCTAAATTGATTATGGAAGAAAAACTAAATAGAAGAAAGAACACATGGATGAAGCAAAACGACAAATAGATAAAAAATGGGATGTTAACATACAAGAATGTCCAGATACCAATGAGGAAATAAAAAAGTTTGTGGGAAAAAATTTAGGAATATCATATGGTCAAAGAAAAATGGACGTAAAAAAGCATACTAGATCAAAGAATTTAACCCTGAGGGAGACCATGAGGAAAAAGCATACATAGGAGCAAATATCAAATGGAGAGCAAAAATTATCATAGCTCAACTTAGGACTAGTTCTCACCATTTGAGGTGTGAAACAAGTAGATGGATGATACCAGGAAGAATGAGAAAAGGGGATAATGCCTACAGGGATGTGGTAGAGATTGAATGACATTTTCTCATGGAGTGCCCAATATACAATGACATCTCTTCCAACTATGTGGATATTTTAGAAGTAGACAATTTAAGTACTATATTTGAAGAAACGTAGCTAGACATAACAACAAACCTTGTGATCAAAATACATTGTCAAAGAAGAGGTTACAAAGTGCTTAAGGCCTTGGTACCCTACACTAGGGTGTGTGCTACTTAGTGGGTCCCATAGCATGCTTTGGCATCGTGGACGTTATTAAAATCTTACATTTATTCATTCAAATACGTCGACTTATTGCTACTTTCATAACTTGTGAGGCCTTTTTATTTATAAATAGGTAGGTTATTGGTTTAAAATGTCTTTTGGATTTGTTTGTAGATTTTTTTAATTAATATATGAGTTATCATTACCATGAAGAGAGTAGATAGTATGAATAAATAATTTGAAATGTTTCTGAATTTGAGGAGAATTTTCAAAAATTGAGAGTATTCAACTTACAACATTTATTTACAATAGTATACTTTTTCACAAAAAATGTATGTGTTCAAAGTTTTTATTCTCCTTGACCTATATTAAGGGTTCTCAAATTTCACTCTTTAAGAAGAAAATTCACTTTGTTAAGTAGTTCTAAAAATATTCTCATGATTTTTTTATCTATTGGTCAAGCTCTCTAACTTTTTGGATGTCTCAATTTTTTTTTGTCCCATCCCACCAACCTAATTGTTAGAGCTCTATAAGAACAACACATTTTGGTGATTTGAATCAATTTACTTAGATCCTTTTGTGAACCAATTATTGTCTTATAATTGTTGCAACTTCACAAACATGACACTATATGTACAAAACAACTTCAGCAAATTCTAAAATTTAGGTTATAGTGATCTTTTGTAAACATTTATTGAGTTGTTATAATCTTAGATTCTTAGTAGGTGCAGTAGTTCTATATGTTCATGTTATTTGTTATTCCAGGGCTTTCACAAAAATACTTGTTTCAGCTGAACACATGAGAAGTTCTAGTATAGGTCTAGTTCATGTCTTGATCATCATTCTCTAGCAATAATTTAATTGCCTCTTATTTGATACTCCTAAAGAGTAATTTTGTTGTCATTAGTTTTGTCAAAGTCATATTGGAGAGTTAAAGTTAGTCGGTAAAGCAAATAGAGAAGTCGATAAAGGAAGAGACAATTTCGGTAAAGGCAAATGGGTGACAAGCACCAAGCATAGCAAGGTAGGCACTGAGTGCATTATAGGTACCGAGCCGAGAGCACATGTTACCAAGAAATAACAAAACGTGTTACCAAATAACACAGGACGATATAATAGATCATGGAAGATACATTGAACCTGGACACCGAGCATAAAATGTTTTACTGATTTCAAGAAGATCATTTGGTAAAACATTAGAAATGTAAACAATATGATTGCACATGATTATGAAATAAGATCCACCAATGGAAAGTGAATAGAATATATACATTGGAAATGAAACCAAAGCTACCATCATTTAAGTAGAAGAATCTAGAACATTTCCACCGCTTCTAGATCAAGTATATAAAGAACAGTGTATGAAAATCAGGAAGTGAGAGCAGATGATGAGCAGTCAGAGAAGAATGTGAAGTTGATGTGATGGTGATGAAATTTTGAAGTAAAGTTGTTAAGGTTATAGAGTACAGTGCAGTTAGAGCATAACAATAAAGGTGAATAATCAGATTTGATGTTACTGAGTACCGAAGCTAAATTGTGATTAAAATGTATTGAAGTACAAAATGAGGTAAAATATTATTGAGCACATTGAGTCTGAACAACATTTCTTGATGCATTATTACAGATAAATTTTGTACTGAATTATATTGTAAACAAAGTTGTAAAATCCCACTACTAGGTAGGCCCTAATAGGTTTTATTTTTTAAATCCTTTAATAGGGTACATCTCTTAGATTAGAGATTACAAAATCATTTAGCAAGGTAGACTATATAAGTCTTTTTGTCTCCTAGCAGGGTAAGCTATCAGAAGTAGCTAAACATTGTAGCTCTAATCAAGCACCCTTTTAACTACAGTAGTGAAGGATTGTGCGTACCATCCCCACCATAGTTTTTCCCTCTACCCAAGAGTTTCTACGAGACCAAAAATCATTTAGTTATGTGTAATATTTTCATGTTTTAATTTCTTTGTTTTATGGTGTTACATGCAAAGTTTACACTTTGTTAAATGGTCAGAATAGTTGATAAAAGTTTCCAGAGTATTGATTCACCCCTCCCCTCTCAGTACTTAAATTTCCATTACAAATCCAACAATTGGTATTAGAGCTTGAACTCTTGAGAGAAGGGTTTAACCACCTGAGAGTGAAAATATCATAGCAATGGAAAGTTACAAGTAAGCTAAGCAGATTGACAATATTGATTTTGAATTGGAAAATGCACATGAGCTGATTGATGATCTGAAAAGGAAATTGGAAAAGTCATTGAGGTTAAGAAAGCATTTATCTAATGAGTTGAAATCTACACAAGAACATGTTGAGATACTTGAGACATCATCTAAAGGGATTTTGAATGATGAATCTGAAATAGCCATTGCAGAACTGATGAAAAAGAATAAAGCACTCACCGAGCAGTTGAACCTGATAAAGAAAGATCAAGAGGCACAAGGTATTAGAATGGGTGAAATAATTGAATCAAAGAGATCATCTGAAGATGCAAAAATAATGGCAGAAGAAGACAAGAGACAAGTTGAGGCAAGACTAACTGAAAAGGATGATGAGATCATGAGAATGACACAAACACATCATGCTATGATCGACCAATTTCTGAATGCAAATTATGAGATAGCCAAGAAGGAATCTGAGACTCAAGCATTAAGGTCTGAGGTTGAAAGATTAACAAGGGAACTAAAATCAGAAAAGGAATCCAATGAAGTATTGAAACAGAATGAAGAAACATTAAGGATGTTGGATGAACAACTTAGAGGTCAGAGACAACCGAAAGATACAATTGGACTTGGGTTCACTGAAAACAGCACTACCAAGAAGGGAGATTCCTCAAACCAAGTTTCCAACCGAGACACTACTACTCCACAAAAGACAAAGAAGCCAATTTTCTATCATTTTGGGAAACCTAGTCATACAACTAATGTCTACAGGAGAAAAAGAGGTAAACCACTGAGCATTACTAAATTTGATGGTTATTGTTATAATTTCAATAAGTATGGACATCAAGCTTTTGAGTGTAGATCAAGGATTTATAACAATACAAGGAAGCCAAAATTCAATGGTTACTACAATACTTGCAATAGATATGGTCATAAGTCTGAAGATTGCAGGTCACAAAGAAAGAATGTCAAATGGGTACCTAACCGATGCAAACTTTAGGATTGAAACCAAAGGCCACAAGGACTTTCTCCAGAAAAGTCCAATCCACTCTATCATAAGCCTTGGAGAGATAAAGCTTCATAAAAAAACCATGTTTCTTAGAAGAAGAGAGGGAATGCATATTCTCATGAACAAACAGAACTGAATCCAGGATTTGACAACCTAGCACAAAACCATCACTAGTACATTTGACCTAGTTTTTCTACCAAAATTTTCGACCATGAAATAAAAAAGTTTTGGTTGGTCGGATTATAGAAGGAAAACTTTCATTTTTTTTTAATCCATGCCCGTGTTCGTCGAAAGTTCGACCAATACTATGTAGGTCAAACTTTTGACGAACACAGGCATAACTTTTTTTTAAAAAGATTTCATTTCATTATTACCACGGTGAATTTTTTCAAGGTTGCAGCGCGCGAAACCTCATCGGCACTGTGTATTGGAAGCTCATTGAGGTAATTTGGAGCGCGGATTCGGCACTGAGGTAACATGATTTTTTTTTCCCGACTCTTGTGAGAATTTGAACGCATCTATTTATTATTACCAGTTTTAAAAAGTTTGAAGCCAATTTGTTCCCCAACAATATCATTTGCTACATATTGTATTGTTTTGTTGGGATTGGGATGGGATATTATTGGCAGATATTGTTGGGACATACGCCTAACTAGGGCATTGACCTTTGAAGCAATTTTAACAACCCACTCGGTTCTAAGTGTTTACAATATACACAAACATTACCCTAACTTGTCTTTCAATCCATGACATTGGAAATCTCATGGTGAAGTTACAAGTTAGGGCCAGGACTTCATGACAAAGCCGAGCATATTGGTTATGCCTCGGTCTATCAAAGAGTCATTGTTATTTGATGGAACTAAAATGAAACTTTGAACAAATGCAATATGATAATGGACCTATATAACCTAAATTGTAACAATCAACTGTTATTCCTTCACATGAGAGAATATGTATGTATAAATAAACTAGGGAACTTCGCAAAGTTAAGAATGCATAATGAACTTCAAAACCCGCAACTATAAGAATAGTTTTACAGAGTTATTAAGTTCATTCATTCAATACCTAATCAACAGTACAAATCAGAAACAAGACAGTTCTAATGATTTTCACAACATTGTGTAAGCATAACAGTTCACCGTGATATTAAATCTGTCTATAAAATTGATTGCATAACAAAGGTAAATGCCCTAGTTAGGCATATGTTATGAGTTTAACCAATGAAGCAAAGAAATGTTTGAAATAGTGTAATAACCAAAGATTTGAGATTCACGGGCACATTGAAGACTTTTGTGATTGTATCCATTTTGGAGGACGACTGCCTCAAGGAGAGTGTCAAAGAATCCCAATAACACTTGGGGATTCTGTGGTAAAACTTGGTGTTAGATGCAGAAAGCTAGGTTTGCAGACCCAGGAAGCACTCTGTACTAAAGTGACAACCGTGCCTTGAAAGGTTGATAGACTGATCTAAGGGGTTGGTTAGGCCATTGTAAGGTCACTTAGGTTGGGTACAGTAGTTAAGAAACAAATAATAAAATATAATCCAACTATGATTGAAAGTGGAGAAATGGTTTATAATGTGAAATTCAAGCCTATATATATTTTAACCTCTTGATAGAAATGTTGAATCAAATGTGCAACCTTTGGCATTTTCAAGAGTTGTTTATACACTACAAATTTAAGCCTATATATATTTTAACCTCTTTCTACTTAATGCATGTCAATATTCTACATAATGTCACTTCATTCTTGACTAGTCTCTATTCTCCTTGTTTGACATTAGTAACTTCCCTCCTGCAAGAGTCCAGCAATTGATTTATTTGTTGTCATGCACTTTCCACTGATAGATACAAATAATATATTTTGAAATAGCCCAAGAATGAATGCTTCCATTGCTGACTTCGGCTGAGCTCTACCCTTTCTTCTCAAAGATGTACACCATATAATATACACTAATTTCTAGGCAATGTCTGAAACTATTGAAGTGGCTATTAACTCTTTCTTGCATTTAACTTATTTTTTGCTATGATTGACATACATTAGAACTTCTTATCTTTATTCCTGAAAATAAGAAAATAAAAGGCTTAAACAAATAATTTGAGGCTTTGAATTGTGATCATTGGATTGGATCAAATCATGGAGTTTTGGATTAAAATTTATCATATGAATTTTTTTATATGTTTTTAACAAATATAACATTAGATTTATTCATTTGCATAGTTCCTAGAGGTTAAGTATCCTTTATCTATTAGTTGATTTCTTAATTAACATTTAATTGTTCAATAATTAATCCCACAACTATCATTTATTAAGTTTATGCAAAGTTGTATGCATATCATTTTAATAACTTGGATTAACATTAGGGAAAGTCATGTGGAAACTTAATAATTACTAGCCTAGTTACAAATTCTCCTTTCTGCTTTGAGGAGGTGCATACTCCTAAATAGAAGGGATACGTCTTCCATTTCCTACGTTGCTTGCAATATTTTAAACTCTCTGCTATGGATAGATTAGAAGGCAGTCCACGTGATGCACCCTACCACTACTCCATATCAGGGGG
Organism: Chamaecyparis obtusa; assembly: GCA_027943335.1. Lineage (NCBI taxonomy): Eukaryota > Viridiplantae > Streptophyta > Pinopsida > Cupressales > Cupressaceae > Chamaecyparis > Chamaecyparis obtusa. Next base: position 1,560,006 of record BSBK01000682.1, on the reverse strand, counting down.
ATTGGGAAACGATTTAGAATATCAAAATTCTTCTACTATGAAGATAAAATACTCCCACATGAATTTCCACCTACACATTTGAAATCTAGCATTTTCATCAAGGGCTATGTAAATCGTCTGTGAATGTTCTAGGTGCCTAAAAAGAAGCTATTCTAAAAATACTCAACGTTAACTGATTTCTCAAACAAATACAGCTTCAAAATTTGCAAACAATTCTTGCTCCTATTTTAGAACTTGGGTTTATTATGTGTTATATGTTCTTTGTGTCTCCAAAAGACTTTGAGATCTAAAATTTCAAACCATAAATGTAGGAAATGTAACCGATGAATTTTCAGGACTTAAAAACCCTTTTGGAAACTGATGTTTACAGAACTTAAGATGCTTCAGAGAGTTGTCCGGTTACAAGTCCTTTACATGGTTTAGTTTGTATCCCCATGTTTATATGAAATGATAAAGAAAGATATAAAGGTATAGCAAGCAAATCGGATTTTGTGTTACCTAAAACTCACATCAGCTAACAGGAAGGGCTATTTAGAAGATTGTGCAAGAAAATAAGTTGCAAAAATGCAGAGAAAAAGTAGGGCAGAATCACGCCATTATGAAGTCAACACCACAACCTATCTTTGTTGTTGCGTCTGGATGGTGAATAAGAAATCTTTCAAGAACTTCCCTTTCATATTCAAGTCATAATCTGTCCCCACTTCTATAGCTGTCATAATTACCAAAGTTGATGTCAGGCAAAATGTGTAGAAACATGAAAAGAAATCATGTTAGCAATTCCATCATTTGTCTGTTGTTTGGGACAATCACCATAGAATTATTTGGACTATCTCTCCTCTTGCCTTTTAAGGTTAAAATGACCTTTTTCTTCCCTCCATGAATAGACCCTTACCACCTTGCACTTGTGCAATGATAGGACACCAATGTGTGCACATAACTATATCTTCTTCAATCACACTACTCTTCCAATTTTCCATCTTTTGTTCACTATCATAATCATCAATTTTTAGAACCATTATTGATGCTCCAATCTTCTAATCCTCTTTCATAGACCTCTTCCTTGTGCAACTCTTCAAATCAACATACTCTTTCTTTCCAAAACAGATAACCCTTATCTCATATGAAGAATTATTTGTGCAAAGGCTTGAGAATAAACTTGTTACCATCCTTATGAACAAGTATTCTTGTACCCATCATATTTTCCTTCTTAGGGACTGCCAAGGTCTTCATGTACTTTTCTATCAACCATGAGATATTCACATGCCACCACTTCAACTTCCAAATATGTTACTTCTTCCAAAGAATCTTCTATTGCAACACTTTGTTGTTTTGGTCAGGACATACTGATTATAAGTAAACTAGTAAACCAAAGGACATTCTTTTACTACTAAGTCTCTATTCTTACTATAGTCACTTCTCAAGACTCTTGGATGCATTTTTTTATTTAATTCTTACTAGTCCTTCACTAATTTTGAAATGTAGTAATCCAGACAACACACTTATCTCTATAATAAAATGTCATTCAATTTAACATTTTGCATGTTAGTTTTTATTTACTGATTTCTTCAGATTGAGCCTATACGTTCCAAGCATTGCTCTTCTTTCAACGTCAAGAAAGACCATGTCTGACGATATCAATGCACAACAAAATAGGGAGACAATTGCTAGACTATGGTCTAACTTAAAAAGAAAAGGTGATGGAAAATGTTATTGTCCTTGCAAAATTTGTAAGGGCTTAAAGACTCGAAGATATCTAATCAAAACAACTGAGGAACATTGTAGGCAGCATGGTCACATTGAAGGGGGAAACAAATTTCATCCATTGGTATGTATTTTAATAATTTATAAAATACATAAGACATTATTTGATGATGACATCATGGTCATGGTCAATATAAGGTCATCATTTTCATATAGGTCAACCTCCCTGCATTTCATGTTATGGACCATGACAATCCGGAGAATGTGGATTTCCAAATGAGAGAACATGGAGGTGTGAATATAGAAGTAGAAGGTAATGATCCCATGGAAGAAGACCACGATGATGAAGAAGATCACGATGATCAAGATGATCACGATGATGATGATGATGATGATGATGATGATGACACAGACCTTGATGTACCTATACTTGAGAAGGCACACGAGCCCCTATATGAAGGCTCCCAAACAACTCTTCTTGCCACTGTATTGTTGTTGGTGAACTTGAAGGTTATGAATGGTTTATCCAACATAGCAATGACACGTATGTTAAGGTATGTCATCTTTTTTCATTATTTTAGTCGTAATTCCCTTATAGTTAACATTGGGTGAATCGTGTAGCAATTAATATTCTTTAAATTAACAAATTATATTTTTGGTCATAGGTTGATAGGTGAGTGTTTGTTACCACCATCAAACATTCTACCTCGCTCGTACCGAGAATTATCTGCCATTATGAAAGATATTGGAATGGAGTATCAAACAATACATGCATGTCCGAATGATCATATTATATATCGTAAACAACATAAATTTGCTACAGAATGCCCTATTTGTCATATTAGTAAATACTTGATAAGATCAAATAACAAAAAAGGTGCCTCGCAAGGTTCACCGGTTTATTCCCATTATTCCATGTCTACAACAATTATTCAGGTGCAATAGCCTGGCACAATTTATGGATTACCATGCACGCAATAGAAGTTGAGATGACATTATGTGAATGCCTGCAGATGGTTTGACATTTAAGGAAATAGAGGGAAAATGGCCACACTTTAAAGAAGAACCTCATAATCTCAAGCTTTAATTGGCAGTGGACAGTGTCAATTCATTTGGAGAGATGAGATCTACTTACTCAATGTGGCATGTTTTTGTTATCAACAATAACATTCCTCCTTGGATGTCCATACAAAGGGAGCACATAATGTTGGCACTTATTGTTCCAAGTATTTTTTCATTTAATAGTCATCTAAATTAATTGATTATAAATAATCCATCAAAATGGTCATAATAATTACGTAATATTTTTGTTCATTCAACTAGGTAAGTACCAAGTTAAAGATATCAATGTATATATTGAGCCCCTTATCGACGAGTTGATGGTGTTATGGAATGGGGTCACTATGTATGACATCTCTAGACCAATAGGACAAAGACAATTCCAATTCCATGCAATGTTTGTATGGACAATACATGATGTCCTTGGGCTAACACATTTTTGTGGTATGTTCTCTTCTTAACACCTCTTTTATAGTGCGAACACAAAGTTAAAATATTTAATCCAATTATACATGATTTTGTAGGTCCTCAGACAAAGGGAAAATTTGCATGTTCAGTTTGTGGTCCAAAAATAAAATCTTGTCATTCAAAAAGTTTAGGAAACCAGGTGTTCGATGAGAATAGACACTTTCTCCACAGAAACCATAAGTACCGAATTACCAAAAAACATCTTTTCAATGGGAAAGAAGAGACTACATCAAAGCCACAGAGAATGACACCTCGCCTATGGAAGTTAGAATACAATAAAATAAATCGTCGAAGTAATGTCATTCCATCTGATAGTTTTTGTTTGAAATTTATATTTTGATATTGTATTTTGTTTACTAATGATGTAATTGATGCTCGTGAAGGTCATCAAGGCATTAATGACCAACTTCCAAAGGACTAAAAAGTTATCCTACGCAATTTAGTAGGTTTTCATACTACGAGCAACTCCCAATCGTGCATTTGTTTGATCCTATGCATATTGGAAAGAATTTAACAAAGACATTATGGAAAATCTTGGATGGAATGCGTGACAAAGACAAAATTACCAAAATTTGTAGTGACATTGAAGAATCCAACCATGCAATGAAAAATGTCATTCAATCAAATAACAATGGAGACCATATTGATACAAGTGCCCTTAGTTGGTTATTGTCGGAGCAACAGAGCAATGCTATAAAAGAAGTCATAAAAAAATACAATTTCTCACAGGGTTTGTTGTGAACATAAATGATCTCATATCAAAGAAAAGTGAATTTGGGCCAGGGATGAAAACACATGATTGGCATATATTTATTAAGGTAATTCATGTTATTTTGTATTCACTATATATTTGTATACTACATGTAGTTTTCATTGCATTCTTTTATAAAATATTGATAAGATCATTTTACAAATATTGCAATACGTTCTACCTCTATCTCTCCCACAGCACTTCGCCAAGTGTCAAACAAGTTATATATGATCTTGAAAAATACATGAAGTGGTTGTCATCAAAAGAAATCAATAAAGAAGATATAAAATATTGGAAGAGAAAAATTTCTCTTCTTATGTGTGAAATGCAAAAGTGTCTCCCTTCAACTTTTTTCAATGCACAAGAACACTACCTCATACATCAAGTTGAGGAGATTGAATTGTGTGGACCTATACCAACTAGATCAATGTGGATGGTTGAGAGGCACTTGAAATTTTTGAAAGGCTTGGTTTGACAGAGAGCACATCCCAAGGGTTCTATGGTGGAGGGATATATGGTATACCAGACCATGGTGTACATTAGTGAATATCTTCTTAAGTTTGCAGCAAAGATCCATGTAGATCGTATTTGGGATCCCAACTCCATTAACAAATTTGAAGGGGAGTACTTTATGGGAAAAGGTAGATTGAGGAAAGTGAGAGGTAAATATAAGATGTTATTGTAGTTAATTAATTCTTATAAATCTTCAATATAAGTTATTTATAATTGGTGTATTTTTTTTATACAGTTGGTCGAGAATGGGATGCAATACATTTGTATATTGCGAACAATCTTGATTGGATGATGGTATGGATTGAACGATGTTAACAAAATAATTGCTCATTAACATGGGAAGGTGTTGCTTCATTGGTTAGAGAAGCTCATTGTAAAGGACATTCCAGTGTTACGCCAATAGTAATTGATCTAGCATATGGTTTAAGAGGTAGAGAGGTACGTACAAATTTATTAATGATCATGACTCGTATGTTTCATATCCACTCATGATGCAAATAATTTTCACACGCTTGAAAAATTGCAGGTCAAGCACCACAAAGCTATGTACTATCATGGCACAAATTTCGCATAAAAAAGTTGAATGACACAAAGAAAACTTGTGATTTTGGGATAACTGCAATTTTCAAGGTCACTAATATATCATCTAGAAACGACATACATCCTCAAAAATCTCAAAATCGATACTATGGTATCTTGGATGATATAATTGAGTGCAACTTTAACTCCTTCAAAGTAGTTCTATTCGTCGTCAAATGGTACAGGCTACGACTGAATCAAAATGATCCAGATAGAATTGTTATTCAACATGATAATGGATTTACAATGATTAATACAAGGTCATTTGAGCTAGTTGGAGATGAGCCCTATGTTCTTCCAAGCCAATGTGAGCAAGTGTTTTACTCAGAGGTTCCACATAAACAAGGTTGGTCATTTGATGTTAGACATGATTCAAGAGGAAGGCCGATAAATTATAATGTTATGGAAGAAGAAGATATTGAAGATGATGAAGAAGCAAATGATGAAGATCAAGATGATGATGATGATGATGATGATGATGGCGATGATGATGGTGATGATGGCGATGATGATAGTGGTGGTGATGATGATGATGATGATGAGGATGATGATGAGGATGATGATGATGATGATGGCGATGATGATGATATGGATGAAGAAGATGATCAATGACATGATTGAAATGTACAAGGTATATAGGTGATTTAATTATTTATATATATTTATATTGATTAGTATATATGTTTAATATTGATTATTGATTTCAATTCTAATGATTAAATATTTATTATGTTCAATTATAATGATTACAACATATGTGATTTATAATTACCAATATTTTTCTTACGATGCTCAATTAATTGTTGTGGATACATGTATATATTGTGTTTGACTATCACCCTTTTTGCAAACAGGCAATTGACTACAGACATTGTCACCCCTTCTGTTGACGATCTTGCATTCCATATATAAGGTAAATTTGTTCATGTTTACGATGTTTCATATTGTTCATGTTGTCTTCTAAGTTATTTGTAGCATATGTATCATGTAATTTTTAGCTAACTTAAGATAAATGATTAACATATGCAGAAAATTTAACCCCTTTGGCGTGGATCATGCACAATGACATGGATCAACAAGTATAAGTCAATAAATAGATATAATTTTTTTATATTCTTCTTGTTTATCACTGAGCACGTATGTTATAAATAGACATATTATATAATCATATAATGTATATATAGACAAAGAAGAACCGTATAGACATATAATTATATAATCACTTTCAACTTAGTACATTTTATATCTCCCACGTATAGACAAAGAAGAACCATATGTATGGGTCACGACTTGATTATTCTATATATATATATTAATTAAATATTATCAAAATTCTATTTGAAGTGGGGACGTGACAATATCTCATTTTATGGATTGCAGGACCCACCAAATAGGTACTTGTCAGATCTATCTACATCAAATGAGGGAAATGAGGGAATGGTAGATGAAAGTTCTATATGTAGTATGGCTAAAATGGGGAGATCAACTAGAGGTCGCATGCAATTTTTCCTTGCTAAAGGGGGGTCATGTTCTTATGATGATGACACCAAAGGTGACATCAAGGTGCCCTTTCGGTATACACATATTGAGAAAGAATGGGTACCCAATGAGCTACCTCCAATTAACACTGATTTTTGTTTAATGAGAGGATATATCATATAGCTCCATCCTCATTACATGGTTTGGGCCTATTTTCCATGGATGGCATAAAGGTATGTTACAATAAAGTTGTTGAATTGTTCAAGTATGTCGGTCTGTGTTACAATTACAATGATTGGATATCAATTGTTCAATATAAAAAAAGTATGCGTAGGTATGCACTATTAGCAAATTATATACAATGGAAATAAAATGATCAAAGTAAAAGATTTGCAATGTACATTGATGGGAGACCAAAAGCAACAGGTAATATTGTAGGTTTTATAAATAGTACGCAACCTTCCTCAACTAATAAGCAACCCAATTGCATATTTGAGGCACGTGAGGGGAATCAAGTTTTTGTATGTGTGATAAAATCAATAAGTGCAGGGGAAGAACTACTAATAGATTACCATTTAAATCACATAGATACAAAAAAAGTTACGATCATGAGGGTGGTAAGTACTATATACCATTTTATTAATAAGTTTTTTTTGCTAAGTCTATTGCTTTCAATTCGCTGAAGTTTTTATATTTAATCTTTGTCACAGGATGATATGGATCCCCCACATGATAGAGGCCACGAGGATGTTCCTTCCACCCATTATTTAGCAATGGTAAGCCTTATTGAAATTGTACAAATTAGATAGTTGAAAAATGTTATATTATTACGTTATTTTATTTAGGATTTTGGAGTTTTTATGATAGTTTTACTTATATTCCTGTCATAATTTGATGTTCAGGATAGGGGAAAAGCATCTGCAGCAACAGAGGCAATAGCTACCCCTTTTGATGATATCACAGAAATGTCTAATATAACTGTGTGATGAAGTTACTCACCTGCATGAAATTAAGATCTACTAACATCAATCTAATCAAATACAATGCAAATTTAACTAAAATTGAAATTATAATCTATATTATCCCATGGATCTCTAGATAGAAGTGGTAAGTGAAGCTCTTAGCTACAATCCTCACTAGTGACACTTCTAAAATGAGAAATGATGCTACTACAATGCTTATGCTATGCTTCTATGATGATTCTAGCTCAATAATGATGAAATTATGATACTAAATGCTTAAAATGTTCAAATTGCTCTTAGAAATGATCTCAATTGCCTATAGTAACAATGCTATGCAAATGAAATTCCAAGATGGAAATGCTCTCCAAAATGCCTCATACTTATAGTAATTTCCCAAGGGTAGGGGGTGGAGTGAAGTAATCATGGTTATCTCATGGTTGAGTCAAAAATTTTACATTGTCCATAAATGGGGGGACAAATGAGGGGACAAGCCTTTAAATGGTTTCAAATCTTTGGACAATTTAAATGTTTGAGTGATTTATGTCCTTTTGTTCTCAATTTTCATTGTTTGATCACTTTGTTGAAAGAAAATAAGGAATATTAATTTAATTAATTAATTAAATTTAGCCATGGAAGGGTAATAGGTTCATTTTGATTTTTGATTAAACAACTATACAATCAATTAATTAAAATCAATTATATATTGTTTTTAGCCCTTTTAAGCTTCAATTTAATCATTTAACATCATTATTTAATAATTCCTTTATTTTAATTAATTTTGTTCAACTTTATTTAATTATGTCCCTTTTAATGCATTTTGATCCATTTAATTGATTCTTGCAATTTAAAAGTATTTGTCTAATTTTACGTGTCTACAAATGCCCCTCTTTGAATCTGTTGGTGTTCAAAAATGCTTACGCCACTTAGGGCTGCCAATATGCCTTAAGACTAATGTTAGGAGTGGCTAGTTCCAAGTATGGGAGCTCTGCAAGGCAACTGGACCAACTATAGGGACAAGACTACCCTCTGCACTTTTGGCTCTACAAAACCAAGGCAGGTACACCTAATTCAGATAAGACTCGGCTCACTACACACCTTATACTTCTAGATTCATATAGCAGATTATAGTAAAGGATTACTAAATACTAACCAGGTATTCATTGAATCAACTCCACTATGCAGGGTATTACTATCAACCAAACAACAGATTAAAACTTGAAAATGGTATTGATATATAAAGATGCAAGAAATAGCCAAAACCCATCAAACATTGGACTCAACTGAATATACTAGCCCTTGATCAGTGCCATTATCCATTGGGAAGCACTCAAAAAAAATATATAGAACATGAACCAACTACTATCAAAGACTTAAAGCCATAAATACAACTGTTCCAACCCATCCACTACTTATAAGATCCTTCTGTAGACATGTCTAATGAATCTATGCCCTATCCAAAGTATTTTTCACTTGATCCTAGATCAAGAACTAAAGACTAGAACATATGCAAAGGTAACCCTATGCAATGGACCAGAAAATTCAAAACTCATAAAACTGACACCAAGGAGAGACTTGAAAGCTTGAAACAATTATATTAAGTATGATGAATCATGTACATGTCTATACCAGAAATGAGACTACCACTTCAATAACTTGCAAAAGATACAAAGAAGTTTTATTCAGCCTTCTACAATGTGATAGAGTTTTACTACTTCCCACTGGAACTAATCGAAATCAAAACCCTTGGAACTGATCAAAATTTGAAACCCCCCTAATGATCATGAAAATCCTTTTATATGAACAAGGATTGCAACAAGCTACCAATCATTAGGGAAAAAATTAAGTCTACAACTACCCAGTACAACAAGAAGAGAAAGAATGTAGAGAAGCCTAGAAACTCGAGAAGATCAGACCAAATCTGATGTACAATTGCATTGGTTTCATCACTATAGACTAACTGAGATCACAACTTACAACCTTCTTATTGCAGGAGAAACAAAATTCAATGCCAGGACCAACTTGGAAAACTTTGCATGTACAAAACATGGAGATCACTGACATACCAAACCCTAGCCGCCTACAAAGAGAAACAAACCAGTGCATTTAAACCAGTGCGGCACCCCAGGCAAGAAAATTTGATCTGCGCAGCCACATAGATCCTCACCATCAACTTCGTAATTGCCACCAAGCTACCACACTCATCGCATACAGCCAAACTGCTAGAAAACCCTACAAAACAAAGGTTGTCACATGATCACATAGCCAAAAACTGGGCTATTCAAACATGTGACACACCACCAAGATTCATCACCAGGTATAGAATCATCATGCCACTGATCAGCAGGACCCTCGAGCCAGATTGCAACACCTACCGCCATCAAACCAGTTGAAAACCGCTACTAAAGCCATCAATTCTGGTACTTCCAGTTGAAAAATCATTTTGACATTCAAATCTACAGAGAAATGGCTAATGACATGGCGCCAGACACAATCTACGGCCATCATTTGAACTCAAATCAACTTTATATCCCCGCTGTCAGATCTTCATTTTCTTGGGCATTGACAAGATTAACCGCAACAGGAATCAGTTACATTTGTGCTTGGTCACATGATCGCAAGGCACCATATTAACCTTTGTGATCATGTGACCATGACTTCTTAACCACGCAATGTCGATCACAAACCATCCTGAGAAGTCCTCTGCCCCACCACTAGTCAGCGACCAATCAAAACCGAGCACGCTGGCAAGACTTAATTCATAGCTCTGCAACCGCGATGTCTACAATAGTTGTCACATGTTCACATAACATGAAACTGGCTCATGCGAACATGCGACAAGCTGCTAGCACCCCTTTAACAAAACTATCACCGCTAAGTCTGGCGATTAGTCGCAAGATCGCATAGCCTTGAAAAAGGCTATGAGATCATGCGACAAACAGTACTTACCACACCTCAGCCCTACCAACAACCACCATGCCTTAGTCTTGGGCCCACCATATGCCACATAACCATCTACCAACGGGCCCCATCACAATGTGGCACCCTTGTCGCATGATCACATGGCTGAAAGATGGCCCTTGCGAACATGCGACAAGGCCACAAGACTACCACCACATCCTCCCAGTCTGACAATGGGACCATAATACCTCAATCACCAATGGGCCCAAGAACAGGTGTCAACTAGTCGCATGATCGCATGTCAAAAAACTCTGACATGCGATCATGCAACAGCCAACCACAGACCACCACATAACCTCCAGCGAGACCACTACCCTCCTCGCCAATGGGCCCAGCACAAGAAGTAATCGGTCGCATGGTCACATGTCAGAAATTTTTGACATGCGATCATGTGACAACCAATCATTTTAAAGCCCTTGAAGACCTGGGCCCACCAACCGATTGCACTTGCACAATAAGATCGACAGACAAGGAGTGCCGACAAAAGGGAAGAAGTGCGAGGTCGAAAACACATAGGGTTTTCGGTGAAAGTTCAAAAACATACAGGGTTTTCAACGAAAGATCGAAAACATCTAGGGTTTTCATGCAGACCAAAAGGTGGCAGGGAGACCGAAAACATCATGGGATTTCAAAAACATTGTGAGTTTTTGACACTTAGGCAGATTCTAAAATTGTTTCCTATAGACCTTAAAACTTGAATATCTCCCTAGGTTTTACGACTTAAGAGATGCGATCTAAACTGGAGCTTGGTGACACAATAAACAACCTACGACTAAGAGCACACACCATAAAACCAAGTAGATTTTCTTCACAAGATAAAACTATGACTGTAGGTCAGGCAGGACAACTTAACAAAGCTTGCAGGGAAAAGGCCATTTTCTTAGGATTTTGCATTTGATAGGAAAAAGGACTAACAGAATCAATGTGCGAAGAACATTGGTTCAAAGATCCTTTAAGTCCTGATTGTTGATTCTTGATGTGATTGATTGCTACCTCTTGATAAAAAACTTATGATGCCCCACTGATTTCATGATGTTTTATCGCAAATTCAATTTTGATACCCTTATCCCCCCTTAGAAATTAAAACATATTAATTTCTTGATTTCGAAAAATTTGATTTGATGTTTGATTTATCAAATATATTTTCATTTCTGACTATGTGATGAGATGGCATGATGTATGATTATTCCCTGGTTTGGTTTGAGTGGTTAAGATAGGTCAACATCTAGTTTCACCTCCCAAATTAGGTCAAAATACCTTAAATAGGTTGAGAAACCTTGTTTTACCATTCATTTTTACTTTTCATCTTGGTGATTTTACTCTGATCCTCTTGTGATTTTCAAGATGGTTGTGCTGATTCGGGAGCATAGATTCGAGAGGTGCCAGAGATATGCGAGGTTGCCTGAGTATGGAGCTCCGGTAAGTCGTTATAAACCTTGATTTAAGCATTTATGGTGCATTTATGATCATTTATTATAATTTCATGTTTCGTCGTTGCCTTGAATTTAAGAACTCTCACCTAGGAATGATTTTACTATCGCTTAGGCTATTTTACTGTCACTTCTGTGGTTTTTACTCCCGCCTCCGTGTATTTTATTCTCGCTTAGGAATCTTTTAGTCTCGCCTAGCATGAGAACAACTCTCACCTAGGGCTAGGTTAATCTAACCCTTTTTTGATAGGTTGTCGCTTACCAGAACCCTAACGTATTTGTTGTTGCCTAGGCTAGCATTCACTGTCACGTAGCCTAATTCACTGTCACCTAGCAACAAACTGTCACTTGTCAATAGAATGATATCACTTGGAATTTTTTTACTATCGCCTATGGTTAAATGTCACTTGGTATGATAAAAATCATGCCTACTAACTATGTGGAAAATTTGTGTACTTTTCACACGTGCACTTGATTGCGTTTGACGAAAAATTTGATAACTCTTGATGATAGATTTAGATAATAAGTGTAGGTCTATTATTGTCAGCAAAATAATTGGTTTAGGATATCTGGATAATGGTACTTTGGAATATGATTTGTCAATCCCATTTGGGATAGTGATTAATAGGATAAATCAATCAGTGTGAAAATTGATATAATTTTGATACTGCCACTTCGTTCTCAGGATACAGAGAAATGAACGAGGGTACTTAGTGTGATGACTTGAGATTTTGAGAAGATTGACTTGAGATAATTCCTTGATATGTTGTACTGATATGATTCCTTTTACTTTGCCAACAGGATCACAATCCTACCTTATATGTCCGATTAGTTGCTTCTTGGGTTATTGACTTGAGTTGGGGACTCTTAGCAGCTGAGCTCCATGTTATCGAGCGATGCGGATTGAGATTTTTGCTTGACCTCCCATGGTTTCAGCTAAACCATGGGTTAATGATTGTAGTGGCAGAGCGATGGCACTCTGACCACAATACCTTTCATTTACCATACGGAGAGATGACTATCACGCCCGAGGATGTGTATAGATTGGTTCAGATCCCATGTAGAGGAGAGATAGTATATTATGATTCTATTTATGATTCTTCTTTCTGCCGACGAGTATTTAGGGACAACACTATTGGAGATGGAGATACTAATACTTGGCCTTAGTTTGCATCTTTTCCTACATTACCAGCAGTGTTGGGTGTAGTGATTGGTGGTTTACTACTTCCTGACCAGCGAGGTCATGGTTTTTCAGTTGGTTGGGGTAGGATCATGGAGGATTTACTTGCTCATCCTTGACGGTTTGATTGGGGTTCCTGCGTTCTGGCATAGTTGTATCATGATTTACATGAGGTGGTGTATCGGGGGAGTGCCTCATTATCAGCGGGTGCCATTGTTCTTCAATTGTGGATATGGGAGCATCTTCCCATTACTAGGCCAATTTTTTATAGGGTTTGACATCGGGGATTTCCTTATGCTTTCATGTACACTAGTATGGTGATTCAGCACCACTTGGATCACTTGGATTACTGGAGGCATCAGATTGATGATCTTGATCAAGTTACATGGCATCCCTTCCTTGGTTGTGATAGATGGAGAGAGGATGAGGATGAGTTACCATACATGTTCGCCCCTCACTGGATGATTGGGCATACTACCACTACCATTGAGTGCTTCTGCTTTGGTAGAGTTTGAGATAGTAAGGTCAGACACAGGATATGCCTCAGGGAAATGCACTATATGCACGAGTACAGGCAGAGATTTCTCTATGGGGTCCATGTATTGATTATTAGTTTGAATTAGATCAGATTGCAGGTATGACTATTTGCAGATGGGAGATACTGATAGGTATTGCAGATGCAAGAATGTCACATGAGTATGCAGATTGGTGGGCTCACAATAGGTTTCCTCATTTCACTGATCCAGCTGAGCCTATTCCTGGATGTCGTGACAGTGATAGGGATGATAGACATCAAAGAGGACAAGGATGTAGATATCCTCAGGTTGCACCAGGTAGAGGATAGATGAGATGGGGTCATGATCATGGGGCTGCTAGAGATAGACTAGCTAGAGCGCAAGATGATGCAGTTGATAGACAACCTAGAGCAGATAGACATGATAGGGCTCATAGACATCAGCAAGCTCAAAGATAGGCACAAATTGATGTAGCTAGGAAGATTCCTAGGGGATTGGATCCCTTGGTACAATTACAGTCTTATAGAGAGTAGCCTTGGCTCAACATGATGATGATGCAGGTCAGCAGGATCAGGCATAGCAGGATGATGGTGCTCCACAGATGCCTCCCCCAGCTCCATAGCCATAGGGTGCACAGGGTGATCGTATTGATGGATTATCTCGAGATATGCAGGTATTGAGGATAGATATGTCTACTGTTGTGGGTCGGTTGGATCAGGTTGCCTCTTTATTACAACAGTTTGTATCAGCCATGGTTGTTCCGAGACAAGATGGAGCGAGTACTTCACAGGCTCCTCCCCCACAGGATGGTAGAGGTCTAGATGGATCTAGTGCTGCAAACTCTTGATTGATCTAGTGACTCATTGATGATGTCCTCTTTGTTTCATATGTCATGATATTCGACTGATTGACACATTTGGTGTACCCCTTTTGATGATATTGTACCTTGATACTTGATTTGATGATCATATGAGGAACACTCTATTGATGATATATATGATATACTCCTTGGTTCATTTTGATCATTTTTTATGAGATTATCTTTTATGTAGCTATATGATGTGTTATGCAATAACGATTTATGCTATGGATGCAGTTATCTTATTTTATGATATAGATAAATGAGTGCAATGATGTATGAATTTTGATAATATGCTTTTCTATTTTGTCAATGTATGGATGCAAAATGTTTGATGGAAATGCATATGTATGTTCCTATGTTTTTTTTATTTTTCAAGCATTTGCAATGTGAACTTTGACTTTATATGCATGATATATGGAACATGATTTCTTTTCTTTTCTATTGATATATGAGTAATGAATAATGATTTAATGCTATACATGAATGCAAAGATAATCTCACTTGCATTTTTGAAAATCAAGGATTATAGTGAATGTTTGAATTTGTAATCTCTCCCCCCATTTCTTGATGTTTGAACAACTCAAGTATTTATTGATGTGCCCCTCCTTTTTGTCCTTGGAAAATTTACCATAAATAAATGCAATTAACTTTCCATGATAATGCAATGCAATTAATCTAAACATGATAGTACCATGCAATTAACCTAACATGATAATGCAACCTAAGTGTCACCAGCTTTTAGCAAATAAATTCCATGAGGATAAATTTTCATCATTGAGCATTTTTGGGACCAGAAAGCTAGTACAATCATCACTGACCACATCATGATGATATGAATACCATTTTTTATCGCATTTTGGTAACCTCATTTTGAAACCGGTACAACCCTCACTAGTTGGATGACCAAACTATGGGAGTCTGAATACCGGTGTCAACGGATTCAATGTTGCAAGTGGATTTTTGGTATTAAGATATAGAAAATCTAAATAGCCAAGGGATTCATTTGCGTAAACAAGCAAAGGTCAACTCATCCTTTTATGAGATAGTCCTAAATGGTTCTTTGATGACCATGTCGTTAGATGAACTCTCATAAGGGGATGAATCTTCCTCAAAATAGTCACTCAAAGGCAAGAAAAATATCACATCTTTATCATGGCTAATCTAGTCAAAACATCATTGATTAGCTAAAAGAGGTGATAAAAAGTCAATTTCATCAAGATTTATCAACAAGAAAATTTCAAGTGTTTTACCATGCTTCATTATTTTACCAAGAAAGAAAAGCTTTGAATGTTTTGCCATGTTTTAGGATTTTCCAACAAGTATTTCCAAGTATTCTGATCTTTAAGGTGTTCTTGTCCATTTTTAATCCGGAATAATAACATCAATGAGGGCTCAAGGATCATGTTGTAGGGTCAAACACTTAGGCTCAATAAACTTTCCTCGCTTCTGAAACTCTGATAAATCTTCCTCTGACGTGACTGATTGTAGCACTTATTGAATCCCTTCGGTACCAAATTTGCAATCTTCTTCTGGCCCCCAAAGGATAAATATGATCGTTTGACAAACTTAGGGTTGACAGATAATGCAACAATGCGACTGACCGGCTTTATTATGACTATGTACAAATGACAAATGCAATGATGGTTGTACAAATGAGATGGTGGAAATGCAATATGGACATATGTGACGAGGAAAGACAAACTTAAGGGAACAAAAGGCACTTGTTTACCAAGTTTTCACCCTTTGGATGGATCAAGCTCTTTTTTCTATTTTTAAAGATTTTTTTACTTTTTTTTCTACCAAGGTGCCTATTTCTAGGTTTTCACCAAGGCACTTTTTCTCTTTTTTCAATTTTTTTTTTTTTTTTATAAATTTTATTTTTCATATCATCAAGGTGCCTATTTGCTAGGTTTTCACCAAGACAACATCTTTTTTGAATGTTTTTCCCTTCTTCATGCTCAATTTTTCAATGTTTTTGATCTTTTGTGCTTTTCAAATGTTTTTGGTATTTTTAGAATCTCTTTTGAACTATGTACAATAAATATGATGCTCTCTCATCTGATACTCTTTATACTCTTTCGTCTGACTCATGTGTAGAACCTTTTGAGATGAATACTATTGATGGGTTCTTGGAGCTCCTCTCCTTCACAATTTGATAATTTATAGGTTCCTATGCCAAATGAGGATACTATGATGAATGGGCCAAGCCAATTAGCTTCCCATTTGCCTTTCTTCTCCCTTTCAACCTGATTCTTTAGGTTTTCCCTCAACACTAAGTCTCCTACCTGAAAGACTCTCGGTTTAATATGTTTATTATAGTTCTTCGAGATTCTATTCTGATACACTTTCAGGTGCTCATAAGCTTTTGTTTGATGTTCTTCAAGTAACTCCAATTGTTGAAGCCTAGCTACTCTATAGTCTTCATCTGTGATCAATCTGTGTAATGATACTCGTAGAGATGGGATTTCAACCTCTAATGGTAGAACTACTTCAACCCCATAGACTAATGAGAATGGCATGGCTCCTATGGGTGTTCTTATGCTGGTTCTATAGGCCCATAATGCTGGATTAATTTGCATATGCCAATCCCTTCCTAATTTATTGACCGACCTTTTCAAAATCTTCAAGATATTCTTATTCATGGCTTCGGCTTGCCCATTTCCCTAAGGGTAATAAATTGATGAAGAATGGTGAGTGATATGAAATGTAGCACAAAGTTCATCAACATCCTTATTCTTGAACTATTTTCCATTATCTGTTATTATGGCATGAGGAATATCATATCAGCAAATGATATGATTTAAGATAAACATGGAAATTTTTTTACCTGTTGTCATTATCAACGAAACCGCTTCAACCCACTTAGTGAAATATTCCGTTGTGGTTATGATGTGTTTGTGTCTATTTGAAGAAGGTGGATGTATGATGCCAATTAGATCAAACCCCCTTTGATAGAAAGGCCATGGTGTGACAAATGGGTGTAATTCCTGTGTCGGTGCATGTATCATGTCACCATGGTATTGACATTTACTACATGTCTTCACAACGTGGCAAGCATCTTTTTCTAATGTCTTCCAGAAATACCCTAAGCGAAAGATTTTCTTAGCTAGGTTTAGACCACTTGAGTGTGACTTGCAAATGCCTTCATGAACCTCATGTAAAGCTAACTTAGACTCTTCTTCCTCTAGACATCTAAGTAACATCCCATCAAAACCCTTACGATACAATGTTTTAGAGAGGATTAGGTAATGGGCTGATTGGTGTTTGAAGTTGCATTTTTGAGCTCGGGTTTGGTCTAAGGGTAGTACTTGGTCTTTGAGGTATGTGTATATAGGTCCGTACCAAGGGGAGTCATGTTCATGTAATAAGGCAACAATTTGGGTTTCAGGAAGGTTGAATGCCAGTTTCACCAACTCTTCCACCAAGAACTTATACTTCTCATTTTGATCCGGTTTTTGTAACAAGGAAGCCAAGGTGGCCATGGCATCAACTGCTCTATTTTTCTCTCTAGGAATCTGCTCAAAGTGATCAAGGTAAAGTATTTCTTCCATCCATCAATCATGGTCTTATATGGCATCAACTTTTCATCTTTAGTGTTATATTCATTGTTGACTTGATTGATGATAAGTTGAGAATCTCCATAAATTTGTAGCTCTTTGATGTTCCACTCTAAGGCCATTTTGATGCCTATGACAAGTGCCTCATATTCCGCTATATTGTTTGTACATGGAAACATAAGCTTGTAGGACTTTGGAATGGTGTAACCTTGAGGAGTGACCAATAGTATGCTGGCACCGGAACCTCCTTGAGTATAAGAGCCATCAAAGAATAACTTCCATCTTTTTGCTTCTATGTTGATAATGGCAGAATCTAAAAATTCCACTTGAATAGTGTGTGTAGAAATCATGGGATTCTCTACTAAATGATCTGCTATTACTTTCCATTTTATTGCCTTTTCTATCGACATACTCAATGTCAAATTCACTCAAAATCATAACCCACTTAGCTATTCTACCCGTTAGGGCAGTTTTGCTTAACAAGTACTTGAGAGGATCAATTTTGGCAATTAGTTTAACCTTATGCAGCAACATATAATGTCTCAACTTTTGAGATGCAAACACCACCACTAAGCAAGATCTTTCCATAAATGTGTAATTAAGCTCATATTTGATCAAAGTCCTACTTAAATAGTAGATAGCTCTTTCCTTTCCTTGTTCATCTTCTTGTGCTAAAAGCACTCCTAGTGATCTTTCAGTAGCGGATATGTATAGAAGAAATACTTTTCCCTTGATTGGTGGCATGAGAATGGGCGGATTTATCAAATAAGTCTTCAACAATGTAAAAGCTTGATCACATTCCTCATCCCACATGAATATTGTGTCCTTATGTAGCAACCTGGTGAAAGAATGACATTTTTCGGCCAATTGAGAGATAAATCTCCGTATGGATTGAATTTTGCCTTGTAATGATCTCATTTGGCTAATGTTCCTTGGTATGTCCATGTCCATTATGGCTTGTACTTTCTCCGGGTCCACTTCAATTCCTTTGGCAGAAACTATATAGCCTAGT
Source organism: Chamaecyparis obtusa (assembly GCA_027943335.1). NCBI lineage: Eukaryota > Viridiplantae > Streptophyta > Pinopsida > Cupressales > Cupressaceae > Chamaecyparis > Chamaecyparis obtusa. Next base: position 1,540,980 of record BSBK01000682.1, on the reverse strand, counting down.
AACTTGCCGGATTGGACTCCGAAGGCACATTTCTTTGGGTTTAATCTGACCTTGAATTGTTCCAACCTAACAAATATCTTTTTCAAAATTTGGAGATTTTCTTCTATTTTGTGGGATTTTGCTAGGATATCATCCACATAGTCTTCTAAGAATGTGTGCATCATGTCATGGAAGATAGTTGTCATGGCCCTTTGATATGTAGCTCCGGCATTCTTAAGGCCGAAGGGCATGACATTCCAACAAAAAGTGCCCCAAGGGCAAGTAAAGGCAGTCTTCTCTAGTCCTCAGGTGCAATTTTAATTTGATTATACCTGCTAAAACCATCCATTTGGGAATACATGGAATGACCCACTGTCAAGTCAACTATTGCATCAATACTCGAAAGTGGGAAATCATCCTTAGGAAAAGAAAGATTTAGATCTCAAAAATCCATGCATACTCAAATAGATTTGTCATGTTTTGTAACTGGTACAATGTTTGAGATCCATTCAGCATAAGCTATTGCCCTTATGAAGCCTACTTTCAACAATTTTTCTAGTTCTGCCTTGACCAAAAGAGCTATGTGTGGGTGCATCTTTCTCAACTTTTTCTTTACAGGCTTAGCCCCTAGTCTAACATTTAGATGATGCATTATAAAGTTAGGATCTAAGTCGGGCATGTCGGCATATGACCATGCAAAGTTTATTTGGTGCTCTTTGAAAAATTTTATGAAGTCCTCTCTTTCTAGAGGTGTGAGTGATGCAACCAAGCGTATAAACTTTGGATCCACTTTCGTACCAATGTTGACCTTTTTTGTTGGTTCTATAAGTGTAGGTGACCTTTCTTCCTCATGCTCAAGCAAGGTATCCAATCTCTCTTCCTTTGGTGCCACAGTTGGGTTTTCACCAAAGGAAACGTCTTTTATTTTTATTTTTTTTGGTTCTAGTGGTGCCACATAATGGTTTTCAACACTAGAACTTTTCTTTTCCTTTTCTTTTTCATTTTTTTCTTTTGACTAGGAGAATGGACCCCCGCTATGCTCATCATGTCTGTATCAAATTCGTTGGTGAAAGAGGGTTCAACTGCATTGAGGTATTGGTTTGCTGCTTGGTCGTTTGGAAAGTAAAGTAAGTCATTTGGCTCAGTTTGGTTCCAATCACTGAGATCCAAATGTATCAAAAGTAAGGATTCATTGGGTAAAATGTCATCAATAGGGTTTATGGACATGACTTCATTTGAGGGTTCATACATTGTATCATTTAGATCTATGATGTGAGCTTCCTCGAGATGGTCCAAGGAAGAAGGGTCAAAATCCCCTTCACTTGAGTCCTCTTCAACTTCTACGGGAAACAATGTGGGAAAAGCCACGAGTGGATTAAACCTAACATTTGAATCTCCCTCCTCCAAAGGCATCCAAAATGTCTCTATCCATGCTTGATTGGTAGGTGCATGCCCTATGTTAATATCATGGATATTAGGTTCCTCATTGACTTGAACTTTTTTCTTTGGGATTTTTGCATAAGTATGTATTGCAATCACCTCCTTATCTTGACATGATTCATCCAATAGGGTATCCCATTCATAATCTCAAGAGTCATCACTATCTCCATCAGATTCTAAGGCATTTATTTGAGGATAAAAATCTTGCATTGGGCTGGAACTTTCGCCTTTGTATCCTACTCCAGATTTTTCTTGTTTTTCCCTCCAAGTAGGTTCAATGGGTTCTAATAACCCTCTATTCCTTTGGCCCAAGGGTCCTCTTCCCTTGTATCCCATTTTTTTCATAATCTCAAAACCTTTCCCATATTTCTCGGTTCGTATATTAACATGCTGAATTCATTCCATGGGAGTGTTTGAGGTATCTTCTTCATCGTGATAGAGCCATTGAAGTACTTCATTTTGTTCCTTGTCAAATGCTACTTTATCACTTTCTCTTACGAAGTAAGAGTTGTACTTGTGAGGCAAGTGTTCTTTAGATGGTTTTCCATGTGTCCTTGGAGACATGGGCATGTCAAATAGGGAAATGGAGTATTCCTCTACTCCTTTTGAACTAATTTTGCACTGTTTGTCAAATGCCTCCATCATCTTATCCATTTTCTTATAATTTTCCTTTGTAGTTTCATCTTTTTCTTCTCTAGTAGGTTTATAGCATACTATCTCTGACTTAGGAGTTTGATATGAACCCTCATTAATAATTGGACCCTCATAGCTCACCTTTTCCTTTCCCTTAGTTGATGTCATTGAGCTAGCTTGAGGAGGATTTTGAGTAGCATTTAATGTTATGACCGGATCATCCATTTTTGTATCTTCAATGGTGGCTCTTTGAATGATTCCTTCCCAGTTGTGTGGAATAAATAGCTCATGAAGGGGTTTGAGTGCATTACAACATTGGAACGGGTTTGAGTCCCCTCCCACCGTGATTTCTTCACCCATGTATGATAATTTGATGCATTGGTGGTACGTGGATGGGACTGCTTGCATCTCGTGAATCCATGGTCTCCCCAACAAAATATTATAAGTTAACTTCATGTCCAATACTTGGTAATTGGTGTCTTTCTTGACTGGTCCTACTTGGATGGGAAACATGATCATACCTTTAGAGGCCCTTTCAACTTCATCATAAGCTTTTATGGTGATTTTTTTCATAGGGTCAATGCAAGACTCAAACAACCCTAAGGATTTGATGAGACTTAGTGTACAAATATTAAGGCCAGCTCCTCCATCAATGAGGGCTCTTTTGACTCTATGCCTTTCTATTAGGACCTCTATATGCAATGGTAGATTTTGAGGATGGGTTATAGACATGTCATCTTGATCGGAAAATGAGAGACAATGAGGTGCTACAAGATGACCTACCATATTTTGGAACTTTTCTTCTTCTAGGTTAGTAGGAACATTTGTCTCTAATAGAGCTTTTTCCAAAATATCCTTATGATTCGGGGATAACTTCAACAATTCTAAGATAGATATTTGCGATGGAGTTCTTTGCAACTGATCAACCAAGCTATAAGGTTTTGTTGTTGTAGAAGGTTGCTTAACCACGATGTTGGACTGTGGAGTGCTAATGACTTTAGGAGCAACTCCTTGTAGAGTCATTCTAGAATTCTACCCTCTTGTAATGACATTTGATGCCTCTTTTTGTGGCTTCTTATTAATTATTATAGCATTCACAATGTTATCATAAGGTGGCGCAAAGTTAAGATTATTGGCACTTTGTTTCTTGCCATTAGATGACTCCCCTTGATCATGTTTGTAGAAAGGTTGTTTGAATGTTGTATGATCTTCATTGTTTGGAGGTCTGTCAATGGTGATCGTGCCATTATCAATTAAATCTTGCACTACATTCTTTAGTTGCATACATTCATTTGTTGTGTCCTTGAATTCTTTGGTACTCACAATGGCTATCGGCACTCCACCAACTAGGCTTATTATTTGGCTCATAAGGCTGAATTATGGGTAAAGTAATGACATTATTAGCCATGAGATTCTTTAATGCCTTTTCAAGGGGTTCACCCAAGGGTGTGAAGTTCTTTTGAGGGGTTGGCCTCAAATATTTATCAAATTTAGTACTCCTTGAATTATCTCCTTGATTTCCATTATTGGTATGGTTGTTGTGGGATGGCACATTAGGAAGCTGATTGGTATTATTCACCTGATTAGGTGTCCTTGTAAGAGAAAAGGGAACCACCTTCAAGTTGCTAGATTCAACTACTCCATCATTCACAATTCCCTTATTGTTGTTCTTATAATGACTATTACTATTGAACCAATTATTCTTTTGATTGTTGCCATTGTTACCATTGTTGCCATTGTTGGACTTGTTCTTGTTATCTTTGTACAGTTTGAGTTCCCCACTTTTGACTAGAACTTCCTCCGTTGTTACTCCATTTTCAATTAGATCTTGAAAGGTCTTTGGACATTGCATTCATAATTGATAGTTCAACTCATTGCTTAAACTATTTATGAAGATATCCATCTTCTCTTTTTCAGGCACACTTCTAGGATATCTTGCAAAAACTGTCCTCCACCTTTGTAAAAAAGTGAGGAATGCCTCCCCATCCTTTTGTTTAGTGTTACATAATGTTATCATCGTGACCTCATGTTTAATATTATATGAGTAATGGGCCATGAATTTCGAAGCTAGCTCTTCAAAGGTCTTAATACCAGAGGGTAACTTAGAAAACCACTCCATAGCCATGCCTCCTAAGCTCCGTGGAAATAATCTCATTAAATATGTTGTATCATGCATGAACTCTAAGCTCAATGCACAAAACTCCTATAAGTGATCTTGGGGATCTGTCATTCCTTCATACTTATCATACTTGGGGAACACAACATTGATTGGGAATGGTACCATAACCAAGCTTTTATCAAATGGGAATGGACACAATGCTTCTATGGAAAAAGGCTTAGGAGCCCCACTTTGCTTAATGTTGTCCAATTGCATTTGAAACATCTTGAATTGCTTGTTCATGATGTCTAAGGTACTTTCCTCAACTTTTGGTGCTTTGAGTTGGTTGACATCATAGTCATGGGGTAGTTTGAGACCTTTTTGTGCTAAGTCCAAGAAGTGTTTTTCTCTATCTCTGTCCATTGCCTTTTCCATGAGCTTTCAGAAATAAGGACATTGTATAGCCTCACTAACTTTTTCATCCATGGCATCTTCTGTCATTGCTTCGGTGTGAGTTCTAGTGTGAGTTTGGTCAATACCTTGAGCATTTTGATTTGCTCCTCCATTTTTGGTATTGCCTTGGTTAGTAGTGTTGCCCTAATTATTTATATCATTACCCCCATTATTGGCATCACCCTGGTTAGTAAGATCAATACCACTATTATCTTTACCACCCAAACCACCATAATACATCATGTTGTCTTCTACTTCTTGTTTGGGTGACTTTTTTGGTATTCTAGGAATGGTAGATTCTTCTCCTAGGTAAGGGAGTTCTTGGCTTAAGTACGTTCCATCAGCCTGCAAGGTTTGTTTGATATAATAAGATCTGGTAAATGCAGGCATGAACCTTGAAGAATGAAAGTTAATATCACTTGAGGTCTAATCCTTTGCCCAAAAATTTTAAAAAAATATACAGAATAGGATTTTTGACCAAACTGAAAGCCTGAGCAGTAAGAACATGAAAAAGGGTACTTGAATATGCTCTTAAAAAATTTTGACTCCCCTTGCAAGTACTCTTTGTTTGCCTTTTTTAATCTTTGGGTGTCACTGAACCAAGTGTAGGCGTGACTTAAACTTTAGTAGGCGTGCACTGACTTCTTGTTAAGTGACACTCTGTAGGTTATCAGGCGAGACCTTTTTAATGCCAGGTGGATTTTCAGTACCAGGTGTGTTTGAAAATTTTCTAAGTGTGACTTTAGTATGTCTATGCATGTTTAAACAAGTCACAAGTGTGACTGAACCTCTGATAGGCGAGTGTGTTTCGTACACAGGCGGCACTTCTTTGACCAGGGTATAAGATTTTGAATTTTTAAAATGTGTAAGATCAGTTTTTGGAAATTTATGTGTTTGAAAATAGAAAAACAAGCGCAACACACACATCACTTTGTCATCATGTCCCTAAAAAACACTCTAATGTGTATGTTCTCTGATTTTTTTCACAAGTATATCACAATAAAGAATTCCAAATAGCCTACCTAAAGTCAATTTTGGCTTGTAACATGGCTCTACAAGGTGGCTTTGCTATTTTAACAGGTTTTAATAAATATTTTGTTCAAATAGACTTCAATCTCTCAATCCTCCAAGGAGGCTTCCCACATGCACCGAAGTATGATTTTGCGCAATCTGTTAAGACTACTAGAGGAAGGTTGAAAAATCAAAATCATTTTGTCATGCACCCCATTAAGGATACATGCGTTTCATTTTATAGTGGGTCGGATTCCCGCGGCAAAAGTGAGTGTATCCCACTTCAGGTTGTCCCTCTCACCGGCCTCGTTAAGGCAAACTCAGGAGGCAAGCCCACTAAATCTCTACTTTAAATAACATGTTCATGGAAAAAAATGAAATGGAATCAAGGTTAAGTGTTTGGGAATTTGGTTCACCTAAAAGGTGAAGAGCATATCCCTAAATTTCCCTTTTCTTCCCAAACACTTCAAGCAATTTATTGTTCTTTTTCAACCTCTTGACAAGGAGGTTCTTAAAATTGAAATCTTTGGATAAATTCCCTCCTTATTAAAGCTAGATTCAAATGAAATGCTGCAATTTAAGGGAAATGCAAGCTTGCTCAAGTAAAATACCTTTCCTTGTAGCTAGCAAAAGGCTAGGGGCATTTTTGAATCATTGATTTTTATCTTATTTCCACTCACCTAGTGGTGATCTTTCCAGGTCCCTCCTCCAACAAATTAGTCCAACACAACCAATTCACAATGAGGGGAAACCAAAATTTGAATTTAACAACACAAAGATTTTAAGTAAATGAAACTTTAGAGCACTTTGTTTGCATTTTTAACTATTTGAGCTTAAGGATCAAAAATCCAATTTAATGAAACAAATTTATGCTTGTAAGCTTCAATCACAGCAATGTATTTTTCATGTACCTTAGTGTCTTCATCCAATGTTGAATCAAGAATGACTTTTGTATGTGCTTGATTTTCCTTCTTGATCCTTTTAGTCAACGCTTTTCCCTCTTGGTTGAACCTAGTTTCTAACTTTTTCACTTTCGGATGTCTGCTCATTTACTGTTAAAAAGTATAGACAAAGAGTTAGATATTGAAATTTATCAATTTAAAAACCAAAATAGGCAACAGACACCAGGTGACATTGTCCAGCTAATAGGCATGATTAAACTGCTTACAAGTGTAACTTTGATAGTAGCGAGTGTCACTTTGCAGGGCTCAAGCATTACTCAAAGTTACATAGGCGTAAACAATTTATCCAGAGGCGTGAACAAAACTTAAATTTGTGCAAAATATTTAATGCTAAGTGACATATTAATAGTTCTAAGTGATAAATTTCATTGCACAAGCATGACTAAAACTATATAATGCGAAGCAAAGCATCAACTTAAGCGATAGAAAATTAAAGCCAGGCGATACTCCCTGAGTCACAGGCATGACTGTGAGCTGTAAAGGCTGAAAGATTTGTCATCGGAAGCACAGATCTCTAGCTAGTAGGTGTTAATACAGAGCTCTTAGGCGACAGTGAACCAACTGTAAGCATGATTAAACCTTCTGTACGCGTGACTTTTTCAGTTTCCTACAAGCAATTCATGGAAAACAAAATATCCAAGCATGCAAATAAAGATGAAAATGATGAAGTGAGGCTTAGAGCCCCACGGTGGGCACCATTTGTGTGATGAAGTTACTCACTTGCATGAAATTAAGATCTACTAAGATCAATCTAATCAAATACAATGCAAATTTAACTAAAATTGAAATTATAATCTATATTATCCCATGGATCTCTAGATAGAAGTGGTAAGTGAATCTCTCAGCTACAATCCTCACTAGTGACACTTCTAAAATGAGAAATGATGCTACTACAATGCTTATGCTATGCTTTTATGATGATTCTAGCTCAATAATGATGAAATTATGATACTAAATGCTTAAAATGCTCAAATTGCTCTTAGAAATGATCTCAATTGCCTATAGTAACAATGTTATGCAAATGAAATTCCAAGATGGAAATGCCTCATACTTATAGTAATTTCCCAAGGGTAGGGGGTGGAGTGAAGTAATCATGGTTATCTCATGGTTGAGTCAAAAACTTTGCATTGTCCATAAATGGGGGGACAAATGAGGGGACAAGCCTTTAAATGGTTTCAAATCTTTGGACAACTTAAATGTTTGAGTGATTTATGTCCTTTTGTTCTCAATTTTCATTGTTTGATCACTTTGTTGAAAGAAAATAAGAAATATTAATTGAATTAATTAATTAAATTTAGCCATGGAAGGGTAATAGGTTCATTTTGATTTTTGATTAAACAACTATACAATCAATTAATTAAAATCAATTATATATTGTTTTTAGCCCTTTTAAGCTTCAATTTAATCATTTAACACCATTATTTAATAATTCCTTTATTTTAATTAATTTTGTTCAACTTTATTTAATTATGTCCCTTTTAATGCATTTTGATCCATTTAATTGATTCTTGCAATTTAAAAGTATTTGTCCAATTTTACGTGTCTACAATAACAATTATGTTGAGGAAAAAACTAAAAAAAATCAATTTAGAAATTATGAGCATTTTGGATGAAGCAAATCCAACCGAGATGCTGAAGTCGAGGCTATTTGAATTGATGGCGCAAGCACGTCGTTATGAAGTAAGCAGTAATGAATCTTTAGTTGTAACAAAAGTTCAATAAAGGTTTATATTTTATACTCTTTTATGTTGTGAAGTAAAATATGTAATATGTGTTCTTATTACAGGATGTTTTGGAAACTCAAGTACCTAGTCAAGGACAATGCGGTGAGGCCGGTAGTAGCAGAGCTCTGGCCGCCTCAAGTAAAATAATCCTTTAGTTGACAAGTTACAAGAAATTTTTTCTTTGGAACATTCAAAAACTTCTTAAGTTAACTCTTACTTTTATTATTTCAGAATGTCTTTGCTAACAATGTATTGTTCAAGTCATCAAGTGCAGGCGACTCCTCCTAGGAGGTCGACATACATCCATTAGAGATTGTCGAGTGCAATGTCGGCAACAAGGACCATGCAAACATCGATGCCTTCATGGTCTATGCCTGGTAAATCCTTGTTCTGCTATATTTGGTTTTGTGTTAATTATGATTTGATAATTTGTACTTTAATCTTGGGTGCATCACATAGTGGATTAATTTTGTGGAGTAGGAGATACACCGGCGCAATCTGCTACACTAGATACTGATCAGAGTACATGTATTGGTGACAATTCACGATCATTTCCTAGATCTACCTATCTTTCTAGCATGGGAGTTATGCAGACGTCATTGTTGATTGATGATAATGAATTGATGCCTTTAAAATGTCCTAAGCTTCTAGGTACTTTAAAATTATTATTTTTTATATTGTAATATGCATTTACCTATTCATAACAAGTTTTGGATTGATTATCCCATGACATTTTTTGCAGGAAATGATTCATTTTATAAGACGCTTTATGACCTCGCACTAAAGATATTCGAGCCCACCATACGTACAAGGTGGAACATCATAAGTGAACTAACCCTATCCCACTATTTTTTTTTCATATCATTAATTGGTATAGTATTTTTCCTTTCATTTGGGTCTTTTCTTTTACTATATTCAAGGTACACAACTTTAGTTAATTTTTCTATCTAACAACTTTGTGTTTTTTCTTAAAAGGTGGAACTTGCAAGACAAAAAATTAAAAGATTAGCTCATTAAAGATTTAGAGCATGAGTTTGGTAGTAATATTTTTGAGGAGAAGAAAATTTTAGAAAAATCTTGCAAACATCTTAAGACTGTGAAGGACTCATATAGAAAGAGTCTCATCCAGAACCCAAAGTACGAGCGTCCTCTGTTTATTCCAATGAGGGATTGGAATGAGTTCATTTTGGATGCAAAGGAGAAAGGGGATGCTCAAAGAGGAATTACACCACCAAATGAGAGAAGAAGGTATGCAATAGTATTAACTACTAGTACAATGTAATAATGCACTAATTAGTGATCTTTATATCTATATCATCTAACATATTTCAAACTTTTCAGAGGTTGCAGGACACATCAAAGGCAACAAAGGTCAAGCTGCAAAAGATTGGGCAGCACAGACTTGGCTCTGGTGGATATTCCAAAATTAAAGCATGAATTGTAAGTAGCAGTAAATGAATTGTAGAGAAAAATTATTTATAAAATGCAAATAATTTTGTTTAATCAAAAAATGCAAGGCTCTGAATTTAATTTAGAGGCCATGGTAGAACACAAAAAAAATTGCCTTCAAAGAAGGCTATCAAGCCATTGTTGAATGCATACGCCAAGCTTTCACTAGCCCAACCCAAGAGTCTCCTACATCATGTGAATAGGTAAATATGCCAAAAAATATATTAGGAATTGAATACTTGAGCAACAATCTATTTGATAATAATGTGCATGACATTGCAATGCAACCTCTTAATAGTAACACAAATCATACACCGCATGATGAAGCCCCTGATGTGCATCATAGTGTCAATGGAGGTGCTCATTTTCTATTTAAAATTAATTATATAATTATTAATACAATTTAACATCTTAAATTGAACTTGGTGTAACCTTTTTTGTGTATATTTTAGAGGATACAGAATGTCATGCTGAACGAGTGCTGGAGGATGTTCAAAGTGATCACCATGTAGATCATGTGGCACATTCAGGTAAAGAAAATCTATGTTTTATTCTTTTAAATTAATTATGTGTGAATTTAACTCATGACGTAGTTGTTATTACAACAGACCCCCCTTTGGTGCAACGGCCTTCTATTCCTGAACAGATGAGGAGGAGACATGCGTTGCCATTAGAAATAGTAGAGGAGGGGAATGACGAGGACATTGATCTTCCTCTTAGAAATTACATGAAAAAAAATAGCAAGAAACCCAAAAATAAATGATTATAATTAACATTTTTTGGTAATGAAAGAACGTTGTCTTAATGGATGTAATTTTGTACTAGTAAGTTGATGAACGATGTGTTAATGAATTATTCATGAATGTTGTGTGTTAATGAATTTTATGTGTTAATGAATTATTCATGAATGTTATGTGTTAATGAATGTTATCATGTGATTATAATGATTGAATGTTATATATCAAAAATGGATGAATTAATGAATGTTATTAGATTTTAATGGGGAATTTAGAGTGATGTTAGGGGGGGGGGGAGGGGCCAAATGAGCTTACACCTTCACGTGGTTGGCCTTGTTAAGTAGAGACTATTAAACTATTCTCAAAACCAAGTGAAGCTCAAACTTTAAAGATAAGCTTAGAGTTAATAGTGATAGCCAATTAGCAAGTCGAAATGAAGTTCATCGTTACACATATCTTGCATTCTCAATGTTTGGAGCATTATTAAAAGCACTATTATAAACATTTATTATTGTTATGACCTATATGCATATCGACACTCTATCACTGGTTTTTTGCACACTTTACTAATCACTATTATGTATTGCTAATGCATTATAGAAACACTATCTTTAAGCCCACTTGACCATTATTTTTTCAATAAGGTTCTTGTGATTGTCACTTGATATCCTTTTGGCCTCTAATTTGCCCCATATGATACTTTACTATGTTCCTATTAGGTATCTTTTTTTGCTCTTTATGACAATCATTTACAAACTCACTAGGCTATATACTCATGATGACAAAATAATAAAATGATACCTTTGTATTATGGTTCTTGTCATCCCTCTCTAAAATGTGACCCCTCTGTCAAAACAAAGACTCCATCTTTGTTCTTGAAAACATGCCTTCATCATTTCTTGGGACAGTGCTTTAACATAGTTTCTAGATAATTGTGACTGGTTCTTTTTATGGCCTTCGACTGATCTTGTTGACTTTGCTACATCAATAATGGTGAACAACTCATCTTCCTCATGGATCCTATCATTTCATTGTTTTGTATCAATGTTTGTTCACCATTGACTTTGTATAACAAAACCCTTGAACAATCACTATTTTTTCACTTCCATTACATCTTTATCCTGCATTCGTTGTTATTGCAACATTACTTACTACTGTTCTTACTGCATTCTTCACATTCTAAAACAAATCACTATTTTATAACCTTGAGGACATCTTTGTTCTTTGATTGTGAATACCACAATGTTCTTTGACAATGTACACATCACTATTTTTTGAAACCTCTTTGTTCATTGTCAATCCATCTATAAACATTGATTTGTTTGTATATTTCATTGTCATTTAGACATTAAACCATGGGAATGATGAGGACATTGATGAGTTTCTTGTCCTTTTGACAATGACTATCAATTCTCAACTAATGAAAATTTAAATAGCTAATTAATGAATGGTCTCATATTATTACCTTTTTAGTTTTTAAAGCACAATGTCATGTTTTAATATTGTGTAGTTTTTTCCTTATGTCAAAGTATTCTTTTACTATTCTAACATTGCTATATGCTTGTGATTTGTTTATCTTGTTTCTTTGCAATCCTTGGTGCACTAGGGGAAAAGTATGATGAGGCAATGAGAAGAAATGATGTGAGGGAAATTGTTGTTACTGGTATGTATGCCCTTTTAATATCAACACTCAGTTTCTTATTTTATATTTCCAAAGGTTCATTGCATTACATGATCTATCTTAAGTTTCCAATTCATTATGTTTGTGAAGTCTTGTCATGCTCATATTTCAATGCCAAAAGCACAACTTGGGTATTTCATGCTTGTACTATGATATTACCATATCAAGTAGAGCCTCATATTCATAATTGTAAGGTTATATCGACATATCAGACACAACACTATATAACATCATTGCTATCATCAGAGGGAGGTTCATTGTATAGCTTATATCAATACTTCAGGAAGAGCAGAGATCTCTATGAATATCTACAAATTGGAATATCTTAACTTTGCATAATTCCTAAAGTCATCAGATACAACGGTGATTTAATATCATATCCACATTATTATTTGTAGATTATACATATTAATCCAGATAATCTTAGCATTACCTATATATAGACCTAATCACCTTGCATATATCCAATTGTCAAATTATAGATAGCAATGATATTGTCATATATATCTTATCAATTGGATAAGCTTAACATTTATAAGTGGTATCATAGATCATAATTCATAGTGTTAATTGAGACTTGGAGTGATGTAGAGCTTGACAACCAAAGGTGAATAAGCCCAATCAGACTTAATAATCTAAACTTTCATTCATCATAGGTTTCATTATGATAGCTGGTTGTATGGTTGCTGAAAGAGATTTATAATCTTGTGATATATCAATGATTAGAACATCAACAACATCAATACTCTCCTTGGTAATTACTAAACCAAATCACCAACATTTGCTGACTGTTGTAGATATTATGGCTCCTTCATGGACTAAGGTTGGTCTCTTCATCAAGTGGGTCTACCACCCTTTTAGTTAAGGGCTAAAGAGACTGATTTATTGTTATAACTTGCTCATATATGTTTGTCCTTTGAAAGAATGTCCCACATTCAATTTTACTATGTATAAGGTTGTTATGTGTGCTTTAGAAAAGTTTCATCAACATTTTACTCTCTTTCTCTTTTAATTTTTCAAGATGGGCATGTACATCTCTGTCCTATTCATGGACTCCTTTTATTCATCATGACTAGCCCATTGACTTCTATCATAATAGAATGTGTCAGCATTAAGACTGCTACTTTGAGATTTTTGTACTGTGGTCTTAAGGACTATGTACTGATTATTTGTTTACTACCCCTTATTATTCCCTATTATCACCAAACCCACACTCTTGCTGGTCATTACTCTCATTGCTTTCTTTATCATTCTTAGCTTAGATAGGGCTACTGAGTCAACCTCAAGTAAGGAGGCTTGAGAGAACATGTCTTATAAGGAAAAATGGCAAGATCTCAATGTTATCATTGTCATGCAAAAGCTCTCTTTCTATTCTTCTAGTCTTCATGGACAATACTATAAACTATCATCAATAATACTCGTGCACCTGCATCATGGAGGAAATAGAGAAATCAGTTAGAAACCCATCAATAATATATATATATATATATATAAACCAAAAATTATTATTGGTCACTTTTTGAACATTTTAATAATAGTTATTTCAACAAGAATGCTATGTGTTCGACGTTGATTCCGACCACATGTCGTCGCAAGAGAGACGAACTATGTTTTGTGTTTCGACAAGAATGTTATGTGTTCGACATCAATTTTGACAACATTATGGATGCTAATTGGTGACAATTTCGATGAACATTGGTCACACAAATAAAAGGTTTGATCTACAATTCTTCTAGGTAATTTGGTTGGTAATTCAACCACTAAGGAGGTCAGAATTTTGACAACTATTTTTCCTGTCGTATAATCGATGAAAAAAAGTTTGACAATAGTTTTGGTCATCTGTTCGACCAATGGGTATCAAAAATTTGACTAATCCTCATCGAAAAATAGGGTAAAATTTACTAATGCATTCTGGTAGGGGATATAATCTTGGGGAGAAGATACAGGATTCTCAAGGTGAGAACTTTCGAAATAATCTTGTAGAAAGAATTGCAAAGGCTGATAGGTCTAAAGGAGTCCAAAGAGTTGGCCCCCATAAACTTGGGGATAAGGACAATAAAATTCCCATTGATTTCCTTTAGAATATATCTTGCACCACCCTAACAACATCATGCTCCACTATATGCCAGAAGGAGTGAAAGAAGAACATAGAAAAATGATCAAGGTCGGGAGATTTATTGCCTTCAAAAGAAAAGACAGCAGTCCAAACTTACTTCACCAAGGGAATAGCCAAAAGAGAAGAGTTGAGATCCTCATTCACCACCGAAGGGATACAATTCATAAGTTTCTCTTGATCTTGACTATTGAGTTTTTGATCCATTGTAATAAGAGTACAAAAAAAATCTCCTAGATTTGATCCTTATATCTTCTTCCTTATCAATCTTAGAGTTGTTGGAGATCAAGTTAGAAATCCTATTAGCAGCTTTGTGTTTAAGAGAAGTCATATGGAAGAACCTAGTATTCTTATCACCCATAGAAATCCATATAGATCTAGATCTTTTCTTCCATAATTCCTCTTCCATTGAAATGACATTATGGTACTTGGCAAGGGCCATATTTTCCTCTTCTTTTAAAATATTGGAATACCCCTCCTTTTGAATCCTATCATGGATATCTTTAAGGTCCATCTGAACATCACTTTTGATTAAGAAAACATCCCCAAAAACCTCCTTATTCCAAGTTCTTACCTTGTCTTTTATGTTTCTCAACTTCTTAGCCACTCTGAACATGGTAATGCCTTTCACTTCAATATTCCACCAATCAACAATACAAGGTTCTAGATTGGGATGGAGAGTCCACATTTTCTCAAATTTGAAAGGAAAATTATTCTTCCCAGATAAGGGTTCGACATTAAAAGAGATAGGAGAGTGATCAAAGCCAATCTGGCACACCATAGCGAGATTACAATGATACTCAGTACACCATTCATTAGTAATGAGAGCTCTGTCAAAACTAACCTGGATTAAATCATTACCACTACGCCTATTGGACCAAGTGTAAATAGCTCCCTAGAGCTCCACATCATGAAGATCTTGAGAGTTGATGAAGTTCATAAGATCCAATCTGTTCTCCATCTAAGAGAAAATTCCCCCAAATTTTTCATTTTCCCTCAAGGGGTGTTAAAATCCCCCATAATAATCCATCTTTCCTTAAATAATTTTTTTCTCACTTCAGGTAGTCTTTTCCAAAATTTGTTCCTACCCACCTTAGAGTTAGGAGCATAGATGTTCACCAAATTCCAAGATGTACCATTCCTAATATGATTGAAATTCACAATAGCCAAATTATTCTCTTGAAGGACAGGAGTCCCCACAACATGATCTTGGTTCCAAAAAATTACAATACCTCCCAAGGCTCCCTCAAAGCTACTACCAAAACTACCTTTATTTTTTAAGATCTTGATACCTTTCGCCTTCTCTTTAACCATCTTGGTTTCTTGAATAAGGATAATATCAGGCTTATGATCTCTAGAAATATTTCTTAAGACATCTTGTTTATGAGAACTATTTAGTCCTCGAATATTCCAAGAGATGAATTTCATTTATTCTTCAATGAGCAAGCTTCCTGGATGGTAAGTTGAGTTCCTTCCACTATGTTCTTATTTTCTTCTTGTTCCCTCATTTTACTAGCTGATTTCCTCCCTGGAGTGCTAAGTTGTACTCCCACATCAGCTTTAAATTTGTTTCTAGTGCTAACTAAAGAAGGAGGGATATTCTAGGTTGTACCTTTTTTAGTTTTCTTCCTATTCACCACCAACAAGAAAGGGGTGTCATCACCCGCACCTAATTTTATTTTTAATTGTTAACCTAAAGATTACTAATATAACTTTATAAAAACCTAATCAACTTATATCTTATGCATTGCATTAATTATTTAAAGTTAATGCAAATCATTTTAAGTTGGCCCAAATAGAATGATCAAATTTAAAAAGCAAACGTAGAAAATATAATGTTTATAATGCCATGATTAGTGTAAAATAATGTTTAACCTTTATTCTGGCATGGAAATACTCATGGGCGTGACACTTTTCCAACAATAGTCATTAGAATCTTTAGAAGTCAGAAGTTCAGAGAAATGATAAAGAGTGGGAAACAAATTGGAAACTATTACTAGAAATATTACACGATACGTTATAGGTAATATTACAAGAAAACAGTCTAAAATATGTTTTAAACCGTCAGAAGTGGGGTCACCCACAAATTTTTCATATTGACAGAATAGCAACCATGGCAGTTATAAATGAATTCAAAATGGGACATTCTTTTTTCAGTAGAGGTTATGGGATTGGAAAATCAAGAAAATGTTATTTAATTTGTTGGGCACTGATGTGAGATTTAGGGCATAAAAAGAATTCAAAAACATCTAAACATTGACAGTCTAAAATTAAAACTGATGTTCTTTATGACATCTTATTGGCAGAAATAGTTATTTTCCTATTAGAAGCTTCAATAATGATCTGGTTGTTAAACTATATAAAGAAAATGCAAAGTATGGAAAAACACCACTGGCGTAAATTGATTATGGAAGAAAAACTAAATAGAAGAAAGAACATATGGATGAAGAAAAATGACAAATAGATAAAAAATGGGATGTTAACATACAAGAATTTCCAGATACCAATGAGGAAATAAAAAATTTTGTGGGAAAAAATCTAGGATTATCATATGGTCAAAGCAAAATGGACGTAAAAAAACCTACTAGATCAAAGAATTTAACCCTCGGAGAGACCATGAGGAAAAAGAAAACATAGGAGCAAATATCAAATGGAGAGAAAAAATTATCATAGCTCAACTTAGGACTAGTTCTCACCATTTGAGGTGTGAAACAGGTAGATAGATGATAATAAGAAGAATGAGAAAAGGGGATAATGCCTATAGGGATGTGGTAGAGACAGAGCGATATTTTCTCATGGAGTGCCCTACATACAATGACATCTCTTCCAACTATGTGGATATTTTAGAAGCAGACAATTTAAGTACTATATTTGAAGAAACATAACTAGACATAACAACAAACCTTGTTATCAAAATACATTGTCAAAGAAGAGATCTAATGAAGAGGAAGTGCTTAAGACCTTGGCACCCTACACTAGGGTGTGTGCTACTTAGTGGGTCCCATAGAATGCTTCAACCTTGTGGACGTTATTAAAATCTTCCATTCATTCGTTCAAATACGTCGACTTATTGCTACTTTCATAACTTGTGAGGCCTTTTTATTTATAAATAGGTAGGTTAGTGGTTTAAAACATCTTTTGGATTTGTTTGTAGATTTATTTTTTATTAATATATGAGTTATCATCATCATGAAGAGAGTAGATAGTATGAATGAATAATTTGAAATGTTTATGAATTTGAGGAGAATTTTGAAAATTGAGAGTATTCAACTTACAACATTTATTTACAATAGTATACCTTTTCACAACAAATGTATGTGTTCAAATTTTTTATTCTCCTTGACCTATATTAAGGGTTCTCAAATTTCACTCTTTAAGAAGAAAATTCACTTTGTTAAGTAGTTCTAAAAATATTCTCATGATTTTTTATCTATTGGTCAAGTTCTCTAACTTTGTGGATGTCTCAATTTGTTTTTGTCCCATCCCACCAACCTAATTGTTAGAGCTCTATAAGAACAACACATTTTGGTGATTTGAATCAATTTATTTGGATCCTTTTGTGAACCAATTATTTTCTTATAATTGTTGCAACTTCACAAACATGACACTATATGTACAAAACAACTTCAACAAAATTTTAAATTCAGGTTATAGTGATCATTTGTAAACATTTCTTGAGTTGTAATAGTCTTAGATTCTTAGTAGGTGCAATACTTCTATATGTTAGGAATAGTCCCAAGAGATAACTAAGAGGGGGGGGGGGGAGGGGGGGTGAATCAGTT
This sequence comes from Chamaecyparis obtusa, assembly GCA_027943335.1. Lineage (NCBI taxonomy): Eukaryota > Viridiplantae > Streptophyta > Pinopsida > Cupressales > Cupressaceae > Chamaecyparis > Chamaecyparis obtusa. The sequence continues at coordinate 1,522,918 of BSBK01000682.1, read as the reverse complement.
ATCTACAAGTTTCAATTCTTTATCCAATTAAGTATACTTAAACTTTAAGCATAAACACAATGAAAGAACATTTGAACACAACACCAATAATTTGGTTACGGGGAAACCCAAATAGATAAAAACCTTGGTGGGAATTAACACCCACTAATAAACTGAACTACAGTATAATGATCCTTGTTAGAAGATCTTACAACCTTGTTAGGATTTGATCTTTACAATGCTTTTAGTACAGTGACCTGGTCAAAGTTCAGACCCTGTTAGGAGTCTTTTATGATTACCATGTTAGGGGTGAGGACACACTGTCTGAGAGCTCATTGCTCAAAGAGGTGAAGGCTGCAACCTTATGAATAATAGATACACACTATATATGGATCTTGGTGAACTATGAGGTAGACCTATTGTCTTGATTAGTTCCAATGAATATCACACTCTATCTTCTCTATCACATAGACCTCTTCTTGATGGCACAATACTTTGCACTCTCTGCTTTGCTCTAATCTTTCATCTCCATGCCATACTTCTAGCAATCACAAATGACCAGCTATAAGTATCTTTCCTCTAAATGATATAATCAATTTGTCCTATTAGAACCACCTTGAAATCATATTAGAGAAACAATAACACTCTCCAATAACATCTCGATCAGCTCTACTAAGCACGCAACACAAACTGGGGCTTGTCTAAATTAATAAGTGTAGACGCACGCTACACACTGTCGGCTCTACCAAATTAACTGATACTTTCTCCTCAAGTTGAATTACATCATGAACTCTTAACCAAACATTCTTAACTCTTCTCCAATCACTAATCCAAGCATGCATACTGAAATGATAGGTGCAACTCCTATACCAATATAATCTGTGTCGGCTCTTTTGGATAAATATAAGAAACTACAACTGGTGAATAGCGACTGCATAAATTCACTTCTATTGCACATCAGACTTAGCATCCATGAATTTAAAAACACTAACATGTCTCCATCACATATCCAAATGTGTAAGACTCCATGATAACTATATGGAAAATCACTCACAGAACATTGCTTGTAACTCTATCAGGAACACTGCTGACACAAGTTGCTACATAGTTGTATGTACTAACAATTAACCTCTGTGTCCATGATATCATGATGATAACATTTCCATGCTACATATACTAAAATCTTACTACATAATTCTTCCACGCATGCTACTTATCATATGTTGTCATCAATGACAAACATACAGTCAGCACTAGCTTGCTAGAAAATCTCCAACAATCTCCCCCTTTGGCATTGATGGAAACATATGGAATGAAAAACACCACCAATCCAAATGAACAATTATTTTATAACATTCTCTATTTCCTCATCAAGACTCCCCCAAGGATGAATCCTCCATTTGCTGTGATATTCTTCAACATTCTCCATTTCCTCAACTAAACTACTTTCATGACTGAATACTACTCCCCCTTGTTGCTATATATTACTCGTCCTTAATTATGTATGTACTCCCCCTTTAAAAAAAAAAATCATGACTATATACTACTCCCCCTTTGACATCAATGGAAAGGGGTGCTAAACATTTAAGCACTAGTACTACTCCTGAAGTAGAAGTCAACAATCCATCAGTCACTGAGGACTGATGCTCTCTCCACTTTCTCTAATTAGAATCAGGGAAGGGAATTACTCCCAGCTTCTCCTTGAGATACTCAAAAGTACCCTTCAGTAAAGGCATTGTGAATATATCTTCTAGTTGTTCCTTTGTACTCACATAATCCAATTTGACTTCTTTCTTTGCCACTTTCTCTCTTAGGAAGTGATACTTAATCTCTATGTGTTTTGTCTTTGCATACATCATGGGGTTTTTTGACATGTTGATAGTGATAGTATTATCACAATGAATAACAATAGGATAATCAATCTGAATTCCAAAATATTTTATCATCTACTTGATCCAAACAATTGTAGAACAATTCAAAGCTACTACAACATACTCTTCTTCTGATGTTGACTAAGAAATACAATTTTCATTCTTGCTTGTCCAAGTGACTAGTCTATCACCAAGAAATACTGCTACTCTCAATGTACTCTTTCTATCATCCATGCATACTGCCCAATCTGCATCTGTATATACATGAAGCTCAACATTCTTTGAATTAGGATACCATAGACCATAATCTATAGTTCCCTTCAAATATCTAAATATTCTCTTTACTTCCATGAGGTGACTTTATTTAGGCTATGCTGCAAATATTCCAACTATGCCAACTACATTAGAAATATTAGGTCTAGATTGAGTAAGATATATGAGTTTACCAATCATAGACTTGTACAATGTTATATCTACTATTGGAGAATCATCTTCTTTTGTAAGCTTGCATCCCGTTATCATAGGTGTACCCACTAGCTTGCAATCATCCATCTTGAACTTCTTCAATATCTCTTTCACATACTTAGACTGATTAATGAAAATGCCTTTCTCTATCTACTACACATTTAATCCCAAAAATTATTTGATAGGTCCAATCATGCTCATCTCAAACTCACTCTACATCTCCTTAGAAAATTCTACACTAAGTTTTTCATTACCCCCAAAGATAATGTCATCAACAAATATAGCTACAAGTAGTAAACCTTCATATGTCTCTCTTATAAATAGATTACAATCTGTTGCTCCTTTCTTGAATCCAATTTTTGTTAGATATCCATCAAGTCTCTCATACCAAGCTCTAGGGGCTTGCTTAAGTCCATACAGGGCTTTCTTCAATCTGCACACCATATCAGGCCTGTCTAATAAGGTGAATCCTTTTGGATGCTCAATGTATACTTCTTCCTTTAACTCTCCATTCAACAATGTTGACTTAACATCCATATGATAAACTTTGAAGTTTTTTAATGTCGCATAAGCTAGAAATGACTTAATGGCTTCTAATCTTCTCATAGGTGCAAATGTGTCTAAATAATCAATACCTTCGCTTTGCACATATCCCTTACATACTAACCTTTCTTTATTCCTTACTATTATACCATCTTCATTCATCTTGTTTCTGAATATCCACTTGGTTCCAATCACATTCTGATCACTAGGTCTTGGGACCAATTCCCAAGTATCATTCTTAATAATCTGATCTAGTTCTTCTTTCATAGCATCATGCCAATCTAAATCATTACATCCTTCTTCAACACTTAAAGGTTCAATCTGAGATAGTAAACATATCACTTCATTGCCTACTGAACTCTTTGCTTTTGATCTTGTTGTGACTTTTCTACTCTGATCTCCAATGATGTCATCCTTAGAGTGATATCTAGATGTAAACTTTGGAACTTTAGGTGATACTATCGCATCTACCTTCTGAGTTTCTTCTTCACTTGTTTCAAGGTCATTGAATAATACATCAATACTGTCAAACATCTCTTCAACAACTGTCTCACTAGTGGAAGGACTGGGTTCTTCTTCAATCATAAGTGCATAATCATGATATCTTTCTTGAACCATAAACTTTTCATAAATCTTAACAAGAGCACTTTCAATGATCTTCTTCAATCTCAAATTAAAACATCTATAAGATTTGCTTTTAGTAGAGTAACCAAGGAAAATACTTTCATCGCTTCTTGCATCAAACTTGCCTATTTCTTCATCCCTCTTGATGTAGCACTTGCTTCTAAAGATTTTGAAGTATTTCACTATGGGAACATTACCAAATCATAGCTCATAAGGTGTCTTATCTGCGCCAGGCCTCAATTGTATTCTATTGATGGTATAGACTATTTTATTGACCGCATCTCTCTAATAGGTGTGTGCAACTTTTCCTTCAATCATGATGGTGCACGTTGTATCAAGGATGATCCTATTCCTTCTCTACATAATCCCATTCTACTGAGGGGTTCTAGGTGCACTCAATTGTCTCTTTATGCCATGTTCTTCGCAGTACTCATAGAATCTATTAGAGGTGAATTCTCCTCTATCTGATCTTAGACACTTTTTTCTATAGTCTAGATTCATTCTCTATTGGAATTAGGAGAGATAGGTACTAAGAGGGGAGGGGTGAATCAATGCCTTCAAAACTTTAGTTGCAAAACCTTCCTGATCTATAACTAAATACTATGATAACCGATCAAAATAACTTGAATCTAATTGCATAAATCAATCATCTAGTTAACTTAAGAAAGTAAACAACATGAAATCAATATGACAATCACATAACACAAGTATTTTGGTAACGCAGAAACCCTTGTTAGAAGGTAAAAACTGCGGTGGGGATGACACCCACAAATTCTTCACTACTACAGATAGAAAAGGTTTGCCTGTTAAGGCTACAAGTTTTGATCACTTCTGGTGATCTTACCCTATTAGGAGTAACATATTAGATCAGCTAGATCTACCTAGTTATAGGATTTAACAACACTATATGAAGTGTGTACTCAGTTAAGAGATTTATACAAAGACTGTTAAGTCTACTCTGTAAGAGATTTATCAAAACTCTATCACAATTGTCAGAAAGTAATAGGTAAACTGTCTGCTAGTTGACAACTCAATTGTTTGAAACAGATCTATAAGTTCTTATCAAAATATCACCTTATCTATGATGGTTCTCTGCTCTGATATGCTCAATAGCCTTATTTGATTCTGCTCAATCTAAAAACCTTTGTACTCCATTTTGCTCGGTAAACTGATTGTCTTGAAGATAGGTAATTTCTTCAAGTGCTCCATGATTCATATATATCAGTTCAACAACCTCATAAAATGGTGCCAACATATACAATATATAGTGTTCTATTTTTCCACTTAAACAAAAAATTAGGTTACAAAAATAATCATAACCCTAAGATCTACGGTGCAAAATAACCTAGATCAACTAATACAAATAAGATAATCATTGCATTTAATGAATATCTTTTACAATAAATGCTCCTTGATCTTGGTAAACCATTTTACAATTTGTTATAACCATTTGCATAGAATAATGTGCCATTTCTGATTATTATGTCATTTTCTGTGATCATCGGTAAACACTATATAATCTGCTCGGTGTATACTGTGATGCTCGGTGTTTACTATCCATCGGTGTCAGTGTCGCTAGTTCTTAGTTAACTGTGTGACACTTGGTGTAAGGCTTTACCGACTGCTCTGTCCTACTTCTAGTTACTGACTATCTCAATATAAATGACTGACCGACTTATTTACTATCCTTTGATACTAATGACAACCTAAAATTCTCAATAGAGATTAACATTCTCCCCCTTTGGCATTAGTATCAAAACTTCAAAATGTATACAGACAAAATGTTTCTATATATTCCTTATATCTTCACCATATAGATATCCACAACAAAAAATTCTAAGTACAAAAGTACTCCCCCTCGGTGCATGCTCCTGGTATTATGTAATATACATATCAAAAATATACTATTTGGCATATACATGTTTTCCCCCTTTTTGATAATAATGCCAAATACCAAAAATATAATGTATACTTACATTTTATCAAAAATGTTCTGATGAGTTTTAAAAATCTTCAAGTAAGGAGTGAGTTCTTTTTGTAACTCTGTAACCTGATCGGTGATGTGCACCTCTTGTTTCCTTAAGTCTGCTATCAGCCACCAGAGTTCTTGAACTCGGTTGATGTTCTTTAAGAAAGCAGTTGGCTCGGCAATAGCTGCTTGTGTACTCAACTTTATTTCTACTTCTAAACCTTTTATCTTTTCACTGATTTCTACAATGAAGGTGTCTGTAGTACAAAGCTTTATTAGCAGTTGACAGATTATCTGGGTGATAGATTTTACCTCGGTAATGACCTTAGATAATTTTACTTTGTTCAGTACCACTTCAGTGCTAATCCTTTCTACCAATTTGTTTTGAATCTTTGACTCTTCCCGTTCTTCTATTCTTTTGTCTGCATCTGTATCAGGGGGGCATTGATTTTGTCGATGAGGGTGGCAAGTTTATCTAAAATGGGAGTATTCTCATCAATATTTGTTTCCGGTACTATCTGTTGTAGAATATCCCTTACATCATTTAACACTTCTTTACATTTTTTTCTTGCCTTAAATTTTCTTGTGCCACTTTTTTCAAACATAACTCCCCATACCGACTTAGTTCCTCAAGGCTTAGGGTTCTCAGGTCACATTCAAGTATAATGATAACTTCATCAATGGTGACTGGCCTTTTGGCTTTCTTCTTCTTCTTCTTCGGGGCTAGAGGTGCCTTCTTCTCACTTACGACAATAGCTTTTTCTTCACTCCTTGGAGTATCCTTACTAGTTGACACTATATCATCCTTCTTCTACTCCTCGATGGTAGTGTTAGGTGGGTTGGTTTCTTTAGGTTCCTTCTATTCTATAGACTGTGCCTCTAGTTTGTTAGGCTCATTTGTATCTGCAGGTTGCTTGGGTGCTTGAATCTCAGTTGTATCTTTGGTTGGCTCAGGATGAGAGACATCGAGTTGTACTTGTGAAATTATTTCAACGGCCTCTGCAAGTACAGGTAGTTCACCCAGTAGTGATGTACACACAGTGTTTAATGCTTCATCTTTGTATTGTGTAATGGTCACATCTTCATCATCCACATCATCAAGATCACCGTTAGTGATGTCCTCAATGAGTGCATCGTCATCGGTTTTCTTTTGCAAGTGGATCTTAGCTTGATCTAGTGCATCCTATGAAATTTTGATTTCTTCCTTTTGGTCGATGATATCAATTACCTCAGTAACTAATATACCAGTGTCTTCTATTTTCTTTCCTTTATTATCATCAATGAAAATACTTTTACCTTTTGAACTGTGTCTCTTTTTAGATAGTTTCAGGAATGCTTCCTGTTCATCTTTCTCTTCTGCTTTCAAAATTGATGGCCATAGGGAGTCACATATGACATCCATATCATCTACATTCTCATCCATGATCTGCATAGCTCTATTCTTGATTGAAAATCTAGGTTGATACCTTGTCATGTATTCACTTACCACAACATAGCTTAAGTGTGAGGATGCACGACCTAGTGACCGTTCTCTTTTCCTTTTCTCTATTTCAAGTGCAATAGCCCATCTCTCACTTATTTTTTCATCAATTTCCTTTGGTAGTTGGCATGCAAATTCCATTGGTACTCTCTTGAATTTAATCATCATTTGAACAATAGCATGTTCTATCTTTGTCTTGTCCTCAATTGACATGTTGTTAAATTTGCCTATGCCTAGATCATTAAGATTTCCATTCTCAATAATATCTTCAATTATTTCTTCTATATTACTATCCCTATTACGAGCTAGCTTAAATTGATCAAGATCATTTTTAGTGTCAGTCTCCTCTATATCTTCCTTACTCCTTATGTATTTCCTCTTTTTCTTCTATGGTTCAGCTACTTTCTTGTTCTTTCTCTTGATGTATTTCTTCGTCGATGTAGCTGCTCTTCTTTTTGCTACTTTTACTGCTTCTTCTTTCTGCTCGGTTGATTGTACTATAGTTGATGAACATGTCCTCATTCCTTTAGGTTCTAGTAGCTGAATATCTTGTTCATCAGTTGTGGGTAGTTGAATTTCCTCTTCATCATTGGTGGGAGGAACCAGTGTATTATCCTTTTCTTTGTCTAACTCAGTCTCCTTGCTATCATAGGGTTTGTTAGCCAACTGTAACTTACCTTCAGTTGCTTCATCAACTAGTGACTCCTTAGGTGAGTTAGATGTAGTTCCATATTTTTTTGTGAGATCCTTTTTCATTTTCTTTTCCCTTCTTGAAATTTTACTGATCTCAATGTCCGTTGTGATTCTAGACTTAGCTTCCTCATACACTCCAAACCTACTGGCAGTGATGTCAATTAGTAATGCCAGCAATGAATTGATAGATTTCAAAGTGAAATCATGATTCATTTCATAACCCATTGGTGCTAGCCATTTTGTTCTCGGTTCTACTACCTTTATCATTGAGTAGTCTATGCTTACCACAAAGCATATTTCATCTTCAAATTTACTTACTAATTCCTTTGGAATTCTACTTCTTTGTTGCATTTTTGTTTGAAATTCCTTGAAATATGCATTGAACTCCTTGTTCAAATTGTCTCCTAGACTTCTCATCATTTCACCGATTTGAGCAGTCATCGGTTTGTCTGATTGCCAGTTAACTTTTCCAATACCCAGTACATATTTTTGCAAATAGAGGAATGTACAGACAAGTAGTGATCCGTACTTACATGTATTAGACTTCTTTGCTTTTATTGTCTTCATGTTGTCATACAGTTGGTGTAGTAGTAGCTCAGAAAGATCAACCTGGTGATCTTTCTTCATAATTTTGTAAGCCATGTCCACGACACTGCAGGGTACACTATTCGGTCTGCTTGATTGAAATATCTTGTACCCAATGACATGAGCTATGAATTTACCACTAGATCTTTGATAGTTTAAATCTTCAGTTCCCTACCATCCCATTGAGCTCTAGTGTTCTTTTCTACGTCAGGACGAGATGAACTTCGAAATGCTTTGGCTTTGTCGGTTGTAGGGTACCCAATAACCCTACTGATAATCTTCTTGGTGACCTTAATAGGTTTGTCTAACCAAAATTTGTCATCATGAAATCTACTTAGCATGATTCTTATCCACTCATTGTGAAATGATTGCGGGAAGTATGTGAAACACCATAACCCTAACTCCTCAATCTTCTTATATTTGGATTTGATCTTACCATCTAGTCCACAGACTTGCTAATAAGTTGCAATGGTCTCAAAATCACATACTTCACCAATCTTGCAGTGAATGTAAGCCCTAACATCTTCTGTTAACAAAACCTTATCAAGAATACTAGAAAATGTGCCCATATCATCTGTTTGTGCGGCGACCTTAGGATGAGGTTTGAATTTCTACTTGGCAAAGTGTGCCCTAACAATTAATTCCACTTCCTCCTTAATGTTCTATGATTTTCTTATGGTCAAAGATGATGCCATAAATTATTTCTAGGGTTTCAGCAAGCAAATAGATAACCAGTGTTCAGTAGGCGGATGAACTTACTAGTTTTCATCGTAGAATTGTCGTCGGTTTGATCTACAGTGGCTTTGAATCTATTTTAAAAATATTTAGCTTAAACTCTTCTCTATAAAATCTCCTTTCTTTGAAATCGCAATGTAACAATGAACTCTATTTCCACGTATTTATAGGTTTTTTGATATTCCCGCTCAAACTTTGATGCATTAAATGTGTGACCTAAATGTTGGTACGAGACGGTTGTCAACTTAGTAATGTCTACAATATCTTTTGCTTAGTTAACATAGAGTTCCTTCATCGGTTTGAACTATTGTCAGTTAACCTTGTATAGTGATTACCGATGGGTAACCAGCTCATATTTCTTCTTTTACCGACTAGATAACATTTGTAAACTTATAATATATAAACCATAGTGCATCTTCATTCATGCAGATTTGGTATTTGTTTATCATATATAAGGAACTGTATGTAAAATGTGATCATTTAAAATGTCAGTTCCATGCATACCTTTGTCATCTTAAGTGGAGGTACCGATGTCACCCAATCCAGTGGACAAGGTTTCACCGACAATGTTACTTGACTCAGCATTCTCATTAGATGCCTTCTTCCACATTGTGTTCCTTAACTTTGTAATTTCTACAATGTTATATCCACTCTCAAATATATGGTTTTCATCAGGTGCTCGGTCTCTGTAGTTCTTGCTTACATGACTAACCTTGTGATAGTGCATACATGTCATTCCTGCATTTGTCCAGTTTCTTGATTGTCCTATCCGACTCTTTCTTTAACAATTTTCTACAATATGTCCATACTGACCACATGTAGTACAATTAGTCCATGTATTATAATCCCAAACATATGAGTTACCTTGTCTCTTCGGTTGATATGGCTTTCGTTGTAGTTTCTCTTTAGGTGTCCAGACTTGCTTCATTTTTGCCTTGCAGTCCCTTGCAGTGTGTCCATGCTTATTACAAGTATAGCATATTTTCTCCTCAATAGTATTATTAGCAATGTCATTCTTCTTAGCTTTGCATTCATTAGTTGGATGTCCAAACTTACCACAGTAATAGCAATATCCATTGAACTTAGGAATGACAAGAGGTTTACCTTGTGCTTTACTTCTGCACACATTAGATGTATGTCTTGTTTTTCCACAGTGGTAACATGTCAACACTTTAGGTTTTTGACTTTGATTGTTGTTGACTTCTTCAACTTGTTGTGATGATCCTCCTTCACTGGTGTAGCCTATACCGGCTCTACTTCCAAATCTCCTCTGATTAGTCAGAAAATCATCAATCTTTTTAGAGTTGTCCTTAGCTATCTTCATCATCTCATTGGGTTGCTTTTGTGTTTTTATTTCATTTCTCAGTTTTTCATTATCTTCTCTGAGTGTTGCTACATCTTCAAGTCTTCTTGATAATTCTCCATTTACTTGGTTCATTTCTTGATTAATTGTCATCATCTGATTTGATACTTGGAAGTGACGATCAGTGAGTCTCTGAATTTCATTTTATTTTGCTTGAAGTTGTTCAATCATCAGTCTTTGGTCTTCAATAGCCAGATTCTGATCTTGTTTAGCTTGTCTACCATTGTTCATGATTTCCACCATTCTCACCATTTGAGATTCATGATCGATTTGAAGTGCTTTCACTTGCTCGGATAGATGTTGATTATTTTCAGATAACTCAGAGATTATGCTTTTGGATCCATCAGAGATGCTTCCAAAGCTTGATCCAATATGATAAAATATGTCATGAATAGGTTCTTCATGATAACTTATTTCATTCAGCTAAATTGCAAGGTTCTTTCTTTCAACCACTAATTTCTTCAGTTCTTCCTTGGCTTGTTTATATTGTTCCACAAACATCTGCATTTGTATCTTTTGATTCTCAATAGTCTTGTCAAGCTTGTATCTCTCCATGACTTAGATATTTCCCTCTAGTGGCTAAAATGTTCAACAAGAGAACTGAGCTCTGATACCAATTGTTGGAATTAGGAGAGATAGGTACTGAGAGGGGAGGGGTAAATCAGTGCCTTCAAAACTTTAGTTGCAAAACCTTCCTGATCTATAACTAAATAGTATGATAATCGATCAAAATAACTTGAATCTAATTGCATAAATCAATCATCTAGTTAACTTAAGAAAGTAAACAACTTGAAATCAATATGACAATCACATAACACAAGTATTTTGGTAATGCAGAAACCCTTGTTAGAAGGTAAAAACTACAGTGGGGATGACACCCACAAATTCTTCACTACTGCAAATAGAAAAGGTTTGCCTATTAAGGCTACAAGTTTTGATCACTTATGGTGATCTTACCCTGTTAGGAGTAACATATTAGATCAGCTAGATCTACCTAGTTGTAGGATTTAACAACAATATATGAAGTGTGTACTCGGTTAAGAGATTTATACAAAGACTGTTAAGTCTACTCTGTTAAGAGATTTATCAAAACTCTATCACAATTGTCAGAAAGTAATAGGTAAACTATCTGCTAGTTGACAACTCAATTGTCTGAAACAGATCTATAATTTCTTATCAAAATATCACCTTATCTATGATGGTTCTCTGCTCTGATCTGCTCGGTAGCCTTGTTTGATTCTGCTCAATCTGAAAACCTTTGTACTATGTTCTGCTCGATAAACTGATTGTCTTGAAGATAGGAAATTTCCTCAAGTGCTCTATGATTCATATATATCAGTTCAATAACCTCATAAAATGGTGCCAACATATACAATATATAGTGTTATGTTTTGTCGCTTAAACAAAAAATTAGGTTACAAAAATAATCATAACCCTAAGATCTACGATGCAAAATAACCTAGATCAACTAATACAAATAAGATAATCATTGCATTTAATGAATATCTTTTACACTAAATGCTCCTCGATCTTGGTAAACCATTTTACGATCTGTTATAACTGTTTGCATAGAATAATGTGTCATTTCTAATTACTATGCCATTTTCTGTGATCATCAGTAAACACTGTATAATCTACTCGGTGTTTACTATCTGTTAGTGTCGGTGTCGCTAGTGCTCAATTAACTGTGTGATGCTCAGTGTAAAGCTTTACCGACTACTTTGTCTTACTTCTAGTTACCAACTGTCTCAATATAAATGACCGACTGACCTGTTTACTATCCTTTGATACTAATGACAACCTAAAATGCTCAATAAAGATTAACATTCTCAACCTTAGCTTTGAATATTTTGAATTTCTCAAATGCTTCTGACTTATCTTTCAAGAACGCAACCCACATCATTCTAGAATAATCATCAATAAACAAAATGAAATACCTTTCACCATAGTATGATCTTTTGGTTCATATAGGTCTATATGAATTAGATCCAACTTGTTCTCTGTTGAATTATGCTTGCTTCTAAATGAATTCCTCACATGCTTTCCCATCACACCTTTCCTACAAATAGTATCAACTGGCTTTTCTATGCTAGGTAGATCTCTTACTGCCTTTACATTTCTTATCTTTACTATGTTGTCAAAATTGATATGACATAGTCTTTTATGCCATAGCCAACTGTCATCTACTTTATCAACAAAACAACTTGCTTCTGAATTAAGTTGAAAAACATTACCTTTAGTCTTTGAGCCTGATGCAATCATTACACCATCCTTGTTGTTAATGATGCACTTGTTTTCTTTGAACTCCAACTGATAACTTTTGTCAAGCAACTGCCCAACACTAAGAAGGTTATGTTGCAAACCATCTACATAAAGATCATCATCAATGTTTTTCTTTCCATCCAATGTGATAGCTCCTCTACCAATGATAGGTTTAGGAGTGTTATCTCCAAATCTAACCATGCCACCTTTGTATTTGTCCAGATGAACAAATCTATCTTTATCACATGTCATGTGATTTGAACAAATGCTATCTATAATCCAGTCTGTCCTTATGTCTGCTTGTGAAATAAATGCTAGCTCTTGTTCCTTTTTCTCATCTTCATGATCCATCTCATCAAACATCTTCTCCATAAAAGCAATGAATCCAATTTCATCTTCAACTGAATCATCATCAGAAACTCCATCACCAGCATAGTAACATTCTTTTGTATACTTAGGCTTGTAGTTAGTTCTGAATTTCTTAACTCTTGTAGGACACTTAGATGCAAAGTGACCAATCTTATTACATGAGAAACATTTGAATGGTACCTGACCTTCATACTTTCCTTTTCTTTCTTTCTTAGAAATCATAGAAATAATATCATCTATCTCTTTATCTTCATCTCCATCATCAAAATTACCAAAAGTGTTTGAAGATTTCTTACCATGGACTGATGCTTTGAAGGTTGTCTCACTTTTAGGCTTTGTCTTCAATCTTGAAATCTCAAAAGCTGAAATTTTTTTGATCAAGGTCTCTCTCTTGAAAAAAAATTTAAGTTGCATGGTCTCATCAAGGATGTTGATCTTGTTTTCATACTCTATTGTAAGAGTAGTCATCAACTTATCCATAATGTCTTCCTCCGATATTTCTCCACCATTGTTCCTGATTCCAGCAACTACTTCATTAATCCTTTGGTTGTAAGCTATGATGTCTTCTTCAGGTAGCATCTCTAATGCATTGTATCTTTTCTTCCATGTCTTTCTCCACGCATTCTTTTCTTGTGTATCTCCTTCAAACATGTCTTCTAGGTGCTTCCATTTCTTGTAAGTTGTGTCTACTTTCTTTATCTCTGAAAACTCACTATCAGATAAGGCACTAATAAGGGATTCTTTGGCTATTTCATTCTGATGGAACAAATCCTTTTTCTTGCCAATAGCATCTTCCTTCACAAGATCTACTAGAGAGGGGATCTTAACTTCTTTGATAGCCACTTCAAAAGCAATGCATTGTAAATGTGTCACCATTTTGTTCTTCCAGTCAAGATAGTTCTCTCCATCAAACTTAGGACTATATTTTCTAAAGAATGCCATCTGATCAACCTCAAGTTGTTAAACTTTCTCTCCGAGGCACTTGTCTCTGATACCAATTGTTAGGAATAGTCCCAAGAGATAACTAAGAATTGGGGGGGGGGGGTGAATCAGTTATCTACAAGTTTCAATTCTTTATCCAATTAAATATACTTAAAATTTAAGCATGAACACAATGAAAGAAAATTTGAACACAACACCAATAATTTGGTTACGGGGAAACCCAAATAGGTAAAAACCTCAGTGGGAATTAACACCCACTAATAAATTGAACTAGTGTATAATGATCCTTGTTAGAAGATCTTAAAACCCTATTAGGAGTTTATCTTTACAATGCTTTCAGTACAGTGACATGTTCAAAGGTCAGACCCTATTAGGATTCTTTTATGATTGACCCTGTTAGGGGTGAGGATGCACTGTTTGAGAGCTCACTGCTCAAAGGGGTGAAGGCTGCAACCTTCTGAATAATAGATACACACTATATCTGGATCTTGGTGAACTCCGAGGTAGACCTGCTCTCTTGATTAGTTCCAATGAATATCACACTACATCTTCTCTATCACATAGACCTCTTCTTGATGGCATAATACTTCACACTATCTACTCTGCTCAAATCTTTCATCTCTGTGCCATACTTCTAGCGATCACAAATGACCGGCTATAAGTATCTTTCCTCTAAATGATATAATCAAGTCAGCCTATTAGAACCACCTTGAAATCATATTAGATAAACAATAACACTCTCCAATAACATCACAATCATCTCTACTAAGCACACAACACAAACTAGGACCTGTCCAAATCAATAAGTGTAGACGCACTCTACACACTGTCGGATCTACCAAACTAACTGATACTTTCTCCTCAAGCTGAATTACATCATGCACTCTTAACCAAACATTATTAACTCTTCTCCAATCACTAATCCAAGCATGCATGCTGAAATAATATGTGCAACTCTTGTACTAATATAATCTCTGTCGGCTCTTCTGGATAAACATAGGAAACTACAACTGGTGAATAGGGACTGCATAACTTCACTTCTACTACACATCAGTCTCTACATCCATGAATGTAACAACACTAACATGTCTCCATCACATATCCAAATGTGCAAGGCTCCATGATAACTGTACGGACAATCACTCATAGAACACTACTTGTAACTCTGTCATGAACACTGCTGACACAAGCTTCTACATAACTTCCTGAACTAACAATTAACCTCTGCATCCATGATATCATGTTGATAACATGTCCATGCTACATATACTCAAATCTTACTACATAAGTCTTCCATGCATGCTATTTACCATATGTTGTCATCAATGACAAACATACAGTCAGTACTGGCTTGCTGGCAAATCTCCAACACTATATGTTCATGTTATTTGTTATTCTAGGGCTTTCACAGAAACACTTGTTTCAGCTGAACACTTTAGAAGTTCTAGTATAGGTCTAGTTCATGTCTTGATCATCATTCTCTAGCAATAATTTAATTGCCTCTTATTTGATACTCCTAAAGAGTTATTTTGTTGTCATTAGTTTTGTCAAATTCATATTGGAGAGTTAAAGTCAGTCGGTAAAAGGAGTCATAGGGCTTAGTCGGTAAAGAAAATAGAGAAATCGATAAAGGAAGAGACAATTTCGGTTAAAGGCAGAGTAACAAGCACCGACCAGAGCAAGGCAAGCACTGAGTGCATTATAGTTACTGAGCTAAGAGAACATGTTACCAAGAAAGAATAAAATGTGTTACCAAATAACACAGACTGACATAATAGATCATGGAAAATACATTGAACCTTGACACCAAGCATAAAACATTTTACTGATTTTAAGAAGATCATTTGGTAAAATATTGGAAATGTAAATAATATGATTGCACATGATTACGAGGTAAGATCCACCAATGGAAAGTGAATAGAATATATACATTGGAAATGAAACCAAAGCTACCATTGTTTAAGGAGAAGAATCTAGAACATTTCCACCACTTCTAGATCAAGTATATAAAGAACAGTGTATGAAAATCAGGAAGAGAGAGCAGATGATGAGCAGTCAGAGAAGAATGTGAATTTGATGTGATGGTGATAAAATGTTGAAGTAAAGTTGTTAAGGTTACAAAGTACAGTATAGTTAGAGCATAATAGTGAAGGTGAATCAAATTTGAGGTTACCGAGTATTGAAGCTAAATTGTGATCAAAATGTACCGAAGTACAGAATGAGGTAAAATGTTATTGAGCACATTGAGTCTAAATAACATTTGTTGATGCATTATTACAAAAAAATTTTGTACTAAATTATATTGTAATCAAAGTTGTAAAATCCCACTATTGGGTATGCCCTAATAGGTCTTATTTTGTAAATCCTTTAACAGGGCACATCTCTTAGATTAGAGATTGTGAAATCCTTTAGCAAGGTAGACTATATAAGTATTTGTGTACTCCTAATAGGGTAAGCTATGACAAGTAGCTAAACATTATAGCTCTAACTGAGCACCCTTTTAACTACAGTAGTGAAGGATTGTGGGTACCATCCCCACCACATTTTTCCCCTCTAACCAAGGGTTTCTACGAGACCAAAAATCATTGAGTTATGTGTTATGTTTTCATGTTTTAATTTCTATGTTTTATGGTGTTACATGAAAATTTTACAGTTTGTTAAATGGCCAAAATAGTTGATAAAAAATTTTAGAGTACTGATTCACACCTCACCTCTTAGTACTTAAATTTCTATTACAAATCCAATAATTGATATCAGAGCTTGGACTCTTGAGATAAGGGTTTAACCACCTGAGAGTAAAAAGATCATAGCAATGGAAAGTTACAAGTAAGCTAAGAAGATTGACAATCTTGAGTTTGAATTGTAAAATGCACATGAGTTGATTGATGATCTAAAAAGGAAATTGGAAAAGTCATTGAGGGTAAGAAAGCATTTATCTAATGAGTTGAAATCTACACAAGAACATGTTGAGATACTTGAGACATCATCTGAAGGGAGTTTGAATGATGAATCTGAAACAACCATTGCAGAACTGATGAACAACAATAAAGCACTCATCGAGTAGTTGAACCTAATAAAAAAAGATCAAGAGGCACAAGGTATTAGAATGGGTAAAATACTTGAATTAAAGAGATCATCTGAAGATGCAAAAAGAATGGAAGAAGAAGAAGACAAGAGACAAGTTGAGGCAAGACTAACTAAAAAGGATGATGAGATCATGAGAATGACACAAACACATCATGCTATGACTGACCAATTGCTGAATGCAAATTATGAGATAGCCAAGAAGGAATCTAAGACTCAAGCATTAAGGTCTGAGGTTGAAAGATTAACAAGGGAACTAAAATTAGAAAAGGAAGCCAATGAAGTATTGAAATAGAATGAAGAAACATTAAGGATGTTGGATGAACAACTTAGAGGTTAGAGACAACTGAGAGATACAATTGGACTTGGGTTCACTGAAAATAGCACTATCGAGAAGGGAGAGTCCTCAAACCAAGTTGCTATCTGAGACACTACTACTCCACCAAAGACAAAGAAGCCAATTTTCTATCATTATGGGAAACTTGGTCATAGAACTAATGTCTACAAGAGCAAAAGAGGTAAACCACTAAGCATTACTAAATTTGATGGTTATTAATATAATTACAATAAGTATGGACATCAATCATTTGAGTGTAGATCAAGGATTTATAACAATACAAGGAAGCCAAAATTCAATGGCTACTAAAATACTTGCAATAGATATGGTCATAAGTCTGAAGATTGCAGGTCACAAAGAAAGAATGTCAAATGGGTACCTAACTGATGCAAACTTTAGGATTGAAACCAAAGGCCGCAAGGACTTTCTCCAAAAAATTTCAATCCACTCTGTCATAAGCCTTGGAGAGATCAAGCTTCATCAAAAAACCATGTTTCTTGGAAGAAGAGAGGGAATGAATATTCTCATGAACAGACATAACCAAATCAAGAATTTGACGACCTGGCACAAAACCATTCTACTAGGGGATATAATCTTAGGGAGAAGAGACAGGATTCTCAAGGTGATAAATTTCAAAATAATCTTGTATAAATAATTGCAAAGGTTGATAGGTCTAAAGGAGTCCAAAGAGTTGGCCCCCACAAACTTGGGGATAAGGACAAGAGAAGTATCATTTATTTCCTTCAAAATATTTCTTGCACTGCCCTAACAACATCATGCTCCACTATATACCAAAAGGTGTGAAAGAAGAGCATAGGCAAACCATCAAGGTCAGGAGATTTATTGCCTTCAAAAGAAAAGACAACATTCCAAATTTCTTTCACTGAGGGAATAACCAAAAGAGAAGAGTTGAGATCCTCATTCACCATCGGAAGGATACAATTCAGAAGTTTCTCTTAATCTTGAATATTAAGATTCTGATCTGCTGTAAGAAGATTAGAAAAAAATATCCTAGCTTTGATCCTTATACCTTATTCCTTATCAATCTTAGATTTGTTGGAGATCGAGTTAGAAATTCTATTAACAACTTTGACATGTTTAAGAGAAGTCATATGGAATAACCTAGCATTATTATCACCCACAAAATCCATATAGATCTAGATATCTACTTCCATAATTCCTCTTCCATCGAAATGACATTATGGTACTTGGCAAGGGTCATATTTTCCTCTTCTTTTGAAATATTGGAATACCCCTCCTTTTGAATCCTATCCTGGATATCTTTAAGGTCCATTTGAACATCACTTTTCATTAAGAAAACATCCCCAAAAATCTCCTTATTCCAAGTTCTTATCTTGTCTTTTATGTTTCTCAACTTCTTAGCCACTCTAAAAATGGCAATTCCTTTCACTTAAATATTCCACCAATCAACAATGCAAGGTTCTAGATTGGGATGGAGAGTCCACATTTTCTCAAATTTTAAAGGAAATTTGTGCTTCCTAGATAAGGGTTTGACATTAAAAGAGATAAGAGAGTGATCAAAGCCAATTTGGCACGACATAGCGAGATTACAATGATACTGAGTAAACTATTCATTAGTAATGAGATTTTTGTCAAGCCTAACCTAGATTAAATCATTACCACTACACCTATTGGACCAAGTGTAAATAGCTCCCTAGAGCTCCACATCATGAAGATCTTGAGAGTTGATGAAGTCCATAAGATCCAATCTATTGTCCAGTTAAGAGAGAATTCCCCCAAGTTTTTCATTTTCCCTCAGGGGGGTGTTAAAATCCCCCATAATAATCCATCTTTCCTTAAATAAATTTTCTCACTTTAGCTAGTCTTTTCCAAAATTTATTCCTACCCAACTTAGAGTTAGAAGCATAGATGTTTGCCAAAATCCAAGATGTGCCATCCTGAGGCTCCTCCTGAGGCTCCCTTTGATCTACTACTAAAACTATCTTCATTTTTTAAGATCTTGATACCTTTCACCTTCTCTTCAACCATCTTGGTTTCTTGAATAAGGATAATATCAAGCTTATGATCTCTAGAAAGATTTCTAAAGACATCTTGTTTATGAGAACTATTTAGTCCTCGGATATTCCAAGAGATGACTTTCATTTCTTCTTCAATGAGAAAGATTCATGGATGGTAAGTTGAGTTCCATCTGCTATGTTCTTATTTGCTTCTTGTTCCCTCATTTTACTAGCCAATTTCCTCCCTGGAGTGCTAAGTTGTGCTCCCACATCAGCTTTAAATTTTTTTCTAGTGCTAACTAAAGAAGGAGGGATATTCTAGGTTGTACCTTTTTTAGTTTTCTTCCTATTCACCACCAACAAGAAAGGGGTTTCATCCTCCTTAGGAGTAGAGTGACAAACATCATGATCAATTGTAGCACGAGTTTTCTCCTATATGTTGGCAAGTTGGCTATACTGATGTATATGAATTAATATAGTGTTGTCATTATGGCAAAAAAGTCATATAGTAGTTTGAAGTCAGCGCACTTGATGAGAAGATCAGAAATCAGTTAAGTATTGAAGACTGGACAGTGTACAGAGTTCCTACAGCTAAGAGCATCAGTGCACATGTGTATGGCTGAGTTATGGTGTGCTCCTAGGAATTTAAGTTATTTAGACTATATTCATGCTTAGTCTATGAGTGCATTATCAAACATGCAAGTATGAGAAAGATACAAGCAGTTGAAGTTGCACAGCCAGTGTGTGCCAGTGAAGAACAAAGTATGCAACCGACTGTTAGAATTTTGAGTTGCGGTTATAATCTAATGATGTAAAGGCTATGCACCTATTGTATTTAGGTTGCCAACATGTAATTGTATTTTTTTGTAAGCACGCTTGATCCAATTCATTTGGAAGCATTGTATGTAATAGGTCTAAGGGTCGACCTAGTTATTTATTTTGTATGCGCATATTAATATGAGATGTGCCCATTGTAATTGGTATGGAAGTTGATATAGAGTTGTAGTAGAGTAGAAGTGTGAAAAGAGTCTATAAGATGCATTAGAGCTTTGCAAGAGGTCAAAGCATCAGTGCATCAAAGGAACTGATCTAACATGCAGTGTCACATTAGCAGTTCATCCAGTAGATATAGTGTGTATCTAAGATCAGAAGGTTGTAGCCTTCACCACTTGAGCAGTGAGCTCTAGGAAAGTGTGTCCTCTCCCCTAATAGGTACTATTTTAAAAGACTCCTAATAGTTTCTAACCCTTAAAAAGGTCTACTGTACTTAATACATTGTAAAGCAACTCCTAAAAGGGTTAAGGATCTTCTAACAAGGATCACTAAACACTAGTATAGAATATTAGTGGGTGTCAATTCCCACTAGGGTTTTTACCTATTTGGGTTTCCACATAACCATATTGGTGTTATGTGTTGATTTCATGTTTCATGTTTATATGGATGTTCATTTCAGTACTTAAGCATTTAATTTCAGCTTAAAGGTTAAAGTATAAAGATAAAATACATTAAACAATAATTCACCCCCCCCCCCTCTCAGTGTTCCCATTCCTAATAATTGGAGCTCTGGTCCTTAGCAAAGAAGTTTAACCACTTAAGGAGATCATGGACAAAGTAGAAATGAAACATCTGAAAAGAAATATGGAAGTTGCTCTTGAAGACCTGGACAAATCTGAAAGAGAAACTGAAGAACTAAGGGAAAAACTCAATGATGCTTAATTAGTCATCAAAAGGCTAAGAAAATATTTGAAAGAATGCTCTACCAGTGATCTAGGGACAATGATCAAGAAGCTGAATGAAGAAAATAAATCCTAAAAAGAACAACTTGAAGATTTTGATGATAAGCTGACTAACAATTAGGAAGTCTATGATGAACAGATCAAAGAGAACCTTTAATTGAATGAAGAATTGAGGCAAGCAAACATGGAAATCTTAGAACTAAGAAACAACAAGGAAAGCTTGGAATTTGAATTGAAAGAGGCTAGGAATTCCATTGATAAATTACACACCAGTTCTGATTTAATTGAATCTCATTTGTATGCAAGAAGAGCCAAAGGAGATGCTAGCTGCATTGGATACAATGAAGCACAGAATTAGATTGATAACATGCAAGAAAGAATGAATTCACAAAAGGACTCTACTAATACTAAGAAGACTAAATATCAAACCAAAGATAATGGTGAACCACCCAAGAATGAGCGCAAGCCTGTAGACCGCACTTGTTATGCTTGTAACAAGCATGGACACATAGCAAGGAACTGTACAGAGGTAAGACCTTTCAATGGTTATTGTTATTCATGCAATAAATTTGGTCATAGAGCTATGAATTGCAAGATAAGCCAAAAGAACATGACTCATAATCAAAGAAATCAAAATCAATCAAATGTAAGAAGTTCTCATAATGTTACATGTCAGATATGTAACTATAATGGTCACTCAGCTAAACAATGTAAGATGATGACTCATGTCAATGCACCGAGGAATATAAGGCCTCCAGTCATTTGTCACTCTTGTAACAAGGCTGGACATATCTCAAAGTTTTGTAGATCAAGGACGCAAGGTCAGGAAAGCCTTAAAAAGCTCAAATAACCAGTTTTGGATCCTGAAGGAGAAGTCAAATTTGTGAAAGCTTCAAAGTATGCAAGCTTGATTTGGTTAGAAACAAAGAAGGACAAGGTTGATGAGTATGTATTGGATGCATCCATAGTGGATGCACCCTCTACATCTAGATGAATGGCCCTCGGGGTCATAGGGGGAGCTAATTTAGCTCTAGACCCCTACGTGGCTAGTATACTCACTCTCAAAGTATGCACCTTTGGACTTAAGCTTTTGGAGACTAAATAAATCTTTGTGCAAGAGCGCACTAGCTGATTCTTTGCAGAATGGAAGATAGAAATTTCTAAGTGACAGTCTGGTTTATGCAGCAAGCATTAATGGCAGAATTTTCACTTAAAGTACATAGAAAGCTTTTTGATTACTCATTGCATTCAAATTTAGAGTGATTGGAGAGAAGAAAGAGTTTCAAAGGTTATTGTGAAGATTAGTAGATTGATCTATTAGTGATTATCAGTTCATTTGATTGGTTGCAGAAACCCTAGTTCATCGTGTCAATTCAGAAGTCTTCGGATTATCTCAAAGAACACTTGGAAAGTGGTAAAACAAGTAAGTGATGGCCACTCCCATAGTATTTGATGTTGTAGAAAAGAAAAGATATGTGTTCAAGAAGCATCCATTTAAGTCTACCCTAGATGACCTAGAGGGAGCATTCTCCCACATCCTTATGGGTGTTATGCATGTCGAAGACATTAGGGCATACATTTACTGTAAGAAGGAACCAGTAGGATTGGACAGATTAAGGGCACACATGGAGACCATGTTAAAACCAAACAAAACCTTCTTGGATGAATATGCGAAGTGGAATGATCACCCTATAGTGGAGTATGCTACGACATATGAGTTCTATGAGACAGAATGGATTAAAATACTTTTGAGTAGAATTCATGATGACCTATTTTGGATAGGTGATGTGCCAGTAAAAATCACTATTGACCTAATATATGAGATGACAGGCCTATCCAAGTTTGGCATTGTCCTTGCTATGGGCAAGGATGTCAGGAAAATTGTTGAGCAAACATGTAAGTCTAGGAGTGATAGGCGCGGGATGACAATTGAGCCTATTGAGCAAGCTGACATCAAATTGATGTCCATGATACTTGGATACAGGTTTCAACACACCAACAAGGTGAATAGTGTGTCTGCAGCCACAATTCTAGCAGCCATTAGACTTGTGAAGGAAGATGGAGAGTTCAATCTATGTGAGATCTTGTGCGCACAGTTGATTGATAACATCAAGGCAATCAAGCATGATAAGACCAAGATATTTAGGTTTGGGTATTTGATCATTTACATGTACCTTCATATAGTTGGGAAAGTATCAGATTCATATTTGGCAAGTCAATTCCAACCATTCCACAGATATCTTACAAGGAATCCACTAAAAGTACATTGAGAGATTACATAACATTGGATTTGAAGACCTTCAGGGTCAAGATGCAAATGAGGTACAGAATTCTAGAGAACATTGTTGAGAAATACAAGGATAGTATTTATTTTATGGTTGAAACAGATACAACATGCATGGAGGCAGTTGTACCTAGAACAAAGTGGATTCATCCACTTGGATATGAAGTAGAGGAACAATTTTTAGAAGCATATGCTCAAGTATTGCTTTCAGCTCCTACTAACCCTGATGAGCTAAGATGGGAAACTTGTGAGGAAAAGACAAGAGAAATTGATGCTAAACTAAACAGTGCAGCAACAAAAAGAAAGGTTGCTAAAGTCACATCAGAGATCTTGAGAATACATGGAGTATCTCAAGAAAATCTAGACAAAGCAAAAGAACAAAAGATTGCTTTGAAATTAGAGAGTGAAGATGCAACAAAGGCAGAATCACATGATCCCAAGATGAAGAAGGTAAAGATAGAGAAATCTGATATACAAAAGGATAAAACTGATGATACTCCCTCTGCTCCCAAGGAAACCATTGACCCTACTGCTCCTCTAGAGTATAAGGCATTACCAAAGAGGAAGAAACAGAGCAGCACTAGTCATCCATCCTCAAGAGTCACAATAAACAAAAGGAACTCACAAGCACCTCTTGACGTAAGTTTCAAACCTAGTCTTAGTGTGCTAAGTGCAGGAATAATTGATGAGGGAAGAATTGATCAAGTGGGGAAGTTTTATGAAAAATATAGTGAAATAGACAAATTTGAGATACATAGTATGATAATCAAACACATGTTGAAGTTCAAGAAGACATTCTTGGAACTTAAGACTATGATCCCTGATAAGGTATGGAACATTCTAGCATTCCTAAAGAGTAATTGAAGAAGATCTATGGATAAGAGAGAAGATCTTAGATGAAACTCTTCATGTATGTGAGCTAGAAGAGAAGAATTTACTATTAGATCTGGTGAAGCCTCACCTCAGGACCGAGACAAGAACATTGAATATAATGGATAAAAACTATGAATTAGTTGTCAAAGAAATAGAGAAATCCTTTGAGAAGGCCTTTATGAATAGGCACATGTATCCACCTACTGCACCCAAAGCTCAAGTACCCACAAAGGAGCTCATGGTGGCAGAGCCCACTAATGCATCAGTAATAGGTCCTCAGGATTCAGCGCCTGCATTGGAAGCACAATCAAAGGTAGATAAGTATGCACCCACTACAGAGTCACAAAAAGATAGTACAATTATCATTGATAATGTGGAGATATCCATGGTGGCCACTAACACCGAGTTGGATAAGTTTGAAGAAGCTTTTGTGAGCACACAAGAAGCTAAAATATTATGCAGCAGCACACCTCCCACTCATCAAGAAGTATTGATTGATGATGAGAAGAAGAAGAAAAGATGGAAGAAAAGAAAGAACAAGAAAAAGAAATAGAAAAAGAAAAAATAGAAAAAGAGGAAGAAAAGAAAGAAGAAGAAAAAGAAAGTGAGAAAAAGGATTAAATATTAGTAGAATTAATCAATGTGAAACAAGAAGTCGTGAATAGCACTCCCATCACTCCTTCAGCAGAATTGCTGACAAGTTTGACACCTGACACATCTAGTTTGGACTCATGGAGAGAAGAAGATCTGATAAAAATTAGTGTCCTAGCCATGGAAAAGGCCAAAGAAAAAAAAGTGATGAGGAATCCCCTCCTGGTAGAATCAATAAACATTATGAACTATTTGTTGCCAAAGGAAAAGAAAGTGTCAAAGATACACTCTATTGATGATGTGAGTACAGTCATCTCACATTTCAAAAGTAATTTCTCAAGCCTTGAAGAATCTGCATCCATAGTTGCAAAAGAAAATTATTTGAAGAAGAGGTTGAGTGAATTAATGAGAAACTTTGCACTTGACCTAAGCTCACTCAAGACAAGTCAAGCATCCTTAAAATAATTTGCAGATCAAGGAAGAAGAATCATTGCAGAATGTATGGATCGGGATAAGCTTACTGATGCCCATTTCAAGAAAATAAAAGAGGCAGAAGCTATGATTGAGCAAGTCAAGAGTTTAGTGAAAGACACATCCACAAATGTAAACATGTGTAATAATGTATACCAAGGATAAATAGATAAAATTGAGAAGGTTGAAAAAGAAATGTCAAAGACCAGGGCAATGTTGTCATATTTTTACACATTTTGGAAGCCTAATTACTAGATGAGCTACGGTACCCTAGTTTGCATTATTAGGTGGTCTTGATTAAGATTTGTGTTCATTTCATTGCAAAGTACATGAAAGGAAAGGAAATTACTGCATCTAAGATTACATGTGTCAATATCTTGAATATGTTGTATAGAAGGAAAGAGAACTAAAAAAGGAAATTTATCTAAGCTCACACATGTCGTGAGCATATCCATTGCTAGAATTGCATAAATGAGTGCAAATATACATATATAATGAAGCATAGATGCAAGGGTACCAGACATTGCCTGGTAATAAGAGTTGATCTTCTGTGTTCCCAATGTGCTTCGGATCCTAAACCTGTAGAGATAAAAATAGAGGAGTGAGATCCGATGGATCTAAGCAATGAATGGTGCCACAACATCTACAAACATGCATATGTGTACTCATCCAAACATCTCTAACAGGGGCTGTGCTCAGGGCAGGTGCATGACGGGGCTCTGGAAATAAAATAAATGCCATTGTTTTCTACTAATGTGTTTGTTCCATGCATAGATACAGGTTACAACACCCATGATCAGTATTAAGTCTCCTAGTACCCTACACTAAACTTGTGAGGGTTGTCAAAAGCTCTATTCCCATAGAGTTTCTGGGAACCCTAACCGTCTCAAGGAGAGGCACTGACTCATGTAGGGGGCACTCAGTAAGTGAGAAGTGTCAGTGGGACACTCAAAAGAACCATAAAGCCAAATCAATGGAGCATGGTCAAAATAGGGTACATATATCAAGCCATCAAGTCAGGGAATCAACACTAAATAATGTGCAATCTCTCAAACACAATGCAGTAAACTCCAATGGACACCGGCATCAACCATCATCCTCTAGATAATGTGGCTTGTGGGTTCCAAGAAATCAAATAACAAGCACCAATATTATACAGTGGACATAATTAATATACAGTGAGCATGCTCTGCAATAAAATGCCACCATAATCAACCGGTCCCATTCATTTCAAGCAGTAAATAACAGTCAATGTTAACCAGCAGGACACCAAATGAGTAGGGCATGATATTATCAATAACATTCCATGGTGATGAACATAATCTAAGCAATGGTAATGATTAGAGCACCAGTCAAGGCAAATACTAGGGTCACAGGTTGTTGAAACAACAGACAATGCCCCTAAATAGTGAATCCATCAAAAGATCGAGCATATGCAAGTACAAGGGGGTTTCAAGTAGCTTGTGTGATAATAGCATAATGGTGCCATATGTGGAGCATACAATAGACAATTATATGCACTAGCTCTCGGGCTATGTACAAGAAATAATAGTGATCAATAGAATACCAGGTGATGCCAAATTCTGAACAGGGTAATGATGCATGCTCTACAAATGACTACAGCTAGCATTTGAATTAACATAAGAAAAATAGACCACAACCTCATGATATTGAGGTACTTAATTTGTAGTTCCCTAACTCCAAACAATGCACACCATGCTAAACAAAAGATGCATACATATGTCATGCCCTAGAGGGACTTGCGGGTTGCAGTGACAGTGAAGAAAGCGGCAAGCATCAAGTAGGAGTGCGCGGGTTCCATAAGAGAAAGTAGCGGAATACATATACCCAATGCAAAGGGGGCATTTTGCACAACAAAATCATTCTCATAAAATTACAATAGCATGTGATCAAATGGTGATGCCAACAGCAACTGTTGAAAACCATCGATGCCCTAAGGTCACAGGTTGTGAGAAGGCCCAGCATTGAAGCCATAGCATCAATAATACAACAAACTAGTAACTAGCAAGAGTAGGCTTGAGGGCTAGCATTGGCATCAAAGATAATGGTGAGCACAAATCAATAATACCAGCAGGCAGTGGATTCATCAAATACTAAAGCGGTAGACCATATCTAAACATTGAGCATGACAATATAAAAGTTAAGCCCACAGACTTTTACCATTTTTTTTTAACAAGGTGCGGACTGTGGAAAAAGTTATCACTTATAACTCACAAACATATGCCATAATAGTAAATTATGTGATGCCCTAGCAAGGTTTCACGGACCATATTGAAACAACAGTGAATATAACATTCATATTCATGATTCACTAGTTTCAAACAATGCAAAATGCAATGAACCAGTGTCCTAAGTAATTGCAAGGACAAGATATGTATCCAACAGTGCCCTAATACAGAGCTCAAATACCATAGATGCTATCAAAATGTAATAAGAAAGATAAATCAATTCATGTCGTGCCTACCTCAATAGATGTTGCCGAATCGAGATGGATATTTGTTGTTTCTATTTAGGATGCAATTATGTGTCAAATGGATGTATAAAATTGTAAGCATTTCAAATATGTTTTCCCCTTTTATTTAGGGTTGAGAACTCTTTGTTAATGTATTTAGGGTCCATCTTTTGGCATAGAGAGTGGGATATGTTTTTATTGTAAAATTCATTGCTCTTATCCATTGTATGATATTGACAAGTGGTGTTTTTATAAACCACTGTCAGATTATCAGTTACAGACATGACTTAGTGGGTTATTGGTCTTCCTTTGATTACCTATTTTTAGGGACCCCACTTTTTTCGTCCCCCTAGATTCTTGGGAATTGGGCATCCAAATTTCAGAGTGGCATGATCATGGTCCTAGTGGCAGAATTTTCTAATTTTGGTGAAGTAGTGGACTTCAATGCAAATTCTACATATTTTCTATATATGCCACTCACCTTTGGTGATTGATGGCTAGTTCTTCCTTCCCTCATTTTCAGGAGATGAATGTTGTAGCTCCAAGAGAAGCAAATTTATGTTTTGACTCCTTTTATTCTAGTTAATAGCAATTGTCCTTCTTTTCTATAGCTTTGTTAGTTGATTTGATGAATTTGATGTCATGTACTATGATTGAAACTTGATCCTTTACTTGATATTTTGTTCATTTTGATGTTTGCAAGCACTAGTTTTTCTAAGGTTTCAATCTGTGTGCATTTATATGTGTTTGAGTTATGGAATCCATTTTCCCTTCTCATTTACAACCAGCACCTAATTATTTTCTAAGGGAAGAATCAGATTTGAGAAGAGTTGTGGTGTTTAGGTTATATGCTAGATTACATTGTGAGTCTTTTTTTTAGTTTGTGGATCTATCCAGTTTGGTGAATCACCTAAGTTTAAATTTTAGTTATTTCATTTTATGAAATCTCTCTCCCTTTCCCTTCAAGTTCAATTCAATTCAGGTGATACAAACAAGGAAGCCGGCCCTTAATCCAGAGGTTTATTCTCAGTGAAGCAGTCCCACATCCTGAGAGTATTCCCATGTTTCACGGGATTGCTAGGTTTTATACTTAGCCATCATGGGTGCAATCCCTAGTGACAACAAGCAAGGCAAACACAGCTTAGGAATGCTCTTGGACCCTCATTAGATATAATCAATCAAAACATCAAGGACATAGATGCCACAATAGTAACATATGATCATGGTCCTAGCATTGACTTGGAGAAGATGGAGAAGCTACAGTATGCTCTATGCACCCATCTCCAGATAGTAAACTCTTTGATCACATTTTGGAAGAAGGATATCCAGAACCTAAAGATAGCATATCTGTATGTTTTCCCTCAGTATGTATAGATACAATTTTTGAAACACCTTTGTCATTAATGTAAAAGGGGGAGTTGTGATAGAATATGAATCATAATGTTAGAGTAGTCTTATGTTAGCTAATAATTAAATCATTTAATTATTAGTTTATCATACTCTAGGCTTAAGTTTCTCTTAGGCGCTTTATAATTCTTTAGGGTTTTAGCCTTTAGGGTTTCGTGTTTCCTTTTATAAGGATTCACTTCTTTCATTTCAATAAGGAGATTGTATTATTTTCATCATCGTTAATAGAAGATTTTTCTTGCAACATGGTTTTGCAGTCTCTGGCCTTTTGGCCGCCATAGCTTTCTGTCTTTTTGCTTCTTCTTTGTGACAGTCTTGCATGCAGGTGTTCTTGGGATGATTTGCGTTTGTCAAATCTAACATGGTATCAGAAAGGCGGTCATATGGATGACCGGGAGCTCCAGTTCCAGCCCCCTGCGCGCGCCATGCGCCCAGGGGCCCTTTTTTTTAGCCCCAGGGGCTTAAAACATGCCTTGGTGAGTTTTTTGGGGGTACCTGGGCCTTTTTCGCTCTACAGGGAGCATACGGGGGTCTTTTTCTGACTTCCATATATCATCAGAAAGCTCTTTCCGAGCTCTTTCCGATGATGGAGGTTAGGATTTTGGGTTCTGCCATTTCAATAGCATTTTTTTCTGTTGAAGTCTGATGTCTATTTTTGCCTTCCGGGAGTCATATCTGGCTCATCCGGACTCCTTTTTCGGCAAACGAGATATCGTCGAAAAGCTGATTCTGTGTACTATTCAGTGGTAGAGGTATTTCTTCTAGATTCTGATCTAGGTTTTCACTCCTCCGAGTTATGAAGTTTATGCCCTCTGGTGGTGTGCTTGGTTCTACAGGTCCGGGGATCTCTTCTTCTGGTTTCTTAGTGCACTCTTCTTTCTGACTTCTGAGCTTGCATGCTCTTTCTGATGTATCTTTGTTCTGTAAATGCACTGAGATAAAGTGCCCTCTTCTGCATTTCTGGGATCTTTTTCACCTGGTTCAGTTTTAGTATTCGCACTCAGTTATAAAGTGCCATGGGGGGATTCTGATGCATTTGCCACTATAGGCGCATCCACTCTTGTCAAGTGAGCGTACCTTCCACGACATTAGCCCATGTAGACTATGTCTATGACACCACCCTTTATCCTGTGTGTGTGCTTCTGTTGCACTGTTGGTGTTCCTGGTTCTTCTTCTGCAGCTGTTTCTGGCATCGCATTTCAGTGTTCCTGTCACCTCTCCCAGTTCAGCATTATGGGGGGTTCACCTGTTGGTTCTATTGCTTCCTGGTTCGATTGATCAGCTCTTCAGACACTTGTCTTCTCTACCTGGTCATGCACTTCAGTGGGGGTTCCAGCAGTATCTTCTGACAGAGTTTTCAGACATGCTTCAGAGGAGTTTCTTTCTCTCTTCTTGTTCCTTTCTCTGGGACATCTTTTGCTTTATGTTTGGGTACCTGATCAGGCCTAGTTGCCGGGACCCATCTTTCCTGCTTTCTGCAGTAGTTTAGCTTTTTTTGCTTCTCCCTAAGTTACACTTAAGGGGGGGTGTTAGAGTAGTCTTATGTTAGCTAATAATTAAATCATTTAATTATTAGTTTATCATACTCTAGGCTTAAGTTTCTCTTAGGCGCTTTATAATTCTTTAGGGTTTTAGCCTTTAGGGTTTCGTGTTTCCTTTTATAAGGATTCACTTCTTTCATTTCAATAAGGAGATTGTATTATTTTCATCATCGTTAATAGAAGATTTTTCTTGCAACATGGTTTTGCAGTCTCTGGCCTTTTGGCCGCCATAGCTTTCTATCTTTTTGCTTCTTCTTTGTGACAGTCTTGCATGCAGGTGTTCTTGGGATGATTTGCGTTTGTCAAATCTAACACATAATATATATAGGGAGATATAAGTATATGTATAGAAGACAAAAAGTTTTTTGTATTAAGGACAATTAGCAACTTGGCCATATTCCTTTGTTGCCATCAATGACAAAGGGGGAGATTATTGGCAAGTTGGCTATACTGATGTATATGACTTAATATAGTGTTTTCATTATGGCAACAAAGTCATATAGTATTTTGAAGTCAGCGCACTTGATGAGAAGATCAAAAATTAGTTAAGTGTTGAAGACTGGATAGTGTATAGAGTTCTTGCAGCTCAGAGCATCAGTGCACATGCGTATGGCCGAGGTATGGTGTGCATCCTGGAAGTTAAGTTAGTTAGACTATATTCATACTTAGTCTATGAGTGCATGATTAGACATGCAAGTATGAGAGAGATACAAGCAATTGAAGTTGCACAACCAGTGTGTGCCAGTGAAGAACAGAGTAAGTAGCTGACTATTAGCATTTTGAGTTGTGGTTATAATCTAATGATATAAAGGCTATGTACCTATTGTATTTAGGTTTCTAACATGTAATTATATTTGTTTGTAAGCACACTTGAGCCAATTCATTTGGAAGCGTTGTATGTAATAGGTCTAAGGGCTGACCTAATTGTTTATTTTGTATGCGCATATTAATATGAGATGGGACCATTGTAATTGGTATGGAAGTTGATATAGAGTTGTAGTAAGTAGGGCAGAAGTGTGTAAAGAGTTTATAAGATATATTAGAGCTTTGCAAGAGGTCAAAGCATCAACGCATCAAAGGAACTGATCTTACAAGCAGTGTCACAGTAACAGTTCATCCAACAGATATAGTGCGTATCTGAGATTAGAAGGTTGTAGCCTTCACCACTTGAGCAGTGAGCTCTAGGACAATGTTTCCCCTCCCCTAATAGGGACTATTGTAAAATACTCCTAACAGGGTCTGACCCTTAACAAGGTCTACTTTACTTAATACATTGTAAAGCAAATCCTAGCAGGGTTATGGATCTTCTAACAAGGATCACTAAACACTAGTACAGAATATTAGTGGGTGTCAATTCCCACTGGGTTTTTTACCTATATGGATTTCCCCGTAACCATATTTGTCATGTTTCATGTTTATATGGATGTTCATTTTAGTACTTAATCATTTAAGTTCAGTTTAAAGGTTAAAGTGTAAAGATAAAATACAGTCAACCCCCCCCCCCCGCTCTCAATGTTCCCATTCCTAACACTATATTCCCAAACTGTCTAGTTTGAAAAATAAGGGCTCCACAGGTAAAGAATATTTGACCACTTCCACACTTGTTTGAGTCGATGAAACCAAAGAGGGGCTATAATTTAAAATATTGCAATTTTGAGCATCCTCCACGTCTTGAGCCCAAGATTTTTCCTCATCTCCCTCAACATCATTGAGGGTGGTATCTATCTTCAAAGGCTCTTCATTTATTTCTCCATCTTCCATACCTTGATCCAGACCTACACAAGGAGGTCCATTAAACTCCTCCTACGTATCTTCATTATTCCTAACGAAGCCCTCCTCATTAGTATTGATAGCCTCTAGATTTTTAGTAGAGATAGGAAGACCTTCCTCCACTACTGTTTATTTTCCTTACCAAAGTTATCAAGAGAATATGGGATAATCATAGAGTTATTCAACTTAACTTCACTCTCCTTAAGAATAGAGTCATCCTTAAGGGGATCATTATTATTCAATCCTTCCCATAATTCTTAATTTTCTAGACCCTTCTAGAAACTATTCTTGAGGGATTACTCACTCCTTTCACAGCTTGTTCCTTAGGAGGTTTTGAAGGACAAATTTTGGCTTAATTACCCTCTTTCTTGCACAAGAAACACGCAAAGGGGATTCTTTCATAGACTATTTCCTAAGTCCATTTTCCTAGCTTTGAAATGATATCATGATGCTTTCTCAAGTCAGTTATTACAATTATCTTTTGGAAATAAGAGATACAAATGGAACAATAGATTTATTTTCAAGAACATCATGATATAATAAGGAATAGTAAAATCTCTTCAACAAATAATAGTGATTTCTGAATTCATGAATGTTAAAGAATAGTAATTAGTATTTATTGGGTAAAATCAGTCTTTTTCATGAAGAAAAGAGACAATGAATTCTCAAAATGAAGCTAAGGACAATCATACTAGATTCATGATATCAAGCTTAAAGACCATTAAAATACTCAAAAATATTCGTAAAGTGTTGGAACATAATATGGATTAAGGACAATGATCTTGCAGTAAAGATCAAAGTAGAGGTTAAGGAACAGAGACATTTCAATGAAAATGACAACCATTGTATACAGAGAAAGGCAATTTGTTTTGTAGAAGAAGACAAGAATTTCAAAAGACAGAATAATGATGCATTCAAAGAAGGAAAGGACCAGTCACTTATTGAAGCTAATA
Organism: Chamaecyparis obtusa; assembly: GCA_027943335.1. Taxonomy (NCBI): domain Eukaryota; kingdom Viridiplantae; phylum Streptophyta; class Pinopsida; order Cupressales; family Cupressaceae; genus Chamaecyparis; species Chamaecyparis obtusa. The sequence goes on along the minus strand of BSBK01000682.1, from coordinate 1,489,539 downwards.
CAATACTTTTATATTTTAAATGACAGTCACTTCAAAAAATAAAATACATATTTGCAATTAGTCCAACCTATTTGTTTGAGTTATAAATAATTCAAAATATACATAAGAAAGTGTCATTAGTGAAGACCATATTTCATTTTAAGTGGCTAAAAAGTAGTGTTGAAATCTCTTTTTATCAAACACATCATCAAATTGTTGTTTCTTTAGTACCAAGACTATTATCATTATAGTTCTCAAGCCTACGAAAATTTTAATGTTGAATCAAGTAAACAAAGCAAATTTGGATTCAAAATGGTTTTAGCAACCAACAATAACTAAGGCATACATGTAAGTTTTATATATGTATAACAACCAAATATTCAATGTAGATGCATTTTGATCACTAGACAATAATAATTCTCATTATCAAAAATGAAATTATTTTAACATACAACAAGTTAAATTAAACCTATTAGCCATTAAATATAATTTAACTTAACATCACTCCCAGATCATTAACAAAATATTAATTTCAAACATTTGAGATGGCGATAGCAAAGCCCAAAATTTAAAAAAAAATCAAGGGCTAGAAAAGAAGAATTACTAGTAGCATAAATGCCCTCATCCTCTTCATCTACATCCTCAAGAGCACCAAACCCAAACCTCGTAGCAATATTCTTGACTGCATGTCAAAATCAAATGAATGATCTCTTCATTAACAAGTTTTTAAATCACTTGCAAAATTGATGAATTACTGAATCCTCTTCATTAATTCTAGTATGTATGTAATAATAGAGTCCAAAGTTTACGACAACATGCATTAGTGAGAACATAAGGGTAAAAGGAGCATAATATATATACAAAACCATTTGGTATGAATAGCCTTCCTTGCAAAAGAAGTTTGAATTTCCTTCCTTTATGAAAATAGAAAATCATCAAAAAGATTTAAAAAAAATAACAACATCAAAATAAGTACAAAAGTTAAGATTTAACATGAGCATAAGCATTGGTTTGGTTATTCAAATGTCCATAACATGGAACCCAAATAAAAAGAGTTAAAAACATGTATGGTGCTCAAAATCAAACACATCAAAATGCTAATTCACATACATGTTAGGCAAGCAAAATAATGGCTCAAGCTATAAAATATTCCTCCTACTACATGAAAAAATTTGAAGAATGTATATTTTATTATAAAAAGAAGCTAGTAATATAGCTTAATGGGTTTAAAATTAATTTATTTGAACAATTTACAAATTAAAACCATGGAGTAAAAAATAAAGATTATCATCCAAAAGTCATAATAGCATAACCAAACATTCAAATTGTAATTATATAAAAATAACTCAAACCTCTAAACTCTAGGGCATTTTTTAAAGGATCATAGCCAAGCCGATATATAATCTTGGGGAGAAGATACAGGATTCACAGGGTGAGAACTTTCAAAATAATCTTGTAGAAAGAATTGCAAAGGCTGATAAGTCTAAAGGAGTCCAAAGAGTTGGACCCCACAAACTTGGGGATAAGGACAAGAAAAGTCCCACTGATTTCCTTCAGAATATTTCTTGTGACAAAGAATTCTTGCACCGCCCTAACAACATCATGCTCCACTATATGCCAGAAGGAGTGAAAGAAGAGCATAGGAAAACCATCGGGTCCAGGAGATTTATTGCCTTCAAACAAAAAGACAACAGTCCAAATTCCCTTCATCGAGGGAATAGCCAAAAGAGAAGAGTTGAGATCCTCATTACCACCAGAGGGATACAATTCATAAGTTTCTCTTGATCTTGAATATTTAGATTCTGATCTGTTGTAAGAAGATTAGAAAAAAAATCCTAGCTTTGATCCTTATATCTTCTTCCTTATCAATCTTAGAGTTGTTGGAGATCAAGTTAGAAATCCTATTAGTAGCTTTGTGTTTAAGAGAAGTCATATGGAAGAACCTAGTATTCTTACCACCCGCAGAAATCCATATAGATCTAGATCTCTGCTTCCATAATTCATCTTCCATTGAAATGACATTATGGTACTTGGCAAGGGCCATATTTTCCTCTTCTTTTGAAGTATTGGAATACCCCTCCTTTTGAATCCTATCATGGATATCTTTAAGGTCCATCTAAACATCACTTTTCATTAAGAAAACACCCCCAAAAACTTCCTTATTCCAAGTTCTTACCTTGTCTTTTATGTTTCTCAACTTCTTAGCCACTCTGAACATGCCAGTGCCTTTTACTTAAATATTCCATCAATAAACAATGCAAGGTTCTATATTGGGATGGAGAGTCCACATTTTCTCAAATTTGAAAGGAAAGTTGTTCTTCCCAAATAAGGGTTTGGCATTAAAATAGATAGGAGAGTGATCAAAGCCAATTTGGCACAACATACCGCGATTACAATGATACTAAGTAAACCATTCATTAGTAATGAGAGCTCTATCAAGCCTAACCTAGATTAAATCATTACCAGTACGCATGTTGGACCAAGTGTAAATAGCTCCCTAGAGCTCCACATCATGAAGATCTTGAGAGTTGATGAAGTCCATAAGATCCAATCTATTTTCCATCTGAGAGAGAATTCCCCCAAATTTTTCATTTTCCCTCAAGGGGGTGTTAAAATCCCCCATAATAATCCATCTTTCCTTAAAGAATTTTTTTCTCACTTTAGCTAGTCTTTTGCAAAATTTGTTCATACCCACCGTAGAGTTAGGAGCATAGATGTTCGCCAAAATCCAAGATGTACCATCCCTAATATGATTTAAATTCATAATAGCCAAATTATTCTCTTGAAGGACATGAGTTCCCACAACATGATCTTGGTTCCAAAATATTACAATACCTCCTGAGGTTCCCTTTGAGCTACTACCAAAACTACCTTCATTTTTTAAGATCTTGATACCTTCCACCTTCTCTTTAACCATCTTGGTTTCTTGAATAAGGATAATATCAGGCTTATGATCTCTAGAAATATTTCTTACGAAATCTTGTTTATGAGAACTATTTAGTCCTTGGATATTCCAAGAGATGACTTTCATTTCTTCTACAATGAGCAAGCTTCCTGGATGGTAAGTTGAGTTCCATCCACTATGTTCTTATTTGCTTCTTGTTCCCTCATTTTACTAGCTGATTTCCTCCCTGGAGTGCTAAGTTATGCTCCCACATCAGCTTTAAATTTGTTTCTAGTGCTAACTAAAGGAGGGATATTCTAGGTTGTACCTTTTTTAGTTTTCTTCCTATTCACCACCAATAAGAAAGGGGTTTCATCCTCCTTAGGAGTAGAGAGACAAACATCATCATCAGTTGTAGCACTATTTTTCTCCTATATTCCCATACTGTCTAGTTTGAAAAATAAGGGCTCCATAGGTAAAGAATATTTGACCACTTCCACACTTGTCTGAGACAGTGAAACCAGAGAGGGGCTATAATTTAAAATATTGCAATTTTGAGCATCCTCCACTTCTTGAGCCCAAGATTTTTCCTCATCTCCCTCAACATCATCAAGGAGTGAGGTATGCATCTTCAAAGTCTCTTCATTTATTTCTCCTTCTTCCATACCCTGATCTAGACCTGCATGAGGAGGTCCATTACACTCCTCCTATGTACCTTCATTATTCCTAACAAAGCCATCCTCATTAGTACTGATAGCCTCTAGATTTTTAGTAGAGATAGCAAGACTTTCCTCCACCATCTGTTTATTTTCCTTACCAGAGTTCTCAAGAGAATATGGGATAATCATAGAGGTATTGATCTTAACTGCACTCTCCTTAAGAATAGAGTCCTCCTTAAGGGGATCATTATTATTTGATCCTTCCCCAAAATTCTTAATTTTCCAGACCCTTCTAGAAACATTTCTTGAGAGATTACTCACTCCTTTCACAACTTGTTCCTTAGGAGGTTTTGAAGGAAATCTTTTGGCTTAATGACCCGCTTTCTTGCAGAAGAAACACACAAAGGAGATGCTTTCATAGACTATTTCCTAAGTCCATTTTCCTAGCTTTGAGATGATATCATGATGCTTTCTCAAGTCAGTTATTACAATTATCTTTTGGAAATAAGAGATACAAATGGAACAATAGATTTCTTTTCAAGAACATCATGATACAATAAGGAACAATAAAATCTCTTCCACAAATAATAGTGATTTCTAAATTCATGAATGTTAAAGAATAGTAATTAGTATTTATTGGGTAAAATCATTCTTTTTCATGAAGAAAAGAGACAATGACTTCTCAAAATGAAGCTAAGGACAGTCATACTAGATTCATGATATCAAGCTTAAAGACCATTAAAATACTCAAAAATATTTACAAAGTGTTGGAACATAATATGGATTAAGGACAATGATCATATATTAAAGATAAAAGTAGAGGTTAAGGAACAGAGACGTTTCAATGAAAATGACAACCATTGTATACAGAGAAAGTTAGTTTATTTTGTATAAGAAGACAAGAATTTGAAAAGGCAAAGAATAATGATGCATTCAAAGAAGGAAAGGAGAAGTCACTTATTGAAGCTAATGCAATACTTTTATATTTTAAATGATAGTCACTTCAAAAAATAAAATACATCTTTGCAATTAGTCTAACCTATCTATTTGAGTTATAAATAATTCAAAATATACAGAAAAGTCATTAGTGAATACTATTTCATTTCAAGTGGCTAAAAAGTAGTGTTGAAATCTCCTTTTATCCAACACATCATCAAATTGTTGTTTCTTTAGTACCAAAACTATTATCATTATAGTTCTCAAGCCTAAGAAAATTTTAATGTTGAATCAAGTAAACAAAGCAAATTTGGGTTCAAAATGGTTTTAGCAACCAACAATAACTAAGGCATACACGTAAGTTTTATATATGTATAACAACCAAGTATTCAATGTAGAGGCATTTTGATCACTAGACAATAATAATTCTCATTATCAAAAATGGAATTATTTTAGCCTGCAACAAGTTAAATTAAACCTATTACCCATTAAATATAATTTAACTTAACATCACTCCCAGATCATTAACAAAATATTAATTTCAAACATTTGAGATGGCGATAGCAAAGCCCAAAATTTTAAAAAAAATCAAGGGCTAGAAAAGAAGAATTACTAGTAGCATAAATGCCCTCATCCTCTTCATCTACATTCTGAAGAGCACCAAACCCAAACCTCATAGCAATTTTCTCGATTGCATGTCAAAAGAAAATGAATGATCTCTTCATTAACAAGTTTTTAAATCACTTGCAAAATTGATGAATTACTGAAATCATCTTCATTAATTCTAGTATGTATGTAATAATAGAGTCCAAAGTTTACGACAACATGCATTAATGAGAAAAGGAGCATAATATATATACAAAACCATTTGGTATGAATAGCCTTCCTTGCAAATGATCCACCTTGCTCCAACTTTTCTCCTTTCCAAAAGAAGTTTGAATTTCCTTCCTTTCTCAAAAGAGAAAATCATCAAAAAGATAAGAAATAACAACATTAAAATAAGTACAAAATTTAAGATTTAACATGAGCATAAGCATTGGTTTGGTTATTCAAATGTCCATAACATGGAACCCAAATAAAAAGAGTTAAAAAACATGTATGGTGCTCAAAATCAAATACATCAAAATGCTAATTAACATACATGTTAGGCAAGCAAAATAATGGCTCAAGTTGTAAAATATTCCTCCTACTACATGAAAAAATTCGAACAATGCATATTTTATTATAAAAAGAAGCTAGTAATATAGCTTAAAAGGTTTAAAATTAATTTATTTGAACAATTTACAAATTAAAACCATGGAGTAAAAAATAAAGATTATCATCCAAAAGTCATAATAGCAGAACCAAACATTCAAATTGTAATTATATAAAAATAACTCAAACCTCTAAACTCTAGGGCATTTTTTAAAGGATCATAGCCAAGCTGATATAAATCATTCTTTGGATGAATAGCAAAGGCCTACAAAGAATAACTTGTAAGAATTATGATAGCACACAGTAAGCATGGAATCCAAAAAAGAAACCTTATATAGAAAATAAGGATATTAGCAAAATATATGAAACATATTTGAATTTCATAATATTTAAAATGGGAAAAAATATGAAGATAAGAAAATATCTCACTTAATATGAAGACACGAAAGAAACTATCAATATTCTATAATACTCACTCAATGATAATTTAATGAATGTCAATAGAGAGTCATTATTGCATGCAATCTTCATTATTGAAAAATATAGGTGCCTTTGTGCACTCACTATATGCATCCTACTTGTTGATTTGGACATTACAGTTCATTGCATCCCCTATACAAGTCATGGACCATTATGAGTTTCCAAAAGAATAATTTGCATGTCTTCAATTTAGTGGTCTTCACCTACAGATCATGCACTAACGTTTTATTTCAACCTTAATTATCTATCTACAATGCATTATGTTCAAAGCATAATGTATCTAGTTTCTAAGATGACTCATCTTAAATATGTCCCTTTTATCTTAGGTGCGCAAGGATTTTCTATTGTTTACCCTTAATATATTAAGCTAGTGGAATCAACATATAATTGGAATATGGTAAGCTCTCTAAGCTTAAGTCAATTGATATTTGAATTATTATTAGCTATTAGCATGTTAAATACAAACCAATTGAAGAGTTTTATGTCATTCTTTTCAACATAAACTATACATATATTTATGGTTTTAAATTGTATAGAAATCCTTGTATAACACTTTGATGTTTGTTATTTTATTTTTCTAAGAGTGGTTAATTAAATTGTCAAAATATACAAGTTAATTATAAGATAAAATAATGCTACAATAACTTGTATAAGTTCTAGAAAGTAGTATAACATAAAGATGCCTTAGGATTTCCATAAAAAAATACTATTGCCTTTTTGTGTATGCTTTACCCAATGAAGACAGTCTTAGATAACCAATTAGACCACTATTGATAATTAAATGTAATGTCTTTAAATGATAATAACATTTAGCATTATATTATATTATCCAAATTTATAGTTCTTATTTGTATCATGGTTTGGATTTGTGGGTTTGGTTATGGGATCTAATCAAAGTTTTTTCGAGGGATTGGAAATACTTTGGAGTATGTCTATATAAAATAAAATGAAAAAAATAAAACAAAGTAGATATACAGATATACACACACCCTCATTTCTTATTATAGCATCAAAGCATGTATTTTTAAATAGTAAATCATAAGAAAAACATTTTCTTCACAAATTAACAAAATCTTATCATAAATTTAATGATAGTAATTCATAGAGATAACAAGTGAAGTCTACTAAAAATTGACAACTTCTCCCTTTGCCTTATTCAGTATGTAACAGAGTGAGGGATTTACCTCTATCCCTCTTTTTCATATGTTCTCCATCACTGTGTGGGAGTTTCTGAGATTTTGCTAAATGACTTTTTTCCTAGTTTATATGGGTTAAAGATATGGAATGATTCACTTGTTCATGTTATCACTTATTTCTAGCATTATTCATCTTCATTTGTGCCTTTCAATTCATTTTCAATCTCTATTTTGGCATCTTGGTTATCACTATTATCTTTCCTTCCATGTATCTATTGAGTTTTAACTTCCTTTGTAGCAGCAATATCACCACTTTTTATATGATATGATTATTCTTTAAAGGGTACTAGCTCAATGGAAGAGCACCTACTTTACAAGTAGGAGGATGGTGGTTTGATTCCATCATGCCCTATTATGACTAAATTAATGATTAAATATAAGACTAAATTAAGGACTTAATATATGACTAAAGTAATAACTAAATTAATTACTAAATATATGATTAAATATATGACTAAATATATCACTACCATGACTAAATAAATGACTAGTTAACAATAGTCAATGACTAAATTAGTGATTAAATCAATGACCAAATCAATGACTACATGAATGACTAAAATAGTTTAGTCATAAATTTGGTCGTGAGATAAATGATTGAAAATAAACTACTAATGGTCACGTGACCAAAATTAGTCATTTATATGCCATTTTTAGTAGTTTATTTAGCCATATATTGATATTTTTTTACCAGTGCTTCATCTAACTAAGTGCATCAGTGTAGTGCATATGTCCAAGAGGAGCTTTTAGACTTTTTTTTCTAGACTGGTGCTAGTGGTTGTTCTTAGGAGTAGTGGTAAGTATGTTTTTGGCCTTTCTCCTTGATGGAAAAAGGGGAAGAAAGATAAGGAAAAAAATTTATTTGAGAATGTATTTTTGAATAGAAGACTAAAATGTATGAAGGTTAACGCAAAATGTTTTGGTTATTTCAGTTAGGGAGAGTTGACAATGATTAATATCTTAATGAGACATTTTTCATGGTTTTTTTCCATCAATGACAAAGGGGGAGATTGTTGGAAATAAATGTATGGTTGTTATGGTCTAGCTATCATTGATTTCAAACATTGTGGTCTGGAGGTGGTCTAGAAGTATTTGATAAAGTCATTTTTTGGTATATTCGGTGGTCCAAGTAAGCCCACAAGAAGGAATTTGGTTTGAAAGAAGAAAATTTATGTGTTGGATATTGTTAGGATTAACAAGACAGAAATAACAGTTACATACAAATATAACCAATATCATAAAATAATAAACCACATAGGAGAGAATACAAGACACAAATATTCAATGTGGTTCACCCAATCCCTAGGCGACATCCACCAACAATGAGTCTAATATTCTTATTATCTAGTGATTACAACCTAATTACAATCTGCAATCCCTTACAACTCAATACCGCCGCAAGAAGCTACTAAAAATATACATTATGAAATCCCTAACCCTAAGCCATTTTTATACAATCTTTTTTTGCCACTTTAGGGTTAGAATCGGTTACAATATGTCAGCCCAAAAATAGCCCTGAACCCTAGCAAGGATACATGGAAAGTGTATAGTACTTCTTTGATCAGTCACCATAGACCAACAATCTCCCACTTGGTGAATGATCAGGCTCCATGCTAAATAACAATATCCCACTTGGAGATTGATCATGTAGCAATACCGCTACCACATGAGGCTCCCACTAGATCGAACCACCATAGACTCAGTTGTTCCTTTATTTTGTTCATTCTAGAAGACCAACCAAAATAGAAGAGGAGTTTAGCTTCTCCCTTGTTACTACCATTGTAAACATATTTGTTGATTATTATTTGTATGTATCTTTTCCAACTTTAACTGTCCATCATCCAAAATTGGTCGAATGAAATGGTACCGCAACTATATGTGTTTTGTCTTTGAATAGAGAGTAGAATTCTTGGCAAGATGAATGGCACTCTAGCTCTTTGTAAACAAATAATTGTCCATATGTGGGTGTCTCAATTCCTCCATGAAGAATTGAAACCGTATCATCTCCTTGCTTGCCTTTTTAATAGGAACATACTCTGCCTCAGTAGTGGATAAAGCATTCACCTTCTGTAACTAAGAAATCCAATTCATTGTTGTCCCACCAATAGTAAATACATATCATGTAGTATTCCTCCTGGTATCAAGATCCCCTACCAAATTTGAGTCAACGTAGCCTTGTAAATTAGTAGTAGATCCCCCAAAATATAGACATTTACTGGGAGTTCCTCTCAAATATATGAGAATCCATTTGATTGCATTCCAATGGTCAATTCCAGGATGACTCATATACCTGTTAACAACTCCCACTACATGTGCAATATCTAGTCGAGTACATACCATAGCATACATTAAAATTCCTACAGTTGAAGCATAAGGCACCTTGGAAATTTTAGTCTCCTCTTCTGGTGACTTTGGACACATCTCCTTAATCAATTTCAAATGACCAAGAAAATTTGTGATGACAACTTTGGCATTCTCCATAGAGAAATGTTGCAACACCTTCTCAATATAAGCAACCTGAGATAGAGTCATTTTTATGTGTTTCTTATCTCTGCATATTTTCATACCTAGGATTTTTTTTTATGCCCAAAATCCTTCATAGAAAATACCTATGGTAAATGTTGTTTCAACCCCTTAATGTGATCCATGTTATACCTAGCTACAAGCATATCATCAATATATAAACATAAAATAATGTATCTATCATCATCCAACCTCTTAAAATAAATACAATGGTCTGAATGACACCTAGTATATCCATGCTCATGCATAAAACTATCACATTTAAGATACCATTACCGAGGTTCTTGCTTGAAGCCATATAAACTTTTCTTCAATCTACACACCGAGCGCTTCTTATCTTTGACCTCAAATCCCTATAGTTGTTCTATATATATTTCTTCATCCAAATCACCATGAAGAAAAGTTATTTTAACATCAAGCTATGCTAAATACAAATCTTCAACAACCACAATACTTAAAATAGTACGAATAGAAGTCATTTTAACAACTGGAGAAAATATCTCATCAAAATCAATGCCCTTTTTTCTATGTAAATCCTTTTACAACTAACCTAGTTTTAAATCTTTTCTTACCTCCATCCACTTCTTTTAGCCTATAAACCCATTTATTCTATAAAGCCCTTTTACCTATAGCTAACTTACATAAATCCCAAGTTTGATTTTTAAGCAAGGATTCCATTTCTTCTATCATTGCAGACTCCCACCAAAGCTTTATATCCACCTGCATAGCTTCATGATAACATTTTGGTTCACCAACATCTGTTAATAAAATAGAATACAAAGAGGGAAAAAATATTTCTTCAGGTCTACTTATTCATGTTGACCATCTAACATTCACTAGATTTTGTGGTATTTGTTGTTGCTATTGTTGTGGAGCATAAGGAACTACTTAAACATCAATCTTTTGGAGTATCATCAAGTACTACATAATAATTTTCTTTCATATCATGTTGTTGCAATAGATCTTTGTACAACACTTTCTCATTGAATATGACATCCCTGCTTCTTATAATTTTATGATTGTCAAAATCTCAAAGCCTATAACCAAATTCATCAATGCCATATCCAACAAATACACATTTCTTAGATTTAGCTTCCATCTTGGTTCTATTTTCATAATCTATATGTGCAAATGCTTCACAACCAAAGGTTTTGAGAAAAGAATAACTCACCTTCTTACCAATCCATGCTTCCTCTGGAATACCATAGCCCAAGGGAGTAGAGGGACCTCTATTGATTAAATATATAGTTGTGTTAATAGCCTCTACCCACATGTTTAAGGGCATCCCAACATGAAACCTCATACTCCTTGCACGCTCCATTATTGTCTTGTTCATGTGTTCAACCACTCTATTTTCTTGTGGAGTCCTTGGTACAATTTATACCTATGAATACCATTAGAGGAACAATAATATTCAAAATTTTGTGTTGCAATACTCACCACCACTATCAAATCTGAGACATTTTAGCCTTTTACTAGTCTCATTCTCAACCAAGCATTTCCATTTCTTAAAAGTTTGAAATATATCAGATTTTTATCTAAGGAAATAAATCCATACTTTTCTTGTCACATCATCTATAAATGTAACATAATACAAAGAGCCACCAAGGGAAGATACCTAAGATGGTCCCCATACATCTATATGCACAAGCTCTAATTTCTCATTTTTTCTTTTCCTTCCCACTCTTCACAAAACTAACTCTCTTATGTTTTCCATACACACAACTTTCATAGAAATCCATATTGACACATTTCAAACCTGGTAAAACTTTCTTTGAATGAATTAATTTCATAAATTTTTCACACATGTGCCAAAATTTTTTGTGCCATAGTGTTGTGTCAGAATCTACAACAACTATTTGATGTTCTTCCTACTCAACTGCAGCAGTTGTTCCTGAACATTCATTTTTCTTTTAAACAATTAAAGTAGAAGGAACAATATGACCTCTAGAAAGATATAAGGTACCTACTTTCACACCTTTTTCTACTACTAAGGAACTTTTTTAAACCTTCCAATTTCTATAATTAAAAGTAATTGTGCAACCCTCATCACCCAGTTGCCCTGCTGAAATTAAATTCCTACTCAACCTTGGAACATGTCTTACCTCTTGTAGTAACTAATTATTCTCATTCTGCAACTTAATCTTAATTTTCCCCTTTTCTAACAATCTGACAAGATTCATTATCTCCCAAATAAACTAGCCCAAAATCCCCTTGGACATAATCAAGAAAATAACCTCTATGGGGTGTAGCATGAAATAAAGCCCCTGAATCTAAAACCTAAGAATCATCAACACTTTCTAAAGAAATAATCAAAGCATCCTCTTCGAATTTATTACTTACCACATTTGCCTCCTTATTACCTTCTTGTTTATCTCCTTTATTCTTCTGAGACCAACAATCTTTCTTCTTATGACCTATTTGTCCACAGTACTAGCAATCATTTGGTCCTCTGGATTGAGACCTCTTTCCCTTTGATTTTCCTCATGACTTCCCATGATTTCTAGAGTTATTTCCTCTCTCATTCATTCTACCTCTACTTTGTGTTTTCAAGACACTTCTGGATGTAGATCCACCGGAGCTTTTCCTTCGAGTTTCCTCACTTAGGATCACATTGATAACATCATCAAATTTTAGGGTATTAGAACCAGAAATAGAGTTACTAATAGCCATTACCAAGCCCTTACATCTTCCAAGCAAAGAACATGAAATCAAGAGAGCCCTAATTTCTTTATCAAAAATAATATTTACAGAATATAATTAACTGGTAACCGTATTAAACTCATTCAAATGATTAATAACAAATCCACCTTCTGTCATCTTCATATTAAACAAACACTTCATGAGAAATACCTTATTTGAAGTGGAAGGCTTTTCATATAACTTTGCTACGATTTCCATCAAATCTTCAATTGTCTTTTCTTATGTAATATTAAATTACACCAATTGTGCCAGGCATAAACGAATACTACCAAGTGCCTTCATATCTAAAATATCTCAATTCTCATTAGTCATTGTTGTTGATTTCTTGGATAATCCTTCCAATGGCTGCCATAGATCCTTCTGATAAAGATAGTCCTCCATTTGCATTTTTTGTAATTGAAATTTCTACCCATTAAACTTCTCAACCTTCAGTTTACCCTCATCTGCCATTTATCCCACTCAACTGTGAGACTCCCACTAAACCATGAGACCTTCTTGCAGAAGATAACTAAAAAAAAACCTTTCTCTGATACCACTTGTTAGGATTAACAAGACAGAAATAATTGTTACATGCAAATATAACCAATATAAAAAAATAATAAACCACACAGGAGAGGACACAAGACATAAAGATTTAGTGTGGTTCACCCAATCCTTGGGCTACGTCCACCAACAATGAGTCCAATATTCTTATTATCCAGTGATTACAATCTGCAAACCCTTATAGCTCAATATCATCGCAAGAAGCTACTAAAAACATACATTATGAAATCCCTAACCCTAAGTCATTTTTATAAAAGCTTTTTTTGTCACTTTAGGGTTTAGAATTGGTTACAACATGTCGGTCCAAAAATAGCCCCAAAATGTTTTTCCTCGAACCCCGATGAGAATACATGGAAAGTGTACATTACTTCCCCGATCATTCACAATAGACTAACAGATATAACAATGCTACAAAATAGTGGAAGTATGTATTCTAAAGATCGTGTGAGAATGATGTTTTTAAGTACTTTAGTATTATATTCTTAGATCTAAAAGTCAATAGTTTTGTAACATAGATATATAGTTGAAGATAAAAATCATACAATTGTATTTTCTGGAAAGGTGTCTACTCTAGAAATGAAGCTTGAAGATGTGAAACTATGACTTGTATTGTATTTAGTAATATCTCTTGGTTATGATGTCTCATGGTGATCTGAAAATAGTATTACCAAATGATCCAGTTGTGATTAGTTTGTGTTCTAGTTTAGAAATATGTTGTGATGGCTTTTGATTTGGAGTTTGAATCTCACCAAAGTGTGTGGAGGTATGGATACAACTATCAAGTGTTGTGGTTCTTTGGACAATTGTTGGCAATTTGGCTAAAGTGAGTACATAGATGTTGTCATTATGGAAACATATGATCCTCATGAAGATCACACAAGTCAGAGAACAAGTATAGCAGAGCGCATCACAAATTTGTCTAAGTGTGAGACAGAGTTTTCATAGTGTACCAGGACATAATTTTTGTTTGCAACATTGACTAGAGTGATTTCAGTGCTTGTGCACTTGAACATAGACTCTATGATGGCTAATGATGATCCATCTCAAAGCACAAGTTAGTATATCATGTACGGAATTAGTTATGACAGTTTTACCGAAGATAGTGTGAAGCCGACGGGACAAAATATGAAGGCAGAATTGGTAAAGAGTTAAGGGATTATTTTGTTTATCAAAATAATGACTTGACAATATAAAGAGATGACATCCTAGATGTTAACTCTTAGATAATGATATATGGAAGCCAACCATGTAAAGTTATTAGCCTTAATAACTTGTATATATATGAATTTTAATTGTAAAGAAAAAAAGAAGAAGCGAAGAAAAAGTGATGTCATAAATGTAATTGTGAAGAAAATGTAATAGTGATAATGTGAAGATAAGAGTAGCAAAGGAATATTGATACAAGAAGAAAAAGGTTATGTACCTTGACCTATTTTGTATACACTGTATATTACTTGTTTGGGCAGTGGGCTCATCTAGTAATCGGATTTTGTATTGACAACTCCTAACAAGGTTGAGGCTTCTAACAAGGCCTATAGTCCCTTAATCAGGACTGATACACTATATGCTTGTAATAGACTCCTAACAGGGTCAATATCCTTAACAAGATACTTTTGATTAGTGAATCTTTGTGGATACCATCCCCACCGAGGTTTTCCCTTGGCCAGGGTTTCCTCGAGAACAAACAATGTGTTATGAGTTCTTTAATGTTATTGCTATGCATGTTATTTAGTTTCTTATGTTATGCATGTGTGAAGATAATCTGTTATATCCATATTTGGGAAAAATATAAAGTTTGTAGAATACTGATTCACCCCCCCCTCTCAGTATTCCCTATTTTTAACAATTGGTATCAGAGCTTAGTTACTCAGAGAAGAATCATTCAAGGAAAGCCTAGCAGCTTGAGTAAGATCTCTATGGATATGGATCAGCTACAGAAGAATCTTGATGAAGCTCTTGAGCAGATTGATATGCTTACTGATGAAAGAAACACTCTGAAAAGGAAATATGATGATGCAAAGAACCTTATTGAGAAATTGAAAAACAAGATAGAAGATCTAAAATATGAAAAGGAATCCGAAGTTCTTATTGAAGATTGTGATGACAATTTAGAAAAAGAAAATGTGATCCTTAAGCATGAACTAAAGATAGCAAAACTGAAACTAAGTTTGAAAGATGGAAATGACAAAAATGAAGCAAATCTGAAATTTGAGAATGAAAGATTGAAGATTGAAAATGAAGAATTAAGATCTAAGCTTGGCAAAGTAGCATCTGAATTTGAGAAAGTAAACTTGCAGCATATAGAACTTGAGAAATACAATAAGATTGTGAGAGGCGAATTGACTCACAACAACAACTTGAAAGACTATATTCAAATAGTGAAAAGATCGATGAACAAGTATCTTATGGAAAACCATCCTATGATAAGACTGGACTTGGATTTAATATATTCAATTAAATGATGAAAGAAAAGAACTAGATCTGAAAGTATGTAAAAGCATTGATGAAAAGAAGTCAGATGAGATCAACAAATTTGAAGATGCACCTAAAGAAGAAGAATCACCGAAGCAAGAAGAATCACCCAAAGGTATGCAAAGAGAATTCAAAGGTAGATGTTTTGGTTGTAATACTATTGGTCACATGAAGAGAGATTGCACAGGTAAACAATTTAAACCTCTTAATGGTTATTGTTATTGTTATACACTGAATTTGCACCTTTGATCTCAAGCTCTCGTAGTCTTGATAATCCAGTATAACATGGGAATCATCTCAAGGTTGTGGGACCTTTTGCTAACCGAGATGAGACCTCCAGATTCTAGGCTAGTTCCTCTTGGATAATCACCCTGATTTGCTTCTTAACAAGAAAGTAAATTATTTTGAGGGAAAGGGATAGAAGGAGTGCATGAAAGGGAAATGGCAGGAAAGCAAATCTACCTACTAGGTGATGCACCGAAACTGGGGTTTGGATCTTAGTAATGAAACTAGTGACAGACTTAGGTCTAGGAGATCACAGCTTACTGAATAGGCTTGCATGAGTATTTCATTAGAGGGTCTAAAAATTAGACATAAATTATGACCTGCAAGTAGACATTCTCTTCAGCAAAAGGACACAGGAATGAGACAGAATGACAGGGGTTGAAGGACACCCACAATCTCACTCAGATCAAATCAAACATAGTAGTGCACAAATAAGCTGAAAGTAAAGGGGATCAGGAAAAGCTAAGTATCACTGAAAGCATTCATAAACTTCAATCCAATAAGAGACAAGCCAAAAAAAATAAAGCACAGGGACATAAACATGTCACAGAATACTTTGCAGCATTTGCATTATCAATGAGAACTTACAAGATGTGAAAAACCAGAGAGCAAAAATGCTACAGATAGTTCTCCAAGAAAAGATTTTCTCTTTTTACAAAATGTGAATTCTAAGCACTACAGGCTCCAAAAAAAGAATATATACATCCCCTACATGCAGGCAGGAATCAAAAAAAAAAATCTCTGAATTAGGGCTACATAGATATGCATTATAATAATCACCCCTAAAATCGGTCACTTATGATCATAAGATATCTTTTTTGCGTGCCCATGCCTGAATTGATCAACCTGTAGACAAAAAACCTCATCCATCTACCTCTCTACAAGCTGGACTCTATCATGATTGTTCAAATCTAATCTCAAATCTTGGAAAGGACCCAAAACGGCTGCCCAACAGATCTCTGCAAATTCTCCCAACTGCAACCGCCTCTGAAATCATCAATTTTCTTTAGCTACCCACACTTGTAAATGTTCATCTTGGAAGAGAAACTGTGAAAAATGATGCACCGCTTAAAAATAGCATTGGTCACATGATCGCATGAGCTAAAAAAGCCTCATGCGATCATGTGACAAGCTTCGCTGAAACTACCACCACCTGACACACGGACACCTGGACCCGCAAGACCCACCACCTACAGCTGCTAATGGCTTGTCGCATGGTCACATGGGCTTGGAAGAGCCCATGAAATCATGTGACCAACCATAAGAGGTTACCCGATAATCACTGGTGGCACCACCAAAACTATTGGTGTTGACTACACGAATAACCCCAGGTTCACCCTGGGTTCACTTTTCCTTTTGGTCGCCAAGTCGCATTATCTTTTCTTAACCTTAGGCTCCATCTGGCGACTACATGAAACAAGCTAACTATGCAACCGTGCTCTTTCTTTATCAACCCCAAGCCCACAGACCGTTGCACCATTTTGAAAAAAGTCAACGGTCGCATGATCGCATGAGCTAAAAAAGCCTCATGCGATCATGCAACAACTTTGAGAATCTGTCGCTCTTTGCCAGAAATGACACTTTGGGCCCGCAAAAAATAGCCACCTACCAAACCCTTGCCACATGGCTCAACCAAAACTAAACACACGGCTGGACCCATGACCACACCAACCAAAAGCATCAAGGGGATCTAACGGTGGTCATATGATCGCATGGGATCGAAAGATCCCACGTGAACATGCGACCACCGTAGATCTTGCATCTATGTGGGCCCATGTTACTAGGCCCGCAACAACCTCTGTCGATCGCCACCAAAACTGTTGACAGTTTGTCGCATGGTCGCATGGGCTCGAAAGAGCCCATGCGATCATGCGACCAACCAAAAGATGCTAACCTCTAACCACCACTGAAGTCCACCAATCTTTGCTTGACTACTTACTGCTTGTCACATGATCACATGCAGCTAGGAAGGCCTATGCAATCATGTGACCAACTACATGGTGCTAACTGATGATCACCAGACATTGGAGTTGGCCGCCGAATCCTGACCATCGATCTTTGCTGACACCGCATCAACGGTTGTCATATGATCTCTTGGGATCGAAAGATCCCATGTGATCATGCGACAGCCGTCAGATCTTCTTTGCACTGGCATGGCCTTAGGCACCGGGACCCACCTGTTGTAGTTGCACACTTAGGGTTGAAAATGTAGAAGGTGCCAAAAACACAGAGGGTTTTCAAGTGAAGGTCGAAAACACACCAAATTTTCAGAGTGGAGAGGTCGAAAACACACTAAATTTTCAGACCAAAAGGCAAAAACATCCTGAGCCTGTAAAGAGGAGGTCAAAAACACACTAGGTTTTTGACACTTGAGCATTTCACTAGAAAACAGGGCTGTGGCTGAAAATGAACGAGAGGGACATTTGGGCAACATTTTGGCGACCTTTGCAGGATGTCAGCCTGCTAGACATTGGACCAGTTGCCTTGACAAAATCCATTGGGCATGGGGACATCTCTCGAGCACAAAAACTTTCTGACAGGGAGAGGGACAAAAACTGAACTAAGAAGACAAACCTGTGCACGAGCACTTCTTGGAAAATAGGGAAAAACTAAACTATACAGCTGGAAGAAAGCAGGAAAAATATTTACAAGGATTTATAAGAAGGACCTATAGAGAGGGATTAACCTCAAAGCAAGGCTTCAAGTGGAAACCATTCACTAAGATTGGCAGGGCAGCTCCTTCAAGGGTTGAAAGCTGAAAAGCGTTAGATCCTCTGCACTCTGTTATAACAAATGGTCCACCCCAAAAGGAATCAAACTTTGTGTGCTTTCCAAGTTTTGACCTGAACTCATCCCATTTGAGAACTACATCTCCAACCTTGAAGTTTCTAACCCTAGCTCTTTTATCAAAGCTTCTCTTTGTTTGACTCTGATGAAATGCCATATCTTGCATTGATTTATCTCTAATCTCTTCTAGCTCCATCAACTGGGCATATCTGGTTTGCATAGGATCACTTTCTTCAAACAAGGCATACTGAGTAGCCAAGTCCAAAGCTGGTAATTCAGTTGAAATAGATAACTTAGCCTCTCTACCATACACCAACATGTATGGGGAATTACCAATGATTTTTTTTAGAGTAATTCTATCTAACCACAAGGTGGATTTCAATTTAGTATGCCAGTCCATCTGACTGTCTTGTAGGGTCTTTTTGATTATTCTAATCAAATTCTTATTTGTTGATTCTACCAAACCATTCCCCTGAGGATAGTAATTGGAACTTGTATTCAGACAAATGCCCTTCTTGACTGCCCACTCTGAGACTTTGAGGTCTGTAAATGCTAATGCATAGTCTGAAACTATAGAATCTGGAATGCCAAATCTATGAACGATGTCATCATAAAAACTTAAAACAGCACTCTCATTAGCTTCTTTTAAAGCAACTGCTTCTGTCCACCTAGTGAAATAATTGGTTGCAGTGATTATCCACTTGTGTCCTGCACTAGATGGAGGGTTAATCATGCCAATGAAATCTATACCCCACTTCATGAAGGGCTGCTCTGTTTTGACTAGATGTAGGGGCAAAGTTGCAAATCTTTCTTTACCTGCAAAAATAGCACATTTGATGCATCTCCTAACATAATCATGACTATCTTTGAAGATAGATGGCCAATAGTATCCAGCCCTCATGATCCTAAAAGTTGTAGTCCTAGGAGAGAAATGGCCACCAAAAGCTCCATCATGAAACTCAAATAAGACATCTGCAACCCTTTCTGAATCTATGCATCTTAGAAGGACACCATTGTGATCCTTTCTGAAAAGAATTTCATCTATTAGCACAAAAGGAACAAATTGTAGCCTGTAATACCTCCTTTTTGCTGAATCTAAGCCTATAGGACATTGTCCTGTCTTCAAATAATTGATCATATTAGGCAACCAGCTAGCTACCTTGGCTTGCTCTCTTGTAGAATGCACCACTAGAGATGCATCTATATATTCCAATTTCTTTGAACTTCCTTCTTCTGCCAGATGCTCACAAAGACCTCCTCCTCTAACCAGCTTGGTAATCTGAATATCTATGTCATATTCCATCACCTTAGTGATCCAACCAGCTCTTTTTTCATTTAGGTCCTTAGAAAGCAAAAATTCCTTGACACTTGGATGAGTAACCATCAAATGCACCTTGCTATGAGTCAACAAATGTCTAAATTTTTTGAGGCTCTTTACCACAGCAAGAACATGTTTTTCTACAAAAGAGTATCTTTGTTCATACTCTTCTAAACCTTTGCTAAAGAAAGCAATAGGCTGCTCCAATCCCTCAACATTTTCTTGAGTCAACATTGCAGATATAGCATCATGACCCCCATAAGCATAAAGGATAAAATCCTTACTGAAGTTTGGGTTTAGGAGAGTAGGAGCCTCTGTTAAGGCTTCTTTAATAGCTTGGAAGTTAACTTTTCCTTCTTTGGTCCAACTGAAGGCTGAACTTTTCCTCAACATGGCTATCAAAGGCTTGAGTAACTCTGCAATATTAGGCAAGAATCTCCTAACAAAGTTAATCTTTCCTATGAAAGATTGGAGACTTTTCTTGTGATGTGGTAATGGTAGTTCTAAGATAGCTGCAATTCTCTGAGGATCCACTGTAATTCCTTCTTTGGATATTACATATCCCAATAATTTTCCTTCATGAACTGCAAACACACATTTCTTGGGATTAAGGGATATCCCAAATTTTTTGCATCTTTCAAAAATCTGCCTCAAATGTCTGATGTGGTCTACTGCATACTTTGAGTACATAGTTATGTCATCTAGGTAGACTAGCACAAACCTGTACATGAGGCCCTTAAAGGCCATATCCATTGCCTTTTGAAATGTAGCACCTACATTTGACAAACTGAAGGGCATCTTCTGATATGCCATGGTTCCCCACTTGGTTGTAAATGCAGTCTTATATTGATCCTCGTCTTTCACTAAGATTTGATTGTATCCTGAATAGCCATCCAACAATGAGAATCTCTCAGATCCAGAGACACATTGTAGAATTTGTTCCATAGAGGGTAGTGGATGGTGGTCTTTTAATGAGGCTCTATTCAAATCCTTGAAATCAACACATAACCTCAGCTCCCCATTCTTCTTCCTGACAGGAACAAAGTTGAAAACCCAACTAGTATGTTTGATGGGGTAGATGATGCCACTTTCTATTATTTTGAGTACTTCCTTATGCATAAGTGGTTCAAGCTTTGGATTAACGGGCCTTTGCTTTTGCCTTACTAGTTTAGCATTAGGCTCCAATTCAATAGTGTGCTGAGAAAGGGTAGGATCAAAACCCTTGAGGTCTTCATACCTCCATGCAAAAACATCACCGAATTCTCTGAACAATTTAGTGTAAGCTTTCTTTTATGAATTAGTGTTTACTTTTCCAAATTGTAGGCTCTTACCTGGTTCCAACTCTAATTCAGCACAATGTTCCTATTGGACTACCAGGCTATCTTTATTTTTCTTGATTTCATCATCCTTGTTGAAGATAGTCTCTAAGGTGACAAGAATTTTAGGCATCTTATTAGATCTAAGTTGTATCACTTGATCACCATAGTTCTATGATAATCTCTTTTGATTGTGCCTTGAAAAGACATCTTCTTCAAACAAGAACTGTAGAATTTGTTCATCATTGTCAAACACTTGCCAACTAATATTATTATATGTAATTGAAGGTCTAACAATAATCTTGATGTGTTTCTGATCTACCTCTTTTGAAATGCTATTGGGGATGTCAAACTGAGATCCAATAGCAGCTAACCTATTAGCATTTTGATTTAATTTTCTAGGGATAGAAATGATATTAAAAGCATAGAAATCTTCAATTGCATCCCAAACTCTATGTTTGTATGCTTTCATGACATCATTTTTGGTTGCACTCATCCCTCTTACTTGGCTGACAACAAGTTCACTATCACCATATACTTTTAACGCTTTAAGCCCTCTTTTCCTAGCCCATTCTAGTCCATTAACCAGACTTTCATACTCCGCAGTGTTGCTGGTGCAGGAAAAACTGAATCTAAAGGTAGTATAATACCTTTCTCCTTTTGGGGACACCAGCATAGCACCTCCACCAGAACCATGTCTATTTCTAACTCCATCAAAAAATAGTTCCCAGACCTAACTATCCCGATCATTCGAATCAGTGTATTCTTTGAGAAGGCTTGGTTCTATGGCTCCACTTTCTTGAATTAGATAACTCCCCAAACCAAAATCCCAAACAAGACTCTCTTGGATCTCTGAGGTTTTTTCATCTAGGAGAATATCAGGGATATTCTCAATTTTGGTGCTTGCTTCACTAGTGGTTGGGAAATCATTGTCATCAAATATAGGACAATTAGTATTGATGGAATTGGACACATATGGCTCTATATGATGTATTGCTAAGGCTTCTGATTTAATGGTGACTTTGGTACCATACCTTGTATGAAAGAGCATGTGAGACCAGTCGGAAGAAAGATAACCTCCTATCTTGGCTGTGAACTCCCTTGAGAGACATATGGCAAACAATGCAGGAAGATCTATGATATATATGTCAAGGAGAATGGAAAAATTAGGACTAGCATGGAGAATTAGACTGGTATCCTTGGCCACACCTATAGTACTGACTGAGGATCCATCAAGTTGTGTAACCTTCTTTTGGAAGGGTTCATATTTAAGTCCTAATTGATCAGCCACTTTCTTGGGCATTACAGTGCTAGTAGCTCCACTATCTAACATACAATTATGCACTAAAGATTTCTCAATAATTAAAGATACGTAAAAGGGAGGTGGCTTTAAATTCCTACCTTGCATGGTATTGGCCTTGGAGTTGCTAGTTGGAGTCTCCTTTTCTTGATCAGTGTTGACTAACACTGGTTTTGCAGTTTCTTTTGCAGGTTGAAGATTTGTTGCCTCTCTCATGGCCTTCTCCAAAATTTTAGGTTGTCTTGGAATAGACAAAGAGTCCCACATAAACATGGTGACATTCACCTTCTTCATGTTGTCTACAATACTATAAGGTGCCACAGTGTGTACCCTTTGTTATGCTTTTGCTATGATGGGTTCTGCCTCTTTTAGAACTTGGCCCTCTTTGCTTGTGCCGACAGGGACCTCCTTGGATGTGATAGGGGCAGCTTGCTGCAATGGCTCTATAGATGTAGTGGCCTTAGTACCTGAATCTGCTCTCTCCATGTCTTGGGCTCTTCTCTTTGCTCTTGTGTAGGCAACAAAAGTAGCTTCATCATTGACTCCATTGAAATCCGGTTGCTCCCAATTGAAAAGAGTAGTCTCATTCTCTTGTGTTTCTTGCTGAGGAGTTGTCCCACTGGAAGGAGCTTCTGTTTGAGCTTGTGAAGCATTTTGAACCATTAGTGCTTGGTTCATCCATCCATTAGAACACGTAGCCTGATTGTGGGGCTGATTGTAAGGGAAACACCATTCATTATCCATGGCCACATTGTTTTGACTAGGAACCATATCCCTCACTGGATTTACAGAATTAAGAGGTGCAGGGTTATACGGTTGGAATGGTCTTTGACTAAAGTTTTGTCTTTTCCCTTGATAGCTTCCTTGGTATGGTGGCCTATTTTGTTGATAAGGTTGTCCTTGATTTTGGTATTGTTGATTAGGACCTTGGTCTTGTGATTGGAAGGGTGGCCTGATGCCTTCATTTTGTTTCTTCAAGTTTGTGACCTCTTTGGTTAGAGTCTGTAGCAAGTTTGTCATTTCTTGTATACTATTTTTCTGACTGCTCTTCATCTCGTGCAACTCTTGGGAGAAATTTGTTATAGCATGTTCCTGACCACTGGTACTAGCTTGAGGTGCCAAAATTATGGGAATAGGGGTAAATGGGGGTACTTGTGCAGGTGCAATGGGCTGAAGACTAGGGAAGATAGGCATGGGAGGTCTTCTCTATATCATGCCTGCTTGGATCAAATAATTTTCAGCTTTGACAATAGTGTCAAAGGCCTGGGGTAAAGTGGTACCACCCATAGACTGGATCATGATAAAAATTTGTTTATCTAGACTTTGCAAGTAGTACAGGAAGGCATGGTCAGCTAATGGCCTTACAAAGACTGGGATTCTATTCCATGTTTTAAGGAATCTACTATTATAATCTATCATTTTCTCTTGAGGGTCTCTCTTTATAGTTGTTAATTGCTCAACCAGAGATAAATTATCTGATTTATCCTCAAAATGCTTGCTTAATGCATCCCCTAATTCATCCCATGAAGTAATAGAACCAACAGTTAAAGTTCTAAACCACTCTATAGCCTTACCTTTCAGAGATGCTGCTAATAATTTGGTGGCCACATCCTCTTGAGTAATGTTGTGTATGCTGCAAATGGTGGTCACATATCTTATGTGCTCAAAGGTTGTTGTATGTCCCTCCCCTGTGAAATCAGGTATACTCTTTAATGCCACCAAGGGCACATCATGATGCACTGCAAAATCTAATGGGCTCCCCTGATTGAAAGGTGCAAAGGTGAAATTTCTATCCATTGGAGGAGGTGTAACCTGAAGATTAACAACTATATGAGTTGTATTTGCTAGATTTGGATCTTCTTCTTCTAGATCTCTGGTCAGAGATCTCCCTCTTCTTCTAAAATGAAAAAGGAAAGGTCTCCTCTCTGAAGTATCAGGAGGTGAAGATTGGACTCTTCTTGCAGGAGATTCTCTTCGAGTTGACCTACCTTTGTAGCTTCTTTTCGAGGGCAACTCTAAAAATTCAGTAGGCTTTGAGCTTCTAGTCTCAATTTTTCTCATAAACCTTAAACAAGGTTGGTCTGAATCTTTGAAACTAGTGGAGTCACCAGATATACTTGATAGAACAACCTCTAAAGGTCTATATTATGCAATCTGTATATTACAGATGACACAATCTTCAACAGATGAACTTCTTTACAGTCCCACCGGGCATGCCAGAAAATGTTATACACTGAATTTGCACCTCTAATCTCAAGCCCTTGTAGTCTTGATAATCCAGTATAACATGGGAATCATCTCAAGGTTGTGGGACCTTTTGCTAACTGAGATGAGACCTCTAGATTCTAGGCTGGTCCCTCTTGGATAATCACCCTGATTTGCTTCTTAATAGGAAAGTAAATTCTTTTGAGGGAAATGGATAGAAGGAGTGCATGAAAGGGAAATGACAGGAAAGCAAATCTACCTACTAGGTGATGCACCGAAATTGGGGTTTGGATCTCAGTAATGAAACCAATGACAGACTTAGGTCTAGGAGATCATAGCTTACTGAATAGGCTTGCATGATTATTTCATTAGAGGGTCTAAAAATTAGACACAAATTATGACCTGCAAGCAGACATTCTCTTCAGCAAAAGGACACAGGAATGAGACAGAATGACAGGGGCTGAAAGATACCCACAATCTCACTCAGATCAAATCAAACACAGTAGTGCACAAATAAGCTAAAAGTAAAGGGGATCAAGAAAAGCTAAGTATCACTGAAAGCATTCATAAACTTCAATCCAATAAGAGACAAGCCAAAAAAAAGAAAGCACAGGGACATAAACATGTCACATAATACTTTGCAGCATTTGCATTATCAATGAGAACTTACAAGATGTGAAAAACCAGAGAGCAAAAATGCTACAGATAGTTCTCCAAGAAAAGATTTTCTCTTTTTACAAAATGTGAATTTTGAGCACTACAGGCTCCAAAAAAAGAATATATACATCCCCTGCACGCAAGCAGGAATCAAAAAAAAAATCTCCGAATTAGGGCTACATAGATATGCATTATAATAATCATCACTAAAATCGGTCACTTCTGATCATAAATATTTTCTCTAAAAATATCTCAACAGATTAGATATCTTCTTTGCGTGCCCAGGCCTGAATTGATCAACCTATAGACAAAAAACCTCATCCATCTACCTCTCTGCAAGCTAGACTCTGTCATGACTGTTCAAATCTGATCTCAGATCCTGGAAAGGACCCAAAACGGCTGCCCAAAAGATCTTTGCAAATTCTCCCAACTGCAACCACCTCTGAAATCATCAATTTTCTTCAACTACTCGCACTTGTAAATGTTCATCTTGGAAGAGAAATCATGAAAAATGATGCACCGCTTAAAAATAGCATTGGTCGCATGATTGCATGAGCTAAAAAAACCTCATGCGATCATGCGACAAGCTTCGCTGAAACTGCCACCGCCTGACACACGGATGCCTGGACCCACAAGACCCGCCACCTGCAGCTACTAACAGCTTGTCGCATGGTCGCATGGGCTTGAAAGAGCCCATGCGATCATGTGACCAACTGTAAGAGGTTACCCAATAACCACTGGCGGCACCACTGAAACTGTTGGCGTTGACTGCAAGAATAACCCTGGGTTCACCCTGGGTTCACTTTTCCTTTTGGTCACCAAGTCACATTATCTTTTCTTAACCTCAGGCTCCATCTGGCAACTACGTGAAACAAGCTAACTGCACAACCACGCTCTTTCTTTACCAACCCCAGGCCCACAAACCATTGCACCATTTTGAAAAAAGTCAACGGTCGCATGATCGCATGAGCTAAAAAAGCCTCATGCGATCATGCGACAACTTTGAGAATTTGTCACTCTTTGCCACAAATGACACTTCGGGCCCACAAAAAATAGCCACCTACCAAACCCTTTCCATGTGGCTCAACTGAAATCGAACACATGGCTGGACCCATGACCACACCAACCGAAAGCATCAGGGGGATCTAACGGTGGTCGTATGATCACATGGGATCGAAAGATCCCACGTGAACATGCAACCACCATAGATCTTGCATCTACGTGGGCCCATGTTACCAGGCCCACAACAACCTCTACTGACTGCCATCGAAACCATTGACGATTTGTCGCATGGTCGCATGGGCTCGGAAGAGCCCATGCGATCATGCGACCAACCGAAAGATGCTAACCACTAACCGCCACTGAAGTCCGCCGATCTTTGCTTGACTGCTTATCGCTTGTCGCATGATCGCATGCGGCCAAGAAGGCCTATGCGATCATGTGACCAACTACATGGTGCTAACCGATGACCACCAGATGTTGGAGTTGGCCGTCGAATCTTGACCGCCGATCTTTGCTGACACCGCATCAACGGTTGTCATATGAATCTCATGGGATCGGAAGATCCCATGTGATCATGTGATAGCTATCGGATCTTCTTTGCACTGGCACGGCCTTAGGCACCGAGACCCACTTATCAAATTTGCGCACTTAGGGTTGAAAATGCAGAAGGTGCCAAAAACATAGAGGGTTTTCGAGTGAAGGTCGAAAACACACCAAATTTTCAGAGCAGAGAGGTCGAAAACACACCAAATTTTTGGACCAAAAGGCAAAAACATCCCGAGCCTGCAGAGAGGAGGTCGAAAACACACTGGGTTTTCGACACTTGAGCATTTCACTGGAAAACAGGGTTGTGGCTGAAAATGAACGAGAGGGAAATTTGGGCAAAAGTTATAAGTGTCATGGTTTTGGACATAGAGCTATTGAATGTAGAAAATCTAAAGTTATTGAGAATAGTTATGGTAATAGAATGTTTAGGAATACTAACAATGCAGATAAGAGACCTACTGAAGATATGAATAGAAGAAATGGAGTAGTATGTTATAGATGCAACAAGGTTGGACACATTGCTAGAAATTGCAGGTCACAGATCAATCAACAAGGACCGAGATATGGGAACAATGGAATTGTTTGTCAGATATGTAACAAGATTGGACATACAGCAAGATTTTGTAGAATGAACAATGGAACTTATCATCCTAACCCTAGCCCTAGGAATCATGCAAGAAGAAATGAAAGTACAGGAAACAGTCAAAAAGGTTGTTGCAGTAATGAAGATGAAGTAAAGTTTGTTAAAGGCACAGATCAAGGAGACATATTCAAAATTGAAGGTAATCAAAAAGGTGAAGTATTAAGTGGTAAGAGTAAATCCTTACCTGACCTATCTTTAAGCACTTAAATTATGTAAATTGTAGTAGTTTAGGAACTTAGAATTAGTGTAGAAGTAGATTTATGATGTATTAAGTCTTGCGCAGTTAATGTAAGGTAGTTTATGATGTACTAATGCTATGGTTAAGAGTGCAAAAGAAAATGTTATGTTTTGCGAGATCGCAAGAAGTTTTAAGTTTTGCAAGTTAACAGAAATAGCTTTTTGGAATGAAGCAGCAAAAGAATTGAATGCAATGTCAGACCTAAGTGAGATTCAAGTGATAAAAGGTTATGATCAAATTTATTTGTCTATCAAAGTGAATTGAAGTGGTTGAAAGAGAAGAAAGCAGTGATTGGAAGCATTTTGTAGTGATTTGGTGAAAGATTGAAGCGTTGAATCTGTAGAAGCCCTAAAATCATGAATTTGAGGTATTTATCTTGATAAATCTTTGAATCGGTATAAGAGATTAGAAGCAATCATGGATGTATCCTTAATTCACAATTTCAAAGAAAAGAATAGACCTAGATTGAAGAAAGAACTAGTAGAACCCTTGGAAGATGATCCTAAGTTAGCACTATCATCTGTACCAAATGGAGTTTTGCATTTGGAAAATGTAAGAAGTTATCTTGGATGTAAGATTGAAACCCTAAGTGACAGTGACTTTACCAGTGAGTATCAGAAGATTTACAATCATGATATGTCTTTAAAGCAAGGATATGAACATTTGAAAGATAATGAGATTGTTAGGTATTCATTGAAATATGAGTTTGACGATGAAGAATGCACTAAGATCATTTTGAGTAGAATTCATAATGGGAAATTTTGGCTAGAGGACAGAGTAATAGACATTACTACTAATTTGATTCATGATGTAACTAGATTATCTAAATCTGGTGTTATTCCCTTAAATGAAAAGAATATGAGAAAAATAGTTATTGATAACACAGGTTCATCCTATAATGGTAGAGGAATTGTAATCAGTAAAATCAAGCAAGATGATGTAAGATATTTGTGCAAAATCCTAACCACTAAGTTTTGTGCAAATTCTAGAGAAGATGATATGGCAGCTGGTATGGTACATATAGCATATTTGATGTGTGTTGACAAGGTACCAGTAGATATGTGTGAAATCTTGAGAATTCAATTGTTTGAAAACTTGGAGAAGATTAAGAAGACCAAGTATACACAATTTAGATTTTCTTCTTTGATCACTTATATGTTTTTCCACCTATTAAGAAGATTTCCTTACTTAGTTACAGATGATTGGAATAATGGACAAAACACTATGGAAAGAATCAATAAAGTATATTTGAAACATGTTATTGATAATGTGAATGAAAATGCTATGTTGGTATTGAAGACATTTCAGAGATTGGTATCTAGCTAATCAAGGATTCCATAGTCTGTTGTGGAGAAATATAAAAATGATATATGTTTCATGGTTGACACTGACTTTACCTATATTAAAGCAGTGGAACCTAGAATTGAGTTCATAGACCCTCTTGGCTATGAGATATCTGAGGCAGAGATAGAAGGATATGTTGGCAGGTTACTTAAGAGTAAGTTGGACACCCAGTGCAAGAGATTTGGAACTTTTGAAGAGAACTTCAACTTGGCTAAAGCTATAATGGAAGAAAAGTAGTCTAAGAAGAGAGTTGACAGCACTATCAGGAGAATACTAAAAGATACAGGAATGTCAGAACAAGAATTCTTAATAGCAAAATAGACAGCAGCAGCAATCAGGGATATTGGACAGAAAGAAGTCATGATTGTACCACCCTTGTCATCAAGTGCAGTTGAGCATGAACCTACACAAGTAAAGGTGAAAGTTGAGGAACCTGAGGAAGAACAAGAAACAAGGAAATCCACTAGATCCTCTTCTTCCACACCCAGCAAGAGAGTGAAGGAAAGTGCTATAGGACCTAGTAAGAGGCAAAAAGTTTTGGTGCCACCAGTCCCTAGGAAAATTGTAGTAATTAAAGAGGATGACACTACTATGAAGAAGAAAGCATGGAAACCCAGAATTGAGAGAGTGAATGAAGAAATCATACAAGATGGAGACTTTACTAAGATGAATAAGTACTATGACCTTTATGACTATTCTGAGAGATTGAATCATGAAAATTCTATTGTTAAGCACATGATTCTGGCTAACAAGAAGTTTGATACTATTCAGGGCAAGATTCCTAATGACCTATTCACGAAGCTTGTTAACAGGAAAATGAGAGCACAAGAAGAAGATAAAACTATAAGAGAAAATATGGTGAAGAAACTGTGTTGTGAAAGATGATGAGCATCTTGAACAGATTTTGAAGCCCCTTGGCACTCTTTTGAGGACTAAGAGGAGAACCATTCAGATCATGGTAGGGTAGTATGAGCAAGTGAGAATAGAAACAGAACAAGCAATAATTAAAGTTATGGCAGAAACTGTTGGAGAGACTTCAGTTGTAGCAGAGCAAGAGAAAGAAGTAGAATAGGAGGATATTCCTTCTCCACCTGCTATAAACATTGAAGAAGAATCTATGAATGTTGAAGGTACAAAGATTACTTTGGACACTGAAGAAAATGTATTTCAAAACTTAGAAAACATTTTTGACAATCGGCTCTTGATGAACCGGATAGAACTAAACAAGCAGAACTAACCTAATCTATGACTGAAGAACCTAAAGAAACTGAGCTAGAAGTACCCCTTCCTACAAAAGAAGACATCAGTCTTACTCCTAAGACTGAAAAGAAGAAAGAAATTGGATCTTTATTTGAAGATTTAGGAAAGGAATTTGATGATGATGATCTTTTAGAATTGATCACTTCCCTGAATAAAATTATTGGTAAAAACAAGAAGGTTAAGAATCTTGAAGGTTGTCTGAAGGACTTAACTGAAAATTTACAAGGAGTTGTAACCACATAGATTGTAGATGTAGACCCTCTGGAGAAAGAAAAGAAACTGATGAGAACCTTTGATGATGAGTTTACAAATTTATCTGAGATTGCAAAGGTAAAGGCACAAGAAGACTATGAGGCTAGAATGCTTTTGAGTATTAGTCAAAATATTAGAGATGATGTCAATAGTCTTGATATCTATATCAAGGATTTGAGGAGACATTTGGGAATAGGAAAGTCTTTGTACATACAGTGTACAACACTAGAGATTTTAGCAGCAGAAGAAGACAAGTAGATCAAGCTAAAGGAAGCAAAGATTCAGAATGAATCAAACCTTCTTTCTAATCCTAATGTGAAGATTAGTCATGTTGAGAAGAAAGTTCAGAAGTTGTATGATGAAATAAGAATTTTGCAAGATGAGAGGAATAGAAAAATGAGAAGACTAACTCTTCTGAGAGAACATACTTCCATGAAGATAAGTGTTATTGAAGAGTAGCTGGAAGAATGTCTTACAGCTAGGATATCATTTTAGAAATTCAACTTTTAGACCCTCCAAGCATGTCAAATTGCAGCTTATGGACTAAGAACACTACTTAATGTGGCAGATTCCATCAAGAAGTCATGGGAAAAGGAGTTAGAAGCTATAAAAGTTGATTTTACAGATTGTGTTGCAAGCCTACCAGCTTTGCAATAAGACATTTAAGGTATAATCTTTTGTGTTACAATTTTGTTAGCCTCCCTATTTTATTTTGTCATTGTTGTCAAAGGGGGAGAGATATACAGAAAATTGAGAATTATACAGAGCAGAAGATTGATAGTATTATGTATACTTTTAGGGGGAGTATTGTAGTATATAAGAATTATTTTTGAGGAGATATAAGGATAGTATATATTTTATACTATGGCCAATTTTGAGACAATTTTGAAATTTTGCTATTGTACACTTAGCCAATTTTCTCATATGTTGCCACCAATGACAAAGGGGGAGATTGTTGGAAATTTGGTTGAAGTGAGTACATAGATGTTGTCATTATGGAAACATATGATCCTCATGAAGATCACACAAGTTAGAGAACAAGTATAGCAGAGTGCATCACAAATTTGTCTAAGTGCGAGACAGTGTTTTCACAATGTACCAGGACACAGTTTTTGTTTGTGACATTGACTAGAGTGAGTTCAGTGCTTTCACACTTGAACATAGACTCTATGATGGATAATGATGACCCATCTTAGAGTGCAAGTTAGTACAGCATGTACGGAATTAGTTATGACAGTTTTACCAAGGATAGTGTGAAGCTGACAGGACAGAATATGAAGGCAGAATTGGTAAAGAGTTAAGGGATTATTTTGTTTATCAAAATAATGACTTAACAATATAAAGAGATGACATCCTAGATGTTAACTCTTAGATAATGATATATGGAAGTTGACCATGTAAATTTATTATCCTTAATAACTTGTATATATATGAATTGTAATTGTAAAGAAAAAAAGAAGCGAAGACAAAGTGATGTGATAAATGTAATTCTGAAGCAAATGTAATAGTGATAATGTGAAGATAAGAGCAGCAAAGGAATATTGATACAAGTAGAAAAAGGTTATGTACCTTGACCTATTTTGTATCCACTGTATATTACTTGTTTGGGCAGTGGGCTCATCTAGTAATCAGATTTTGTATTGACAACTCCTAACAGGGTTGAGGCTTCTAACAATGCCTATAGTCCCTTAATCAGGACTGATACATTATATGCTTGTAATAGACTCCTAACAGGGTCAATATCCTTAACAAGATACTTTTGATTAGTGAATCTTTGTCGGTACCATCCCCACCGGGGTTTTCCCTTGGCCAGGGTTTCCTTGAGAACAAACAATGTGTTATGAGTTCTTTAATGTTATTGCTATGCATGTTATTTAGTTTCTTATGTTATGCATATGTGAAGATAATCTATTATATCCATATTTGGGAAAAAGATAAAGTTTGTAGAATACTGATTCAACCCCCCCCCCCCCCCCCCTCTCAGTATTCCCTATTTCTAACAATGTGATACGACACGTTTGAGATGACTATGGAAGTTTTTTCGATTATGGATCTGGTATTGGACAATGAGTAATGTGTTCATGGACCCCTCTCTCTCCTAAAGTGGACCGTGCTTTTTTTTTTGTCAAGATAATATATTTAATGTTTTTCTATTGTATTTAATGTTTATCTCTTATCTAGAAACTATATTTAATATATGACCTATGTTTTCGTCTAAATTCTAGAAGCATGACTGACCTTATTGTAATTTTTTTTCTATGGCCAACTTGTAATTTTCTTTTGAGCAAGGTTGACAATATTGTAATCCCAATTCAATGACATATCTTATATATAAGTACAATGTGTGCTTAGGTGAAGTGTATTTATAGAATGTAAGCAAGTGATGAAGGTGAGAAAGTAAATATCTATGAAGCACAGTTTTAGAAGATCAAAGTTCAATGTATGAAGTTGCTATTGTGTGACTGTGGCAGAGAAGTAAAGATAGAAATAGTGTGTTGTGATTGATAGAGTTGTGTAAGATAGATGCATTATCAAGATAATTTATATTTATCTATTGTGGAGATTTTGGTGTACCTTGTCCCTAGGACAATGAGTCTTGGGTGCAAAACTTCATTTCTATATCTTGCTACTTTGGAAATGAGCCTCTATTTTCAAGTTTGGAGTAGTGAGCTCCTATCTATATTTGGTGTTGTAATGATAGAAGACTTTGGTTACAAGTTCAAAGTAGTGAGCTCCTACTATCTTTGTAATCAGATGATATGTTGGTGATTTATCTTTGTGGGTAAAATGATCACCCTGGTTTTTCCCAATTTGGGTTTTTGTACTTACAAAAAGCTCAGTGTTAATGTGTTGTTATTTTCATTATTTGCTTAATGTGTTATATGGTGAATAATAAAAGGTTGATTACTTAAGTAAGATTTTGTTTTATGTTGATTCACCCACTAGCCCCCATCATCTAGTGTGTGTTCAACATTTTCTTCCTAAAATATTCTGCCAATATCCAAACATCATTCCCCAAGAAGTTCCAAAAAACCTAGTAAATTTTCACTAGAAAGCCACCCTAGCCCAACATCTTTTCCAAATGTAGATCAAAACTTGTTGACCAAACTTCCTCAAGTGTTAAGTCTTCAGTGAACATATTACTATCAATCTTACTAATATAAACCAAAATCATATACACGAAGGCATCCATTTAACCGTATCCAATCTATGTTGGCTACAAGAATCAATCTCAAGTAACTAAATGCCTATTTATCTATGGTTTTGCAATCATGAGAGGTGGTGCTTTTTGATAACTAAATTTCATCTATTTCATATTTGAAATCACCCACAACAATCCAATTTTCATGGGATTTATCCAACCAATAAACGTCCTCTTTAGAATTCAATTCTTGATTTTTTATTTCGATTATTTTTCTTTCTAATAATATGTTGAAAATATCCCATGTGAGATTTCCTTTTCAATTAGCAAAGACAACTTGTTCTCCACTATTTCCTTTTTGTCAAAGATGTTTTTGTAATGTTTCATGTTCCATATTTTTAATTTATTTTTAATAAAATGTAATCTCTTCATAAAGCATAAACAAATTGCTCCTGAGAAATGTCACTCGTTTGCCACCAATGTTTAATTTTGCCCAATAAGGATTTATCTCTCCACCATGTGTTCTCAAATTTAAAAGAATTGCAAGGTGAGTTTTCACTTGGCCCAAGCTAAGTAGCACAAGGAAATGGTAAGAGGTCAAAATAGGAAGAATACTTGTTCATGACATTTAAATGATCCCCCTAGCTAACCATGGAAAATAAAGAATATTCCCAACCTCTTAGAACCCTATCTTTTATTAGTCCATGTGTAGTTACCATTTTTTGGGATACAATCTACAAATTTAGCCTCCTCTTTGAAATTACTCAAGTCTAACATTGTTTTATTGGATTTTGATAGCCTGTTACATTTCTTGTTGATACCTAATATGATATTGCAACCACCTCTAAGGATACAATTATCACAGTTCAATTTTTTTATTTTGGTTATCACAATGTTCCAAACCTTTATCTTATCTTTTGTCTTAATAGGACCATAAATTTTAAACAATGAAAAATCAATATTTACTTAATAGTTTCTAATGTGAGCTCAAATTAGTGCTCTTGGCCACATTTGGAGTTCTTCTGATGCTTGTTCTAATTGGAAAGTTTGTTGGTTTGATTATTTTTCTTGTTAAAGTTTGTTATTTTAATGTTTTTTGGCGGGTTCTCAAGGTTCTTAGTTTTGCCCATGGTTGGTGTGTGGTTTTTGTTTACATATTTTTAATGTTTAAATTATTTTCTTCATTGTCCTTGGCCATACATTGAATTGATTAACTTGTATAGCCCTTTATTGTGTGTTTCGACTCATATTTTATTTCTAAGTTTTTATTTCCCTTTATCTCTTCTTTGACTCATGGGATATGACACAACAATCAATAGTAAGGATATAATAAATGCAATAGATTTTAATCCCCTGCATATTAACAAAGATGGGGATGTTAATTTGTCTCATAACTTGCAAAATTTGACCTTTTGAAACCCTTATTACTAATTTTAGAGATTTTTGTCCACTCACCATCACATTTCATAAAGGAATTTGGATGGCCATGGATATACCATTGTAAAGCAATAGGTTTTTGGGGTCTAATTTAGTGGGAGATAGAGAGGGAATAAACTTCAAATCTAGAAACACTAGAGGAGGAGAAAATGTTAAGATCTCATCTTCCCCTAAGATTATCTCTATCTCTACAAATGAGGATATGGTAAAATCCCTAAGAGCTTAAGAAATAGGCTAAGAAGTGTGGTCATTTTCTTTGTCTAATTGGATTTCAATTTTATCCCTTCTTAAAAAAAGTTGATGATTGAATAGCTTTAGTTTGGGGTAGAAAGATGGGGATTTGTGTAAGTTTTTGTAGAATAATTCAGGTTGGTTCGTTTGTTGTTTTACTTAGAAATCATGATATGTAGGACAAAAGTGGTCAATAAATAGTTTTGGAATGTTGGGAAGACCATGTTTCAACCCATGCTATAGACCCCTAAAGATAATCTTAAAGAGGTGGTTGTTTGGTCTACCCTTAACTGGCTTGAAATTAAAGAAAGTCCCCCATAATTG
Source organism: Chamaecyparis obtusa (assembly GCA_027943335.1). Classification (NCBI taxonomy): domain Eukaryota; kingdom Viridiplantae; phylum Streptophyta; class Pinopsida; order Cupressales; family Cupressaceae; genus Chamaecyparis; species Chamaecyparis obtusa. Next base: position 1,453,683 of record BSBK01000682.1, on the reverse strand, counting down.
TGGAAAATTATTCCCCAAATTTTTAAATCCATTGACAATGTGTTGAGAATAGTAAATGTATGTTGTAATTGTTGTCATTGATGTCAAAACCTTGTATGAGTTGTATATATTGGAGTTGATGAGTAAACAACTCACATCTCCCAAGAACACCTGCATGCAAACACATGTCATAGAAAGAGAGAGAAGCAAGAAGCTAGAGAGGCCTGAACACATGGATCCATGAAAGAGGAGACATACTTGATGTGCAAAAACAAAATTTGCAATTCAATAAAATGAATGTTTCTCAATATTTTATGAAAAAAAGAGAGATCGATCCTTATAAAAGGAGATCTGAAACCCTAAAAGGGTAAAACCTAGGTTGCATGATAATAATTAATAAATCAATTAATTATTATATGCCTAAAATTTAGCTTAAGTAGAAAGAGGTAATAAGTGACTTAGTAATTAAATCAAACATGATTTAATTAATCAGTAAACACTTTATTACTCTAACACCCCCCTTAAGATGAACTTTGGGAGAAGCTTAAAACTTATAAAGAACTACTGAAAGAAAATGGGCCCCGGCAACAAAAGGCCTGATCAGGTACCCAAGTACAAAGCATAGAGTCTCTAAAAACTGGAGAAATACAGAAAACCACATGGGAAAAACTCTACTCTAAAAAGAGACAAAGACTAGTTTGAAGGACTAAAGAAGCCTCCAAAACTAGGAATGTTCCAAAAAATAGGAACAAGGATGAACATGTAGAACATCACTGTCAAAGAAAGAAGCTCCAAACTCTATCAAGAAGTAATTGATGATCTAAAGATCCTCCACTAGCATATAACCAGGTAGAGAAGATTGTATTCTACATGAGTGCCCTCAAATGACACTACTTGAATCAGGAGGCAAACAAAGGCAAACAACTGAAGTCAAAGATACAAAATATTGTAATCTGCACGAGTGCCCTCAAATGACACCACTTGAATCAGGAGGCAAAAAATACAAATGGCATAAAAATACCAAAGTCTGAAGAGTTGATCAATCAAATCTGGAAGAGTGCATCAAAAAAAAAGAAATAAAAGAGTGTCCATATGGTAAATGATCCATCTCACCGGAATGCATAGGTACCCATCCACTACATCCGCCTAGTACATAGAATCAAATACTGAATACATAGCTCACATTATCAAACCAAAAAAGCAATAGAGCCAATAGTAGAAACCCCCACATAATGGTAACAAGGGATTAATGATAGGTACACTGAAAAGATCATCCAATATGAACTGCATGATGAAGATGAATCTGAAATATCAAAGGTACGGAGAGAGTACAAACACATATAGAGATACCTAAGGCTAATGTTGTTGGAGGAACACTCACATGACAAAATTAGATGGCAAACAAAGGCAAACATCAAACCCCCCTGGAAATTTATAATGGAGTACAAGTACATAGAGCACAAACATGTGCAAAATCCCATACATGCAATGTAATGGTACTTTATCTCAGTGCATGTGCATAAAAGAATGCTACAAAAGTGAAGTATACACTGCTCAAAGAAGAGCAAAAGCTACTGAAACAAAAGAACAACCAAAGATGAGTCATCCCTCAAAAAGAAGAGATCTCGGGACCTGAAACATCCAAGATATCTACCAGATTGCAAAATTGCAAGAAAGTGAATAAAATATACCTAGATAAGAATCCATAAAAATGACTCACGTCATTGGAAAGATCTCAAAACAAGATTTCCAATGATATATCATTTTTCCAAAATGGAGTCCGAATGCACAAGATAGAGCTCCTGGAGTGTAAAACTAAACATTTGGCTTTGACAGAAAAAACACCATCAAAAAAGAAAAAATCAAAAATTCAAACCTCCAGATCTGGATAGAGCTCGGAACAAACTTTTTGACGATATCTTGTTTTCTCAATTTCGACACCGTATGCTCAAGTTATGAGCAAAATACCAACTGTTGTGCTTGAGGGCCAAAAAATGGTGCAAATGATGCTGATGAATGCTGATGTCAACAAATGGCAGGCTTAAATTTGATGGCCAAATGGTCATCACCACAAAAAAAAATTATTTGTTTTGGAAATCGGCGTACACCCTCAGGATGTGTGTTAGGGCTATATGATTTTTTCTTTGATTTATGTGCTAGGGCATTTGAATTTGCCTCAATTTGCATGCTAGGGGTGGTACAATTTATGCCTCAATTTGTGTGCCATGGTCATACAATTTTTCCTCTATTTGTGTGCCAATCTATACAATTTTGCATCGATTTGCATGCCAAGGTCATACAGCCTAGCATGCAAAAAGAATTGCCTCAGAATGCAACGACATCCAAATTGGACTTGCCTTATATGGATCTAGGGGTTCTTGGCTGCTGTGAACTCAATGGCGAGGTCTGTTTGAGCCAAAAATGCTCCAAAATACTAGTGACTACCTTGGGATCCATGTTGAGGCCGGTTGCAAAAAAATTTGCCACAGATTCCAACTATCCAAATTGGACAAACTTTATATGGATCTAAGAGTTCTTTGATACTCTGAACACAACCATGAGGTCTGTTTGAAGCCAAGATGACTAGAAAGAGAGGTCCCCATAGATTCAATAGAAAAACCCTTTGAAACGCAAATATGACAAACACGATCGAATCTCTTAGGAAGAGGGCATGGGAAAATAGATCTGAAGCTCTGATACCATATTGGATGGAGTTAATGAGTAAACAACCCACAGATCCCAAGTGTTGAGAGATAGCTTTGTTCAGATTATGCCAATACTAGAATACATACATATTGTTGACAGATATATATATATATATATATATATATATATATATATATATATATATATATATATATATATATATATATATATATATATATATAATGGCATGATATCATTAACAACATTATCCTATGTTATGTGATATACCAAGGAAGCCACGATACACAGTAATTGTGACCATGTTTACATAGTCCCGATACTATGTATCAAGTACCTTGTTATTATACACCAACTCATGATGTCGGGTGCCTTGTGTTAGGCAACAAGTTATGCATTGTGTTTATAACACTAACTAAGTATTATGGTTAAGAGATGTTAAACAAACAACCATGTAATGAAGTGACATGATCATAAGTATATATGGTCATGTCTCTTCATTATATTATTGTTCAATAAATTATATATACCCTATTGTGGTTGAAGACTAGATCAATAAAAAAGGCAATCATATTCTACAATACCACACTTGTATATATCATTTCTATTGGACGATCTAGGTTTCACAACACCAAGAACACCTGCATGCAAACACCTGTCACAAAAAGAGAGAGAAGCAAGAAGCTAGAGAGGCCTGAACACATGGATCTATGAAAGATGAGACATTCTTGATGTGCAAAAATAAAATTTGCAATTCAATAAATGAATGTTTCTCAATCTATTATGAAAACAAGAGAGATCAATCCTTATAAAATGAGATCTGAAACCCTAAAAGGGTAAAACTTAGGTTGCATGATAATAATTAATAAAGTAATTAATTATTATATGCCTAAAGTTTAGCTTAAGTAGAAAAAGGTAATAAGTGAGTTAGTAATTAAATCAAACATGATTTAATTAATCAGTAAACACTTTATTACTCTAACAGTATATATGTATCAGTTAGTTATCTGATGGTTGTATATCGATATTGTAATGTTCAGATTTGGTCTATACAATTTGTTTTTGGTAACAGATTATAGTGATTGATATTTTTGTTCTTGTCACTAAGATATCTCTTTCTAGTACTCTATGATATTTTATTATCAAAGTAACACAAGTTTTTAGATGAATATATATGGTTGTTATGTTTCAAAGTTCTTTTGTTTATCCCTGCTACCTAGACTTTCATGCAGTATATCAAAAATTATCAATATGATAATTGTATTTAGTTTTTGGATAGGTTCTATTTGTTCTATCCATCGATTGGTTTAAAAAAAAATTAGATCAAGCCATGGACTTGGTTTTGACATTTCATTGGTTCCAAAATATACTTATCTTTCGCTAATTGTGCTATGAAACATATTTATCTTATGTGTGACCTATCTTTAGGTCCTATGGTAACATGGTATGAAGATTTCATATGTATGACTTATTTTTAGGTTTGGTGCTAGAATGTTTTTAATTATGGTAAAACTAGGTTTTGAAGGGGCCCTGAAACCCTTTACATTAAGAAGAAAGATTGGAAATTAAATCACAAAGCACAAAAGAATAGCTGGAGGAATGAGAGAACACAAGAAACCCTCTAGCAAAACTGACCAAAAAGATAAAGACAACAAAAAAGACCCAACAGAGAAAACCAGCACCAATAGACCACTACTCAGATCTAATCTTGTTGATTCATATAATCAGAAGGATTAGATATATTGAAACATATTTTGTAATATATTTTTTAATCGATGCTAGATATTTTGTAATAAGTAGGATTATATATATTGAAATAGCACCAATTCATATAATCGGTGCTAGAATATTACACTATATTGAAATATATTTTGTAATGGAAGCTGACATGTTTTGTGGCTATGATGACATATGTATTTATCTTATCAAATGTGTGTGTGTGTGTGTGTATGTGTGTGTGAGAGAGAGAGAGAAAGAGATGTAAGTATAATTCTATGAGAAGATATTAGGAAGTAAAGTGTGTAAGGAGAAGTAAGTTGAGTGAAAGGTGTTGGCAGTGGGCCAGGGTCCCTCGTGGGGTTCATGACATGGCTTAACCGCCTCCTATGTCTTCTATAAGTCTAGTGGTTGTATCAGGCATTAACAAGTTGATCTTTTGGTGCAATGGCAACTACTACTTGTAACAAAAGGTTAGCATGATATCAAGAGGAGTCTCACATACAGAGTTGTAGAAGATTGGAATACGCTGATAGAATATCTATAACCAAATCTGTTGCTATCACTGATTATTATGCTACTAGGTAGAACTATTTCATGCATGAGAAGATGCAATTATAATAGTTTACTTGTTATTTGTGAAACATATTTTTGTAATACATCTTGTAAGTTAGCCCAACTGATAGTGAGCCTACACAGAGTGAGAAAACTAGAAGTGAATGATGAACTACAACTGATTTAGAACACTGAATGGAGAATCTATAATTTAAGATTACTAAGGAGTTACTAATTAGATAATGCAAGATGATTAAATTAGTATTATGTTGTCATTGATGTCAACTAGCTTGACAATACTTATCTTTTAAGTTACTACACCGACACATCTGAAGAAAGGAGAAAGAGATGAAGAACATAAATATCTACATGAGGAAGATGTATATATCAGATGAGGATAAGGAATACACTGAGTAACTTGTTGATGAGTCTATGACCTTATGATATTGACTTGATTATGTTTCATTCATGTATGATGAAGAATAGAGCTAAAAGACACAAAGCAGTGTTGTCAGTAAATAAAGCATTCCAATATACACTGATGGAATGTAGTGTATACCGAGCGTAGTGTTAACTGAGCTTGTGTTCACCGACGCATTTCTTTGTTAACTGAGCAAAATAGAAAGGAATTAAATGATCAGTTTAGCTGATAAAGTGATGAGCTCTAAGGTGTATGAAATCGAGGTAACAGATAAGGTTTGTTATGAAGATCAACGGCTAACATAATTCAAGGAAGATCTAATGGAGCATATTGAAATGTTACTGACACATCAGCCAAAGAAGGTTAAAGTGGAAAAATCTATGAATAAGATTAAGTGGCAAAATCTAATGGAGAAAAAGAAAATGATTTACTCATCTATATAAGAGACATTGATTTCATTATTGAAGAGAGCCGGAAGAAGAAGATACTACAGAATTATCGCGTGAACAATTTTTCATGCATTATGATCATACTAGTTAATGAGAACCGAGCTGCAGAACAATTATCGAGCTACAAAGAGTAATTATCAACGAACAGTAAGTTGATATAGTATTGAATTTGAAGTGGTATATTGATCAGAAAGATTTGAATGAACTGAACATTGATCTATAAACTGCAATTGAAGTTGTTTCAAGGCAGATCATCTACTGTTACATATTTAACCATTGTACACAGTCAAATCTCTTAACCGAGTGGACTATGAAAGTCTTTTGATGTGTCATTCATAGAGTGAACATTTTTATCCTATCAACCCCAGAGTGACTTCTGGTTGGACAATAAATTCTGGTCTAAAATCCTCTAACAAGGTCACACCTAACAGTGTGTTTGTAACTTTTAATAGGGTTGGGTCTTCACTGACCTCACTTCAGAAGAGTGAACATTTTTGGGTTGCCGGTCCCAGGTGGTTTTTCCCTTCACGGGGTTTCCACGTTAAATCTTTTGTGTTATGTGTTGATTGTGATTTTTTTTTTAATCATACTTTGCATATTACATGTTATATTTAATTGGTAATTGCTATAAGTTTTTGACTGACAATCAGTAAAAACATAGACAGTGAAAATGTTTTATGTTTACCGAGTAGCAGAAGAATTTGTTTTGGATTATACATATTGTTTTGGGACACTGGATAACTAATTCACCCCCCCCCCCCCCTCTCAATTATTCTAACAATGAACCCTTGTAAATGTCATCTTTACTAGTGTCACATTAACTAGTGTTTAATTTCATGATAATTAGCTTCTCTGTGGTTTTTCCCATCCTGATTTTCTATGTTATATCTAGTGTTATGGTGTTTTTTGTTGTTATTATCGAAGGATTTTTATCAATTTTGATTATCTATATGGTTTATGGTTATACTGGTTCAAACAAGTTTGTGAAAAGTGTTTTGGAATGATTGATTCACCCCCCTCTTGTTAGGAACAAGGAAACACACATAACAAATAGAGGGGGTGAATCACTTGTATCCCAAAACGTAAAACCTTAATCAAATTTTATACTTTATATCTTAAATCTGAATGATGAACATTAAAGAAATATCATGACACATTAAGAAACACATAACACCAAGTTTTTTAATGTGGAAACCCTGTTAGGAGAAAAATCACAATGGAGATCAAAACCACAAGATGATTTACTCTATTAAAATCACTATACCCTATTAGGATTTTTACAAAGGGGAATGGGCATGCATTAAGGAGGATTCTCAAATACAAGGGCTACAACCCAAAGTAATTTTCATTACCTTACAACAAGTAGATGGACAATAATCCATTGTGCACAATAATCCATAAATCATGAATCGGGTGATAGCTTATATGTTATGCCAATACAATTCAAATAAAGTATATAATACATTAAATCTCTATCTCAATTGTATATTTCACTCATACCTGTTACAAAATCTCTCATACACATACATGATCCTCTCTCATGCCTTCACAATTATAAATGATTACAAATTTTTATACATTTCATCAACCTTGAAGAAATAAACAAGGTTGACATCAATTACAAATATTTAATCAAATACAACTCAAACATCAATGTGATCCAAAACATTCTAGCTAAGACATATCAAGGATCTATATCTATGTCCTCAAACACACTCTAGATCCATAAATCACACCATGGTCCATCGCAACATGGTACACCACCATGTTGGCCAAGAACATCAACACACCACATGAAAATCACCAAATTCGATCACATAACTCAATGTGATCCAGCAAAATGAATGGGACATGATCTATAAACATCATCAAGCAACATGAAATTCCATAGAAATTACCAAAACAACTCGGTCACAAAATTCACCATCATCTTTGCACTGTTCACCAAGAACACTAATCAATAACCTTTGTCACTCAAGAAAAATAGCTTTCCAGCATCCAAATCATGAACCACTCAAGATAAGGACACACATACATGTCCTAAACTCACCACCATATTAGAAACCATAATTATTATATAACTAAACCATATTGATCCAAATATTGTCACTTTGTCTCTTCATGAACATCTAATATACCAGTCTATGATCAATCATACATAACTCTCTCAAATCACCATGCAAACCTCTGTAAATTGACATAGGTCAACTATATACATCCCTAAAACCATTTGTAAATTCGCAACATCTTATCTTCAATACAATAGCCATACCAAACAAATATTCTCAGTGAATATACCAAGAACGTTGTCACAAATAGTAGGAATATGTTGACATCAAGGATAAAACATCAATTTCATCACATATATGCATGATAATCCAACAATCTCCAACACCTCCCCTCTCATTTATTCGACATGTTCAATAATTGGTATCAAAGCTTGGTCTCTTGCAAATAGAGCTTAACTACTCAAGGGAGATCTAGGATGTTTGAACAGATGGAAGAATAATATTATTTTGATGAAGTTTGATAGATCATGATGGGTGACATTAAGAGCATCAAATCAAAAAATGAGGAGATGAAATAAAACATTAAGGAATCAAATGGATGTATCTCAAAGTTGAGGAAACAAATCCAAAAATTCAAAACAAGACACAAGGAAGTAAGCCAGGAATTGAAAGAGTCAAAAGAAAAGGTAGAAAATATGGAGAAACAATTGAATGATTGCAAAAATAGTAAAGAATTTATTGTTATATCATTTTATGGATTTGATTGTGTAGAATTTTTTATCATCAACGTTTTGGATCATACTACATGATCCATCATCAGGATGTAAGAGAGCAAGAGGAACAGAAGATGGTAGATTGTAGATCTAGAAACCAATAAAAAGAAGAGGAGGGAGAGAGGAAGAGAAGAGAGAAGAGAGGTACACAAAGATATATATATATATATATATATATATATATATATATATATATATATATATATATATATATATATATATATATATATATAATGGCCAGACCTTCACCTAATCACCAATGAGAATAAAAAAGGCATCACTCCAAATAATAAAGAAATAGAAATATGAAAATAAGTGAGTGAATAACTACACAAAACATACAATGAAAAAAGGGGGCATACATGACTGCAAGGCAAATGCATGGGATTAAATGAAAGTGCAGATAAATAAATTACCAAAGTAATAAAACCAATAAATAAGTAAATAAAAATGCCCATGAGAACAAATAAATGTCTTTGTTGAGAAAAGTACTTAATTTGCATTAATAGATGGTTTTATATTGCAAAACATTAGATATGGCTTCCAAATAGTTTCTTGATACAACAAACAATAGGCACTTTTCCTTGTTGATGCATTTTGAAAAGTGTAATTGTGTTCTTGTGAAACAGGTCTTGTAGATGAGATTCTTGAACTATTGCATGTGAATGTTTGTGATTCCTCTTCAGATATCAACTTTTATCATACTGTTAATTAAAATTATATGTAGGTTTTGTAGGCTAATACATCCATGTGAACTCTTCAAAAAACATAAGAACAAATGTGTGCCTGATGCCAATACCTATATCATTTTATTACATGGCTACCTAAAAATTTATTTGTCCTTGTGGGTATTTTTATTTACTTATTTATTGGTTTTATTACTTTGGTATTTATTTATCCACACTTTCATTTACTCCCATGCATTTGTCTTGTAGTCATATATGCCCCCTTTTTTAATTGTATGTTTTGTGTAGTTATTCACTCACTTATTTTCATATTTTTGTTTCTTTATTATTTGGAGTGATGCCTTTTTTATTCTCATTGATGATTAGGTGAAGGTCGGGCCATTTTTTATATTTTATTTTTTTCTTTGTGTACCTCTCTTCTCTTCCTCTATCCCTCCTCTTCTTTTCACTGGTTGCTAGATCTACAATCTGACATCTTATGTTCCTCTTGCTCTCTTGCATCCTGATGATGGATCATGTAGTATGATCTGAAATGTTGATGATAAAAAATTCTACATAATCAAATTAGTATGATCTGAAATGTTGATGATAAAAAATTCTACACAATAGAATCCAGAAACTGATATAGCATATGTATGGATTGTGGAAATCTAATAGATTTGAAATAATTTCTTAAAGTAAATTTCAATCAGAAGCTGGAAGATTAGAAGAATACTTAAGAAGATCTAATGGATACCATAAAAAATAGAGGAATGGAAGAAAACTAAAGAAAGAGCATTATCAAGCATAAGATAGATGAAAATGAGAAATTGAATCAGGATTTGAAGAAGCTAAGATCTAAAACAAAGATTTGTGAAACACTATTTTGGATCAACTTTTAGCCCTACAAAAAGGTCATAGGGACAAGGAAGGGTTCAGTTTCACCAGTGAGTGCTCAAATCTAAAGAATAAAGAGAAAGATAAGGAAGTTGAAGCAGAAGAAAAGTTTGAAGTAACAAGAAAGGCTAGGAATTAGGGAACATCTACAAGAAGACATATGATCAAGCAATCAAATGCTCAAAGGCACTTATCTTTTAACAGTTATTATTGTATATGCAAGAATTTGGGTCATAAGGTGTATCATCAGAAAATGGAAGCACTTCCATTCAGGACTAGTTTATCCCTCTGAGTAAGTGGTGTGGGGTCATGTTAAATGCCTTGAATGGGTCTTTGACTTGGATCTAGCCTTTTCCCCTGTCCTGCCCTATTTTCCACTTCTTTCCTACCTGTTTCTGGCATCTTTCTCTGAGAATATGAGGTTCTTAACCTCAGGATCAAGGTTGACCTTTTGGGTCAAGGTCAACCTCAACCCTCAATTGGGGTCCAAATTTCAAATTCTAAGGATTTCCAAATGTTGGGGTTTGGAAAGAATTATTTCCCACTTTTGAGTCAGCTGTTTCATGCTTCAAAATGGTAAACTCTTAAAAGATATTTAATTTAGGTCCACTCCTAGGGGTATAGGCCTAATGGGAATTTATTTCTCATATTTCGGCCTCTCTAGAAGTTTGTGCCCTATACTAGTATATAAGGAAGCCTTCTCCTCTCATTTTCACAAAGACAACAAGTGAGAATCAATCATCAAGCAAAAACAAAAGAAGAAAGCAAGAAAGGAGAAAAGAAGCAATCATCTATTCTCAAGCATTCAAGTATTCAATCATCTAAGATTCAATTCATCAAGGAGATCCATTAGTATCCATTGAAGGATTTAAGCTCTATGGATCCCTCTTGTTCAAGATTTCTCCATCCATATCCATTCAAGCTTCTTCCTATTCCAAGATCCATTCAAGATTGGTGTTGAAGATCTAAAGGAAAATAATTTGAGACATCCTACAACTCTAAATCCATTTGGAGCATCCATACTTGTGGATTCAAGGATTTCAATCCTCCACAAGGGTTACAACATAAGCAAGGTGAATTCTTCTATTTACTTTGTTTATTACTAAAATTCCAATTCTATCTCAAGGTTAATTCCAAAACTAGGGTTTGACCAAGGCAAACCCCCCATCCAAACAACAAAACCATTTTTCTTGCAAGTGCAAGTATGGAACAACAAATTACAGAGCAAATTCGAATACCCTTTTCAAAAAACTTTTGGGATCCACGAACAGAATTTCTGTCAGAACAATGCAAGTCAAGGTCGACCTGTATTTGGGTCAAGGTTGACCTGGTTCATAAAAGAAAAATATTTTTGGGTTTTCTCTGTCTCTATGTTTATGTTCCAAATTGGGTTGCAGAATTTCTAGAAACTTGGTACAGACACTAGAAAACAACAATTTTCAGATCTGCTATACTTTGAGGTTAGTATTTTCCTTCAATTCATTTCAATTAAGATTTTAATATTCTAATATTCTCTTCCAAAATGGAATGTAAGATTTTCCTCTTTCTTCTTACTACTAATCGATTGATTCAATTATGCATTGACCATTTTCTTGTGGTTAATCAACTTGAATCTTTCCTTTGGAAATTTGGGATTAAGAAGAGAATCTTACCTTCCCCAACTCCTCTATACATAAATATTATTTATTTTCTATACACATAAAGTATCATTTTATTTTCTTTACATTTTGGTGAACCCACTTATGACAACTCTTTCTTTTGTGGTGTTAGATTTACATTTTATGTTAGATCTTGCATGTATATTAGATTATCCTTCTTTTATGTGCTTGCATTTACATTTCAAAAATAAAACAAAAAAATCATATAAAGAAAAAATACAAAAACATTTATTTGTTCATGCCTTGTGTTTTCCTAATTTAGTTCATTTGCATTGCATTGGTATATGATCTTTACTACCTCTAGTCCTACTTATAATATCCCAATTAGAAGAAGTCACAGACTAATGGATTTTGTTGATCATGAGTCTTCCTCTCCTTTCCTTAGGATCCTGAATGACAATTTGATCACTCATGATTCCAATCCTATTATTAAGCATAACTTGTCTCACTCATCTCATGATGAGGATGATGCCTTAAGAGTTCCTCCTGAAAAAGTCCAAAAAAATTTTGTTGGCAAGTGGTATTATGGAGCACTAGGGATCACTTAAGGGTTGTCATTCATGGTAACACTTATGCTGGAGTGATTGCATGATGAGAGGTTCAGTACTGGAGTCACAGTCATGAAAATGACTAAGTCCAAAATCAGGGTAATAGGGTACAGTGTTACAATTTTGGTTAGCGATGGAAATGTATGAGGTATTATGGCTTGTGAAGTTCGTAGAAGGTATTTTGGGATATGTATATGCTTCAGTTAAGAGCGCATCATTTTTGGTGATCAGATAAGTGAGATTCAGTGATCTGAAGGTATGCGAAGATAAAGATTCAGTATAATAGGGCATATGAGCACTTGTGAAGATTAAGGAAAGGTTAGCGGTTATGATAATGTGCTAAGTTAGGTGAATGGAGTATATTGCTGACACTTGGGTAATATATGATTGCCGACTTCATACTTACCCCTTACATAATTAATTATTATGTTTTGTATGATATTTGTGAAGCCAACTGAATGATAGTTTTTGTATAAGTATAGAGTGCTTTTATGAAAGTGATATGTATTGTGATTATGATGATGAAGCAAGGTTGTGAATATGAGAGCAGAGATCAGATGAGAGATCAGTAAGAGACAAAGCTATAACTAGAACTATCTGAGTAAGATAAGTGCTTATATTGTTAACATTTTGGAGAACTCTTTGTAATAGTTTTTTATTGTAAAAGTTGTTTTCTCACCACCTTTAACCAAGTGCTTTGTATACCCCTAAAAGGGTTTTGTAATTCTTTAACAAGGAAATGTACTATGTAATAATCAACTCCCAACAGAGCTAGATCTCCTATGGATACAATATTTTAGTGCATAGTTGTGGGTACCATCCCCACCAAGGTTTTCCCTTGGCTAGGATTTCCTCAAGAACAAATCATGGTGTCATGAGTTATGTGTTTATTATTCTTTTCATTTCAGCAGTGTTATGGTTTATTTATAATTGGTTAAAGTTTAAATCAAAGTTCAGTAATATTGATTCACCCCCCCCCCCCCCCCGCCTCTCTCAATATTACCTAATCCTAATAATTGGTATCAGAGCTATTGGCCCTTGGAGAGAAAGCCTAACAGCTTAAGGGAGATCAGAATGGATTCGAAAAGTTTGCAAGAGAACTTTGTGTATTGCATAAAAAAGAATAAACTTAAATAAACTAAGCTTATCCTAACATATCATATGCAAACATCAAAATATGGAAGCAAACATGCATATATGAAGAAATGAAATAAAAAATAAGATTAAGCTATTTCAACATAATGCAAACCTCCCAAAAAAGACTAAGTTTAGATGATTTTGGTTGTTGAGGGTATGTGGTTTCTCAATTCCTGCAACATGACAATGCATGAAAATGGCTTGTTGAATGAGGAGAAAAGCTTTCAATTTATAGGAATTTGAGGGAAATGGATGGTTGAGATTCAAAGTTGGATGAAGGGCTAGGATTATTCAAGATCAATGAGGTGGCCATGAGGTGGAGGCCAAGTAGATGCCATGTAGATGACATGTGGATTAGGGTTTGACCATTCAAAGGGGGAAAGATTCTCACACGTGTGAGAAACCTTTGAAAGTGACATGTCCATGACAAATTTTAAGAGGGTGTAAGAGGGTGTAAGAAGGTGTAAGAGGGCCAAATTTGCTCACACATGTGTGAGAAACTTGAGAAAATGATAGCTCAATGACAAAGGTCAAGGGTTGTAAGATGATGGGAGAACCAAGGTTGCTCACACATGTGTGAGCAACTTTGGAAAATGACATGTCAATGACATGGGTCAAAAGGTGGAAGAAAAAGAGAGAACCAAGACTTTGGAAAGTGACATGTCAATGACATGTAGGAGAAAAGTGTGTAAGATTTTGTAAGAGTCACATGTGACTTGGGTTTGGATTAGGATTCCTTAATCCTTAGATTACGGTTGTGCAAATGATTAGGGTTGATTGGGTGGAAGATTAGGATTAATTAGTGGGAAAGTGGGTTGACTTGGGTTAGAAGGATGGGTTAGGTTAGGTGAGGGTTAAAGTTAGGAGCCATGTGCTCAAATAGAATTAAGTATAATATTTAATTCTAAGTGGGTTAAAAGGGGATTAATTAAATAAACAAGATTACTTACTTAATTAAATGGAGGATTAGGATGAGGGGAAATGAGACAAGATAAAATTAAATAAATATAAATTTATTTAATCAAAGATAGGATAAAAGACTAAAATTAAATAAATGTAAATTTATTTAATCAAGGATAAGGGATAATAGGAGTGTAATTAAATAAATGTGAATTTATTTAATTAAGGCATAATAAGGCTAAAATTAAATAAATAATAAATATCTATTTAATTGGCTAGGATAAGGGTAATTATTAGGACAATTTTAGGTGTCTACATTTTTCCCCTCTTTGATGTAACATCATGAAGTGATGTTAGATCAAAGAAGATTAAAACATAGTGGATAAAATGGATAAGACTAGTAGCATGATGCCCCAGTCATGGAAGGATGAGGAAGGATTGGTATGCCCCCTTGAGAGGACATGTGGGTTTGGAGAACACAGATGTGCTCTTAAAAAGAATAGGAGTATGAAGGAAGGGGAAAAGGTTATGGAGGACAAATGAAGCATAGAGAAAGTCATGTTGCAATGGTGTGAGCAACCTAAGTTTGATATTGTATTTGACACTATGCACCAAGGTATGAGGAACCAAGATGACAATGTGTCAAGTACGTGATAAAAAAGGGGTCAAATGCAACCATATGCCTATGACACCATGATATGGAAGATCATGATGCCAATGTGACAATAGGATGAAAAGACCATGATAAATGAAAAATATATATATATATAGAAAAGCAACAAGTAAGCATGCACAACAAACTGAATGCAAACCAACAGTTTGCCCCTAGTCAAGCTGAAAACCAATTGATGGATTGATCGATGATGATTGATTGAGGATGGAAAAGTTAACGATAAGAACAATGCACATCCAAAGGTTTTGGGAAGGATACATCCCAGGATGATGATTTGATTAAAATTGGGATCAATGGATTATCAGATGAGTCAGGTCAAGATGATGGGTTGATTAAGGATTGATGTACAATATTAAAAGATTGGATTGATTGGATTAGTATTAATTGCACTTGATTGGACGAGTTTGGGAATTTATTTTTATTTTTTGATTTTATGAATTTTTTGATTTATTGATGAGTGGATTGGATAGTGAAGGGAAAGATGATTGGGATTGGATTGGAAGATTTGGATAAAATAATAGGAGTAGAAATGAATTGGATTGAAGATGATAGGAAGGAGGGAAATTGAAATGATTAGAAGATAAATAGATTAGAAAGGATTAAAATGGAGGAGAAATGAATGAGATAGAAGAATATAGGAAGAAGGGAAATTGATTAGATTATAAGATAGATGAATTTGATTTAGTGGAATTATAAGATAAAGGAATTGGATAGGAAGAATTAGAAGATAAAGGAAGTGGATGGAATAGAAGAAAGAGAAATGGATTAGACATGAGAGGGAAAGGACAAATGGATGATATGGGGGTAAGTTGGAAAAGGGATAAGGGGATTGAATGGATCGGGACCAATGACAAGGGAGAACCAAGGAATGGTAGAGGAAAGGGGGTGAATATAGTTTATGGATGGAAGGTAAATGGAGGGAATGGATAGTGGTAGGATATGGGGGATGAAAAGGTGGGGAAAAAGGAGATGAAGATCCAAGGATGTCGTGGGAAAGGAGTTAAATGCCACATACGAGAGGTCAAAGAAGGAATGAAAATATGGTGGGTAAAGGACATATGAAATGAATGGGATGGGTATGAGTATGCATGGAGGGAATGAAGGAAGGGATGTGCCAAAGCATGCACGGGTATCATTTGGTTTTGTGTGTGATTTGGTGCGTCTAGGTTGATGAAGGAGAAGGGATGAAAGTGGGAGGTGGAGGGATAGGATGAGGGGTATGAATAAGATAGAGGATAATGATAAGGAGGATATGGATGGAAATTGTCAATGTATAACGTAGGGAGGATATGGATAGAAGCATAAAATGGAAGTGAGGATTGCATGGGAGAATCAAGATCAAAAGCATGGAAAGGAAGATGGAGCTTTATAAGAGCATGGATGGAGGATGAAGGAAGTGAATATGACAAGGACTATGAGATGGAGGATATAGATAGGATGTCAAGATCAAATATGGACAAGTGGGGGGACTTATGGAGGATAATGAAGAGGAGATGGATAACAAGTAAGGAAAATGGATGGTGTATATAGATGGATGGAGTAAATAGGATAGTCAAGATCAAAGATAAGAAAGGATGAGGATAGACTAATTAGATAGGAGGATGGAGGGTGGATATAAAAGATGGAAGACATGTATGGTAGCATAGGATGGATGGAGCTTGCCCCCAAGTGTAGGGTACAAGAGGATGAGGATAAGTGAATGTAAGGAAGAGATTAATTAGAAGACAATAGATATGCGATAGGAAGATGGGGGAAGGACTCAAGCATCGAGTGTCATGATATTATGTTGGGTGTTTTGTATCAAGGCATTTTTTATATGTTCTCATAGATGTTGGTAGGATGGGTAGATGGTAGAGGCAATGGACTAGAGGAAGGAGAATGAGGACTTAGGCAAAATATTGGATGAAAGTAGTGTAGGAGTATGGAAGGATTGGGGAATAATGGATGGGAGGAGGGAATGATTGTACATGGATGGATGGGAGAGATGAAAATATCACCATTGGCACACACCTTGAAGGGTGGTGGAGAGGTTGAGGAGGAGATTTTGGAGGAGATGGAGGAAAAAAAGGTGGATTTGGGAGATGAGGACCCAAAATAGATGAAGGAGGTAATGTAGTTGGAAAGTAGAGGATTTTTAGAGGGATAATTTAGGAGGAAGATTTTGGATTAGCAAGGTTGGATGTCAATTTGGATTTTGAATTGAGATGCATTTTAGAATTGAGTAGCTCTAGAATCCACATGATTTTTCATTTTGAGGCCTTTGTGGCCTTTTGAACTTTTCATCCTTTTGGATCATATTTTTCTTTTCTTGAACATGTTGTTTAGATGGGACATGTTGATCCTTCAATTTTTGTGTGGATTTTTGGCTAGTTGCATCTTTTTTGTTTTATGTTTTTTCTTTGGCATCCAACTTGCTCCCATTATCCATGGTATGGTGGCATGAGGATGAATGGTTTAAAGAGTGTATGGATGGAATTACGAAGGATGAATGTTGGAAGGAATTCAAGGATGTGTGCCTTTGTGGATCTTTCTTAGGGAGGTGAGGTGAACTTGGATATGGAAGATGGATTTATGTAAGGACCTAAAATGGATGGAAGCAATGAAGGATTAGGTTTGGGAACATAAGGACCCAAAATGGATGTGTTTGAGGAAGGGAGGGAATTTCGGATATAGGGGCCCAAAATGGATTTGGAGGGTGGGGGGATGGAGATTTGGACATAAGGGCCCAAAATGGACTTAGAATATGAGTGATGGGAATAAGGAATTTTAGATTTAGATGGAGAAATTTTGGATTTGGAAGGAGTAGATGGGGTACCAACATCTTGAGACATTTCTTTTTTACTAAGGTAAAAATAGGTTTTGAATGGAACCCGAAACCATTTACATCATATCAGAAAGATTTTACATTTTATCTTTACAAAAAGAGACGCCTGCTATGAAAAAAAAATAGGACCCTATCCAACCTGAGACAAGACCAAAAAAAACAAAAAGAAACAGTTACTAGCACAACTAACAGCAAGCTACTAGCTACCAACCAGAACAGACTACTTGTTATTAATAGTCTTCTCATCCTTCTTCTGCAGGTCCTCCATCTTTCGAATGGCTTCTTTTAAATCTTTCATCTCCTTTGGTGTATCAGGGCCCTTCCTCTTGATGTGTCCCCTAGTTCTAGTTCCCGGTCCAGAGTTCCCAGCATCATCATCAATCATTATGGTAGTATTTTCTAGCAGACTTTTTTCTAGATAGTCGTAGAGTATTTTCAGGTTCATAAAAAAGGCACTAAGACCTTCATTGCTATGCTTGAGGACCTCATTTGTTATGTACCCATTGTAACTGATTTTTTCAGTTAGTTCTTTAAGCTTGTTGTCAACCATCATTTTAATTTCAGCAGTAATTTCCTCATTCGGGTTATTATTTTTTACCTTATCCAAAAACTTCTTTTCCATCTTTTTCATCTTTGTTTTCAAGGTGTTCATCGTGTCTTCCATGGCCTTGAGGTGATTTTTCATTTCCTGCATCTCCTGCAAAATCCACTTTTCCATATGAATGTCATGGCCATCAGTCTTCTTTACCTTCTCTATAATAGTAGCATCCATCTTGAGATATTTTTTCTTCAATAGGATACTTAATGTTTGCAACACAAGATGTGAATCCATGTGTATGGGGTTCATGAATGGATTGGATAGGTGGAAGAGGATTTTGTGGAGGATTAGGATCATGAGGGGGATTAGGGTAGATGATAGAATATTGGGATGGATTAGGAGGGAAGATAAGATCTTGAGATGGTTGAGGATCATGACATGGAGATGACGGGGAACTTTGACATTGACTTTGGAAAGAATTAGGTGGCAGAGTAGAAGGAATAATGGGATCTTGAGAGGGAAGAAGATAATACAATGTAATGGAGGGGAGGGAATCATGAGATGGAGTGATTTGATCTTGAAAGGGAGGGGAATTAGAAGGAATATCTACATGAAGTGGAGGATAAGTGGATGTTAAGGCTCTAGATGGAAGGGGATCATTTGACGGGGTAGAGGGGATGGGTTCATGAGACTGAGGGGAGTCATTAATAGATAGGGCAATAGGGATGTCTTGACTGTGATTAGGAATTGGATCATGAAGTGGATTAAGAGGGATAAATGGATCTTGAGATATATTGGAAGCATGGGATGGAGAGATGCTAAGATCTAGAGGATGAGAAGAATGCATGGTAGCATGCTTTAGAACAAGGTCTTGACATGTTTAGACTTGGGAGGGTGATGGGATGGAGGAGGTGGAAGCTTCAACTTGAGTAGATAGAGGTAGGAAGGACTCATGAGACTTAGAATATTTAAATGTGTCTTCACTTGGAGGAAATGATGGTGAGTGCATGGCTTGTGGAGATTGGGTAGCTTGATTTAGGGGTGCGGATCTATGCTTCTCTATTATCTCGTCAATCCATGCAAAGAAAAGCATGGTTTTGGATGAGAGATGGGGATTATGGATTTGGGTAAATGTGGGAGGATGAGATGGATTTCCCTTGTCAAAGGTAGAGGAAGGAGAAGAAATGTGAGATGTATTGAGATTGGATATGGCATGTTGAGGTGGAATAGATGGGGATATGAGATTGTATCGGTAAGTGGGAGTTGGATTGTTTTGGTGAGTGTGCGAGTTAGATAAATGTGAGATTAGATTTGTGTGAAGCCGATCTTTATCCATGATGTTGGAAGGAAGGCTTGGATTTGGATTAGAAGATGTGATTAATGAATATTTGAATTAGGAGTAGATGAAGTGAGATATTTGAGGATGAATGAGATATGAACTTAGGACTAGGAGCAAGTTTGGACTTTGTTTTTTATTTGAGAGGGCATGGCCTCAAGTACTTTGATTTGATTGATTAAGAGGTGGTGCCTCAAGGATTTGATTGATTGGATTTGATTTGATTTGATTGTGAGGGTGGGGCCTCAAGGATTTGATTGATTTTATTTTATTTTATTTGATTGTGAGGGCAGGGCCTTAAGGATTTGATTGATTGGATTTAATTTGATTTTGGATTTGAAGTTTTGAGACAAACCTAGGTGGAACAAGACCCTTTGATGGTGCAACCAAAGGATTGATTTGGATGATTATCTTCTTCGACTTGGAGATGGACTTGTGATCCAAAGAAAAATAGGATAGGATTAATGGAATTAATTACTTGAGACAGACTGGTGTTCTCAAAGCAACAATTCAATTAGATGTGTTTGCTAATGATGAGGGTCTATGTAACACTTTTGATTAAAATCTTTCAATCTAAGATTGATTAAGGAATGAAAGATGAGATTTGATTTGATTAGTCTTGATTATGCTTGGATATGGGTCAATCAAGATAAGATTTGATTAAAGTTCAAATGATGATTTTGCTCCTAAGTTCAAAGTAGAAGATTTTATGAAATTTTGGATGAGAAGATGATGTGGATAGAGATGGAAATTTAGAATGACATGAATTTAGAAGATAAATGAGGGATATTGGAAGACAATGGAATGGATAAATGGGTGATTGATTTAGATGAAGAGGATAAATATATTGAATTAGGATTTGATTGGAATGAAGTTGACAAGGGGATTGGATTAGAAAGGTGATGATGTGATTAGATTAGAAGGATGACCAAGATGAAGATTAGGACCTTGATTGAATGATTAGGAAAAGGATAAAGATGACTTAGAAGGATGACTAGATTAGAAGAATGATTAGAATGATTAAGAAGAATGATAAATATGACTTAGAAGAATGATTAGGAGGATTAGAATAGAATAGGAAGGACTTATAAGAAGTGATTAAGATGATGGGAAGAAGTGATTAGGATGATTAGAATAGAATAGGAATGACTTGGAAGAGTTGATTAGGATGATTAGGAATAGACTAGGAGTGACTTTGGAAGAATTTATTAGGATGATTAGAATGATTAAAGAAGGAAGATGCTTAAGATAATTAAGAGGTGATGACTAGGATGATTAGAATAGAGGACTGATTAAGGATGTAAAGGAAATATCTGGATGATTGAATTGGATTAAAAAGATGACTAAGGATGTTAAGGATGATTAGGAGATGATGACTAGAATGATTAGAATAGAGGAATGAATAAGATGATTAGGAGAGATTGAAGGAATGATTTGGAATGATTAAGAAGGTGATTAGGATAAAAAAGTATGGAGAAGGTGATGAATTTGATAGATGGAAGAAGTGATGTGGAGATGATGTGGAAAGCTTGACTAGAGACAACTAACTTAACAAAATGTTTTTGTTGTTTTTGAAATGATTTTGATTTTTTTTTTAGTTTTTTAGTTTTGTAATGTTTTTGGGTTTTCAAACTTTATAATTTTTATTTTTATTTTTAATTTTTTATGTTTTTGGATTTTAAAAGTTTATGCTTTTTTTTTTGGATTTTGAAATTTTATGATTGTTTTTGGATTTTTGACTTTAAAATGCAAAGAAAACAAATGAAATTATATACAAACACAATTTCTAAAGTTTAATTCAAATGGTGTATCCCCTTTTGGCTACAAATGGGGAAGGTTTTAAATATTCAAGCACATCAAACACACCAACAATCCTATTGAAGCTTCAACTAGGACATACAGGCTCAACTAGGGGAATGTCCTCGATATACGCAAGGTACGTGAGGCCCAAATCTGTAAATGAAAGAGAATAATGTCACATAGCTGGGAGGAGACGGTAATCCAAATCTCCACCTTCACTTCCCAAAGGTATAAATTTCTTTGGGGCTTAGCCAAGAGTGACAAGATTCTACTTCCAAGGGAGGTGTCTTTGGATTCACCTCCCGCTATTTATACTCCGTCAGAACATGAGAGTTGAGGTCATCCCTTGAGGTGATCAAATCCCCAAGAAGGCCTCCAAAAAATAAAATAAGACCACATATTTCTTGTGCACTCAAGATCACCCAAAGGTGCGAAGGAGAGAATACGTACATGGCCTTGGGGTTTAAAAGACACTTGTTCTTTTTAATTCCAAACCCAAATGCGAAGGTTAATTTTAAGCCCAATTTGAAAATGTGTGGAAAACACTTCAAACAGATTGTATAAGGCTAAAAATTATTGCAAAATTAGATTCCTTACATTTTTCTGATGAAATTTATAAAAAAATCTGTTGAAAAACATTTTTTTATGCCCAAGTTATGAGTGTTTGAAGTTTGCAAAGAAGGGTCAATGGAATGTATGCACCTAATTTTCAAGATTGAATCTGGTAAAATGGTTTGAAGATCTTGATAGAGGGTTGAATCATCTTTCCGGTGCTTTTCAAATCGTCCAAAATGGAGCTCGTATGTGGAAGTTATAAGCATTTTTGTGAAGTTGCCTCTTTATGAAAAACAAGTTGTAATTAGACAGAGACGCCTGTCTGTCAGAGACACCTGTTTCTAGGTAGAGACGCCTGTGTGCATGCAGAGATGCCTATCTACATAAAAACAAAAATTAACCACCAATGTTTTAAAGTTTATGCTCCCATTCAGTTTCAAATGCATAAAAAGGTTTCTTATGACAAAGACGTAGTGATTTTTTAACCTTAATATGTCATAAAACTTTACTTAATCAGTTTTAAAAAGACAACACAAAGGAAACTCCCTTTTCTAGTAGAAACACCTGTGTGTATGCAGAGACACCTATCTGCACAAAAATAAAGATTTTATTAGTTTTATGTTCTTTTATGTACTTGCAGATAACATAATGTGTTTCACTAATGATTATAAGCCTTTAAGTGATTAAAACATGTAACTTTTATTATCTAAAACAAATTAAAGTGGAAGAAACCCCATTTCTAGTGAAGACGCATGTTGATAGGTAGAGATGCCTATGTAGAAAAGATGCCTATTACCAGGCGGAGACGCCTATCTGGAAACTTTACAGGGAACCCTCATAAAATCAAGAAAATTGTTAGAAAAATGGGATTGTGGATCCCACCGGCCATGCCAAAATGTATTGCATAAAAAAGAATAAACTTAAACAAACTAAGCTTATCCTAACATATCCTATGAAAACCTCAAAATATGGAAGCAAACATGCATATATGAAGAAATGAAATAACAAATAAGATTAAGCTATTTCAACATAATGCAAACCTCCCAAAAAAGACTAAGTGTAGATGATTTTGGTTGTTGAGGGTATGTGGTTGCTCAAATCCTGCAGCATGACAATGCATGAAAAAGGCTTGTTGAATGAGGAGAAAAGCTCTTAATTTATAGGAATTTGAGGGAAATGGATGGTTGAGATTCAAAGTTGGATGAAGGGCTAGGATTCTTCAGGATCAATGAGGTGGCCATGAGGTGGAGGCCAAGTAGATTCCATGTAGATGACATGTGGATTAGGGTTTGACCATTCAAAGGGGGAAATATTCTCACACGTGTGAGAAACCTTTGAAAGTGACATGTCCATGAAAAATTGTAAGAGGGTGTAAGAAGGTGTAAGAGGGCCAAAGTTGCTCATACATGTGTGAGAAACTTGAGAAAATGATGGCTCGATGACAAAAGTCAAGGGTTGTAAGACGATGGGAGAACCAAGGTTGCTCACACATGTGTGAGCAACTTTGGAAAATTACATGTCAATGACATGGGTCAAAAGGTGGAAGAGAAAGAGAGAACCAAGACTTTGGAAAGTGACATGTCAATGACATGTAGGAGACAAGTTTTTAAGAGTGTGTAAGAGTCGCATGTGACTTGGGTTTAGATTAGGATTCCTTAATCCTTAGATTCAGGTTGTGAAAATGATTAGGGATTGATTAGGTGGAAGATTAGGATTAATTAGTGGGAAAGTGGGTTAACTTGGGTTAGAAGGATGGGTTAGGTTAGGGAAGTGAGATTAGGTGAGGGTTAAAGTTAGGAGCCATGTGCTCAAATAGAATTAAGTATAATATTTAATTCTAAGTGGGTTAAAAGGGGATTAATTAAATAAACAAGATCATTTACTTAATTAAATGGAGGATTAGGATGAGGGGAAATGAGATAAGATAAAATTAAATAAATGTAAATTTATTTAATCAAAGATAGGATAAAAGGCTAAAATTAAATAAATGTAAATTTATTTAATCAAGGATAAGGGATAAATAGGAGAGTAATTAAATAAATGTGAATTTATTTAATTAAGGCATAATAAGGCTAAAATTAAATAAATAATAAATATTTATTTAATTAGCTAGGATAAGGGTAATTGTTAGGACAATTTTAGGTGTCTACACTTTGAAGCAGCACTTGAAGATCTGGACAAAGAGAAGGTTGAGAATGGTATACTGAAATTCAAATTGAGAAGAGCAGAAGGTTTCATCAGGAAACTAAAGGAACAACTAGAAGCTTCAAGAAATCAGAAACAATATCTTATGGACAAGATCCAAGAAGATTTAGATAGTAATACATCAAATCAAGTGAAGAGGTTGGATCAAGAAAAAGACGAGATTAATCTTTTGATGATAAAAGAGATTCAACATGAAAAGGATGTTAGGAACAAAGTTGAAGAATCACTGAAAGTAGAAAATGAGAAGATAGGACTAATGAAGACTGAACTTGACCACTACAAAGATAAATATCAAGAATTGGAGAAGTACAATTAGATCATTAAAGGTGAACTCACTCAAGCCAAATTACACATTGAGAAGTTGCACATGAGTAGTGACAAAATTGATGAGCAAAGAGAAAGACATAAACCTAAAGGAGACATGATTGGAATTGGATTCAATGAAGCAGAAAGTTCTAAAACCAATGAAGAAGCAAGTGGATAAAAGAATGAAGAAAGACCTACACATGAAGAAAGACCTACTCATGAAGAACCTAAAGAACAATTTAGACCTTTCATAGGTAGATGCTTTGGATGCAACAAAGTTGGGCACATGAAAAGAGATTGCAGAAGTAAAGATACCTCTAAACCATTTACCATCTATTATTTTAATGGTTATGAGTATGGACATAAGAAAGTAGATTACAAAAAGCTAGATCAGTCTAGGTACAAGTAAGATATGTCAAAGAAGAATCAATAGTCAAGATCACATGTCAAAAATGCAACAACTTCGGACACACTATTGTAAACTGCAAGTAAATCAAGATAGAAGGAGACCTCCTCCATGTTACAAATGCAACAACCTTGGACACATTACAAAGTTTTGAAAATACAAACGAGAGGACAATAGAAGAGGACCAAGAAGATCTAGTGAACCAAGAGGACCACCTCCTATGGTTAAAAGAAAGAATGTTGGTGACAGCGGTAAGAGTCTTAATGAATACATGAGTGAATTTGAGAATCAATTCAAGAAATCAGAGAGAAAGGAGGATGACAAGATATGGAAGGTAAAAATTTTAAACAAGGCATCAGTTCAGGGAGAGACAGTTGATGATACTATGTCTTTGCATGATGAGCTCTTTGAGTTATCGACCTAGAAGGTCACATGGCCTTAAGGGGAGCATTGGATGCAGAGAACAGAATATATCCAACCCCTGTATATGTGGAGTAAGCTCATGTGAGCTTAGGTATGGTGTGTGTAGACACTTTGGAGTCTGTGGATGGGAGCACAACACTAGGAGATTCATTTTGTGTGTTCACGAGTTTTATGTTGACTGGATGGGATGCGAAGTTGAGCTACTTGTGTTTAATGCACTCACTCAGCTTGTGAAGGATAAAAAGGTTTAGAAGATATCATTTCTACACCTTTTGATTATCAACGACTAAGGAGAGAAAAGTTGTGAAGGATTGCAGTCATCTAGAAAAAATATTTCTTAATCACGTGAAGCATAGTTCTAGATTCAAGCATGTTTAAGGTATGTATACCTATACTCATAGAGAAGTTATGGATGCACTAGTAGTTTATGATGTCATGGATTGGATAGAACTAGGTACAAATTCAAGAGACATCCATTCAAATCTTGTGAGGATGATTCAGAAGGAGCATTTTCACAAACCTTCATAGGTGTGTTGCATGTAGAAGATATTAAGGCATACAAACACTGTAAGTATGAAATAATTTGAGATGTAAACATTTACAATGAATTGGATAGTATGATAGAAATAGATGGATCCATGGTAGAAGGATTCAAACACCTACAAAATCAATCCATCATTAAGCTAATCCTCCTCACAGAATTCACGGAAGTTGAATGGTTTAAAATCATCCTTAGTAGAGTCCATGATCAATTTGTTTGGATTGGAGAACAACCGGTAAAGATTTGTGCATAGATGATTCATGAGATTACAGGCCTTGATAATGAAGGAGCCCTACTTGTATTAGAAAATAATTTGAGGAAATAGGCATAAACCCTAACCCATTCCAAGTGGGATAAAAGGGTGATGACAGTCAATGACATCTTTCAGCAAGATGTTAGGTCGGTAGCAATGTTGTTGGGTTACAAATTGTTTTATAGTAGCAGACCAAACTTTATATCAGCTGGAGTTGTTATGATGGCATACAGAATGGTGAAGGAAAACAAGAAATATAACCTCAGTGAAGTACTTGCACAACAGTTCCTTGAAAATGTCAATGTGATAAAGAAAGATAGAACTAAAACATTTAGGTTTGGGTCCTTGTTAGTCCATATGTACATCCACATCATTCACAAGTTTCTTGGCATGCACCCTAGGGCATGGAAAGCAAATGTACCTACTAGGATTCAGATTTTAGAGAGCTATAGGAGAAAAGACAAAAATTGGGTTGATGGTGAACTATTTGCCGTGACAAAAATCTTACAAAGGAAAATGATGAAAAAGTATAGGATACCTGAGAATATTGTTGAGAAGTATGAGGACACTATATGTTTTATGGTTGAAACTGATTGTGTTTATTTTGAGGCAATGGAACCAAGAATGAAATGGTGTTACCCCATGGGATATGAAGTAAGTGTTGAGGTTCTAACCATGCAGGTAGAGCATATACTAGCAGAAAAAATAGACCCTACATAAGAAAGATGGGGAACATATAGAGAGAAATATGAAAAAGTCAAAGAAGAGCAAGAAAAAGTAACAAGGAAAAGGAAAATTAGTAAAAATGTGGAGGATATCACTGCTAAAGTAGGAATCACTAAAAATAAGTTGATAGACATGAGAAATAAGATGGAAGAATCCTCAAGCATAGCCATTGATGCTTTTGTTCCTTCATAAGAAGAAAAGATAGAAACTCCTACTGTTGATATTGTTGCTTTATTACCTACACAAGAGGAGGCAATACAAGAAGTTGTGTCTGCGATCATTCCCAGAAGATCCAAAAGATCTAGCAAGCAAGACAGTCCTAAGGAGAAATAAGTAGAAGTAAAGAGGAAGAAAAAAGAGGAAAAGGTTCCTGAGAAAGAAGAAGAAAAAGTAGCACCAAGGGATCCACAAACCTTGTGGAAACCCGACCTTAAGTCACTACAAAAAAGAGTGATTAAAGATGGAAACCTAAAAATAGTGGATAGGTATTATGAGAGATATGATTCTAAGAATCAGCTACTCATTAAAGATACTATCATTGAGTATCTCTTAGTTTTCAAGAAAAACTTGCTCGAAATTGAAGGGAGTATCCCTAAAGAACTGTACAACAAATTGGAAATTGAGAAGTAGTTGGCACAATTAGAAGATGAAAACATAAGGAATAAAGCTATAGAGGACGTGTTACCTATTGTCTCAATACAAGAAAGAGAGAGGATTATAAATGCATTGAAACCCTTGCTAAGGACAAAGGCCAGACTAGTAAAAATAATGGCTAGGAAATATGATGAGGTGATTGAGGACACTCAGAAGGAATTAGATCAGATCCTAATGAGTGATATGCCAAAGAATACATCACCTCCCAAGGTTTCCAAGCCTACATCTTTGGGTTTGGGAGAAAGTTCCAAAGTAGTGGATGAAAGTGTACAAGATAGCATGCAACTAGATTTCTTTGTCTCTGGTGTGTATGTGACCCTTGACACTTCGCATGATGTAAGTGATCCATTTATGGATAATTTAGATAGTGTGATGGAATTTGGAGAACAAGAATAGATAAAGGAAGAGAAAATAGAGGATAAAGTACAAGAGAAGGAAATACAGTAGGAAGAAAAGAAGGAAGAAGAGACTAGAATAGGAAAAATGGCTGAGGTTAA
This sequence comes from Chamaecyparis obtusa, assembly GCA_027943335.1. Classification (NCBI taxonomy): domain Eukaryota; kingdom Viridiplantae; phylum Streptophyta; class Pinopsida; order Cupressales; family Cupressaceae; genus Chamaecyparis; species Chamaecyparis obtusa. The sequence goes on along the minus strand of BSBK01000682.1, from coordinate 1,425,575 downwards.
ATTGGACACCTCTTTATTGTTGGCAAGTATGGCCAAACCAACAAGTTTTGATGTAGATAGTATGGATGAGTATGAGGTTATGAGGCTATCCTTCATGGCCTTCACCAAGGCTAAAGAAAGGTCAGTACAAAAAGGGGACAAAAGAATAAAGGTAATGGCTAGGGCTATTGAAATAGTAAACAAGCTACTTCCCTCACTGATTATCTTTCAAGAAAAGGATGAAGCTGAAAATCTTGGTACAATATTGGATAGCTTTGATAGTCACTTTGACTTATTGCTAAAGACTGTAGAAGACAAGGAAGACAGAAACTTTTTGGAGAAGAAGTTGAGAGATGTATGTCAGTCCATTTCATGGGACTTAGACATTCTCAAGGCTACTACTCTTAAGGCCAAGAGTTATGTAGCACAAGGAAGGAAAATTTATAGCTACTGCATAAATCCTTGTAGGCATGTAAATAACATTAAGGAGATTATAGCCAAGGATAGGGCTACTCTTGACAGTCTGATGGACAGTTGTGAATCATCTTCACTAACTGTAGGCAAAATAGATAAAGAGACATCCAAGCTTTTAGACAAGATCAGTGTACTGGAAATGGAGAAAGGAAGAGTTGTAGACAGATTCGGATTGCTAAGAAGCCTATTGACCCCTAAGCTCTCAATTCTTGAGACTCATCTTTCAGAGATGGAAAAGGTTACAAGATCAATGACCTTGTCTACACCTACTAAGCTTAAGGTAGTGAAGACGACATCATATGCAATGAATGGATTGATCCATGTCAGTGAGCTACTGATAAATTCATGGGCTGAGGAAGTAAAGACCTTGGAAAACTCCTTCCAAGATGTCTTAAAACTGGTGAGTAAGCACTAAATCTTTTTGTGCTTAAGTTTTTGAAATTTTTGAATGAACCTTTTCCATTGATGTCAAAGGGAGAGGAAGAGAAAGAGGAAAAATGTAAAGAGTAAAAGGAAGAGAAGAAAAATAGTAAGAAGAAAAAGATGTATAAAACAAAAAAAAAGTATAAAAGAGAAAATGAAAAGAAGTGAGTTGTATTTTGACACTTAGTCATTTTTCCAAGTGTTTCCATCAATGCCAAAGGGAGAGATTGTTGGAAAGTGGTATTGTAGAGCACTAGAGATCACTTAAGGGTTGTCATTCATGGAAACACTTATGCTAGAGTGATTTCATGATGAGAGGTTTAGTACTGGAGTCACAGTCATGAAAATGACTAAGTCCAGAAGCAGGGTAACAGGGTACAATGTTACAGTTTTGGTTAGCGATGGAAATGTATGAGGTATTATGGCCTATGAAGTTAGTAGAAGGTATTTTGGGATATGTATATGCTTTAGTTAAGAGAGCATGAGTTTTGGTGATCAGATCATTGAAATTCAATGATCTGAAGGTATGCAAAGATAAAGATTCAGTATAACAGGGCATATGAGAAGTTGCGAAAATTAAGGAAAGGTTAGCGGTTATGGTAACATGATAAGTCAGGTGAATGAAATATATTGCTGACACTTGAGTAATATATGGTTGTTGACTTCATACTTAACCTTTACATAATTAATTATTATGTTTTATATGATTTGTGAAGCCGACTGGATGACAGTTTTTGTATAAGTATAGAGTACTTTTATGAAAGAGATATGTATTGTGATTATGATGATGAAGCAAGGTTGCAAATATGAGAGAAGAGATCAAATGTGAGATCAGTAAGAGATAGATCTATAACTGGAACTATCTAAGCAAGATAAGTGCTTGTATTGTTCACATTTTGGAGAACTCTGTGTAATAGTTTTTTATTGTAAGAGTTGTTTTCTCACCACCTTTAACCAAGTGCTTTGTATACCCCTAACAGGGCTTTGTAATCCTTTAACAAGGAAATGTAATATGTAATCATTAGCTCCTAACAGGGCTAGATCTCCTAACAGGGATACAATATTTTAGTGCATAGTTGTGGGTACCATTCCCACCAGGGTTTTCCCTTGGCCAGGGTTTCCTCGAGAACAAATCATGGTGTCGTGAGTTATGTGTTATGTTTTATTGTTCTTTTCATTTCAATAGTGTTATGTTTTATTTATAATTGGTTGAAGTTTAAATCAAAGTTTAGTAATATTGATTCACCCCCCCTCTCAGTATTACCTAATCCTAACACTTTTCACTAAACTTGATAAAATGGGAAATTGGCTTATTCAAGAAAACCATAATCAAGATTCTATTCAAGCTATATAGGCTCTTAAGAAAGTTCTTTCAGATAGTGATCAAGGTTTTAATCTCTTGTGTGGTATCACTCATCTCATGCATTTAAATGTCAAACCTTTAGCTCAAGAAGCTCAAGATCTAGGATTCACTCCTCCTGTCACTAGTGTGGAACTTTCTTTTGTTCCTTTACCTAGAATTCCTACTTATACTCCTCCTTTAGTGACTACATCTATTCCATCTCTTCCTATGAGTGTTCCACTAGTGTCTCTACCTACCTCACAACCTTCTTATCATAGTGTTCCTTTTACTTATTCCAACCTTCTTCCAACTGTGGTTCCAAGTGTTCCACTGGTTGTGTCTTCTATTCTTGCTACTTCCTACACTTTCCCTAGTGTTCCTAATGTTTCTATGCCTCCTATTTCTTCTAATGATTCCATAATCATTAGTCTGGCTCAAAGTGTGTCCTCTTTAAAACAAAAACCTCTATCCTTAACTCAATCAAAGTTTAGTATTCCTACATGTGACATGGGCAATCCTTTATCCCTAGACATTATTCATGCTCCTTTTCCTTGGCAAGATGATATGTCTCATCTTGAGAATTACAATGGTAAGGGAGACCTTGTCACTCATGTTAAAACATTTCAAATCCTTTGTAGTGACTATGCTCATGACCATAGGATTTTAGCCAAGTTTTTTGCTAGAACTTTTTGTGATAAGGCCTTGCAATGGTATTGTTCCTTGCTTCCTTATTCTATTAATTCTTTTCCAAAACTTGCTAATGCCTTTATCCAATAGTTCCAAAATAACATTGGTCCACAAGTGTCCTTAATTAATTTGATGCATGGTAAACAAAATACTAAAGAAAAATTAACTAAATTTATTGGTAGATTTAAGCATTTGTATGCTCAAATTTCTTATCATGTTCCTAATATTGATATTCAGCATATGTTTATTTCAAATTTACAAAAGGATATTAGAGATAAGATTCTACTTACTGAATTTATCTCTTTTCAACAACTTTGTGTTGCGCTTCATCATTATCAATTACAAGTGAGTCAATTTGAGAGCAACACTCTAATGGATCATGTTCCAATTGATAAGAGTGATGTTGCTCCTAATCCCAACAATTTTCAAAAACCTAACAACTATGTCAAGATAAATAAACAAGGAAACGTAGTTGTTGATCAAGTTGTTGTTGCATCCAACAATGCCACTTCTACATTCACTACTTTTCATTTGAATCGTATGTTTACTCCTCTTTATGAATCTTTACATTCTATTATGAGTAAATTGTTGAATGCTAATATGATTACTTTGCCTCCTATTTTACCTCTTCTACCTACTACGATGGCATCTAAATCCTTTGATCCCAAAGCCTTTTTTCAATACCATCGTCAGAATGGCCATGATATTGAGAAGTGTTATTCTCTTAAACATAAGGTTCAAGACTTAATTGATTGTAATGCTTTAGCTATTAATAATTTTGATGGTAGTGGGAAAAAATATGTCTCTCCTCCTAATCAAAAACTCCAAATATATATGAATCCTTTTCCTACACATGATACTAATACCATTGTTCAGCCATCTTCTATGGATATTGTTTATGATTCAAAGATGGATGATCTCAATCATATTGTTAACCATGTGGAGCATGTGGTTTTTTCTCAACCTGTATCTCCACCCTAGCCTCAATCTCAACCTCAACTTCAAGTTCCACCTCAACCTAAGCCTAAATTGAAACCTCAACCTAAACCTCGAAAACAACCTAAGAATAAAAAACCTAGGGAACTCTTGATCACCTTTGATGATTCTCAGACTATTAAATATCCTGATGGTCCCCTCTACATTTATGCTATGATTTCTAAGATACCTACATATGGTTGTCTTATTGATCCTACATCCTTAATCAATGTCATTATTGAAGAAAACCTTTTTATGAAGAACTTACAATGTGATTGTTATTGTTATACACTAAGTTTGCACCCTTGTTTCAAGCTCTCTTGGTCTTGATAATCTAGTATAACATGGGAATCACCTCTAGGTTGTGGGACCTATGTTAACTAAGATGAGACCTCTAGGTTCTAGGCTGGTTCTTCTTGTATAATCACCTTAATTTACATTTTTGACAGGAAAGTAAATTCTTGAGGGGAAAAGGGATAGAAGGAGTGCATGAAAGGGAAAATAATTGAAAGCAAACTATCCTACTAAGTGATACACCAAAAATATGGTTTGAATTACAGTATAGAGGATGAACTCACTACATAATTTTAGGTCTAGGAGATCACAACTCATTAAATAGGCTTGCATCAATATTTTATAGAAAGGTCTGCAATAGAGAGATGCTATGCAGGGAAAGAGAGAATTTCACAAGGAAATAGCACTCTTAAGAACTTAGACACAAACTATAACCTGCAAACAGATATTCACCTCTGCAATTGGGTATAGGAATGAGATATATTGCCAGGGGTGGAAGTATACCCACAAGAGCATTCAAATCAAATCATTCACAGGCATACACAGAAATTGCAGAAAGAAACAGGGATCAAGAACCCTAAGATATCACTGAAAACATACATATACTCAATTCAATAAGAGAAAATTTAGACAAGAAGGTATAGGGATAGAGAAAATGTCACAAAGTACCTTTGCAATATCTGAACAATCAATGAAAGTTACAAACTGCAGAAATCAGAGGGCAGAAAGAACACCACAAATAAATTCTGAGAAAGAAAATCCTCCTTTACAATTGTCAACTCCCTCTCTAAAAAAGCTCCAAAATAATATATACATCTCCTTTTGCACGCAGGCAGGAGCAAGACCTAATTAGGGTTACAGATTTTCATGATAAAAACCCTAATTCTATCAACTCTGATCATAAATGTCATGTAAATATCTCAACTGATCAGATATCATTTTGCGTGCCCATCCCTATACTGCATCTACCTATGGACAAGCCACTTTGATTCATCTACCCTCTCTACAATTCGGCTCACCATAACTATTCAAATCAGGTACTCCAGATATTTGAATTTAAAATATGACTTAAACGGTCACAGGTGGTGCTAAATCTTCTATATCTACAACCAATATTCAAATTTGACCCATCTTTAAAATGCAGCCATTAGATCTTCTTACTTTATTAGGTACCGCTTTCATTTCATAACCTCAACCCCGTACTTTAACTCAGGTTCCTTTTTTACTTTGTCGCTGAATCGCCCAACCCTTTATCTAACTTTGGTTTATCCTGGTGATTACATAACTACAGCCACAAACTCGGGCCCATGCCAGATGTCATCATACCATTGATCAACTATAGATAGCTCAGATCACTTGGCACAAGACCCACACTGCCTTCTTTTTAGTTTGATACTCAATCGATGGTCGTCGCATGATCTCATGGCCTCAAAAGATTCTTTAAGATCATGCGCCAACCATTAGATCTTCAATGAAAGAAAACACCCTGGGCCCCCTCTGACATGACTCTACATCATAAGCCTACGACCAATCAGGAGCCTGCACATCAGACAACGTGGCAGTGGACCCACTGATAATTGAAACACTATAGATAAGGAAGATCGACAGTCATCGTTATACCATGATGCTTAAAGAGACATCATCTTCACCCAACGGTATAACAAGAGCCACTGATCATGTATGAATTTTAACTGCCAGGAAACTGAGACCACCAAACAAACCTTAACTGCTCGCTAGATCATCAGATGTTAAAGACTAAACCACCAAGAATAAGAGATTTCATGACTAAGGTAGAGCTTATAAAGTGCACATGGGAAATAGAGGCACTTAAGTGGCTAAAAAAGTAACGGTGAAATAGAACATGAGATAGGGTTAGAAGACTCTAGGGTTTTTTTGGCACCAATGGTTAGATTTTCAAATTAAAAAGGCTTGCAGACCAGAGAGCTAAACAATTGCAGAGACCAGAAGAAAAGGCAGAAGGCCATGAAATTTTTGAGGTGCTCGATAGGGTATAAATGGAGGTCCTGGATTAAATTCAGCCTATGACCAAAAATTGAATAGATATGAAATTCTAGGCAACATTTTGGTGATTTTTGCTAGATGTCAGCCTGCTAGACATTGATCAGTGGCCTTGAGCAATTCATTGGGCATGGAGTCATCAATTAAATATAAAACTTTCTTGAGAGAGAGAGACCTGGAACTGGAGGGACAAAAGACTATGCATGAGCACTTTTTGGAAAGCTAACAATTAAACTAGAAAGCAGGGACAGAAAATAGGAAACATATTTATAGATATTTACAAGGAGGGATTGACCTCAAAGAAAGGCTTCAGGTGGAATCCATTAACTGAAATAGGCAAGGCATTTCCTTCCAGATTTGATAGTTGAAAAGCATTAGGCCCCTTGCAATCTATAACAACAAATGGTCCACCCCAAAAGGAATCAAACTTTGTATGTCTGGCAGGCCTTGATCTGAATTCATCCCACTTGAGAACTACATCTCCAACTTTGAAACTTCTAGCCCTGGCTCTTTTATCAAAACTTTTCTTTGTCTAAACTTGATGGAACTCCATATCTTTCATGGATTTGTCTCTAAGTTCCTCCAACTCCATCAGATGAGCATACTTGATTTGTAAGGGATCTCCTTCTTCAAACAGGGCATATTGAGTAGCCAAGTCTAAAGCTGGCAATTCAGTTGAAATGGACAACTTAGCCTCTCTGCCATATACTAACACATAAGGAGAATTCCCAGTGATCTTTTTTGGGGTAATCCTATCTAACCATAAGGCAGACTTCAATTTGGTATGCCAATCCCTTTGATTATCTTGTAGAGTTTTCTTGATTATCCTAATCAAGTTCTTGTTAGTTGATTCTACCAAACCATTGCCCTAAGGGTAATAATTTGAACTTGTATTCAGATAGATGCCATTTTTGATTGCCCATTCTAAGACTTTAAGGCCTGTGAATGCCAATGCATTATTTGATATTATGGAGTCTGGAGTGCCAAATCTATGAATAATATCATCATAAAAACTTAAGATAGCACTCTCATTTGATTCTTTTAAGGCAACTGCCTCTGTCCATCTAGTGAAATAATCTGTTGCAGTGATTATCCACTTGTGTCCTACACTAGATGGAGGGTTGATCATGCCAATAAAGTCTATGCCCCACTTCATGAAAGGTTGCTCTATTTTGATTGGCTGAAGGGGCAGAGCTGCAAGCCTTTCTTTTCCTGCAAACATAGCACATTTGATGCATTTCCTCACATAATCATGACTATCCTTAAAGATAGATGGCCAATAGTATCTAGCCCTCATGATTTTAAAATCAGTAGTCCTAGGAGAAAAGTGACCTCCAGAAGGTCCATCATGAAATTCAAATAGGACATCAGCTATCTTTTTTGAATCAATACATCTTAAAAGGACACCATTGTGATCCTTTTTGAAAATAACTTCATCTATCAGCACAAAAGGAACAGATTGTAACCTATAATATCTTCTTTTTGCTGAATCTAGGCCTGTAGGACATAGCCCTATCTTCAAGTAATGAATCATGTTAGGCAACCAACCTGATGCCTTGGCATGCTCCTCTATAGAATGCACAACTAGAGATGAATCTATTTGTTCTGATTTCTTTAAACTTTCATCCCTTACCAAATGCTCACAAAGACCTCTTCCTCTAACCAGCTTGGTGGTTTGGATATCAATGTCATATTCCATTACCTTGGTAATCCAACCAGCTCTTTTCTCATTTAGGTCCTTGGAAAGAAAAAATTCCTTGACACTTGGATGAGTAACCTTCAAGTGTACCTTGTTATGGGTCAATAAACATCTAAACTTTTTAAGGCTCTTCACCATAGCAAGTACATGTTTTTCTACAAAAGAGTATCTTTGTTCATACTCTTCTAAACCTTTGCTGAAGAAAGTAATAGGCTGCTCCAACCCATCTGAATTTTCTTGAGTCAACATAGCAGATATAGCATCATGACCTCCATAAGCATAAAGGATAAAATCCTTACTAAAATTTGGGTTCAATAGAGTAGGGGCTTCAGTCAAGGCCTCTTTGATAGCCTAGAAATTGGCTTTTCCTTCTTTAGTCCAACTGAAAGTTGAACTCTTCTTTAACATGGTTGTTAAAGGCTTCAATAATTCTGCAATGTTAGGCAAGAAACGCCCAACAAAATTAATCTTTCCTATGAAAGATTGGAGACTTTTCTTATGATGTGGCAATGTTAGCTCTAGGATGGCTACAATTCTTTCAGGGTCTACTATAATCCCTTTCTTGGATACTATATATCCTAGCAATTTTCCTTCATGAACTGCAAACACACATTTCTTAGGATTAAGAGATATCCCAAACTCTCTACATCTTTCAAAGATTTTCCTCAGATGTCTGATATGATCTACTACACGTTTAGAGTAGACAGTTATGTCATCTAAGTAGATTAGCACAAATTTGTACATGTGGCTTTTAAAGGCCATATCCATTGCCTTTTGAAAAGTAGCACCTGCATTTGACAAACCAAAGGGCATCTTTTGATAAGCCATGGTTCCCCACTTGGTTGTAAATGCAGTCTTATATTGATCCTCTTCATTAACTAAGATCTGATTGTATCTTGAATAGCCATCCAATAATGAAAATCTCTCGGATCCAAAGACACATTGTAAGATTTGTTCCATAGAGGGTAATGGATAGCGGTCTTTTAGAGAGGCCCTGTTAAGATCCCTGAAGTCAACACATAACCTCAACTCCCCATTCTTCTTCCTTACAGGAACAAGGTTGGAAACCCAACTAGTATGTTTGATGGGGTAGATGATACCACTTTCTATCAATTTGAGCACTTCATTATGCATAAGTGGCTCAAGCTTGGGATTAATAGGCCTTTGCTTTTGTCTCGTTGGTTTGGCATTAGGTTCTAAATCAATAGTGTGCTAAGCAAGGGCTGGATTAAAACCTTTGAGGTCTTCATATTGCCATGAAAGAACATCATTGAATTCTTTGAATAATTGGGTGTAAGCTTTCTTTTCCAAATTAGTGCTTACCTTTCCAAATTGTAAACTTTTACCTAGTTCTAACTCTAATTCAACACAATGTTCTTGTTGAACTACTAGGCCAGCTTTGTTTTTCTTAACTTGATCATCCTTGTTGAAGATAGTCTCTAAGGTGACAAGACCTCTAGGCATCTTATTAGACTTAAGTTGTATTACTTGGTCACCATAATTTTGCAATAGCATGTCTTGGTTATGTTTTGAGAAGACATCCTCTTCAAACAAGAATTGCAGAATTTGTTCATCATTGTCAAACACTTGCCAATTAGCATCATTGTCAGGGATAGAAGGTCTGACAATCACTTTGATATGTTGTTGAGTCTCCTCCTTAGAAATACTATTAGGAATGTCATATTGAGACCCAATAGCAGCTAATCTATCTGCATTTTGATTTAGTTTTCTAGGGATAGCAACAATATTGAAAGCACAAAAGTCTTCAATTGCATCCCAAATTCTATGTTCGTATGCTTTCAAGATGTCATTTTTAGTTTCACTTATCCCTCTCACTTGACTAACTACTAATTCACTATCACCATAAACCTTTAGGGCCTTGAGCCCTCTTTTTCTAGCCCATTCCAGTCCATTTACAAGGCTTTCATATTCTGCAATGTTGCTAGTGCAGGAGAAACTGAATCTAAAAGTTGTATAATACCTTTCTCCTTTTGGAGACACTATCATGGCACCACCACTAGAACCATGTTTGCTTCTAGCTCCATCAAAAAACATTTTCCACACCTGATTGCTCTCATCCTCTGAATCAATGTCCTCTTTGAGAAGGTTTGGCTCTATGGATCCACTTTCTTATATCAAATAACTCCCCAAACCAGCATCCCAAATGACATTCTCTTGTGCTTCAGAAACCCTTTCTAATTCTAGTTCATCTAATAAAATATCAGGGATACTTTCTGTCTTAGTATTTTCTTCTCTGATAGTTGGGAAATCACTATCATCAAATATAGGACAGTTTACATTGATGGTATTGGACACATATGGTTCTATATGGTGTGCTACTCAAATTTGATGGTAACCTTGGTACCATACCTTGTGTGAAAAAGCATGTGGGACCAGTCAGAAGAAAGGTAGCCTCCTATTTTGGTTGTGAACTCCCTTGAAAGACATATGGAAAATAAGGCAGGGAGATCTATGATGTATATATCAAGTAGGATAGAGAAATTAGAACTAGCTTGAAGGATTAGACTGGTATCTTTAGCCACACCTATAGTATTAACTGAGGATCCATCAAGTTGTGTTACCTTCCTTTGGAGGGGTTCATATTTAAGTCCTAATTGGTCAGCCACCTTTTTGGGCATTACAGTACTAGTAGCTCCACTATCTACCATACAATTATGTACTAAGGATTTTCCAATAATTAAGGATACATAAAAGGGAGGTGGCTTTGAGTTCCTACCTTGCATGGGATTGGCTTTGGAGTTGCTACTTGGAACCTCCCTTTCTTGATCAGTGTTGACCAACACTGGCTTTGCAGCTTCTTTTGTATGCTGAGGAGTAGTCATTTCAGTCATGGCTTTCTTCAAAATCTCAGGTTGCCCTGGAATAGCCAAAGAATCCCACATAGACATGGTAATGTTCACCTTCTTCATGTTGTCTACAATGTTGAAAGGTGTCACAGTGTGTACTCTTTGTTGTGCTTTTACTACGATGGGCTCCACTTCTTTGAGAGTGTGGCCCTCTTTAGTTGTAATGGCAAGAGCCTTCTTGAATGTGATAGGATTAGCTTGTTGTATTGGCTCTACAAATGTAGTAGCTTTAGTACCAGAGTCTGCTCGCTCCATGTCTTGAGCTCCTCTCTTTGACCTTGTGTTCGTAGCAATGGAAGGTTCACCAATGACTCCATTGAAATCTTGCTGCTCCTAATTGAAGAGAGCAGTCTCATTATCTTGTGGTTCTTGTTGAGGAACTGATCCACTGGAAGAAGCCTCTGATTGAGCTTGTGAGGCATTTTGAACCATCAGTTCATGGTTCATCCATCCATTTGAACATGTATCCTGATTATGAGGCTGATTACAAGGGAAGCACCATTCATTGTCCATAGCCATATTATTTTGACTAGGAACCATGTCCCTAACTAGATTCATAGAATTGAGAGGTGCAGGGTTGTATGGTTGGAATGGTCTTTGATTAAAATTTTGTCTTTGCCCTTGATAACCCCCTTGGTATGGTGACCTATTTTGTTGATAAGGTTGTCCCTGATTCTGATGTTGTTGATTAGGACCTTGGCCTTGTGGCTAAAAGGGTGGTCTGATTCCTTTCCCTTGCCTCTTTAGGTTTGTGACCTCTTTAGTCAAAGTCTGCAGCAAATTTGTCATTTCTTGCTGACTAGTTTGTTGACTATTCTTGATCTCTTGCAACTCTTGAGAGAAACTTGCTTTTAGCTCTTGACCGCTAGTACTAGCCCGAGGTGCTAATATGGTGGGAATAGGGGTAAATGGGGGTACTTGTGCAAGTGAAACAAGATGAAGGCTAGGAAAGATGAGCATGGGTGGCCTTCTAGCTATCATACCTACTTGGATTAAACAAATTTCAGCTCTTACAACTATATCAAAAGCTTGGGGTAAAGAGGTACCACCCATAGATTGGATCATGACAGAAATTTGACCATTCAAACTTTGCAAGAAGTATAGGAAAGCATGGTCAGCTGATGGCCTTACTGACACTGGAATTATATTCCATGTCTTGAGGAATCTATTATTATAATCTGTCATTTGTTCTTGAGGGTCTCTTTTAATGGTTGTCAATTGCTCAACCAAAGACAAATTGTCTGATTTATCCTCAAAATGCTTACTCAATGCATCTCCTAATTCATCCCATGAAGTAATGGAGCCAACAGTTAAAGTTCTAAACCATTCAAGAGCCTTACCTTTGAGAGAGGCTGCTAATAGTTTGGTGGCCACATCCTCTTGAGTTATATTGTGTATGCTGCAGATAGTGATCACATCTCTTATATGCTCAAAAGTTGTAGTTTGTCCTTCACCTGTGAAATTAGGTAGACTCTTTAGTGCCACCAAGGGTACATCATGATGTTGAGAAAAGTTCAATGGGATCCCTTGGTTGAAAGGTGCAAAATCAAACTGTCTAGCCATTGTAGGGACTGAAACTTGGTGAGTAGCAACTATGTGAGTTGTATTTGGTGTTGGATTTGAATCTTCTCCTTCTATATCTCTAGTTAGAGAGCTTCCTCTTCTTCTGAGGTGAAAGGGTGAAGGTCTCCTTTCTAAAGTATGAGGTGGTGTAGAATGTACTCTCCTTGCAGGAGATGTTCTTTGGGTTGATTTACCTTTGTAGCCTCTTTTTAAGGGAAACTCTAAAAATTTAGTAGGCTTTGAGCTTCTAGTCTCAATCTTTCTCATAAACTTTGAACAAGTTTAGCCTGGATCTATGAAATCAGTGGAGTCGCCAGATATACTTGATAGAAAACTTCTAAAAGTTTGTATTATGCAATTAGTATATCAGAGATAACATAATATTTTCAAAAATGAACTTCTTTTAATGTTGTAGTGCCATCGGGCGTGCCAGAATTGTTATACACTAAGTTTGCACCCTTGTTTCAAGCTCTCTTGGTCTTGATAACCTAGTATAACATGGGAATCATCTCTAGGTTGTGGGACCTATGCTAACTGAGATGAGACCTCCAGGTTCTAGGCTAGTTCCTCTTGGATAATCACCTTAATTTTCTTTTTTGACAGGAAAGTAAATTCTTGAGGGGAAAAGGGATAGAAGGAGTGCATGAAAGGGAAAATAACTGAAAGCAAACTATCTTACTAGGTGATACATTGAAAATATGGTTTAAATTACAGTATAGAGGATGAACTCACTACATAATCTTAGGTCTAGGAGATCACAACTCACTAAATAGGCTTGCATCAATATTTTATAGAAGGGTCTGCAATAGAGAGATGCTATGCAGGGAAAGAGAGAATTTCATAAGGAAATAGCACTCTTAAGAACTTAGACACAAACTATAACCTGCAAATAGACATTCACCTCTGCAATTGGGTATAGGAATGAGACAGATTACTAGGGGTGGAAGTATACCCACAAGAGCATTCAAATCAAATCATTCACAAGCATACACAGAAACTGCAAAAAGAAAGAGGGATCAAGAACCCTAAGATATCACTGAAAACATACATATACTCAATTCAATAAGAGAAAATTCAGACAAGAAGGTATAGGGACAAAGAAAATGTCACAAAGTACCTTTGCAATATCTGAACAATCAATGAAAGTTACAAACTACAAAAATTAGAGGGCAAAAAGAACACCATAGATAAATTCTGAGAAAGAAAATCCTCCTTTACAATTGTCAACTCCCTCTCTAAAAAAGCTCCAAAACAATATATACATCTCCTTTTTCACACAGGTAGGAGCAAGACCTAATTAGGGTTACAAATTTTCATGATAAAAACCCTAATTCTATCAACTCTGATCATAAATGTCATGTAAATATCTCAATCGATCAGATATCATTTTACGTGCCCATCCCTGTACTGCATCTACCTGCAGACAAGCCGCTTTGATTCATCTACCCTCTCTAAAATTCAGCTCGCCATAACTGTTCAAATCAAGTACTCCAGATATTTGAATTTAAAATATGACTTAAATGGTCATAGGTGGTGCTAAATCTTCTGTATCTATGGCCAATATTCAAATCCGACCCATCTTTAAAATGTAGCCATTAGATCTTCTTACTTTACCGGGTACCACTTTCATTTCATAACCTCAACCCCGTACTTTAACTTAGGTTCCTTTTTTCCTTTATCGCTGAATCGCCCAACCCTTTATCTAACTCCAATTTATCCTGGAAATTACGCAACTGTAGCCACAAACTCAGGCCCACACCAGATGTCATCATACCATTGATCAACTACAGATAGCTCGGATCACCTGGCACAAGACCCATACTACCTTCTTTTTAGTCTGATACTCAATCGATGGTCGTCACATGATCTCATGGCCTCAGAAGATTCTTTAAGATCACATGCCAACCATTAGATCTTCAAGGAAATAAAACACCCTGGGCCCACTCTGACATGACTCCACATCATAAGCCCACGACCAATCAGGAGCCTACACATCAAACAACATGGCAGTGGACCCACTAACAACTGAAACACTACAGACAAGGAAGATCGATGGTCGTCGTTATACTGCAACACTTAAAGAGACATCATCTTCACCCAACATTATAACGAGAGCCATTGATCATGTATGAATTTTAACTCCTAGGAAACTGAGACCGCCAAACAAACCTTAACTGCTCGCTAGATCACCGGATGTTAAAGACTAAACTGCCAGGAATAAGAGATTTCATGACTAAGGTAGAGCTTATAAAGCACACATGGGAAATGGAGGCACTTCAGTGGTTGAAAAAGTAACGGTGAAATAGAACATGAGATAGGGTTAGAAGACTCTAGGGTTTTTTTGGCACCAACGGTTAGATTTTCAAATTAAAAAGGCTTGCAGACTAGAGAGCTAAACAATTGCAGAGACTAGAAGAAAAGGCAGAAGGCCATGAAATTTTTGAGGTGCTCAACAGGGTATAAATGGAAGTCCTGGATTAAATTTAGCCTATGACCAAAAATTGAATAGATATGAAATTTTGGGCAACAGTTATGATACATCTAATGTGTGGATCCAAACTTGTAATAGTTTTCTCTATTTATCATTTGGTTCTATTAACTTTCCTGTTGAACTTTGTGGTAAAGTTGTGGACACTACCTTCATTGTTGTTCCTACTTCTGGTCAATTTCAAGTTAATCTTGGTTTGCCTTGGTTGAATGCCATGCATGTCAATGCTTCTCCTATCCATAAGTGTATTAAAAATGATGAAGTAGTGAAGATGATTAATCATATTTTATATCAACCTTCTAGGCCTAGGGATTGTACTACCCTTGACTTATTTTGGCCTTCATTACCTAATTCATGTTCTTCTTGACCTGATAACCTTTTGGGCTCATATCAATCCTATAAACATCACAAGATTGTTGAGTTAATCATGCCTCGGATGGATCTTAACCATGGTCTTTTGCCTATGCCTTCCATACCTCCTTTATCCATGGCTTCTAGTTCTATTAATCAAGCTCCTAGTATTGATTTTTAGCCTACTAGTAATCCAACTAATTCTTCTATAGAACCTTTGAAGTAACCGGTGGTTGTTCCTCCTAGTTCTCAACATATTTCAAACAAGACAAAATGTAACCGATCTGCCAATGAACATCGTAAGAATTGTCAAGCTCTAGCTAAGGCTCGTGCCTTTTTTCTTCAAAGTTATTTACCTTCTTTTGACTAGCCTATGTCTGATGTGTTGGAATAAGTTAATGTTAATAATAATGTTAAGATGAATGATTATGATGATTCTATTCATATCTTAGATTCTATTTTGATTAATCTTGATGAAGAAGATACTCTTGATGATCCTAATGATCATGCTACTGATGAATATGAGATTATTGACATTGATACTGATTTACCTAATATGCTTTCAACACAATTGATAATTACACCTAGTATCGAACATCACGATTCTCAAGAGGATCCTTTTTTGGAACTAGTTATTATTTCTACTATGTTAGATATAGTCCCTCTTGTGAGTTTCCCACCTTCCCTAAATGATATAGACCAAGATGGGGAGAGTAGGTGATGCACTTGATTGGCTTGTCCTCCATGGTATCTTTTTGTGTGTTTGCCTATTGTATTGTGTTTCTCTCAAAATGTGTTTGCTAAATGTTTGTTAGATTCTTTTATATGACCCTTGTTACTTTGTTGGTATAAGGTGATAAAGGAATCGAACCTATTGTAATATTCCTCTATATGTATCTCTTTTCTTCTATATGTTGTTTTCATGTTATGTTGTACACATGCTATTATTCATAAATTTTTTCCTTATGTAGTCCACTTGGATTTGCGACTTGGTAGCACTGATTCTTTTTGGTCTCCATGTTGTGATCCGAAAAGACTCTCTTTGTAACTCTTGTGTTTTCTTTCCTCCATTGTGATTCTAGTTCTACTTTCTTTGGGGAATGATGTCAATTCATTTACAATAATATCATATATATATATATATATATATATATATATATATATATATATATATATATATATATATATATATATATATATATATATATATAATTTAGCTATTCAGCGACTGCAATGTTCGCTCACTTTTTGCATATACTCTGCTCACTTTTTGCACACACGCACTTTCAAAATATTTTTCAAAACTTTTCTCCCTTTATGGATTAGAGACTAATCCTTAAAGCATGGATTTTTACCTTATAGGATCTCTTGATCCCTTAAGGTCGGAGGTGTCCTTAAGACTAGATCTCTCTTATTTTGGATTTTCTCTTTTGGAATAGAATATTCCCGAGGGTGAATCCTTGATGGGTTGACTAGTGAGTAGCCACATTTACTAGGTGGTTCAACTCCATCTTTCTAGTTGTGTTGTTTCCTTGTGTGATTCACAATGGGACATAAGTTCTCATTGGGCGAGGTAATTACACCCTTTTATTTATTTTTTCTAGTGATGTCTCTCTCATTGTAATTGTTATCCTAATTTTCTTATGCATGCAAATTCGGTTTATTTCCATCCCCAAGTCTCTGTTTTTCCCCTACCAAGCATCCCTAAAATTTTCATGACTTTATCTCTTATTTCCTGGTCTATGCAATTTGTTTCATTCCCTGGTCTGCAGGTCAAATATTTGAAAAAGTAGTCGTTGTAGGCTTAAACCCCTGAAAACCCTAAGCCTTCTTTCTATTTTGATGTTACTTTTTGGCAACTTGAAAATCCCAATACCCACGTGTGCTTTATTTTATTTTTCCTTCGGTCACTTCTCTAAGTCCTCTAGTGGTTATCTTTTCCTTTCGACGATTCAGCAACTGCAGCATTCCTCTTAGTCACGTATTATCTGGCAGTTACCTTTTCCCAACTAGCGACTCAGCGAAATGGTTAACTTCTCTTCAGTCACGTAGTCACTAAGTGTTTGGCAGTCTCAGCTTGTGGGGGTCCTAGTTCTATAGGATCTGACGGTTGTCGTGAGTTCATGAGGCTTTGTGTCAAAGCATGTGATCTCATGATAGCCGTCGATCTTCCCCCTTTTCTCAGTGCTTCAAGCTTTTGTGGGTCTACTACCACGGTGTCCTACTTGGAGGCTTTTTATTGGTCAAGGGATGATGACTTGTTTTTTTGTCAATGGGCCCAGGGATGTCAGAAGCTCAAAAATCTATGGTTGGCATGTGTTCTCATGAAATGTGTCAGAGGTGTGTGATTATAAGACAACCATTGATTCTCCTTGGTGACATAACTCTTCATGCCTAGTGGGTCCACTGCTACGTGTACGCAAGCGACAGCTTCTCATTGGTCCACATGGTAGTGATTCGGCAATGTGTCAGTAGGACCAGGTTTCTAGTGTTTTAAAAGGCTTTGACATCTGTAGAGGATCAATGGCTGGTGCATGTCTGCAAGGGGTCTTTATGACACATGTGATCATGCACCCACCGTTGATCTTGCTTTATCTCCAGGCTCTATCAGGTGGGTCCTCTTTTCTGATGTGCTTGAATGTGATTAGTTGTCATGTGCTGATGAGGACTTCCAAGTAGACCGATGTGTTAGTGGGGTCATAGTTTAATGCAGATCTATGGCAAGCATATGATCTGAAGGAATATTCAAAGGGTATGAGATCTTGCGCCCGTCGTTGGATTAGGATCTTGTCTTAAGTGGGTCTGATGTCAGGAAGGTACCGAGGTGTTTGCTAATGAGGTAAATGGAATGAATAAGAGAGTGCCATGTGGCAGTATGGGCCCAAGGTTAGTAAAGCTTTCTATGAATCAGCGACTAAGGGTTTCTCATGTTCGCTTAATGTAACTTGGGGTTATTAAAAGATTTAGCTATTCAGCGACTGCAGTGTTCACTGAATCGCTTGACCCAACTAGAGTTAAGAAATGTATTTCACAACTTTGAATTCTTCAGTTGCACAGTCACCAAGTGACTTAAAATAGAAAAAATCCAGAGTGGGTCCAGGACGACAAGTTTGCTGACATGCTCAATTCCTATTGGTTACAGTGTGTCGAGGTGGGCCAAAGACTTTTCAAAGGGTTTTATAACTATTTTTGGGTTAATCTGAGCCATTCGTTTGTCAGGAAGAAAAGGGTATCAATGTCTATGTTTTAAAATGACCGACTAGCCATTAAAATTTCAAATTCAAATGTGTCTAAGAGGATTTTTGCCAGTATTGATTTGCAGGCCGCAAGCGGTGAGGTAGTTAAAAAAATTTATGTCTCCAAGACATTTGCAGTTGAAGGAGGATGATGAGGAAGTCTAGGTGGTCGTCATGGGTCATTTCTTGTTTCAGAAAGGTACCAGTTATGCATTCATGGCAAGACTTTGTGCAGGAAGTGGATGAATCCAAGTTGCTTGTCTGCAGGTTGATGTAGTACAAGGATGGGCATGCAAACTTGAGGTCTGATCGGCCATAATGTTGTAGGGATATATTCATGATCAAACTTGGTTGAGTTAGGGTTAGTTATTATTGTAGATTTTTGTAAACCCTAGTTAGGTTTTAACTCCTACCTACATGAAAAAAGAGGAGATGTATATACTATTTTTTGAGAGTTTTAGAGCTCAGAGTTCACATTTTGTAAAGAAGAAAGTCTCTTTCTTAGAAGGCTATCTGTGGCATTTTTTTGCCCTCTGATTTTCTACATTCTGTAATCTTTCATTGATTATTTAGATATTGCAGAGGTATTTTGTGACATCTTTTCTATCCCTATGCTTCCTTGTCTAAATTATCTCTTATTGGATCAAAGTATATGCATGTTTTCAGTGACAACTTAGGGTTCCTGATCCCTCTTGCTTTCTATAATTTTGTGTGTTATTGTGTTTGATCTAATTTAGATGTTTTTGAGGGTATACTTTAGCCCCTAACAGTCTTGTCTCAATCCTACACCGAGTTGCAGAAGTGAATGTCTATTTGCAGGTCATTGGTTGTGTCTTATGTTTAGACCCTCCTATGAAATACTTATGCAAGCCTATTCAATAAGTTGTGACCTACTAGACTTGAGCTTTTCATTGATTCCATTTCTCTATACTAAGATCCAAACCCTAATTTTGGTGTATCACCTAGTAGGTAGTTTGCTTTCAGTCATTTCCCTTTCCAAGCATTCCTTCTATCCCTTTCCCTCAAAAGATTTACTTTTCTATCAAGAAGCAAATTAAGGTGATTATCCAAGAGGAACTAGCCTAGAACCTAGAGGTCTCATCTTAGTTAGCATAGGTCCCACAACCTGGAGATGATTCCCATGTTATACTAGGTTATCAAGACTACGAGAGCTTGAGACAAAGGTGCAAACTTAGTGTATAATAGTAATCTTGGGATTGACAAATACTTGAGTCCCTGGGGGCTTGAGGATTGCTTTGTCCCTTTGATTTCAATAAGATTTTCTTTTTCTTTGTGATCTCCTTTACCAAGAGTTTGCATCGAGTCCATACTCTTGCTAAAGTGGGGGCTAAATGTATCATCAAAAAATGGAAGCACTTCCATTTAGGACTAGTTTAGCCCTCTGAGTAAGTGGTTTGGAGTCATGTCAAATGCCTTGAATGGGTCTTTGACTTGGATCTAGCTTTTTCCCCTATTTTCCACTTCTTTCCTACCTGTTTCTGGCATCTTTCTTTGAGAATTTGAGGTTCTTGACCTCAGGGTCAAGGTCGACCTTCTGGGTCAGGGTCAACCTCGACCTTGATCTGAGGTCCAAATTTTAAAGTCTAAGGATTTTCAAATGTTCAGGTTCGGAAAGAATTATTTCCTACTTCTGGGTCAGCTATTTTGGGCTTTGAAATGGTAAACTCTTAAAAGATATTTAATTTAGGTCCACTCCTAGGGGTATAGGCCTAATGGGAATTTATTTCTCATATGTCAGCCTCTCTATAAGTTTGTGCCCTAGACTAGTATATAAGGAAGCCTTCTCTCATATTCATAGGAACAACAGGTGAGAATCAATCATCAATCAAAAACAAAAGAAGAAAGAAAGGAAGAAATAATCTATTCTCAAGTATTCAAGATTCAATTCATCAAGGAGATCCATTAGTAGCCATTGAAGGATTCAAGCTCTATGGAGCCCTCTTGTTGAAGATTTCTCCATCCATATCCATTCAAGCTTCTTCCTATTCCAAGATTCATTCAAGATTGGTGTTGAAGATCTAAAGGCAAATGATTTGAGACATCCTACAATTCTACATCCATTTGGAGCATCCATACTTATGGATTCAAGGATTCCAAGCCTCCACAAGGGTTTCAACATAAGCAAGGTGAATTGTTCTATTTACTTTGTTTATTACTATAATTCCAATTCTATTTCAAGGTTAATTCCAAAACCAAGGTTTAACCAAGGCAAACCCCCCATCCAAACAAAAAAAACCATTTTTCTTGTAGGTGCAGGTACAAAATAATGAATTATAGAGCAGATTCGAATACCCTTTTTAGCAAACTTTCCGGATCTACGAAAAAAATTTCCGTCAGAGCAACGCAAGTCAAGGTCGACATAAAGGGGTCAAGGTCATCTTGTATTTGGGTCAAGGTCGACTTGGTTCAGAAAATAAAAAGATTTTTGGGTTTTCTCTGTCTATGTGTTTCTGTTCCAGATTTAGTTGCATAATTTCTAGACACTCAATACAGACACAAGAAAATAGCAATTTCTCGATCTGCTATACTTTGAGGTTAGTATTTGTCTTAAATTCATTTTAATTAAGATTTTAATATTCTCTTCCAAAATGAAATGTAATATTTTCCTCTTTCTTCTTATTACTAATGATTGATTCAGTTTTGCATTGACCATTTTCTTGCGGTTAATCAATTTGGATCTTTCCTTTGGAAATTTGGGATTAAGAAGAGAATCTTACCTTCCCCAACTCCTTTATACATAAAGATTATTTATTTTCTATACACAAATAAAGTATCATTTTATTTTCTTTACATAAGGTTATTGAATGCAAGATCAAGAAGGAAAAAATATTTAATGTTTTAGTTGTCATAAGTTTGGTCATAAGGAAAATCAATGCAGAAGTTAAGTATCTAATCTAGTAAGAGAAATGGGATGAACAATATTTTTCATGAAAATTTCTATGTGTGTCACAATTATGATCGCAAGGCTAATTATCATATACATAGAGTTTAACCTGTGAGATCAGGACAAAGAAATGTTAATTATTTCAAATATGGTCAAATTAGTCATTATGCTAACACTTGCAAATTTAGTGGTGCCCTGATAAAGTTTAGGAATCATAAGAATGTCACAGTTTCAAATGAATGTCATAAGACAATCATTGTGTGGAAGAAGAAGGATGTTGGTGAAGAAAATTATGTGGTACTAGATCCTGATATTAGCTCTTTTGGTAACTTAGCCTAATGCTTTGGCTCGGGGAGAGTATTAAAATGCTATATCTATCACTTCCCTTGCTTAGGTGTGATACCAGTTGTATATGCCATGTCTTTGGTATGTTTGGATATTAGATCTTTATTGCATCTATTTTGGTTTGATTAATGTGAACTATATAACTAATTATGTCAACGATATAAATTCTTGGTGGGAAATGTAATCATGAGGAATTAATGTTAAAAAGGTAATTTTCCAAATCATTTTTCGTTGTTGCAAAGAAGAAAAAATGAGATTGTTTACAGAGCTTGTTGGTGATTGGAAAAATTGTACAAGGATATAATCAAGAATGGTTGTTCACGTATCTGGCATTAATGTATCAAATATGCCTGAAAAGGTGGAATTAGAAGTGTTAAGTGTTGCTTTTACACAAGTCAATTACTAGGAATTACAAATCCAAATTCTCATCTTGATAGAATAACAGAGTTATTCCCAAGGTTCCCTAAGGTTGTTTGTCATCTACTTGATAGCTCAAGTGAAGATAAATGTGATTGTTCACAAGGAGGCCTTTGTTGGTTTGATCGTTTGAGGGCTGTAAAATAAACTCTATAATAACTTTTTGTATTTTCAAGCTTTTAAATTAAATACAATGTCCTAATATGCAAATTTAACTTAATTTATTATGATTGATCTCTCAAAATTATAAAAGGACAAGATTAAAAGAATTAAAGTAAACTATTGAAGAGAAAACCTAATGGACATAAACCATTACTGTATCAACTTGCAAATAAAAGCACCATGAGAATGGAGAAAAACCACAAAAAGTAAATCAAGATTACTCACAAATCACATTAAATGTAAATGTAATCATCAATGGAACATTACGAAGATACAAGATTTGTCAAAATTCATCAGATCATGAAGCCGCTATGAATGCACACACGCATGAGACAAATTTATCTTGAAAGCACACATGAATAATTCTCCCAATGATTCGTCACAACAAGAATTTGCAACAATGATTAACACCAAATTAGTTGATCCCATATACGATTCACAATAAAGGAATTGGCTCTCTAAAACTCATGAACAAGCATTCAATGATTTATAAATTTCACATAGACATCAGAAGATCCACACCATGAATGAAGTGTCAATTGTATGTAGCTTTATTGCAAAAAAATACCGACCACTTTACATTATTTCAAGAAGTATATATAGTGCTTAAACTTCTAGAACAAGAACCCTAGCTAGGGTTTTAGCTATGAAAAACATGACATAATAAAATTAAATCTAAAGATTAACAAAGCAAAACTACTCCTAAACTTATTGCTAACTAGCTTGCATGGATTCCCATCCATTTACACATCATATACATGCAAAAACAGGCACAAATTTACCCCAAAATGGAAGGAAAGGAGTTGTATTTCAATCATTCTTCAACTAGAGTTAATCTTTGACTTTAGAATTTTTCCTTGGATTCTTCACCTCAACTCCTCTTTTTCTTATACAACTAATAGATATTCCCAAGGTATGCAAAATTGACCCTAAAGTCATGTGCAATTTATCCCAAAATAGATTCAACATGCAAATCTTTTATTTCCCATGACGACCCATAAATTTTAGACCTGACCCCAACTCCAAAAATTAAAGTCACAAAAAAGGCTTAGTCCTCATACCGACCTGCAGGAATATCAGCCTTTCGGACTCCAAAAGTGCAAAATTCCTTATCAGAAATTTTTTTAAGTCTTCAAAACTGTAATACATGTTCAGACCCCTTTTGAACTTATTCCTCTGGTACAATTTTAGGATGTTCTACACGAAATCAATCAATGATTTCTTTCACTTCCTCGTGATTGGGCAATGACACATATCTCAAAATTTTCTCTTATGCCTTTTAGAAACTTTTGATACGTGAGGTGAATTCATGTGGATCTTTTATATTCTCCATGATGGTCCTCATATCTTCCTTGTAGTAAAATATATGTTGGAGATCATCTTTTGTGCTTATGGCCTCAATCATCCCTCAAAATTGTTCTATAATGTTCTTCGAGGAATACAACTAAGTCTTACCCTCATCTTGGTAGATTTCTAGATCAAGTCCTTTAAAGAACGTGTCCCCCTCAATTGCCCAAGATGATGCATCCTTCTACATCTCTTCAACTACTTCCACCATTGCAAAAAATTATTTTATGGCCAACTAGACTTTACTAAGCCAATCATCAAACTTATGCAAATCATCAATCTAGTATAACTTGAGCAAGATATGGAATCCCTGTTTCTAAGTCTTCTTAAGGTTTCTCCTCAATTGTTCCCAAATTGAAATTTTATCATATAATCCATGAAACCCTTCCACTATATTTGTCAGTTTACTTTTGCTCAACACTATTACCCTATAATGTCCCAAAACTATTCCCAAGTTTTATGTGCCATATGACTCCAAGTTGGCCTTCCATTTTATACAAGCTTTAATGAAAGAATGTGGAGTGTTAGTAGGGAATTCTGGAGCTTCTCATTTCTCAAGGATGACTTGTAATGAAGCCTCTAGGTTATCTGGATCGATGGGACCCACTATTTTAGTTACAAAACATTTTAAAACCATGTTTTGTTCTTGGTGTTCCTGTATCTTTGACTAATCTTGGTCCATGTACTTAAATAATTTCCTTAAACCTAAGTATTATAATGCCTTTCCCCCTTCTCAAGTCGGTTCTCCTAGATCTACCTCTTCCATTACATAGTCTTCTAGAGTTATATCAATAACACTTGTCATTGGAGGAGGTACTGCCACATGTGCCCTCCATTTCCATTGTCATTTTGTGTTACATAAGATATTCTCTTAGCAATGTAGCTAGATTCCCCTTTGAGGAAGGCTTTCCCTAATATAGACATATCTACATCCTCCTTCGTTTATGTTCTTCTATGAGGTTGGACAACCTTTTCCAACCAGGTAGGTTTGACAAAGGTTGTCAATGATTCATAGGGTAAAAAAGGATCTTTCATTATCCAAACCTCCTCTTCTATTTCTTTCTCCCCATGCATTACTCACTCCAAAGCCTCCATGATCTCAGAATTCTCAAGTGCATCTTCCTCATTTTGTATTTCTGGTTCACCTTGTCAAACCCATTCTTGCTCAGGAGTCTTTTCCTTTTTTGAATCAACTAGTACCCCTACCCATAGCCTAGTTACTGGCCTACCCTTCTTCTTTGGCACTTGATTTATTTGTTACTATGGAGTTGGAGGAGGTAGAGGAGGTAAATCTCATGGCCTCTCAGTAGTTGGTGCCAATTTATCACCCTCAGTTGTTTCTTTTGCACCTATTTCTCCTTCCTCGAGCCTAGTTCAATTTTATTACATTGTCCCTCCACCCCTGTCTCTTCTTTCATTTCTGATTCTTTGTCCAAGGAAGGGTGGGAAAGTATATGCATTTCTATCTCTTCATTAAATACTTCATCTCCACTTACTCCCTCTTCTTTTCTTTTATTAATTGATGTTGGAGGGGCGGTAGCTTTAGTCTGTATCTATTCTTATGTTCTGACCAGTGGTGTTGGAGAGGTAGAGGTTAGAAAGGTGAACTCGCTTAGAGGATCATGGACATCAAGGATATATTGAAAGTTTGATATATCAAACTCATCTGATCCTATGTTCTCCTATGATTCATTTTTGCCTTTAGTGTTGGCATCAACGTTGATTGTCTCCCCTGAAACCTATGGCTAAGAAACCTATTCTTTACTCACCCTTTAGGCAGCTATAGTAGTGTACCTAGTCCTTCTATTCAAGGGTACTTATTCCTCTTCCACTTGCTCTTATTCAAGTAAAGTCTCTAGCTGAGGAGATACCAAACTCTTTTCCTTTTATATACTCTCCCTCTTTCAAAAGGTTATATCCTTAGGAGACTACATTTAGAGGGGCAAAACTTCCCCATTCCTATCTTTGGTTTGATGGGTGTCACCTCCTTAAAAGTAGGAATATTAAATTTCTTGGACCTCTTCCCCTTCTCTACCTTAGTTGATGGGTCCAATTGTAGCTTCATATGAATGAGATCAAGCATGAAGGGTACGTTGATCTATTTTAATGTAAGATCTATAATTTGTTAAGCTCTATGCCTCAAATCATCATTCTCATCTCAAGCTACCTCAACATTCAAAATTATATTATTAAAAACTTTGTCTTTATTGTATGTAGGATCTAGCACATTGTCCTGGTGTCCTTTTCCCACACCTTGGGAGGAATATGAACTTAAAGGACATCTTGTGAAAGTTCCATCTTCATTCTATAGTAATCCTAGATTCTGACCTTATAGTTATCTACATAGTTGATCCAATGGTCTTCTAGGTGTGGTTCATGCCTATAGAATTTCCTAGTAATATGGCTATAAGTGTCGATTGGATCAAACCTGGGTCTGATTAGATGGAACTCCTCTAGAGGGAAATCATCCCACTCTAACCCTATTGATTTACAAACTTTGATATCTTGTACTAAATATGCCCCTATGAAAATGAGGATGTCCCAATAATGTTTCTTCTTGGTCTTGATGTGTTTGTATGCATCAACTAGTTATCTAGCCACTTCCATAAGAACCAATTTATCAGAGGGGTACATGGACAATTTATTGGGAGAAAAGGTGCTTCCTTCTACCCATATGTAAGAAAAAGTTTTGAATTAAATATAGTATGCCTCAATGGTGCAAACCTTGGTTTTCACCTCTTCTAACAACCTATTGGAATAATCACCTTCAATATATCTTATTATTACAGAAACAAAAACATCATTCACCATCCTATAGTTTGGGCTCTCTTCTTTTAGTTTCTCCTTCCTCACCAGTTGAGGATATATTGTATAAGGCCACACATTTTGATCCTAGAAGGACCCTCATTTTGTGAGCCCAAAATAATCTTCCCTTGTAGCTAGTAGATAGATGATATATGAGGTCTATTAGAATAACTGAGAGGGGGGTGAATCAATTAGATCAGTTATCCAATAGTCTCAATTACAAAATGTATCTCTTAAAACAAATTTAGAAAATATTTGCAGCTCAGTAACATAAAATACTAAACTATCTATGCCTTTATCGATTATGATGAAGGGTGCTCCCCTTAATACCAAAAACACATAACAAAAATAGAGAAACAACAACAATATGCAAGAACATAAAATTGGTTTCTTATTATCTCCACAAATGTGGAATTACAAACTTTCAGAATTACAATATGCAAAGCCACATGGGCATTCCCTTACAATATTCTGTAGGACAAAGCCTCGAATCAATATCCAGATCTACTACCCCGAACTGCCATAGAAAACACTATGGGCCTTCTTTGTATAGACATTTTCCACCGCCTAAGAAGGTTCCAGAATTTTAGCCCTTAGGGCTGACCAAACTTAGAATTATTTTATTTTTCAATTTATTACATCAAAGTCAGCTCAAAAATAACTTTTGAAACCCGGACAGAAATTTTGAAGGAAAATTATTCTCCACCAATTCAGGTGACCCGACTTTCGAAGATCATAAGTCATCACCAGTTGACCTGATTGACTATTATAACCCCATTTCAGAAAGGCCACGAAGTGCTCTACAGGCTAGACTCACCCAAATTTTTGACCTCATCTAGGGCCTCTAAAGCCTTCAAAACTAAGTTCAAAGTTTCTGTACCCTGCTGCCAATACCAAAAGTCTTCAATATCTTCAAAACTAGACCTGATCTAGCCATGAAACTTTACTAGCAAGCTGATATGA
Source organism: Chamaecyparis obtusa (assembly GCA_027943335.1). NCBI lineage: Eukaryota > Viridiplantae > Streptophyta > Pinopsida > Cupressales > Cupressaceae > Chamaecyparis > Chamaecyparis obtusa. Next base: position 1,398,234 of record BSBK01000682.1, on the reverse strand, counting down.
CTGAGATGAACCTCCACATGTAAAATCAAAACATTCTAAGATTTATGACCAACTTACTAAACATAGCAAGTTTCCATAAATAGCAGCTCTGCACAAGATAGCCCTTATTGAATACAAAAATAGAAATATTTTTGGGTGATGCAAGATTGCTCTTATACCCAGGATGCTCCTACATCAGACACTCGGGGTAATTTGAGAAGTGACCCCCTCATGTCTCAGGTGTGTAGAGGAAAACCAAGGTGGTTAACCTCCTCCTTTGTTAGCCATGTGAATCTTCAATAGGTCATCCTTTCCACTTGACTAGATATTCTTCATATGTCATGTTCCTTGTGCTTCTGCCAACATGACTATCCAGTATGTCTTCAATCTCCTTGATATCTAAACTGGTTGCTGGAATACTCCACTGTGCTATTGTGATCTCATCTTCAACACCTCCCTCATGATACTCTATCATATCTGAAATGTTAGACATTGGTGAAATATTTAGCTCAGTAGGCAACTTGACCTCATATGCATTTCTTAAATCATGCTTCTTCAGTATCTTACATGGCCCAAACTTCTTCATTTTCAATTTGTTATATGTACCAACTAGAAATCACTCCTTCCGCAAATGAACCATGACTTCATCTCCAACCTAAAATTCCTTATGCCTCCTTTTCACATCTGCCTTAGCCTTATACTATGCATTCATCTTAGTAATATGCTTCCTCACCTCCTCATGGATGTTCTTCAAGTGTTCTACAAAATCTTCAGCTTCAGCACTACTTATTTCTCCTTGATCTATCTTTCTCAACTTGGATGCATTTCTGGGACTAGTCCCATATACAATCTGGAATGGTGATTTACCAGTGCTCCTATTGATAGAATTATTATATGCAAATTCTGCCTATGGTAAAATCAAATCCCATCCTATTGGCTTATCTCCAACCAAACATCTCAGCAAATTTCTCAAACTCCTATTCACCACCTCTATCTGTCCATCAGTTTGTGGATGATGTGATGAACTAAACTTCAAATCTGTCTTCAACTTCTTCCACAATGTACACCAGAAATATCCAACAAACTTAGTGTCCCTATCTAAAACTATATTCTTTGGCAAACCATGCAATCTCACCACTTCTTTGAAAAATAATTCTGCTACATGAATAGCATCATTAGTCTTCTTGCAGGGAATAAAATGTGTCATCTTTGAAAATCTGTCAACTACCACAAAAATTTAATCGTGTCCCCGCTGTGTCCTTGGTAAACCAAGAATAAAGTCCATACTGATATCCTCCCAAGGCTTCTCTAGTATATGTAATGGCTGATACAGCCCTGTATTCTACTTCACTCCTTTCGCCATCTGACATACTCTGCAACTCTATACAAACTTCTTAACATCTTGCTGCAACTATGGCTAATAATAATTCTCACTAACCAAAGTAAGGGTTTTATCATGACCAAAATGTCCAGCCAATCCTTTGCTATGCTTCTCCTTGATGAGATTCTCCCTCATAGAACTTCTTAGAATGCACAACAAACTCCTTCTGAATAGCATATCATCCTGAATGATGAAATCCAGCCACTTCGTCCTATCTAGAGTAACAGGTTCTTTACAAGCTTTCCATGCTTCACCAAAATCAGGATCCTCTAGATACAAATTCTTGAGTTTCTTGAACCCAACCACCTTAATCTACATCTTTGTCAGCAATAGTTTCCTTCTAATAAAAGCATCTGCAACCCTATTAGACTTTCCACTCCTATGTTTCAAAACAAATGTATAACTCTGCAAAAATTCAACCCATTTCAAATGCCTTTGATTCAACTTTCCTTAACTATTCAAATATTGCAAAGCTTGATGATCAGTATACAAAACAAACTCCTTAGGAAGCAGATAGTGTCTCCACTTCTTCAATGCCTGAACTATAGCATAAAATTCTTGATCATAAATAGAATATTTTCTCTTGGCATCATTCAACTTCTCATTGAAATAAGCAATAGATTTACCTTCTTGACTCATAACAGCTCCTATTGTAGTACCACTAGTATCACAGTCTACTTGAAACACCTTATTAAAATTAGGAAGTGCTAAAATAAGTTATTCTGTAACCTTTTGTTTCCATAGTTTAAAACTCTTATCCACCCCATTGGTCCACTTGAACTCTTTTCTATCCCCCCTCATTGTTTCAGTCAAGGGTCCACAAATACTACTAAAATTTCTGATAAACTTTCTGTAAAAACTAGCCAAACCATGAAAAGATCTTACCTTAGTAGCACTCCTTGGAGTAGGCCATTCAAGGATAGCCTATACCTTCTCTGGGTCCATTTTTAGACCTTTTTCTAAAACTACAAATCCCAAATACACTAACTCTTTCTTCACAAAACTGCACTTCTTCAAATTAATCAACAATTTCTCATCTCTTAACTTCTCAAAACACCATACGAATATGCATCATATACTCTTCCAATGTCTTACTAAAGATCAAAATATCATCTAGGTACATAATGACAAACTTACCAGAAATTCTTTCAGAACTTCATTCATGAGCCGCATGAAAGTGCTCGGTGCATTAGTTAGCCCAAAAGGCATGACCAACCGCTCATATAGTCCTTCCTTTGTCTTGAAGGTAGTCTTCCATTAATCTCCTTCTCTGATCTGAATCTAGTGATATCCACTCTTTAGATCTATCTTTGAGAAATACACAGCTCCACTCAAACAATCTATAATATCATCCATTTGTGGCAATGGAAACCTGTACTTGATTGTGATCTTGTTTATTGCCCTAGAGTCTGTACACATCCTCCATTCTCCATTCTTCTTTGGTGCTAATACTACCAGTATAGCACATGGACTCAGGCTCTCCCAAATCAACCCCTTCTGCAATAACTCATGTACTTGTCTGTTCAACTCTTCACTTTCTGCTAGTGTCATTCTGTGTGTTGCCGTGTTTGGCAAACTGGCTCCTGGAATCAAATCCATCTGATGACTGATCTTCCTTACTGGTGGTAATCCATTAGGTACATTATCAAATACAATTTCATGAAACTCATTCAATAGATCTGCAACCTCTATAGGTACATCCTCTATTTCCTCTTTACCAACTTTTGGAATTAAAGAAAAACACACATGATCATGCCTCATACCATCTAAGAATTTTATTCCATCAACAAATGTTATTCTTGCATTACCATATACCTTTTCTTTGGTCTCCTTCAATAGCTTTAGCTTATGTCGCACTCCATCCTTTGTTAGGGAATAGGTATTCGCACGACCATCGTGCATAGCACATCTGTCAAACTACCACGGTCTACCCAACAACATATGACATGCATCCATAGATATGATATCACATAGTACCTCATCTTGGTACCCACCGATCTTGAACTTTACCAGGCATTGTTCACTGACCATAATCTTATGGTCATCCTGCACCCAGGAAATCCGATATGGATGTGGGTGTTTCTATCTCTTGAGCTTCAACTTTGTCACCATCTCTTCTGACACCAAATTGTCAGTGCTTCCACTATTGATAATCACATCACAGCATTTATCCTCACACTTGCATCTAGTGTGAAACAGGCTCCTCCTTTGTTTAGGTTCATTCTCACCACTCAGCAAGACTCTTCTGTTAATTAGTGTTTCTCCTCTTTCACCATCTTTAAAATTTGATGATCTAGCATCTTCATCTACATGTGCAACTCTGGCCTGGCCTTCATTCCTCCTATCTATCTTTCCTTGGCATTGAGGACATTCAAATGCCCTATGACCTTCTTCTCCACAATGAAAATATGTTCCACGGAAGCCTCCTCTTCCAGATCCTTGTCATCTTCCTCTTCCTCTCTGATCTCTATTGTTCTAATCTTGGAAACGATTAGAATTGTTTCCTCACTGATTTTGACTACTACTAGCCTCATCCTTCTTTTTTGGATCTTCATTCTAGCCTCCATATGACCATCCACCAAATCATCCACTGTGACCTCTTCCATTTTGTCTGCTCTCGAACTTCTTGTTCAGTTTTTCCTCTACTTTTAGGGCAAACTATTATGGCTCTTCAATATTATTCATTCAAACCAAATTTAGCTCCTCCTAAATGCTTGGCCTCAACCCATTAAGGTAACGGGCAACTTTCTCCTTATCAGCTTCCGCATGGCCTATTTTGATGAGGATTTGATAGAACTCCTCTGTATACTCCTGAACAGATTTTTCTGCTTGCTTCAAACTTTGCATTTTCTTCAGTAGGTCAAGCTCATAATCAACAAGAATGAACTGTCACTTCAATTTATCCACCATTCAATCCCATCTTGTGATTTTATCTTTCCCTCTTCTATTTTGCTCCAATTGAATCTCTTGCCACCAGATCTTCACATGACCCTTTAGTCTGGCCTTCATGAATTCAACCCTATCAGGATCCTCAATATCTTCATACTCAAAATATTTTTTACATTCATTGATCCAGTCAATCAACTCCTCTAGGTTAAGATTTCTTGAAAATGTAGGAACCTCAATCTTAGGTCTTTTTTTAATCTTATAAATGGCTCGAAAGAGTCTTTCTTCCTCCTGGTTCACAACTTTGACTTCTCCTTCTTGATCCTCTTCTTTGGCTTCATCCTCGCTTTCATCTCTGACATTAAGATTCATTCCTCTACGAATCTCCTCTTGCAATGCTCGCACTTGTCTCTGCAGTGCCCTAATCTCAGGTGTTACAACACCGGTTCTTCCACCACGTTCCCTTCATGGAGGCATTTTTGCGATGCTCTTCCTCCACATGTAAAATCAGAACATTCTGAGATTTATGACCAACTTACTAAAAATAGCAAGTTTCCATAAATAGCAGCTCTGCACAAGATAGCCCTTATTGAATACAAAAATAGAAATATTTTTGGGTGATGCAAGATTGCTCTTATACCTAGGATGCTCCTGCATCAGATTACCAGTTAACTACTCACTATGATTACCAACCAAATCAAATATGTAATATGTAAAGTATGATAACCAAACATTCATCACAGAAACACATAACACAATGATTTAATGTGGAAACCCTGTAAAGGGAAAAACCACCTGGGACCGGTAACCCAAAATATTTTTCACTCTTCTAAAGTGAGCTCCATGAAGAGCCAACCCTGTTAAAGGTTATAAAACACACTATAAGGTGTACCCTTGTTAGAGGATTTAAGACTAACAATTATCATCCAACTAGAATTCACTATGGGGTTGACAGGATAACAATGTACATTCTATGAATGACATCACAAGACTTTCAAGTCCACTCAGTTAAGAGATTTTTCTGTTTCAATGGTTAAACTAAAACAATAGGTGATCTGATTATAATACAACTTGATTTTACAGATGTTCAGATCTATTCTAAGCCCATAAAAAAATCCTCTAATCAATATTTCAATTCAGTTCTTCAATATTCAATAACTTAATGTCCCTTGGTAAAAACTCTCTAACACTCGGTACTGTTCTATAGTTCGGTTCTTCTTCCACCAGTCTAATTAGGCATGCATGAAGTTGTGTTCACGCAATATATCTGCAGTCTCCTTCTTCTGACATAGTTTCAACAATGAAACCAATGTCTCTTATATAGACAAGTAAACCATTTTCTTTTCATCCATCAGATTTTGCTGCTTAATCTCTTTCATTGATTTTTCCACTTAAACCTTCCTCGGCAGATGTGTCAATAACTCATTTCAATTCCTTCCTTTAGATCTTCAAAAAAAATTAGTCGTTGATCTCATAACAAACCTTATCTTCAACCTTGAAATCATACACATTCTAGCTCATCAATTCCTATCAGCTAAACTAAACATTTAGTTCTTTCATCCATACTTGGTTAACGAAGAAATGCATCAGCGAACACAAGCTCGATTAATACTATCACTCGGTATACACTACATTGGCTCGTTGTATACTGAAGTTCTTCATTTATCAACCACGTTGCTTTGTTAAGTTTTGCTTCCAACTTCATAACAGATTACTATAACATAATCAAGTCAACAATATGAATTCATAGACTCATCAATAAGTTATCAAGAGTATTCCTTAATCCTCACCTGTCATATCCATCTTCCTTTATGTAGATATCTCAATTCTTCATCTTTTCTCCTTTTTACAGATGTTTAGATATTTGCAACTATCATGACAAGTACTACCAAAACTAGTTGACATAAATGACAACAAAATGACTGATTTAATTATCTTACATATCATTTCAGTACTTGATGATCTCTAATCACTAATCTTCAAGTCATTCAGGTATTCAATCAGTTGTATTTCATCAATGTCTCTCTTTGGCATTGATGGCAACTCAAGCAATATGAAGTATACCATACACATACCAAACATGTATTCTAAAACTATGTAAGAAAATGTTGTAGCTCGGTAAGCTCTCCCTAGCTTGATATTTAATATGTTTAATCACTACGTTACATACAGCATTGAAAGTGCAGACTTTCCTCTGCATATATGATCTTTCCAACTCTCAGATTCCTTCTTCTATTCTCAATAAAAAATCTTCAAAACTCTCCCTGACTTTCTCAGATTATCTCTCCCTTAGATAGATGTTCCAGTGATCTCTCAGTTTGTCATATTGTTTATCTCTCCCTTTGACAACAATGCCAAAGAAAAACATAAAACATATAGCTCTACAATAGCCATGTGACTCTTTGTTGTCCAGTACATACAATGTATCTCGGTATATTGATATGCAAATCATTGTTCCTAATATCTTTCACAACCTTAGACAGAATCCAAAGTGTGAACTATGTTGCATCAACATGAATGATCTTCTAATCAAATTAGGCTGATGCAACCTCTAGATCACATTAGTGACCGATAGATAAGGGACGGACCCCAATTCTAGTCCTCAAGTATTCAAAAGTATCCTTTGGTAGAGGCTTGGTAAAAATATCAGCAAGTTGCTCTTTTGATGTAACATATTCCAATTTGACTTGCTTCTCCTGTACTTTTTCTCTTAAGTAGTGATACTTAATAGAAATATGCTTGGTCTTTGAGTGCATTACATGATTCTTAGAAATATTTATTGCACTAGTATTGTCACAATATATAATCACCGGCTCAGTGATCACCTCATTTATCCCTTCCAACACTTGCTTGATGTAAGCAATGTTTGAACAATTTGTAGCAGTAGCAACATATTCTACTTTGGTAGTAGACTGAGAAATACAAGGTTGTTTCTTACTTGTCCACGTAACAAGTCTTTCACCAAAGAAAAATGCTCCTTCGGTTGTACTCTTTCTGTCATCTATATTTCCAGCCCAATCTACGTCGATGTATACTCTTAGTTCAAACTATATTCCTCTATTTTCTTTAGGTATCTTAAGATTTTTTTACTGCAACCATGTGTGAATCCTTTGGATTGGCAAAAAATCTGGCAACAATCCCCACTACATGTGCAATGTCTAGTCTACTATGTACTACATACATCAGTTTGTCAATCATAGATCGGTACAATTTCTGGTTTACCTCTGTAGATTCATCATCTTTAGTCAGTTTGTAGCCTGTGACAATTAGTGTTCCAACTGGTTTAGCATCATCCATGCCAAATGTTCTCAATACTTCCTTTATGTACTTTGATTGTGTGATAAAAATTCCATCATTCTGTTGAATAACCTGCAAGCCTAGAAAGAACTTAATCTCTCCAAACATAGACATTTCAATTTCTTTTCGCATCTCATCAGCAAATGATTTACAAATATGATCTTGTCCTCCAAAACTTATATCATCCACAAATATTTTAGCAATCAAAATAGTGTCATCATACTCTCCTTTCATATACAAATTGTTGTTTTCACTAGTTCTAACAAGACCAATACTTAACAAATAAGTATGCAACCTTTCATACCAAGCTCTAGGTGCTTTCTTTAAACCATATAAAGCTTTGTGTAGTCTACATACCATGTCTTTCTTATCTAGATCAACAAACCCTTTTGGTTGTTCTATGTAGACCTCCTATTCTAGTATCCCATTCAGAAAAGTAGACTTAACATCCATTTGATAGACTTTAAACTTCTTATGTGCTACATATGTAAGTAACATGTGAACTCCCTCTAGTCTAGCAACAGGTGCAAAAGTTTCACCATAATCTATACCTTCCTCCTATGCATATCCCTTGCATACTAGTCTAGTTTTGTTCCTTGTAACTGTGTGTGTGAAAATTGTACCTGATCTGTAAACACAACACTCAGTAAAACATTAGAGGTTAGCAAAAATTAAAATCGTGCAAAATTGAAAACTATGTAACCAAGCGATTTACTGCCTTCTAATAGGTGTGAGATTGATGTTCTCAGACTGTAATCGAGATCAGTGACCTAGACGACACCTAAATGAAGGATTTGAATGCAAAAGATGGATATGAAATTGAATGCAATTAATCTATATTTTTTATATTTTCTATGCAATAAGAATGATAAAAACCGATATGAATCTATGCTAGATGAAATTGATATGCTATGAATTGATCTATCTAACAATGATATGCAAAGCTATGAAATTCTATGCTATGATATGAAAAATATGCAATTGAAATTGATCTCACAAAGCTTTGAATTCGCAAGTTGATTCTTTCAAGCTCCAATTGTGCAAATTCTCCAAATCTGATATGCTATGATTCTTGTAGAGTAAGTTTGCAATTTGCGAGATGATTGAGAGATGAATTATGAAGAGCTGAGCATTGTTTTTATAGAAATCCAAGGCTTTGGAGGTGCATGAAAAAAAGCCATAAATCACTCAAATAACTCAGGTTGATTTTTGAGTTATTTTTAAATAAAGGATAATTAACTCAAAAAAAATATGCAAAAGCTAAGCTTTAACTCAAAATAGAGTTTAGCTTTAATTGATAATTGATAGTTGTCTGCTTTTATGATTGTGCATGTTTTATTTATGAATTAATTTAATAATAAAGTGATTTATTTCCAACTTAACTGCTTTTAAAAATAAAATAATTGATTTATGGGTTAATCAATTATTTAATGAAACTTTTATTAAAAACTATATTATTAAATAATGACAATTTGCTTTAATTAATTAAATAAGAATTTAATCAATTATTCATATGATATTAGATTTATTGTCAAAATTAAATAATACAATTAATAATAGATAGAATTAAATTTAATTAAACAATTAAGTGGCAAGTATTAAATCTAATTAATTAAATATGAAAATATTCAATTAATCAAACTTTAGGATAAATGTGATTTATTGCCAAATAATTATAAAATTAAAGATAATTATGATGATTAGGAATATTGCTAGGAATATTCCCCGACGTAGAATTTAAGATAATCAATTAGGATTCGATGATGTTTAGATGTGCCTTAGATTAGGACTTTGATGTCGATTTCGTTCGAATTGTTGATATAGAAGATGAATGAACTTATAGCCCATTTTTGGGGTATTACATTTTGCCCCTCTTTGAATTAGTGTGCGAAGCGCAGTGGTTCAAAGATAGTCTGTGTTTGATAAAGATATGAAACTGATGTTTGAAATTGATAATTGATATGAGACAGAAGCTGATTGATATTAATTTGATATGGAGATAATAGGTCATGAATGACCAAAGATAATGTTCACTATAACAGCAAATGAACCTATGATTGCGAAAAAGTGTCCAAAACTCCTGATTCCAAACCTTAGGATTGCAAAGAAGTGAGTGACCCGTTCTAGACTCGATTGTCTTAGCAGAACTAGCAAGTATCACATCCAAACCCTTCAGTTGCCGAAGAACCAAGGAAAGAACACTATGATCTGATGGTTGCAAAAATTGATACGGATTACAAGATTAAGAGAATACCATATTGATATGGATCGATGAATCTGATATGCCCCAAGTGACGATAGATTTGCCCCGAGCGATGAGGTCTTTTTTTTTTTTATGAATCAGTAACTAGACATGATGGTTTGTCTTGATTACTGATGAAAGATATTGATAGATTTGATTGACAGACTTTGAATGATGTGCAATACCATGCCCCCTTCGGGATTAAAATTGAAATCTGACAAGAAAAAGTCAGCGTTGATAGTTCAGAAGCATGTTGATTGATTTGAGAAGTGGTTATACACGTTCAAGAATGCGTTCTGCATCGTTTGGAGGTCCTAGAGACCAAGTTGGACTAGGTTAAACCATGAGTTGACCATAGTTGACCAAGTTGAAATTTTGATAGTTTGATGTAAGATAATCAGTTAAGTTGAATTATGGATTTCTGTGATGATAGAAGGTCGAATATGCAAGTAGTGAATAAGATAAATGATCTCAGATTTCAATTTTGATCTTGAAAAAGGATTCTACTTGCTGTTTCGTTGGAGGAACCTTCGTGTGAGATTCAGCTCTTGTTAGAGTGGAAGAGGTGATTTGAAGAATCGTTTAAGCATTGAAGTTCGTTTAGCCATTGTGAGATCATGCAAACATGAAAAATGCAAAGAGACATGCAAAATGAAATGCAACCTAAGACCTAGGACCTAGTCACTGATCATGTGTCGATTTGTTATCATCATTGAACTTTTTGGTAACCGGATAAATCAATACAATGCCCACTAGCTATGAAACTATAGACATATGAATATTGATTTGTATGTGCAAGAATCAATACAACACCCACTGGTCAACAACCATGGATATATGAATATTGATTTTATTTTTGGAATGTCGGATTAGATATAAGCACCAAGGCACAAGCGCCAGGATGACTTGAATATCATGTCCATTTTGATATAGCAATTTGTATAAGCATCAAAACATAAATGTCATGATGACCAGAATACGCCTTGCATTGCAAACACATCAAAGAGTCAAGAGATCATTCTAAATCCAGTGTGAATTACCCGTAGTGACCCTTTATCATTCACCTCCTTAGGCAAGATCGCGTTTCACAGTAGGAGAAAGAACTTACTCAAAAAGACAATAGTTAGATCAAACTTCTTGGAATTTTCTGGGTATCAATGGTCGAGGTACGCATGGCCATCCAATTCAAGATAGAGGCTCTTATAGTTGGACACCATTTCAATCTGGAATTTCCAAAGTTGTTAGATTTTCACATACAAGCAGAAGACAAAGAAAAGATTATGCCCCTAGTCATCACTCTCTAAATCCTGTAAAGGACATCATCGAAGAGCTCGAAGGGACATAATATGCAAAAATCTCAATGCGAATCAGTAAGCATACAAGGAGATAAAAGCATGAAAAGCACAGATTGTTTTCAGTTTGTTTTTATTGCGTTGTTGTAGATGCAAAATCCTTTCTGGAGACAAGATTGACTGACTGACGCACATGAAGCTTCAAAAGACTCTGACTAGATATGATACGTCTAAGACACACTAGAGACCATAGGATATGACATTGATTGCCCCCAAGTGTTAAACATTGATAGGATACAGACGCTTGAGCAGATTGGTGTACAGACCAACTTATTGAAAACTGGAAATGCTAAAACAAATCGGGAGATTGGTGTACAGACCAAGATTGTGCTGATAGATGGAGCATTTGGAACAAGTGGCACCCATTTGCCGGGTTTTCACCATCTTGGCAGAGATTCTATTTTTGCTACCAAGGCGCCTGTTTCCAGGTTTTCACCAAGGCACTTTTTCTTTTTTTCTTTTTTTTTGTATTTTTCATTTTTTTCAATTTTTTTTTGTACTTTTGATATTTTTTAAAAATTTTTTTAATTTTTGATATTTTTTTTATTTTTTTGTGAATCATCAAGGCACCTATTGCTAGGTTTTCACCAAGATGTTCATTTTTTCAAGACTTTTTCTGATTTTTAGGATTTTTTCAGGATATTTACCAAGCACTGAATGCCTTAGGCGTAGAATTTCTTCAGATGGAGAACATTGATTGGTTCTCAGAGCTGTTCTCCTTCAGTCATTGAGAGTTGATAGGCACCAGAGCCAAAAGTAGCAGTGATAACAAAGGGACCCAGCCAATTGGGTTCGAACTTCCCCTTGCATTCTCGATGTGATTGATTTTTAGGATTTTCTCTCAACACTAGATCACCAACCTAAAATTCTCTGTGTCTGACTTTCTTGTTGTAGCCTCTAGACATTCTCTTCTGATATACTCTGAGATGATCATACGCTGCTTGCCTGCGCTCATCTAGTAATTCAAGTTCTTGTAACCTAGACACTCTATAGTCTTCATCAGTGACAAGTCCATGCATTCTGATTCTGAGTGATGGGATTTCAACCTCAATAGGCAGTACCGCTTCAGACCCATAAACTAAAGTGAAAGGTGTAGCCCCTGTAGGCATTCTGATACTAGTTCTATATGCCCAGAGAGCTGGATTGATCATGAGATGTCAGTCTCTTCTTATTTTATTCACTGTTCTGTGCAAGATCTTCAGGAGATTTTTGTTTGAAGCCTCAGCTTGTCCATTCCCTTGAGGATAGTAAATAGAATACCAATGTTGTGTAATCTTGAATTTAACACATAAGTCATCTAGATCCTTGTTTTTGAATTGTCCCCCGTTATCTGTGATTATAGAGTGAGGGATCCCATATCTGCAAATGATGTAGTTCAGGATGAACATAGAGATTTGTTTCCCCGTTGCTTGTGTTAGAGGAACTGCTTCTACCCATTTTGTAAAATAATCTATAGCTGTGATTATATGGGTATGTCCATTAGAAGAGTGCGGATGGATAGCACCTATGAGAGCAAATGCCCATTGTTGAAAAGGCCATTATGTAGTAAAGGGAATCAGATATCTCCCTGGAGCATGAATCAAGTTGCCATGTACTTGACACTGTTGATAGTTTTTAGCAAATTTAATAGCCTCTTTCTCCATTTCAGGCCAATAGTACCTAGCCCTAATAAGTTTTCGAGCTAACGTTAAACCATTTGAGTGCGACCCACATATACCCTTGTGGACTTCCTCTAATGCATGTTGAGACTCTTCCCGTTCTAAACATCTAAGCAGTGTACCATCTAGACCTCGTTTGTACAGATCATTACCAATGATGACATATCAAGATGTGGATCGGATAAGGTTTCATTTCTCAAAATGGTTAAAAGACTCAGGGATGATTTGGTCGTGGAGATAGGAGAATAGATTTTTGTAGCGGGATGAATCATAACCTACAACAGTGCAGATCATGCAGGTTTCAAGGGAGTCATATGCAGGATAGGATAGGGCTTCCACCAGGAACTCATAGCGTAGCTCATGTTCGGGCTGCTGTAAGAGAGTAGATAGTGTCGCCATTGCATCGGTAGCCTTATTCTCCGTTCTGGGTATTTGCTCAAATGTGATAAAGATGAAGTATTTCTTTAAATCATCTACCATTCTCTTGTAAGGAATGAGCTTTTCATCTTTGGTTTGGTACACATCATTGACTTGATGGATAACCAATTGTGAGTCTCCATGGATGTGCATCTCTGTAACTCTCCACTGTATTGCCATTTTCATACCATTGAGAAGTGCCTCATATTCAGCAATATTGTTTGTGCAAAGAAATTTTAGTCTGAATGCTTTGGGTATCGAGTATCCTTGAGGAGTGATGAACAATATGCCTACTCCAGATCCATTTTGTGTGTAGGAGCCATCAAAGAATAACTGCCATTCTCTAGAAGAGAAGTGCATGATAGAGGAATCAGGAAATTCCATTTGCATGGGTGTATCATCAAACAGTGGTGCTTCAGCTAATTGATCAGCAATGACCTATCCTTTGATAGCTTTTCTTTCAACATATTCAATGTCAAATTCGCTCAAGAGCATGACCCATTTAGCTAGTCTACCTGTGAGGGCAGCTTTGCTTAGTAGGTACTTCAGTGGATCAATCTTAGCTACCAAATGAGTGGTATGAGCTAACATGTAATGTCTCAGTTTCTGTGATGCAAAGATCACAGCGAGACAAGCTTTCTCAATCATAGAATAGTTCTTTTCATACGCCACCAATGTTCTGCTTATATAGTAGATGGCTCTTTCTTTTTTGTTCTCATCATGCTGTGCTAGCAATGCCCCCAGTGATGTATCTATTGCGGAGACATATAATATTAATGGCTTCCCATGAATAGGAGGCATTAAGATAGGAGGATTCAAGAGATAATTCTTGATATGATCAAAATTCTTTGCACAGTCTTCATTCCATGCAAAGGTCACACCTTTATGTAATGTCTTTGTGAAAGGTTGTGATATGTTAGCTGACTGTGATATGAATCTTCTGATGGACTGTACTCTCCCTTGCAAAGTTCACATTTGACTGATATTCTTGGGAGGTTGCATCTCTATGATAGCTTTCACCTTAGCTGGATCGACCTCAATGCCTTTCTTTGAAACTATGTATCCTAAGAGCTTTCCAGAAGTGACACCAAAAGCACACTTCTTAGGATTTAGTCAGAGACTAAACTGTTCCATTCTGTCTAGGATCATGCTCAAATCTATTAGATGTTCAGTTCTAATCATGGATTTTGCCAAGGTATCATCCACGTAATCCTCCATTATTTTATGCATCATATCATGAAAAATAGATGTCATTGCTCTTTGATATGTAGCTCCAGCATTTTTGAGTCCAAATGGCATAACATTCCAACAGAAGGTTCCCCACGCACATGTGAATGCAATTTTCTCTTGGTCTTCTGGAGCAATTTTGATTTGGTTGTATCCAGAAAAACCATCCATAAGGGAATACATTTCATAGCCCGCAATCATGTCCACTATCATATCAATGTTAGGTAGTGGAAAGTCATCCTTAGGGCATGCTCTGTTCACATCTCTAAAGTCTGTGCACACTCTGATTGAACCATCTGGTTTTGAAATAGGTACAATGTTAGAGATCCACTCAGCATAGTCTATGACACGGATGAATCCAGCTTTTAGGAGTTTTTCTAGTTCTGCTTTGACTAAGAGTGCAACATGAGGATGCATCTTTCTCAGTTTTTGTTTGATTGGTTTTACTCCAGGAGCAATGGATAGATGGTGCATAATGAGATTGGGATCCAATCCTGGCATATCTGAATATTTCCATGCAAAGTTAATCTTTTTGTCTGATAATAATGTAGTGAATTTATGTTTCTCTTCTTTTGATAGAGATTGTGCTACATGTACCAATTGTGGTTCCTCTGTTGTACCCAAATTGATGGATTGATTTGGCTCAATCAGAACTGGAGATCTATCCTATAAATGACTCGGAAGGACATCAAATATCTCATCCTTAGGTGTCTCAGAGAGGTTTTCACCTTCAGATATGTCTTTTCTTTTTACTTTTGTAGGTTCTGAGACTGCCACAAAGTGGTTTTCACCCTCAGAACTCTTTTTCTTTTTATTTTTATTTTTTTGACTAAGATATTTGATGTTCAACTCGGTCATGCTGACACTCGGTTCGCTGATGGAAGTCCTCATAGGCTCGATTGCATTGAGGTAACAAGCAAGGGCATAGTCATTCGGGAAGGTATAAATACCATGGTTTGGGTTTGTGGAAGTTTGGTCAATAAGGTCAGGGCGTTGGATAGTCAAAGCGGGAAAGGCTTGGGATATGGTGTTCACAGTCATGGATATGTCATCATTGGTCCTAACCCGATGCTCAAGTTCAAAGGTGATATTACAGCTCAAAATGTTCAATTCATGAATAGGCTCAACATCATCATGGGAGTCCTCTTCAGCCATAGGTGGATCAGACACATTAATTTCATTGTTTCACTCTAGACCTACGTTGGGTTGAGATACATATTGGTGAATAACATCAATATATTTCTCTTTGATAAGCTCATCTTCTTCTGGAATGGCACCCCATTCATAGTCATTTGACTCAGCTTCTGAGTCAGGATCTCTAGGAAATCTTAGAAAATGTGTGAAATCAGGATGAATACCCCAAGAAGGATTACCCTCAGTTTCTGACTTGAATTCATATTCATGGGAATTAGTGTCAGAATAACTACCCCCTTCTTCTTGATCAGTTTGATCACCTTCGAGATTGGCTGGTTCTTGTGGTGCAACCATCTCTTGTGCTACAGTAGGTTCTTGTGTTTCTACTACATTAATTCTTTTGATAGGATCATCTGTATCATCAAGAAGATCTTTGATCTCTTTAGGAAATTTTTCATAGGGGATAAGCTCAGAGCTATCTGAATCATCATCAGAGGGTTCTGTTTCTTCTTTCTTAAGAAGGGGTTCTCCTGGTGCAATTTGTTCTATGACATGAGAACAACCACCTTTGAGATGATAGGGTTTCTTCTTAAACCCTAAGCCACCAGTATCTTTGTTGGCTCTACCAATATGTGAAATGGGTGTCACAAGACCCTTTCCGCTGATTCCTAGAGGTCCTTGACCGGAATATCCCATCTTGGCTATCAATCTGTTTCCTGGACCATATGAATTAGAAGGGATTGTAGGTGCTATAGATTCACTAGGTTGAACAATTTTGGATTCAGAATCATCTTTGTATAGCCATGCAAGCACAGCTTCATCTTCTTCAAATTCTTGTTTGGATACTTGCTCCACCACAAAATTTCTTTTGTATGCTTCCATAGGTTCCTTAGGTTCTGATTTAGATTGCTTCAAAGATTGTCCATATGACTTGGGCGAGATAGGGAGAGATGTCAGAGACAAGACTGGCTCTATAGTGTATTCTCCCATCCCATTTTCTTTAATATTGATCTCTTTAGCAATGTCTTCCATCTTGGATGTGGAAGCCACATTTTGTTGCTTGATGGAAGATTCTCTGTTATTAGGTACAAGCTTATCGGCACTTTCCTTCAATGTATTGCAAGTTGTACTCAGATCTGCTGGGATAGTAACTTCTACCCCTTCATAGGGAAATTTCAAGCATTGATGGTACGTAGAAGGGATGGCTTGCATTTCATGGATCCAGGGTCTCCCTAGAAGGATATTGTAAGCCAATTGTAGATCAAGCACCTGACATGTGGTATCTTTGATGACCGGACCCACTCAGATGGGTAAGACAATGGTGCCTTTAGAAGCTCTTTCTTGTTCATCATAGGCTTTTATGGTGATCTTCTTTCGAGGATCAATAGCCATCTCTGAGAATCCCAACTGTGTGATTAAGCTGTAAGAACAAATGTTGAGGCCTGTGCCCCTATCTATCAACACACGTTTGACTCGATGGTTCTGGTTCAAGACTTCTATGTGCAAGGGCTGATTATGTGGGTGACTTAGGGAGTTGTCATCTTCCTCTGAAAAGGAGATATATTGCGGAGACGTTAGATGACCAACCATAGTCTAGAACCTGTCTAGATCTAGATCATCAAGAACATTAGAGCCGAGCAAAGCTTTGTCTAGGATATCTCTGTGAGCTGGAGATATTCGAAGTAACTCAAACATAGAGATTTTGGCATTGGTATGCTGGAGTTGTTGGACGATGCTGTAAGATGTAGGTCTTGTATCCTTTGGATTGGAAGATTTCAAGGCAACCTTCTGTTTAGAAGCAAATGTGAGATTGAAAGGTATCTTAAGGATATTAGATGAACTTGGTGTTTGTCCTTTCAGATGAGCCTGAGCTTGTGATCTGGTAACCGCATTAGCTGAGGAATGATTTATGTCTCTTCATACAATCGTGATGACATTGCATCTCTCAGAGAGATATGGTTCAACCATATTGATGACAGCATTGTTTCCAGGGTAGGCATAGTTGACTTTTGCCCCCATGTTAGGCTGAGAAGTGGAAACTCCCTTGCCATGTTGTGGAAATGGTTTTGTAAATGCTGTGTGATCATTATTGCTGGTAGGATTATCGATCGTGATGTCCCCTTGATCTATCAAGTCTTGAATGGTATGCTTCAAGTGGAAGCATCCATTAGTTCTGTGGCCTTTAGTCCGATGGAAAACACAGAATGCATTATCTTTCCACCAATATGGTTTTGGATCCGGATCAGGGTTTCAGATTAGTGGTAAAGAGATCATGTTATCAGCTATTAGGGTTCTCAGGGCAGATTCCAAAGATTCTCCCAGGGGAGTAAACTTTCATTTATTATCCCATCGTTTGAATGGCTTCTTTGGAGATGGTTCAGCAGATTTTTGCTCTGAAGCTTCAATGGCTTTGGTGGCAAGGGTGAGATTGTAGGCCGGTGCCTTTGATGGGGTGTGGATAGTGTCAACAACACCATCAAAGATGATACCTTTGTTTCTATTCTAGCTCTTGTTTTTATCTTTTGAGCTAGATCCAGATTCAGACTTGTCCTTTTGAAGTGTGATTTCTCCTTTCTTGACAAGTACTTTCTCAATCTTGATTGCATTATCCACCATTTTATCAAAAGATACATGATCTTGCATTTGTAATGGATAATTGAGCTCTGGAACAAGGTTATTGATAAAGATTTCAAGTTTCTCCATTTCGGGAATTTGTCTAGCATATAGAGAGAACTTCTTTCTCCACCTCTTGAGGAAAGTTAGGAATGATTCCCCTGGATATTGCTTGAGGTTACAGATATCGATCATGGTGACCGGATGTTGAATATTGTAGGAATATTGTTGATAAAACAATTTAATCAATTCCTCAAAAGTTTTGATCGTAGAAGGTAATCTTGAAAACCACTGAATGGATGCTCCTCCCAAGGATCTAGGAAAAAGATGCATTAGATAAGTCGGTTCATGCATGAATTCCATGGATTGTGTACAGAACTCTCTGACATGATCTTGAGGATCAGAGTGTCCGTCATATTTGTCATACTTTGGTATATCTACTTTCTTTGGAAATGGTGGCATATACAAGTCTTTGTCGAATGGGAAAGGACATAGGGCCTCCATGGAGAACTCCTTGGGTTCCTTCTTCTTCTTAAGATTGTTAAATTCGACTTGTATAGCATGCATCTGTTTTGTCATAGCTATGAGTGGAGTTTCTTCCTCATATGTGATTATATCATCAACGTTAAAGTTGGGATGAAGCTTAGCCCCTTCCTGGGCTAATTGTAAAAAGTATGCCTCTCTATCCACTTTCAAGAAATGCCTCATCATTCTCTTGAATTCATCATCATTCTGACATCGATGGATTTCAGAGGGGGTAGGTTCTTGGTCGGCATTATGTTGAGAATGGTGTCCTTGGGACCCTCCTCCTAGAGAACCGTGGTTTGTCCCTGCTTGAGACATGATAGGAGTTTTTGGGCTCCCTGGAACAGATTGAGGAGAAGTTTTCTGATTACCTCTGTGAGTTGATAAAGGAGGTATGTAACCAGTTTTCAATCGAAAGTTACCGAGACCGTCGTCTTCATAGATACCTGACTTGATGAGTTGTTCAAGAGTTGGACCTGGGGTATTGGTCAAAAGTAAGTTCTGAGATGTTTCTTCTGATTTCTTGTGTGAAGAAGCTCTGGTCTCCACCATTAACTTTGAATGAAACAGAAGAAAAGGATGAAGACAACTAAAGAACAATTTGATTCGAGAAAATCGGATGATGCAACCTTGTCAAGATTATGATAGTTTGAAGATCTGATGAGATGTGGGTGAAGGAACTGTGCCCTGGATGTATGGGATAGATCGCCCAAAAGATAGCGGACACGAGTTCTCAACACTTAGTCTATTTTTGAAGATTGATTGAAGATTAATAGTTATGACAAGGTTTTGACACAAGATAAAAAGGACTTAAATTGATCAAATAGAAGACTAGATCGGATTCAAAAGATCAAACTCAAAAAATGGTAGAATGCTCAATAGCTACTGCTCTGTTCCTGACACAATGATATTTTTGACAGATTCTGGAACTAGACTGGAAACATTGGATATCTTGCAATTTGACAATTTTTGACAACTCTCTCAATTTTTTCCAAACGACACTCTGCAGACTCGTACGACACTGGGTAGCCTATGAAACGACAGTTGCTAAACTCGTACGATAGTTGCTAACAGGGTTTTGACTTTCTTGAATTTGCTGGTTTGAAAACTCGTACGACACTGGGTTCTCAATCATACGACAGATGGGCAATACTGAAATGACATTTGACAAAAAGTTGTACGACTTTTGACTTCCTGAAATGACTCTTGACTCCAGAAAGAAATTTATGTCAATTTTTGCAAAATTCAAGGTCTTCAGTTCTGGATTGTTTGCAAATTGTACTATCCAGATTTTGAAGGTTATACCAGATTTGATCATTTTTAATAGCCAAGTAGATAAACAAGCACGTAGAATAGCAAGCAAGTGATTCCAAGCACGTCTGAAAATAATGAACAAGGGCAAAAGCAACCTTGCGCATGAACAATCAAGTGACCAAATTGTGCTAATCCCTGAGAGTACTAATCGTGTATGTTCTGAAAAGTTTTGCAATAACACACATATAACTGAGAATGAAAAATTGGCCTCTCTAGGGTTTTTAGTAATGGTTTGACTCTGCAACTTTTATGATTCAAAGGGGTGAACTCCAATCCCGCCGCACCAGGGTTTTGACACAGTTCGAGAACTTAATCTTCAAGAGCTGCTAGGGAGATCTGACAACCCAACAATGAACCATACCCGTGGAGATTTCTTCCACAAGGACATTTATATAGCGGCTGTCACTACCATGGCGAAAATGGTTATTACCGCTTAAGGTTCCATCAACACAGTTTTCCCTGTGAAGGGATTGTCCGGTACGGTTAACCCTCTCTAAAGGTGACCCATAGATTTATACCACAAGGGGACTTGGCTCCAGATCCAAGGTTTTTGACACCTTTTCACTTTTAACCCAAACAAAGCAAGCAGATTAATCCGACACGCTAAGACAAAGTTTTGTTCCACCAAGGTCTGTGATATCAACTCCACGTGATCTATCAACCTCTCTGGGGAGAGAATGTATCAATCAATAAGAGAAGACGCACTAACCAATTTTGATTCACCAAAGCTTGTGATATCAACCCCACGTGATCTATCAACCTCTCCGGAGAGAGAATGTGTCGATCAATAAGAGAAGATGCACTAACCAAGTTGAATGTGAAATGCACTAAGTATCCTCCCTACCTACAAGGATTCTGTCGTTAAGAAAGATTTCTCTAGAAATCCAATCTCTCAAGAATCACAAATAGTGTTCATAGGGCCTAATTACTATGTGAGCATAGATATATTCCCGAAAGTAAATCTACCAAAAGCGTCCAAAAAGTAGAAAGAGGAACACTTAACGCTTAAATTGAATATGAGATGAGTCCACAAGGTGGAACTTAACACCTCACACAAGCTGAAAACGAGTCCCCAACTTAGAAAACAAGTGAGTTCCTAAAAGCACAAAAGGGTTTCCAAGTGGAACACTTAACGCTTCTGTCCTTTTGACCCCTCCCCTTTATGGCGCTGAGATTGCAACCACGGGGTGGAAATGAGGGGCCGGCAGATTAGCAAGTCCAATAACCCAAGATAGCAATCAAGATCAATCACAAGTATTCTAAGACTACTTAATGAATCCTTAAGGGATCACAACCTAGTATCAAATTATGCAAGTGTGTAGAAATAGATCAAAAGCATGAAAAGATGCACACAAGCTTGACACATAAGAGATTTATTTTAAGTCCAAATCGAAATATTTTCAGAACAAGGAGAATACCTCATGATCCTTGCAACGCGCTTAGTAGATTGTACCTGATTTTTAGCAATTTTTGTTGAGCTTTTCCATGCAAGCAAGTGACGAACTCTCCAACAAGCAAACAAGCAAACAAGATATGCAAAATATGCAAAATATATTCAACTTATGAAAACCATAGGGTTAGCTCTAAAAATCAATTGTTAGGAGCAATAATAACCATAAATTAATCCAAATGACAACTCATATCATGCATTGAATCATATGAAAAATAAGTGCATACCCATCATAAAATTTTAATTTTTTTGCACTACATTTGACCTAGTTAACAAGATCTGATTTTTTTGATATGATTTTGGCCACAAAAATAGAAATTCAGAATAGAGACCCCTACTAAAAAATAGAAAGCTTTCTAAAAATGCAAAAATTTTAGAAAAATCTCTTCATTTGTGCCCTAGAGACCCATTTTATCAAAATAGAATGTTTTTGTAAATTAACTATTTGAGCTACTAAATTGCATTCAAATTTAAAATACAAAGAATAGACCCCCTATAGAATTTGAAGAGCTTTCCGAAAATATAAAATTTTTAGAAAAATATGCTGATTTGCGTCAGATATTAATTTTTTATGAAAAATTTAAAAAAAATTATTAAAAATTCAAAATAATTCAGAAAATTTTGAATTTTTTTTCAAAGCTTCCCTGATATTATGTCTCTAACCTGCAAAAAAAATTTCAGACCAAAACTCCAAGCCGTTTGGGAGATAAAATTAAATCTTTGAAACTTTAGGGTTTTAGCTCCAAGAATCAAAATCAGCATGCAAAGGTGGGTTGCCCCACGGTGGGTGCCAGAAATGTGTGTGTGAAAATTGTACCTGATCTATAAACACAACACTCAGTAAAACATTAGAGGTTAGCAAAAATTGAAATCGTGCAAAATTGAAAACTATGTAACCAAGCGATTTACTGCCTTCTAATAGGTGTGAGATTGATGTTCTCATATTGTAATCGAGATCAGTGACCTAGACGACACCTAAATGAAGGATTTGAATGCAAAAGATAGATATGAAATTGAATGCAATTAATCTATATTTTTTATATTTTCTATGCAATAAGAATGATAAAAACCGATATGAATCTATGCTAGATGAAATTGATATGCTATGAATTGATCTATCTAACAATGATATGCAAAGCTATGAAATTCTATGCTATGATATGAAAAATATACAATTGAAATTGATCTCACAAAGCTTTGAATTCGCAAGTTGATTCTTTCAAGCTCCAATTGTGCAAATTCTCCAAATCTAATATGTTATGATTCCTGTAGAGTAAGTTTGCAATTTGCGAGATGATTGAGAGATGAATTATGAAGAGCTGAGCATTGTTTTTATAGAAATCCAAGGCTTTGGAGGTGCATGAAAAAAAGTCATAAATCACTCAAATAACTCAGGTTGATTTTTGAGTTATTTTTAAATAAAGGATAATTAACTCAAAAAAAATATGCAAAAGCTAAGCTTTAACTCAAAATAGAGTTTAGTTTTAATTGATAATTGATAGTTGTCTGCTTTTATGATTGTGCATGTTTTATTTATGAATTAATTTAATAATAAAGTGATTTATTTCCAACTTAACTGCTTTTAAAAATAAAATAATTGATTTATGGGTTAATCAATTATTTAATCAAACTTTTATTAAAAATTATATTATTAAATAATGACAATTTGCTTTAATTAATTAAATAAGAATTTAATCAATTATTCATATGATATTAGATTTATTGTCAAAATTAAATAATACAATTAATAATAGATAGAATTAAATTTAATTAAATAATTAAGTGGCAAGTATTAAATCTAATTAATTAAATATGAAAATATTCAATTAATCAATCTTTAGGATAAATGTGATTTATTGCCAAATAATTATAAAATTAAAGATAATTATGATGATTAGGAATATTGCTAAGAATATTCTCTGACGCAAAATTTAAGATAATCAATTAGGATTCGATGATGTTTAGATGTGCCTTAGATTAGGACTTTGATGTCGATTTCGTTCGAATTGTTGATATAGAAGATGAATGAACTTATAGCCCATTTTTGGGGTATTACAGTAACCTCTCCATTCTCATTCAGCTTATTCCTAAAAATCCATTTAGTACCGATAACATTCTTATCTGTTGGTCTAGGTACTAAAGTCCATGTCTTATTTTTCTTGATTTGTTCTCTCTTCATTCATTGCATTTATCCATTCATCATTCTCTAGTGCAACCTTAACATTTTTCAGTTCAAACTCACAAACTAAGCATGTACTTTGTCTTAACTTACTTCTTGTCAGCATGCTAGCTTGTTTGTCTCCAATGATTTGGTTCTTAGGATGATGTCTTCTAACAAATATTGCCAATACTTGATCTCTTCTTTGTTTTTCATCTTGTTTAGGTTCATTTGCTTGCTCGATAGCTCCTTCCTAATCCTCGGTTTCCCCTTGTTGTTCCTCGGTGTTGTTTTTTTGATGCTCGGTTGACTCAGCCTGTGGCTTTGGTACGTACTCTAGACATTCAATATAAGTGAATCTACCATAGTCTTCCAGCTCCCTATTGCTTTCTTCACCATTTTTATCATCAAATCTGACATTGGCACTTTCAATCATCTTATTAGTAACTTTATTCAGACACTTGTAAGCTTTTCTTTTAGTGGAATATCCAAGAAATATCCCTTCATCCCCTTTAGAGTCAAACTTTCCATTTATATCATCTTTCAGAATAAAACATTTGCTACCAAAAATTATGAAGAAGCTTATAGTCGGTTTGTGACCAAACCATAACTCCTAGGGTGTTTTGTTAGTGTCCTTCAATTGTACTCGGTTCAGAACATATACATCTATGCTAATTGCCTCTCTCTAGTATGTCTGAGCAACATTCTTTTGTAACATCAATGTCCTCACACAGTCAACAATTGATCTATTCCTCCTTTCAGCAATCCCATTCTATTGAGGTGTTCTCGGGGCAAAACCTATCTTTTTATACCATGCTCATTACAATAGTTAGTAAATTCATCAAAAATAAATTCACCACCTCTGTCAGATCTCAAGCATTTCAGTTATTTCCTAGTTTCTTTCTCTACTTTTGATTTGTACCATTTAAACATCTTAAATGCCTCATATTTCTCTTTTAAAAACATTACAATCATCAATCTAGTATAATCATCAACAAACAGAATGAAATATCTATCTCCATAGTAGCTTTGAGTTCTCATGGGACTACATAGGTCGGTGTGAAATAACTCCAAGATTCTCTTTGTTGAATAGTATTTACTCTTAAAACTAGATTTTGTCATTTTACCTTTCTGACATTGATGACACATAACATGATCTGGTTTAGTTAGACTAGGCAGACCTCTAACCTTTTTCTTTCTACTGATCTTAATCATGTTATCAAAGTTTACATGACATAACCTTTTATGCCATACCCATGCATCCTCATTTTTCATCATTAAACAACAAGACTCAACATTGTCAAGATAAAACAAATTACCTTTGGTTTGTGCTCTTGTTCCAACAAGTTTTCCTCCATCATCAAGTATCTTTACCTTCTTGCTCTCAAAAGCTACTTGATGACCTGAGTTGTTAAGTTGTGCCACACTTAGAAAATGGTAATTTAGTTCTTCTACCCAATAAGCATTATCACATTTGATTTTATCATTTATCGATAAAGATCCTTTTCCTCTAACCATACATGGTGTATCATTACCCATTTTAACCGATCCTCCATTATATTGCTCAAGATGATCAAACTTTTCTTCATCACCAGTCATGTGATGTGTACAACCACTATCAATGATCCATGTATCATTTTTTATTAACTTTAGAAATGAGTGATGTCTCTACATACCTTTCTTCTTCCTTAGAATCATCCTTCATCGCAACAAATACTACTTCAACATCATCATTTGTGTCAATCTCGGTATCATTCTCTTTAGTAATGTAACATACCTTTTTGCCTTTATCATTGTTGTCTCAGTTATCCCTGTTGTAGTGTCGGTAACTTATGTTTTTTCTCCTCCCATAGCTTCCTTCACCAAATCGATCTTTGTTTCTATCATCTTCTTTTCTGTTTGGGCATCTAGCAGCAATATGACCAACTTCTTTGCAGTTAAAACATGCTAAAGGTAATTTACCCCTATATCTACCTTTACCTTTAGGTAACCTTTGGGCCATAAGAGCTTCAAGTTCATCATCAGTGTTAATGTCATTATCATCCTTATTATTTCTACTGCTAGACTTACTGATCTTTAGAGAAGACATAAAAGTAGACTCAATAGAAGGTACAACACTATTATCAAAGTTGTTCAGCTCAAAAGTTGTTAGCTTACCAATTAAATTATCAAGAGTGGGAGTTGTATACACCTAAAAATGGTCATCTAGACTATTAGCCCCTTGCTAGCATTTTTGCTAAAATCATCAATTGCTTATTCTTGATCAAATTCTAGTTCTGTCATTTATTCAATTATATTCTATGGGCTAACCATCTTATTCCTAAGTCTTTATTTATTAAAAGGAATTCCCTCCCCTTTTAATAAATAAAAATCCCCCACTTTTCCTCTTATCCTAAGTTGCACAAATAAAGCATTATTCTTATTTTATAAAAAGGGAAAAAGCACTTTTTGTCTCATATGGACACAAAAGTCAACTCTTATTTTCTTATTGGAGGATATTTGTGCACATGGATTGCTCCTCTTTCAAGCTCCACCGTTTATTAAATATTTTGTCTCTTAATCTCCATGGTCCATTCTTTCTCATTTCTTATAAAAGGAGAGCTCTCTTCTTCATTCTAGATCCCCAACTTTTTATGCTAATGTTATGCTACAGGTTTTCTAGGTCACTTTGGAGCTTTTTGAAGATTTGGAGCATTCTTGGCTTTTGCATCTACATGTTATCATAGTTTCATTTCTTGCATTATCATGGCATTCATAGCTTCATACTTAGCTTAGTTCCTTTATGCTTTAGATTAATTCATCTAGCTTAACTAGGAGGCTTTGTAATACTTGTTCTTTCATTTCCATAGTTTAGCTTGCATATTCATCTTAATCTAGCTTGCATTACATTTCATTTGATTCTTGAGGATATTGGCATTCTTGCCCTTTTCTTCATTTGAATCTTTCATTGCATGGTTTACTAGCAAGGTTATTGGCTTAATAGCTCTAGCTAAGAGCATTCTTAAACACTCTTGCACTCCATGCCTAGGGAGCTATGGATCAATTTTTGAGACCTCATTCTTAAGTTTTTTTTATTGTAATGATTCATAGAAGTGCACTATTTAGAGTACACATTTTTGGCGCCCACTGTGGGGTAGAACATTAGCATTTTGTCCTTTATTTTTTGCATTTTCGTCAAATTTTTTGTCATTTTTTAGCTTATTTTCAGTCTCTAGTTTTCTATCTCAGAGTGTCGTACGATATTTTTCCAGTGTCATGCAACAATTTCTTGTATAGCGGTGCGACACTTTACCAGTTAAAAGTGTCACACTATTTGGCGGATAATGTTGCACTGTTAAGAATATTATGTCGACTACAGGTACAGAGAAGTGTCGCACAGAAAGATAATGTCGCCCCAGTATACTGTATAGTGTTGCATGACCTTTTTGGTGACTGTACTATTTTTTGTGCCTGACAGTGAGCAGTTTCAAGTTTTTTGCTATCTTTTTGAAAATTTTAGCGTTTTCATAATCTTGGAAAACTGGCACCTATTTTTTAGAAATTTTCACAAACGGTATCAAAAGTTTAAGTGTGATATATCATTGGAAAGCTCTTTCCGAGCTTGATCTAACCATGTTGGGTTCATTTTCAAATTTTTCTATTTGATTAGCTATTTTACTTGCATATTATCTGATTTTTGATGTGCTAACCATTGTGGAGCTAACAAGTTGTGCTTGCAGGTGCTCTCATTTCTTAAAATTATTTGCTCAAAAGAACGCATGTCAAAGCTTCAAATGCATAAGGGCTACTAACGATTTTTGTAGGGCTGCCCAAAGCATAAAAACCCAATCAAGTTCTTGTTGTTTATTTCATTTAAAGTGTGGCAATTACTAGTTGTTTCATTTCTTAGGCACTTAAGATCTTGTTGTAGGAATCTTTTGGTGGTAGAAGTATGCTCTTCACCCTTGTGGTGAACGAGAAAATCTTGACCCATCTTTGGATTTTGAAAGCAAGAGGGTAATTGAACATTTGCTTGGTGTGTTTGGGAGAAAACTTTGAGATAGGGGAGTATGCTCTTCACCCTTGTGGTGAAACAAAAATCTTGAATCTTATAAGTTGATCCACTCTTTGTTTAGATCTTTAGAATCTTTTAGCAGGTCTGGTCTTGAGCAATCAAGAGGAACGACCCAAGTGAGGACAAGCTAATACTGAGCTATTCCAACTCACTATAATCTCAAGGCTATCAAGGACACAAAACCTTGGTAGACGTAGTGCTTATCTTCACTTGGTGTGAGTACTTGTGAGATTGTGACCATAAGGAAAGTATTGAGCAAGAATGCTTAAGGTACTCTTGAGGCCGTGAGGTCCCAGTCATTTTTGAGGAGCAAGAGGGGTACTACGAACAGAAGCCCTTACTAAGAACCATAAGTAGAGGCCACCCTATTTTTCCGCTTAGCTTCTTGGTGCAAGGATTGATCCAAGTGGAATAACCCGGATCACCCCAAGATTACTCACCATTTGTGTTCCTTTGGTTGTGTCATTGGCACTTCCACAACAAAGCCAATATCTATTGTGGGCAACCACTTTATGTGAGGCAATGGGACATCAAGTGTGGGCCAAGTTGTTAAGTATTGAGCCTTTGTCCTTTAGGCTAGTAAGTGCTTGAAGTATTCTCGCTGTGATATACCCGTGCAAACGTTCTCAAACATAAAAACATTGCGGTAGTCCTCATAGAATTTGTCATTTTGATATCACAATTGTTTGTCGTGGCAAGGTTTCTTTTTCTCTTGAACAAGTGTTTGATGACATGTTTGATCACCTACTATTTGCAAACTTGTCTACTTCCTGATATTATTGTGCTTGAAACTAAAAAATTATACTTGCAACCTACAACATTAACCAAATTGCTTTCCAAACTGATTTTTTCATGTTCACTGGTCAAGAGTCACACTGCTTGCCTGGAAACTGTCGCACAAACTTATTTTGTTGTCTCATAGTTGTCTACAATTTGAAGTTGATTCTTGCCATTCCCAGTCTTCCTTGGTCAATCCAGGTTGGATCTTAGGTGCCGTGACATGTTTCTCAACATCCAAATGAACTCAAATGGTATCAAATTACACAAAATGACTCTTGGTCTTCCTTCTTCCATGTCTTCTAGTCTCCCATTTTCATCTGATCTCTTCTTCCTTCATGATTCTTCCTCTTTCTCCTAAACTCTTCATGTCTTCTTGATTCTTTTCCTCTTATTTTCTAGTCTACTTTCTTCTATTCATTTCTTCCATGCTTGATTCCTTCTCTTCTACAACCATGAATTTCAACTACCTTGTTATGGAACCTCTCTTGAAAATAGATGATCTCGAACTCATTGCTCAATTTGAAGAGTTTAATTCCTCCAGTAGTCTTTCTAGATATGGCAATAGTGATATGCTTAATGAAAAAATAAAATAAAAGATGATTGAATCAGATGCCTTTTCTAGGATCATAGACATGATCATATCACAACCTCCCTCTTGTAAAAATTCTTCATCATCTAATTCTTCTCATTCTTCTTCACCTTCCAAGTCTTACCATGATTCTTCTAGACATTATTCACATTCTTCATTATCCAAGTCTTCTTCCTCCACTAGGTCTTCACTTTCCTCTTCTTCACAATCTCGCTCCTCTTCTACTTCTCCCAAGAGTCTTACTCCTCATTATGAGTAATATGGTAGTCCCTGTGATACCTATGACACCTCTATTCCTAAGAGTCCTCCTAGTCGTAGGCTCGTGCTTACTGGAAATGGGTCACCGCATTGGATAGATCGTGATGGTGATCCATATGATTTAGATTTTGAAAGAGAGTTTGATGATTTCTGTAAACAATACCTTGATTATGACCCATCTACCACTACTGAGGACTATAAAATGCATCGCATTGATATGAAACATCAATATTATAAGAATCCTTCCTCTGAGGACTCTCATGCTGAAAATAAAGATGACACTCTCGAGCAAGATCATGTTGATGATGTACCTTTGTCTTTTGATGGTTCCCTTCCATCCCCTACTTCCTCCAATACCCATACACTTCCTAAAGCTTTCGAGTCTTTCAAATCTTTCTCAAATCCTTCATCTGACAAAGATCCTAATGCTTTTCATGCAGCTCCCTACAGTTATCCTCAAGGGCTATCTCTTAAAGAAACTCAAGCTAGCCTTCACTTGGCTACAAATACTTCCAATAATGCTACACCTAGCGAGCCTAAGCCTTTATGCGCTATAATTCCTACTTTAGCTAGTACTTCACCATCTATTCCAAAATATTTCATGCAATTCCAACATGATTCCTCATCCTTAAAAGTGGTTCCATGTCAAGAGGACTCTAAAAATGATGAAGAAAAGAATATAAAAAAAGATCAAGATCAAGAACTCTCCATGTCATCCAATCTTTTTCATGATGTCTCTAATCCGCTTCATGGTTCTTTTGATTCTCTATGCTCTTCCACATTCATTCCACCATCTCATAAGCAAGATCAAGCTACTACTTACACCGTTGAGCTTATTGACAATCAAGATAACCTTACTACACTTGCGCTTTCCAAAGATGATACTTCCATTAAGATTATTAAAAATGGTGTTGTTACTTCCAATGTTAAGCCTATTGAAAATCAAGAAAAAAATGATATGCTTATTCTATCCAAAGCTCCTTGTCAAGATCAAAGTCTTCCATTTTCTTGTTCTACCACTCCATGTTCGCTTCCACTTTCTACTCTTTCTAAGTCTTTGCAAGCTCCGAATAATCCTATCAAAGAAGTTTCTCCTATTCAAGATGCTCACGATCCTATCACAAATTCTAATGCTCACTCTAAAGATGCTGATGTCCTTGGTTGTCATATAGATGTTGATGAAATTATTGATTATCCTTTTGCATCTTCCACTTCCATCCTTGGACTTCCTCCACCAATTCAAAAGGCTTCACATCTTCCTTCCATCTTGGGCCCTTATGTCCCTTCACTTTCCCCTCCTAACTCTCCTAATTTGTCATTCATCTTGGGTCCTTACGTCCCTCCATCTCCTATCTTTACTCAAGATCAACATAGATGCATACCCTTGAATCTTTTTCATCCACCCACCCATCTAAACCAGTCATATTCTCCTTCTTCTTCCACAAGTCCCAAGTCTTTTAGAAGTAACTTGAATGTTCAATACAAGAAAAAGAAGCAATATAAGAATCCATCAAAAAAAGAAGATCACCATGTCTCCTCTAACCGACATGGATACATAAAGTCAAAAGAGATATCTAAGAAGAAAACTACAAGACAAGTATGGGTTCCAAAATCCATCATTGAAGATATTCTCTCTAAATTATCAAAAAGAAATGAAAATCCTAAGGCCATATGGATTCCAAAGTCTCTCTTGAAAGAGTCTAATATTGAACAAAAAGTGAAGTTGACATTCAAGCTTCCAAAGGCTTCCGCCTCATTTTCTTCCAAAAAAATTCTTCCATTCCATGTGCCTGAACCGCAACCTCTACTAAACATTCACCATATTCCTTTTCGTATTCCTTCATTCACATTTCCTCCACCCTCTCGCCACCCTTCAAAGTGTGTGTTGATGTTGATCTTCCCTTCCTTTCCATCTACCCTTTCACAATCCTTCCATTCATTATCCTTCTACCTTCTATCATTTTTCCTCATTTGCCTATTCCTCCTATCTTCCAACCTCACTTGCTTTACATAAAACCTTATCCTCCATTTTTCTCTTCCATCTTCCTTTCCCTATTAGCAACTTTGAGCATATGATTTTTATTCCTTGTCATATCATGGTTTATCCTTTCAAGGAGTATTATTTGAAAAGCTTGCCTTCTTCCAAAAAAAAAATGGTGAAAAAATTGAAAATGTGCCTTGGTGAAAACCTGGAAACAGGTGCCTTGGTAGCAAAAATATAAAAAAATTAAAAAATCAAAAATCTATCAAGTGGTGAAAACTTGGAAATAGGTGTTGCTTGAGACCTGCACCTATGTCTATCAGTCTTGTGTGGCGCTCCACCGCTCCACTTTCTACTTTGCCTCTCCTAGCCTAGAATTGACTCTTGTCTTAGTCTTGGGGGCATACATTGTTCTAGCTTATCTTGGGTCTCTTTGTGTGTTTGAGTTTCTTAGGCACCTCACAAACAGTGTTTTTCAACACCACCCCAATAGTGTTTTTCAACACCACCCCAATAGTGTTTTTCAACACTACCCTAGCATCAAGTGTTTCTCAACACTTATCAGATGTCTTACCCACAGTCTAGCATGATATGATATTTCTCACTGGCAGATGTGATACTCAAAGATTGACTCTATGACCTACACACACGCACTTAAACACCTAACTTGCTGACATTTGCTTTATTTCTTTGTGTGATGTCTATGATGATTTCTTTGCTGAGTGTTCTATCCCTAATAATTTTTTATGATGCTGAGCTAGAAGACTGGGGCATGAGAACATGTTTTATTTGCTTTCTTCTTGTGGGTATATTTTGTTGGTCCTCACTATCATTAGCATTTATGCTTGTTCCACTTGACATTGTGATCTACAAGGTATATCCTTGACTATTTTTCGCAAGTGTATGCTTATAGTCATCTTGACTTTCTTGTGTCTCGATACGAGCATAATCTTTCTATATCAAACTTAGGGAACTTCACTGCACTAGTCATCTTGACCTACATGTCTTTGATGCCTAGGTGGGATTTCCACATTTCTATCTAATATATATCATATTCAGATTCACATAGTTATACTAGTGTGTATTGTATGATCTTACGACACTACCAATAATGCTCGATGATGAATATTAGAGTCTAATAGCTTTGTGACCTTGCAAGTAAACCACTTTTCATAATAGCTTGCATTCTTAAATTCATGGTAGTTAGTTTTGCATTTTGCATATGGAGAGAGCTCTCCTTTTATCTTTTGAGGACCTGTCAGTCAATTGCACTCACCTTTCACTTCTTCCCGATCATGTCTTTCACTTCTTGTCTTTCATATCACATCATTTTCTCTTCTTTTCAGGATCGAAACTGAAATCCAAGTTCACCTTAATCGTCAAAATTACATTTCTCCCTCTTCTGCGTAGTTGGCTGACCATTTGAGGCCTAATCCTTTGATCTTCGCTGGGGCATCTTCATTTCTTCATCTCCATCTCTCTCACCCTTCTAGTCTTTCATTCATTCATTTCATCTCTCTGAGGTCTTGACTGGGGCATATCTTCACTACTTAATGGTTATTTTGTCATCTTTCATCTTCGATTATGATTTCTAGTGATTTGATCATGTTGCTCTTGCTTCTACATTCCCTCTACCTAATTTCGCTTTCGATCCCGAGGGGGCAGACACATCGTATCCTATTGGCTATTCTCCAGAGCATATGCTTGACCATTCCATTTTCTCTGATCGATCTATCTTTGCACTTGACATATTTGCTTGACCAACTTACTAAAAATAGCAAGTTTCCATAAATAGCAACTCTGCACAAGATAGCCCTTATTGAATACAAAAATAGAAATATTTTTGGGTGATGCAAGATTGCTCTTATACCCAGGATGCTCCTGCATCAGATTACCATTTAACTACTCACTATGATTACCAACCAAATCAAATATGCAATATGTAAAGTATGATAACCAAACATTCATCACAAAAACACATAACATAATGATTTAACGTGGAAACCTTGTAAAGGGAAAAACCACCTGGGACCGATAACCCAAAATATTTTTCACTCTTCTGAAGTGAGCTCCATGAAGAGCCAACCCTGTTAAAGGTTACAAAACACACTGTAAGGTGTGCCCTTGTTAGAGGATTTAAGACTAATAGTTATCATCCAACCAGAATTCACTATGGGGTTGACAGGATAACAATGTACATTCTATGAATGACATCACAAGACTTTCAAGTCCACTCGGTTAAGAGATTTTTTTGTTACAATGGTTAAACTAAAACAATAGGTGATCTTATTACAATACAACTTGATTTTACAGATGTTCAGATCTATTCTAAGCCCATAAAAAAATCCTCTAATCAATATTTCAATTCAGTTCTTCAATATTCAATAACTTAATGTCCCTCGGTAAAAACTCTCTGACACTAGATACTATTCTATAGTTCGGTTCTTCTTCCACCAGTTTGATTAGGCATGCATTAAGTTGTGTTCACGTGATATATCTGCAGTCTCCTTCTTCTGACATAGTTTCAACAATGAAACCAATGTCTCTTATATAGACAAGTAAACCATTTTCTTTTCATCCATCAGATTTTGCCGCTTAATCTCCTTCATTGATTTTGCCACTTAAACCTTCTTCGGCAGATGTGTCAATAACTTGTTTCAATTCCATCCTTTAGATCTTCTTCAAATTTTGTTAGTCGTTGATCTCATAACAAACTTTATCTTCAACCTCTAAATCATACACATTCCAGCTCATCAATTTCTGTCGGCTAAACTAAACATTTAGTTCTTTCATCCATACTCAGTTAACGAAGAGATATGTCAGCGAACACAAACTTGGTTAATACTATCACTTGGTATACACTACACTGGCTCGGTGTATACTAAAGTGCTTCATTTACCGACCACACTACTTTGTTAAGTTTTGCTTCTAACTTCATAACATATTATTGTAACATAATCAAGTCAACAATATGAAGTCATAAACTCGTCAATAAGTTACCAAGAGTATTCCTTAATCCTCATCTATCATATCCATCTTCCTCTATGTAGATATCTTAGTTCTTCATCTTTTCTCCTCTTTACAAATGTTTAGATATTTGAAACTATCATGATAAGTACTGTTAAAACTAGTTGACATCAATGACAACAAAATGACTGATTTAATTATCTTACATATCATTTTAGTACTCGGTGATCTCTAATCATTGAGCTTTAAGTCATTCAGGTATTTAATCAGTTGTAGTTCATGAGAGGTTATGTAAAATTTGGGGTCATTCTTGACCTGTCTTAATTGGTTGTGCAGGTTGTTGGTGATGATGGTGGCCCAATCTGTTCAGAATTTCCTGCTCCTTACCTTCTCAATCATGTGAACCATCCATGGCTCCAAATTTTGTGCAACTGATAATCTATATACCCTTCTCAGAAGTGTTACAACAACACCCATATCTTCAATGAGGTAGCCTCTTCTCATATCAATTCTATCCAACTTGTCTTTCTTGGGAGGCTTCATTAAGTATTTTTCCTTAATGAGGTCATAAACCTTGGGGTTCTCTTGGAACCACCTCATGCCTCAATCAATTGTAATTAGGTAATAATGATCTACCTTTTGAAGATGGAAAACATATTCAATAACATCAGGCCTTAGATCCAAAACAATGTCGCCAATTTTATTCTTTACCACCTTTTCATCTTCTACATAGTGCTTTGCTAGTGTGAGAATGAGGTCTAGCAAAAGGACATATATTGGATGGGCGACAGTGTTCACCAACTTGAACAAACATAGAGTAGTACAATCTGGATACTAGTTATCTGGTTGGGCACATTGCGTTAGAAAGGCATTCCAGTCCATATGACCAATATTAGTATTTGTTATCTCATTGTGGAGGCTCCCCATTTTGGATGGGGTATTGTACCTTGTATACTTGTACTTAACTAGTTGTGGGGTAGACATATTTGTAACCTATGTTCATATGCAATATTTAGCAACATATTATTGGAAGCATAAAATTATTATAACCTTAAACCCTAATTTAACACACAAATTAACCAAAAAAAGGAGAAAACCAAAAAAAACCCTGGATAATTTAGTGTTTTGACCTTCGCAATTCTAAAATGTTATTGGAATGCAAAAGGCCAAAAGGTTGAAAGTATTATTGGATAGCACAAGCAGATCTTGGTGGTACACAGTTTTGGCATGCAAACTCATCTTCGGTGTGTGAATGTGCAAAAATGAAAAAGTGATAATGCTGTGAATCATAGTTTGGAAGTGTTAGTACACGATGAAACAAGAGGTGAGAAAAAGGCTAAAACTGCAAAAAAGCTAAGGCAAGTTTGAGGGTTTTGATCAGGTTTGCAGAGTTTCAGAGTGTGAAGATAATGTAGGTATGCAAAATTGCAAAAGGGAGTTAGAAACTTTGCAAAGGATCGCAGTTTTGTTGTACGAAGGATATTTCAATATGTGGAACTTTGTATGTGCAAAAAGGAGTTTGTTTTTAGCTTGATGTAGCTTGTGCTTGCTTAAGAGGGAAATTTTAAAGTGTCAGAGTGCAAATATGCTAATAAAATTGAGAGATATTTTGACTCTTCAATCTTAACCTGCAAACCAAGGTTTTGATACCTACCCTAAAATCTAAAAGAAACCCTAAAACTTTGAAAAGAAAAATGATCAAACCCTAACCTATAAATGAGGAAATGGAAATGAGGGAAGGAAAATAGAACCTCACCTTGAAAAATAAAGAAAATCTATAGGGGAAGAGCTCAGAGGCATACAAAGACTAGAAAAAAGATGAGCACAGAGACTTAAAAGCGTGACTGAAGACACAAAAGAAAACATAGTTGGAGCTCAAAAAAATGAAATCACGGAATTAAAAGAAATGAAAAAACCAAGAGAACCTTTTATATGCCCGACAATGAATGACATCGGTAGTCATGGGATTTGAATTTTTGGATCTTTGCAGTTTGACAAATAGTTCAGATTATGAAAGACCGAAAGTTTGATCCTCTTCTTGGCTTTCGGTCTTTAGGGTTTCAGGGTTTCAGGGTTTCAGAAGTAGACGAACCTCCAAAAAACTGAAAGTCTAAAAGTACAAAAAAAAAGACTTAAAGGACATAAAAAATAATACTCAACTATCAGGATCCCTAGTAGAGACTCACTATTTGATTCACCGAGTACCTATTTTGAGTGCAACTCAAGACTCTAGACCACCTAAAAAAACCCAAAAGACCAAAAAAGGGGGTCCTCATTAGGCAAAGCAACCAAACAAATGGGGTGTGTTTTGTGGAACCACAACAAGAATAATTTTATCATGGGAAAATTAGGTAACTGGAAGTAGGGTTGTTTGCAGAAGGGTTACAAAGAGTTTGTATCCTAGGTTTGGACATTTGGGTAGAATTTCCCTGGTTTACAGAAAAAGGATCAATCTTGTTTGCTGATTCGATTCAAGGATGAGAATTTATTTTGGATAAACCTTATTTTGTGACAAAGGAGGTGATTGAGGATATCAGCGGGGTGTGTAATGTTGCATATCTTCTTGGAAAGAAGTCAATGAAATATAAGGATATGTAGAATTGGACTAGTATCAACAGAGATTAGTGTGCTTTCTTGATTAGCATAATTGTTGATCTAGTGAAAAGGTATATTACACATGGAATCAATTATAAAAATTTCTTTCAAAATCATGAAGGTGCTACATCCATTGCAGTCGTTTATATTGCACATAAAATGGTGAAGGTAAGCATACAATTTAATTTATGTAGTCTGCTATTGGAAATTTTATTTGAAAATGTTAAGATGTCAATAAAAGGAGATTATGCATTCTAGTTTGGATCTTTGGTTATGTGTTTAGTATTTTAATTTCCAAGATCGCTTCCCGGTAGAGAATACATTGAGTAGAGGTCTAAAACTCTTGTCAGAAAATAGATTTATAGATATCTTAAGATATTGGAAAACAAGGTGGATGCTTGCAAGACATATTTTGTATCTTTATAGAGGAGTATTTGTTCTTGTTTGGTTGTGTCTAGTGCAGTACCTATGAGTCATGTTGGGGAGGGTTCCTCCTCTCGTAAAAGAGAATTGGAGATTTTCATTGGTGATTCCCCTCTGGAATCAAAATAGAGAAAGACCAGTAAAAAGGGAAAATAAATTCTTACCATTTTAGAATAAGAATAAGAAGAAAGTGAAAAATATACAAAAGTGAAGGAAGAAGATGAAATAGAAAAGGATATTGTTTCTTCATCACAATCTGGCTTTGTGGGTTTTTATGTAGTTCAAATAATGTTGGAAGAAGGAGAGTTTGACAGGATTGGAGACTTGTGGTCTGGTTTCTCTTCAATAAGTAGAATTGAGATAGAGAATATGTTGAATGAGCATTTGATCAGTATAAAATTATGGTTTTTTATGTATCTGATGTCCTGCCAGATGATTTGGTAAAAGTTTTTGAGAATAGATTGTTGCAGGATGGTGCAAACTATAGAAATTCAAAGAAGCAATTAAGAAGAAATTGTTAGGATTAACAAGGTAGAAATAACAATTACATGCAAATATAACCAATATTAGAAAAACATAAACCACACATAAGAGAATAGAAGACACAAAGATTTAACGTGGTTCACCCAATCCCTGGGCTAAAGAGGAAAAAAGTGTACAGTACTTTCCTGATCAGTCACCATAAGCTAACAATCTCCCACTTGGTGATTGATCAATATCCACACTAAAAAACCTCCCACATGGAGACTGATCTTGTAGCAATATTTCTACCATATGAGGCTCCCACTTGATTGAACCATCCTGGACTTAGCTATTCCTTTATTTTGTTCAGTCTAGAAGACCAACTAAAGCTGAACATGAGTTCAAATTCTCCCTTATTACTACCTTTGTAAACATATCTATTGGATTATCATCTGTATGAATCTTTTCTAGCTTTAACTTCCCATCATCCAAAATTGACTGAATAAAATGGTACCGCAACTGTATGTGTTTTATCTTTGAGTGCAAAGCAGAATTCTTCGCAAGATGAATGGTACTTTGGCTATCTGTATGTAGAAAATTATCTGTCGGTGGATGTCCCAATTCTTACATGAAGAATTTAAGTCATATCATCTCCTTGGCTACCTCTATAGCAACAACATTCTCTACCTCTGTAGTGGATAAAGAAACCACCTTTTGTAGTTGAGAAATCCAACTCACTATTGTCCCACCAACAGTAAATACATAGCTTGTAGTACTTCACCTGCTATCTATATCTCCTACCAAATCTGAGTCAACATAGCCTTGTATAGTAGTAGTAGATCCCCCAAAGTGTAAACACTTACTGGATGTACCTCTCAAATATCTGAGAATCCATTTGATTGCATTCCAATGCTCAATACTAGGGTGACTCATATATCAACTAACGACTCCCACTGCGTGGGCAATATCTAACCTAGTACATACCATAGCATACATTAAGCTCCCTACAGCTGAAGCATGAGGTACCTTCGGCACTTTTGCCTCTTCTTCTGATGTCTTAGGACACATCTCCTTAGTCAATTTCAAATGACTAGGCAAAGGTGTGCTGATAGATTTGGTGTTCTCCATAGAGAAATGTTGCAACACCTTCTCAATATAGTTAGCCTGAGATAGAGACAACTTCCTATTTTTCCTATCTCTACAAATTTTCATGCCAAGGATTTGTTTTGTTGCCCCCAAATCCTTCATAGAAAATGAATGTGCTAACTATTGTTTCAACCCCTTAATGTGCGCCATGTTAGACCCAGCTACAAGAATATCATCAACATATAAACATAAAATAATGTAGCTGTCATCATCCAACCTCTTAAAATAAACACAATGGTCAAAATGACACCAACTGTATCCATGCTCATTCGTAAAAGTGTCAAATTTAATATACCATTGTCGAGGTGCTTGCTTCAAGCCATATAAACTCTTCTACAATATGCACACCAAATTCTCCATACCCTTGACCTCAAATCCTTGTGGTTGTACCATATATATTTCTTCATCCAAATCACCATGAAGAAAAATTTGTTTTAACATCAAGCTTCTCTAAATGCAAATCTTCAGTAGCCACAATACTTAAAACAATACGGATAGAAGTCATTTTCACAACGGGAGAAAATATCTCATCAAAATCAATACCCTTTTTCTATGCAAATACTTTTACAACTAACCTGGCTTTAAATCTTTTCTTACCTTCGTCCTCTTTTTTTATCCTGTAAACCCATTTATTATGTAAAGCCCTTTTACCCATAGGTAACTTACATAAATCCCATGTTTGATTTTACAACAAAGAGTCCATTTCATCTGTCATTGCAGACTCCCACTGAAGCTTTGTATCCACTTGCACAGCCTCATTATAACATTCAGGTTCACCAACATCTGTTAATAAAATAGAATACAAGGAGGGAGAGAATCTGTCTGGAGGTCTACTTAGCCTTGTTAACCGTCTAACATTTACTGGGGTTTGTGGTATTTGTTGTTGTTGTTTTTGAGGAGCATAAGGAACTACTAGAACATCATCTTTTGGAGTATCATCCAGTACTACATAATCATTTTCTTTCTTCTCATGCTGCTGCAACAGATCTTTGTACAACACCTTCTCATTGAATATGACATCCCTGCTTCTTACAATTTTATGATTTTAAAAATTCCAAAGCCTATAACCAAATTCATCAATGTCATATCCAAAAAATACACATTTCTTTGACTTAGCTTCCAGCTTGGTTCTATTTTTAGAATCTATATGTGCAAAAGCTTCACAACCGAAGGTTTTGAGAAAAGAATAACTCACCTTCTTACCACTCCATGCTTCCTTTGGAATACCATAGTCCAAAGGATTAGAGGGGCCTCTATTGATTAAATAAACAATAGTGTTCACATCCTCTACCCACATGTTTTTGGGCAGCCTAGCATGCAACCTCATACTCCTTACACGCTCCATTATTGTCATGTTCATGCATTCAGCCACTCCATTTTCTTGTGAAGTCCTTGGTACAGTTTTCTACCTATGAATACCATTTGAGGAACAATAATCTTCAAATTTTGTGTTGCAATACTCACCACCATTATCAGATCTAAGACATTTTAACCTTTTACCAGTCTTATTCTCAACCAAGCATTTCCATTTCTTAAAAGTTTGAAATACATCAGATTTCTATCTAAGGAAATAAATCCATACTTTTCTTATTGCATCATGTATAAATGTAACATAATACAGAGATCCACCAAGGGAAGATACATGAGCTGGTCCCCATACATCTGTATGCACAAGCTCTAATTTCTCATTTTTCTTTTCCTTCCCACTCTTTACAAAACTAACTCTCTTTTGTTTTCCATAAACACAACTTCCACGGAAATCCATATTGACACATTTTAGACCATGTAAAAATTTCTTTGAATGAAGTAATTTCATACTTTTTTCACTCATGTTCTCGAGTCTGTTATGCCAGAGTGTTGTGTCAGAACCTATAGCAACAATTTGATGTTCTTCCTGCTCAATTGCAGCCACTGTTCCTGAACATTCATTATCTTTTGAAATAATTAAAGTAGAAGGAACAATATGACCTGTACAAAGATATAAGGTGCCTACTTTCACACCTTTTGCTACTACTAAGGAACCTTTTGAAACCTTCCAATTTCTATCATTAAAAGTAACTGTGCAACCCTCATCACCCAGTTGCCCTACTGAAACTAAATTCCTACTCAGTCTTGGAACATGTCTTACCTCTTGTAGTAGCCAATGATTCCCATTCTGCAACTTAATCTTAATTTTTCCCTTTCCAACTATCTGACAAGGTTCATTATCACCCAAATAAACTAGCCCAAAATCCCCTTGGACATAATCAAGAAAGTAACCTCTATGGGGTGTAGCATGAAATGAAGCCCCATAATCTAAAACCCATGAATCATCAATACTTTCTAAAGAAAGAAGGCATCCTCTTCGGGTTTATTACTTACCACATTTGCCTCCTTGTTACCTTCTTGTTTGTCTCCTTCTTTATTCTTCTGAGACCAGCAATCTTTCTTCTTATGACCTACTTTTCCACAGTACCAGCAATCATTTGGGCCTTTGGATTTGGACCTCTTTCCCTTTGATTTTCCTCTTGATTTACCATAATTTCTAGATTTTTTTCCTCTCTCATTGGTTCTACCTTTGCTTTGTGCATTTAAGACACTACCTAATGTGGATCTACCTGAGCTTTTCTTATGAATTTCCTCACTCAAAATAACACCAATAACATCATCAAATTTTAGGGTGTTAGAACCAGGAATAGAGTTACTAATAGCCATTACCAAGCCATTCCAGCTTTCAGGCAAAGAACACAAAATCAAGAGAGCCCTAACTTCTTCATCAAAAATAACATTGACAGAAGTTAATTGACTAGTAACTATATTAAACTCATTCAAATGATTAGCAACTAACCAACCTTCCACCATTTTCATATTAAACAAACGCTTCATTAGAAATACCTTATTTAAAGCAAAGGGCTTTTCATACAACTTCGCTAGGGTTTTCATCAAATCTTCAATCGTCATTGCTTGTGTAATATTGAATGCCATTGATTGTGCTAGGCATAATCGAATACTACCAAGAGCCTTTCTATCAAGAATTGTCCAGTCCTGATCAGAAATGCTTGCTGGTTTATTGGCTTTTCCTTCCAACGGCCGCTATAGATCCTTCTGATAGAAATAGTCCTCCATTTGCATTTTCCATAACTGAAAGTTCTACCCATTAAACTTGTCAACCTTTAGCCTACCCTCATCTGCCATTGCTCCCACTCAACTGTGAGACTCCCACTAAATTGTGAGATCTTCCTACAAAGGATAACTGAAAAAAACAACCTCGCTCTGATACTACTTGTTAGGATTAACAAGACAGAAATAACAATTACATGCAAATATAACCAATATCAGAAAAACATAAGCCACACATAAGAGAACAAAAGACAAAAATT
The DNA here is from genome assembly GCA_027943335.1 of Chamaecyparis obtusa. Taxonomy (NCBI): domain Eukaryota; kingdom Viridiplantae; phylum Streptophyta; class Pinopsida; order Cupressales; family Cupressaceae; genus Chamaecyparis; species Chamaecyparis obtusa. Next base: position 1,355,987 of record BSBK01000682.1, on the reverse strand, counting down.
TAATGTGGTTCACCCAATCCCTAGGCTACATCCACCAACAGCGAGTCCAATATTATTATTATCCAGTGATCCAATATTATTATTATCTAGTGATTACAACCTGATTACAATCTGTAATCCCTTACAGCTCAATTATGCTGCAAGTACTAAAATCATACATTGTGAAATCCCTAACCCTAAGCCATATTATACAATATTTTTCCACTTTAGGGTTAGAATGAGTTATAATCATGTCGGCCCAAAAATAGCTGAAAATATGTCAGCCTTAAAAAAATTTGCCTTGGGCCTGCGCCCCCGAACCCCCGCTCTTGGGGGCTGCCACCCCCAAACCCCTACTAGGGGCCCACCCCAACCCTGAACCCCGGTGAAGGTAGGAGGAAAAAAAGTGTACAGTACTTTCCTGATCAGTCACCACAAGCTAATAGAAATGTACTAATGCTACTCAAATATTATCTAGAATGACCAGTGAGACAAAAGAATATATTAAATATATTTCTGACATTAAATATATTTCTAATATTCTCTCTCATGGCCTGTTAAGGTTAATACCTTTAGAGGAAGAATTGAGGTCATTGAATCATAATTGAATGAATTGGGTAATACTTATGATTTATTCAAGGATGAAGGTGGAAAATAGAGAATCAGAGTTGGTCAGATTTAGATTAAGATGTTATATTTGCAAAGATAGAGAGAGGATTTAGTGAATGAATTTTAGTTGGTAAAGGATTTGGTTGAGGTCTAGCTAGACCATATTTTAATAATTTTATCTGATGTAGAGGACTATGAGCATCAATTATGCTCTCTAGACTAGACTTCATCTTTTGACATTTTGGTGCATCATGATAGTCTGTGTGCACGGTTAACTTTGACTATGGATGAGTGGAAGATGTAGCTTCCCATTATCAAGGAAAGGTACATGAAATTTTTTCTTGTAAATTTTTTTGTTCTTATTTGACTCGGTGAATGACCCTTTTCCATTGTTGCAAAAACAGGAAGCAAAAGTTAGGAAAGAAAAATTGAAATGCAATATCTAACTCAGGGGGAGTTTTGTTGAACATGTCAAATAACTAAGAGGGGGGTGAATCAATTATTCCCACACACTTTATAAAAAATTTTATTAGTAAATTATTAAACAACAACAATAACAACTTTTGATATATCGGTTAAGCACATAAAACATCCACAAAAAATGTAAACATGAAAACACACAAACACTGACACAAAGAATGCCAAGATTTATGTGGAAAACTTGAATTGGGAAAAACTAGAGAGAAGATAATTCTCATGAAATGATAACACCTATTAGGGTGACATTGGTTAAGGTGATTTGTACAAAGGCTCATTATCGGTTGTGCTCACTATAGGTAGGCTCATTGTCAATCTACCCTTAATTATGAATAGGCTCGCATTGCCAATACAAAGAGGCTCACTACCAATACAAAGAGGCTCACTGCCAAAGTATATGAAAAGAGATTGAATCCACCATTGGGATCACTTTCACCTACATTCTACCACACACACATAATCAACAACACATAGATCTCTAGAAACATATTCACAATAACTTCACATATAAGCAACATATTGTATACAAGAAGTATCTTCATGAAATTAGTTTGCTAAGAATCAATTCAAAAATTAAGCTAGTTAACCTTTAAAACATGGTGAATTGAAAACTTAAATCAAGAAACAATATCTCATGGATCACTATTTAAAGATGATAATATAATGCTCTCAGCAAGAATCCATTAGAGCCAGCTCTAAAATGAGAATTAATTCTAAATGATGATGCAATTTAAGCCTATTTTACTCAAAACAAAGCTAAATTATGCTAATTATGCTTCTAGCTCAAATTCACTATAATTTTGATGAAATTCTAAAATGTAATTGGGATCCTTTTCTCCTAATTTTTTCCTCCTATTTATAGATTTTACCAAGCATAAGGGGTGGAGTTAATTTAAACATGGTTGAGTTTGAGTTAAGTCCATGGTTTCAAATATGGGGACAATTTAAATATTGTATCCTCAAAGCTTGGTACAATGAGATAAAATGGATGGTCAAGATGCTCTCTCTTATGAGTGATTGAGATTCAATGTGGCTTTGATCCATGTGAGTCCAATCCTTAATTCTTATTGGTTGAGGTAATTCCCTCCCATGTGGTAGGTGAGAGAAATTAGAAATTAATTAATTAAATTAAATTAATTTCTTTAGCCATGTGTACCCCTTGAATGGGTTAAATTTGATTTTAATTTAACTATACAATTAATTAGATTAATTGTACAATTTAATGATTTATTTAGTTCGTTTGGATTTTGATTTTAATTAATGTTGGATTTTGGTTTGATTGCAATTAATGCTTCAATTTTGCCTTGATTACTTGATTTAGCTTGACACTTTTAGGTGTCTACAAATGCCCCTCTTTGAATCAATGTGTGAAACGCATTGGTTCAAAGAATGTTTGATGTCCTGATGCAGATTCTTGATTAACTGATGTCTGATTTGATCTTGATGATTGATGCAAATTCCTTGGTGAAACCCTGATTAATTGAGTTTATCGATGGTTGTTATGATGATGGATTCTAGATACAATGTCTGATTTGAACTGCTTCACAGGTTTCAAAGCCCCACTAATGAGTTCGAAATTTTTTGCATTCAATGATTCTGAAACAAATTTTGGTTAAATCAATGATGATACGACTGCATGCCTCCTCAAAAATAAAATGGAATGCCTTGTGATGAAAAATTATACATTTTTTTTATCATTTTCATTCACTAATTTTAAATTTGCATTGATTTAAATTTTATTTCCGATAATGATTTAACTAATGAACTGATGAGAATGCCCCTGATTTGGTCAATTTGGCAATTAATTTTAACCCTGGGTCAATTTTCTGCTAAAATAGGCCCCTTTTTAGGTCAAATGGCTATATATAGGGGTAAAAAGTCAATTTTACTATTCATTTTCACATGCTTCCTTTGACTTTTCTTCTCTAACCTCTTTGACTCCTTTACAATGGTTGTGCCTTATCGAGAGCATAGATTCAAGTGCAAGCACTCGTACCAGCATCCTTAGGACTACGGACCTTCGGTGAGTACCCTAATGACCTTGCTTCGTCAATTGATTAATTTTTTTGCAAAAAATCTAGATTTTTAAGCATCAAAACATATTTTGTTTACCAAAAAAATTAAGTAGCACATACTAGGTTTTTAGTAGCACTTACACCTTTGTTTTAGCACATCCGCAGTGGAAAATAATGTGTATAATGATTTTAATAGTGCATATACCTAGGATCCCTAGGTTAGGTTTTGACTTTCAAGCAATTAAGTAGTGCGTACAATAATGTCAGCGTGAATAACAATTCTTGTAGTGCGTATGATATAATGTAGTAGCACTTTCAAATTTGTGTAGCTCTTATAAGTTTTTTCAACACCTGTGATATTTCTTTTAGCGCATTTAATCAATTTAGTAGCACTTATGAGTTTTAGTGCATACAAGCCATAAAGTAGCACTTACACCCCTTTTGCAATTGTTTTAAAATTTTGATAGAGTCATCTAGTCTGGCTGATTCACGTGATCGATCGATGAATATGAATGATAGATCCTGTGATGAAATAAGTGGTTTAGTGTCAGTTCTGATCATGTTATGTTGAATATTGTTTGTCAACCCTGATTGGTTGGTTTTGATTATGATTATTTTTCATCCTCTCTAAGTAGAATTAGGAAAATTGATGATGATATTTATAGGTTAGGATGTCGATTGACTTGTGATGATTCACTATTTAATGATCTGATTACTGATTCAATGTCACTTGATTCTGCAGTTTCCTCTCTAGAAGTTATATGTCTAGGAATTGTATTTGTAGCTTCTAGATATAGTGGATGATTTGAGCGCTCATGAGCATCAACTGATTGGGCGATGTGGGCTCTCTTTCCTGCTAGACATACCTCGATTCTAAGTGAATCAAGGACTATTCACTACTATGGCTGAGCAATGACACTCTGACCATAATACTTTTCACTTGCCACTTGGGGAGATGATGATCACTCCCGAGGATGTGTACCGACTCCTCTACATTCTGACACATGGAGAGATTGTATACTATGATCAAGTCTATGATGCTATTGCTTGTAGACATTTCTTCAATGATCCTACCATCGGTGACAAGAGCATCTCATGGGTTCAGTTCGTCTCCTTCCCAGTGCTTCCTGTTGTTCTGGGTGTTCTGATTGGTGGCTTCCTTCTTCCTAATTGACGAGGTCATGGTTTTGTTGTTGGATGGGGCTGCATCTTAGAGGACATGATTGGTCATCCTCGGTGTTTTTATTGGGGTTATTACATGCTTGAACAAATTTATAATGAGTTGCATGATGTAGTTTACAGACGTGATGCTACACTATCTACTGGTGCTATTTCACTACAGTTATGGACATGGGAGCATCTCATAATCAGTCATCTAGTGGAAGTACAATGCAGAAATCTAGGATGGCCTTTTGCTTACATCTACAAGGGTGTAGTTATCCAGTCACATTTGGGAAAGCTTAATTATTGGAAACATATTATTGATGATTTAGATCAAGTGACATGGTGACCATATCTGGGTTGTGAGCCATGGATTGAGGATGTTACAAAGATTCCTTTTATGTGTATGCCTTAGTGGATGATAGGGAATACTCCTCATGTTATTGAGCGGTTATGCTTCTACAAAGTTCTCTGGTAGTATGGATGCATTTAGGGTATACCACAAGGCTCGGCACTCTATGCTCATGTACAATTGAGAGATCCCTATGGGGTCCTTAGATCGATTTCCTTGTTGCATGCGATGATCTCCTAGTCCTTCCACACTTAGCTTAGGATATGTGAGAGCATATAGTTGATGCAGGGATGACTAATGATTATGCACAGTGGTTTGTTCAAAATCCATTTCCTAGGTTCACTAATCCTGTTGAGCATGTTCCTGACATTGATGAGCATTCAGATGATGATGATGATAGTAGGGGTGGGAGAGGTTGGCAATAAGGTTAGAGGGCCAGTAGAGCCATACAAGGTGGTAGGGAAATTATTTCTATCATTCCCCCTATAATGCCAGAGGTGGAGTTCATATGCGAGGTGGTCGAGTTAAGATGAGAGGGGGACCTCTTCGATCCCTTCAACAAATCAGAGTGGCTAGTTGGGGTCAGCACAAAGCTTGTGTTTTTAGAGTTGCACCATAGGTTGGTCAGGTTCTTGGTCCACCAGTACCACCAGCTCAGGTAGCACTAGGTTCATAGGCTCCAAATACCTTGGTACATGATGTTCAATCACTACAGGTTGATATGACATAGATGAGGTAGCATATGACTTAGTTTAGTGCTATGATGCAGACCTTCATGGTTGTTATGGCTCAACAGGGGTCTTAGCCTAGTTCTAGCAAGGGTCTAGTTATAGATCCTAATGGTCTTGACATAGATGGTGTAGGTGGTAGCAATACCCGTTGATTATATTGTGCACACTTTTGATTGATGTACCCTGTATCATGAGATTTTGATCAAGATTTGTATACTTGTGTACTCTTTGATAGATTCTGATTGTATTGATGGACATTTGATGCTATAGACATTTTATTTATACCATGGACTTTGATTTATATGATGTCATTATGTATTGGATTTGATTTTATGATTATATGCAGTTCTACATGATCTTACTTCTATATGCTCTATTTTTTTACGTTTTTCTGATGAAAAGATGATATGAATGTATGTACTTTACTTGCTTTGGATGGAGGGATATATTATTTATGACATAGATTAGATGGATGAATTTATGATATGATTTATATATTAATGCTCTAATGATTTGATATTTAATGCTTAATATGAGTTAATGGATATGCCATACTTAATGCAATGGATGGATTTAATATGATGCATGTACATGTTTCTAAATGCAATTTAATACTTAATGAATAATGCTTAATGATGTGATGTTTTTAATGCATAATGATCTTTATGGTTTAAATGTAATGAACCTAATGAACTTAATGGATTTAATGGTAATGAATAATGCTTAATTATAGTTATCTTTATATATTTAAATGTAATTATATGTTGATCCTAATGAATAATGAATGCAAGATAACGTAATGATTAATGAATCTAATGAATAATGAATCGTAATATGATAACGATCCTCTCAATGCACTTAATGCACTTATATGAATAATGATTAATGAAATAATGAATCATGAATTTAATCTAATGCATGCGATCTATCTTAACAATACCGATTAATGGTTAGTGATGATAGATAATGCAATTTACTCTAATGTACTTAATGATTAATGATCCTAATGCAATCTAACTTAGCAATCAATGCAATGAACTTAAATAAATGCCCTTTAACTAAGATGCAAATTTGATTTTTTGATATCCAACACATTCGATCATATAAAGTAATGATGAATTTTTTTTCCACTTTTAGTTTAACTCCACCCCTTTTATCTATCATGACAAATTTTCAAGAAAAGGATCCATGCAACCTAAATGCATTTAATCTATTATGGATGTATCTAGTTGTCTCTATTTAGAATTAGGGTTCTTATTTTCATCATCAAGCATTTTGAAACCGAAATTGGTACAATCCTCACTGGCTTAACTATGATGATATGAATACATCTTTCCTTTCGAGTTACGTGCCTAAAGATGGTGCAACTATCACTGGTTAGTTTTTCAACCATGATAGTTTGAATACCACTTTTGTTGGATTCAATTTGCAAGTGGATTTTTCCATTATGATATTGAAAGTCAAAATATCCAAGGTATCATGTTGCGTAAATAGACAAAGATCTCAGTTTCTCCATATGTACATGTCCTCGATGATTCTTTGATGATCATGTCATTAAAGGAATGATACATATCTTAAAACCTTGATCTTAAAACACTCATGCATAAATCAATAAAATATCATGCTTTTATCACCGCTTATCTAGTCCAAGACTTCATCGATTTGCTAAAAATACATGATTTCACCAATAAAGTAGTCACTTACAAAAAAATTTGCCATTATTTTTCAAATCCATATTTCAAGTAGAACTTCATCCATTCCATATTTGATTGTTCATTTTAATCTTGATAAAGATAAGGTCCATGTAAGATCGAGGATCAAAGTTTTTCATTGCGAGATCACCATTTGGATTGGGATTCAAATTGTTGTCTAGGTGTTATGCTTGTGGTTGGATGCATTGATTTGTGCCAATTGATATCTGTTTCATGAATCCTTTTGATTCAGGATAGATTTTCCCCTAGTTTGATTCCATTACGATGTTGGACTTGGACACTTTTCACATCTATGAAGAAAGCCTTGAGTATTTTACAAATGCAACCTTGGGATTTATTGTGCAATTTTTGTTTTACAAATGTTGGTGTAGACACCTAAAAATCCACTTGTTACTTAAAATTATTTTTAGTTAACAAAAGTCCTGATGACATCATCATTAATAAATTTTTATTGTTATTATCCCTTCCTCCATTTTAATTAAAGACATTTAATTAAACAACCTTAGCCAAAAATGTTTAAATCAAATTTGAACATCATTTCCTCCTAAATTTATTAAATCATTTTAATAAATTGTTTCCAACCCAAACCCTCTTTAAATAAATTAATTTTTTTTTATAAATCCCTAAAACCCTAGATATCTTCTAGAAAACCCTAAACCTATCCTCTCATCCCTAATCACTCCCTAATCCTGCTTAAGGGGTGATTCATGCCCCTTTAGCCTAAAACCTATGCCTTTGACTTTGGGTCAACACCCTCATTAATGAGCCTTACATGCTCATTAATGACCCCTTACACCCTCATTAATGGCTCTTACAACCTCTTAATGAAGACATATGTCCCTTCTTCCACCTTGGTCCCCTAGCACACTTCCCTAGTGTTGCTCACACATGTGTGAGAAACCCTTCATCCTTATCCCTTTGACCCTAAGGCTTAACCCTTGGTCCTAAACCCCAACCCTTGGTCCTAAACCCTAACCACCCTTGCTAACCCAAGACGCTCTTTAAAATATATAAATAGCATCCCTTCCAAGAGAAAAACACCAATTCACTCTTTCATATTAAGCATTGTTATAATGAGCATTTTCATCGAGGATCTTAATAACATATATAGTATTGTTAGATTTGCTTCATTTTCATGTTTTTAAACTCATTCTAGCATAGCCTAATGGATTAACTTAGTTAATTTTCAAGATTTTCATATCATTTCCACATCATATCACATCTATCTTTCAGTTAAAATCAACTTTTCATACTCATCATTATCCTAAAATCTACATCTCATCTCTTGCACCATCGGAACCCTAGGGGAAAAATAGGTTCCTTATACCTGATTTTGCACCATTATGGGGTCTCCATGGCTTTAAATTGATCCTAATCCCCCCTAAATAGCATTGGGGACATGCTCATTATACTTGGAGAGCACAACCACATCCCTCATATAGGAGCAAATCAAATGGTGACAGGGTGCTCCCGTTTCAGCTCAATCTGAGGTGGCATGTGAATAGATTTTCTATATGTTGATGCATGCTTAGTTTAGACTAATATTTTAATGTTTCAGCATGCTCCTAATAGGGTGGGTTTGTATCACTCACATTTGGAAAATGCAATTTATACGAGGATGGCTAGGAATGAAACTTGACTTGACTTTTAATGGTGCTTGTTTACAAGGTTTTCACCAATTGAATTTATTTATCTTTTTCTATTTTATATGTTTTTTTTGCTACCAAGGTGCCTATTTGCTAGGTTTTCACTAAGGCACTTTTTTCTTTTTCAATTTTTTGTATTTTTCTCTTCTTTTCTTTTCTTTTTTATCGTCAAGGAACCTATTTACTAGGTTTTCACCAAGACAACATTTTTTTTTAGGATCCATATCTAAATGTTTTTGGATTTCTTCATGCTCAATTTTTCACTATTCTTGATTTCTTTAGGAACTCTTTTTTGTTGTTTTTGGACTTTTCTACTTTTTCTGATTTTTTCTTCTTTTATGAGGATCATTTTCCATTATTTTTGAGTTTTTTCAGGATCACTTTTGACTATACAAAATAAATAGGATGCTCCCTCATCTAATATTCTGATACTCTTTGACTTATACTCTTTCATCTGCTTTAGGTGTAAAACCTTTTTAGGTGTATGTCGTTGATGGGTTCTTGTATTTATTCTCCATCACAATCAACTAGCTTGTATGAACCCGTTCCAAAAGAAGAAGTAATGACAAAAGACCCTAACCATTTTGCATCCCATTTTCCTTTCTTTTCTCTTTCTACCTAATTTCTAGGGTTTTCTCTCAATACCAAATCACCTATTTGAAACTCTCTTGGTTTAATGTGCTTATTATAGCTTCTTGACATTCTGTTTTGATACACTTTGAGGTGATCAAACGCTTGTCATTGTCTCTCATCAAGTAACTCTAACTCTTGAAGTCTAGCAACTCTATAATCCTCCTTAGTTAGTAACCCATGCAATGAAACTCATATAGATGGAATCTCTACTTCTAGTGGTAGCACTATTCTACTCCATATACTAAAGAAAATGGTGTAGCTCATGTTGGTGTTCCCACACTTGTTCTATATGCCCATAGGGTAGGATTTATTTGAATATGCCAATCTCTCCTTGAATTTTCAATTGTTCTCTTCAATATTTTCAAGATGTTTTTATTAGTGGCTTCAGCTTGTCCATTCCCTTGTGGATAATAGATTGAAGAGGAATGATGTATCATATGAAACTTTGCACACAACTCTTCTAGTTCCTTGTTCTTGAAGTGTTTAGAATTATCTATTATAATGGCTTGAGGGATGCCATATCTGCAAATTATATGGTCCAATATGAACATTGAGATTTTTTCCCATTGCGATAGATAATGGCACAACTTAGACCCATTTGGTAAAGTATTATGTTGCAGTTATTATGAACTTATGACCATTGGATGAAGGTGGGTAAATCATCCCTATTAGATCTAACCCTCATTGATAGAAGGGCCAAGGAGTAGTCATCAAATGTAATTTCTAAGCTAGTACATGAATTAAGTTCCCATGATATTGGCATTTTTTACATGTCTTTCTAAAATGGCATGCATTTATCTCCATGGAAGGACAATAATATATTATCCTTAGAAGTTTCTTTCCTAAGGTTAACCCATTTGAATGTGACCCACAGATTCCTTCGTGGATTTCTTGTAGGGCTAATTGTGATTCCTCCTTCTCTAGACACCTTAAAAGAATTATATTAATAATCTTGTGATATAGTGTGTTAGATACAGTGGTGTAATGAGAGGCTTGTCTTATGAAGTTTCTTTTCTAGTTTTGGGTTTGGTCCAAGTGTAGGGTTTGGTCTTTCAAATAAGTGTAGATGGACCCATACTAGGGAGAGTCATGTCCCACTAATAGGTAAATGATGTGGGAATTGGAAGGGTCAAATGCAGGGTGTCCCATTTCTTCTACCAAGAATTTGTATCTTGCGCTTTGGTCTGACATTTGCAAGACTGAAGCCAGTGTTGCCATGGCATATGTTTCTTTATCCTTTTCTCTAGGAACTTGCTCAAATGTGATCAAAATAAAGTATTTCTTGAGATCTTCTATCATATTATTATAAGGTATCAACTTGTCATCTTTTGTCTAATATTCATCATTTATTTGAGTTATGACTAGTTGGGAATCACCATATAGTTGCAATTTTGTCACCTTCCACTCTAAGCCAATTTGATGCCAATAACTAATGCTTAATATTCAGATATATTGTTGGTGCATGTAAATAGTATCTTATATGATTTTGAAAATTTTGATCCTTGAGGTGTAATCAATAGTATGCCCACTCCTGAGCCATGTTGAGTATAGGAACCATCAAAATATAGTTTCCATGGTTTTACTTCAATATTAATGATTTCTGAATCTAGAAATTCCACTTGAATAAGGTGTTCATCTTCTAAAGGTGCCTCTACTATTTTATCTTCTATGACTTGGCCTTTGATTGCCTTTCTATCCACATATTCTATATCAAATTTGCTTAACACCATGACCCATTTGGCCAACCTTCTTGTCAAAGTTGTTTTGCTTAAAAGATATTTTAATGGATCAATTTTTGTTGAGTTTGATCTTATGAGATAGCATACAATGTCATAGTTTTTGGGAAGCAAAAACTATTTCCAAACATTCTCTTTCTATGAAACTGTAATTTAACTCATATTTCACCAAGGTTCTTCTTATGTAGTAAATATTTTTCTCTTTTCCATTTTCATCCTCTTGAGCCAAGAGTGCCCCTAAAGAATGTTATGTCATTGATATGTACAATATTAAGGGTTTTCCTCTTATTGGTGGCATCAAAATTGGATGATTCATGAGGTACTTTTTGAGTAATGAGAAAGCTTCTTCACACTTGTCATCCCATCTAAATACTATGTCCTTATGGAGGAGTTGAGTAAAAGAGTGGCACTTTTTTGTTAGTTGTGAAATGAACCTTCTAATTGATTGGAGCCTTCCTTGGAGTGATCTCATTTGAATCATATTTATAGGTGCCCCCATCTCCATTATTTCTTTACTTTCATGGGGTCTACTTCTATTCCTTTTGTCAAGACTATATACCCTAGCAATTTTCTAGATTGTACTCCAAAGGCACACTTTTCGGATTTAGTCTCACCTTGAATCATTCTAGCCTTGTGAATATCTTCTCTAAAATTGGTAAATGTTCCTCCCTTGAGAGATATTTTTCAAGTATATCATCCATATAATCCTCTAAAAACTTATGCATCATATCATGGAATATAGTGGTCATGGCTCTTTGGTAGGTCGCTCCTGCATTCCTAAGACCAAAGGGCATAAAATTCCAACAAAACGTCCCCCATGCTCATGTAAAAGTTATTTTTTCTTGGTCTTCAAGTGCAATTTTGATTTTATTTTATCCACTAAATCTATCCGTAAGAGAGAACATTGAATGACCCATTGTCAAATCCACTATGGCGTCTATACTTGGTTAAGGAAAGTCATCCTTTGGACATGTGAGATTGAGGTCTTCGAAATCTATGCAAATTCTAATGGAGTTATCTGCTTTAGAAATAGGTACAATATTTTATATCCACTCGACAAAGTCAATATCTCTTATGAAACCCACTTTTAGTAACTTTTCTAACTCCACTTTGACAAGAAGTGCAATGTGTGGGTACATTTTTCTTAACTTTTGCTTGACGGGTTTAACCCATGATTTGATATTCAAATGATGCATAATCAGGTTTGGATCCAATCCAGGCATGTAATCATAGGACCAAGAAAAGTTTATTTTCCTTTCTTTGAAGAACTTTATAAATTATTCTCTCTCTTCATTTGATAATGATGTTGCTAAGTGTATGAATTTTGGCTCTGATTCGGTCCCAATATTGATCTTTTCTGTTGTCCCTATCAGAATAGGTTATATCTCCTCGTAATGTTTGAGAAAAGTATCCAACCTCTCTTCCTTAGTTTCCACCGTTGGGTTTTTACCTTTGGAAACATCTTTTATTTCTTTCTCTTTTTGGTCTAATACTGCCACCTTATGGTTTTCACCTTTAGACTCTTTCAATTTTTTATTTCTTTCATTTTTTATTTTATTTCTCGACTGAGAGATTGGATACTTTCCTTCATCATTTCCTTTTGACATTCATTGGTAGAAGAAGGTTCAACCACATTTAGGTATAGGGCCAAAGAATTGTCATTTAGGAATGTGGGAAGGTTGTTTGGTTCCATGGAATCTCATTCAATGAGTTTTGGATATATGAGAGATAAGGGTCATTGAGTTGGTTTAGGTTGATAGGGTTTATGGACATGACTTCATTAGATGGTTCATACATTGTATCACTTAAGTCTATAACATGTGCCTCTTCTAAATGTTCCAAAGAACTTGGATCAAAATCCTCCTCACTAGAATCCTCTTGAGTTTCTTGTGGGAAAAAATCTCTTGGGTTAAACCTATTGCTATATTATTCCATTGTTGGTGTCCATGAGGGTATATAGGTTATCCTACCCATTGATATTCTTCTACTTCTTGATTTGGGTTATTTCCTTGAACTTCTTAGCTAGAACTTGAAGCTTGGTTTGAACTTGATCCTAAATTTAACTCTTGTCTTTTACCTTGTTTAGGCATAGAAGCATAAGTGTGGATGACATCCACCTCTTTATCTTGGAAAGATTCACTAGATAAGGAATCTCATTCCCATTCATTTGAGTCTTCATCAATTTGAGAGTTTAATTGAAGGATTTGTTCATAAAATATGGGATGCTTATTTTGAGTGTATCCTTGTTCGAGATACCCTAATCTTGATTTCTCCTTTCTATCCCTCCAAGCCATTTCTATGGGTTCAACCAACCCTTCGTTTCTTCTTCCCAAAGGTCCTTGTACTTTGTAACCCATCTTTTGCATAATCTTGAAACCTTTGCCATATTGATGAGTAGGGATGGTAATATTTTTTATTCTTTTTTCATTAGCATTTGATTCTTTATCTTCCTTATATATCCACTTTAAAATTTCATTGTCATCTTCTTCCATGGATGAAGAAGTTCTATTCCTTAAAAAATGGTTATTGTATTTTTGAGGAGGATAGAACTAGAAGGTCTCCCATGAGACTTAGGAGATAGTGGAAAATCCACCATGGATAAGGAATATTCCCCCATTCCATTTTACTTAATCTTGCATTATTTTTTGAAATTCTTCATCATGGTGTCCATCTTTTGGTAATGGGCCTCCTTGGTTTGTATTTGGGAAGGTTTTGAATTGCTTTCCTCTTCTTTTTATTTAGGACTTTCCTCACTAACTTTCTCCTTTCCCTTGGTCTATGTAGCTAAGTTAGTGGGAATTTGATTATCCTTCACAAAAATGTCTTCTTCATCCATCTTCTCTTTTCCTTTTGCTAAGGAAAAGTCCTTTGAACTTTGGCCTTGTTCTATTTGCCTTGATGTAGTGCCTTCGGTATTGTGAGGGACTAATGAGTCATTTATGGGCTTAATTTTATTACAATATTGAAATGGATTTAAATGTCCACTCACCATAATTTATTGACCCATGTATGGAAACTTCAAGCATTGATGGTACATTGAAGGCACCACTTGCATATTGTGTATCTATGGTCTTCCAAATAAAATGTTATAGGTCAATTTCAAATCAAGTACTTGGAAAATAGTTTCCTTTTGAATAGGGCCCACTCAAATAGGGAGCACTATTATCCCTTTTGAGGATCTCTCTTCATCATCATAAGCCTTTATGGTTATATTTCTTTTAGGGTCTATAGCTTCTTCATAATACCCTAGAGCTTTGACAAGGTTCAAAGTACAAATTTTTAGGCCAGCTCCTCCATCAATGAGAACTCTTTTGACACGATGTTTATGTATCGAAACTTCAATGTGTAATGGGAGGTTTTGGGGATGGTTTAGAGACATATCATCTTGCTCAGAAAAAAAGAAGAAGCAATGAGGCACAACACGGTGTCCTACCATATTATGAAATTTGTTGACATCCAAGTTTAAAGGAACATTGGTTTCAACGAGAGCCTTCTCCAAGATTTCCTTATAGGTAGGTGAAAGTTTTAACAACTCCAAGATATAAATTTGTGTGGGAATTTGTTGGATTTGATCCATAATGTTGTATTGCTTTGATGATGTGGATGCTTGATTTGGTAGAACAATATTAGGGGTACCTCTTGGCAAGGTAATTTTGGACGCTTGCACCCTAGTCACAACATTTGAGGTTTATTCATTTTGCTTTTATTTCACCACTGTAACGTTGATGATATTTTCATACCCATTTAAAGAATTTATGGTGTTATCATATGTATGAGCAAAACTAACTTTATCATTTCCTCTCTTGTTGTTTTGGTTCGAATTTGAGGTCTCTCCTTTCTCATGATTCAAGAAAGGATTCCTAAATGTCGTATGATCTTCATTTTTTGAGGACCTTCAACTTTTATCATGCCATCATCTATCAAATCTTGGACCAAATGCTTGAGTTTCATGCATTCATTGGTTTTGTGCCCTTTATTTCGATGGTATTCACAATCATGGGCATCGTTCCACCAAGTGGTTTTAACTTGGGGTTCGTATGGTCTAGATTCTGGTAAGATAATGATTTTGTTGGCAATGAGGGTCCTTAAGGCATTTTCCAATGGTTCTTCCAAGAATTTGAATTTTCTCCTTTGGATTGGAGCAAAGAAAGGCTTATGTTTGTTCACACCTTGATTGTTGAAATAATTATTGTTGTTGTTGAAAGGGGTCTTGGTTGTTTGATTAACATTATTCATTTGGTTAGACCCACCTGATAAGTTAAAAGGGGTAGCTTTTAGGTTTTTGGCCTCTACAACCCCATCATTCACAAGATTTTGTTAGTGTTTTTCAACCAAAACCTTGATTTATCATTGTTATTGTTATCTCCCCTATTATTATTATGATTATTTAAATTATTATTGTTGGTGTTAGTGTAGCCTTTATTTTCTTTGAAGAGTTTGATTTGTCCTCTCTTTACTAACACTTCTTCAATATTTATCCCATTTTTTATGATCTTTTCAAATGTTGGGGGACATTGAAGTTGTAGTCTATAGTTCATTTCCATGTTCAAATTGTTCATGAAAATTCCCATTTTCTCCTTTTCAGGTATGCTTCTAGGATATCTCGCAAAAATCATCTTCCATATTTGGAGAAAGCATAGAAAAGGTTCACCATCTTTTTTTTGTGCCACATAAGTTTAGCATGGTGATTTCATGCTCTATGTTTTAAGAGTAGCGAGTCATGAATTTGGAGGCTAGCTCTTCAAAAGTCTTTATCCCTTATGGTAATTTTGAAAACCACTCCATGGCTTATCAGAAATAGTCACATTAGATAGGTAGTATCATGCACGAACTTAATACTTAAGGCACAAAATTTCCTCAGGTGGTCTTTTGGCAAAATGGTCAGTGCTCCCTTCGGGATTCGTGACATGGCTTAACCGCCTCACGTGTCTTCTCTAAGTCTAGTGGTTGTATCGGGCATTAACAGGCCAACCTTTTGGTGCAACGACAACCGCTACTTGTAACAAGTGGTATTAGAGCTTGGTCATAGGTTTGAATCCCCTCGAGTAGTGCTAGGGGGGAGATTGTTGGAAAAATGGTCAGTGCTCCCTTTAGGATTCATGGCATGGCTTAACTGCCTTTTGTGTCTTCTCTAAGTCTAGTGGTTGTATCGGGCATTAATAGATTGATATTTTGGTGCAATGACAACCACTACTTGTAACATGGTCTTGTGGGTCATATTTACCCATGTATTTGTCGTATCTTGGAAAAACCACGTTAGGAGGGAAAGGTATCATGACCAAGTTTTGATCAAAAGGAAAGGGGCACATGGCTTCAATAGAGAATGGTTTTGGTTCGACCACCTTTTTCATATTATTGATTTGTGCTTGGAACATCTTAAGTTTTTTGTTCATTACCCCTAATGGATTCTCCTCTTCCTCATTTTTCTTTAGGTTTTTTGTGTCATAATCACGAGGAAGCTTAACCCCTGATTGGGCCAAGTTAAGGAAATACCTCTCTTTATTCCTTTCCAAGAGTTTTTCCATTATTTCAAGGAAATTGGGAACTTGGGATGACCTATTGACTTTTCCTTCAGTTGTTTCTCCTTTCCCTTGGTTTCTTTGTTGAGTTTCATCTTGGTTCTCATTGTTTCTCCCTTGAGTAAAGTCATAAAACTCATTATTTCTAGTCATGGGATCAACTCTTTCTTCAAATAGGTTGGGGAGTCTTTCTCCTTGTTCGTGTAGTTATTTGAAAGGCGTTTGGAATATGAATTCTTCATATGGAAATTCTTCACTCATGCAAGTGTCATCTTCTTGGAGTGATATTTTTAATCGATGTGATCTCGTGAAAACTGACATCAACAAAGGATTGAGTCAAAAGAAGTTTCTCTTTCTTGGTGATTATTCTTTTTGGAAGATTTTTAAAATATAAGATGATTTAAAATGGATGTGTCTTCCTTGTTATATGTATCTTCAAACAAAGCAACCACAAATACACTTGTCTTTAAAACCCTCTAAACACAAAATGTTTGAAAATTTTAGAACCTTGTCACGGGTCTTTAACAAGAAAGCACTTCAAGAAATCTATCTATAGTCAAATTTGGTTTGTAAACATGGCTCTATTAGCTAGGCTTACTAATTAGCAAGGTGCTACTAAGAATTTTGTTCAAAAAAATATCAAGTCTCATCCCCCATTATAGGGGCCTCCCACCACCTGTATGTTGGAGTTTTGCGCAATCTCGAAGGACTACTCGAGGAGGTTCGATTCTTGATATCCTTTTGTCACTCACCCCATTAAGGATAAGTGTGTTTTATTTTATAGTGGGGTGGGTTATTCCAGAAGAGGCAATTGTATCCCACTTTGGGTTGTCCCTCTCATCAGCCTCATTAAGACATGTTCTCGGGAGGCGAGCCCACTAATTTTCTAGCATGTTCATATGAAAGAAAATAAATGAAGTGAAAGAATAGGTTTGGGAGTTTGATTCACCAAAAGGTGAAGAGCATATCTCTATTGTTTATCACTTCCAAACACCGTAAACAAGGCTCAATTACCAAGCCTTTTTAATCTAAAGGGAATTAGGCACTTTTAGCTTTCTGATTCACCTAAAAGGTGAAGAGCATAATCGCCTAATACCTTCTTCCACAAGAAATAGGCTTTAAAATTAGTGTTTGTTCATTTCCTTAGCCTTTCTTTTAATCGAAAGATTTAGTAGGTTTGACATTTTGATTCACTTAAAAAGTGAAGAGCATAGGCCTACTACCAAATCTTTCAAATAATAATAAGTTGTTAATTAGGTAGATTCAAATTAAATTGTCACAATTTAAGTAAAATGCAAAGGGATATAGGCTTACCTTTTTTGTAGGTAGCAAAGGCTAGGGGCATTTTGGATTTGATTATTCATTGGAATACTCACATAGTGGCGATCGTTCCAACTCCTTTGCATCCTCAAGATAGTTAGTCCAACACAAAACAAACAAAGTGAAGAAATCCAAGCAATTAAAATTTTATTCCTTTATTTAAAATTGATGAAAAATGATGAACTTAAGGAGTAAATATCCAATTTAAAGAGACAAATTTAGACTTGTACAAACCAACTATATGCAAATATTTTTCATACTCTTTACCTTCCTGCTTGGAATCCTCCAAAAAGTTATTTATGTGAATGGTTTTCTCTCTTTTCAATCTTCTCTTGATGTGTTTATCTTCACTATTTATTCTGTTATATGGTCTCTGAACTTTTCCATGCCTTGCCCATTAGAAAAACACTGAGAAAACATTATTTATTGTCAGAATTTAAAATTAACAAAAATAGTGCTACACACTACATAAATGATTGTAAGTGCTATTTCGGACAACAAGTGCGCTAGAAGATTAATTGTATGTGCTATTACATAAATCAAATGCACTATTTCAATTCTTAAATGTGCATAAAGAAAACTTAGAATGTATTATTTAAAACTACGAATAAATGTTATGCGCTAATACCGAGAGTGTAAGCGCTATAGAGTCAGGGTGTACACATTGAAAGAAATGAATATAGCAGATAGAAGTTATCATAAGTGATAAAATGCTACGTAAATGCGTCAAAATTTATCATAGAAGTGTCATTTCTTTTATCATACTTGTCAACATTCACTGTGTACATGCTGCTCCAGGCCTAGTGCACGCTATTTTGCCTTTCAGACAGAGAGATCAAACACAAATTTATAGAAATTTTGCAAATACCTTAGAAATTTGGTTAGTTGAGTCCTAATGCCCCACAATGGGTGCCATTTTGAATACAAGAAATATCTTCATGAAATTAGTTTGCTAGGAATCAATTCAAAATTAAGCTAATTAAACTTTAAAACATGATGAATTAAAAACTTAAAGCAAGAAACATCTAATGGATCCCTATTTAAAGATGCTAATACAATGTTCTCAACAAGCATCCATTAGAGCCAACTCTAAAATGGGAATAAATACTAAATGATGATGCAATTTAAGTCTATTTTACTCAAAACAAAGCTAAATTATGCTAATTATACTTCCAACTCAAACTCACTATAATGTTGATGCAATTCTAAGATGTAATTGGGATCCTTCTCTCTTGATTTTTGCCTCCTATTTATAGATTTTACCAAGCATAGTGGGTGGAGTTAATTTGATCATGGTTTTGAGTTAAGTCCATTGTTTCAAATATAAGGACAATTTAAATATTTTTTCCTCAAAGCTTGGGACAATGAGACAAAATGGATGGTTAAGATGCTCTCTCCTTATGAGTGATTGAGATTTAATGTGGCTTTGATCCACGTGAGTCCAATCCTTAATTCCTATTGGTTGAGGTAATTCCCTCCCATGTGGTAGGTGAGAGAAATTAAGAATTAATTAATTTAATTTAATTTATTTATTTAGCCATGTGTACCCCTTGAATGGGTTAAATTTGATTTTAATTCAACTATACAATTAATTAGATTAATTGCACAATTTAATGATTTATTTGATTTATTTAATCCTTTTGGCTTTTGATTTCAATTAATGTTGGATTTTGGCTTGATTGCAATTAATGCTTAGATTTTTCCTTGATTACTCACTTGGTTTAGCTTGACACTTTTTAGGTGTCTACACGTATAAGCCACATGAAAAATAGAAATTGTTGCTCTTCTTATACTGCTTGAAGTCATCAACCATGTTGGCTAGAACAATTTGAAATAGGTCACACCAAGATATTCTCGCGGTGGTAAGGAATGAAATGTGGACCACCTTGACTAATACAACTCACCTTGTGCATGCCAACACATAATACAATCTCTAAAGCCATCGGTTCCAACGGACATGATGAACACGTTACATAATAATTGTTGGGACTGAAATACAAAAAACACGCTCCAAATAGGATCAATCCAAAATAATTGATCCACCATATGTTGCACACAAAGTAGAACCAACACCAAGAAGGACAAGGATAGATATCTAAAGTACATCTTTTAGTGAACACTTCTACCAAGACGTACATACTATCCATACATCTATCAATACCACCAAGACTATCGACAAACACCAATTGATGCACCCAAAATATGAAAATGCTTAGGATATGTTGACATTAATGAAAACCATTGATGCCAACAACATGAATAACATCAACTTCATGTTCGAATAAGTTTTTGGAGTTTTTGTTTTTTGTTTTTTTTCCATCAATGCCAAAGGGGTAGATTGTTGAGAATGGTAAGAGAATGTTGGCATTGTTGTCATTGATGTCAAAACCATGTACCAGTTGTATGTCTATACTAGTTAGTTATCTATTGGTTGTACATCGGTATTGTGATGTTCATATTCAGTCTATGTAGTTTATTTTTGGTAATGGATTATAGTGATGGATATATTTATTCCTATTACTAAGATATACTCCTTGCCTCTAACTTTCCTACATCATAATTAAATACAATATAAGCATTGTCATGAGTATGCTAGCTAGCTTATTCTACAACTGACTCCCCCTTTGACCTAGTTGACATAAACAATAATTTAATGCCAATAATGTCTTAATCTCTCTATTGAATATCATATTTTAGACAAAAAATTAGTATATTTTCTATTTTTTATATAATTAAACATTCTCACTTCACTGTTGTGTGTTCATTTCATACTTGAAATGGAAAGCTCTCCATTATCTTGATTAGGTCTTAGCTTCTAATTATTTGTTTTTAATTAATAAAATATTTTGTATAACTAACATTTTTCTTGTAGCATTGTAAATTGTAAGCACCTTGCTAAGGTATACAACTTAT
The DNA here is from genome assembly GCA_027943335.1 of Chamaecyparis obtusa. Lineage (NCBI taxonomy): Eukaryota > Viridiplantae > Streptophyta > Pinopsida > Cupressales > Cupressaceae > Chamaecyparis > Chamaecyparis obtusa. Next base: position 1,335,184 of record BSBK01000682.1, on the reverse strand, counting down.
ACCTATTGAGCACATATTTTAGTGTGTGTTCTTCCACGCATCATAGAATTTTTTATGCATTTGGTTAATAAATATTTAAATTTAAGTCCTCTCTCAATTATTCCATCCATTTAATTAATAATAAATTTAAATTACAAGTCCTTTATTAATTAAATATCATCAATCTCTACGAGGGCCCTTAATTATGGGTGTACCCCTTTAATTATTTCTCCTTTTCAATCACCCTTTGCATACATAGGCCCTATTAGTATGTGTGGCCTATTTAGCACACAAATTTTCTTATTAAGCCTTGATTTTATGTGCATTTTTAGAAACCCAATATCCCTATGGACTCCTTACTTAAATTTGAACCCAAAATTGCTTGTATAGGGTGCGTTTATGGGTACAGGGCAAGCCTAAATCACCCCATACCTAGAAAGTTCCTCCATACTCCATATCCTGCTAGCAAATTTGAATTTTGGTTTCCATCTAGGTTTTAAGTGATATTTTTAATCCTAGTCATCTCTCTTTGAGTTCTGGGATCCAAATTGGATAGGTGAGGTATAAAAGAAATGCTACCTCCCTCACTTTATCATGTCACAAGAAAGCATTCAAGATCAATCCATCCATTTTACAATCCATGTCAAGCACTCAAGCATTCAATCAAGGTTCAAGCATTCAAGGAGAAATCAAGCATTTCAAGCAACCAAGGCATTTCATCCTTCATTTATGACTAGAATTCAACAATCATTATGCAAGCATGTCTTTTGTTATGTCCTTTTAGGTCTTTATAGAGTTATGTATTGCATCAACACCTATGATCTCATTTCAAGAATCTCTTGCATCATTAAGGTACAAGACATTCACCTTTCTTATCAAGCCTCTTCCACTAACGACATGCTTCCTTTCCATTTCAAGCACTTTCAATTTAATTTCAAGGTTATTCCTAAATAAGGGTTTGACCAATGCAAACCCCTTTCCATAACCATTTTCCTATTTTTCCATGTGCAAGTATAGGTGATAAGTGGCACAAGTGTAAATACAATAATAGAAAAGTTAGGCAAAGATCTATAATCAATTGGATTTGCATAAGGTGATTCAAGCTTGCCCTATACCTCCAACTCACCCTTGACCCTATGATTTGCCCCATACCTGCTATCTGGGACTAAATTTTTGATCACAGGTCAGTGACTGCATTAGTTTTCACAATCTACTAGTGAAGTTATACTTACTACTTAGATTTATTTTCATGCTTAATTATCTCATTTCTCTTTCCATTCTTGTATTATTTTCATTCCTATTTTTGCATAGTCATCTTTCAACTCAAAAGTGTAGGAAATCCCTTGCATCCCCTCAATACTTGATCCTCCTTAAGCCTAGGGGATCATATTCCTTCTAATGTAAGTAGGGAGATATACCTAAGCTTCCTAGCTTGTTTATGTATTCTAGTGAACCCTATTTTCTACCTCACACTTTTGAATCCCATATCTATAAGATGATGATCAGTTTTAATATACCAATTCCAGGACCCTGCACAAGTCCATATAGAGACTCAACTAATATGTAAACCAAATGTTCTTTCTTAGGGACTTGAAATTTTTGGAATTGTTTCTCCATTAGCAAATATGATAGCTTTGATTTGTTTACTTGTTTAATTCTCCACCAAAGCTTTGAATGTTACAAACTAAGAAAAGTATTTGACTATTTATTTCAAGAAATAGACCTACATTTTTATATAAAAGTTAACCAACGATAATTTTCTTTTCCCCTCTAAACACTATGGTTTCCTTCATAATTTTTTGCAATTGCATTTCTATTTATATTTCCTCTAATATGGAAGGAGGCATCAACAAAAATATATCCTTCACATTATACCATTGTGAAATTAAATCAAGGTTTCGACAATATTTGGGGCCTTGAGCATGAATGAGCGGCACAAGACCAATCTTAGATAACTACCCGACTTAATAAGAAGCCAAGTAATCATTTAATTTTTTAAGCTATGCTTATACTCCTTCCTTGTTTTAGTATTTGTAACTGCCACTATTCAATAATATCAAAATCGTATTTATATGATTTATTTATGTACGACTCTAAAGTAATCACATGATTGGTTAGCTATTTCAAATGCCATATAAAATGCATTTTTGGAACCATAGTGAGAACTCTATTCTTTTGTCTCTTATTTTCTTGTAATTCATTCATGATTTCTAAGTCAATTGAGAACCCTAATTATCCCCAATATTATGGAAAATGAGCTTTCTCATAGTTGTGTTGTTACTCTTGTTACTTTTTTATGTTTAAGTTGTTACAAGTGTGGTTGTCATTGCACCAAAAGATCAACCTATCAATGCCTGATACAACCACTAGACTTATAAAATCCATAGGAGGTGGTTAGTCCCTTTTCACAAATCCTGAGGGGAGCACTAACCATTTTGCCAACAATATTTCCCTCAACATTATGTGAGGGGATTTGAACCTGTGACAAGCTCTGATACCACTTGTTACAAGTGTGGTTGTTGTTGCACCAAAAAATTAGCCTATTAATGCCTGATACAACAATTAGACTTATATAATCTACAGGAGGTGGTTAGTCCCTTGTCATGAATCTTGAGGGGAGCGCTAACCATTTTGCTAATGCAAGTACTATGCCTAGCTATAGAACAAATCTATCCTCCATTATTAACAAAAGGTAGGGACTCTAACTCCATTAGAGCTCTTTTTTTTCCTAACTATCTAAACACTTTATTTTAAAATTGGTTTTGTAGGGCATGAAAAACATATTTGTTAAGGTCAAGATAAAAAAACTCGCTCTTTAAAAAATAGATCTCTCACAACATATCTTACATAGATATTTTAAATTATAGGTATTCTAATTTTATATCATTTTTTTAATATATTTAAAATTTATAAATTATTCCTTTTCAAAGTTATATTATTATTAAATGACAATAAATAATATATCAAAGTTAGATTTCATCACAATAAAATTAAAATTATTACTTATGTTTATTTTTTAAAACTAAACCCTAACCATAATCCTAATTCTAAATCTTAAACCCTAACCTTGACCTTAAACATGAACCCATGATATAAATTCTTACTCTAACCATAATCATAACTATAATAAAAAATCTAATCCTATTCCTACCCTAACCCTAACTATAATACTAACCATGGTGTAAATCCTGGCCATAATCATAATCCTAATCCTAAACACTAATTTTAACCCTAACCTTGAACTATAACCCAAATGTTAAACCCTAACCCTAACCATATAATCTTAATCTTAAACAAGAGCATAACCAAATTCTAAACACAACCATAATCCTAACCATGACATAAACCTAAACCCTTATCCTAACCCTAACTTTAACCCTTATCCTAACCTTGACTCTAACCCTTATCCTAAACCTACCCCTAATCCTAACCTTAAACCCAGTGCTAATCAAAACCCTAACTCTACCCATAATACTAACCATGATGTAAACCCTCGCCCTAACCATAATCCTAACCCCAAACCCTAATCCTCACCCTAACCTCAAACCTTGAATAAAATATTAAACCCTTACCCTAACCATGCTCCTAATCCTAAATTAGACTATACCCCAAATCATAAAGCCAACAGTAATCCTAACCCTAATCCATAACCCTTATAACATCTTCATCCCTAACCATAATACCTACCGTGACATGAACCCTTACCTTAACCATAATCCTAACCCTAAACAAAATCATAACCCACATCACAAATGAAAACCTAATCCTTACTCTAAATGTAAACCCTTATCCTAGTCCTGACCCTAATAATAATCCTAAACCTTGATCTAAATCACTACTTTATATATTTATAACCCTAATCAAAATCCTATCCCTTACGATAATTCTAACCATTATGTGAACCCTTGCCCTAAGCATGATCATAAACATAATTATAACTCTATCTAATCCTAACCCCAATCAAAACCTTAACGCTAACTAGAATACTTATCATGATGAATCCCCTGACCCTAGCCATAATCCTAACCCTAACCTTAAACCTTAACCCAAATATTAAACCCTAACCTAACCATAATACTAATCCTAAACAAGATTATAACCTAAATTGTAAATATAATGCTAACCCTAACCCTAATCAAAGCTCTAACTCTAATCATAATACTAACCATGATGTAAACACTAACCCTAATGATAATCATTATCCTAAACCCTAATCCAAACTACAATCCTAAATCCCAACCTTAATAAAAACCCCTTAACATAATACTAACCGTGATGTAGACCCTTACCCTAACCACAATCGTAAATCTAACCTTAATCTCAACCTTAACACTAATCCTAATCCCTAACCCTAATCAAAACTATAACCTTAACCATAATACTAACCATGATTAAACCTTACCCTAATCCTAACTGTAATTGTAACCCTAACCGAAATGCTAAGCTCTAATCCAAACATTAAACCCTAATCCTAAACAAGATCATAATCCAAACCCTAAACTTGACCCTAATCCCACGTGGTGTAAACCTAAATTCTTATCCTAACCCCAATCCTAAATTACATTATTGTTTCAAATCAATTTAAAGATACTCTCATTAATGCATTTAGTATATCCAAACCCAACTTTGACTTTCTTACATCTTTGATGATATTTTATTTTGAAAATCCCCTTTCATAATCAACACTACTTGCAAGAATAGTGAACACAACCTGCCATAACTTCATCATACGAGGATCAAACTTCTATGCCAATATTTTGTGTTACGAAAAACTCTCCATGCATCTTTCATTTTGAAACCCTCACAACTCAAATGCAATGAATCAACAAAAGAGTTTATCTCCCGTTTGCAACCATTAACATCAAATGTGGATTCAAATTCATTAACATTGTTTGAAGTAGTATGTGGCAAATGTTGGAGAAGCTTACCAAGCCAATGCTTTGAGATACAATGATTCACTATGAGCAGAAAAAGATTGAAGCAACCACAAAATTTAGATGCAATTGTCAGTTGATAAGAAATGAAAATTCTTGGTGATATAATTTTTTATATAGATACAAAAAATGTAAAATTTGAAAATAAGTATAAATTAACAACACATTCAAAAATCTCAAATTTATATATACAAAAATATAAAATTAACTAGGAAAGTTTCTAAGTCATATATTTTATTTCAAAAGAATTCTAAATTGATATAAATCATTTGTTTTATTTAAAAAAGATTTTAAAATAATAATAATATACAATCAATTATATACAAATTTTTATTTAAGATAAAAATAATATAAATATAAATACATTTTGTCTATTCTAAATCAATATTAATATATAAAAACAAAATAAAAATATAATATTTTATTTCAAAACAAATTTTAATGATTTATTAAAAAATTTAAGTGTCATACTTACGATTTTATTAAAAAATAATATGTTCCAATAAATTTCTAATCTATAATTAAAAAATGAAAAACGACCAATACAACCACCAAATTCCAGGGCCGCTGACTACGTTATTGCCAGATGTGAACGAAACAATAAGACAGTGAATAAAAGAACTTTGAAAAAACCGAAATAAATCTAGAACACGGTACCTAAAACCCTGGGAAGTTTTTAGATCGCAGTCTTTTCTTATTTTCGTTCTCTTTTCTTATTTTAGACGGCTTTAATCCAGGGGACTCATCAACACTGGTTCGTTTTATTGCCTTTTGTTTTGTTCATCCTATATCTTTACAATTTATTTGTTTCTTTTTAGTCATAATTGTTTTGTGACCGTTTTTTCAACAGTTAGGGTTTTTGTTTCAGCAATAATATAATTTTTTTCTTCTGTCATACTTTCCTTTGAACAGTTAGATGAGGCCTATTCTATTGAAGGGGCATGAGAGGCCTCTGACGTTTCTCAAATACAATAGAGACGGGGATTTGTTATTCTCGTGCGCCAAGGATCACACGCCCACTGTGTGGTATGCACACAACGGCGAACGCCTTGGGACTTATCAGGGCCACAACGGTGCTGTCTGGTGCTGCGATGTCTCAAGTAAGCCTTTCCCTCCTTGTTACCGCGATTTTATTTTTAGGGTTTCTGTTTTCTAATGAGCTTTTGAAACGATGATTTTTTAATTTAATAGTTTGTAACGGAAGAATGAAACCGGGCTTCCTGATCCATCAGAAGGATGAGCGAATGATGCCTTAAGAATGCATGCATCCATACATAGCTTATGAAACACACATACACGAACTCCTGGGGTTTATTTTATAGTTTTTTTCCGGAAGAAGATGACGGTAGGGGCAGGGACACTAGGTCCAGACAAAAAGTAAAATTAAGTGAAAATATTAGCTCTAATTGATTGCCATTCTGATGGGTCTGTTAGAATTTGAAAAGATGAATAATCCAAAATAACTAGTGCATACAAATAGAAATAAAATTGTGAATATAAATGATACAGGATCAAAATAACAACACAGTGTTAGTCTCCAAGTGAGAATTGTAAATGCGAAATGAACAAAATAGCATTAGGAGAATCCAGGAGTAAAATCTTTAGAATGCAATAGAATGAAATAAGACTAGCTAGGAGTGAGTATATATGAGGAAATGAGAGAGGGGAGAGGTGACAAATACAATTAATAGGAAGAGACCACTGCAACAGTCTAAAAAAGTCAAGTGTAAATCCCATGGAAAAAGTTGACTCCTTGCACCCATTCACACTAATACTCACTTTATTAATCTTAAGCAAGCTTAATTAAAAGTGTAGGAAAAACCTAGGAATAAGAAAATAAATAACTAACTAGGAAATAAAAACCTATACTAGCACCTCCCTTAAGCACAACTTAGGTGGGTGAAAATGTTAAATCATGATAACTTGATCGTATTAATGTTATGATTCTTCAGATTAGACAGATCTAAAATGTATGTAATTTCCTTTATATATGGCCTCATGATAAATACATCTCCCTAGAATAGATTGGCGATTTGCTAGGCATATTTATATGCCTTGTATTTGACTATTGTAGTTAATTAATAATTAACTATTAGTTAATGGACAAGGGCACTAATTTGTAGAGGAATAGGTTGTTTCATGGAGGGCCGACCTAGAAGGGGTGTGTCTTATGAAAAGACAAGACCCTTGGATGCAAGAAAGATCTAATCAGAGAATTTGATATGAAAGATTTAGGACTCCTTCATTACTTCCTAGGATTGGAAGTATGGCAAAACTCTGACAGCATCATACTTAATCAAGGAAAGTATACATTAGACATCTTGAAGAGATTTGGAATGTGGAACTACAAACCTATGTCTTCTCCAATGGAGACTAACCTACACAAACTTAAGGAAGCAGCAGCAGAATCACCCTCCATAGATTCTACTCTTTATAACCAGATGATTGGGTTTCTCATGTACTTGGTAAATACAAGACTTGATATTTGCTATGCAGTTAATGCCTTAAGTCAGTTTATGTGTGAACCAAAGGAGATTCACCTGGTTGCAGTCAAACACATTATGAGATACTTACAAGGCACTCTTAACCTTGGGCTCAAGTATGAGAAAGTTGACTTGGACTTACATGGATTCATAGACTCAGATTGGGCTGGAAGTGTTATTGATAGGAAAAGCACTTCAGGATGCTGTTTCAGTTTAGGATCAGTGATGATATCATGGATATGCAGAAAACAGACATCAGTAGCACAGAGTTCCATAGAAGCTGAATACATTGCAGCTGCAATGGCTTCTCGGGAAGCAGTTTGGCTTAGAAAGTTACTTGTGGGATTATTTGGTCAACCCATGAATCCCACTATCATTCATTGTGATAATCAGAGTTGCATCAAGCTTTCTGTGAATCCAATTTTTCATGACAGATCCAAGCATATTGAAATTCCTTACCATTATGTAAGAGATATGGTAGACAGGAATATTGTCAAGTTAAGATACATTTGTACTACAGATCAGACAACAGATATTCTTACCAAACCTCTCTCTCAAGTGAAGATAGATCACTTCAGAAAAAGACTTGGTATGGTTGAATTATAACTCATTTGTATTCTTTGATTATTAATAAAATAATTTTGTTAAATTATTATTGTCAGGCTATTGACTGTTATGGGCTTCACCATTTGTGTTTATTATCTAAAGAGGTGATGATCTCTGTGATAATGAATAGACATTATATGAGATGACAATCTCTGATATAATGTTCTAAAACAGTAGGGAACTGCTGGCAGATTTGGATGAATTAAAGATCATGTTGTGATATAGACATTTCTATGCCTATGAGTCACATTTGGATAAAGGAAGAATTTAATCATTCTCCAGATTTTATCTTGTGTATTGGCAGATCTTAATTCAGGATCATATTGTGATATAGGCTTGTCAGTGCCTATGAGTCACAATTTGGATAAAGGAAGAATTTAATCATTCTCCGGATTTTATCCTGTGTATTGCATCACATGTAATATTGTTATCACAAGTATTAGTGATAATTCATATTACAGGTTTAGTAATATGACAAGTATCATGTGTACCATGATACTACATGCTTGGAAGAACCAGATAGATATAGAGTACAAATCTATTCTTAGTCATCGTAACGATGTTGCTAGATATGTTTCTCTCATTTATATTATCAAGTTAAGAGGGAGTGTTAAATCCTGATAACTTGATCATATTAATGTTTTGATTCTTCAGATTAGATAGATCTAAAATGCATGTAATTTCCTTTATATATGGCCTCATGATAAATACATCTCCCTAGAATAGATCGATAATTTGCTAGGCATATTTATATGCCTTGTATTTGACTATTGTAGTTAATTAATAATTAACTATTAGTTAATGGACAAGGGCACCGATTTGTAGAGGAATAGGTTGTTTCATGGAGGGCTGACCTAGAAGGGGTGTGTCTTATGAAAAGACAAGACCCTTGGTCATCATCTGTTATTAGTAAATCATCAACATATAGTATCAAAATTATCAAATGCTTCAAATGTGAGAAACTTGGACATTATAAGTCAGATTTCCCTGAGAATATGAAACAACAAGTAAATTTCACAGAGGTAACTAAGACAAAAGAAGACTATGATCCTAAAAATTATGTATGTGTTCAGCACTATCAAATGATGTATCTAGCAAACTCAACTCTTGGGTAATTGATAGTGGATCATCCAGACACATTATGGGGTATAAAGAAGTATTGGATTCAATGATGGAGGAAACCGATGAAAAGTTACCATAGGTGACGGTTATGCACATCTAGTCAAAGGAGTAACTAAAATCAGGCATCTCCTTACACCTCAAAAGAGTACTATATGTACCCGGAATCAAGAGGAACCTAATTTCTGTCATAGCACTTGAGGATGATGGATATAAGGTAGCATTTATGATGGAAAGGTAATGACCTGGCCTAAAAACTCTACTATTAAGAAATCAAAATTGACTGGTCAAAGGAAGGGATACCTGTATGAACTATGTTCGGAACCTATTCAAGCCTTAGCTGTAGATATAAACGAAGTATGGCATAGAAGGTTAGGGCACCTAAACTTCAAAGCCTTATCAACTATGGAGAAGATGGTTATTGGTTTACCTAAGTTGAACAAAGATCATTCAAGCATATGCAAAGGATGTGCACTAGGTAAGAACACCAAAAGTCCAATTCAAAATAGCACTAGAAAAACTAACAATGTTTTAGGATTAGTCCACTCAGATTTATGTGGACCTATGTCTGTTCCTTCTCTCAGAGGATTTTTGTACTATGTACTCTTTATGGATGACTTCTCTAGGAAGACATGGATTTACTTCTTGAAATGTAAAGAATCAGAAGAAATCCTTAAAAGATTTAAAGAATTCAATCCTTAACTGAAAATCTATCAGGACACAAATTTAAAACTCTTAGGACTAATAATGGAGGGGAATATACTTCAGATTTGTTTAAGGATTTTTGTAAAGAAGTAGGGATTAAGAGGGAGTGTACTGTTCCTTACAATCCTCAGCAAAATGGGATAGCAGAAAGAAAGAATAGGACAATTGTGGAAGCTGCAAGAGCTATGCTACTTGACCAAAATTTAGGATTCTATCTTTGGGTAGAAGCCACATGTACTGCTGTCTATATTCAAAACCTAAGTTACTGGTTCGAGTTCGGTTCGAAGTTCAGGTACGAAGAACCGGTTCGCAAGTTTGACAAAATTTTGAAAAGGGGTTCGGGTTCGGGTTCGAAAATACATGTAAAAGTTTTAAAATTATATATATATATACATATTTATGAAGCCTAGAAGCATGAGTAAAAGTAAGAATGTCACATAGTATCATAAAAACAACATTTAAACAACAAAAACACCATAAACTTGTAATCATAGCATCATGAATCGTGATCATACCATCATATACTTCAAGTCATAGTTACACCACCCTAGGGGACGGGGGGACGGGGGGATATAAGACATAAAGATGTAAAAGTATTGTGTTAAAGTATTAGTCCTTTTGTGTTGGATATAAATGTTAGATATTCATATAAGTTATATCTAACATGTATATCCAACACAAAAGGACCAATATCTAACATTTATATCTTTGTTGGTGGCTGTTTTCAAGTCCCTAGGTCCGGCAAATGAGGTTTGAGTGATTTTGGTCTATTGGGAAGTCATGTCTGTCTGGGATTTGGGCGAGAGCTAAGCTAAGTCTGTCATAGAGATGGGGTCGAAACCAATTGATTGGTGATAAAACGAGTTAAAACCCTTTGAGAATCATTTTGCCAGCTTCAGTTTGACCTTAGAAAGCCATGATGGATTGTGGGAGGTAACCTTGCTAAAGGCTTGTTGAACCTTGAAATTTGGTTAAGTCTGGAATTTTTCGAAAACCCCCCAAATCTAGAATTTTTCGAAAACCCCCCAAATCTAGAATTTGCATCTTAACTCCTATGAAGCTAGAACCTATCTCAACAACCTGAAGTATTTATATTCTATAATTTATACAAATATAACTTAAAGTATAAGAAACTTATACTTAAAAGTTAAATGTTATATTTGTATAAATCCTCTTGCCCACGAACAAAAAAAAAATTATCCTTTCATATCCACCTTTTAGGGTTCTGAATGTCAAAAATTTATAAAATTTGCAAAAAATTGTCACTAAAGTGATGTCTGTGCCCTGAAGTTCGCCCCAGTTCACCATGGGTTTATTTTTTGGTGAGCTGGTCCACCCGGGTCTGTTCGTCCGGGGCAGAAGTTTGAACTGGGCCCAGATTTTCGAACCCTGCCTGGACCCACAGGCGAACTGGACCCGGACCACGTACTATTTTGTACCCGGGCCAGTTCGGAGGGGTCTAGAGCGAACCATGGTAACTTAGTTCAAAACAGATGCCCTCACTCCCACCTCGGAGATAAAACTTCTGAGGAAGTCTTCTCTAATTCTAAACCAAATATCAGTCATCTTAGAATATTTGGGTGTCATGTTTACATTCATATTCCTAAAGAGAAAAGAACTAAACTTGGACCTTTAGGCAAAAGAGGTATTTTTGTTGGATAGAGTGAAACATCCAAAGCATACAGAGTTTACATACGTGGTCAGAAAAACATTGAACTAGGGATGTAATATTTGAAGACGATTTAGCATTCAAAAGAGCCCTAAGTTCTAAAGATCCTTCGCATATACCTAGTTCTGAAGAAAATCATGAACTTGAGTTTCAGAGGGAGAACATTGAAGAAATTGAAGGTGAAATTCAAAATCTTAATCTTGAGGAAACTCAAAATCCTAAGAAAAGACCACTTTGGGCCTCTAAGACTATAGAAGAAGCACAGGACTTCTCTGCACCAGAAGGAACCTTCAGAGAAAGCAATCAGACCCAAAGACAGGTTTGATGGAAAAGAACACTTTGTTGCATGGAAATTCAGGATCATAGTCTTCTTTTGTCTTAGTTACCTCTGTGAAATTTACTTGCTGTTTCGTATTCTCAGGGCAGTCTGACTTATAATGTCCAAGTTTCTCACATTTGAAGCATTTGACTTTAGATATGTCCCTCTTGAATTTGTTATTGCCTTGAGGGGCCTTCTTCTTCTTAAAGTGTTTCTTCTTTCCTTTGTAGGAATTTGTGTTGAGAACGTGAAGTTCTTCATCTCCAGTTTTCAATTTTCGTCCTTTCTTAAGTCGCCTAGATTCTTCTTGAAGGCAGTCTCCTTTAAGTCTGTTGAAGTTTGGGAGTTTGTCTCTAGCACTTACTCCTCGCGAGAATTTTTCCCATGAATCCGGTAACCCATCTATAGCCATAAGTGACAGCTCTTTGTCTTCAATTATGGTCCCTATACTTGCAAGTTCATCTCTTACACTAGCTACCCTTAGGAAGTATGAATTCATAGATTCTCCCTTCCTTATTTTTATATGATTTAGTTGCCTTTTTAGTGCAAGGGTTCTAGTTGCATTGTTAACCTCATATGCATTTATTAATGCACTCATCATATTAAATGTTGTCTGATGTTTCATTAGCATAGGTACTATTTCATTTTTAACTCCATCTAATATGATTTTCATGGCTTTCCCGTTTCTTTTAATCCAGTTATTTTTATGAGGATTAGTATCAGGTTGCTTGGATTCTTTATCAACAAACTGTATTACATCATTGTCTTCAAGAGCCATCATAATTCTGAATTTCCATGCAACGAAGTGTTCTTTTCCATCAAACCTGTCTTCAAGTCTGATTGCGTTGGCCATTGAAGGTAGAAGGATGTTGCTTAGATATTTTCAAATCTAATTGTCAATTTGTAGAGCCTAGGTTCGACAACTTGGGCTCTGATACCATGTAAGTTTTTTGCAAATTCTGAAGATATAATACTAATGGAGTATTAATACCTTGCTGCAAATCGATCTACTACAATTCTGGGCTGAATGTTATTGTTCTGGAAGTCTGCAATAAATTTTGGAAAATATATTTTATTTCTGCACTAAATCGTCAAGGAGCAGATTGCTAGAAGAGCAGACTTAAGATTCTATTGTGTATCCTCTATCCATAATCTTGCACCTACTTATATATTAACCAAGGGTCTTGTCTTTTCATAAGACACACCCCTTCTAGGTCAGCCCTCCATGAAACAACCTATTCCTCTACAAATCAGTGCCCTTGTCCATTAACTAATAGTTAATTATTAATTAACTACAATAGTCAAATGCAAGGCATATAAATATGCCTAGCAAATCGCTGATTTGTTCTAGGGAGCTGTATATATCATGAGGCCATATATAAAGGAAATTACATGCATTTTAGATCTGTCTAATCTGAAGAATCAAAACATTAATATGATCAAGTTATCAGGATTTAACAGAAAAGATGTCCCCAACATGGGCTGACAAATGAGCCCATATTGGGGACCAATGTCAAGAAGTGCTCCGCCAAGACAAAAGAGAAACCCTTCCACAAATAGAGAGAGAACAACCCCCAAGAGAGAGTAAAGAGGACTAAGAAGCCCCCTTTAAAGTAGACACTTGTCACACCCTCAACAAAGCTCACAAATGGAGGAACTTGCTTTATATGAAGTGTTTGGTGAAGATGTCGACAATATGGTTTGATGTCGGATAGTACCAAAGATCAATGATTTGCTCATGAATCAACTCAAATGTAGTGAATGTGGATTTCAATGTTTTTGATCCTTTGATGATGGACTGAAATGTGAGAGATTTGTATAGTGCTTTAGTTGTCAGAAAAAATGATTGTAGGCTTTTGAAAAGCAATGCCAAACTCAACAAGAATACTTTGAAGCCAAATAGCCTTAGTAGCAACATTAATCGTTTCTTGATACTCAACCTCTGTAGATGAAAGAGCAATTGTAGATTGCTTCTTGCTCGACCAACAAATGGGACCAAAACCATGAGAGAAGCAATTTCTTGAAGTAGACTTACAATCCTGAGAATCACTTGCCCAATTTGAATCTATGTATCTCACAATGTCAAATTTGCACTTGCTGCATAGTGAATTCCATAATCGCGAGTACCTTGAATGTAGTGAAGCATCCTCTAGGCTGCTTTTAATGCAGCTCATGGGGCTTGTGCATGAATTAAGAGACCATGCCTACAACATATGAAATGTCAGGCCTCCTGTGAGTCAAGTATATGAGGCTACCAACAATTTGTCGATATAAAGTGCCATCCACTAAATGTGAAGAACGCTTAGCCTCAAGTTTGACCCTAGATAAAAATGAGTCAGTGCAGGCTTATTGTTAGCCACGCAAGGTTTAGAGAGCATGTCAAGAGCATACTTGGATTGTGCAAGAAATATCCTTGAAGAAGACTGAGTGATTTCAATTCCCAAAAAGTAGTGTAGAAGGCCTAAGTATGACATTAAGAAATGACAATAAAGGGCAGTTTTCACTTTTTCACTGCCTGAATGGTGGATGAGAGACTCCCTGTGATCAACAAGCCATCAACGTAGAGAACCAAAAAGGTGAGAGAATCATCCTGTTGCAAAATATAGAAATTTAGATCAGAGTGGCAACGAGTGAACCCAATTGTTAGAAGGAAGGAGTCCATCTTGGCATACCAAGCCTGAGAGGGTTGTTTGAGGCCATAGAGAGACTTCTGATGATTGCAAACAAGTGAAGGATCTTGAACGATCCCCTATGGCTGCTCCATGTATGTTTCCTCCTAAAGGTTACTGTGAAGAAATGCCCTCTTCACATCCATCTGATGAACTTCCTATCTATGAGCTATAACAATAGCAAGGACAAGTCAAATAAAATTCATTTTGGTGACTAGTGCAAAAGTCTTAGAGTGTGTTTTTCAACCTACTCATCTGGAACAAATTTTGTCCGATAGATCAACTTGCATCAAACAAGTTTTATTCTCTTAGGAAGAGGGATAAGATCCCAAGTGTGATTCCTTTCCAAGGAATTGAACTCTCCTTGGATTGCTGCATCCCAATCAGGGATACTTGAAGCTTACGAAAGGACTATGGATTAGAAGATGAAGCAATGAAGGGATGTGGAGCCTATTGAAATTGTGACCTTGTTCTTCTAGCATATATATCACCAACCCTATCACTTGCTAACTCTAGTGGCTAATGAGCACAAAGAGGTTCTCAGATTGGATAATTTGGAGGAGAATCATCATCCTTTGAATAATGATTGTTGGAGGGATGAGTATCCTCATTATCATTGTCACCATATAAAGTGGAGAAAGATGACTCCTCATCTAAAGCAAGAGGATTAAGATCTTCAAAAGAACTATCATCACGATGCAGTGGCTCCAATGTGATAGTGGATAGACAATTGCTAGAAGATGAGCTAGCATGACTCTCCTCAAAACGAACACTTCTCTCAATGAACAATTCATGAGTGGTAGGATCTAGAAGTTGTAGCCTTTGATAACATTTGAGTATCCATCAAATATGCAAGGCTTGCTCTACGAATCTGTGCCTTGTGTTTTGCTGCTAGAATGTCGGCCCATTGATGAGTACCAAACACTCGAAAGTGCTTAACTGAGGGTATCTGACTGGTCCAAGCTTCAAAGGAAGTAACTTCCTTCACAACTTTGTGGGCTACTCTGCTTTGGATATAACATGCCCAGTTAATGGCTTCTACCCAATATGGCGGTGCTAAAGATTTCGATTGTATCATACAATTAACCATTTCTTTCAAGCTCCGATTCTTCCATTTTGCAACTCTGTTCTATTAAGGACTATAGGGAATTGTAGGCTGCAAGTTAATGTGCTCTGAAGTACAAAACTGCTCAAACCTGTTGTTGACATATTCCCCCCAATTATCTGTACACAACACTTTGATAGATTTCTTAGATTATCTTTTTACAAATGCTTTGAAGTTGAAGAACGAATCAAAGATTTCTGATTTCTATTTGAGAATATATACAAAAGTGCTTCTAGAAAAATTATTGTTACATGTCAAAACATATTGGGCTCTATTGAAAGATGGATATGGAAATGGTCCAACCGAATTAATGTGTACCAACTCCAAAAGTTGTGAAGGTCTCCAAGCTTTGCCTTTGCCAAATTTCTCTTTTGGATGCTTGCCAAGAATGCATCCCTGACAAAGACCATTAGAAAAGAGAGCTTGGGGCAATCTTGTAACCATGCCATGTTGACTAAGTTGTTGGTAGTTTAAGTAGCCAAATTGCTGATGCCACAAGTTACTTCATTAGAATGAGTGAGCAAAACAAACATTTGAGTATCAGGAACAAAATGAGAAAACGGATAAAGACACAACTGATGATGTGCTCTCCCAATTCCAACTATAGAATCATTGTGCAACTCATGTATTACCACTAAATTTGGAGAGAACTCAACCCGCTTGCTTGAACCCTTGTGAGCGATCTGATATACTTATAGGAGATTAATTGATAATGAGGGCACACAAAGAACATCATGGAATGTGCCATCACCCACATCAATAGACCCTCTCCCACATATTTCAACCGGAGTGTTATCACCCATTAAACTAAAAGGCATAGAACATGGCTCCAAGGTTGCAAGTTCATCCTTTGATGAAGCCATGTGGATTGAGGCACTCAAATTAAAGAACCTAAATGGATGGATGGTGGTGAAGAAACTGCTACGAGGGCCTTTCCCTTTCCTTTCCCCTTGCTGTTTTCTTTAGCCTTGTTAGACTCCTCATTAAACTCTGTTTTTCTGACTCAGGTTCATTGATGTTATTCTTTTCAAGAGTGTATGTCAACTGATCAATTTGGTTCTTCAAATATTTATGCTCATCATGACTGGGTCTTTTACAATAGGCACATTTGATCTTATCTTCTTTAGGCATGCCACCATTAGAAGATTGGGTCTCATTAGCTTCTTTTCGAGCAGCCTGTTTCTAATCATTCTTCTCATTGCTATTCTTTTGTTTCTTATCCTTATTGTTATTACTTTGTCCTTTTTTGTTCTTTTGTGCTTTGGTTGGGAACCAGGGCATGTGACTTAGAGGATTTTAGAGAGTACATTTGGATTAGCTTATCTTGCTCTCCTGTGTGAGAGAAATAGCAAAACCATTTAAAGATGACATGGTTAGTTGGCTCCGAAGTGCACCCTTAGTAGCAAAAAAGGCAAAAACAAATACTGAATACTCAAAACTTAGCTTAGAGAGAATATGAAGAATTTTAATGTGAAGAATTAGTTGTTCATCTTTCTTTTCAATTCCACATTGCTTTAACTGCAGCCTTACTAATTTCAATTTTGTGAAGAAATCTTGGATTGTGTGTAAATTGTTTGGATTTAGACTTAAGAGTTCATTTAAAACTTATGATCCCTCATTGAATCTCGAGTTCCAAATAGAGTCACTAACTTCAAGCAAATTCCATTAGGAGTACTCAGAGATTCAATATGAAAGAGTAAATCAAAAGAACAGACAACAAAAGGTTCCATATGCTTCACCACATCTATTAAACCACTTATGCTTTTCTGCATCTACAACAAGTTCAGTTTCCAATCCCATTGTTATTCTATGCAAACCAATTTTTTAAATATGTTGTCATGTGTGACATTAACTCAAAATAGTCGCAAGGAGTTAGAATGGGAATTGTTGTTTGATGCATAATGCAGAAATATAGAAATAAGTGCTAAAAGAAAGAGAACACAAGAACACTAATACACCCCCACCCTTTTCACTAGTACCCCCTCGCCCCAAATATTACAATATTGGCACTTTATAGCATAGTACAATTACAAAGCTTTTTCCAAATTACAAGTGTTAAGGCCCACAATGGCAAAACATTGCAACACAAAATCTAGAATTTTTTTAGCTATGTAGCTCTGCTCACCACCAACTGCAGCATGCAATATTTGAAAAGATTGACAAAAAATCTAATCAAGCTCAACATGGATGGAAACTATTCATCTCTATCTTTCCAATGATATATTGTTCGCTGAAATTCAACATCTGAGGCATAAGTTGAATTTTTGAAATACTGAATTTGTTTTGCTGGAATGACGTTCTTGCAACAAAAAAGTTTTACTTTTGATTTGGTTCCTGTAAAATCTATTCATTGAATGGAAAAGATTAAACAAATCAGAAATATTTTTGGCTACGAAAAAAACCCAGAAAACTTTTTTTAATCCAGCAGGTAAAAGATGAAAACAATTAAAAATGAATTAAATTCAACCTTCAGCCACCCGAAAAAAAGCTGTATGACACTTTTTAGACAGCAATTTTTGCCAAATCTACTCACTATTTGCAAAATAAAAAAGACATCAAAACTGTCTTTGGGGCTGAGAAAAATACCCAGAAATCGTTTTTTGATTTGACTTACAGAATACCCAGATCTCACACAAAAATGAAAATGCCTCCACTCGTTTCTGATTTTGGTGAAATGAAAGCTAAATCTGACTTTCTTGAGCCTTTTATATACTATAGAATAGCTGAAAAAAGCTATCAAGATTACTAGAATGCTGCAAACACCCAAATTTTGCAAAATATTTGCACAAAAATATTCCAGAGATAAAATTTTCCGTAAAACCTTTCCTCTTTCTCAAGTTCAAATGGAAATGCCTGAGAAGAGCATACTGGGTTTTCAGGAAGCTTGCAGAAAACTTATTAACCGCCCTGCCCTTAAATCTCTCAAATAAGGAAACTAAATCTATTTCTGCACTAGAATAGTTCTAATACCATGCTAGAATTTGAGAAGATGAATAACCCAAAATAACTAGTGCAAACTAATGGAAATAAACTGTGAATGTAAATGATAGAAGATCAAAATAACAACACAGAGTTAACCTCCAAGAAAGAACTGCAAATGCTAAAGAAGCAAAATAGTATTAGGAAAATTCAAGAGCAAAAATTACAGAATTCAATAACAATGCAATAGAATGAAATAAGACTAACTAGGAGTGAATAGATATAAGAAATGAGAGGGGAGAGGTGGCAAATAAAACCAATGGGAAGAGACCACCACATAGCTTAAAAAAGGCAAGTGTAACTCCCATGGAATATGTCGACACTTTGCACCCTCTCACACCAATACTCACTTTATTAATTCTAAGCAAGCTTAATTAAAAGTCAGGTAAAACCTATGAGTAAGAAAATATATAACCAACTAGGAAATGAAAACCTACACTAATAGGGTCAAGATTGCATGCTAGGGCTTCTAACATAGATAACTCTGTTATATGTATATGAGCTTCTGAGGTATGGTTTTACTTCCATTTTTTGGGATAAGGATAACTTGGTTCGGGAATCTTGCTTCCTCTGATGCTACGCTTGCTGAGTTAGGATGCAAAAGATTATTCTAGAATGATGGATGATTTTGTTATGGTAAATCGATGTTGTATTAAACATAGGAGATGAAAACTCCTTGTATAGATTTACAAAGACGATGTTTCTAAAAGAAATAATTGTGAACTAAATACAAAAATAGAAACAACCTAATAAACTAAAGACAGACTAAGATGACCATTAAAGAAACATTACAATATTCTAATACCCTCCCTTAATGGTCATCGTTTAACTACCCTAGAAAAGATTGTACATTTCTTATGGTCATAAATTCTTCAAAACATTCTACTGTTGTTGAGACCCTCTCTGGATCTGCAAAATATCAACGACCAAGAGTAGCCAAAATCTATTCAGAAAAAATAGAGAAGGCTGCCCCTTTCTTCAGAATGCTCTCCAACAAGAGACAAGAGCCTGCCATTGAGATGAGTCTGCCGCTAACCCTGCCAAAATTTGTAAAACTTCTAACTAGAAATCATCTCAAAACATCCAACCTAATTTTGGAAAACAAAGCTGTCCCTCCTTGTAGCCAGAGACATATTGAGAACAGTTGCCACGATTTTTAGGAAAAATCAGCAAACCCTCCAAATGTTTGCAGAAGAGCACAATGCCCCAAAATAGACTGCAAAAAGTCACGATTTTTAAGGCAAATATTGCCAAACCCAAGATTTACAAATCATTGTTTTTTTTGGAAAAAATAGTAAAAACCCACAAAGGAATCCCACGCAACTTTGTGAATTACAAAATCAGAAATTTTTTAAGGGAAAAAATTATGAAAACCCATCAGAAATTTTTTTAAAGGAAAAAATTATAAAAACCCATCAGAAATTTTTTGAGGGAAAAAATTACGAAAACCCATTAGAGAAACCTTCATGCGGCAAAACATGAAACTTTGCGTGGTAAACAGCATATGCAAGCAACATGCAACTCACGAAAAGCACATGTAAGTACATGCAACAAACATGCAAGTACATGCAACTTTCGAAAATCAAAGACTTTTGTTCAAACTAGGAAATTGTGCGATCAAAACCCTCGACCAGGCTCGTGATTTTCAACAAAAATCTTCGAAGACAAACCACAAAATTTTCATAAAAAACCTCCCAACATTTTTTATTTTAAAAAATCGAAAATTAATTTTTTGGAAAAAAATTCATGATCAAAAGACCAAATTTTATGAAATCCCATCGACCCGCTTTGATACCATGTTATGGTAAATCGATGTTGTATTAAACATAGGAGATGAAAACTCCTTATATAGATTTACAAAGACGATGTTTCTAAAAGAAGCACTTGTGAACTAAAGACAAAAATAGAAACAACCTAACAAATAAAGACTAACTAAGATGACCATTAAAGAAACATTACAATATTCTAATAAATTTATTCACCAACTTGGTCCAAGAAGCTTTCCATACTAATATTCAGGCTAGAAAGCTCACTCTCAAGATAAAAAAAAGGGAACGACATCACTATCAGGCTTCAGACTCAAAATTCATGTCAACCGACTCAGAGCCACTCTGTCAAGTCACCGCTATGTTGTAAAACACTGCTTATTACCAAATGAACTGAATTTTGTGGTCTAGTCATGTAAACAAACGGATGAACAAAATATTCAAAAATTTAGATATAAATATCATAATCTTTGAATCAGATTTCACAAATTGTCTCATATTAAAATTGTTAGTTCAGATTGTTGCCTTGATTAGTATATTTCAGCCACAGTATCACATAAATGGAATGACTGGCAATCCTGCAGTCTTCTCCCTTGCTTTCATTTATTCTCCATTGCAGTCTTATGGAATAAAATTGTTGTTTTAAATGCAAGGTCAATAGAAGAGGAATCTAAGGATGCAAAATATTATAATTTGTCAAGAAAAACAGAAGCAGTTAAGAGCATTAAGCATGGATCAGAGCAGTTCAATTCTTACATATTAAATTATTAATGTGCCATTCCCATTTTGTTTTCCCGGATTTTAATCTAACCAAAACATTCAATCTCAGCTTCCATCAACAAAGTTTACAACACCAGAAAATTTTCACTCTGGATTTTATATTCTTTGTGACTTGCCTCCTGCTCATCCTACTACTATACTAACCAACACAAGAACAGAGAAAAGATGAGACAAAATTTGGAAGGTCCCAAACCTTTCCCACTTAACACCTTGCATGTATGAATTTCTGTGTTGAAATTGTAAGATGGAACCCAGGTAATTGATTGACAGGTCAACCATGTCTGTGCTTCACCTCTCCACTAATACCACTTTTGCTCACAGATAGTCTCACAAGTATCATCTATGAACTAACAAGAATCATCTTTGAATTATCAGGAGGACACTTCTCTATAAATTTTATTCTCATTTTTCATAATTTAGAATAGAGATTCACAGAAATCAGAAAATAAATATCACATCCGTTTCTCTTTTCACCCATTAAGCTATCTGGTCTCAGCCAAGAGAACATATCATCCTCAATGATTTTCCATCAGTTTTAAGTGCCGGTCTCTAAAAGGAGTATGGTATTGCAGTCTGTGTGATCAGTTTGCAGGGATTAGCAAATTACATTGGCTAATGCATAGCAATGTATGTACCATATAAATTGACTATTTAATTGTTAAATTATTAGCTACATCAAAACCACTTAGCTTATATTTTTCATCATTCACTCCATTTTTTCAAGCATCTTAACCTCTTCCCCGATCCATAATCTGAAGAGGGAGCATAGTAGAAGGCACTGGTCTCAGTTGCTTTATGGTATTGCAGTCTGAGTGGTCAGCCTGCAGGGATTAGCAAATTACATCAGCTAATCCATAGCAATTGTATGTACCATATAAATTGATTATTTAATTGTTAAATAGTTACATTAAAACCACTTAGCTTATATTTTTCATCATTCACTCCATTATTTGAAGAATCTTGACATCTTCTCCAATTCATCATCTGAAGAGGGAACATAGCAGAAGGCACTGGTCTCAGTTGCTTCAGTAGTTAGCTTCTTTTGGATTCAAGCTGCTATCTCCTTATTTCCCTGCATCACGGAGCAGAGGCCATCCATGATAGTGTTAGTATGATAGCTGCTTCCATCCTGAGAGCATGACCCTTCTCTCAATGTTGGAGTATTCCTCATACAAGAGGAAGGGATCTGAAGAATTGCAAAGCATATTGGCGCAGTTCAATCTTTGAGCCATGCTAAATGCATTTGACCTAACCACAATTTTGCCTGGACCAAGCATCATGCCCTTAGGCTACCCTCTATGCTTACTCCAACAAAATGTGCATGTAAGTTTTTTCTATTTTACCATTTACACAGACAGAAAATAGTAAACATGTGTGGAGGGAAACAGCATCAAGCTTTTTCCTTTTTAAACTGCTTGTCCTTCATCTGAGGAGCTTGAACTAGTGGTAAACTTGCTTCATAGTTGAGGTTTTTCTTAACGGAAAGGGAGGTTCATGCTACTGTGATGAAATCCTTTTTTGATTTTTCCCTTGTAATAGAGTTGGAAGAGAACTACTGTAAGGAGAGAAGGTGTGTGAAGTACTAAACCAGAATCCCTGAGAGAAAGAAGTCACCAACTGTTTGACTGAGAATACACTCTGGGAGGGTGGAAATGTTATTTTTTAGACCATGGTAAGCAGATTCTGCACTCGAAAATCAAACCCCAAACACTAGGAAACTTGGTCCTGATAACTTCTATCAAAACTGTTGTTTCTGAATACCACAATCTGCAAACACATAAAATTGAAATATGAAGCGGTCAAACCTGCATCTATTTTCACATTAAATTTTAAAATAAAATGTGGCACTAGTGCAAGACTAGAATTATTAAATCATTCACACCTGTGCATTTCTTTATAGATGAAAGTCTAAACTAAGACTTCTAAATCTGGGATGCACCTTCTTATATATAACTGAAAAATCTGAAAAAAATTCTAACTCTGGAAGAAGATGAGGTTGGTGCATGCTATGCATGCATCGTCCTACTCTTAACTGGGTGGTATTCTCTTTATGTATTTATAATATATATTTCTCCATGGTATCTAATTTACATAATTAAATAAAATTTAAATATAATGTAAAATCTCAATACAAAAAAATATATAAATATTATGTAAAATTTTAAAACAAAAAAATCAGCTGCTAAGGAAAAACATCACATCCCACTAGTTTCAATCACAATACAAAAAATTTGCAGAAGGTTAAAAATTGGCTATGCCATCCAGTACTCAAACTGGCATTCACTTTTGATTGAAATGGAATTGGCTGATTTTTGCCATGTCGTTTTTGTCAGATTCTACATGCAAGCTGAATGCTCCCTTGCTGTGAACACTCCCCTGCAGGCCTATTTTGCGATGGTTGTATGAATATTTTTTGTGATCAAGAGGGCAATGCATGATCAGGAGGGCAATGCATGATCAGGATGCATTCTAGTCAACGTCAAATATCTTAAACAATAAAATTGCCAGTTTTAAATTTTGTCGTTGCTTTCTGCCGGATTTGTCATGGGTTCTGCAAAAAAAGCTCTATGTTTGTCAAGGTTCTACCAGGTACGTCTGGGACAAATCCATAGGCAAAAGTGTGAATCCTGGCTGCACCTTCGGCCTCACTTTCAGATTTGCTAATTTACAGCAACAAACTGGTAACATGGATTAAAATGTTTATATAGGCAAGGGTTTGTCAATCATCCATCATTCTTCCTTACCGGATGCGCTTGCTGACTGCATGGATCCGGATGCGGAGGCGGAAGCGGAGTCTGATCCGTGTGGAAGCTGACAGGATGCGCATTAGTTTAAGTCTAAGAGCATTCTCTGTTTGATGCTTTTGTTGACTTAATTCGACTAGTTTTTGTTTTTTCTGCCTTTGCTGTTTGTAAGTATGTGCCGTAATTTAAAATTAGAATTAATAATTCATGTCCTTTTTCTGACTCAAGATGTGCTGTAATATATCTGCCGGCACTGTAATGTTTTAATAACTTCATTACGGCAGATTCATGACATATCTTAATAACTTTTCTGTGAAGTTTTAGATTGAACTATCAAATATGAAATATCTTGAATCTTGATCAATGGTGTAAGTATCATACTATCAAATGATTTATTTTTGTATATTTCTTGTATTTCTTAATCTTTGCATATATATATAATATATATATACACGCATCCAAACGCATCCGCATCCCTTAATTTTTTTTTTCACTCATCCGCGCACCCGAATCTTGCATCCGCATCCGAATCAGTAACTTAGATATTTGCGGAGTCTGGGATGTTGAATTTGTCTTTGTAATCCAAAAGTTCATATTTTAGAACTTATCTGGACTGCAATTATGTAGTTGAACCAAGCAGGGAGTATATAAGAAAATATTTTGTTCTCATCAATCATTGTCTGAATGTCAAATTCTGACCAATTGTGGAGAGGCTTTGTGTATAACAATGGCTCTCTTGCTCTGTGAAGAATTTTGCTCCATGGGTTTGGGTTGTGGTTTATAATTTATTGACCCATTTTATATTCAACGTGGATAAGAGTCATTCTCTAGTTAGTATGTCATGTTAACTCTCAATTTATATTACCCGTTCTTGATGTCAGGCTTGAAAGAAGGCAACAAGCCATGGAAAATTAAAACCAAGTAACCAGGTTTACTCAGAATTTACATCACATTACTTGTTAAAAGTGTTCTATAGTTGTCATGAGCTGTATTGCTTTTTAGTAATAATCTTTCTATTATAATTTTATTTATGATAGGTGAAATCATATATAATTTCTCATTTCTTGGTGAGGACATATTTTTGAATGTCTAATCTAAGTGGGTTTACAATACAGGGGATTCTACACGTTTAATAACTGGTAGTGCAGATCAGACTGTCAAGTTATGGAAAGTGGAGAATGGAACACAGTTATATTCTTTCAAATTTGATTCCCCAGCTAGATCTGTGGACTTCTCAGAAGGAGATAAGCTAGCTTTAATCACCACTGATCCGTTCATGGAGTTGAGATCAGCCATCCATGTGAAGCGGATTGAGAAGGATCTGTCGAGGCGTAAGTGAATATCAATAAACTCATTACTGGTTCTTGAGATTGCTGATGCATGAGGAGAATTTTTATTGCAGTTTGTAAATGAAGATGTCACTGTTTTTCACACATGGTAACATAATAATTTTTTTGTTCTTAGATTACTTACCAAGTAGATGAACTCTGATTAGAAAAATTATGAGCTACTACAAATGGAGGATGGTGTGTTTGTGCTCCTCTATTATATCCTTGTTTTCAAAGCACCCAATGAATTGCCTATCTTTTTCCTTTAGTATGTGCTTCTCATCATATCCGTGTTTTTTAAGCATCCAATGAAGTACCTATCTTTCTCCCATAGTTTGTGCTCCTCTATTATAACCTTGGTTTTAAGCATCCAATAAATTGTCTATATTTTTTCTTTTGTTTGTGCTCTTCTATTTGATCCTCAATCTTGAAGCATCCATAATAGCATATATTTTTTTGCTTTACTTTGGTTTCCGAAATTCTGAGAAGTTTAACGTAGCTTAATAGGTACAAACATCAATTATTTATGGAACTTGTTATGTTCTGTTTTATTATAGGCCCAGTTGTCAAATCATAAGTTTTAACATTGTTTCTGAATTTGTTAAATATGTATTGTGAAAATCATTTGCAATTAAATTTGAATTATTGAGATTTATTTTCTTTATTTAATATATAAAGGAAGTTAAAGTAGTTTAGATCATAGAAGCATAAATAAAGAAAATCGCAAAATGGCAATTTTTATGAGTACAGTTGTGATTTTTTGGAAGGTTTTTATCCGTGATTTTTGGTATGGCTTTTACCTGCATTTTTCACATTTTTTCTTTCTCTAGTATTGGTGGGAATATTATTTTGACTTTGTGGGGTGCAGTCATGACGTGATTCTAATTTGTCCACACCCTAGGTTTTGCAGTGACTTTTTTTCCCAAGATTGTCACTGTGTGAGTGAACAGGTGATTTTTATTTGAAGATCGGTATGACTCTTGTCTGTTTCGTGCCACGACTTGTTGGTAGATTTTTGTTATTGTAATGTTGGTTTCTATACAATTCTCCTTGTGAAATACCTTTATTTGTGTCTTCCATCATTGAGGAAAAAGCTAAAGTTCGGAAAATACCAGTTTTCTGTTAAGTTTTGTGGCCTTTACGGCAACCATCCTCTTTCTTGGGAAATAAATCGATGAGGATAAATAATAATAATAAATATTGTTTATATTTATTTATTATTGTTTATCAATTTAAATCGATATATATATGAGTTGATTGAATTAAATAATAGAGGGCCCAAAGTCGGCCTCCTTATTGGGGAATTTCATCTCATATATATAGGTGTTTGATTCAAAGGAGAGAAGCACCAAAAACATAATGTGTCTTCTCTCCCCAAGATCTGATTTGCGAATTATGAAGGCAGCAGAGAATTTATGGAGGTAGCAGCGAATTGGAGCAGACCTAAGGCAAACCGAATTTGGAGCAGACCTAGGGCAAACCAAATTGGAGTAGACCTAGGGCAAACCGAATTTGGAGCAGACCTAGGGCAAACCAAATTGGTAGCAGAGATGGGCAAATTTGTAGCAGCCCTAGGAGCAGCGATTTAGGGCAGAATTGGAGTAAATTAAAGGCAGATTTAAAGCAACCCTAGATGGACAATTAGGGCAGATCTAGAAGAATATGAAAGATCAGATTTAAAGACTCCAAGGACGGATCTCTGAGTTACAATCTGGGTATTATCTTCCTTCTTGTTTATTTATTCATACCCTATGCTTAGTTTTGTTAGATCTCTAGATTGAATATATTCCTTGGTGAAAATCTGAAAATACCAACATGGTATCAGAGCTACGGTAGAAGAAAGATCCATTTCAGATTTAAGATTTCAATCTAACTATTTCAAAAACTAAGGCAACCGAGGGTTTGACTTAAATTGGTTGTAAATATGAAAGTAGGGCTAAATCTTCATTAAGGTTGAATACCTTGGAGGGAATCTAGATTAAGAGGGAGTTTGATCATGGGCTCACCTTCCTATCCCTCTTACATGTGTAAGATCATCATGGCTTATTGGATCATTAGCTAGTTCATTAGCATCATATGATTGATTCATTAAACATTTGCATTTAGTACATTGATTGGGTCATTGACATTTGCATTGATTAGCACTTACATATGTTATATTTTCATATTGGCTGATTCATGACACTTGGCTTATGATAGAATATCCTTCCTCACTGTTATGACTGAGTCTATAATTATGACATACATAACTGCTTAATTGCTTATGAATGTGAAGGAAGTTCTTTTGTACACTGACAACAATTGGCTTGTGTTGGTCTTTAGGTTGGCATTGGACAAATGATATAATCTAGTATGTATTACAGATTTTGTCTTAGTTACAGCTGTGGTAACATAAAGAGCTATCTATTTGGATTAATTTAAGTATGCCTTCCTTATTGATTTATGCTTGTTCTATGAGAGAACTACTGCACATTGTAAGCAGCATACCTGATTTCCCTATCGCATACCTTAGCATGTATGGAAGAAGATAAGATCATCTATAGGGAGTAAGTCTCCTTAAGTATCATGTTCCCTGGGTATCTTAATTGTATACATATGGTTTAAGAGGGAGTTCAATCATGGGCTCACTGGTTTGGATGGTAATCTCCTTCCTTATGTCTTGTTGATTTCATGGGTAGGTATATACCTCATTGGTATGATCATCATTACTTGTTCAACTGGTTAAGGATGCCTAATTAGCATAACTGAATATTTGAGGAACATACTTCACACTATGTATAAATGGATGCATTCTAGCGTATAAGGGCAACATACATAACTATCTATTCAGCATAGTTATTGGCATATTTGGCATATTCTATAGGATCATACATTGTGACTGTGGAGTATATCTCACACTGGGATATGTTATGTTTTTGCCTTGCTTAGGTTGTGTTCATATGCAATCACATTTCCTTTCAGAATCGGAAACTATATGAGTAAATACATCTCTTGGTTTATGTTAGCATTGGAATATGTTGACATTGATTTTTATATCTTCTTTGACTCATATTCTCTGTTACGGAAATCACAATTGCTTACTTACTATGCTTAGGTGCATACATTATTAGATGATGAATGTTGAAACATTCTTACATTGGCATATGTTAGAGTTAATGTTGTTATCTGCATTGCATCTTGCTGTGTTCACATTACATTTGGTTAGATGGTGGTTATCTTTAGGTGAAGAACACTTATGTGATTACTCTTATGCTTGTCTATAGATGCTGGATAAATTATGATGGTTCTATGAAAGAGCTGCATTTGATGTTAACTACTTAATATGATTGTATGGGGCATACGTCATTTGTATAGCTTGTGAAGCATACTTCAATATTATGTATGAATGGATCATACATTCATTCATATGATTGAGATTATATGGTTCTATGCGTGAACACTTTATTTGATCATAGTTGTAACCCTTATGCTTGTTCATAAAGATAAGATTTGTTTATATGATCAAAATTGTAAGATAAGATTGTGTTTATGAGATTACTAACTTGTTTCTTATGAATATCATGGATTTGATATTCGTTAGACCAATGCTCGAGGATATCATGGATTTGATATCTTGTGGATCAGGGATTCACATTCGCATGGATTAGGGATCCATTGCTGAGTAATAGGCGAGACATCATGGATTTGATGTCAAAAGTCCATTACTCCGAGCACTTGGTGAGACATCATGGATTTAATGTCAAAAGACCATTGCTTCGAGCACTTGGTGAATATCATGGATTTGATATTCGTTAGACCAATGCTCGAGGATATCATGGATTTGATATCTTGTGGATCAGGGATTCACATTCGCATGGATCAGGGATCCATTGCTGAGTAATTGGTGAGACATCATGGATTTGATGTCAAAAGTCCATTACTCCAAGTAATTGGTGAGACATCATGGATTTGATGTCAAAAGTCCATTACTCTGAGCAATTGGTGAGACATCATGGATTTGATGTCAAAAGACCATTGCTCCGAGCGCTTGGTGAATATCATGGACTTGATATTCGTGAGACCAATGCTCTGGATATCATGGAGTTGATATCCTTTGAGTCTTGGAGACTCATGGGTCAGGGATCCACAATTGAGTATTTGGTAACATCATGGACTTGATGATACCATGAATATCATAAAGTTGATATTCTAAATTTTTGAGTCATGGGACTCGTGGATCTGAGAAATCCACATCTGGATAGTAAAACATCATGTACTTGATGTTGATATGATGTCATGGATTTGACATCTCTTGAGTCTTGGTGACTCGTGGATTTAGTTATCCACAAATTGGATGGTATACATCATGGACTTGATGATACCCTGAATATCATGGATTGATATTCTTGGGTCTAGGAGACCAAAGGATCTAGGAGATCCACATTTGGATGGTAAGCATCATATGATATGATGTTTCTCATATGAATATGAGATGTATGGTTTATGAAGAACAGTTGTGTTCGCATTATATCTTGTAGATTGAGATCTACTATCATAGATAGGAGATCTATGGGATCATTGGATTAGGAATCCATTTTTATATGTTTTGAGTCTTGAAAATTCGTGGATTTAGGAAATCCACATCCGGTTGGTAAACATCTTGTTACCATGATTTTCATATGGATATGAAATCTATGGTTGGAAATGATGTAAGAACATATGTGTTCTACCTATCATAGTTATGAGATCTATGATTCTATTGGATATGAAATCCATATTGATTATGTTTTTGGCATCTCTATCAAGGGTTGATAGAGGGAGATCATTGAGTTGATCTTTGCCTCAAGTCCAAGAGGGAGTGTTAAGTTTTGTGGCCTTTACGACAACCATCCTCTTTCTTGGGAAATAAATCGATGAGGATAAATAATAATAATAAATATTGTTTATATTTATTATTTATTGTTTATCAATTTAAATCGATATATATATATATATATATATATATATATATATATATATATATATATATATATGAGTTGATTGAATTAAATAATAGAGGGCCCAAAGTCGGCCTCCTTATTGGGGAATTTCATCTCATATATATAGGTGTTTGATTCAAAGGAGAGAAGCACCAAAAACATAATGTGTCTTCTCTCCCCAAGATCTGATTTGCGAATTATGAAGGCAGCAGAGAATTTATGGAGGTAGCAGCAAATTGGAGCAGACCTAGGGCAAATCAAATTGGAGCAGACCTAGGGCAAATCGAATTGGAGCAGACCTAGGGCAAACCGAATTTGGAGCAGACCTAGGGCAAACCAAATTTGCAGCAGAGATGGGCAAATTTGTAGCAGCCCTAGGAGCAGCGATTTAGGGCAGAATTGGAGTAAATTAAAGGCAGATCTAAAGCAATCCTAGATGGACAATTAGGGCAGATTTAGAAGAATATGAAGGATCAGATTTAAAGACTCCAAGGACGGATCTCTGAGTTACAATCTGGGTATTATCTTCCTTCTTGTTTATTTATTCATACCCTATGCTTAGTTTTGTTAGATCTCTAGATTGAATATATTCCTTGGTGAAAATTTGAAAATACCAACATTTTCAAGGTATGCCATGTTCAAAGAATGGCTGTATATCTCATAAAATTAGAAAATGTCTATAACCTAGAAAATAGATACAAGGAATTTTGTCCAATTAGATAGACATGGATATTTTTTGCTTCTTATTTTACCTAGTTGAACAATCTCTACGATGAACATATTCTACTCTTTCAAAGATGTATTTTGGCCTTCTAATCTGTGAGTAGCAGGTCAAAAGCTAAATGTTTTGAGGTTTTCTTGAACTTGGAGAGACACTAAAGAATCAAATCACTAAATTCTATTTCCTATCAGAAATTTTCATGCAGCTCTGTTACCTTAGAAAGGTGTGGAATTATTGGCTTCCCACTAACAACTTTTTCTGAAACATAGGTACACACGTGTTGTGGGAAATTGGTCTACTCGTTGGCTCACTTAGTGTAGATTTATGGCAAGAAAAGGATATATCAATTTGCATCAGCAGTTTATTATGACTTCAGCTCTGCATTGTCAAAGCTTATAAATTACTATAATTAAATGGGGTGTGGAAAGGAAATGTGATGGACCTTTCTCAACATTTGATCATGTCATTTCCATTGGGTAATGGCTCTATTAGGATTTGTCAAGCATAACATTATTTCAAACTATCCACATCTCTCTGCAAGAATTTCATTTCGGGAAAGACAGGATGCAAGATTAAGGAGTTCGACAAACCCTGGCTGGTTAATCTTAGATGTCTTAAACTGAGAGATCAAATGGAGTCTCCTTATTAGAAAAGCTTCCAACATGAGAAATGGTTATTTTATATTCATGAAAGAGATACTCATATATATGCCCAAGTTTTATCACAGCTTGGGTTCTCTATCAAAACTTTCATTTCTGTATCCTGATACTGCAGTTTCACTGTAAATAGATTTTTTAATATTGACATTGGTGTGAATGCATAAGCTTCTAACTGAGGTTTGGATCTTGACCCTAGCATATCAAGGGCCAGGCCGTCTTAATGTAAATCATGAGCAATTGTCAACAAGGTCTCTGTTCTAGTGTTTGAAACAAATATCTTCTTATTGTAGGCTTTGAAATAGACGCAAGATGACAATAACTCTAAACTTCAAGTTTACTAAATTGCCCTGGAGAAAGCATCTTGACAAAGGTAGATTAAGATTCCAGGCACTGAAACCAAGATGGGGGTAGATTGATGATTCAAACACTAACTGTGACACTGGAAAGGTTTATGACTCGAAAGATAGGAAGCAATAAGGTTTCCTTTGATTGTCGTAAACTGAGGGACATGGTAATTGGTAATGGCATTGCTAAATTCCCAATGAAGTTAGTTTATCACAGAAAATAGGAAAAATAAATTTGACTCTGTATTGTGCTATATGGTTGGTTTAATTTTTTTCTATTTTGTCTATCCTTTGTTGGTCTCTCTTTCTTCTAAAAGTAGAGTGTTGCAAATGCTTATGGTCTGTATGTCTTACATTATGTTGCCATGCTCTATAATGCAGAGGATTCTGAGTCAGTACTCACGATACCTGGGTCTAAAGGCAGGATAAACAGAGCTGTTTGGGGCCCCTTAAATAGGACAATAATCAGTGCTGGAGAAGATGCTGTTGTACGTCTTTGGGATTCGGAGGTATGTGATTCACATTCACTTTTAATTCTCATTTCTGATTTTTGAAATGGTATAATAATTGTTTGAGATCATACAGCTGATATTATGTTTCATTTTTTATTTCATATTTCTAGGTTTTGTAATAGTAAATCACAGTAAAGTAATAGTAATAGAAACCCATCTCTAATACAGGATAGATTGACTTGGTATCCCTAAGGATGCTTTTGAGTGACATCTTTGTCCATGGAACTTAATGATTAGTTAGATATTTGCTGTGGTCTAGGACATCTTTATGTCCATTCATTATAGGCAGCATTGTTGGATTAAAAGTCATCTCTAATACAGGATAGATTGACTTGGTATCCCTAAGGATGCTTTTGAGTGACATCTTTGTCCGTGGAACTTAATGATCAGTTAGATATTTGCTGTGGTCTAGGACATCTTTATGTCCATTTATTCTAGGCAGCATTGTTGGAATAAATTTGCTATACATGGTGTGGGAAATAGGATGCAAATGGATATTTACTTTTAATTCTCATATCTGAATTTTGAAATGGTACAATAACTGTTTGAGATCATACAGCTGAAATTATGTTTCATTTTTTCTTTTATATTTCTAGGTTTTGTAATAGTAAATCACAATAGTAACATTAAAAACTCATCTTGAATATATGATAGATTGGCTTGCATCCCTAAGAATGCTTTTGAGTGACATCTTTGCCCATGGAACTTTATGATTAGTTAGATGTTTGCTGTGGTCTAGGACATCTTTAAGTCCATTCATTATAGGCAGCATTGTTGGAATAAAATTGCTATACATGGTGTGGGAAATAGGATGCAAATGTTACACATGGCATGAGAACCATGGTGTTTATCTTGCATTTGAGTTTCCTCAACATTCCTTTGGTTTGAAAATGCTCTCTTTTCTGAATTGTACTTATTCTGGATGTGCACGCATGTTGAAGTGGCTGGGGAATCTCATTGAACTAACATTTGATTCTATAAATGATGCTCCTAGTAGAGGTGTTTGAAATGATTATTTCCAAAGAATGTTTATAGCGTGGATTGTAAATAAAGATAAAAAGAGTTAAAGATGCTTATGTTTATAGCCATTAAGTAATTACTATTAATAAAAATTTACCTCTGCTGCCTATTAGAAATAGCTTGTAAATACCACAAATTTGCATGTGATTATGGAGACCTTGTTTTTGCTGAGAAAATTGTAGAGATGTGTTTACAGATTGGCTTTGCCAAATACAAATATGTAAAGTTGCATGGACACGGATATGGAAACTGTAGACTCCTACACCATCGTACCTTGAACATCTTCCATTTTCACCCTTTGGTCTTTTGATTGTGCGGAGCATGTTTGCTATTTCCAAAGATCTGATGCTTGTTGACACCTGTCAACCCGTCGGAGTTTCTAGCCGCTTTGTGGAGGCTGCACCTTCTCAGGTTCCGACAACCCTCTACGTGCCCCCCCAGACACCCACACTCCAATGGGGCCCGCCGATGCATATTCGGAGAATCTTCTTCTTGAGGGATTCCACGACCAACAACATTCTAGACAATTGTTACCTTCATGTCACGCGGATTGGTCCATGCAATCATGACATCTCGGATCAAACTGCCACGATTCTACTTTCAAACCCAGTTGGCAGCCATGCTATGATTAACCAGTCAAATTCAAGCATTTGCCCACAACACAGGGAATTTAGCGATTCATGCCGAATTTTTCTACATTTTGATCGATTATAACAAATTGTAAACCATTCTGATTCGGTCTCGACTGAGGGTTGTTCTATAAAACTCCGACGATTTGTAAATTTCAAGGGTTGGAAATATTGGTCTCTTGCTCAATAGGCGAGGAAACAAAATGTATGATTTTTAGATGTTTTTTTTATTCTTTTTGAGAACAAGACCCTATGGTCTTTTGTGTAGGGGTGTATACTGTAGCATATATTTTCTGGGGCATTCTCTCTTGCATTGACATGTTTGCTCTTAATAAATCACGGTGACTGTGTACTCGGTGCCTTTTCCTTTTTATTAATCACTGTGTCATGTGTTGAACTCTCATAGGTGTGGTCCAATTTGTTTATGTTTTCTACAGCTTGCTCCTCAGGAAGAAGGTGTTTAGGAAATGATGTCTTTTCTTTTGACCCTTATAAGAACTATTTATGTCTGTTAATGAATAGGGTCTTATACTGTGTCGCTTGTTGAGGAGACTTGCACTTGCTTTAGGAGTGACGTGCCTTAAGTCGGACCTTTGCAGATGCCTCCCGCAGCAGGATATGAATGTGTCAGCCCTATGTCCAGGACTTTGGCTTCTCGTTCTCCTGCCAACAATGAAGGGAACGTGGTGCCCCGTGTTGTGAGTGAATGACGACATAAAGCTCTGACCAGAAAAGCTGAGCCCTTGCAAATACCACTTAACAAATTCTTAGCCCGTCCAACAAAGCTTTGATTTGATGTTTCGCCTCCCCTTAGCCTAGGCTGTTTGATTAAAGATGGTTTTTCTTCCTTTTTCCTAAACACCAACCATGAAGAGATGGCTTCTAAATCCCGGAGGTTGTGTTGCTGGGCGCACCTTGTCCCACCTCTGCAACACTTCCGAAACTGCCCCTCAATCTAGGCGTGAGCTGCAAATCAGGGGATCACCGGAAACAAATATGGATATGGTATCCGATACAGATACAGCCATTTTGTAAGACCCCCAATATGGATAGGGCTGGATACGACATTAATAAAAACACACATATTTTATAAGTTATTAGAGGAGATTTTCATTACTTCAAAAGCAATAGAAACACATAAATGCTATATAAATAATTATAAGATAATTTAACACTCAACAATATGCAAAAATAGTAGAGTTGCATTGGAAGATAGAAAAATATTTCATTAGTCTTTCTCATTTGGTGTAGGTTTTGTTTATACCATTTTTTGTTTAAATGCATGAATAAAGTCTTTTTGAATTAAATTTGGGAAGATGTACATCAAATTTTAAAAAAATGAAGTCACATGGTATTCGGTCCGGTTGGAAAATCAAAGTTTTTTGGGCACACAATGGTTACAGTATTCAATGTGTATCTGGACTGTATTGGATACTTATCCAAATTGGATACAGGGATATGCGAGCCCAAGGAGGGGCAAAGGAGTTTCCAGCTACTCTGCCAATCTGTAATGCTAATTATTGAATTGTCTCTTGCATATTCTCCATTTAATTCAATTGGTTGTGGCCCATGCTTTTAATCTTCTGAAAGTAGCTATTACATGAGACCACTGAATGAATCCCATGACAACTCGATGCACAAGGTGCTACGAGGTGGTTATCCAGGGTTAAATTCTAGGTGTCACATTTATATTGGCAATAGTAAAATGGTTGATTTCGCCAATAAACTTAAGATTGTTCAGCTGTAACAGTGTGAGAGCTTCTTTAGTTTCATCTTTGGTTTACTTGGTGTGACATTTCCTTTATCAATAGGTGATTGTACTAAGCAGGAGGATACATTTTCTGTTATACACTTTTTTTCTGTAGAAAATCAAAATATAGAATTTATATATTGGATAAAATATATTAAAAAATATTATCAGTTCCTATTATGTGGGTTCCCATGAATATTGCAAAACCCAAAAACCACAAGGAGATGGTCCGATACAACCATATCTAAATTTCATCTTTGCCTTGAATGGGCACTTAGCTTAAGGCTACTGCCACGGTTCTGATGGCAATCGAAAAGTTACAAACTTACAAACCAAAACAAAACAAAATCCTTCAATTGAGCTATCAATTGAGCTATATGCAGCTTAAGAAATAGATCCAGTGATAGAAACAGAGATATGATTTCTCTTATAACAAAAAAAACTTGTGGTCACCACCATGGCTTTAGTATCATGACAACAGCTCTGAGTTTAGCTAGTATGGCTAAGTTTCCATGCCTGTTATGGTTATAGGTAGCATAAAAGTAGAGTTTGTGCGAGTGTATAAC
Organism: Chamaecyparis obtusa; assembly: GCA_027943335.1. Taxonomy (NCBI): domain Eukaryota; kingdom Viridiplantae; phylum Streptophyta; class Pinopsida; order Cupressales; family Cupressaceae; genus Chamaecyparis; species Chamaecyparis obtusa. The sequence continues at coordinate 1,298,840 of BSBK01000682.1, read as the reverse complement.
TGATGACACTACAATGGATCCTGAGATAGTGCCGTGAGAGAAGCTATATTACCAAGCTAAACATAGACAGAGCAACAATTAGAATTATGGGTGACAGGAGTGAGGTTGTGACTCCTACTGCAGAGACACTCATGCCTGCCTTGCCATCCACAGTGGCATCTCAAACATTTGTGGAAACTATTGCTTGTCTATTTCCATTTCCATGAGAGCTGCAAACTGCTGTGCTGCTTTTGCCTTGTGCACAACATGAACTGTTTTCATTATCAACACATCATTGAATATGTTTTTGAAGTTGGTCTTAACTTCATCTCAGGATTTAGCTACTAACTCATAAGCTGACATTTATCTGCTACAAAATAAGGCTTGTTGGATCCATTTACACATTTTATTGTGTGTAGTCTTGTGAATGTAGCTCTGATGAGTGTAGAGTCTTGTGAATATCTATTGGGCATTGTATAGTATATATGTTTGGAGCGTGCAAGGTTTTTAAGATTTTCAACCTTGCTTTTGCAATTGCATTATTTCAAAATATGTATTGCCCTCTTGAATCCAAGTACAATTTTTTTGCGTAGCATACTGCATATAGGATATGTGACTTTGTTAGTGCATTTATATTATCCCAATTAATACCCAGCAGATGAAGCGTCTCAAATGAGTATGGCAAGTTGTTAATCCCAATCTTTAGATGTTTGGTGTCACTGCATTATTTTATTGCACTTTTGAATTATATATGGAGCCCTTCTCAGGATACCACTTTGTGTAATAAATTGATTTTCTAATTTTTCTTTTATGAACTTTTTTTAAAGCGAAACTTTGATATTTATATTAATAAGCTGATTCAAAAAGGGCTCCCGGAGAAAAGAATCAGCAAAGAAAAACTCCTTTCATCACCCAACCTATTACAAAAAGTTAGCCGGAATGTTACATCTGCATCAGAATTCCTAAGATCTACCCATAAAGAAAATCCTATCCTTGCATTACATTATAGAATACCTACACCAACCCATGAGATAACCCTTACAAAAAATAAGAACCATATAGGTTCATAACAGAAAACCTTTGATACAATGACAGTCCCAAACAAAAAGCTCATGAGATTACGAAAAGAATAATCCAATTACATCACAAAACCCATACAGAGGCTGCCACAACATAATGCCCCTTATATTGAAATTCAGAATACATCAAACTGCCCATGGAGTAGCTGGTAATCAGAGTAAAACATCCAACCTGTGTAGATAATAACAAAGCAGTCATGCCAAGGCAAAAGCATGAGAGGCATATGAACAATGTATCCAAATAGAAGCCGCCAAAATATGCCAACCAAAAATCAGTGAAATAGAGTGTGCCGATATCCAAAGCATCATTGTCAACACCATGCGGCTGAGTCTGCAACCTCTCAACCAAGTTACCCAATGGAGTTGGAGAAGACTCTAAGTATTCATGATTGATAATTTCAATCAAGGCATTGACATTGGACAGAGGTCTGCCCTGCAAGAAACCTTCAAACCTGTAGCTGTTAAAAACCCTTTGCAAAGGCATAGCATTTCCAATCTCACAACACTTTTTAATGCCATCAAACAATGCAACATAATCAGCTTTGATAAAACAAAAAATGTCTTGGGAAAATACCCCCAATATGGGCATCACCAGACCAAAAAGTTATAATTTTGGACTGCCATAAGCAAGGCATTATCAGGAAGAAAGTGGGGTAGTATAACTTTATCAGCAACAGCTTTTAGCAAACTCCATGACTGAGATATGTCAAGAACATTTAACAGAAGTATAGAAACATTTTGAGAAGGAAACAAGATTCTCTTAGCATGCGGTGAAAGAAAACAATCACCCGCGAACTTCCAAACATCCCCTTTACAAATAGGGCAAACAGAGGAGAACATTAACGAGTATTGATCATCAGATATATCAATACTCAAGATACTTGAACCTGAAGGTGAACACAAAGATTGTATGGCCAAAACTCAAGACAATAACAATATAATTCGGATCATAACAATATAATCTGCAGGCACACATAATATGACCGTACAGATTATAGATTGACAAGGGACAAGTTGATAAGACCAATGATAACACTTCGAGCTGAATTGGGGACATCAGTAAACGATAAGAGAACATGGTACTATTTGAATAAAATTTTCAAGATAATAAGAGGTTTGCAAAGTAAAAGGGGAAACCAAAGCACGACTAACAATATCAACAACCCCAAATTAGCCAATGAAATATGTGGAGGCTCATGATACGGTGAGACATCAAACACTTTCCTTGTGAATGATGTTTACAAGGTTAGGAAACTCTTGGGGATTGATGGGTGATACCATGGTATCAATATTAATGCTATCAGCTCCCAAATTAGCAAGACAATCTGCAAGTAAATTACCCTGCCTATATGTGTGAGAGATATAACATTCAGGAATTGAATCCAATAAAACCCATACTTGATGCAAAATGTATTGAATAGACCAATTAGAGACATTCCGTTTAATCCATGCATTGATAATGATTGCCGAGTCACCTTCCACATGTAAAGATGAGATAGATAATGACTTTGCTAGCACAAGTCCATTAAGCAGCACTAAAGCCTCTGCTTTATTATTGGTGCCGGGAGGAATAGCAGAAGATTTAGCTGCAAGAATAGAACTAGCATGATCTCTAATAGCTATGCCAATACCAGATTTCCCCGGATTGCCTCTAGAAGCTCCATCAAAATTGAGCTTATATTGGTCTTCACAAGGGGGAATCCATCTAGTGTGCGCTCTAACCATAGGGATCTTGGATGGGCATAAGGGAGCAGGAAGAGAAGGAAATAATAAGCCCTTCCAATGCTAGATAATAAAACTATCCCAGGGAGTAAAAATATGTTGACCCTTGTATTTACGAACATTAGCATTGACAACTTCTACAATTGTTCTCTCAAGCCCATCCAACACCATAGCTAATGTAGACGAAGATTGTCTAAATATTCTTCTATTCCTCTCCCACCAAACAACCCATAATACCAAGGCAGGAATGCATTTCAGCAAACATGCAAACATTGAATTAGAAAAAAGAGTTGGCCAGGACTGAAATAGGCCCAAATTGAATTAGGAAGTGGCATAGATAAATTGAGTTTATTGAGCACAAATTGCCAACAATCTTGAGCAAAAGAACAATTTAAAAGGAGATGATCAATTGTTTCTATTTCCTGATGACAAAGCACACATTGGAAAGCATTTGCAATATTTAGCCTTTGTAGTCTGTCACTAGTTAGGATAGGTTTTTTCAGCGCAAGCCAAGCAAAGCAACCTGCCTTTGGTAAAACAAAATTATTCCAACAGAATGTATAGGCACGATGCTTAATCTGATTAAGGTGATTGTGTTGAATTGCCAAGTAACCCTGTTTAATTTATAGTTCCCATCTTTTGCCGGAGCCCAAAAGAAACAATTAGGTTTATTAGACATGAAAACATCTCTCTCAGAGAGTAACTGCTTCAGAATATTAGCTGAATTAGATGGGATAGGGAGACAAGAAGGGTCTTTCCAAACAACTTTTCCTAAGTAAAGGGAGACAGCCAAAACATAATTAGGAAGAGTAGCACCCCAACTTTCAACTACCAAGTTGGAAATATCCCTTAATGACTCAACAGTTGCAAGGGGGGATAACCATTCCACGAGTCAAACCAAAAATCTACATTTTCCCCATTATGAACCTCCCAAGAAATGAATGATGTAATAACATCTCTAGATGCCATCATAAAATCCCAATGGCAGACCCTTTTGGAGTATCAAGAACTGAAATCACCCTAGAAAGGTCCAAGTTATCCAAATACTTTTCTTGAAGTAAACTACACCACTTAGAAGAAGGCTTAGCATACATCTGCCAAACTAGCTTTGCACCAAATGCCTTATTTCTATTTGAAATGTTATGCAAACCAACACCACCGGATTTATAAGATGCAGTCATGTCAGAAAGAGAAACCAGAGGCAATTTCTTTTGACCATTCATATTTGCAGTCCATAAAAAATTCCTAATCAGTTTTTCAATTTGAAGTATAATCCCTTTTGGGGCTTGCAAAATAGATAAATAAAAATTTGGCATGGCAGAGATGACAGTTTTAATGAGTAATATTCTGCCAGAAAGAGATAACCATCTGACCTTCCATGCAGAAATTCTATATTTGATCCGCTCAATGACAGACTTCCAATAAGATGGCTCATTTTTACCCATAAAAAATGGAACCCCAAGGTAAGTTGAGGGTAGCTGCTCTAGAGGAAAACCCAGTATATTCACTATCCTTTCTGGGATCATTTGGGGGGTGTTGAAAACATAAATTTTGGACTTGTTAGCATTAATACGTTGTCTCGAGACGAGTGTGTACAAATCTAGAACTTTCTTAATTTGTTTTGCTTCTTGAATAGTAGCAAGTCCAAATAGCAAGGTGTCATTAACAAAAAGTGAATGAGTTATTGATATTGATGTTCCCACAATGTTTACTCCCTGTCACAAGCCACATTGGTTATAATGATTAATGATTCTACTAAAGGCTTCTGCCATGATGATAAACAAAAAAGGAGATAAAGGATCACCTTGGTGAACTCCTTGAGAAGAAGAAAAAAAACCCATTGGAGTTCCATTAACAAGGACTGAAAAATGTGCATCCGTGATACATGCTTTAATCCATTTGCACCATTTGTTAGAAAAGCCAAATCTGCGTAAAACTAGAATGAGAAAAGACCAATTAAGCCTATCGTAAGCTTTCATCATATCCAGCTTAACAACGAGAGCAGCAACATCATTCTCATTAATAGTATGAAGAGTTTCATGCGAAATCAAAGCCCCCTCAGTAGTTTCACGACCAGGTACAAAACCCCCCTGTTCTGCAGAAATTATCTTTGGTATAGGAGGTTGGAGATGTAAGTAAATGGCCTTGGTAATAATCTTATAGATAGTATTATATAATGATATTGGCCTAAAGTCTGCTAAAGTATGTGGATCATTGACCTTAGGAATAAGGGCAATATTTGTAGTATTAAAATTTTTCATAATGGAAAACTTTCACCCTTGATTCCTCAAGCACTTCCAAAAGATCAAAACAAATAACATCCCAACACTTTTGGAAGAAAAGGGCAGTGAAACTATCCGGGCCCGGAACTTTATCAGGAGACAGAGAAAACCACATTTCGAATCTCTAACAACGTAAACGGAGCCATAAGGGCCAGATTGTCATGATGTGAAATTAATAATGGAATAGCATTCAACAATTCATCTACAATTTCAGGAGAAGGGGGGTCAACAGGTGGAGGAGAGAGAAGATTAGAAAAAAACCTGACACCCTCATTTTGAATTCCCTCAGCGTCAGTTTTTAAATTTCCCACAGAATCATGGATTGAAAAATACTCGCTCTTTTTTGTTTAGTAGACATATGAAAAAACTTAGTGTTTTGATCACCTTGTTGTAACCATAATTCTTTGGACTTTTGTCTCCAATATTCTTCCTCTCTTTTACTCAACTCAGACCATTCCTCTTGTAACACTTTTTGCCGAGCATGCATTTCTGCATCCAAGCCATGTGAAATAACATGTTCATTGATCTCATATAGCTCTTCCTCAACTACCTTTTTCTGTTCAAAAATATTTTTGAAGACATGTTTATTCCAATGCTTAACGAGTCCTTTCACATACTGTATTTTCTTATTAAATTGAAACATCTTTGTACCTAATTCCAATGGTGAATCTTTCCACCATTGTTTTAACAAACTATCAAATTGTGGATGCCTATACCAGACACTTTCAAACTTAAAAGATGGCCTAAAGAAGCTCCTGATAGCAGAATCCGATGATAAAATAGTCAATTGTTTAGGATAATGACCAGAATCAGAATAAGGCAAAATTTCCGATTTAATATCATAATCTTCCAACAATGGGAACATAGAAATCTATCCAATCTTACAGCAATCTGAAGAAAACCCACTCTCTTATTGGTCCAAGTAAATACTCTTGAATGAGGATGAACATCAAACAATGCATTATCATTGACAAATTCATTAAAATCCTGAATAGTCCTTGGAGGGGGAATGATGCCCCCAGCCTTTATCACTAGAATGAAGAACAGCATTAAAATCACCAGCAATAACAAATTTACCACCTGCAAACTGCTGAATAACATTCGTAAGTGTTAACCATAATCTTTGTTTATCTGCTGTGGAAGTAGGACCATAGACATTAATCAAGAAAAAAGAAAGCTCAAAATGTTGCATATTTAAGAGCTGCCAATTTGACCCCTGCTAAAGCAATTGACCCTTGATTGACTTAGACTTCCATAAGACAACTATTCCTCTTGAAGCAACCTCACTTGGAACATAAGAAGATTGCCATGGTGCCCAACAACCCACAGATTTGGAGAAGTTTTGTGTTGAAAGCTTAGTTTCTTGCAATAAAACAATATCAACTTGCAGAGAATCAAGACGCTGCTTGATTCTACTCCTTTTGTCAGACATTCCATGAAAGGATCTTCATGGCTGACAAGGAGAACACTTAGTTCTCCTTGTCAAACGTTTGGTGGAGGGAAAGATTCCATCCAAGGTAGATTGTATTCTGACGTCAATCTCTTCTTTTGCTTTTGCGGCTTTAGACTTTCTACCCCTCTGCTTTGGTGTTTTCTTATTCAATCTAGGAGAAAGAGGGGTTTGCAAAATGGATAACTTATGAGAATATTCAAAACCAGACTTTATACAAGGCGGGTCTGCCAATTGAGATTCATCATGTTCAGAATCATCTTGAACACCATCGAGATCTATATCATTATTCTTATGGACTTTCTGAATAGAATCAGAACACATAGAGGAAGTAAAATCTTGCCCATTGACCTCATTCATATCCTCCATGATATCATCCTGAACATTAGTATCAAAAAGATGAGGCGATATTGGCACATTACCCTCCTCTGCCAAAATTTGAACATGTTCAGAAGACACAGATTGGACGTTTGGATCTGAAGGTACAGCCAGATTAGGGAAGAAGGAAAGAGGCTGATCAGTGAACATTAACTCATGCACAATAGAATTTAACTGAGAGGGATGAGTGAAATTTTGTTCCTTCGGATCTGCAAATTTCAAAGTGAAACCAGGCTTGGAGGCCTCAATGGATAACAAGGTTTTGGATAACAAGGATTTAGAAACCGAGGCATCAGACTTGAAATGAAAAGATAGCCAAGAAGAAAGAAAAGGCCCGAAATGCCTCAAGAGAACTACAAATTTCTCCACATGCTCCTTAGAAACATATCCCACACCTGGAATGTGCAGAGAGAAACCAGAGGTGGTTAAATTTTGTTGCAGTGGAGGAGAAGTATGCACATTCATATTGGAAGTAAAGTTAATTAATGAGGAACCACAACAACCTTGCTGATCTTGTACTTAATTTTCTGTATTCAACAGAACAATACTCTTAGGCACAACAGGATTGATAAATGAGAAGTGCCATGTAGAAGTTGTGCCAGGACAAGATGGGGAAACATTCGACTCAATATTCATATCACAAGGGATAGATGATTGTTGCGGTTCAAATACACATTTCATTGGATATGTGGTATGATCACTACAAACAATAAGTTGTGAACAGATAGGATCTTTGCACTGATTGGTATAATTGCCCAAAAAATCTGCTTTTTAAGAACAGATTGTGCATCTTGAATAATAATTTAAGCCCATACCAATTATGCTTGGCCCATACCAAAAGATCTGGAGCAGGAATGTAAGACCAAATCTTACCAATTAAAGCTGAATCAGACATGTACAAAACCTGTGGTTCAAGCAGACCATCTGCCAAATGCATTGAAAGAGCAGAATCGGATTGCACAGGACCCTTATTCAGTTGGGAACCTTCATTAGAAACCCTCAATGTCCGCAAATGTAAAATCCTAGGCGATGAAATCTTATTTGTGTTGTCAGGATAATTGTATGTACGGGTTATTATATTAGTAAAGTATTATGTTACTCTCGGTCGTTAGTGACCGAGAGGGTAGACAGTTACGTCACGACGTTTCGGTCGTGACCCTTCGGGTACTTTATATACTTTCTCGGAGGTTGGACATGAGATATGATTGTATGATCATTACGATGTAAATGTACTTGCCAGTATGGAATGATTAATGAAAGTATTTATTATTCTATGATACATTCTGTGTTTATTATATTTCCTGTACTATGTCTGTGCAATACTAAGTTTACCCCAGCGGGCAAACATCTGGCGCCGTTGCCTAGACGTACTCGGGAAGAGAGTTGAGGGAAGGATTTATGCCCAATGTCTTAAATAAAGATAGAAATAAAAAGGCACGAGATGACGAAGTGGAAGCTGCACAGAAGGCTTTGATCTCCGCGCAACAGCGTGAACGTCGGTGTAGGCTGAGGCAACTTGACAAAGACCAGCTTGTCGGAGGGTTGCCCGAAGGGAACCCCAGAAGTGGTACGGAAGGTGCAGGGGCCGACTGGGAATCGTTCATCTCGCTGGAACATTGGAGAGTGCGGAGTAGAGAAGAACTACTCGAAGAAACACGACTTAGACAAGTCTTGCTTCAGGAAGAGCGAGACCAGTTTGAAGACTTGAACCGCACGTGGTGTGCGGAGGAAGGGAACTACGAAGGTGAGCGCATTGCCGAAGACACATGGGGAAGCACAACCGAAGGCACACGGGAAGGTACGACCGAAGACACATGGGACGCGCAGGCAAACCTGCCATTGGAGCCAACGACTCCACACAATATGGTTCCACCTGCTACACAAATACAAGTACCATTAGTAATCAGCCAAGGGAACGTGGGCCCCAGTTCTAGCACAAGCGGTGCAGGAGCACAAAATCCACCGTGCACGCAACAACCAAAATCAACCCGACCAACCATGGCGACACATAAGGAAAAGTTGCCAAAATTCCACGATGATGGAAAGGACGATCTAGTACGGCATTGCCGTACGTGTGAAACCATCTGGGCAGCCAATGGGGTGACTGACCAGAACGAATGGATGAGGCAGTTCCCCGCCACACTGAGAGGCGTGGCCATTGACTGGTATGCGGATTTGGATAGAACGAACATAACCACATGGGATGACCTGAAGGGGGGATTCGAGAAGGAATTCCGGCTACTATGAGATGATAATGAGATAGTCTCAGAGATTTATGAAACGAAGCAAGGGAAGAGGGAGACCGTACGAGCGTATGGCCGCCGGCTAAAGGAATTAGTCGGAAAGATGGAAAGCCAACCGGCTGACGGCCTAAAGAAGAGGTGGTTTGTCGAGGGCTTGAATCCTAAGCTACGACGGAAGATGAAAATTGTGCCTCCGACATCCTACAATGATGCATACAACCGGGCCATGGACCTGGAAAGCGTAAATAAGACGGCCAAAAAGAAGAAGAATAGATCTTCGTCATCCGAAGACGATACATCCGAAGAGGAGAGTAGTAGTGACGAGAAGCCGAAGAAGAAAGTCACGGCCCTTCAGAAGGATATGGAACGGATGTTAAAAGAGTTTAAGACAATGAAGGGGACAACAAGCAAGGATGATGAACTGTGGTGCACGGATTGTAAGGAGAGCGGCCACACGAAGGGTGCCTGTCCCAAGAAGGCATTTTGTGACATCTGCCAGATTATGGGACATTCTACGAAGGAATGCCCATACAATTTGAAGGCGCGTAACCAGCAAGTGTTCTATACACAGGAGCAGCCTTCCACATCAGATTCAAACAATAACGCATCTTCCGGAGGCTGTCGGGGAAATCGAGGAGGCGAAAGAGGGAATAATAATAATTCCACCCGAAGCAGGGTCCAGTATGACGCGAAGGGACGCCCAATGATCCAATGTAGGGCATGCAACCAATGAGGTCATTACGCAAGCGAGTGTAACAATAATGACGCCCCTCAGCAGCTGTGTCGGTGGTGCGGCCCTGGGGACCATGAAGATGCTAATTGTCTGAAGTCTGGCGTAGGGGCCAATCTGATTGATATCGAAGGCAACACACGGATTAAAGAAGCTATACTTGCTCTTACCCGAGGGCAAGCGAAGGAAGCCCGCTACCCCCATCTCCGAACGGAGAAGCAAAGAATGGCGGAGGCAAGGGAGGAAATAGAAAGGGCGATGAAAGCCCAATGGGGAGAGACACACGAATCATCCGAACCCTACTGCACAGACGCGGAGAGGAACATTGTACGGCAGATGCTTCAACTGGAGGTGCTTGTCAAGTTGGAGGACCTCCTATACACCATGCCTCAATTGGGGACAGTGCTGTTGGGTACAAAGGTTGATAAACCCAAACCGAGACACACGAACGCTTCCGTACCGGGAAACTCGGCAACAAATCCAGTTGTGCTTACCATCAACAATGGCAGACATCCAGCCGTGGTGGAGATGGGCATCCTGGGCACCATCCTAACGGATACTATAGTAGACGGTGGATTTGGGGTAAACGTCCTTTCGGAGGACACATGGAAAAAGCTAGGGAAGCCCACTCTGTGGCCACCTACGTTTAATCTGCTAAGTGCCGACCAGCACGGGATTAAACCCCTCGGCACGTTGATGGCACAACAAGTCACCGTGGGTACACAACCATTTGTGCTCGACTTTGTGGTCATCCCGTTAAAACAGAAAGGGTATGACGCCATACTCGGAAGAGGATGGCTGGTGACAGCGAAGGCAAACCACAACTGGAAATGGAATACACTCTCGATGGAGAGCGGAGGCAAGAAGTTTACTATTGATCTCCGGACCCAGTTGGTGAGCGAAGAACTTGCCTCTTCCTCCGGATCTGAATCTGAAGGGGAGAATAACCCACGAGACGAAGGCAGAGAGGGGATGGATTCGGATGCCGAAGGCATACTAAAACTCGGAGGATGCCGTTCGGAGGATGACACGGATTCACTAAATGGATTGTTCCATTGGCAGCAGGAGGACTATGAGATGTTCTCACCCTCTTGTAACGCATTAAGCGTCGACGAAGAGGAGCTAGATAAATATCCTCCAAAGTACGGGGAGTATAAGGAAGGAGAAGCTACAATGGACACTGTACCCGCACACCAGTCTAAAAACAAGGAGGAACCCATCTTGTACAAAGAATCAAAGTTGGAAGAAATAAACCTCGGGGATGAGAGAAATCCGAAAACCATCGTCATGAGAGACGACTGGAATCCTGTGTGGAAGATTATAGCCTTCAAAATCTTGATTCCCCTTCTTCTGATGTATGGGCAAGAGACCATGGTCCTGGTAGAATTTATGGTTCCAAGCCTTTGGATTGCCATTGGAAATAGACTCGGCGACAGGGAGAGGGAACGGCTGCACACTCTGTGGACTTTCGACGAACAAATACATGATGCCATCAATGGGACCAAATTGAAACCTTCCTTGGAGAGGATGGACCAGAGAGGAGGGATAGAGCAACTGAGAGGATGGAAAATGACTCAAGTGGTCATGCAGGGGACCCGAGAGTCATTCGTATGGGCGACCAGAGAAGCCTCCAGACAGGAAATTGAAAAACACCCGTACGGCTATGCATGACTGTACGGTGGAGGGAAAAAAAAAAATTTGAAAAAAAAATTTGAAAAATGAAAAAAAATAAAATGAAAAAAAATAAAATAAAAATTTGAAACGAAGCAATAAAGGCTGTACGGCAGTACGGCAACTTGGGAGCGAAAGCAAGCAAGCACATAAAAAACAACAGACGAAGACATAAAGTCCGAAGATGAAGACATAAAATCCGAAGACATAAAGTCCGAAGACGAAGACATGAAATCCGAAGACAAAGTCCGAAGACGAAGACATAACATATTGAGCGAAGACATAATGAACGAAGACATATTGAGCGAAGACATAATGAACGAAGACATATTGAGCGAAGACATAATGAACGAAGACATATTGAGCGAAGACATAATGAACGAAGACATATTGAGCGAAGACATAATGAACAAAGACATATTGAGTGAAGACATAGTGAACGAAGACATATTGAGTGAAGACATGGTGAACGAAGACATAACATGCTGAACGAAGACATAAGGTGCGAAGACATAAAAGTATTAAACGAAGATGTAGCAGCGGCGCCAGATGTTTGCCCGCTGGGGTAAACTTAGTATTGCACAGACATAGTACAGGAAATATAATAAACACAGAATGTATCATAGAATAATAAATACTTTCATTAATCATTCCATACTGGCAAGTACATTTACATCATAATGATCATACAATCATATCTCATGTCCAACCTCCGAGAGAGTATATAAAGTACTCGAAGGGTCACGACCGAAACGTCGTGATGTAACTGTTTACCCTCTCGGTCACTAACGACCAAGAGTAACATAATACTTTACTAATATAATAACCCGTACATACAATTATCCCGACAACAATTTGGAGATTTTTTCTTCCAAACCTTAACATAACGACGCCTAGAGGAATCTTTCTGATGATTGCCTTATCCGAAATCTGGATATTATTTGGTGATGATAAGAATGTTGGTGCACGGATAGGCAAAGTGTTTGGCCAGGTAACATAAGATGGGAGCCGAGGATTGATATTGCCAATATCCTTGCCATCAGAAGAAAGGATTGGGACAAGGTGCAACGGGCAATAACAAATATCAAATGTGGGCCGGATTTGAGGCACGGGCTGAGAAACTCTATAGGATTTGTTACCAAAAAAACGTGGCTGTCTTCCAGCATGCTAGCCTTTCGAAAAAATGTGCCCCTCATTTGATTTAAACCATAACCCGGTTCACCCCCCCTCCCTGAATTATGGTGTTTAACAAAAAATTCCTTTGCGACAGCTTGACGCCCATCAAAAACCTTAACATGGCCATTAGCATGTGTAGCAGATCTAAACCCATGAAAATTGCCAGTATGGCGACGAAAACCCTGTGCAAATTGTTGCTTCCCAAAAAAAACAATCTGCCCATTATTTCCTTTACTGCCATCTTGCTTTCTCTGTGCTTTGTCTGCCTGTTTGCCCCGCGTATCATCACCTGCGTGCCTTTGCATCTCCCGAGTGCGCTCCACATTTCAGATATTTGTTTCATATTTTTATTATGATCTGCTTTTTATGAACTTTATTGATGTCCACATTTGTTAGGAAAATGGTGTCTCAACCTTGCAATATTAAAAGGGTACTGCTGATACTGTTGATATGTGAGTGCGAGGGGTTGCAAGGCGGGGGTTTTTATTTATAATTTATCATTGTGAATCCTGACCGTTTATCGTTAGGTAATTGATCTAACTATGGATATTTTGTATGCTTTGATTGCCCTAGAAAGCAACCCTATTTTATGAGGGCATTGCATTATGGCTTTGTATTGTGATGTATTCTTAGAGTCCGATAGTTATTGAGTTGCCTTTGGATCTCCGTTGTTGATACTCTTGTAAGAATCTTGCTCTACAAGTATATTGTAATTTGTTGTTGATTTCTGAAAAATTTATTGTGGGGCTTTTGGAGGGTGGGGTTTTTCTCTTGGAAGGGTTTTCCCCACATAAATCATTGCATTGTGGTATGCATGCTATTTATGATTATTTTTGTTAAGTTTCTGTAACTGTTGTAAGGATCTGAAAGTTTTGCATAACCTTCCTCTCAAGGTTACTGTAGGAAGTTGTTCCGCTACCTTAGCTTCCTTACACACCATGGGTTTATAGAAAATGGTCTAAGGTTTGAAACTACCAATTTATGAGTTATTAGTGTTACTCGGAGATCCATTCCGTAGGAAGAACTAGGCGTCGCAGAAACAGAGATGCCTTGGGGATGGGAGGACAGGTAGGGAACGTTCCCTTGCAGTCCCCAAAACCCTGCAAAGATTGGAAACGTAAACCCAGGAAAAACCAGAAATGTGAGCGGAAAGGAGGGGATGAGGTGGAAGAAGGGGGATGGTTGGGGACGTCTCAAATGTCTCTTTTTGGGGACGGCCGGCCGTTCCCCATTTTTGCAGCATTTTTTAAAGATTTACTCAAATTAAAAAAAGAAATGCTGGTATGTGTAGATTTTACGGATCATCCTATGCTGGTATGCATGGGTTGTTTTTGTGAGATTCCAACAGTAAAATGGAAGGAAATAATTTATGGTATATGATGTGGGAAATGTCTAAACAGCAAACTAAAAAGCATAGCTTACGAGGGGGACAGTTTTTTTTTAAAATTCTCCTTACATATCTTGAGGTTTAGTTGGCTATAATTTTTACATGAAAACAAAATTCTCCTTATATATTATGAGGTTTAGTTGGCTATAATTTGTACATGAAAACAAAACTGTATATGAATCTCTATTTTCTTGTCTCTTCTATTTGGATGCAACTTAAGAGTGCTGGAATTCCTGTTGCCAATTGAGTTTTCTGTTTATTCAATATATGCTGGCTGTTAACTAAGCGTGTAGATTCTCATCAGTATTTTCTATAGTGCATACACTTACTAATTTTTGACATAAGTCCATTAACACATGTCAAATCACTTAATAAGAATTCATTGAGCTATACTGCATCACTATATTTGCCTTTGTGTTTGGAAACAATCTTGTATGTAAAATCAATAACTATTAAGCTACATCATGTGTGAATTATTAAATGTCAACTCTCATTTCAACTCTCAACTCAACTCAACTTAATTGCTATGTATAATGTATATGATGAATGATTTTAGATTTATCAATGTTATCATAGGAATATTTTAAATTTCCTTATATATTTTAATTTTTCCCTATTTTTATATTGCTGACCCCTAACATGGCCAAAAAAATCCATCTCAGCAACCTGCCCTCCTGTCCCCGTTCTGGAAACTCGGGGAAACGTAGTGACTTACGCAAAACTATCCTCTATTAACTATTTCTTGGAGAAAATGGCTACACCTGAATGCCTTGTAGTCTATTGTACCTTAGTAAGTTTAGCAATGAATGCATAGCCTTCCATGCATTGAATGATTATGTGCTTCTCTTTGTTTTGTAGAGGAGTGGCTAACACAGACATGAAATCTAAGTTTATATTTAAATCCAAATTTTGAGTTCTATACTAGATAATCTCAAAATGATAATATCAATAATGCTTGCTATAGGCAGGCAATGGCAAACGTTGACCTTACAATATTTCAAATGCTAAATTTGTCAGAGTTTCAAACAATTTTGTGTTAAAATTCAGGACCGTAGGCAATTGGTGAATTTGTCTTTTGTCCATTTGAAATTTCAAAAGCACATTTTGTTGTTTCCATTTATTGCTGATATAGTGCTAATATATTTTACCAGTTTGTAATGTTCTGCTGATTGGGTTAGCATTATTGAACACCTGAATAAAGCTCCATTTTATATTTCGAACATTAATGATTAAATCCAAAATTTCTAGTTTCATGCCACTAATAATACTGGCTATAGGCAGGTAATGACAAATGTTGACCATCCAATATTTCAAATGGGAAATCTGTCAGACTTTAAAAGTTTAAAACAATTCTGAAGTGTAGGACAGTAGGCAGTTGATGAATGTGTGTTTCGTCCATTTTAAATTAAAAGAGAACATTTTGTTGTTTCCATTTGTCACTGCTATACTCTAATCTGTTTTGCCAGTTTGTAATGCTGTGCCAATTGGGTAGTTTTAAATTTTGAACAGTAATGATTGAACATATGCCACGTGACTATTTTGAACTAATTATTTGCCTCATTGTCACTAATGGCAATAGCATTTTGCCCTGTTCTTACTGTACCGAGATATAAATTTATATTTTGTACCAAATAATGGTCATATTGGCAGTATAGTACAAATATTTCTATGAAATGTTAGAGAATAAGTTTCAAATAAAATTCTGTCTAATCTTGATATGCATAGTTTTAGTTACACTTTT
The DNA here is from genome assembly GCA_027943335.1 of Chamaecyparis obtusa. Lineage (NCBI taxonomy): Eukaryota > Viridiplantae > Streptophyta > Pinopsida > Cupressales > Cupressaceae > Chamaecyparis > Chamaecyparis obtusa. Next base: position 1,283,002 of record BSBK01000682.1, on the reverse strand, counting down.
TGTTTCCATGTCACTTATAGGCAGTCTTTATAAGAAATACCCGCCTTTCCAAAGAGGTGCATCTGTTGGTATTTTTTTATTAATTTTGTGTAATTTGTTTAACTTTTTAATCTTTTTTTAAAAAAAATCTCAGTACCAATAATTTTTCCCCTTTCAAAAAATTTCTGATAGGACATCTAAAATACTGTAGTTGGATATGAAATCTTAATGCTCTTCAGTTTTCTAGGTTGTTGGGAATTTGATTATTATTTATGTAAGTTTGGAAATTTGTGTTAAAAATACGAACCAGAATTGAAATATAGCAACAATTGAAATCACAAATTACAAAGCAATCAGAACATACACAGCATATATCCTGGGAAAAACCCTCCTCACTGAGGGAAATGACCCAGCCCACCAAAATTAGATCCTTTATTAGAATTCCAAAACTGTATACAAAAATCGCTGCCCCTTTGACGTCTTCAATGCTCAATGATCACTCAATGATCAGAGCTTACATAATCAACAGAGTATCACCACTAAGAATCCACGATACACACAATATATATCTCAGAATGAGACACTGCTGCTAATACACAGAACTAAAAGATACGATACTCCTACTACAAAAACTTGGAGAGTAGAAAAATAATCGCAATACAAATATACAATTCCTTCCTTAAGAAATGATTACACTTCACCCTTGTGACCATAACACCCAGTAGACAAGAATGAATACGAAAGATGCAGTTATCACAACTTCATGAAGGAACGACACACAGATAATACAAAATGTCTGTTACAACACGAACGGTCTCACACATCAATATGTCTTAAAATATAATACAATATATGCAGAATAATATGAACCGACAAAGGAAGACCACCAGCTGCAAAACGGCGAACATTAATAGACTTGCTGCCATACCAAAACGGTGGATAATAATGTGATGCCAGCAGCAAAGACGCCAAATCAGCATATGTGTGGAGTCCAAGTAGGCCCAGTAGTGACAGTGCCATAACAGCATTCATGTGAAGTCCACTAAGGAAGCACTCGAACATAATAAGGTGAAGGAGGAGATATGAAGCCAGCAAAATACAATTCCTTGCACACATGATGCCGGAAATGCAACACACAAGCAGAAGACATAGATACGCTGAAGTCTCCAACGTGAAATAAAACACTTCTAAATCACAAGTCTGCGATACAACAGGAGTAAAGAAGACGACGACGCACAGAAGCAGCACAGCAGCAACAGGGGAACACTTAGAGAAGAACAAAGAACATTAATACGAAGATCAATCGCGCAGCTATCAGGAATTCAACACTCCCTCTTAGCAAGAGAGGGATCTTCAGAGTGCCATCTCATGGCAAGTGGACATAGCTGCAATAAAAATGATGTCAACAAAAAATCTCATCATAGATTTTTTCAATAAAACATTGTTATCTCAGCATGACAATATGCACCATAGCTACTCCTAGAGGGTGAATTGGAAAACAACAAATTAAGTCATGGAGTCACATACATGACTTCCACCATGGCTGCTCCCAAAGGGTGGATCCACCATAGCTACTCCCATAGGGTGGAACAAGGGATTTCACCACGAACTTCTCTGGCAGAGAACTCATTAACAATGGATTTCACCTCGAACTTCTCTCACAAAGAAGAACTCATTAACAAGGGATTGCACCTTGAACTTCTCTCATAGAGAAAAACTCATTAATCATATGAAAAGAATCACTGAAGCTGAGACTCTCTCTCAACAAGAGCATCATTCTCCACTATACCAAGCTTATCCCGAAAGTAACATATCTTCACTCTTGGAAGTGGATTGGTGAGAATGTCTGCAGTCCGCTCCTCTGTAGAAATGTACTTAAGCTCAACTGCTTTCCTTTGAACCATATCCCTCAAATAATGATATTTAATCTCCACATGTTTGGTTCTGTCATGAAAAACTGGATTAACTGAAAGCTTCACACAACTTTGGTTATCACACATAATCACTGTAGGTTCCAAAGGCTGTCCAAACAAACTTGCAAGCAATTTTTGAAGCCACACCGCTTCTCTTGCTGCCACACATGCTCCAACATATTATGCTTCAGATGTACTCTGAGTAACGCAAGATTGTTTTTTGTTACACTAGCAAATCATAGCTGAACTTACGCTAGAACAACTTCTTGAAGTACTCTTCCTGTCAGGCACACACTCTGCCCAATCGGAATTAGAGAACCCCTGCAAGCTCAGCTCTACACATGAAGAATATTTCAAGCCATATCCCACTGTACCACGTACATATCTCAAAATGTGTTTGGCTGCCACAAAGTGAATTTGCCTTGATTCACACATGAATTGACTTAAGGTATTAATTGCATAACATATATTAGACTTTGAGTTAACCAAATACATCAAAGAACCAATTAATTGCCTGAACATAGTAGGATCAACTAAATCTGAAGTAGCTGCATCATCATGTGACTTTTTTAGATTTGCTTCCAAAGGAGTCACCATAGATTTACACTCTAGCATGCCAAATTTCTTCAAAATATCAATTGCATATTTAACTTGACTTAATATGATTTCATTTGATCTTTGCCATACCTCAAGCCCAAGGAAATAGTGCCACAAACCAAGATCTTTCATTTCAAATTCTGAAGCTAACTCCTTACGTTTGACAATGAGATCATCATTACTAGTGAGAAACAAGCCATCAACATAAAGCACAAGAATTAGCACTTTGACATCATTTACCTTGAAGTATAAATTCAGATCTGCATCATTCTTTTGAAAACCCAAACTTAGAAGATGGTGATCAATTCTCTCATACCAAGCGCGGGAGCTTGCTTAAGGCCATACAATGCCTTTTTCAGCCTACACACACGAGACTCCCTATCATGAATCACAAATCTTTCTGGTTGCTCAATGTATACTTCCTCTTCAATTACTCTATTTAAGAAAGCTGTTTTCACATCCATTTGATGAAGTTTCTAGCCCTTCACTACTGCAATAGCTATGATGGTTCTGATGGAAGTGTAATGGGCTGCTGGTGCAAATGTTTCTTCATAGTCTATGCCTTCTTTTTGTGAAAAACCTCTAGCAACAAATCTGACATTATGTTTTTCTATACTTCCCTCTGCTGCATGCTTAATTTTAAACAACCATTTAGATGAAACAATTGATTTACATTATGTTCTTACCTAGAGCACATCCCTTGCAAACTCCTTCATGGTTTTGGTTCAGCTTTGGAAGACCATCCACAGCCTTCTCCATAGAAGATAAAGTTCTGAAATTTAAATGACCAAATCTCTTGTGCCAAAGTTCACTTGAATTTGAGGTGTCTTGAGCTAAAGCTTGAATGAGACGGGCTGAAAGCTTGTAGAGGCTGTCATGATGAACTCCAATCTCACGAGCTGATTGAATGTTGGAGTTCTTCATCTATGCAAGAACCTTTCCATCAGCAAAGGCAACATGATAACCTTTGTCTTCTAATGCTGATATAGAAATCAGATTCCTCTCAATACCAGGAACAAAGAGGACATCACTGAAGTGAAGTGGAATTCTGGAATCCAATTGGAAAGATGTAGGACCAGTGCCCTTAACAGGATAACTTGCATCATCACCAGTAATGACTTGAAGATGAGAATCCTTTTCTTTCACGTTGAAGAGGTATTCTCTGTAACCAGTAATATGACGAGATGCTCCACTGTCAATCAGCCATGTATTACTGTTTGTTGGTACAATGCTAGAGTGCAGAGATAAATAAGAATCCCTCAAAGTTTTCACTTGACTCTCTTTGAGGAGAATATTTTTTTACATTTGCAGCAGCTGCTTGAGGCTTTGGTCTAGAGGTACAATCTCTAGCAAAGTGTCCATATTTGTCGCACTTGAAGCACTGGATCTTAGAAAGATCCCTTTTCTTTTTCTTGGAGTGAGGAGCTGATTCAAAGTTTTTATCTCTGAATCTTTTGAAGTTTCCTTTCTTCCCTTTTCCTTTAGAAGTGTGGGCTGCAAGTACATGATCATCTTCATGATGACTTTTACATCCATTTCCTCATTCTTCTAATCTGCATTCTTCTTTAATGCAATCAGCTCTTAGTCTATCAAATTTTGGAAGCTCATCTCTCTTACTAACACCTTGAATGAAAGACTCCCAAGAGTGGGGAAGTCCATTCGTAGCAAGCATAACTAAATCCTTATGTGCAAAAGACTCTCCAATTGCACTAAGCTGGTCCTTTAACTCAATAATCTTCATAAAATATGAAACTACCGATTCACCTCTAGCCATTTTCACATGTTGCAGTTGACGTCTTAGGGCTAGAGCTCTACTGGTATTGTTGAATACATACAGGTCCTTGAGAGTCTGAAACATCTCCTTGGCAGATTTCAGTTTTGATATAACGGGAATCAAATGATCCTTAACTGAATCGATCATAATCTTTTTAGCCATGATCTTATTCTTTTTCCATTGAGTTCTTTCAGCTTCTTCAGATGGCTGTGCAACATCAGAATTAACATAATCTAGAATGTCATTCTCTTCAAGTGCAATAAGAACTCTAGGCTATCATGAAGAGAAATTTGAAGAGCCATCTAATCTATCTTCAACTTTCAAACCATTCACCATTGTCATACGCTGAAAAAGAACATCTGGAAGAGAATCAAATAACACAGATAACTAGATACTTCTGGTTCTGGATCGAATTTCTCAGACCCGCACTAATACCATGTTAAAAATATGAACCAGAATTGAAATATAGCAGCAATTGAAATCACAAATTACAAAACAATCAGAACATACACAGCATATATCCTGGGAAAAACCCTCCTCAGCGAGGGAAACAACCCAGCCCACCAAAATTAGATCCTTTATTAGAATTCCAAAACTGATTACAAAAATCTCTGCCCCTTTGAAGTCTACAATGCTCAATTATCAGAGCTTACATAATCAACAGAGTATCACCACTAAGAATCCACAATACACACAATATATATCTCAGAATGAGACACTGTTGCTAATACACAGAACTTTAAAGATACGATACTCCTACAAAAACTTGGAGAGTAGAAAAATAATCACAATACAAATATATGATTCCTTGCTTCAGAATCGATTACACTTCACCCTTGTGACCATAACACCTGGTACACCACAGATAATACAAAATGTCCGTTACAACATGAACGGTCTCACATATCAATGTGTCCTAAAATATAATACAATAAATGCAGAATAATATGAACCGGCAAAGGAAGACCAACGGCTGCAAAACGGTGAACATTAATAGACTTGCTGTGATACCAAAACGGTGGATAATAATGTGTGATGCCAGCAGCAAAGACACCAAATCAGCATACACGTGGAGTCCAAGTAGGCCAGTAGTGACAGTGCCATAACAGCATTCGTGTGAAGTCCATGTAGGAAGCACTCGAACATAATAAGGTGAAGGAGGAGATATGAAGCCAACAAAATACAAATCTTTGCACACTCAATGCCGGAAATGCAACACACAAGCAGAAGATGTAGATACGATGAAGTCTACAATGTGAAATAAAACACTTCCAAATCACAAGTCTACGATACAACAGGAGTAGAGAAGACGGTGACAAACAGCAGCAACACCGCAGCAACAGGGGAACACAAAGAGAAGAACAGAGAACATCAATAGGAAGATCTATCACGTAGCTACGAGGAATTCAACAATTTGTATGTCAGTTAACTGAGTTTTGCAAGAGTGAAGCTTTATGCCTAAAATACAACCATCCCAAAGGTAATTATAAATAGGGCATAAATGAAATTATTGTTTTAGACAGACATCATTATGCTAATGTCTATATCATCTATGTCTGGGCCACGGGAAGCACATGTACTGTTGTTTGAAACCTTTTTTCCTAAGCAGGTGTTCCTTTTTTGTCAAGAAAGTTTTCATCTTTTTATAAACTGCACGATATATTTAAATATATCAATAAATATTAAAATTCTGTTTTCTATTCCAGTTTTAGAAAAGCGTCTGATTTGGATTTCTCAGCAACTCCAGATTTCAGTCTTTTGCTAGCAATTGCAGTTTTCAGTCTTAGAGTACCAATTTTCAGGTTTTACACAACATCTATTTCAAATATCTTAGAGATCTGAGTTTCAGATTTTTTGTTCCCTTTCAGGTTCCTGTGCCAATATGGTTTCAGAACTTTTATTAAAGTTTTATAAGCTACATCATGTTTTGGCTGGGTATCAGAACATGCTATCACCATGAATTTTTTATTTCCTCTCATGTATAGTGTCAATCCAGAATAGAATATATAAAGTGATAATGAATATGTTAACTCCTGGATTACTGCAGGATTGCATTTGTAATTTGTTGTTTATTCAGTTTCTGTGATTGACTGCAGACAGGAAAGTTGCTCAAGGAAAGCGATCCAGAAAAAGGCCATCAAAAGGGGATAACTTCTTTGGCTAAGTCTGCAGATGGTTCGTTCGTCCTCTCAGGTGCTTCAGATAAATCGGCAAAGGTACTGTTTCTTAGAAGTTAAAATGTATAAAACTTTAAAATTGCTATAATTTGGTGGACTGATGTTCTTTCTTTCCTCGGTGAATATTAGCTATGGGACATCCGAACCTTAACACTTATAAAGACGTATGTGACTGAGCGCCCTGTAAATGCAGTTGCCATTTCTCCTATTTTTGATCATGTAAGCGCCCTTCATTTGACAACATTTCTGAAACTATGTATTATTGAGTTTAGAAGCTATTATAGTTTATGTTCCCTGTTAAGTTAGCATATATACATAGCAGCATTGATTATAATTTCAATTGTAAAATTAATTATGACAGGTTGTCCTTGGTGGAGGTCAAAGTGCATCTGATGTCACCACCACAGATAGACGTGCAGGAAAATTTGAAGCAAAATTCTTTCATATGGTATGATGCTATATGTTTTGTGTTTGGAAGCAATTAGTATTATCCTTTTTAGTTTCGAGGCTCTAGTTTTACTGTTAGTGTATAATATTCATTTATGATAACAAATTATTTAATGTTAGGAAAAAATTGTTTGAAGGCTTTTGATTGTGTAACTTTACAGTTGTTCTTTTGCTTACTTGGCGGCGATACCAATTTCTTGATTCATTACTAATATTTTGGGTTGGGCTCAAATGGTTAGAGTTAAATTCTTAAAACTAAATACTATGGATGAACTAAGTGGAAGGGGTTTATAAAATTGTGGTTCTTTGGTAGCTCGGAATGAAAAAGAGTTGCCGTACAGAGTTCTATATCCAAGTCTGCAAGGAGGATAGAATGAATCAGGATGCGGCCTCCACAAGTGAAGCAATGAGATCAAGGAACTGACGTTACTACGATAATTGACAATTACAACCTATTAGGGTCTGTTTGTTGGGTGGAATAAAATAATGCTGGAATTGTCAAATTCCAGTATTTGACAATTCAGGAAGTTTTAAATCCGGAAAATGGTTTTTGGAATATGGCTGGAACTGTTTGGTTTACCTGAAATTCATAGTGAGAAGATGCATTTTCTGCGTTTGGTTCCATAATTCTGGAATTGGAATACCACCTGAATAAGGTTTTAATTTAATTTTTAATTTTTTTAACAAGAATGAAATGTGATTTAAATTCGCTGTCAAAGAGGAAATGAGATGCAGAGCTCAAAGAGAAACACCCAAATGCTATTTATATTCAGAAAAAACTATGATCTAATGCAGCTATAATGTGGCAGACAAAACTATGATCTTACCTACTTAGCAAAATGTTATACCTAAGCATTAAAACTGTGTGGATAATTACAAAATGGAACGGAGTCCAGCATGGAGAAGAGAATGACCCATTGCATACAAATAGGGTTTCGCTACTCATCACTGGCTGATGGGAGATGTAGCAAATGGGCTTAGAAATGTTTCTTCTAGAGACATGGAGTCCCTCGCAGAACTTCTTCGACAGTTGAACAAGTTTGGCGCTGATGGTGAAAAAAAGCATTTCATAAATGCTTCATTTGTCCATGTTTACTATTATTTTATTTCTTCTGCTATGATGTCTCTTGATGTCCAGAATTCCAGCCCCCAAACGGGCCCTTAGAGAATTGGATGATTTGGGTGCCAAGGAAGCGTTTCAACATTGTCAAGAGAAGATCCCTGGGGTACACTGATATTTGTAAGGGTCAAGTTTGGGCAAAGACCTGGGTAGTTTTTTCTGAAAAATAAACTCGTGGGATCTGAGCTGAAGCATGTATGCCATATAATCTAAGTTATTGGGTTTGTATCATCTAGCCCCGAACCGGGTTCGGCTATGCATCCGATACTGGTACTTCAGTGGGTACTTGCTGGGTACATGATATGGCTTATTCGAATATTTTTCAACTATCAATTGGTATTTAATATTTATCTTTGGCATTTGACATTGATCAATGATCAAGTATCATACTACAAAATGATTTAGTATTATAATTCTATATATTTCTCTTATTTTTTTGTATATATAATGCATATATATACACGTACACATACACGTACATACCAAAATGCAATTTTTTTTTTCATGTACCCATGTATCAAAATGTAATCTTTTTTTTCACGTGCCCACGTATCGTGTTCTCATATCCAAACCTGTCCCCGAACCCGAACCGATAACTTAGCATATAAGGTTACATCTTGAGTTGTTTTTTGCTTGAACTATTTTTTTTCATTTTAATTTGTCAGCTGAGATTCTCAATAGGAATCGGGGATAGGTGTGGATATGCTAGTACGGTATGTTGGTACAACAAAATTATGATGGGGGATTGAGTACAGTTGCGTACGTTGTACACAAATGTAAACATATATATTGATATATCTAGTGTAAAAACAAAAAGTTAAGTTCAAAATACCTACTAAACAAAATTACTATAAATATTTAAAAAATTGAAATTTGATAGACCATTGTATTGAAAATGTGTAATATTTACACAAAATAAAAATTGTATAATATATATAAATTATAAATATATATAACAATATAATAATATATTGCTTCCCTCCATAAAGTGCTGGTGGATACATCTGACATATATATGTGACACAGAGTAGATTCGTATCTACAGTAGATTCAGACACTTGTTTATCCGTTTGAATGCTCTTGTGTGATTATGGAATTAGAATGAATGACATAGGACTATGATTAAAAATATTCATTGCGAAATTGCGATAACTTGGATTGGTTGCTTAGGGTCTCTTTTGCCCTGATGACCAATAACTCCAAAATGACATGATATCCCGTTTCAACCACACAATACTTCCAATTAGACATTAGCGACTAGTAATTCCTTTGAATGTCACACAAAATATGCCTTTTAGTAGTTGTGGGTATAGGGTTTTGGTTTAGCATTGCTGCAATAATAGTTTATGGTTTCCAACTTTCTTGTTAAAGAGTTAGAAAAACATGTTTGCAAATTGAACCTTGTGCAAACCCATAGTTGATTCCACTCCATATCCTATTTTGGCATGACTTGTATGTGGAAATGCCCAATTTTTTATGCTGATTTTGTAAATTTGTCTACTAGTGTACACAAATGTGGCATCTAGAACAAGGATGTCCCTAGTGTTGTAGGACAGGGACAAAACTTTTCCCTGCCATTCTTTGTGCCTCAAGATGCCCCTACAAAGCAAAGATGTTCTCCTTTGATAGGGATGGGGGTGGTGGTGCCGTTTTGTGCCCAAGACAGTCTAGGGACATCTAGTGGTCCCTCAACCACCCCCAATGTCTATAAAAACTAAGTTATTGGTTCAAAATTTGGAATTGTCGGTATGACATATTTTGGGGTTGGGTATGTCTACATTTAAAACACTAAGTTACCACATTTGCTTGGGAAAGCCCAAATTTGGAAGTTGGTTCGATGCACATTCGTAGTCGGTTCAGATTCGGTCTAAATTCGTTTTTTCCTTGTCACATTCATTGTAAAGTTGAACAACAAGACCCTGGTCGACTTTCACCCGCTTTTGACCGAATGTGAAAACAGTCACGCAAGTCCAGAACGAATGTGGATGAGTTTGGGCGAATGTCAGCCGAATTTGGTTGTTTGTTGACTTTTCAATATTTTTATTAGAGTTTTTTAATATTTATTTTTTCAATCTAAACCTAAAAGTGACCCGTATAACATGTTTTGCCGTCACATGGCATTCTCACGTCGGGTGTTTGTTGAGAATCACACAACAAAGAATTTGTCGTGACAACACAGTCAGCCTTAAAATGACAAAAATATTAAATTGTTTCACAGTGAGCCACGCCATTATTTCGTAAAATTGTTTCTTTGTCCTACTTCAAGTCGAAGAACAAAGCAGAAGATATGTTGGCATTCAATAACGTGCAAGGAATCCATGAGTCCCTTAACAGACACATTATTGATGACAAAAACTATTTCAAAGGATACATGAAAAGCAACAAGTGTTGCAACTAGATCAGATAAATATGGCTGAACAGAACATCTGTTTCCCACAAATAGTATGATGACAAATATGTTACTTTGTGATGACCAAGAAGATGCTGTGCTTTTGAAAGCTTTGCTTCAGCTGTTTTTGACAGAGTAGTCAATGCCTAATTTTAGAAACAAAATGCTGTGTGCTGGGTTGTTTTGGATAAATAAAGAGGGAATAAATCTTTTGTCCATTTCAGTTTTGATAAAAATTAAAATTGCAAAAGGAGCTTTGCATATGGTGTGTTGACTGACTATTAGTTGAGCCATGTGAATTTTAAAATGAATAAGAACGTGGGTATTGGCTGAGCAATATTTCGCGTTGTGTGGAAATATCAGCAGCAGGTGGTCTTCTAGCAGCGCCCCGTAGGTAGCTACATGTGTATTTTGCTAAGTTGCTTTAATATAAGCATAGTGGTGTATGACCTTATTTGCTGCAGAAATATATATATATATATATATATATATATATATATATAATCTTGTACGGATGAACCTAAAACAAATCTGAACCCAACCCCCAAAAATTTTGGACGAATTTCGAATCCAAATCTTGAACCGTACTAGAATCTGAACCGGCAAATTAGACAAAACATATAAAAAAATATAAAAATACAAAAATAAATTAGCCATTTACAAAGATTTAATATTTCTTCGGATTGTATATATATTGGTATAAGATAATAAATTAATAGGTTTATAATATATATTAAAGATTAGGTAATACTATAAATATGTATCAGCCAGTTCTTTAACCCATTATAAATATATTGATACATTTTTCAATTTACAAGTAAACATGATGCAAAATGATGTACACTTACAAAGGCACTAAAAAGTAAATTATTGTGTTTTTCTTTCTAACTTGGGGACGCTTCCGTGGCCAAGTTATCTCGGGAATGTTTATAAAAGTCTCGGAAATGGCAGGGGATGGCTAGTTGGTAAGTTTTCATTCCATTTAAAAGAAAACATAAAAGTGAAAAAAAGTATGGTTGCCTACACTCTAAATCCCAAATGGTATGCATCAAGATTCGGGAGAGTGCCTCCATCTAATGATGAAGAGGTGAAAGAAGACTTCATCAATGCCCTTGGAAAAATGTATTATGAGGAGGGCTTTGTTGGATTAATTATGGAAAGTTAAGTCCTGAGAGGGGAGGGGTGAATCAGTACTCCAAAAACTTTTATCTAACTTTTTAATCATTCACTGAATTCATAACTTTGCATATAATAATATAAAAACATATAAATGAAGATCATGAAACACAACTCATAACACCATGATTTTTGGTCTCGTAGAAATCCTTGTTAGAGGAAAAAACTGTGGTGGGGATAGCACTCACAACACTTCACTAGTGCAGTAAAAAGCTTGCTCGTTTAGAGCTACAATGTTAGCTATTTGTGATAGCTTACCTAGTTAAGAGTATTAACCCTGTTAAGAGTCTAAAGACTGATTAAGTCTACCTTGCTAAAGGATTTTACAGCTCTAATCTAAGAGATGTACCTTGTTAAAGGATTTACAATATAAGACTGTTAAGTACTACTCGGTTAAGAGCTTTTTACAATTCTGATTACACTTTAATCAATACACATTTGTCTGTAATACTTGCATCAACATATGCTTATTGGACTCAATATGCTCAATAACAATTTACCTCATACTGTACTTCACTCACAATATCAATTCTGTACTCGGTAACTTCAACTTTGTATCACATTCACAATTCTGTTCTGACTGCTTTGTTACTCGGTGGCTTCTCTGCTCATCACCTTCAAACTTATCTCTGAATAATCATCACCTTCTCTTTGCAATTTCTCCTTCGCATCATACTACATACATTCTCTCTCTGATCCATTTATACTCAATTCTAGAAACAGTGGAAACATTCTAGAATCATCTCCTTAAGCGGTGCTAGCATTGGTTACTTTTCCAATGCATATATCACATTTAATTCTCATTGACGGATCTCACCTTGTAATCATGCAAAATCGTTATATTTAAATCTCCAATGTTCCATCAAACAATCTCCACAAGATTTGTAAAATGTTTTTTGCTCGGTGTCCAGATTCAATGAATCTGTAGATTCTTCTTTTGTCGGCCTGTGTTGCTCAGTAATACATTTTTCTTTTGCTCGGTATCATGTATGTTCTCTCGGTTCGGTAACTATAGTAACTCGTTACTGCTTGGTGCTTGGTTTGCCTTACTTTGCCTTGTTTAGTGTTTGTTCTTTATTGCCTTCACCGAAATTACCTTTCCTTTACTTCCCTTTACCGACTAGCTTATTTGCTTTACCGACTTGACCATCCTTCTTTACCGAATGACTTTGACAAACATTATGACTTAATCAAAACTAATCAGGCTCTAGCATATTTAGAGCACAGTGGCTAGTCTTTGTGGCCCAAAAGTTAGTAGATCAGTGCAGAGGATGGATAGAGCTACATTAGTTCAAACTGACCCCATTGGATGGTCAACACAGCATGGCAAGGATACACTGGAGTTGAGGATACTTGCCATTTGTCTCCTTTCACAGTTTGCTAGTTCCTTTGTTGCAGAGAAGTATTGGTTTACGTATGGCTTCATCTAGTCAGTCAAGAGAAATAGGCTCACCTCTAGACGATCAGAGAAGTTGCTGGTTGTGCATAGTGTCTTGCAGCTTTAGGATCGACAGGCCTGAGTATTATCAAACTCCAGTTGCATGTTAGGATGTTGACCCCAAAGATTCTATGCAGGTTGATGATGAGGACACACATGATGTATTGCCTAGGGTGTTTCATTAGATCAAGATGGGACGACCTCTCATAGTGACAGTGACCATGATTCCAATTTTGATGCATTGTTAGGAGATGCTGATTAGGGACAGCTGCATATTTCTATATTTTGTCATTTTGTAGTTGAAACTTGCAGCCTTTGGGCATTTTATTGTAATTTATATATAGTATATATGTGCAGTGTTAATGAATGCAGTTAAAATTTGTTAGAACTTAATTTGTTTGTCACTTGCTGTGAAATGAAAATCTCAATTGAACTCTTATAGTATGTGTTAAGGTTCTATGATGTATATAATGGTTGCCTTATCAATCCTATTATATGAATATTTGAAATTTGAATTTTTTTTATATTTTTAAATAGCCATCCACTGTCACCCACCTAAAAAATGGCCTCCCTGCAATCCCTATCCCTGAAATAGTCCCCCTGTCCCTTGCCGTCCTCTTCCTGTAAACTTGTGATAACATGGTCTTTTAAAGTTAATTATGATTGATGTTTTCCCATTTTAATGGGGCATTTCGATAATGCAGTTAAAAATTTTGGGCATATGTGACGTGCATAAATTTCCATCCTCAAGTGTGCTATCATGTCTATGATTTTTTATTGATTGGTTAGAGTTCATTTCTAGTTCTGCAATTTAACAGGTTATGGCTTTTCAAGGTTGTAGCAAAAAGTCAATGAGGATTGCAAGTCACCTCTTTCAAGAAAGCCAATATCTTGTCTGAATGTGCTATTTATTTATGTACACACGTACATACAGATAGATAGATAGATATGCTATTAATGTGATTGGTTGTGTTAGTGAAATTCAATTGTTTCATTTGCATAATTCCTGGTGTATCGGTTTAGCTTTTCAAAGTAGTGCACTGGGACAGCATGGCTATTAAATTGAAAATAAGCTTGCAGTGTGTTTGGAAGCTCTTCGTTTCCATGCAAGACTTGGGATTATGCTCAGAAGAAAAGCTGAGAGAAGGTTATGGACAAAGGAATGTTTTTTCAAGAAAATTCTGAATTTGTGTTGTTTGAATAAAAGATTCCAAATCATGGACGCCTGCACCAATGCTCTGGGAATGTCATATATATTTCGTACATGGCAGCCTCTTGATTCCTTGTATTTATCCTAAAATGCCTAAATACTGTAACGCTTTCTGACCACCTTGAGGAAAGATATTTTTTAATTCTGCAAAGGGAAAGCCTTTGTGTCAACAAGATAAAAATTAGAACTTGCAAATGATCATGGCTTTCTGCCACAGCCCCTCACAGACGATCAATAATATTTGTGTAACAATCTCTGATATCCTAATTTGAAACTGATATTTTGCATGTGATATGCTTGAAGGGTATTATCCTTTTTTTGTTTATTTTTCACTGTGATACAAATAAATGAACATCAATATTCTCTCTGCAGATTCTTGAAGAAGAAATTGGTGGTGTGAAGGGACACTTCGGACCTATAAATGCATTGGCCTTTAATCCCGATGGAAGAAGGTTTCTACACTAGTCCATTCTCTCCTTTTCTCTAATAATTTTTAGAAGGGGATACATTGTTAGATGAAAGTTCCATTGATCTGGTATAGATAACTTAGTACTGGATATGGCCATTACTAAGTTCAATTAACTTGCCAACATATTGAAAACATCTTTTCTTGTTTTTACTTGTTCCCATTTTGGTAAATGGACAACTTGTTGGATTCATGTTCCTGTCCTTCGTCATCTATCTTCTACTGTCCTTGTATTCTATCAAATTCAAATACCTCCAGAGCTTTTTGTTGTTTATGGTTTTAATGTAATAGACAATACTTTCAGAAGATAAACATAATATTTCCTGCAAAACTTGGTTCACTGTTTGCTGCTACAACTATTCTGTTAGTTTACATTATCTGATATTTCTTGCTAAAAGCTATTTTTTTAATCTTTTTTGACAGTAACTGATTATACATCTATATTTTGATAAAATATTGCAGTTTTGCGAGTGGTGGAGAGGATGGTTACGTAAGATTGCACCATTTTGATCCTGATTACTTTCACATCAAGATGTGATATGGTTTTAAAAGAATTTAAGAAAGGTATTTTTTACATTAAGAGCTAGCCAGAGTGCAAGCTAAAAAGGTCCTTTTTTATTAAGAGCTAATCAGGGTGGAAGCTAAGCAAATATAATTTGTAGCCCAGAATTACAAGTTTTTAAATTGAGGTTCGGTATTGTACTAAATCAGCTTTTGCATTTATTCAAAGCATTATTGAATGTACACTTCAGCTGTACCCGTCTCTTCTCTGGAAACATCAATATGCAATGTAGTGTTTTTAGTCTGACGAAATTATTTTTTCTGCTAAATGCTCCAGTTGAAGTGTTTATCTTTATTTATAAAGAATGTTAATTTATTTTATGGCTTTTGCATTCCAGTACTTGTAATGAAACTTTATGGTGCAACATTTTTGAATATTTCATAACACCCTGGAACACGAGGTTGATAGGGTGGTGTAACTTCAAAAGCTTCAGAAGATTTAACATCACCCACAGAGGGCGTTCCAATCCACGGTTGTTTCCATGTGGAAGATGCTTGAAATCAAACTAGATGCAATGGTATAATATATATATATATATACAATGGGAGAAGATTTTCTACAACTGACTGGTGACCATGTATATTGCATTAAGAATTTCTTCATCTGCAGATCAGGGTACACTTTCATCTTGCTTGCAAATATTTTACTAAAACCTTTTTGAATGGCATCATAGAGTGATATTGTGATTTATTTAGTGTTTACCTATCCTTGAGATTCTAAGCTATAATTTCAATCTAACGAAAACCCAAAATTTCATTTGTATTGTTTTTCCACAACTATTTGACGATGAATCAAATCCTTATATTCATCAATAAATGGAAACATGCAGTCCTAAATACAAACACAATTACGCTAGAGAATGATGACCTATACTTGTGAAGAGTAGAGTACTTAGAGGTAGAATCAAAGGGAGAATCAGAGGCTCAGAGGGTCAAATGATTATCATTTGCATCCTTCCACCAAGTAGCAACACCTTTACAACGTAAAAGATAACAATCTATAGCTAGAGGCAGTAATCCCTCCACCTTCAGTGCTAGGAACGATAGTACTGGTCTCTAGCCCAAGTAGTGAAGAGTCAGAGGGATCAAGGAGGAAAAGTACCCCGCTGCCCCTACAGACAACAGCAGGATGCTCCCCTACAGTGGCAGCCTCGTCAGTGACAACAACTGCAAGGGACAACGGAGCCATAGGACACTCAAAAGGAGCGAGCATTTCAAATGCAGAACGGACGGGCATTTCAAATGGAGTAGCGGGGAATTAACTTTGTGAGATGCGTCATTTAAAGAGCAAACATAGAGGTTCCAACTTAGGAAACATGAGCTATTGCATCCAAGGTATCAACATTTTTGGCCTGCAACATAGATGTTCCAACCTAGGAAATGTGAGCTATTGTATCCATCACTCATAGTGATTGCTTTAAGAGCTAAAAGGGTTCTAGTGTAGACTCATCTTGACAATACTATTCCTTGAATCATAATGCAACTATCTTTGTAAAATCCTTATTGCACACTTGTATTACTTACATTACTTCTAGATATTAAATTTCTAGTCAACCCTAGAACATGCATAACTCGAAGGAATATTTTAACCCGTTCTTCTTTAAATATTAGCTCGACTTGTTTAAATCTCCATTAGAACATTCAATTCACAAGTGAGCTCCTTACGCGGATTCATATGAGGAGCACCCAAATTGGTAAACCATGCACCATAATATGATTGTACTTAAGATGCCAAATATACACCCCTTGCCACATCCGTGTGGGTTTTTGTTTATGGAAATCATTAGGTGTATTACTACTCGATCCTAATTTTTGTCCATTCTTAAAATGCTAAACTTCATTTAAATCCTCCCATTTTTCATAGGTCTTCCAAGAGATGCAGATTTACCTCTAGATTTTGACTATTTTTTGTTAAGCTGTTTTTAGTTATCGATTTTAAAATATCTTACATACAATGTATCTTTTGTAGGATCCTCTAAGGTTTTTGCCCTATTTCGTTTAATAACGAGGCTTGAAATACCTCCTAAAGCTTTTAGCTTAAATGATGTACTATTATTAGTTATAACAAGATTATCCCATGAATTTGGTGAAGAATATTTCAAAGCAACACAAATATTTTCTTTATCTATTTTAACATTAATCGAGGCTAAACAACTTACCAAAATGTTGAAAGCACTCAAACTCTTTGTTAGAGATATGCCATCATTTATGCTAATAAAAGAATACAAATTCATTTAAAGAAAGAGTAGTTACTACGTCTGTCTTCTCTTGAAACACACAACAACATTTAATAATAAAGACTAGTCTATATTGTTTTGTCTTAATATCTATTTTCTTCCGCTTCTTTTGTTGCCATACTCTAGAGCTTTTTGCTTAACACCATTCATTGTCTTTATTGACGAGATCCAACGTCCTAAGTTTTTATAAGTATAACTTTTGACTATTATATTTATATATTCTCACCCTTGAATTGCTTGCCATTTTCCTTTGCACCATGAGATTGACATGCACAAAGGTCTCACACAAGAAAAGGTTTAATGGAAAGCCTTAGCTCTAGGAGAACTAGTTAGACTCTAATTTTCATTACCATATTAAAAGGAAAAGGTATTGGCATGTACAGAGCTCTAACTCAAGAAAAGGTTTATTACAAATACTATAATATGTCTTAGTTCTAAGAGAACTAGATAGACCCTAGTTTTCATTATTAAATAAAAATGAAAAGGTATGGATAAATCTATGTACGAGAAGTAATGCTAACATAATATTTAGTATACTATAAATAAAATTATAATAAAATATAATATGATATTTTATTTTGGTAAATCTTTTTAAGAAAATGTTCTAACAAAAACAACGTTCACTATGTTAACTCAATTGTTTGTAATAAACTAAATGTTTTTCTTGTGTATAAATCCAATTCATGTGCAAGAATTAAAAACCATTAAATAATATTACAATACAATGCATATAAACTATAAACCAAAAACAACCTACAATAATTCTTTCATGTTCTCTCCTGCGATCCTTCATATTTTATGCATGATCCATCTTGTTCTATGCATACCCCTCATATTTCCTAGCTAGATTGTCACTAAGCATACAATTTAATCTAACATTCTAATTGCATGTTAGAATCAATATTCTCTTCTTGAGAGGAATGGAATCCAACAAATTTATCCAATGATGATGTCAAGATTACATTTCTTTTGTAGTTTAGAGCCTTAAAGTGCAAATCATAACATAGGTTATCAAGTTTTACTAAAATAAACCATATTTAAGTGAATAATGTCTCAAACTCGATTAAGTATCTAGTCTCCCTTTAAAATTGGGAAAGATCCATTTCTTATTCATTGAAAACAATCAAGCTATCATTGCTACAAAACTATGAGAAGATTGACATGCCATATGAGTAGCAAGTGATTACATCGATGATGAATAGAATAATCACGAACATGTGAAATGGGTAGTTATATCACCTAGCTATGTTCAATCGTAGAGGGTGTTGTAGGTATACAAAAAGTGACATTAAATTTGACATCATCCATTGCAATGTCATGGGAAAATTCTCACATTCTTTTAAAGCCCATAGCTTTCTTACATGAACTTCTTTGAACCCATTCTTGAATTGTTAAAAGCTAGTTTCATGTTCTTCAAAGCAACATATTTGATTTGAACTTGCAAGATTATTTTGTGGTCCTAGTTTCTCTTATTATTGAAAAGATTTCATCGACCATCTATGTTATCAAGACACATTTTAAGCCATTTGAATCTTCCATTTAGATTGCTTTGAGGTCCATGGTTTTGTGTTGAATATCAAATGGGACTTGAAAATCCTTCTTTTAAGAAACTTGGTAACTAAATTTATGGATTGTAAAGGATCTTGCTAAATTAATGAAGACAAACAAAGATACTAAGATGCATAAAAAGGATTTGTTTCAATGTTTCCAGCTAAATTGATTATGATATTGTTGGTATTTCTAACTCTACTGACAAAATTTTGACTTGTGTTATTGATGAACATTATTGTGTTCACACTAATCATATTGTTCATATGATGGTCACCATTTTCATAATTATTGATAGTGTTCATATTATTGAACATGTCAATGGTGAGTATATTATTGATCAATTTGAATATTGTAATAATGGTCCTCTCAAGCTTATGAAATTTAAGAATAAAATTAATGAATTTTATGCAAAATATTTTAGAAAATAGGTTAAGGGTCTTTCTCTTGGTACAATTTTTATATTAGGGTGAAAAGGTATTTGATTATTTAGGGTGTTCTCATCATGGAAAGTTTATGGTAGATTGTTTTAGAAAGAATAAAAATATTCAAAGGCTTCTCGTGACAAATAATACTAATAGATTTCCTTAGCATGAATGCCTTCATTGATATTTAACAATCTTCACACTATCTTAGAGATCCCACACAAACATGGGCATCCAATGAAGCATTATCAATAGTTTCTTCTTAACATGGATTGGTTAGAAGCAATATAAATTTATGAGTATTATAATGAAATACAATATGGGACAAATAATTATTGATTACATAGGAAGGTGTTGAATTTTTTTGTGTAAAGGTAGAGTAAGCAAGAGAGGATAGGGGTATGGTGTGGATGCTAATAGGTCTTTGCCAATATAAGTGTTTTTTGAAGCATCCTAAAATTAATTATGGTTATTACCTTTTGTTTAATGGATTCTTTCATATATTTATCAAATTTTTCTTGTATTCAAAAAGTAATAATCACAAAATAATTAACAAACAAAACACTCGTATTTATGAACAACTTTCTAAGTCTCATAAAAATAATCCAATGATAATTTTATAATATAGATTGTTGTGTAAGCTTTTTGGATCACCTTTTTTGGTATTGTTGATCCCTAAGAGGCTCACACTTGAAAAAGGGAAATTAGGAAGCTTTGCAAGAATGAGACTTGGTGTGCCTCAGAAAGCGACCTTCGAGGTTTTAAAAGCTTTTACAATATTTTACAGGTTCATATCAAAACATCAAAATCTTGGAAACTTTTGTTTTAGGGGGACCACCTTCGGGAATGGACATGATATGTGAGCAAGGGTCAAGTAAAGGCAAATGAGCCCTTGCAGGTGCGAAACTCTCCCAAGTATGAACACAATATAGGAAAATGATTCCTACATGAAATCTGAAGAAGATACACTTCGAAGTATACCCATATTCTAGACAAAAATACATCATATAAAGGTCGAATGCGAGTCCCCAACATCGTCAGGGACAATATGTTGACATTGTTGGACCCTTGAAGATAGAGAACCAACAACATCAATAGGAGAAAAGTGTTGACCAACCTCAACAGTCTTGGTCTGGAGCATATTAGAAGCGACAACAATCAGGGATGAGTTCAAGCTGCTAGAGGGGGCTGACTCAACAACATGAGTTGGATCCATTAGAATGGTAGAAGCTGGAATATGAGCATCATCCAAGGGGTGGGCATCATTGTCAGAGCTGTTAGAGGAAGAGTTGGAGGCTAGGGCAGTTAAATGATCATCATTTGCATTGTTCCACCAAGTGGCCACACCCTTACAACGTGAGAGAGGACATTCAGTGGCCAAATAGCTAGTAGAGAAGCACCACTTGCAACGAAAGGGGAGACCTTGAAAATCTAGTGATTGGGTCCAAGGCATGTCCCCAACCATGAGAATCAGATCCCTCGGGAGGGGGGTAGAGATGTCAATAGCAATCAAAATACGAGCAAAAGTAGAACGAATCACCACAAAAGTAGTCTCATCCACCTTTAAGAAACAACCAAAAGAGTTGCCTATGGCCTTAAAGCAAGAGTTCTCCAAAAAATGAAGTGGAAGATTTGGGAGACGAACCTATACTAGATGCACATTGAGCAGTTCAATAAGAAGGTTAAAGTAAGATGACCAAGGTTTAGCGGAGAGAGAATGATTCCCCCACACCCATGGTTTGTGCAATATCAAATCACGTTCCTCATTAGAAGTAAAAACAACAATAAAAAAACTCTTACACAAGGGAAGAGTTCAATGTTACCAATAACTAACAATCTCCAAGAATTTGACACCCAACGATGTAGATCAAGAAGAGAGGGCCAACAACCAGTAAATCTACATACCAATCCACAATGTTGGTAAAAATCAACATTTTCCACCACCTCTGGGCCTGACACCACAACTGGAGCAGTCTTGGCACAAACAATGGGGTGATATTTCACCTTTGGACTGACATAACTAGCAACATGAGTATAGCTCCGACTACCAGCAATTGCATTGTTAGAGGCCCGAGCCCTAAATCTCACAGTCCCAACATTGGAACACCCATCGCTACTTGAACTGGGAAGAGACCCCCCAAAATCCAAGAAGGGCGAGTTTGAGACTGGTGCAAAGGCCCCCACAACAAACTTGTTAGGAAACTTGCATACAACCATATGACAATTTCCACATAACCCATTATAGATCTTATGCAAATAAACACTTAGAATCCACATGCAAGAGAAAAGACAACATACCCACAAAAATGTGACACAAGATATATCCTCGAAAAACCCTCATGAGGGAAAAACCCAACCTCCAAAAGCATCCATCACCATGTATTATTCAACAAAACACCATTGCAATACAACCATGGAAGCCTTCAAAGCCCTAGCCACAACCAAACAATCCATGTGAACAAGCACGAATCCACACATCCCATGCCATGCTTCCAACCTTCACAAATGCTACCTTTGGTTAACCTGTCTAACTTCAACAACTACCCTTGTGGTTGCTTTTATAGAAACAAGCTCACACAAAACCACCAAGTGGTATTACATAAACCATGTGCTACCCTATTGACCCACATTTAATATTGGGTACTTTATTTACTTTATTTCCCCAATATTAAATAATTACATCAAATAATATCACAATGTTACAATACAACTCACAAAGAATATTCCATGGGAATCTCTACATGTTGCACGTCCATCTAGGTGCAACATTTACATAATAAAATGAAATAATACAATAATAAACATTATTATGCAAGGTGTACAACACCATTTTCTCAACAATCTCCCACTTGTTGTATACATTGCGTAAGGGTCAATACGTAGCCACCTAAATGAACAAGGGAACAATCCCTCCAAGCACATACACCATCATGAACCAAAGTACACCATGTGCTCCATCCAGGTACCCACAACAAATCAAAGTATCCACCATCTCATACATGAATGATCCCACCTCCTATTATGCCAAAGCCACATGACATACATAGAAGCCATCCAAAGAGAAAGCCACCCAACCTATCACATAAGAAACATAAATCCTATTTGATATCCCAAGCACAAACACTCAGTTCGAAGGTAATCAAATGTATTCATAACTGTCAAAACCATAGCTGAAACATGACCCACAACAAGTGCTAACCCATCCAACTATCCATACCTCTAAGATATACCAAGTGAATCCCAAATCAACAAATCCAACATGTAACTTGCAACCACAAGCCTCAAGTGAAATACCTGCCACATACACACCAAGAAGCTCCCACTACAAAGGTAATGTCAAATATGAAATAAATCCACTCACAACATCTCATAGAAGTGAATCCATGTAGTATCAAGGACATCTACAACAATATGCAACATATAAACCAATATCCTCCAAGAACAACTCTCACAACAAGTCTCCAACACTCTCCCAAGTTCTCCACAACCAACAATGAAAAATAAAATAAAGGAATAACCATGCTATCTCTCACATGATACACATGAACACAAACCAGTGATAAAAAACTCCAACCAATCTCACATCCAATGTAAGTGAAACCGAACATCCATGAAGATAACCAAGACCAAAGAAACCATGCAAATCATAACCAGTATCATGTCCTTCTACACACACCTCTAGATGCCAACTGTGCCAAGTATGATCTCCTCCATAAAACCCCAAACAAGAAGCCACAATAACACCCAAACCATACCATATAACCAATCATGGATGTAAGCCTCTCACAAGAAGATCAAACTCATAATCATTCCTAAACCAAGGATTATGCACAATAAAACCATCTCTTAAACTCAAGCATGATGATATCATAATAACAACATATGCACAAGGAGATAACCAATGCTAAAACCATCTCTCAAATGAACCCTCCAGAACTAACGCACACCATAGCTCAAGATCCATATCCATGAAAGATAACCATAAACATAATGCACCTGAGAAGAAACAAATGGCTATACCTCTCAAGTAGCAAACCGCCGAGTAGACCAAGAGTGGGGAATGAGAATGTTCATCAAGATATCCAAGTCTCCAACCAAGACTAATCTAAGAAAACTCTCCTCTTAAGTCCATATCAGGTGAATGGTCCTCGGTATTCCTGCTGAAACCATCAACTGTCCCAACACATACATCTCTAATCCCAAGAGAAAAATCAACATCACCTCTGTCTCTAAGTATCTATGAGCACCTATAACTAATCAATCCATGCCAACATCAAATGCAACATAGAAATATAATGAAGTATCTAGCAAATGATCAATGTACTCAATACCAAGAAACTAAACCAAGATCAATGTCACAAATCCAACCTAGGAATCATGATCATAAACATGACAACCATGATCTAAACCATCTCAACCAAAGAGATACCATGCTCCATATGAACATACCATAACATGCCAAAATTTTAAACGCGTATCAAGAGTATACCATGACATAATAATGAAACCATCCTAAAAAACCAAGGATAACATGTCAAATGAAAGCATTAACCACACCTCTACCAAGGATCCCATGAGTCCTCAAGATGTCACCATCTCCACACACCATGAAGATAACCACCACCTACAAGTGCACCAACAAATGTCAAAGATGCTTTTGCAACAACAAGATCTAAGACACCCTCCAACATCTGCAAGCACTAAATCCATATAACTGCCAAAAAATCCCACTCAACCGTAATATCGAGTCACTCATGGCATCATGATATCCATCTCCTACACCAAGAAGATACAAAACCACCAACAAACAAACCACGAGCCAATCCTGCACCGCCACATCATCACCGTCACAAGCTCTCACTGAACCGTGTATCAAAACTATCCATGACATCATGATAGAACCATCCTCTAACATGAGAATCAACCAAGACATCAAAACCATTAAGGAACTAAAAACTAACAAACATGAGCTCCCCAAAAGAAACCAAAATAACCATGATCCTCAACCAAGAAGATATGCTGCTAGAACCAAATTAGGATTCCAACCAAATAATAATCAACCAAAATACCTATCAGCATAACACAATCAACCACAATCCTCCACTATGACTGTACTTGGTAACAACATCTCATCCCCTCTACATGAAGAAAAATCAACAAATCATGTGACAAAACTATGCCAACAATCTGAATATGTATCAATAATGAAAGATCTATGGGCATAGACAACCCATAACCAAGCCATAAATGCAACCTATAAGTATATACCACTTACACAAATGCACAACTTGTAGACCTAAAAAAGAATCATACATATCCAAATCAAATTGATAACCATGTCAACATTAGACTAAACTAATATATAAATTGAGTATACAATGACATCAAATCCAAATCTCCAAAATAGACCATGTCATAAACTCACAATGTCACCATAGTCAATATAATCCATAAACCTGTTCAGATCAATATGTCAACAAATAAATCATGTCAAACCTGCACCAAATCTGAACCAATTCGTAGAGCTCTCCAAGAGCTTTCCGTCGACTATTGGAAGTCCAAAATCCAACTCCTGTATGCGAGGAAAACTAACCTGTTACAAGCAAGCTAAAACACTCAAATATTAGTGAAACATGTTAGTCACATACAAAAACTTAACATTTGAACAAAGCTTGCATAAAAAACAAATGAAAATTTTCTCCACAACCTCCGATGAGCAATAAGCAAACGCACCCAAGGTTTGCTTGAATTCAGCTCTTAGAGAGTATTGTAGGTGTGCTCTCCCAACACAATATATAAAATCCCACTAAGACTATCAATATGATCAATGCAAGGTGTAAGCCATCAACTACCATAAAAATGGCATTGAATGAGCTCAAGGACTAGTTATGAAGAACTAGCCTCAAACATGCAAAGTGGATGAAGAAAAGAACATGAACAACTATGATCTACTTATGAGAACTATGCTACCATTAATGTAAAGGAGCTACCAAACAAGTTAGATAACATAAATGCAAGAAATCTAAAAAACTATACTAGCATGATAACTCTAATGCAAAATAATGGATGAATTACTGTTGGCAAGGCTCCTATTTATTGAATTTTGGAGGGCTAGGGTGAGGTGGCATCTATGTGGAATCCACATAGGTGCCACCAAGGAGACACATAAGCCATGCAAAGTCCAAGACTTGCTCACACATGTGTGAGCAACTTGGAATGTGATGGGTCAATGTGTACTTCAAGTACACGTGTAAGAAGGTGTAATAGGGTGTAAGAGAAAAGGTCCACTTTCATATTTTTAGAATGTGTAAGAGGTGTCATCAAGGTTGTAAGAAACCTTGTTGGGTCCTTTTATGGGTTATTTTGAAAAGAAAATTTTTAGAAATTTGCTCACACATGTGTGAGCAAATAATTAAGGCTAATGGGTGTAGGAACCTAAGAATTAGCTTAATTAACCTTAGTTAATTAAGAAATGGGTCTATTTGTTGAGAGTGATGTGTGTAGGGTAGGATCTAGGTTCAGATTTAGGATTAATTTAATGAAAAATTAAATTAATCATGGTTTAGAAGAATAATAGAATGTGAAAGGATTAAATAAATTAAAATTTATTTAACAAGGATTTATGTGGGGAAAGGGTATTAAATAGAAATTAATACACTTGCAAGAGGGGTATTTAAATTTAAAATTTAAATACTATAGAATAATGAGTCAAATTTAATTAAATAAATTTAATAAATAAGCAAGAGGAATATAACTAAAATAATTAAATAATTATAACGTTACGAGATGATTTTAAGCATTTACATTTTGCCCCTCTTTGATATGATGTCAAGAATGACTTTACATCAAAGAAAATAAAAATATAAGATGCCCCAGAGAGAATATAAGGTCCTAGGGTTGAGATAGCGAAGGCGTGCCCCCTCGAGAAAATAATACAAAATATAAAATTTTGTATACTTTTCTCGAAAAGAGGGAGAAGAAGAGAGAAAAAGAACAATTGCATGGCCTATGAGGGACATAGGGAAGAAATGGGGACCCAACGGGCCTATAAATAGGCCATGAGAGAGCTAATAGAAGTCATTTTCAACTTCTAGAAGCACTAATTCAGAGCGAAGAGATAGCGAAATGGCTGATCCACACGACCGTATGCAGTTGGGAGAGCGAGTTCGAACCTATTAGAGGGCTGTTGATGCAGGATCACCGGTGAGTAGTCAAAACAAGTCTTGTTTTGACAAGTTAGAGTTCATTTATTACACTTTAGGCGTCATTAATAGGCCCAAAAAAGGCATCAGGGCAGAGAAGACGATCGATAGATCGTCGTCTCTGCAGACATCTACGCAGATGGCGATCTTGATTGTTGTCTACGTAGATGTTTGCGGAGATGACTGTCTCTCAACCGTCGTCTACAAAGACAACACGTGGGGTTGCGGAGGCGACAACGAAGTTGTCGTCTCCGTCGAGAGGGTTGACCAAAAGGTTGATCCTCTCAGGGATGGACATCCGCACTGACATCATCTGCGCGGCTTGGCGTCTGCACAAACTAGCATTTGCGTGGATTTATGTTTGCGCAAACTAGCATCTACGCGAGGAAAATGGCATTTTCGCTGAAGAACCCAAAATACACAAGGAAAATGGGGGAATGGGATAAGATGCCCTAGACTAGAGAGCAAGGACTGATGAATGAGGATGGTTGTAGATGGTGGAGGTGACGTTCTGATCCAAGGAGAGCTAGCCTGATACGATGGGACTAGTAGAGGAGATTACACCAATAGAGTGGGGACAAGTCGCATTGTGCAGCGTGGAGCATGTGCATTTATGGCCACGACTGAGGGCACACACAATGCTACTGACCACATTGATAGAGAGGTGACATAGCCCGAACTCAAGCTTCCATCTGCCAATGGGAGAGGCCACAATCACATTATTTGATGTGTGCCGAATATATCGAGTCCCGATCTAGGGACTGATTCTAGAGTACATACATGAGGGAATAAAGCTCTATGCAGAGGCTGCTTTCAGCTGATCATATGAATGACTACCTACTGTACACACTAAAATGGTGCACTTCTATGAACCATTACATGCAAGGTTGCTCAAGAATGAGGCCTCACAAAGCGGCTCATAGCTCTCTATGCATGGAGTTGCAAGGGACTATGATGTGTTTGCTCTCAGCTAGAGCTACAAGCTTGTGACCTTGCTAGTCAACCACACAATGAGAGATTCAAGTGAGGCCAAGGGCAAGAGTGCCAATATCCTCAAGAATCACTATGAAAATGCAATGCAATGCAACTACAATGAGAATGCAATCTAAGCTATGAAAGGAAAGTACAATGCAACTAATCTATGAAAGGAAATAACAAGTGTTACAAAGCCTTCCTATTTAAACTATGTGAGCTTATTCTATTGCATAAAAGGAAGCTAAGCTAATATGCCATGATCATGCAAACTAAGTAAAGGAAATATGCAACTAAATGATGTAATGAAATGAAGCAAGTCTTCAATATCTTCAAAAGCTCCAAATGCACCTAAAACCTGCAGCATAACATTAGCATAAAAATATGGTATATGCAAATGAAGGAGAGAGCTCTCCTTTTATAAGAAATGAGGTGAAATGGACCATTGAAATTAAGAGGCAAAAAGTCTTAATCTGTGGTGGAGCTTGAAAGAGGAGCAATCCATGTGCACAAGTATCCTCCAATAGGAAAATAAGAGTTGACTTTATGTCCATAAGAGACAAAAAGTGCTTTTCTCCTTTTTATAAAATATGAATAATGCTTTATTTGTGCAACTTAGGATAAGATGAAAAGGTGGGGCTTTTTATTTATTAAAAGGGGAGGAAATATTCCTTTTAATGAAATAAAGACTTAGTATAAATGGTTACCCCATAGGATAAAAATCTAATATATGATCGAAATTAAGACTTGATCAAGAGATTGATATTGTTGAAAATATTGATTATTGATAAAATGATTCAGGATTGATAAATTGAATAAATGGGGCCCAAAGTCTAGGCGACCATTTTAGGGTGCATACACCTACATCCTGTCATTGGTTACCATGGAGAGCAACGATGTTAGCCTGTCTATGATTGAGGCGAGTGACATTATATTTGGTAGGTTTGATTGGGGGCAGGTTAGTCCCAGATTTGGATGGACATGGATTTCCGCTAGGATGGTCACGAGTCTTTAGCGTGATGCTGGAGGATGAGGGAAAAAAATATTGCTGGGGATACACCATCTTTGGACAGTTATATTATGACTTGCACATGTGCGCATACTGTACCCAGTTGACAATAGGACCAGGAGTGACACTACTACTAGTGTGAGCCTTCAAGCATATAGCAATAGCGCAACCGAATTGGCTACAGGAGACCAAGGCCAGATATGAGCAATATGTGTGCAGATATGGGCCACCGATTCACTGAGTCATGGATTCTATTGGTCATTAGCGATGACTCATGGATGAGATGTAGGGGTTTGACTGGACACCCCATGCAGCGTGTGAGGCATGGGGCCACCAGGTGGCACCGCAACAAGATTATGTTGAGGATGGGTGGGAGGACTTCCTCTACTTGGGCTTCACACAGATAGACTGTTGGCTGATAGGCCAGACACCATACATGATCACTGGGTATATGTCATCATGGGTAGCATGATAGTTCGACCGTGTGTAGGATGAGGTGCCGGATTCCTTTCCTCATCCACTAGTGACACAGGAGGTGGGGACTCTATGGGGGGTTGGGGTAGATCTGTGGGGAGCGAGGGCATGATGGGTTAGGATGGAAGTGGTACTCTAGAAGAAGGGGCATGACTAGGTCCGAGATGCAGGAGTCACACTTGCATTTTCATAGTGGTGGGAAACACATCAACCCATCCACCTGATTGTTCCAGGAGTAGTACCTACAACAGAGAAGCCTATTGGAGGAGGAGATGAAGCAAGGGTAGATGGGGATTGAGATGGTGATGGAGGAGGAGGAGACGAGGGAGATGGAGGAGGAGGGGATGGGGTAGGAGGAGGAGGAGTCAGGGGGCAACGACGGGTGGCAACACCATGACGCCGAGGACTAGTACAGGGACTGGTGGGTGGAGCCCCACCAGTGATACCACCGGTATAGGTACATGGGCCTCCACCAGCTCCAACATAGGGACATGGGCCAGGACCTAGCCACATAGCCCATAATGTTCATGGTATAGTGGTGGTAGAGCAGGACAACCTCCATACAGAGGTGGGAAAATTGCAGGGGCTACTGGCTACCTCTCGAGCATTAGAGATAAGTCTACAGGTAGAGGTAGCCATGGTACAGGAGGTAGCAGAAACATCTTAGGCAGCTAAGCTTAGTTTACAGGATGAGGTGGCCAGGATACAGGGGCTGCTGACAAGGGAGCGAGCACGAGCTTATAGTTCTCAAAGTGCTATGGATAGGTTATAGGCCAGGGTGGACAGTGGTGAGTTCACACTCATGGTGACTTAGATAGAGGAGGCCGGGGGATAGGACCAACTGATAGAATAGTTGAGAGAAGAGATTCAGACCTTGACACAGGAGAGGTACCTATAGTGTCATTGAGCCAAGGAGTACATGGGCCAGTGAGAGATTGCAATACATGCAACAACACGGCCATGGATGATGCAGGTTATACACGAGATATTTTCCGCGCATCGACAAGATACTAGAGCCATCAGAGAGATGGAGTACTACCATAGATTGTATTATGAGGCCGTTCTTGAGGGACAAATGGCCACAATGTATAGTGAGGGAAATGCTCTCAAACGACAGGGGCTGGGGCATCACAAGCCTCAGTAAGGATGAGACCCCCGCAGGATAGAGGAGGGGATGAGACAGGTGGAACAAGGCCTTCTCACAGCCAACATCTTGATCCAGACTTGCTATTTTTGACACGTGTATAGATTTTTGAGTGATATATGTACAACAATTTTTTGAGATGTATATGCATTGATGTATTTGGATGGACTTTGTACACTTGATTCTTTTATATATATACAAACATGATTATGATGGGCCTATGAGATGTTATGTGTCATGATTTTTATGTTATGCATATGATTATGATTATGATGTGATTCTTTAATGTATATGATTATGATGATGGACTAATGTGTGTGATGCAGGATGTGAGATTTATGGTGATGTGTTTATTATGCAAGTTGCAATGGATTATTTTTTTAGATGGATGTATAGATATATGTAAATGTGATGATGCATAAATGGAATAATGAGTAATGGACATAATAATAATGATTAATGAATGCAGTGTATTTAATGTTTAATGAATGCAATAAATGTGATGATTAATGAGGAATGAATATACTAGTGAATGAATGTTTTTAATGATTTAGTAAATGCAAAGGAGTAATCAGTAATGAACTAATGATGAATGAATGAAATGATTAATGAACTAATGCAATGATTAACGAATGCAATGATTAATGAAATAATGATTAATGATTAATGAACTAATGATTAACGATAAACTAACAATGAACTAATGAACTAATGATTAATGATTAATGATTAATGAACTAATGATTAACGATAAACTAACAATGAACTAATGATTAATGATTAATGAACTAATGATTAATAGATGTAATGATTTAACTAAAATGCAGGTGAGTGTGCCAAAAAAACTGATAGGAGTAGTCCGCGAGCTGTAGGAAGGAGGAATAAATAGAAACTATGCCAAGAGTAATATGCAAATGTGACCAAAACATGCATCCTAACTACATGACCAATGTAAGATTTATATGGTGTTTTTGTTGGAGAGCACACCCTAGTTAATATTGCAATAGGAGGTATGCATCGTGTGTTATAAAAGCAAATATGACATTATTCCGTTGCATGGAATACTCTCAGACATACTAGATAACTTTAGGGGTATAAGTGTAGGTTGCCTAATCATGATAGAACCTATGACATAAACTTATTGGAGAGGTCTGGGCATACTGATGTCCGTTTGAAAGAACATAAGGATGCTAACCCGCTGCCCTAGTAAGATTTGCATAATCATGACTAAGAAACAACAACAAAAACCATAAAGTATCAACAAACAAATCACACTGCAATCGACATATGCATCAATGTTCACCATTCACAATATACCAAGATATGAAAGACCTAGGCAATTATGAGTAGGATCCGTTGACACAAAAAGATAAAATCAACAAAGAAGACCTCTTGACCAAGTGGTCATTCGATCCATGGTTCTTTTCACGAACCATGTATGATTTGATGAGGTTGATTTGGGCCGACTGAGGAAGGATGCATCCTGCAAGGCAAAGGTTAATTGAATGGGATGAATATTCGCTGGCAATAGATGTGAAAGGAACAAGAACTGAAAGATTCAATTTTGATGTTGAGTTTGATAAACACTTTTAGCGATCACTGTGTCTGGGAAAATTTTAATGTGATGGGGTTAAGCTCAACTGGTTGGGAATTGCATTTGGACCTTTGTGACGATGCGGGAAGCAATTACCGAAAACTAGGACCAGGATGAGGATGGATATGTACAATGGGTGGGGGAAGACAATGGATCCAAATATGCTACCATGGTGCTTGAAACATGTTTTCACCATGATACTTATCCAGAGTGCTTGTTTTCCAAGTTTTCACTGTTGGACAAAATGTTTTTTTTTTTTGCAAGGTGTCTATTTACCAGGTTTTCACCGAAACAATGATTTTTTCAAGAACGTTTTCTAATTTTTGGAATTTTCAGATTTTTTATGATGTTTAGGATTTATTTAGGATCTTTTCTGCTTGTTTAGGTTTTTTATTTTATTTTTAGGGATTTTTTTCATGACTTTTTTCTGATTTTTAGGGATTTTTCACTTAATGAATAATGTACAGGAACTGATTGTTGTTCTACACATAAAAGCACTTCAGATGGACAATATTTACCGGATCAGGGAGAGGATCTCCCTTAGGTGTGGCAATCTGATATGCCCCAGAACTGAATTTAGTAGTAATAACAAAGGGACCTAGCCAATTGGGTTCAAACTTCCCTTTCTTTTCTCGGATATGAAGATTCTTCATGTTATGCTGCAGGGCCAAATCAACAACGTCAAAATCATGAGGTTTGATCTTCTTGTGGAATTGTAAGCGTAGATAATTTTGATACATGAGGAGGTGGTTGAGGGCATTAAGGTGTCTCTCATCGAGGAGTTGAAGCTCTTGCAAGCGGGAAACCCTATATTCTTCTTCATAAATAAGGTTCTTAAGAGAAATCCTGAGGGAAGGGAGCTCAATTTCAATGCGTAAGACAACCTTAGAACCATAGACAAGGGAAAATAGAGTGGCACCAATGGGAGTATGTATGGAGGTGAGGTAGGCCGAGAGGGCGAGATTGAGTTGCAGGTGCCAATCATGGTCGATGTTATTGATAGTCTTCTTGAGGATTTTTAGGAGAGTTTTATTCATAGCCTCAGCTTGACCATTGCTCTACGGGAAGTATTTGGATGAGCAGTGCTGGGTAATGCCAAATTTCTTGTAGAGGTCAGAGACATCCCAATTTTTGAAGGGTGTTCCATTATCGGTATGGATATTTTTCAGGATGCCATAGCGATAGATAATGTAATTCAAAATGACTTTAGAATTTTTTTTACTAATTGTATAGGTGAGGGGGATGACTTCCACCCACTTAGTAAAGTATTCGGTAGTGGCTAGGATATACTTGTGGCCACCAGCAGAGTTTGGGAATATTTGGCCTACAAGATCAAAACCCCAATGGGAAAAGGGCCAAGGCGTAATGGTGGGTTGGAGGGATTGAGTGGGAGTGTGTATCAAATTTCCATGCTCCTGACAAGGAACACATTTCTTCACATAGTGATAAGCATCTTGCTCCATTGTTGGCCAGTAGTACCCAGTGTAGAGTAACTTCTTTGCCAAAGTGAGGCCACTGGAATGGGCTCCACATATTCCTTAATGCACCTCTTCCAAGGCTATGTGTGCTTCCTCCAAATTGAGACATCAAAGAAGAGTTGCATCAAAGTGTTTGCGAAACAAGGTATTTCCAAGGATTGTGTAATAGGAAGTGTGGCAGACAAACGGTTTTTGTTGGTTAGGCATGAGGGTAAGGGGAATAGTTTTGCCATAAAAATAGGCAAGGATTTCTTGATACTAAGGTGATTTAGGACCAACAATTTTACACACCATCTCATAATCTGACTAGTCATAGCCAGGGACCATAAGATTCTCAACAAGAAATTTACATCGTGCACTTGTCTCTGGCATGGATATTAGTGAAGCAATGGTAGCCATGGCATCCACTACTTTATTGTTTTCTCTTGGGATCTGCTAAAAAAGAATATCTATAAATGAGGTTTAAGATATTTCACCATGCGATGGTAGGGTGACAACTTATCATCTTTTTTTTGATACTCATCATTTACATGTTTGATAACCAAGTAAGAGTCACTAAAAATAAGAAAACTCATAATCCTCCATTTTACAGCTTGATGAAGAATTGTGACCAAGGCCTCATATTCAACAATGTTGTTTGTGCAAGCAAATGTTGGTTTATAAGATTTAGGGATAAAATCCCCTTGAGGTGTCACAAATAGAATTCCTGCCTCCGATCCTTTCTGTGAGAAAGATCCATCAAAATAAAGCTTCCACTGAATGCTAGGAGTGAAAGTCATGATAGTATCATTAGGAAAATCTATGATAATAAAATGGTCTCCAAGAATAGGAGCTTCTGCAAGTTGATCTGCTATTGCTTGTCCTTTGATGGCTTTGTGTTCGGTGTACACGATATCAAATTCACTAAGGATCATGACCCATTTTGCTGTGGGGCCTGTTAAAGTGGCTTTAGATAAAAAATACTTAAGTGGGTCAATCTTTGCTATCAACTGCTTCCTATGATTAATCATGTAATGATGTAGCTTCTGCATACAAAAAACTACAGCCATGAAAGCTCTTTCAATAGTCATGTAGTTGAGCTCATAACCCACCAAAGTCCTGCTAAGATAGTATATGGTGCACTCTTTTCCATTGTCATCTAATTGTGCAAGGAGATCACCTAGTGCTACAATAGTGGCATAAATATAGAGGATCAAAATCCTTCCGAGAACATGTAGGATCAATACTGGTGGATTAGCCAGATATTTCTTGAGTTGTTTGAAAGCCTTTTGACACAAGAAGTCCCAAATGAATTTGATATCCTTTCTAAGCATATGAGAGAAAAGATGCACCTTGTCTGAGAGTTGTGACAAAAATCTTCAGATGGATTGAAGTCTCCCTTACAAGCTCCTTAATTGTTTCAGAGCTTTGGGAGGTGGAATCTCCAAAATGGATTTCACCTTCTTAGGTTCCACTTCTATTCCTCTGTGAGAGATGATGTAGCCTAAGATCTTGCTTGATTGTACTCCAAAGATACATTTCTTGGGATTCAATCAAACTTTATACTTCTCCAATTTGTCAAAGATTGTGGCGAGAATATCAATGTGTAATTCCCATGTTTTAGATTTTCCTAAGATATCATCCACATAATATTTCATGATCACATGAAGGAGGTCATGAAAGATAGTTGTCATGGATTGCTGATAGGTGGCGCTTGTATTCTTGAGA
This sequence comes from Chamaecyparis obtusa, assembly GCA_027943335.1. Taxonomy (NCBI): domain Eukaryota; kingdom Viridiplantae; phylum Streptophyta; class Pinopsida; order Cupressales; family Cupressaceae; genus Chamaecyparis; species Chamaecyparis obtusa. Next base: position 1,247,965 of record BSBK01000682.1, on the reverse strand, counting down.
CCAAAGGGCATGACCTGGTAACCGAACGTACCCCACGGTGTGGTGAATGCAATTTTATGCTTATCTTCTTCTGCTATGTGAATATGATTATATATGAAAAATCCATCCATAAGGGACAACATCTCATGCCCGATAGTCAAATCCACTATGATGTCAATGTTTGGAAGTGGAAAATCATCCTTAGGATAGGCGAGATTAAGATCCCTAAAATCAGTACAAATCTGGATGCCTCCAGAGGGTTTACCTACTGGTACAATATTAGAGACCCATTTGGGATAATCTATGTATTAGATAATTGAGAGGGGGGGTGAATTAGTTAATTCCATTTATCCTATAGTCCCAAAACTCCCAGATGTATATATTCAATCTTTTCAAACAAAATGATCAACTCGCCAAGCTATCAACAATATCCTTCTCCTTCATCTACCGATTGATAGTCAATTCAATATTGTATTTACCGATCTGAATAGATATGCAATGTGTAAAGTAAAATAACAATTCAATCACATCAAATACACATAACACAAATTTTTAACGCGGAAACCCTGTTAGGGAAAAAACCACCCAAGACCGGTAACCCAAAATAATTCACTCTTCTAAAGTGAGCTCGGTTAGGAGCCAACCCTATCAAAGGTTACAAAACACACTATAAGGTGTGACCTGGTTAGAGGATTTATCACTAACAGTTCTCCCTTGACCAACATTCACTATAGGGTCAACAAGAAAATAGTCAACATTCATTGAATGTCATATTGAAATACAAAAATACTGTTAAGTCCACTTAGTTAAAAGATTTTGTTGTACCAATGATTAAACTGATACAGTAAAGATCTGATTCAAATACAACTATGATTTGAAGATTTTCAGATCTATGCTAAGCTCAAAATACCTCCTCTGATCAATAATCAATTCAATCCTTCATGTCCTCCAACTTTACTTTATTCGGTGTATGCTTCTCTGACGCTCGGTAATGTCTGTAGTTCAGCTCGATTTTGTCTATAACCAGTTTGATTAGAAGTGCATGAAAAATAGTCATTTCACGTGAATTATCCTATAGAGTCAAAAAATCCCTGACTCAATAATGAATCTCACGTCTCTTTAAATAGACATCATAAACCATTTTCTTCTCATCCATTAGATTTTGCCTCTTAATCTCAATAGTTCATTTTTCCGCTTCAAGCTTCTTCGGTAGTTGTGTCTATAATATGTTTCATTCTTCTCCATTCGATCAATCTTGAATTTTGTCATCCGTTAGATCCCCATAACAAACTTTATCTTCTACCTCATAATCATAAGCAGTTGTCCAACTCATCAATTCAGTTGGCTGTTATAAACTTTATTTGTTTCTTTCACTCGGTTAATACAGAATGTGTCAGTGATTACTAACTCAGTTAATACTGTACTCAGTATACATTACACTAGCTCAGTGTATACAAAAATATTCAATTACCGACCACATAAACTTGTTCTGTTATGATCTTCAACACATAAAAAAATCATGTAATACAATCAAGTCAATAACATGATGCCATAGACTCATCAATAAGTTACCCAATGTATACTGTAATCACCAAAAAGTGGATAGGATCATTCATGAGATTAATCAAAGAAAATCAAGGACAATATCAAAGCAATTGAATCAAATCAAATATTTAGCCAATCAAAATTAAAATCAAGTCTTAATTCAAGATGAATCAAAATCAAGATCATTTTAATCAAGTTAAATCAAATCAATGTGCAATTAATTCTATTAATTGTATAGTTTGGAATTAAATCAAAATCAACCCATTCAAGGGGTACATGGCTAAATAAATGAATTAAAATCAATTAATAAATCATAATTTCTCTCAACAACCAAAAGAGGAGGAAAATCAATCAACCAATGGGATTTAAGGAAATGAACTCACATGGATCAAGCCAAATTCAATCTCAATCACTCAAATTGAAAGAGCATCTTGTCCACTCATCTTGTCTAGTTGTCCCAAGCTTTGAGGACACAATATTTAAATTGTCTTCAAAGGGTGGAACCAAAGACTCAACTCAAGCTCAATCATGATCAACACAACTACACCCCCTACCCTTGCATAAATCTATAAAAGGAAGACCAAAATTAATCATAATTCATAACCACAAATCTGAGAATTGCATCTAACCTCTTGAGAATTATAGCTAGAAAGAAAATTTAGAGTTAATTTGAGCATTTCTATTTAGAATTGATTAATTAGCTTAGCTTATCACTCATTTTCTCATTCTAAGACTGTCATTAATGGTAGCTTGCTGAGAGCTTCACATTAACACTCTTAGATAGAGAGCCATAGGATGCTTAATTGTGCTTCATTTGCTAAATAGTTGCTATAGTGTGGTTTATTTAGTTTCTATTTAATTTATTGTTCAATACTAATTCTATGAAAGTACATTTCCTTGTACACATATACCCTAGCCATATCTTCCATATTCATCTCATCTTCATGTAGATATCTCATTCCTTTACCATATTTATTCTTCAGATGTTTGTAACCATCATGATAAGTACAGTAAAAAATAGTTGACATCAATGACAATAAATTGAATGATTTAATTGTCTTACATATCACTTTAGTAGCTCGGTGACCTTCAATCATTATCTTTCACTTGTCCATTCATTCCATGAAGATATTCAATCAGTTGTAGGTTATCAATCTCTCCCTTTGGCATTGATGGCAGCACAATATGAAATATGCCCTAGAATACCAAATATCCATTCTACAACTTTATAAGTAAATGTTGTAGCTCGGTAAGCTCTCCCTAGCTTGTTTATTTAATATGTTTAATCACTACACAATATTTCATGTAGAATCTCCCTGCAGATTTGATCTTCTTCTTCCTATGATTCTTCTCCCCATGTGGATAAATATTTCATTGATTCTTTCTCTCCCTTTGACAACAATGCCAAAAAGAATAAAAAACTCTTCAATAGCCAAAATATTATCTCTGGTGTTTGGTTCAGATCAAGTACCTTCATGTACTGATATGCAGTGTTCTTGTTCTGGCTTTTCACAACCTTAGAAAACCTAAAGTGTGAACAATATGCATCAACATCATTTGATTTTATGATAAAGTATAGGTTGATGCAACCTCCTGATCACCTTAGTGACCAATAGACAGGGGATGGACCCCTAGTCTAGTCCTTATGTACTCAAATGTATCCTCAGGTAAGAGTTTGGTAAATATGTCTGTAAGTTTCTCTTTTGATTTCACAAACTCCAGTTTCACTTTCTTTTCTTGTACGTGCTCCCTCAAGTAGTGATACTTTATGGATATTTGCTTTGTCTTTTCATGCATCATTGGATTCTTAGACATGTTTATAGCACTTGTGTTGTCACAATATATTATCACTGGATCAGTGATCTCGTCATTCATCCTTTCAAAATTTGTTTATCCATGAAATATTTGAACAATTAGCAGGAACAACATATTCTGCTTTGGCAGTGGACTGAGAAATACATGCCTATTTCTTACTTATCCAAGTAACTCATCTTTCTACCAAAAATAATGCTCCACCGGTAGTGCTCTTCTGGTCATCAATTTTTCCAGCCAAATCTGCATCGGTGTAAACTTGTAGTTCAAAATTGCCCTCTTTCTTGTACCATAAACCATAGTTTTCTGTATTTTTCAAGTATCTCAGAATCCTCTTAACAATAGTCATATGTGATTTTTTTAGGATTAGCAAAAAATCTTGCTACAATCCCAACTACATATGCAATATCCGGTCTACTATGCACAACATACATCAGTTTTCCAATCATTGATTTGTATGATATTTGATTTACCTCGGTTGACTGATCATCCTTTGTTAATTTGCATCCCGTGACCATCAATGTACCAACTGGTTTTGAATCTTCCATTCCAAAGGTCTTCAACACTTCTTTGATGTACTTTAATTTTGTAATGAATATACCTTCACTTTGTTGTAGAATTTGCAAACAAAGAAATAATATAATCTCTCCAAACATTGAAATTTCAAATTATTTTCTCATTTCATTAGCAAATGATTTGCATAAATTATCATGACCTCCAAATATGATATCATCAACAAAAAATTCAGCAATAAAAATCTTGTCATCAGTTTCACATTTCAAATATAAATTGCTATTGTCACTTGTTCTAACAAATCCAATACTAATAAGATATGAATGTAGTCTTTCATACCATGCTCTCGGTGGTTGTTTCAGTCTATACAATGCTTTGTGCAACTTACATACCATGTTTTTCTGATTTGGATCAACAAAACCTTCAGGTTGTTCAATGTATACTTCTTCCTCAAGAATTTCATTCAAAAATGCAGATTTGACATCCATTTGAGATACTTTAAATCCTTTGTAGGCAACATATGCAAGTAATATTCTAACTCCTTTAAGTCTTGCAACTGGTTCAAAAGTCTCACCATAGTCAATACCTTCTTCTTGTGCATACCCTTTGCATAAAAGTCTTGCTTTATTTCTAGTGACTTCACCATTTTCATTCAACTTGTTTCTGAATATCTATTTGGTTCCAATAAAATTCTTATCATTCGATCTTGGTACCAATGTCCATGTTTTTTTCTTCAGTATTTTTTCAATTTCCTCATTCATTGCCTTAATCCATTCATCATTCTCAAGTGCATCCTTAACATTTTTAGGTTCAAATTCACAAACTAAACATGTGGTATTTCTCAACTTAGTTTGTGTCATCATGCCAGCTTGCTTGTCACCAATAATCTGATTCTGTGGATGGTGTATCCTCACAAATTTTTCTAACACTTGCTCTCTTCTTTTTTCATCAGTCGGTGTAGGATCTGTTAGGAATGGGAACACTGAGAGGGGGGGGGGGGGGGGTGAATCAATGTTCACTATATTTTAAATTTTCCCTTTAATCTTTATTCTGAACTTAAATGCTTAAGTACTGAAATAAACATGAAACATGAAATCAACACATGACACCAATATGATTATGGGGAAACCCAAATAGGTAAAACCCCGGTGGGAATTGATACCCACTAATATTCTGCACTAGTGTTTTGTGATCCTTGTTAGAAGATCCTTTACCCTGTTAGGAGTAGCTTTACAATGCTTTAAGTACAATAGACCTTGTTAAGGGTCAGACCCTATTAGGAGTCTTTTAAAATCATCCTTATTAGGGGAGAGGATGCACTATCCAAGAGCTCACTGCTTAAGTGGTGAAGGCTACAACTTTCAGATATCAGATACACACTATATCTGCCAGGTGAACATTACTATGACACTGCTTGTTAGATCAATTCCTTTGGTGCGTTGATGCTTTGACCTCTAACAAAGCTCTAATACATCTTATGCTATCTTCGCATATCTTTGCTCTGCTCATCACAACTCTCTTTCAACTTCCATACCGAATACAATGGGTGCACCTTATATTTATGCGCTCATACAAAATACACAATTAGGTTGGCCCTATAACTAATTACAAACAATGCTTCCAAATGAATTGGCTTAAGCGTGCTTACAATTATACATATAAACATGTCGGCAACCTAAATACAATAGGTGCATAGCCTTAACAATATTACATTACAATCACAAACCAAAATACTGATTGTCAGCTCCATGCTCTATTCTCTGTTGGCACACACTGGCTATGCAACTTCAACTATCTGTAACTTTCACATCTTTGCATATCTTCTTATGTGCTCTTAGAATAAGAAAGAATATAGTCTAACAAACTTAACTTCAAGGGTGCATGTCATAATTCATCCATACACATGTGCGCTGATGCTCTGAGTTGTAGGAACTCTGTACACTGTCCAGTGTTCAACACTTAGCTAATTTTTGATCTTCTCATCAGGTGCGCTGACTTGAAACTGCTATGTGAATTTGTTGCCATAATGACAACACTATATCTAGTCACATACCTTAGTATAGACAACTTGCCAACAGGATCAAGATCTTCCTCAGAAGCTATTTCCTAATTCTAGGTCTCTATAGGTTGTTTCTCGGTATCTTTATCCCGTTGCTTGATAATTTCAGCCTGCTGCTCGAGTAGAATGTCAGGTTTCTCAATGTATGTAAATATACCATAGTCTTCTAGTTCCTTTTTGCTTTCTTCACCATTCTTCTCAGCAAACTTATCAACTCTCACATTTGCACTTTCAATCATTTTGTTAGAAACCTTATTCAAACATTTGTAAGCTTTTCTTTTAGTAGAATATCTTAAGAATATTCCTTCATCACCTTTTGAATAAAATTTTCCATTTTTATCCTCTTTTAGAATGTAACATCTACTTCCAAATATTCTAAAATAGCTTACATTCGGTGTGTACCCATACCATAACTAATAGGGTGTCTTGTTTGAATATTTCTTTAGTTGTACTCGGTTCAATGTGCATATAGCAGTGCAAACAACTTCTCTCCAATACATCTGTGCAACATCTTTTTCAATCATAAGTGTTCTAGCACAATCAACTATAGACCTATTCCTCCTTTTAGCAATTCCATTCTGCTGTGGTGTTCTCGGTGCATAAACCTGTCTTTTAATTCCATGCTCATTACAAAAGTTAGTGAATTCATCAGAAATAAACTCACCACCTCTATATGATCTTAAGCATTTTAACTCCTTTCCACTTTAGCTTTATACCATTTAAACATCTTGAAAGCTTCAGATTTTTCTTTTAGAAACATAACAGTTATCATCCTAGAGTAGTTATCAACAAATAAAATAAAGTATCTATCACCATAATAACTCTGAGTTCTCATATGACCACACAAGTCGGTATGAACCAACTCCAAAATAATTTTAGATGAAAAGTTCTTGCTCTTGAAACTAGATTTTGACATTTTTCCCATTTGACATTGTTTACACATGACATGGTTAGGTTTAGACAAGCTCGGTAAGCCTCTAAATTTTCTTTTCTTACTAATTTTAATCATGTTGTCAAAATTCCCATGACCTAACCTTTTGTGCCATAACCACACATATTCAGTTCTAGTCGATAAACAAGAAGTCTCAGCATTGTCAAGATAGAATAGATTACCTTTTGATTGTTTACTAGTACCGACCAACTTTACAGTCTCATCTTAGATTTTCTCCTTTCTACTTTCAAATGCAACTCGGTGACCTAAATTATTTAGCTGTGCAACACTCAACAGATTATAGTGAAGTCCCTTCACCCAATATGCATTCTCACATATAATCTTATTGTTCAACAAGATAGATCCTTTTCCTTTTACTAGACAAGGTGTATCATTTCCCATTTTAACAGATCCACCACTATAATGTTCAAGGTATTTAAATTTTTCTTCATCACCAGTCATATGATGTGTACAACCACTATCAATAATCCATGTATCATTCTTGCTAACTTTAGAAATAAGTCTTGTTTCAACATACTTTTCTTCTTCTTCTTCTTCTTCTTCTTCTTCTTTCAAAGCTACGAATACCACTTCAATGTCTTCATCGGTGTTGGTGTCAGTGTCATAATCATCATCTTCAAAAAGGTAACATGCTTTCTTGCCTTTGTCTTTGTAGTCTTGGTTACTTCTTTTGTCATACTGTCAGTTGCCTCTCTGATCTCGGTTATCTCTCCTATCAAACTTTCTATCACCAAATTGTTCATTGTCTTTGTCATCTCCTTTCCTGTTAGGACATCTAGCTACAATGTGACCAATCTCTTTACAGTTAAAACATACCAAAGATATTTTCCCTTTATATCTTCCTTTACCTTTCTGTAGCCTTCTAGCCATTAGTGCTTCAAGTTCATGAAGCTCATCATCATCACTGTCACTGTCACTCTCATTTCTTATCATGTGTTTACTACTTGATTTACCAATTTTCAAGGATAACATAAATACAAATTCAACATTCAGAACAATTCTTTTATCAAATTTATTGAACTCAAAAGTAGTCAATTTACCAATCAGGCTATCAAGTGTAAGAGTGTTACTTGGGGCTGACCTCATTTCATGGATTGTAGATATTCAGATAGCATAAATAGGCATAAAGGTTCTAAGAATTTTACTCACAACAATGTCTTCATCAATAACACCTCTTGCTCCTTGGATAGCATTGAAAACCTCCTTAATTCGGTTACTATACTGTGAAATGTTTTCTCCTTCTTTCATCTTCATATCATCAAACTTTCCTCTAAGACTTTTAGCTCTTGCCCTCAATACATTCTCATCTCCTTCGTGAACTAGTGCAAGTTTTCCCCACATTCCTTTAGCAGTAGTACATGTCTTGACATCTTCAAATTCTGCATCAGATAAGGCAATAACAATCTCTATCATTGTCATGTTATGTTCATGTCTATCTCTCAACTGATCAATAGTCAAAGGTCCAATTGTCGGTTGATTGTAGTCATTGCTCAAGTAGAATACAACAGATTCTCGAATTCCAGATATATGCAACTTCATTATGCTTTTCCATGTCGAGAAGTTGTCTTTGTTCAGCTTTGGCACCTCTCTCTTATACATCTTGTGATCTTTAGCTCAAGTCCTTTAAACTTTCCTTCCAAGCAACCAATGCTCTGATACCAATTGTTAGATAAATGAGAGGGGGGGTGAATCAGTTAATTCCAGTTATCCTATAGTCCCAAAACTCACAGATGTATATATTCAATCTTTTCAAACAAAATTATCATCTTGGGAAGCTATCAACAATATCCTTCTCGTTCTTCTACCGATTGATAGTCAATTCAATACTATATTTAATGATCTAAGTAGATATGAAATGTGTAAAGTAAAATAACAATTCAATCAATCTAAATACACATAACACAGATGTTTAACATGGTGTTAGGGGAAAAATCACTTGGGACTGGTAACCCAAAACAATTTACTCTTATGAAGTGAGCTCGGTTAGCATCCAACCTTGTGAAAGGTTACAAAACACACTGTAAGGTGTGACCTGTTTAGAGGATTTATCACTAACAGTTCTCCCTTGACCAACATTCACTATGGGGTTAACAAGTGTATCATCAAAAAATGGAAGCACTTCCATTTAGGACAGGTTTAGCCCTTTGAGTAGGTAGTTTGGGGTCATTTCAAATGCCTCGAATAGGTCCCTGGCTTGAGTTTGGCTTTTCTCCTCACTCTGCCCTTCTTTCCACTCTCTTTTTGCACTTTTTTGGCATTCTGGATTGAGATCCTGAGATCCTTGACCTTAAGGTCAAGGTCGACCTCAAACCTGACCTAGGTCAAAGTTGACCTTGACCTTGACCCAAGGTCCAAATTTCAAGATTCCATGATTTTTGGATGTCAGGTTTTGGAAAGTTTTGTTTTCGCACTTTCGGGTCGGCTGTTTCGAATTTTAGAAAGGTAAACTCTTAAATTATATTTAATCTAGGTCCATTTCTAGGGGTTAAGGCTTAATTGGAAGTTAATTCTCCTATGTCAGCCTCTCTTGAAGTTTGTGCCCTAGACTAGTATAAAAGGAGGCCTTCCTCTCTCATTTCAATCCATCTTTTAATGTCTTGTTCACATACATCCTCCCTTCATGAAGCACTCTCAATCAAGGAAGCATTCAAGTCATCATCTACATTCAAGCATTCAAGTTCTCCATTGAAGATCAAGGATTCAAGCATTCAAGCCTTCTGGGGGAATTTGGTTCAAGCATTCAAGATTCATCATTCAAACCCTAGATCTATCCATCATGGTGGTGTGATTTTCCTTCAAGCTCCTCTGTTCATATTCAAGATCTATTCATTCTCCCTTCAAGGTGGATTCCAAGCATACAATCATGGAGGTTTTGATTTACATTCATTAATGTTGTGTCCAAGCTTTCATATTAACAACTTGATTACATTTCAAATACAATTGCATATCTATTGAGTATCATAGCTTTGTTTTTAGATCTACTTCTACTACTTGATAGAATTATCTATTTCAATTCTACTTTAAAGGTTGATTCCAAACCGGGGTTTGACCAAGGAAAAACCCTCATCCAAACAACAAAACCCTCTTTTTCTTGTAGGTACAGGTGTAAGACAATGAATTGCAGTTTAGATCTGAGTACCCTTTTCAGTGAACTTCCGGGATCCGTGAACATAAATTCTGTTGGAACAGTGTAGGTCAAGGATGACTTTTTGGGGTAAGATTGTACTCCGGGGTAAGATCTTACCCCTATTCTAGGTCAAGGATGACCTCTCTCAGAAAGACAAAAGGTTTCTGGGTTTTCTCTATTTTTGCATTTCTAGGTCAGATCCGATTGCAAAATTTCCTGAAACTGAACACAAACACTAGAAAACAATGATTTTTGAATATGCTCCTTTTCAAGATAAGTATTTATGTTTTATTAAGTTTGTTTATCCACAATATTTTCCATCTCCCATAATCACATTTTCTTTACACATTTTAGATATATTTTTATATCTTACATTTTGGTGAACCCCATGATAGAAAACTCTTTCTTTTTGGTGTTAGATGCTTTGCTTTCTTTCCTTAAGATTAGATCTCTTTTATACTCTTACATTTTAAAATCCAAAAAAATCCATATATTCTACAAAATACAAAAAAATTTCTTGCATTTGATTTACTATGAAGATTTTTAAGATGCTTTGGTGCGTGATTATTTTCTTTCTTATCCTCCTCTTAGAATCTCATTATCATACTTATGATGTTTATGAGAGTATCATTCACTTAATTATGTTGGTTACCCTTCATCTTTCACTTGCCTATGCTTTTGTGAGATTGACAAATACTAGTCTTCCCACCTTTAAAAATTTCATTAAAGATTTATGTGGCAGACTTATTACTCTTTTGGATTATGTGAAGAATTTGGTAGATGATACACCATCTCCTAATCTTCCTAATCCTAATTCTATCATCCCTAATATAGTTCCTAATCTTAATCCAATTCCTAATATGCCTAATTCTCCATCTTCTATTCCTAGTTCTTCCCATACTTATGAGAAGGTGAAAACTATGGTTCATGATGTAGATGTGCAAGAATTATTGGATTTACCTTCCCCTTCATATCTGATCCAAGATGATATTAAAGGGAAGAGAAAAGAAACTTCTTCTAAACCTATTATTCCACCTTATACAACCTTTACTCATGAACATGATAAACAATCACATCCTGCAAATGCTTTACATGATATGTACACTACAAGATACAATATGATGACTAAACAAGGTTATAAAGGTTTAGGGCTTGGTGTTAATGAGCATGGTATTAAATATCCAGTTTATATACCCCTTAAACAAGATATGCGTGGTGTTGGTTGTTCGCAATCTCAATTCAAGGTGGTTGATTTTGATTGTCGTCGTCCTCTTCATGTTCTTCTCCCTACACCTACCTTAGATAACCCTGATATTCATCAAGAGGTGGCTAAGGTGTATGTTTAATTGATGAATTAAAAGAAAGAAATCTTTAGACCTATGCCGAAAGATGCTCTATCCAAGTACAAATGTCCCTTTCATTATAGTAATACACATTTACTTTCTGATTGTGTGCATTTCAAGTTATATGTTAGAGAAAGAGCTGCTTTAGGAATTATATCTCACTCTCGTGCAGTTTTACAATTCCTTCATAATTTCAATATCAATTTTGATATAGGGGATACCCCTCATTTTGATATAGTATAGATATTTTCTACTGTTGTCTCTGAACTGGGGGGCAAGAGGTGTATTTTCATCCAGTCTTCTAGGATCCATTAGATTCTTAACATATATTTTGTCTTGAGCTTAATTGTTATTCTCTCTATCTTTCTTCTCTATGGTTTTGCATTATGTTTATAATCATCTATATATCTTATTCTATATTCAAGATATATTTTCTAAAAGACATTTTTTTTTACAAATGTATCCTTGCTTTCATCCGTGGGGGGCAAGGTTCTTCCTTCTTTCTCTTTGTCTAGGGATCAACTTTCCTTAGCTTAGTGGCATTTGTTTATCTGGTAACATTATTTCAATATACTAACTGAGGATTTGGCTATGGATATCCTTTTATGAAAGGTTGTTGTCTTAGGTCACCGCCTCTTCTTTATTTTGCAAATTATGTTCTTTATAAATTCTTGCCCTTGCTTTAGGGTTAGAGTTTGATTCCTTTGTTCAAAGATTCCTCTTCCTCTTGATTACAAGGGGCTGGATGATTGAATCTTTGTTTCTCTTTGAAAGATGATATTTTATCTAAATCACTCCTCTATGGTGGTGGTCTTGTTGATAAGATCTCTTTCTTTGAGGATCCTTTTCCATAAGTGACATATCCTTTTCATGATTATCTATGTTCTTCAATGTAAGGGTCAATACCCCTCACTAGGAATATAGTATATTATTGTTAATAGAATATCTCATTACTTTGGGAAGTAGGTATCCTCCTTCTCTTCCTTATCATGTCTAGTATAAAACTACAATAAGGAGGGGGGCATATATAGGGTCTACCTTGTACTATAGTTTTTCATTTATATGCTAAATCCTCTTAAGGTAATGCACATAAGTTGCTAAATCCTAAAGAGACACGCTAAATCCTCTGAAGGCAACACAAATAAGTTGCTAAATCCTGAAGAGACATGTATTTTTCAATTTTCAATATGCTAAATCCTTTGAAGGTAACACAAATAAGTTGCTAAATCTTGAAGAGAGACACATTTTTCAATTTTCAATATGCTAAATCTTTTGAAGGTAACACACATAAGTTGCTAAATCTTGAAGAGACACACATTTTATATTCCATGGTGATACAAGAAGGTGGATCTATGAGTATTTCAAAAGCTTCCAGAAGATGCATTATATTTTCAAAGCATAATTTTTGGGTGAACTATCAGATTTTGCTAACTGTTGGGCTTTCCCTCCTTGGTGATTCATGGTAAGGAGGGTATCTTACTTGGTGAGGTAATCACTTTCTCTTTTCTCTCTTTTCTCTTTCATGCTAGTAGGTTTGGATCATGAAGCTATGTTATTTATAGTGTTTCTCTTGTCTTTCTTATGTAATCATTTATTCTTTTATGATAGCTTTCCAAATATGATATTAGTATAGGAAGCATTTCTTAGCAAGGTTTCCTTTGCTAGTTGATTTGGGTTCATTTTTATACTAACCCTTCTTTTTGTATTTGCTTTCGCACCCTCATGCATGTATGTTGAGTTAGAATCCTTAGCCTATGAGCTTGTGTCCTTAACTAAGTGATATTCTATCTTGTTGTGAATCCACTTGGATCTTTCTTCTCCTTTACCAAGAGTTTGCATCGAATCCATACACTTGCTAAAGTGGGGGCTAAATGTATCGTCAAAAAATGGAAGCACTTACATTTAGGACTGGTTTAGCCCTCCGAGTAGGTAGTTTGGGGTCATGTCAAATGCCTTGGGTAGGTCCCTAGATGGAGTCTGGTTTTTCTCCTCACTCTGCCCTTCTTTCCACTCTCTTTCTGCACTTTTTTGGCATTCTGGACTGAGATCCTGAGATCCTTGACCTCAGGGTCAAGGTCGACCTCGACCTTGACCTAGGTCAAATTTGACCTTGACCTTGACCTAGGTCAAAGTCAACCTCAACCTTGACCCAAGGTCCAAATTTTAAGATTCCATGATTTCCAGATGTCGGGTTTCAGAAAGTTTTGTTTTCCCACTCCTGGGTTGGCTATTTTAGATTTCAGAATGGTAAAATATTAAATTATATTTAATCTAGGTCCATTTCTAGGGGTTAAGGCTTAATTGGAATTTAATTCTCCTATGTTTGCCTCTCTAGAAGTTTGTGCCCTAGACTAGTATAAAAGGAGGCCTTCCTCTCTCATTTCAATCGATCTTTTCATCTCTTGTTCACATACATCCACTCTTCATGAAGCACTCTCAATCAAGGAAGCAGTGAAGTCATCATCTACATTCAATAATTCAAGTTCTCCATTGAAGATCAAAGATTCAAGAATTCAAACCTTTGGGGGAATTTGGTTCAAGCATTCAAGATTCATCATTCAAACCCTAGATCTATCCATCATGGTGGTGTGATTTTCTTTCAAGATCCTTTGTTCATCTTCAAGATCCATTCATTCTCCCTTCAAGGTGGATTCCAAGCATACAATCATGGAGGTTTTGATTTAGATTCGTTAATGTTGTGTCCAAGCTTTCATATTAACATACTTGATTACATTTCAAATACAATTGCATATCTATTGAGTATCATAGCTTCATTTTTAGATCTACTTCTACCACTTGATAGCATTCTCTATTTCAATTCTACTTTAAAGGTTGATTCCAAACTAGGGTTTGACCAAGGCAAACGCCTCATCCAAACAAAAATACCCTCTTTTTCTTGTAGGTACAGGTGCAGGACAACGAATTGGAGTTTAGATTTGAGTACACTTTTTAACAAACTTCTGGGATTTGTAAACAAAAATTCCGTCAAAATAGTGCAGGTCAAGGATGACTTTTTGGGGTAAGATTGTAGCCTGGGGTAAGATCTTACCTCTGTTCTGGGTCAAGGACGACCTCTCTAAAAAAGAAAGAAGGTTTTTGGGTTTTCTCTATTTCTGCATTTCCAGGCCAGATCGGATTGCAAAATTTCCTGAAATGGAACACAGACACCAAAAAATAGTGATTTCTGAATCTTCTCCTTTTCAAGATAAGTATTTATGTTTTATTAAGTTTGTATGTCCAGAACATTTCCATCTCCCATCATCACATTTTCTTTACACATTTTAGATATATTTTTATATCTTACAACAAGAAAATAATCAACATTCATTGAATATCATATTGAAATGCAAAAAGACTGTTATGTCCACTTGGTTAAGAGATTTTATTGTAACAATGGTTAAACTAATACAATAATGATCTGATTCAAATGCAACAATGATTTGAAGATTTTCAGATCTATGCTAAGCTCAAAATACCTCCTCTGATAAATAATAAATTCAATCCTTCATGTCATCCAACTTTACTTCACTCGGTGTATGCTTCTCTAATGCTCGGTAATGTCTACAGTTAAGCTCGGTTCTGTCTATAACCAGTTTGATCAGAAGTGCATGAAAAATACTCCTTTCATGTGAATTATCACGCAGAGTAAAAAAATCCCAGACTCAATAATGAATCTCATGTCTCTTTAAATAGACATCATAAATTGTTTTCTTCTCATCCATTAGATTTAAGCTCAATCATTTATTTTTCTGCTTCAAGCTTCCTTGGTAGTTGTGTCTATAATACATTTCATTCTTCTCCATTCGATCAATCTTGAATTTTGTCAGCCATTAGATCCTCATAACAAAGTTTATCTTCTACCTCAGAATCCTAAGCAATTGTCCAACTCATCAATTCAGTTGGCTATTATAAACTTTATTTCTTTCTTTCACTCGGTCAATACAAAATGTGTCGGTGATAACTAACTCGGTTAATACTATACTTAGTATACACTACACTAGCTCGGTGTATATATAAATATTCAATTACCAACCACATAAACTTGTTCAGTTCTGATCTTCAATACATAACAAAATCATGTAATACAATCAAGTCAACAACATGATGCCATAGACTCATCAATAAGTTACCCAATGTATACCATAGCCATATCTTCCATATCCATCTCATCTTCATATAGACATCTCATTCCTTTACCATATTTATTCTTCAAATGTTTGTAACCATCATGATAAGTACAACCAAAACTAGTTTACATCAATGGCAATACATTGACTGATTTAATTGCCTTACATATCACTTTAGTAGCCCAGTGACCTTCAATCACTGTCTTTCACTTGTCCATTCATTCCATCAAGATATTCAATTAGTTGTAGGTTATCACTATGGGCCTAATGAATTCTACTTCTAGCATCTTTTGTAATTTAGCTTTTACCATGAGTTCCACTTGAGGATGCATGTTGCGTAATTTTTGCTTGACATATTTGATTTTTGGATCCACAACAAGATGGTGTACAACCAAGTCAGTATCAAGCCCAGAAATATCTTTATTAGTCCATGCAAAATTGATATGGGATTTATTTAGGAATATAGTCATGGATTCTTTTTGTCTCATCCAAAGAGGCTGCAATGTAGGTGACCTTTGGATCTACTTCAGTTCCTAGATTAACTGCAATTGTATCTTCTACGAGGATAGAAGATTTTTTTGATGGTAATGACATAAATGAAAAGTCAACTTCCCCCTCCTCTAGTGCCTCAGAGAGGTTTTCACTAGAGGACACATCCTTTATTTTATCTATTTCTCCATCCAAAGGTGCCTTAGAAAGGTTTTCACCCAAGGATATTTTATCATTTTTTTGATTTTCTTTTTCTTCATTTTTGCAACTAAGGGAGTTGACTTGGCTACCGAAGTAGGATTGTTCACTATAGTGAATCTGATGTTCATTTTCTTGGAGATTTCTTAGTCCAAAAAGTGCTAGAAATGCCTCATCTTAATCACATATGTCTAAGGAAGGTGGTGAATCTTGTTGGTCCCAATAGAATAGATTAGGATTGGTAAGGGGGAGTTCAGGTGAGGAAAGGTCAGATTGGGTGATATGGAGGACACAAGTATCAAGATCATCTTTGATTTATTGGAAAGGTACTTCAAAAAACTCTTCTTCGATGTCTGAAATGGATTCAATCAAACAATAGTCTTTGGAGAAGGTTTTCTCAGTTTCTATGGAACCCAATCCTCTTCCTCGGGGGTATCTAGTTGATTTTATGAGAGTTTTTCTCCCAGTTTCATTTTCTCTGAGGCCAATGCTATGATATCCCATGCTTTCAACAATGGGTGTGGCTTTTATATACTTCCCTTTAGGATTGTCTATAGGTTTGTCTTTTTATTCATCAAACAACCAGGAAAGAACATTATGCTCCATATGTTCATCTGAAAGAGATCCCCAGTGTTCAATGTGGTTTGTTTACACTTCATAGTTTCTTTACTCTCCTTAGGGAAGAGTTGTGAAGGTTTTCCATAAGACCTAGGAGAAAGTGGGAGTTGACCAATGGACATGGCATTTTCGAATCTATATTCCCCTAGGCCTTGATCTGTGAACCTAACTTTCTTTTCAGGCTCAATATTCTTTTCTTGGCTGGATGAGAATCTCTTGTGAAACAAGATGAAAATATTTATTTAATGGGAAATAGTTTGATTCTTTTCCTTCTAGCCTCTTGCAATATTGAAAGGGTTCATGATCTCTTGGAATGGTTATTTCAGCTCCATGGTGCAGGAATTTTAAACACTGGTGAAATGTGGATGGGACACTTGAGATAGAGTGTATCCACGACCTACCCAAAAGGATATTGTAGGGTAGATCTAAGTCAAGCACTTGACAGATAATTTCAATAAGGGCTAGGCCCACTTGTAAGGGGAGTGCAATGAGACCTTTTCTTACCCTTTCTCTATCATCATATAATTTTATTGTTATTCTTTTATTACATCAATGAGGTTCTCAAAAAGACCAATATTGTGAATCATGCTTCATATTCATAGATTCAGACTAGATCCATTGTCTATAAGGACTCTTTTATTCCACATGTTATGGATGGTGACTTGGATGTGCAGAGATTTATTATGATGAGGATCAGGACCTTATAAATCTTTGTCAGTAAATACCAAGTTTTGTCAGACAACCAAATTTCTAATCATCGCTTGGAATTGAGAGGCATTGATATTTTTTGGGACATAAGACTTAGTTAGGGCATTCTCAAAGACCTCTTTGTGAATGAGAGATGTGTGCAGAAGCTCTAGTATGGATATCTATGCCGGGGTCTTTTTTAGTTGGGAAAGTAGGTCATAACGTGATGTAGGTCATGTCAAGGTAGATGGTGTAGCAAGTGGATCTACAATGGGTGGATTGGTATCAGCTTGTACAATCACATGGGGAAAACATGTAGTAACATTACAATCTGTACTCTTTAAGTCAATCTATTTACATGAGTTTCAGATTGTTCAATATGGCCACACAGTGAGTCAAAGCCACATGCATCATTTTCAACTAATTTTCCACAAGTGTGTTCATCTCCTGAGATTTTGTCCATTGAATAATCATAAGAAAATCCCTTGGATGTGGATGCATTGTTTTGATTATGTTTTGGAAAAGGCTTAGAATACATTTTTAGTTGGGTGTTGGAGGTAGAGGCATTTTGTCCTTCTACTTCAATTTTTCCATCATCGATTAAATCTTGCACAAAATGATGAAATTTCATGCATTTTTTAATCTCATGCCCTTTTATGTGATGATATCACAATATTCATTATCCTTATACCGGTTGTGTTTAGGTTTATTTTCATTGAAAGGCCCGGTGTTAGGGTAAACCATCATCCCTTGATTGACTAGATGTCAAAAGATCATATCAAGAGAATCTGCCAGCTGTGTAAATTATCATCACCATTGTTGTTGTTACCATTGTATCATGAAAATAGAGAGCCATGATAACTAGATCCTTGATTTTGATTCTGGTTATTTGAATTATTCTGATTGCTTTGATTACTCTGATTATTGTTTTGATTGTGATTGTTCTGGTCATTGCTATTGTTATGATTGCTTTGATTGTTGTTGTTGGATGCTTGGACATTTTGGACATGTTTTGCATCTATTACTCCATCATTGACAACACCTTTGTTCTTGGACTAGAACTTAGGTTTATCATGAGTGTTGTTAGATGAATTATGGGTGTAGTGTTTAATTGCTCCTTTCATTAAAAGTCCATCTTCAATGGAATTACCCTTTTTAATGAGTGTCTCGAAGGAATCTGGGGCAACCATCTTCATCTAGAATGACATTTCTGTAACCAAATTCCTAGTAAAGATATCAACTAGGTGTGAATCTGGGATTTTCTAAGGCATGCAATTGGCAAGATGTTACCATGTTTGAAACAATTTTGCAAAGGTTTCTCCATTTCTTTGTTTCATGTTACACAAATTGTTGAGTGATGCTTGATGTTCTATGTTTTAAGAATATTGTGTAACGAATTTTTCAGTGAGATCATGAAAGGCAGAGATGGAACCAGGAAGGAGGTTCAATATCCACTCTAACGCTAGTCCTCCAACACTTCTAGTGAAGAGTCTTAGGAGAAGATGATCATTGTGGGAAACCTCTTGTGCTGCTACGTAAAATTCCATGATATGTTGCACATGGTATGTGTCTCCTTTGTATTTATCAAATTTTGGAATTTCAAAGTTGGCGGGGAATGGTTGGAGAGTGATTGATTTGTCAAAGGGACAATGACATATCTCTACAAAAGAGAATTCCTTCTTCCCACCTTTCTACATAGCCATCATCATACGTTTGAACTCGTTGATTTGTTGAACTACTTCGGGAGGATTATTATTGGCAATTTTGTGGACTTGATGTGTTCCTCCTCCTGATGATGCATTATTTCCTCTGAGAGGGGGAGGATTAGTATTTTGTCTTTGGGAGGTGTTGTTCATATGCACATAATTTTGATTTTTTAGGACCCCGCTAGGCTTTGAGAAAATGGAAGCGGAGCATTTTCCTAAGGACCTTGGTTGCTGTTTAGGTCCATGACTTGCATTTAAGCCATCATTACTCACCCCATTGACATTTTTTAAGTTGGGCTCATTCATAAGTTCTCAGATTTGTTTGATTGTGTCATGAGGAGATTGATTAGTGTTATCAAATATTGATGGCATGGCTTGTGTTTCTTTTCCTTTGTTGGTTTGAATTAAGTTATTTTCGAGAAAAGGCTCATCAAAATTGTCAGGGAGTGTAATACCCCTTTGGATAAGATTCATGAAAATGTTGGAACTATTGGCTTGGATTAGGTCTTCTACTAAGATTAAATTTTTAGGATCCTCAAAGAATTATTTAGCTCATGGATTGACACTGACACTTTCGGGTATGACTGTGTCAGATTTCAGGTGTGGTTCCTCTTCATCATTAAAGTCTTCTTGATAGACAATTTCTTGGTCGTTATCCATAGTGAGATATTCTTGTATTAGTTTTTCTTGTGATTAGGTAAGTACCATACACGGGCGACCATGGAATGATTGAATTGAAGAAGGGTGAATGATTGATGAGATATGAAAAGGGAAGGGTTTGGAGAACTAGGAGTAACTTGGACTAATGATTAAGTCTTGATGATTGATTGAACTAAATTAATTGATCCAATTGAGGATTAAATTGATCGATGAGATTGGATTAACGAGGAACTAAGCCTCAAGGATTGGTTTGATTTAAAGGTTTGAAACAAACCTAGGTAAAACAAGACCTTGTGATTATGAAAACATGGGATTGGATTTGATTTAAAGTCTTCTCTTATTTGGGTGATAGACTGATGATCCCGAAACAAAATAGGATTGGATTAAGACTTCTAGAGAAAGACTTAATTATCAAAGTAGCAAGGGATTAATGTTTTCTTTGAAATTAAGGTCTATGAGACACTATTGGAATAATTCTTTCACCCTATTTGTTAGGATTAACAAGACATAAATAATAGTTACAATATAACCAATATCGGAAAATAATAAACCACATAGAAGAGAACACAAGACACAAAGATTTAACGTGGTTCACCCAATCCTTGGGCTACATCCACCAATAATGAGTCCAATATTATTATTATCTAGTGATTACAACCTAATTATAATCCACAATCCCTTACAGCTCAATACCACCGCAAGAAGCTACTAAAAAATATACATCATAATGAAATCCCTAAATCTAAGCTATTTTATACAAGCTTATTTTTCCTCTTTAGGGTTACAACATGTCGGCCGAAAAATAGCCGAAAAGGGTGGGGGGAAAAGTGTATAGTACTTCTCTGATCAATCACTAGAATATAACAATCTCCCACTTGGGGATTGATCGGACTCCATAAAAAACAACAATCTCCCACTTGGAGACTGATCCTGCAGTAGAATCGCTACCCTATGAAGCTCCCACTGGACCCAACCACCCTGGACTTTGTTGTTCCATTATTCTGTTCAGTCTAATAGACCAACTAAAGATGAACAAGAGTTCAAATTCTCCCTTGTTACTACCTTTGTAAAAATATTTGCTGGATTATTATCTGTATGTATCTTTTCCAGCTTTAACTGCCCATCATCCAAAACTGACCGAATGAAATGGTACCGTTACTGTATGTGTTTGGTCTTTGAGTGCAAAGCAGAATTCTTTACAAGATGAATGGAACTCTGGCTATCTATATATAGATAATTATCCCTCTGTAGATGTCCCAGTTTTTCCATGAAGAATTGAAGCCATATCATCTCCTTGGATGCCTCTATAGAAGCAACATACTCTACCTCTATAGTGGATAAGGCATTCACCTTTTGTAACTGAGAAATTCAACTCACTGTTGTCCCATCAACAGTAAATACATAGCTTGTAGTACTCTGCTTGCTATCTATATCTCCTACCAAATCTGAGTCAACATAGCCTTGTACAGTAGTAGTAGATCCCCCAAAGTGTAAACACTTACTAGATGTACCTCTTAAATATTTGACAATCCATTTGACTGCATTCCAATTCTCAATCCCAGGGTGACTCATATACCGGCTAACGACTCCCACTGTGTGTGCAATATCTGGACTAGTACATACATAGCATACATTAAGCTCGCTACAGATGGAGCATAATGTACCTTGGACATTTTAGCCTCTTCCGGTGTCTTAGGACACATCTCCTTAGTCAATTTCAAATGACCAAGAAAATGTGTGCTAATAGGTTTGACATTCTCCATAGTGAAACGTTGCAACACCTTCTCAATATAATCAGCTTGAGATAAAGTCAATTTCCTATTTTTCCTATCTCTGCAAATTTTCATTCCAAGAATTTGTTTTGTTGCCCCCAAATCTTTCATAGAAAATGAATGTGTGAAATGTCATTTCAACCCCTTAATGTGATCCATGTTAGACCCAGCTACAAGAATATCATCAACATACAAACATGAAATAATGTAGCTATCATCATCTAACCTCTTAAAATAAACACAATGGTCAGAATGACATCGAGTGTATCCATGCTCATTCATAAAAGTGTCAAATTTATTATACCATTGCTGAGGTGCTTGCTTCAAACCATATAAACTTTTCTGTAATCTACACACTAAATTCTCCTTACCCTTGACCTCAAATCCTTGTGGTTGTACCATATATATTTCTTCATCAAAATCATCATGAAGAAAAGTTGTTTTAACATCAAGCTGCTCTAAATGAAAATCTTCAGTAACCACAATACTTAAAACAATACGAATAGAAGTCATTTTAACAACTGGAGAAAATATTTCATCAAAATCAATACCCTTTTTCTATGCAAATCCTTTTACAACTAACCTAGCTTTAAATATTTTCTTACCTCCATCCTCTTCTTTCATCCTGTAAACCCATTTATTCTATAAAGTCCTTTTACCTGTAGGTAACTTACATAAATCCCAAGTTTGATTTTTCAGCAAGGAGTCCATTTCTTCTTCCATAGAAATCTCCCACTGAACCTTTGTATTCACCTGCACAACTTCATCATATCCTTCTAGTTCACCAACATCTGTTAATAAAATAGAATACAAAGAGGGAGAAAATCTTTCTGGAGGCCTACTTGACCTTGTTGACCATCTAACATTCATCAAAGTTTGTGGTATTTGTTGTTTCTATTGTTGCGGAGCATAAGGAACTACTAGAACATCATCTTTTGGAGTATCATCCAGTACTACATAATCATTTTCTTTCTTCTCATGTTGCTACAACAAATCTTTGTACAACACTTTCTTATTGACTATGACATCCTCGCTTCTTACAATTTTATGATTTTCAAAATCCCAAAGCTTATAACCAAATTCATCAATGCCATATCCAAAAAATATACATTTCTTTGACTTAGCTTCCAACTTGGTTCTATTTTCAAAATTTATATGTGCAAATGCTTCACAACCAAAGGTTTTGAGAAAAGAATAACTCACCTTCTTACCAGTCCATGCTTCCTCTGGAATACCACAATCCAAAGGAGTAGAGGGACCTCTATTGATTAAATAAAAAACTGCCTAGCATCCAACCTCATACTCCTTGTACGTTCCATTATTGTCCTGTTCATGCATTCAACCACTCTATTTTCTTGTGGAGTCCTTGGTACAGTTTTCTGCCTATGAATACCATTAGAGGAACAATAATCTTCAAATTTTGTGCTACAATACTCATCACCATTATCAGATCTGAGACATTTTAGCCTTTTACCAGTCCCATTCTCAACCAAGCATTTCCATTTCTTAAAAGTTTGAAATAAATCATATTTCTGTCTAAGGAAATAAATACATAATTTTCTTGTTGCATCATCTATAAATGTAACATAATACAAAGAGCCACCAAGGGAAGATACCTGAGTTGGTCCCCATACATCTTTATGCACAAGCTCTAATTTCTCATTTTTCTTTTCCTTCCCACTCTTCACAAAACTAACTCTCTTTTATTTTCCATACACACAACCTTCACAAAAATCCATATTGACACATTTCAAACTAGGTAAAGCTTTCTTTGAATGAAGTAATTTCATACCTTTTTCACTCATGTGCCCAAGTCTGTTGTGCCAAAGTGCCATGTCAGAGTCTACAACAACTGTTTGATGTTCTTTCTGCTCAACTGCAACAACTGTTCCTGAACATTCATTTTTCTCTGAAACAATTAAAGTAGAAGGAAAAATATGACCTATACAAAGATATAAGATTCCTACTTTCACACCTTTTTCTACTACTAAGGAACCTTTTGTAACCTTCCAATTTCTATCATTAAAAGTAACTGTCTGAACCCTCATCACCCAGCTGCCTTGCTAAAATTAAAATCCTACTTAGCCTTGGAACATGCCTTACCTCTTATAGTAGCCTATGATTCCAATTCTACAACTTAATCTTAATTTTCCCCTTTCCAAAAATTTATCAAGGTTCATTATCTCCCAAATAAACTAGCCCAAAATCCCCTTAGACATAATCAAGAAAATAACCTCTATGGGGTGTAGCATGAAATGAAGTCCCAGAATCTGAAACCCATGAATCATCAACACTTTCTAAAGAAAGAAGCAAACATCCTCTTCGGATTTATTTCTTACCACATTTTCCTCCTTGTTACCTTCTTGTTTGTCTCCTTCTTCATTCTTTAGAGACCAACAATCTTTCTTCTTATGACCTGGTTTTCCACATTACCAACAATCATTTGGCCCTTTGGATTCAAACCTCTTTCCCTTTGATTTTCTTCTTGATTTCCCATGATTTCAAGAATTATTTCCTCTCTCATTCGTTCTACCTCTACTTTATGCATTCAAGACACTTCCAGATGTAGATCCACCTAACCTTTTACTACGAGTTTCCTCACTTAGAATTACACCGATAACATCATCAAATTTTAGGGTATTAGAACCATAAACAGAGTTACTAACAACCATTACAAGCCATTCCAGCTTTTGGGAAAATAACACAAAATCAAGAGAGCCCTAATTTATTCATCAAAAATAACATTTACAGAAGATAACTGACTGTTAACCATATTAAACTTATTCAAATGATTAGTAACAGATCCACCTTCTTCCATCTTCATATTAAACAAACACTTCATGAAAAATACCTTGTTAGAAGTGGAGGGCTTTTCATACAACTTCACTAGGGTTTGCATCAAATCTTCAGTCATCTTTGCTTGTGTAATATTGAATGCCATCGATTGTGCCAAGCATAATCGAATACTACCAAGTGCCTTTCTATCAAGAATATCCCAGTCCTCATCAGTCATTATTGACAGTTTCTTGGATTTTCCTCCCAATGGCCACCATAGATCCTTCTGATAGAGATAGTCCTCCATTTGCATTTTCTATAACTAAAATTTTTGCCTGTTAAACTTCTCCACCTTCAGCTTACCCTCATCTTCCATTTCTCCCACTCAACCGTGAGACTCCCACTAAACCATGAGATCTTCTCGTAGAGGATAACTAAAAAAATAACCTCGCTTTGATACCACTTGCTAGGATTAACAAGATAGAAATAACAGTTACATGCAAATATAACCAATATCAGAAAACAATAAACCATATAGAAGAGAACAAAAGACACAAAGATTTAATATGGTTCACCCAATCCCTGGACTACGTCCACCAATAGAGAGTGAAATATTATTTTTATCCAGTGATTACAACTTGATTACAATATGCTATCCCTTACAGCTCAATACCGCCACAAGAAGCTACTAAAAAACATACATCATAATGAAATCCCTAACCCTAAGCTATTTTATAGAATGTTATTTTTCCACTTTAGGGTTACAACATGTCGGCGCAAAAATAACCGAAAAGGGTAGGGGGAAAAGTGTATAGTACTTCCCTGATCAATCACCACAATATAACACTATTGATTGATGAAGGTGTGAAAGATGGATTGATTTGATTTTGATTTAAAGCCCAAGATTCTGATTAATGCTCCTAATGTTTTGGAATGTGGATGAAAAAGAGGTGTTTAAAGATGAGAAGGAATGAATGACTTGGAAGAGAATGAAGGTCGATGGTACTTAATCATAAGATTCCCATGTGACAAAGGCCATTTTCACTTTGTTCTTGGTGATGAAATTAGCAACTTGATTGTTGTAGATGATTTTATTTGATTTTTCAACAGCTCCTAGAAAGTCTTGGATGGGTTTCAAATAATATTGATTGGCTTTAGTCTTTTGATCAATGATTTTATTTTCTCTATAGACTCGTGTAATTGGGAGCTTTTCTTTCTTGTATTTTATTGAATTGGTCATGTCTTGAGAAAATACCAGCTTTGATAGGGTAATTCAATGTTTAACATCACATGATCTGAAAGGCCTTTGAAGAATCAATTTTCAAGTGTTTTGGTCAAGTTAGATTTCTCACTATTTTTAAGTGGAGATGACAATTATTAGAAACAGATGAAAGTTTGTAGAAACGACACTACCAGGTCTGAGACATCAATTTGCAGAGATGACAATACTAGGTCGTAGATGACAATCTAGGATTTTAGAATGTTTTTTACAGAATTTGATCAGTCGGATGTTTGGGTTTGATTTATGTCAATTTTTTCAATGGCAAGAACTAATCTTCATACATACATCAAATTTTTTTGGATTACATACACATTTGTTGAAAATAGTCTTGCAAGGGACAAAACAACCTTGCAAGATTCAGGTGTACGAGTTTGTTTTGTAATGAAAGTATCAAGCACACTCTTTATCCCTAAAAGGAAGTTGGATGAGATTGAAAATCTTTTCTCACTGACTTAGGAACACACCCATCAACTCCTTAGAATATGACCATCACCAAGCACACAATGGCTCCATTCATGATTCTGTATTATCAAAGTGTTAACATTGAAGGGGGCTTGATATGGTGAGTGTCTTGGGGAGATTACTATTCTCCTCGCACATAGATTATCAACCTTTTGGGGGTGAACTGGGTGGCTTCTATCTAATGACTTTTAGTAAGGGTCTCCATTCAAACACACTCTTTGTGTTCGTGCAAGCGTGACCAGGGCATATAATCCCACAAATCACCTTGATATAAGTAGTCACATAAATGTGATTCAAACCGTGAGGCCCTACTAAATGTTAGGTGAGAGCCATGTATAAGCTCAAATGTCATTTGAATTCCAAGGCTTTAACCCCAAAAAGAAAATTTTATTAATGTGAGTTGGAGTGGTGGGCTAACACCTTGTTCTCACATGGGTCATTCTCGAGAGCTTTTTACATCGCTGACAAACCCATCTAAAGGACTAAAGGAAAATGCATGGATTGGCCACAAGAAGGAGTTTGGATTTCTAATTTTCCCTCAAGGGGAAAAGAGCATAATCTCCTATCCTTTGTGGTTTTCTCCCAAACACGCCAAGAACATTTTGTTCTTTTCCAAGGTCCCTATTAAAGTGTGATGCCAAACAACTCTATTGAGGGAAAAAGAGCATAATCTCCTATCCTTTGTGGTTTTCTCCCAAACACATCAAGCACACTTTGTTCTTTTCCAAGGTCCCTATTAAAGTGTGATGACAAACAACTCTAGGTTTCTGATTGTTTCAAAGAGACAAGAGCATAGTCCCCTACCAGTTAGAAAAATACTACAAGTGAACCTTTGTTAAATGCCTAAAAAAATATTAAGAAAAACACATTGTTTATTCGTATTTCCTAGGAAACCCATAAAATAAGAAATGTGAGTAGTTATTTGTAAGGATATTTTGTTAATTGTCCTGCAACACCGAATATTAGTAGTTTAAAATTTGTTTTTAGTCTTTAGATTCAATATGCTGCAAAAAATCAGATAAGTTAGCAAAAAATGCATAGATGATAGAACCAGGTCACAGACGATAGTCAACTATCGTAGATGACAATCAAAGTCGCAGGCAAAAACTTTAACAAATTATACTTGACAGTTGGTAGTACGGTTTTCAAGCAGTGCAAATTCCAAAGTAATATCACAAACACCAAACTACGGAGATGACAAAGGACCTGTACAGATGACAGTAAGAAACAAACTTAGCTTTGTAAGACTAAAAAATGAATTTTAAGCAAATTTTCCAGCATTTAACTCTACAAAATTAGTTGTCTAACTAAAACTCGAGAGTTAAAAATGTAAAATATGCTAAAAAAAACTTTAAATGTTAAAAAAATTTAATGTTGGGCGGAGACGACAGTCTCCAGGTGCAGACATCAAACTGTGCAGATGATAGTTCTAGGGCACAGACGCCAAAGCATGACAATTTATGAGAGCTGTGAAAAATGAAAGAAAGAGAGAAGGAAGAGAAGTTTAGATAGGGACGTAGGTCCCACAGGGTGTGCCAAACTGTATGTGAGAAAAAATAACCAGTTACAAGAAAGCTAAAACACTCAAATATTAGTGAAACATGTTAGTCACATAAAAACTTAACATTTGAACAAAGCTTGCAAGAAAAATAAATGAAAGTTTCCTCCACAACCTCCTATGAACAATAAGCAAACACACCCAAGGTTTGCTTGATTTTAGCTATTAGAGAGTATTGTGGGTGTGCTCTCCCAACACAATATATACAATCCCACTAAGACTATCAATATGATCAATGCAAGGTGTAAGTCATCAACTACCATAAAAATGGCATTGAATGAGCTCAAGGACTAGTTATGAAGAACTAGCCTCAAGCATGCAAAGTGGATGAAGAAAAGAACATGAACAACTATGATCTACTTATGAGAACTATGCTACCATTAATGTAAATGAGCTACCAAACAAGTTAGACAACATAAATGCGAGAGATCTAAAAACTATACTAGCATGATAATTCTAATGCAAAATAATGGATGAATTACTCTTGGCAAGGCTCCTATTTATAAGATTTTGGAGGGCTGGGGTGAGGTGGCATCTAGTGGAATCCACATAGGTGCCACCAAGGAGACACATTAGCCATGCAAAGTCCAAGACTTGCTGACACATGTGTGAGCAACTTGGGATGTGATGGGTCATTGTGTACTTCAAGTACACGTGTAAGAAGGTGTAATAGGGTGTAAGAGAAAAGGTCCACTTTCATATTTTTATAATGTGTAAGAGGTGTCATCAAGGTTGTAAGAAACCTTGTTGGGTCCTTTTTTGGGTTATTTTGAAAAGGCAAATTTTGGAAATTTGCTCACACATGTGTGAGCAAATAATTAAGGCTAATAGGTGGAGGAACCTAAGAATTAGCTTAATTAACCTTAGTTAATAAAGAAATAGGTCTATTTGTTGAGGGTGATGTGTGTAGGGTACGATCTAGGTTTAGATTTAGGATTAATTTAGTGAAAAATTAAATTAATCATGGTTTAGAAGAATAATAGAATGTGAAAGGATTAAATAAATTTAAATTTATTTAACAAGGATTTATGTGGGAAAATGGTATTAAATAAAATTTAATACACTTGCAAGAGGGGTATTTAAATTTAAAATTTAAATACTATAGAATAATGAGTCAAATTTAACTAAATAAATTTAATTAAATAAGCAAGAGGAATATAACCGAAATAATTAAATAATTATAATGTTACGAGATGATTTTAAGCATCTACAACTCCATATGCCCAAGTTATGCTCGTTGGAAGAAATCAGCCTCCAAGGCCATAAATACAATAATATGATTCCCCCCCAAAAAAAAAAAAGATAAAAATGCCAATATGCCCAATAACAACCTTTTTAATTTTCTCCAATATGCCAATAAAAATATTTTTATTTTCCCTCTCTGGTCTGACCCGACCCCAAAATAATTAGCATATAAAAATTAGCAGCAACAAATAATACAAATTTTAACAAAGTTTTTATTAAAAAAACCTTTTAAAAAAATGACGGACATATTAAATTTTTTTTTTCAAAGTTTTATTTAAAAATAAAACTTAATAAAAAATAGGGGGGTTTACCCCACCCACTAGTGGGTTTGTGTGGGAACCCATGCCACCGGTAGTGGGGACCCCCAGTGGTGCCGACACCATTGTCGGTACTGGATAGTGGTACGTGGTACCACTGTGTACCCAAAAATGGGTCGTGGGGTTAGCCTACGCCCCCCGCTCAAAACACTTTTTCAATTTTTTTTTAAAATTTAAAATTTAAATTTTTTTGTTTTTTTATAATTTTTCAATTTTTGTAGTTATCGATGATATATTTTTTAATTTTTTTTTCTGTAGACGAAATTTGACGGTCATCGCGGCTTGTAATGCAAAAATTTTGCATTTTCTTTCAACTTGGCCAAATTAGGGAAAATTTTATATCAAAATTCATGGAAAGGCCAACTTGGATCCAATGGTGAGGTCCATTTTTACCAAGTAGGTCATTTATGAAAACTCCCCTCCAAAACCCTCATTTAAATGAAATATCCAAAACCCTTTTGACCAACAATTTCTCATGCCCAAAATCTGCCAACAACCCATCATAACAACAAACCTAAAATCCTCAGATTTGAAATAAGCAACCTACAAAATCCATATATCTTATCATTTCTTACATTCTTTCATGCATTCCCATGGATTCAACCTAGGGTTAAAACACCACAACCATAGCTCTAATACCACTTGTTAGGAAACTTGCATACAACCATATGACAATTTTCACATAACCCATTATAGATCTTATGCAAATAAACACTTAGAATCCACATGCAAGAGAAAAGACAACATATCGACAAAAATGTGACACAAGATATATCCTGGGAAAACCCTCATGAGGGAAAACTCAACCTCCAAAAGCATCCATCACCATGTATTATTCAACAAAACACCATTGCAATACAACCATGGAAGCCTTCAAAGCCCTAGACACAATCAAGCAATCCATGTGAACAAGGAGGAATCTACACATCCCATGCCATGCTTCCAACCTTCACAAATGCTACCTTTGGCTAACCTGTCTAACCTCAACAACTACACTTGTGGTTTCTTTTATAGAAACAAGATCCCATAAAACCACCAAGTGGTATTACATAAACCATGTTCTACCTAACCCTATTGACCCACATTTAGTATTGGGTACTTTATTTACTTTAATTCCCCAATATTAAAAAGTTACATCAAATAATATCACAATGTTACAATACAACTCACAAAGAATATTCCATGGGAATCTCTACATGTTACACGCCCATCTAGGTGCAAAATTTACATAATAAAATGAAATAATACAATAATAAACATTATTATGTAAGGTGTACAACACCATTTCCTCAACAAAACTCTAGCCTAATGGTCGTAGGGAAGAATGCTTGTTCAAAATCATCGAGTAGAGGCAACACTGACAAACCTCACAATCAAAGGAAGCTTGTTAGACAACCCAGACACAGTCCTAGGCAGTGTCAGAGATGACCCAGGCCTCATCAGGTAGTCTAGATGGGAATCAATGGCTAGTTGCATTTCAAAATGTAGAGCAGAGAAACAGTGAGAAAAGTTAGCAAAACTCTTACAAAGAAGGCCCTCATAGAGTACATATGTTACAAAATAAACCATGACATGAAGGCCAGGAAAGATTCCTTAGTAACTCCAAATTTACAATTGATGAACTGCTTTGTGCATGTAGATATGTATACTTTAATCAAGGAAAACCATTGGGGTTTATATAGACTCCTTCAAGGGGTCATGCAGAAAGTGTTCCACTTGTAATTTGATGCTAGTTTGACAAAGGTGGCTAGCACATAGATTGTTTCCATTTGAGTGACTAGGTACTAGTTGTCTTTCTTTAGTCCCTTGTAATTTTAGGGCTAGGCTTTCTTTCCTTTTATCTCATTTGCCTTTGCATACTGGTGTTTTCCTAATCGGGAAGGATATCCTTGGGATCTCTATTAAAGTAGGGATTGGCCATGAAGATAACGTAGGGAGGTGGACCTTGCTCTTGTTTTTGAAATGCTGAGACCAACTAGGACACACATCGTGATGGTAGGTATTTTGGGAGTTCTTTGTAAATTTGGGATGGGGGTGTACATTGATGGCATGTGGCATTGAGATAGCCTCAATTGAGTTGGTTTGTAGTGTTTGGTGAGGCACAAGGGGAAACCACGTCCAAAAAATCTATTAAGGGTCAGGAAGGTGAATATTGTAGATGTACTCTATAACTTAGCAACTTTTAGGAAACTATTTTTGCATGGTTGAACCTTTAAAATTTGGTTTGTAGATTAGTACCTTATCGATTAGGCCACTTGAATATCATCAACTTGCTTCAAGTGTCTCAGATCAGATCTTAGTGTGAGCTTGATGAAAGAATATATCTCTTGATTTGTGTGTGGTACATTTGTCCATCATTGTTATTCAATGTTTCCTACAATCGAATAGATTTAACACCAGTAATCTCAAAAGAAATTTTGGTAAAATGGGCAAAAATTTCATCGTAAGGATTCAATCTTGCATGATAGGACAAAGTAGGGAAACTAGGATGCAAGTTGGAGTTGGTGAAGAGGGACACCTATAACCAAATCCACAAAGTTTGGGAAATCAATCAAAATGAACAATAGCCACATACCAAGAAAAACTAATAAAGGAACATCTACTAGATTTATAAGAGAAGGAAATGCATAAAATTCATCAACTTAATGAAATAAGATTAAGATGGGGACACTCAGTTGCTAGGAATTTAACCAATATATTGGGAATACAACTTCTCATCAAGTAAGTTAGACATAAATCCATTTGGTGTGTGTGAATTTTTGAATTTTTCCTTCTTTTGTAGTGATCTAAGGATGAATTCATCCTTGCATTAAGCTACATAGTTTTCCATGCTCCCATTGCCAATTAGATAGAGCCTTGTTGCTAGAAAAGCATCCATAGCTCTGACAAGGTTATCACTTTGGTTTTTGTTAGCATATCTCTACTGCCAACCAGACATCCATAGCCCCAATAGAGTTACTAACATAGCCTAATTTATTGAACTTTTATAATTTTTCTTTTAGCTCTTTTCTTTTTCTTTCCTTTTGAAGTGTCGACCATGACGTCGTTGCCAGATTGGAAACCAAGGTGGTTGTAGGAGGTGCCATTAGATTTTTCACTTAATATGGTTCTGAATTTCCCACCAAATACCAACTCATAGAAGTAATTAATGAGGTATTTAATGAATAATGACACCCCTTGTCATTTATAAGACATGTAATTTCTCCACTATCTTGGTTAATGAGTTAGTGTCCCATCAAATTCTTATGAATAAGCGATGAAATACATGCACTTAATTTTTTTTGTGGATCAAAATGTTCAAAACCTTTATTGTCCATGTGGATGAGAAGTTGAAACATGTAAAGTGAATGTATGCCTGAAGAATGATGACTTTGGGAAAGGTGTCCCGATATGATAGCAATCACTTCTCAAGAAAACCTTCTAGCCATATTAAATGTTATTTCATGTAGACAACCCTCAGATGGCTATAAAAGGGGACTACCATCCTTTGGAAGAGCATTCTAAAATTAATATTTTGTACAAGGCATTGGCCGTAGTGTGATTTAGTAGTGTAGTTTTATCTTAGCCATGGATAGCCCTGCGAGACTCACCACAACAAAAGCCTAGAATTACTTCTTGGATTGGGTAATCGATACTTAGTTGACTCTGTTGATAAACTTAGATGATAAATTTATCCTAGCACCTGCGAAATGGATCCTAGGGGAGGATTTCCTTAATAGTGAGGGTGAATATCGGGTGAACTTTTATATTGTGTCACTATTTGTAGGCTCCTTGCTAGATTTGGGTGAGTCTAAGGCCATGATTGAACATTCGACTAAGGGCCTATTTGGGGATAGCTACACTAAAGGTCTAGATAATGTCCTAAGGGTGACAACAAAGAACTAGGCTCCTATTGGCTACAAACCTAAGGGTATACCTAGAAAGGGATGCATTGGTGCCTTGGTGTCACTTTGTGGCCATTTTATAAATAATGACCATCTTTGAACACATGGAGTGGATGGGTTGTGCCTCAAAATTTATGAAGTGGCTGGCCAGGGATGATACAATTGAGAAAGGCTGGATGGATGAGTCATGAGCTAGTGATTTTTGACCAAGGTTGGGATACCTCTGATAGAAATGAGCTGAAAGAGGTAAAAATCTAGGCTTTTGATGGGAAAGGAGAGGAGTACTTTAGAGATGACTGTACAAAAAATCTTTGGGACTTGTAACCAACTAGCCCTATGAAAGAAATGCGAAAGAATACCAACTCTTAAAATTTTGAAATATGTTTCTCTGTTGTTCTCTTTGAAAATGCCAACAATATATATACTTGTACAAATCTTTTATATAAATGAAAATATATATATTGTATGTGATTAATCATGTGTTTCCTTGTTTATTTTGCTTTAATTTCCTTTGTAAAGAATTTTATGACTAATATATGAAAAGTATGTCTTTAAAATGAGAAATTTCAAAAATAAAAGTTTGTTCATATGTTATGTAAGGAGATTTATTTTATTTTTAGCAAATTGTACCAAAGATAAGAGAGTCCATTATATACAAAAACCAACGTTGTTTAGAACATACATGTCCCCAAGAAGACTATGAGATTAGCACACTTGATTCAATCCCTTGCATGTTTGTCTCTTAACAAATTATTTTGACTACTAGGTATGGACAAATGCTTTTAAAAGACATCACTCTTAGAGTGTTTAAAATTTTGTTAAACAAAAATAAAATAAAAAAATCTAATAAACCAAAAGATTCAGAAGACTCTACATTAAATTGTTGGTCTAAACCCTTACTATGACTTAATCCATATAATAACCCATTTAATGATAGCTTCATACACCTTAAACTTCATTTTTTAGAATGTATATATATGCTTATTTTTTAAAAATTAATTTTACTTATTTTGTACTGCAACAACTCTAAGGAAACAAAGATGTGCAGAAACACTTCCTACACTAATCTTGAGAGGATGATTATGCAAATTTCAACTTAACTATTACAATGATCTCAAGAAACATATACGACTAGACAAAAAATAATAATGAACACATAACACATGTATTATCATGGGGAAAACCCTTACGGGAGAAAATCCCCCACTTTAAAACCTACATAATGTATTACTAAATCAACAAAATATTACATTGCATTTGCAATTCAATTTCTTACAATAATATCACCTTAACTCAGACTTGGAGGAACTTCATTAGCATCCTTCTAGCACCCAATCTTGCAAACAAAACTCAATACTCAAACTCCTCCTCAAGCCCTCATTATATAGGCTTCTCACAACCTGGAGACCACTTGTGGTTTACAAAACCATGGGCAAAACCTCCTTGACACATGTTTCCCATTATTGACATGTGTTGCCCAAGATAGGCAGAATCTAGGTTAAAAATAGTCCTTCACGTCCAAAGTCTTATCCCCTATTTTTGACCCTTACAGATCATGAAATGTGTCATCTAATAGGTAGTGGCATGCAGTGCATTGGTTTTTGCTTCTCGTTGTAATAGCTAGATCCTGTGCTTGATTCTCGAAAAGGAGCTTAATAAACTCAATATATAAAAAATATGTCATCTAATCTCTAAAAATGGTCCTCCTATCTTATACTATGGACAGGAAAAATTTTGACAACTAATTTTACCTTTTCCAAGGCATCGACATGTAGAAAACTCCCAACTACATTTTTGGAACTATTTGGAAAATTTGCAAGATTGAGACACATGTTTGTCAACATTCTCCCACTGATCAAATACCTTGCAAGATTTAGGGGATCCATACTATCATCGAATTAACTACTAGGGGTTGAAAGGCCCATAGATTCCAAACACCATATGACATTTTTTGTGCTCATGGGATTAGTTAAAGAATCAACAATATTTGCCAAATTTTCTATCTTATCCAACTTTACCTTTCCATCCTCAACCATATCTATCACAAAATGATATTGTACATCAATGTGCTTGATCCTAGCATGAAATGTCAGGTTCTTCACTAGGAAAATTGCACTCTAACTATCGCTATAAATTGTCATTGCACCCTATTTGAATTCTATATCTAAACACAATCTCTTGAGCCAAATGACTTCCTTGTAGGAATGAGTAGTTTCCATATAGTTGTTACTATAACCGATGGCGATGATGATGAAGATCGACTGAGATCATAAAAATACAAGATAGTAGAAAGGTTAGATCATTTATTAACTCGTCATTGATGTCAAACAATTGATTTCTGATTTATATTGTGTTGCCATATCATTCAAAATAAGATATAAGTTGAATGAGTTAAGGAGAAGAAGAAGTGAGATGTTGTGAAGTTGAAGCACTTAAATGGGCAATTGATATAGATCAGACAATACTAAGATTATGTTGATATAATTATTTTCTACCTAACATATGATTATATCAAATCAGTGAAGAATGGTAAAGAAAATTTGACAAGTCGGTAAGAAAAATATTTTTGGCTACCGAGAAGGAAATGTCATTCAGTAAGAGTAAAGTATGTTTCAGTAAAGACAAAGGAACTCAAGACATTGAAAAGAATTTTTAGGCACTGAGCGAAGTTAATGAAAATTCAGAGTTATCCACTGAGCAAGGAACATAAATTAAATACAAGGATCAGGATGACATTTAATGATTAGCTATGATGAGATGGAAGATTATGATGATAGGGAAAGTTAGTTGGAGAGATCTATGATCAAGAAAATTCATGATAATGATCTTTGGCCTAGATCTAAACAGTTAAAATAGAAGGAACAAGTTTCAAGAAAGATTAAGTTCTGAGGTGAAGGTAAAATATGTTACCAAGATCTAGATACATTGAATAAGTTTGTGAAATGAATTGAATGACTAAGATTGATCAAAGGAAAATGTAATAGAGGAGATTAAGTGGAAAAAGAAAGTCTATATAAAGGATGAATTTATATAAACAAATGGTTGACAAACTGAAGGGTTGATAAGTCATTGACTAATGCAGTGAAGAAGGAAAAGATAGATTATGAGTCAGAAAGAAGAATTTGATGAAGTTTTGAAGCCAGTGGAAAGTGAAGGATTGAAGTGAAGATATAGAATGCATAAATGATCTGATTATGCAAATGATAGTTGCAAATCTACAAGTCAATTTATTTACTATTGCTTATTAGCATTTGTAACAGATAAATCTCTTAAACAAGTGGACTTAACAATCTTATTTTAAAATCCTTGCAAAAGGTAACATTCTAAAGAGTGTTTAAAGTCCTTTTATCAGACCACTCCTAATAGAGTGAAGATCCTAATAGATCTGAGGTAAATCCCTTAACCAGGTCACACCTAATAGTGTGTATTGTAATCTTTAACCAGATTGGCTCTTAACTAGGTGTACTTCAAAAGAGTATTTTTCTTTAGTGGACGATAATTCCCACAATGATTTTTCCCAAATCTAGGTTTTCACATTAAATGCTAGTGTTACATGTGATGAATGATTTATATGTTTGATTTTTTGATTGTTAAAGTTTATTTACTGTTGTCGGTAAATGGTGAATTGTGTCTAACCGAGTTGACACTGAGTTAATCAGAGAAACATTTTTGAGGTACTTAGAATTAGGGATTACTAATTCACCCCCCTCTTCATAATCCAACAATTGGTATCAGAGATAAGTACTCTAAAGGGAGAAGTTTGAAGGACTTAAGTAAAAGATCATAAGATTTATAGGAGAGAAGTACCTAAGATGAACAAGGAAAGTTTCTCTACATGGAAAATCAAGATGTGATTGTACCTATTTGGGATTGGAGAATCTGCACTGAATCTTTTGGATAATGACTACACTCCATCACCCCCTGGACCTATGACAATTGATCAGATGAGAGAAAATAAGAACACAACTCAATAATGATTGAAATTGTCTCTTCCCTAACTGATGCTAACTTCAATGATGTTAAGGACTATGTTAATTCAAAAGAGATGTGGGATAGGCTTACACTTATTTATGGAGGTGATCAACATATACAAAAAGCTAAGGTTGATAGTCTCAGAGGAAAGTATGATGAAATGAGAATGAAAGATGAAGAGAACATTGCTCAATATAGTTTCAGAATCAAGGAAGTTGTTAGTGCCATCAGAGGTGTTGGTGGAAAATTAACTAATGAAGAAGTAGTATGTAAAATTATGAGAACTCTTTCATCTAAGTATGCTATTAGAGTATCTTCTATTCAGGAATGGATATCCATAACAAATAATTTTGTTACTCTTGAACCATTAATCAGTAAGATGACTGCATTTGAGCTTAGCAATTATGATAATAGTCTACCGACTATTGAAATTACATTCAAATCATCTGTGAGTATTGGAACTTCAAAAAGAGAGATAGAATCATAATAGTTCATGTGGAAGTGAATATAAAAGTATCCTAACTGAAGAGAAAGAACAAGAAGAGTTGGAAGCACTGTTGTCTAAGAGACTACCGATAGGTAGAGGAAAGTATAAAGGAAAATTACCCTTGAAATATTTCAATTACAACAAGATTGGTCACATTTCATCTAGATGTCCTGAAAATGAGATAAATGATAAAAGTGATATGAAGGAGAACCGATACTGAAGATTTAGAGACTACAAGGAAAAAGGAAAGAAGTCTTACTACCTAGCTGAGGAAGGTGTAACCGATGATGAATATGATGATACAGAAGAAGGATATGAAGTTGTTGATGTTGCCGTGAAGGAAGACTCAGATGAAGAAATGTATGGAGATGAAAAATAACTTATTTATCATGTAAGTAAAGCTTGTTGGAATTGGTTCTATAATACATGTTGACTCTTAGTGTTTGTCATTTCTGTCAACATATGTTTCAGATTAAGGCAGCCAAACTTCTTAACAGTGATATATGGATGATTGACATAAGTGTATGACTATTGTACGATTGTTTTAGAGTATGAAAAAATAGGAATATGTACATGGATGAGTTGTGACCTTATCATGTATAAGGTTTCTTGGCTTAATATTGTAGATGGAGTGAGTTACAATTGTTTTAGTAAAGACTGGTTACTGGACTATGTCAGTGGATAGTGACAGAGTCAGTCTTTGTATTTTTGAGATAAATCTTATGCGAGCATAATTTGTAACCTGAAAGCTTAAGGCATGATATAAGACATTAAAGAATATTATTTATGATTATGGAGTTGTTGTGTTTGTGGTGATGTCATCTGAAGCGCATGGTCTTGTGAAGACCTATTTGGAGCTGATTGGAGATGTGTAACGTGTTGTGAAGATGACGAGCATGGATTTTAGATTCTAGAGTGTATTTGATGTATTGTAACTATTGTATACTTTTGTAAGGTATTGTGTGTATCTTAGCAAGGGTCTATTTAATTATTTGTTCATTGGGGAAGTCTTAATTGGTTGACTTAATTTATTATTGTAATAGGGTATAAAGAAGAGTTATTTTTGGAGAATAAAGTGTGGTGTATGTATGTAAGATGCAAGCTTGTATTTGTGAAGTCTACTGGATGTAGAGCAGAGGTTGTGATTAAGGAGCTTCATTGGAACTGATCAAGAAAAGACAGTTTCTAGAAGATAGTTCATTGGATTGTATAGCTTCTATACAATTCTATTTTGGAAAGTGAGTCCTTGAGGTGGATTTAACCTTCTTTAGGCAGTGTGCCTAGGTAGTGAGCCTACCATTTTTATCTTGAATCCTAATAGGGTATGTCCTTTAACATGGACTATGTACTTTAAGCATCAATA
Source organism: Chamaecyparis obtusa (assembly GCA_027943335.1). Classification (NCBI taxonomy): domain Eukaryota; kingdom Viridiplantae; phylum Streptophyta; class Pinopsida; order Cupressales; family Cupressaceae; genus Chamaecyparis; species Chamaecyparis obtusa. Next base: position 1,209,033 of record BSBK01000682.1, on the reverse strand, counting down.
AGCTCCTAACAAGGCTAAATCTTTTAGCAGGGATACTATAATTTTGGTACATATTTGTGGGTGCTAATTCCCACCGGGGTTTTACCTTTAATTGAGCTTCCTCAACAAAAAAAATATTCTGTTATGGTGTTGCATTCATTGTGTTGATATTCTAATTAAGTGTTTTGGTTTATAAAGTTTAAAGTTTAATATTCTGTCTCACAACTGATTCACCCCCCTCTTAGTTGTGTTGGTGGACTGTTATTCCTAACAATTGGTATTAGAGCTTCTAGTCCTCAGAGAGAAAGTTTAACAACTTGAGGTGATCTTGGAGATGGCATTCTATAGGAAGGAAAGTCTAAAGTTTGATCCTGATAATTTTGACAGTTGGAAGAACAAGATGAGAACACATCTATTGTGTTTGGGTATTGACTATTGGATGATAAAAAAGAAAGAAGAGAAAATCAATCTTGAAGATGAATTGGACAATCCTACTAATGAGAAAATGATGAGCTACATTGGAATACTTTTTGAAGAACCTATGGTTATACATTGTGATAACACTATCATAGTGAATATGTCAAAGAATGCAGTTATGCATTCTAAAATAAAGCATATATCAATAAAGTATAATTTCTTAAGAGACAAGGTAGCAAAGAAAGATGTCATATTGGAGTATATCTGCACAAAGGAACAGATAGCAGACATATTTACAAAACCTTTGCCTAAATCTACCTTTGAATATCTCATAGGTATGCTGGGGGTGAGACCCCCTCTTTGTGAGAATTAATTGATGCAGGAATGCATCAGTCTAGTGGTTTTCAGAGATATATCATGTCTTGACTTGATGCTTGGATCTACTCCTTAGGGGGAGTGATCACATGAACAAAACAAAGCACATTTGGGTGATTTTTCACCTGAGATGAGATAATGAGAGATTGGATAATGGTACCCTTTTCCATTTATGTCAAAGGGGGAGAGATTCAATGAAAATACCTACTATTTTAGGGGAGATATTTTGAGAAGCTTGTAAAGAGGATATTGAGAAGATTGTAAAGAGGATATTGAGAAATTTTTATTGAGATGAGTACTTTTGGGTTGATGGATTTTATCATATGTTTCCATCAATTCCAAAGGGGGAGATTGTTGGAATTAGTTCTGTAATATGTGTTGAATCTCATTGTTTGTCATTTCTATCAACATATATTTCAGATGAAGGCAAACAGACTGGTTAAAAGTGATATATGGATGACTGACAAAAGTGTACAACTACTGTACAATTGTTTCAGAGCATGAAAAGATATGAATATGTATAGGGATGGGTTGTGACCTTATTTCTAAGGTTTCTTGGATTAATATTTCAGATGGAGTGAGTTACAATTGTTTTAGTAAAGACTGGTTACTAGACTTTGACAGTAGACAGTGACAAAATTAGTCTCTGTATTTCTTAGATAACTCTTATGCGAGCATGATTTGTAACCTATGAGCTTAAGGTATGATAGAAGACATATTGAAGAATATTATTTGTGATTATAGAGTTTTTGTGTTTGTAATGATGTCAGCTAAAGCATGTGGCCTTGCGAAGACCTATTTGGAGCCGACTGGAGATGTGTAATGTGTTGTGAAGATGACGAGCATGGATTTCAAATCCTAGAGTGTATTTGATGTATTTAAACTATTGTATACTTGTGTAAGGTTATGTGTGTATCTTAGAAAGGGTCTATTTAATTATTTGTTCATTGGGGAAGTATTAATTGGCTAACCTAATTGATTATTGTAATAGGGTATAAAGAAGAATTGTTTTTAGAGAATAAAGTGTGGTGTATGTATGTAAGCTGCAAGATTTTATTTGTGAAGTATGTTGGATGAAGATAAGAGGTTGTGATTGAGGAGCTTCATTGGAACTGATCAAGCAAATACAATTTCTAGCAGATAGTTCATTGGATTGTATATCTTCTATACAATTATATTTTGAATAGTGAGTCCTGAAGGTGGATTTAACCTTCTTTAGGCAGTGTGCCCGGGCAGCGAGCCTACCATTTTTCTCTTGACTCCTAATAGGGTCTGTCCTTTAATAGGGACTATGTACTATATGTTAGATAAATGAGAGGGGGTGAATCAGTTGAGTCTAGTTATCCTACAGTCCCAAATACTCCCACATGTATATAAAAAAATTTCAAATCAAATAATCAACTCGGTAAAATATCAACTATTCCTTTCTCTTCATCTACCAATTACATGTAAATTAAATACCGTGTTTACCAATCTGTCTAGTTATAGAATTGTGTAAAGTAAAATAACAATTAAACACATCCATACACATATAACACATAGATTTTTAATGTGGAAACCCTGTTAGGGGAAAAACCACCTGGGACTGGTAACCCAAAATAATTCACTCTTCTAAAGTGTGCTCGGTTAGGAACCAGCCCTATTAAAGGTTACAAAACACATTGTGAGGTGTGACATGGTTAGAGGATTTATCACTAAAAGTTCTCCTTTGACCAAACATTCACTATGGGGTCAACAAGAAAACAACCAACATTCATTGAATGTCATATTAAAATATAAATACTGTTAAGTCCCACTCGGTTAAGAGATTTATCTATAGCAATGGTTAAATTGATACAATAATGATATGATTCAAATACAACTTGATTTGAAAATTTTCAGATCTATTCTAAGCTCAAAAATACCTCTGATCAATAATCAATTCAATATTAGTATTTCCTCCAACTCTATTTTTCTCGGTATATGCTTTCTCTGTCGCTTGGTGTTGTTTGTAGTTTTTCTCAGTTTTGTCTTCAACCAGTTTGATCAGTGTTGCATGAAAACAATATTTTCACATGAATTCCCCCACAACATCAAGAATCCCAAATTCAATAATGAATCTCATGTCTCCTTATATAGACATCATAAACCATTTTCTTTCCATCCATAGAGTTTACCTCTTAATCTTCATTGTTCATTTTTTCGCTTTAACCTTCCTCGACAGTTGTGTTTATAACATGTTTTATTCTCCTTCATCTGATCATCTTTGAATTTTGTCAGCTGTTTGATCATCATAACAAACATTATCTTCTACCTTAGAATCATAAACAATTGTCCAACTCATCATTTTAGTCGGCTGTTATAAACTCCATTTATTTCTTGTAATATATAAAAGTATGTCCTTTTTAGGGGATATATTTTTATGTTTGTTTTTGTGGTTGTGTGTGAGTGAGGTTGAAGGAATAGGATGTGATGGAAAATTTTGTGGACATACAAACTTAATAAAATATGAATACTTATCTTGAAAGAGGAGTAGATTCAAAAATCACTATTTTCTGGTGTTTGTGTTCAATTTCAAGAAATTTTTCAATCGGATTTGACCTAGAAATGCAAAAATAGAGAAAACCCAGAAATCTTCTGTCTTTCTAAGAAAAGTCATTCTTGACCCAAGACAGGGGTAAGATCTTACCCCAGGATACAATCTTACCCCAAAAGGTCATCCTTGACCTGCACAACTTTGACAAAATTTCTATTCGTGGATCCTAGAAGTTCACCGAAAAGGGTACTCAGATTTGAACTGCAATTCATTGTCCCGCACCTGTACCTACAAGAAAAAGAGGGTTTTTGTTGTTTGGATGAGGGATTTGCCTTGGTCAAACCCTGGTTTGGAATCAACCCTTAAAAATAGAATTGAAATAGAGAATGCTAGCAAGAAGTAGAAGTAGATCTAACAACAAAGATATGATACTCAATAGATATGCAATTGTATTTGAAATGTAAACAAGTATGTTAATATGAAAGCTTGGATTCAACACTAACAGATGTAAATCAAAACCTCCATGATTGTATGCTTGGAATCCACCTTGAGGAGAGAATGAATAGATCTTGAAGATGAACAAAGGATCTTGAAGGAAGATCACACCATCATGATGGATAGATCTAGGGTTTGAATGATGAATCTTGAATGCTTGAACCAAATTCCTCCAAAATTCTTGAATGCTTGAATCCTTGATCTTCAATGAAGAGCTTGAATACTTGAATATAGATGATGACTTGATTACTCCCTTGAAAATTCTTTCTTGAAGAATGGAGTGCTTGATTGCATTATTCTTTCTTGAGAGTACTTGAGCATGAATAATGGATGATGAGATTGATGTGAATAAGAGATGGAGAAAATGAGAGAGGAAGGCTTCCTTTTATACTAGTCTAGGGTAAAAAATTCTACAGAGGCTGATATAGGAGAATTAAATTCCAATTAAGCCTTAACCCCTAGAAATGGATCTAGATTAAATACAATTTAAGAGTTTACTATTTTGAAACCCGAAACAACTGACTTGAAAGTGAGAAAATAAACTTTTGAATTTCCCCCCACATCCAAAATTTTTTTTGATGAAAAGGGGGACCTAGATCAAGGATGAGGTTGAATTTGACCTAGGTCAAGTTCAAGGTCAACCTTGACCCAGGGGTTTAGGACCTCTGGAAAATGAGCTAGAAGAGGAAAATAGTGCCTAGGGAGGCCCAAATAGAGCCCTAAACATGCACAGAAGATGGGAAGGGAGCAGAAAAGAGAGGACAACATGATGATGGCCCCAAACACCCCCTAAGGAGGGATTAACATTCTTAACATGGAAGTGATTTCATTTTAAGATGATACATTAAACCCCCACTTTAGTGAGAGTATGGAAATCAAACATGCTCATGATAAAGGAGAAGAAAGATCCAAGTGGATTCACAACGAGATAGAATAACACTTAATTAAGGACACACACCCTCAAACTAAGGATTCTAACTCAACATACATGCACGAGGGTGCGAAAACAAACACAAAACTTAAAACAAACCCAAATAAACTAGTAAAGGAATCCTTGCTAAGAAATGCCTCCTATACTAATATCATATTTGGAAAGCTATCATAAAAGCATAAATGATTACATAAGAAAGATAAGAGAAACACTATAAATAACATAGCTTCATGATCCGGTCCTACTAGCATGAAAGCAAAAAGAGAGAGAAAAGATAAAGTGATTACCTCACCTAGTAAGATGCCCACCTTATCGTGAATCACCCAAGAGGGAGAGCCCAACAGGTAACAAGACCTGATAGTTCACCCAACAAAATTTGCTTGCAATTGTAATGTGTCTTCTAACGGCTTTTGGAATACCCATAGATCCACCTTCTTGTATCACTATGAATATAAAATGCTTGTCCCTTCAGGATTTAGCAACTTATGTGTGTTACCTTTAGAGGATTTAGCATATTGAAAATTGAAAAATGAGTGTCTCTTCAAGATTTAGCAACTTATGTGCATAACCTTCAGAGGATTTAGCATATTGGAAATTGAAAATGTGTGTCTCTTCAGGATTTAGCAACTTATGTGCATTACCTTTGGAGGATTTAGTATATTGGAAATTGAAAATGCATGTCTCTTCAGGATTTAGCAACTTATGTGCATTACCTTCAGAGGATTTAGCATATAAATGAAAAACTATAGTACAAGGGAGACCCTATATATGCCCCCCTCCTTATCGTGGCTGTCTAATAGACGTGATAAGGAAGAGAAAGAGGATACCTACTTCACAATGTAAGGAGATATCTAGTTTAACAATAATGTACACTATATTCTTAGCGAAGGGTATTGACCCTTACATCCAAGAGTATAGATAATCATGGAAAAGGATATGTCACTCATGGAGAAAGTATCCTCAAAGAAAGAGATCTTATCAACAAGACCCCCACCATAGAGGAGTGATTTTAGATAAAATATCATCTTTCAAAGATAAACCAAGCAGGAACAAAGATTCAATCATCAAGCCCCCTACAATCAAGAGGAAGAGGAATCTTTGAATTGAGGGAAACAACTCTAATCACCAAAGCAAGGGTGAGAGTTTATAAAGAACACAATTTGCAAAATAAAGAAGAGTTGATGACTTAGGACAACAACCTCTCATATAAAAAGGATATCCATGGTCAAAACATCGGTTAGTATAATGAAATAATGTTGCAAGATAAACAAATGCCACTAAGCTAGGGAAAGCAGATCCCTAGACAAAGAGAAAGAAAGAAGAACCTTTCCCCCCAAGGATGAAAGCAAGGGATACATTTGCCAAAAAAATGTCTTTAGAAAAGATATCTTGAATAATAAAAGAGAATCTATGGATGATTATAAACATAATACAAAACCATAGAGATAGAGGATAGAAAGAATACCAATTAAGCTCAATAAAAAGCCTAATGGATCCTAGGAGACTAGATGGAAATACACCTCTTGCCCCCCAGTCCAGAGACAAGAGGAGAATAAATCTATATTATATCAGAATAAGGGGTATCTCCTATATCAAAATTATGAAGTAATTGTAAAACTGCACAGGAGTGAGATATAATTCCTAAAGCATCTCTTTCTCTAACATATAACTTGAAATGCACACAATCAACAAGTAAATGTGTATTACTGTAATCAAAAGGACATTTATACTTATGTAGAGCATCTATTGGCATAGGTTTAAAAATTTCTTTCTTGGAATTCATTAATTGAACATACACCCTCTTAGCTACCTCTTGACGAATATCAGGGTTATCTAAGGTAGGTGTAGGGAGAAGAGGAGGATGACGATCAACATCAACCACCTTGAATTGAGATTGTGAACAAACAAAACCACACATATCTTGTTTAGGGGGTATATGAACTGGATACTTAATACCATGCTCATTAACACCAAGCCCTAAAACTTTATACCCTTGTTTAGTCATCATATTATATCCCGTAGTGTACATGTCATGTAAAGCTTCTAAAGGAGGTGATTGTTTATTGTGTTCATGAGTAAAGGTTGTATAAGGTGGAATAATAGGTTTAGAAGAAGTTTATTTTCTTTTCCCTTTAATATATTTTTGGATCGGATAAGAAGGGGAAGGTAAATCCAAGAATTCTTGCTCATCTGCATCATGAACTATAGTTTGAATCCCATCATAAGTATGAGAAGAACTAGGGATAGCGGATGGAGAATTAGGCATATTAGGAATGTTGGGAATTAGATTAGGAAGATTAGGAACTATATGAGGAAGTATATGAACTATATTAGGAAGTATAGGATTAGGATTAGGAAGAATAGGAGATGGTGTATCATCTACCAAATTCTTCACATAATCCAAAAGAGTAATAAGTCCTCCACATAAATCTTTAATGAAAGTTTTGAAAGTGGGAAGACTAGTATTGGTTAATCTCAAAATAGCATAGGCAAGTGAAAAATGAAGAGTAACCAACATAATGAAGTGGATGATACTCTCATAAACATCGTAGGTATGGTAAAGAGATGCTAAGAGAAGGATAATAAAGAAAATAATCACACACCAAAGCATCTTAAAGATCTTCATAGTAAATGAAATGCAAGAAATATTTTTGTATTTTGTTGAATATATGGATTTTTTATTTATTTTTTAATTTAAAATGCAAGAGCATAAAATAAATCTGATCTTAAGGAAAGAAAGCAAAGAATCTAACACCAAAAAGAAAGAGTCGTCTATCGCAGGTTCACCAAAATGTAATATATAAAAATATGTCATTTTTAGGGGATATATTTTTATATTTGTTTTGTGATTGTGTATGAGTGAGGTTGAAGGAATGGGATGTGATGGAAAATGTTGTGGACATACAAACTTAATAAAACATGAATACTTATCTTGAAAGAGGAGAAGATTCAGAAATCACTATTTTCTGGTGTCTATGTTTGGTTTCGAAAAATTCTGCAACCGAATTTGACCTGGAAATGCAAAAATAGAGAAAACCCAGAAATCTTTTATCTTTCTGAGAAAAGTCATCCTTGACCCAAGATAGGGGTAAGATCTTACCCCAGGGTACAATCTTACCCCAAAAGGTCATCCTTGACCTGCACAACACCAACAAAATTTTCGTTCATAGCTCCCGGAAGTTTGCCGAAAAGGGTACTCAGATTTGAACTGTAATTCATTGTCCTACACCTGTACCTGCAAGAAAAAGAGGGTTTTTGTTGTTTGGATGAGGGGTTTTCCTTGGTCAAACCTCAGTTTGGAATCAACCTTTAAAATAGATTGAAATAGAGAATGCTAGCAAGAAGTATAAGTAGATCTAACAACAAAGCTATGATACTCAATAGATATGCAATTGTATTTGAAATGTAAACAAGTATGTTAATATGAAAGCTTGGATTCAACACTAACAAATGTAAATCAAAACCTCCATGATTGTATGCTTGGAATCCACCTTGAGGAGAGAATGAATAGATCTTGAATATGAACAAAGGATCTTGAAGGAAGATCACACCATCATGATGGATAGATCTAGGGTTTGAATAATGAATCTTGAATGCTTGAACCAAATTCCTCCAAAAGACTTGAATGCTTGAATCCTTGATCTTCAATGAAGAGCTTGAATACTTGAATATAGATGATGACTTGATTATTCCATTGAAAATTCTTTCTTGAAGAATGGATTCTTGATTGAGATATTCTTTCTTGAGAGTACTTGAGCATGAATAATGGATGATGAGATTGATGTGAACAAGAGATGGAGAAAATGAGAGAGGAAGGCTTCCTTTTATACTAGTCTAGGGCACAAAATTCTAGAGAGGCCAACATAGGAGAATTAAATTCCAATTAAGCCTTAACCCATAGAAATAGACCTAGATTAAATACAATTTAAGAGTTTACCATTCTAAAACCCGAAACAGCTGACCCAGAAGTGAGAAAATAAACTTTTGAATTTCCCCCCGCATCTGGAAAACTTTCCAATGAAAAGGGGGACCTGGGTCAAGGATTAGGTCGACTTTGACCTAGGTCAAGGTCAAGGTCAACCTTGAAATAGGGGTTTAGGACCCCTGGAAAATGAGCCAAAAGAGGAAAATAGTGCCAGGGGAGGCCTAGACAGAGCCCTAAATAGGCACAGAAGATGGGAAGGGAGCTGAAAATAGAGGACAACATGACAATGGCCCCAAAACACCCCCTAAGGAGGGCTAAACATTATTAACATGGAAGTGCTTCCATTTTAAGATGATACATTTATTTCACTCAGTCAATACCAGAATGCATCGGTGATAACTATCGTGGTTAATACTATACTCGGTATACAATACACTTGCTCGATGTATACTGAAATCTTCATTTACCAACCACATAAACTTGTTTAGTCCCTATGTTATATACATAATGGAATCATGTAATATAATCAAGCCATCAACATAATACCATAAACTCATCAATAAGTTACCCAATGTATACCATATCCATATCTTTCTTATCCATCTCATCTTCATGTAGATATCTCATTCCTTTACCATTTTCCTTCTTAAGATGTTTGTAACCATCATGATAAGTAGAGTCAAAACTAGTTGACATCAATGATAATACATTAACTGATTAATTGTCTTACATACACTTTAGTAGCCTGGTGATGATCAATCACTATCTTTCAATTATCCATTCCATTGTCAAACTTCTCTTCAAGATATTCAATCAGTTGTAGTTTATCAATATCTCCCTTTGGCATTGATGGCAACACAATATAAAATATGCCATAGAATACAAAAAATCTTTTCTACAACTTTGTAAGAAAATGTTGTAACTCGGTAAGCTCTTGCTAGCTTGTATATTTAATATGTTTAATCACTACACAACATTAATACTCCATGCAATCTCTCTCTGCAAATTTGATCTTCTTCCCGTGTATGTATTTTCTTCTCCTTTTGTCTTCTCTCCCTTTAGATAGATATTTCATTGATTTTTATCTCCCTTTGACAATAATACCAAAAATAATAAATAACTCTTCAGTAGCCAAAATATTATCTCTAGTGTTCAGTTCAGATCAGGTACCTTTCATGTACCCATATGCAGTTTCAGTTTGTTCTCCATCTTTCAGCTTTCACAACCTCAAGAGACCTAAAGTGTGAACATCATGCATCAAAATTATTTGATATTCTGATAAAGTATAGGTTGATGCAACCTCCTAATCACCTTAGTGACCAATAGACAGGGGATGGACCCCTAGTCTAGTCCTCAAGTACTCAAATGTATCCTTAGGTAAGGGTTTAGTGAATATATCTGCAAGTTGTTCTTTTGATTTCATAAACTCCAATTTCACTTGCTTCCCTTGTACTTGTTCCCTCAAGTAGTGATACTTTATAGATATATGATTTGTCTTTGCATGCATCACTAGATTCTTAGAAATGTTTATAGCACTAGTATTTTCACAATATATTATCACTGGGTCAGTGATCTCTTCATTCATACTTTTCAAAAGTTGTTTTATCCATGTAATGTTCAAACAATTAGTAGTAGCAACAACATATTCTGATTTGGTAGTGGAATGAGAAATGCATCTGTGTTTCTTTCTTATCCAAGTAAATAATATTTCTCTCCAAAATAATGTTCCACCAGTAGTGCTCTTTCGATCATCAATTTTTCCAACCCAATCCACATCTGTGTAAACTTTTAGTTCAAAATTTCCCTCTTTCTTGTACCAAAAACCATAGTTTTCAGTGTTCAAGTATCTCAAAATTCTTTTTACAATAGTCATATGTGATTCTTTAGGATTAGTAGAAAATTTTGCTACAATGCCAACTGCATGTGCAATATCTGGCCTACTATGCACAACATACATCAACTTACCAATCATTGATCTGTATAGTGTTTGATTTACTTTGGTTGACTGATCATCATTTGCCAATTTTCATCTGGTGACCATAGGTGTACCAACCAGTTTTGAGTCCTCCATACCAAAGGGTCTTCAATACTTCTTTTATTTACTTTGATTGAGTAATGTATATGTCTTCACTTTGTTGTAAAATTTGCAAGCCAATAAAGAATTTAATCTCTCCAAATATTGACATTTCTAATTATTTTCTCATTTCATCAGAAAATGATTTGCATAGATTATCATGTCCTCCAAATATGATATCATCAAAACAAATTTCAGCAATAAGAATCTTATCATCAGTTTCACCTTTCAAGTATAAATTGTTGTTGTCACTTGTTCTAACAAATCCAATACTGATAAGATAGGAATGTAGTCTTTCTTACCATGCTCATAGTGCTTGTTTCAATCCATATAATGCTTTGTGCAACTTACATACCATGTTCTTAAGATTTGGATCAATAAAACCTTTAGGTTGTTCAATGTATACCTCTTACTCAAGTATTCCATTCAGAAATGTAGATTTAACACCCATCTGATAAACTTTAAATCCCTTGTAAGCAACATAAGAAAGCAATATTCTAACTCCTTCAAGTCTAGAAATTGGCGCAAAAGTCTCACCATAGTCAATACCTTCTTCTTGTGCATAACCTTTGCATACACATCTTGCTTTATTCCTAGTGACTTCTCCATTTTCATTCAACTTGTTTCTGAATATCCATTTGGTTCCAATTACATTCTTATCATTTGGTCTTAGTACCAATGTCCATGTTTTGTTTTTTAGTATCTACTCAATTTATTCATTCATGTCTTTAATCCATTCATCATTTTCAAGTGCATCTTTAATAATTTTAGGTTCAAATTCACAAACTAAGCATGTGTTGTCTTTCAACTTACTTTGTGTCATCATGCCATCTTTCTTGTCTCCAATAATCTGATTCTTTGGATGATGTCTCCTCACATATTTTGCAAGTATAGGTTCAATTCTCTATTCTTCATTTTGTCCTTCACTTGGTGTAGGAACATGATCTTCATTGGTAACTGTTTCCTGATTCTTGGTCTATATAGGCTAATACTCGGTAGCATTACCATGTTGCTCGGTAACACCAAGCTATTGTCTAGGTAAAGTGTTAGGTTTATCAATGTAAGTAAATCTACCATAGTCTTCCAGTTCCTTTTTTCTTTCTTCATCATTTTTCTCAGCAAATTCATCAACTCTCACATTTTCACTTTCAATCATCTTATTAGTAGCCTTATTCAAACATTTGTAAGCTTTTCTTTTAGTAGAATATCCTAAGAATATTACTTCATCACCTTTTGAATAAAATTTATTATTTCTATCATCTTTCAGAATGTAACATCTACTTCCAAAGATTCTAAAATAATTTACATTCAGTGTGTAACCATATCATAACTCATAAGGTTTCTTGTTTGAATCTTTCTTCAGTTGAACTCAGTTCAATGTGTATACAAATGTACTAAAAAATTCTCTCCATTATATTTGTGCAACATCCTTTTCAATCATTATTGTTCTAGCACAATTAACAATAGATCTATTCATCCTTTCAAAAATTCCATTTTGTTGTGGTGTCCTTGGTGCAGAAACCCGTCTCTTAATTCCATGCTCATTACAAAAGTTAGTGAATTCATCAGAGATAAAATCACCACCTCTATCTGATCTCCAACATTTTAACTCTTTTTAATGCAGTCAAGGCTGGTGGATCCAATTAAGGACTGACTGACCTTGCAGCCAAACCAATATGCAACAAAAATACACAATAACAATAATGGATTTGAAATGAAACAAAAGTCTTTATTCATCAAATCATCGATTACATGCAATGTGCTGGGCTATAAGGCCTTCTCGATTATAACCAATTACAATGCAAGTAACAGTCTACAAGATCTCATAGGATCCAAATCTTTTCCCCAACATCAGCATCTAGCTAGCCCAGGTCTGTAACACACAACACACTGGTAGGCACCCAGGAAAGATCTAAACTTGTACTCAAACTTCCAAGAAATCTTTCTACTCCTAAGCTTGCAGGCTACTAACATTCCTTCCAACAATTTGATGCCCCTAAACAACTACCCAAGCATCCTATAAATACTAATTCCCAACCACAAGTCAGCTGATGAAACAATTAACCCTTACAAATAAATATTAAATGCTAAAATATCAGTCGGCTCTCACACAACCTTACAAAATAAATAAACTCTCAAAGATGGCCCCAAATGGTCATTAGATCCACATAGAAGAATGCAACACACCAGATTTAGGTCCCCACACATCCAATGGTCAATCCAAAACATGAGGAGTGTGACCCAAATTAAATGCACCAGTCAGCCAAGCCGATCTAACCAAACAATCCAGTCGGTAAGAAAGAACACCAAGCAATAGAAGAAATAACCAAGCACCAGTCGACCGACCATGTCATACATGACCAAGCAACATAGTTATTGCCAAGCACCAGTGAAACGATGTCTTAAATCACCGAGCATTCTTTAGAGACCGAGCACCCCGATAACCACAAAAACTAAGAAACCAGTCTCCCAAACCGAGAAAGAACTCCATCAAACCAAGATCAAAACCAACAATCTACCTTCAAAGACAAACATATTTTTGGTTGATACAAGATTGCCAAGAATCCTAGGATGCTCCTACATCAGACACCCCAGGTAAGAAATATTTTCTCATAAGGAAATCAGGAATGCCTCAAGGGAATCAGAATAGGTATGCTAAATCTATTCTTCACCCATATCTCTTCTTGTCCTTCATCCCAAGTAGTCTTCACTTCATTCACTATCTCATGCAGAAAGTCCTTCTGTCTTCCACTATGTTTACCTCTCTGGTTGGCAATTGATAAAAATTGACTCTAACCACTACCGATCACCCCAGTGCCTCGATAAGGCTCATCTATTCTAGACTCCTCAACCAACTTAGTATCATCTGCATCTCTCTGTGTCACAAATATCACCATCTATTGTACCATCTCTACCAGAAAAACCATCTACCTCTTAATCTCAACAAATTCTTTAGAGATATCATTCTCCTTCTCCTTCAAACTAGATTTAATAGGAATAGGTTCATAAACCTTCTGCTCTTGAGGTCTATCATAAGGACAACACCTGATAACTCCACATCCCTTAACCCCTATCTCCTATAAAGGTATCAACTTATGCCGAGCTCCTTCATGCCTAACCACATAGGTATTAGCATGACCATAAAAAAAAAACATTCCTATCAAACTGCCAGGGTCTACCGAGCAACAGATGACAAGCATCCATAGGCAATATATCACACAATATCTCATCAAGGTAAGATCAAATCTGAAACTTAACCAAGAATTTTTCTTCAACTCTAACCTTAGAAACATCTTGTATCCAACTAATTTAATAAGGATTAGGATGCTTCCTTCTTTCCAAATTCAACTTACTAACCATTTCATCTGAAACAAAGTTCTCATAACTGCCACCATCAACTATGACATTACATACCTTATTCATGCACTTACATCTAGTTCTAAACAAATTTCTTCTCTACATCGGTTCATGAACACATGTAGCTAATTTCCTAGTGAAAAGACATTCACCTTTCTCTGGAACATTCTCAATGTCTTCTTTAGTAGCTAATGCAACTCTTTTCTTAGGACACTGCCTACTTCTATGACCAGCTTCACCATAGTTATAACAAGTTTCGGTGAACTCATTCTTCCACCTTCCTCTCTGTCTAGCATTCTTAGTAACTTGACCACTACTAGATCCCATCAGTCTTAGGATTCTTTGTCACATTACTCTCAGCAAATGTCTCACTAGTTTTACCACCTTGGTTCCTAATGTTCTATTTTCTTTCATACTTCCTATCCAACTTCTCTTCAATCTTTAATGCCATCTGATAAGCATCACCGATTGTCATCATCTGCACAGTAAGTAACTCTTCTTGAATACTAGGTCTCAAACCATAGACATACCTAGCAACGTTCTCTTTATCAGCTTTAGAATGACCAATCCTAATCAGGATTCTATAAAACTCCTTGGTATACTCTTGTACCAATTTGTTAGTCTTCTTCAAAGCTTGCATCTTCTTAAACATGTCCAATTCATAATCCACTAGAATGAATTGCTTCTTCAACTTGTCCACCATTCGATTCCACTTAGTGATCTTTTATTTTCCTCTTCTACCTCTTTCCAACTGAACTTCTCTTCACCGGATATTTGCATGACCTTTCAACTTAGTCTTTGCAAATCTAACCCTATCAAGATCTTCTATTTCTTCATACTCAAAGTATTCATCAATCTTATTAATCTAATCAATCAATTCTTCTGGCCTAAGGCTTCCAGCAAATGCATAAACTTCAATCTTAGGTCTTTTCCCAATCTTAGACATAGCTTTCAGAATTTGATTCTCCTCAGAATCTCTAGCTTTTTTGATAGATTCTTCAAAATTATCTTCCTTAGATTCATCATCACTATCCTCTTTCAAGGTAGGATTCTTCTTTGTCAATTCTTCTTTTAGGTCTTGCACTTGTTTCTGCAAAGCCCTAGAATCATCAAGACAAAATTCACTAGTAGCTTCCTCTTCTTCAGAGATCTCACAATTTCTCCTCAGAGGCATCTTCAAATCAAGATCTAGATACACAAGATCCACTCAGCTCCAAGAGGAACATAATTTTCTCAAACATGAAAAAACTTGGCTCTAATACCACTTAATGCAGTCAAGGCTAGTGGATCCAATTAAGGATTGACTGACTTTGCAGCCAAACCAATATGTAGTGGAAATACACAATAACAACAATGGATCTAAAATGAAACATAAGTCTTTATTCATCAAATCACCGATTACATGCAATGTGTTAGGCTATAAGGCCTTCCCGGTTACGGCCCATTACAATGCAAGTAATAGTCTACAAGATCTCACAGGATCCAAATATTTTCCCCAACATAAACATCTAGCTAGCCCAGGTCTGTAACACACAACACACTAGTAGGCACCCAGGAAAGATCTAAACTTGTACTCAAACTTCCAAGAAATCTTCCTGCTCCTAAGATCGTAGGCTACTAACCTTCCTTCCAATAATTTGATGCCCCTAAACAACTACCCAAGCATCCTATAATACTAATTCCTAGCCACAAGTTGGCTAATGAAACAATTAACCCTTACAAACAAATATTAAATGCTAAAATATTAGTCGGCTCTCACATAGCCTTACAAAATAAAGAAACTCTCAAAGATGGCCCCAAAAGGTCATCAAATCCACATAGAAGAATGAAACACACCAGATCTAGGTCCCCACATGTCCAACGGTCAATCCAAAACATGAGGAGCATGACCCAAATTAAATACACCAGTCAGCCAAGCCGATCTAACCAAACAATCCAGTCAGTAAGGAAGAACACCAAGCAACATAAGAAATAACCAAGCACCAGTTGACCGACCATGCCAGGCATGACCAAGCAACGTAGTTATCATCAAGCACCATTAAACCAACACCTTTAGTCACCGAGAATTCTTCAGAGATTGAGCACCCCGGTAACCACAGAAACTGAGCAACTAGTCTCCCAAACCGAGAAAGAATTCCATCAAACCAAGATCAAAACCAACTATCTACCTTCAAAGAAAAAAATATTTTTGGTTGATACAGGATTGCCAAGAATCCTAGGATCCTCCTGCATCACTTTTCCACTTTTTTTTCCACTTTAGCTTTAAACCATTTAAACATCTTAAAAGCTTTAGATTTTTCTTTTAAGAAAATGATAGTCATCATCCTAGAGTAGTCATAAAAAAAACAAGATAAAGTATCTGTCTCCATAATAGCTCTGAGTTCTCATAGGACCACACACATTTCTATGTACCAACTCCAAAATAGCATTAGATGAATTGTTTTTTCTCTTAACTAGATTTTGACATTTTTCCCATTTGACATTGTTTGCACATGACATGGTCAGGTTTAGATAAGCTCAGCAAACCTCCAACTTTCCTTTTCTTACCAATCTTAATCATGTTGTCAAAATTTACATGAGATAACCTTTTGTTCCATAACCACACATCTTCAATTCTAGCCAATAAATAATAAGTTTCAGCATTATCAAGACAAAATAGATTACCTTTAGATTGTTCACCAATACTGACTGAATTTCTAGTCTCATCATAGATTTTTACCTTTCTATTCTCAAATGTAACTCAGTGACCTATTTTATTCAGTTGTGCTACACTCAATAGATTATAATTAAGTCCCTTCACCCAATATGCATTCTCACATCTGATCTTATTGTTCAACAATATAGACCCTTTCCCTTTTACTAGACAAGGTGTATCATTTTCCATTTTTACAGATCCACCATTATGATGTTCAAGGTATTCAAATTTCTCTTCATCACTAGTCATATTATGTGTACAACCACTATCAATAATCCAAGTATCATTCTTTCTAAATTTAAAAATAAGTGTCATTTCAACATACCTTTCTTCTTCTTCTGAATCTTCTTTCAAAGCTATGAATACCACCTCAATGTCTTCATCAGTATTGGTTTCGGTGTCATCATCATCATCTTCAAAAAGGTAACATGCCTTCTTGCCTTTGTCTTTGTAATTACAGTTACTTCTTTTGTCATACTGTCAGTTGCCTCTATGTTCTCAGATCTCTTTTGTCAAATTTCCTTTCACTAGATCTTTCATTGTCTTTCTCATCTTCATTCTTGTTAGGACATCTAGCTGTAATGTGGCCAATCTCTTTATAATTAAAACATACCAAAGATAATTTTCCTCTATATCTTCCTTTACCTTTCTGCAATCTTCTAGCCATTAAAGCTTCAAGCTCATCAAGTTCATCCTTATCACTATCACTATCACTCTCATTTCTTATCATATGTTTACTACTTGATTTACCGAGATGACATAAATGCAAACTTGACAGTAGGAACAATACTATTTTCAAAGTTACTCAACTCAAAAGCAGTCAATCTACCAATTAGACTATCAAGTGTAAGATGATTACCCAGAGTTGATCTCATCTCATGAATTGTAGAGACTTTAATAGAATAAGTAGGAAACAAGGTTCTAATAATTTTACTTACAACAGTGTCTTCTTCAATAATACCTCCTGCTCCTCAGATAACATTGACAATCTCCTTAATTTAGTTGCTATAATGTGATATGTTATCTCCTTCTTTCATTTTTATGTCATCAAAATTTCCTCTAAGACTCCCAGATTTAGCCCTTAGTACATTCACATCTCCTTTGTGAGCTAGTGAATGCTTGTCCCACATTTGTTTAGCAAAAGTACATGTCTTGACATATTCAAACTCGACATCTGATAAGGACACAAAAATTTCTATCATTGAAACATTGTGTTCATGTCTATCTCTCATCTGATCAAGAGTCAAGGGTGAAGTAGGAAAGATGAATTCATTATCCAATTAGTATATTATAGATTCTCCAATTCTTGATAGATGCAATCTCATTCTTATTTTCTTTGTTGAGAAGTTGACTTTTCTCATTTTTGGCACCTCTCTTTTATACATCTTGTGATCTTTAGCTTAAGTCCTTCAAAATTTTCTTTCAAGAACTCTATGCTCTGATACCAATTGTTAGATAACTGAGAGGGGGGTGAATCAATGAAGTTGAGTTATCCTACAGTCCCACATACTCCCAGATGTATATAACAAAATTTTCAAATCAAATAGTCAACTTAGTAAAATATCAATTATGCCTTTCTCTTCATCTATCGATTACCAGTAAATTAAATACTATGTTTACCAATCTATCCAGTTATAGAAATGTGTAAAGTAAAATAAAAATTCAACACATCCATACACATATAACACATATTTTTAACATGGAAACCCTGTTAGGAGAAAAACCACCTGGGATCGGTAACCCAAAATAATTCACTCTTCTGAAGTGAGCTTGATTAGGAGACAACCCCGTTAAAGGTTACAAAACACAGTGTGAGGTGTGACCTGATTAGAGGATTTATCACTAACATTTCTCCTTTGACCAAACATTCACTATGGGGTCAACAAGAAAACAATCAACATTCATTGAATGCCATATTGAAATATAAAGACTGTTAAGTCCCACTCGGTTAAGAGATTTATCTGTAGCAATGGTTAAACTGATACAGTAATGATCTGATTCAAATAAAACTTGATTTATAGATTTTTAGATCTATGCTAAGCAGAAAAATACCTCTGATCAATAATCTTTTCAATATCAGTGTTTCCTCCAACTCTTTTCTTCTCAGTATATGATTTCTTTGTCACTCAGTGTTGTCTGTAGTTTTGCTCTGTTATGTCTTCAACCAGTTTGATCAGTGTTGCATGAAAACAACATTTTCATGTGAATTCTCCTACAACATCAAGAATCCCAGATTCAATAATGAATCTCATGTATCCTTATATAGGCATCATAAACTATTTTCTTTCCATCCATAGATTTTGCCTCTTAATCTTCACCATTCATTTTTCTGCTTTAACCTTCCTTGATAGTTGTGTCTATAAAATGTTTCATTCTCCTTCATCCGATCATCTTTGAATTTTATCAGTCATTTGATCATCATAAAAAACATTATCTTCTACCTTAGAATCATAAACAATTGTCCAACTCATCATTTTTAGTCGGCTGTTATAAACTCTATTTATTTCTTTCACTCGGTCAATACCAGAATGCATCGGTGATAACTAGCTCGGTTAATACTATATTCGGTATACACTACACTTGCTCTGTGTATACTAAAATCTTCATTTACCGACCAAATAAACTTGTTTAGTCCTAATCATCAATACATAATGGAATCATGTAATACAATCAAGTCATCAACATAATGCCATAGACTCATCAATAAGTTACCCAATGTATACCATATCCATATCTTTCTTATCCATCTCATCTTCATGTAGATATCTCATTCCTTTACCATTTTCCTTCTTAAGATGTTTGTAACCATCATGCTAAGTGTTCAGGCTTAGAATTATTACCCTAAATTAGGCATTAAGGCAAAACAACAATTCTATCCTAACAATGGAAACCTCTCCTAGCTATGGGTAGATTATGAAGGAAGAGGAATCTCTAGATTCTAGGCCGGTTCCTATAAAATATGGAATATCACTTTCCTGATCTGCAATTTGTTGGGAAAAGGGAAAAAAATACTTATAACTAAAACTAGATTAGGGTGATACACCAAGAAATATTTTAGACTTTGCAGAAAAGATAAAACATCAATTCTAACTCATAAATGAAGATCTCAACACTTTGAATCTTTGCTCAACATATAGGTTGACAAAAACTTACTATTAGAGTTTTACCACGATTAGCTTGGCTAGTCAATAGACATACATTTCTCACGCAAGGCCTTGAAGCAATTGATTACCCTAAGAAGGAACATAAATCTACTCACTTCCTTTGGAGAAAAAATGAATTTAGCACTTGTTAGAAAAGATGAAGACAGGATTTAATATCAAAACAACTCCACAAATATGAATCAAAAACCTCTACTTTATTTCCTCCAAAATCTGAAAGAAGTGATTACAAACTGCAAAAAAAGGGCCAAGGAACTAATATGTTCGCTTAGGCCTTCTTTTCCACCATTCAGAACCCCAAAATTAACTATCTCCATTTGCTAAATAGCCCTCCAAACCCTAATTTGGAAATCCAATTTGCCCTAAAAATTCCTCCTAGAAAAGCTCAAAATTGCTATAAATAGCCTTTTCCCAAAATTTGGCTCCAAACTTTATGCACAAATCATGCCATAAATTTAGCCCTATCATTATGAATAGCCCCTAAATATTGGTTTTAAATAAGGATTTAAATCCCTTTACAATGTTTACCAATATTTAATTTTTTTTTAAATTTTGAATAAAAAATCAAAATTTAAATAAAACCCTACATTATTCAAAACCTAAACTTAGGAATTAATCCTTAAGTTTACAAACTATAATAATATGGGGAAGGTCGACATGACCACTCAACCCATTTGCAAAATTAGGCAATGATAATGAACTGGCACTGCTGTATTTTCGAGGCCTAGCTATGAGTACTTTGTCATATTAATTGGCATTTATTCAATCTTCCAGTGGACTTCAAATTCCATAAAATTATCTTTTGTTCTCGGTCTTCGATCCATTTGATCTTCTTTGTGTTCTCCACAATTGGCAAAAAATTGAAGTTCAAACCCTAACATTGTAGTCTCATCAAGGATTGATTCATGAATCTGACTATGACTGTATCGGCTTGATCTTGACTTGTTTGAACTTGAGCTGAAAATGATTGGCATTCAAAGTTTGAGTGTGAGCTATAGCTTGATCTCGAGCTCCTTTCTTTTGACATGGGATTTTTAGTTGGTGGCATCATTGCTAAGAGTTCGGGCCTTTAAGACTATTGAGTCATTTTTTAATCTCTAGTTCCATTGCCGAAACTCAAGTTTTTTGGAACCTGGCTTCTACTTGTTCATTGGTTTTGTTGTAAAATCCTAGCTTAGGGCTCATAATACTTGAAGCTCAGTTTTGAAGTTATAACCTTGGTCTTTTTCTTTGAATGAGCATTTACAACAACTCACAATTTTTGTTTCCTGAGACTTGACTCTTCTCTCTTAAAGCACGGGCAGACTGATGAAACTTTACTAGTTGGCTGAACCTGAGAGCTGACTGCTTGAAGCCAAGTCTTTGACTAATGTTTGGGCTGGAAATCAAACTTTGTTTGGAGATGTGATTACTTTGCATAACGTATGGCATTTTATTGAGGCTCAGTCTTAACGTGCTGAAGAAATTGGTCTGCTTGGTTCTCAGGCTTCAATGGTTGTAACTAGAACCTTATCTGTGAATTACGGATTGTGAATACAACTCAAACTGTTCACAGACTTTGACCTGTGCTAGATCTTAAGTTTCTCCCTCTAGAAGAGCTTGGGCTGAGGCTAACTAGAAGTGCTCAGCTTTTGTTTACTGGCTGTGACTTGACATGTGATTGGTAGCTATCTTTGGCATTCAACTAGAACTCAACACCAAAAGAAAGGAGCTCATAGCTTAACAAACTCGAGCTAGGCTCAATATTTGGAGATAAGTATTTATTTTCCTATTTATAGTTTACTATTGAAACTTTATCATTTTTTGTGTGAATTTTGGGCCTCCTCTCTCTCTTTATGCGAAAAACCAAATTGTATTATAGAATTTGGGTTTCTTTAGCTGTTTATCCAAAATGCATTCCCATTAGTAATATACAACTTGTTTTGGTACTGTTATACACTAAGTTTGCACCCTTTTTTCAAGCTCTTGTAGTCTTGATAACCTACTATAACATGGGAATCATCTCCAGGTTGTGGGACCTATGCTAATTGAGATGAAACCTCTAGGTTCTAGACTAGTTCCTCTTGGATAATCACCCTAATTTTCTTTCAGACATGAAAAGTAAATCTTTTGAGGGAAAGGGATAGGAGTTCTTGGAAAGGAATTGACTAAAAAGAAAACTACCTACTAGGTGATGCACTGAAATTAGGGTTTGGATCTCAGTATAGAGGAATGAAACCAATGAAAGTCTTAGGTATAATAGGTCACAACTTACTGAATAGGCTTGCATAAATGTTTCATAGGAGGGCCTGAACATAAGACACAACCTATGACCTGCAAGCAGAC
The DNA here is from genome assembly GCA_027943335.1 of Chamaecyparis obtusa. NCBI lineage: Eukaryota > Viridiplantae > Streptophyta > Pinopsida > Cupressales > Cupressaceae > Chamaecyparis > Chamaecyparis obtusa. The sequence continues at coordinate 1,186,784 of BSBK01000682.1, read as the reverse complement.
ATTCACTTCTACAACTCGGCATAGGATTGAGACAAGACTGTTAGGGGGCTGAAGTATACCCACAAAAACATCTAAATCAGATCAAACACAATAACACACAAAATTATAGAAAGCAAGAGGGATCAGGAACCCTAAGATATCACTGAAAACATCATATACTTAATCCAATAAGAGATAATTTAAACAAGGAAGCATAGGGACATGATGAATTGTCACAAAATACCTCTGCAATATCTAAATTATCAATGAAAGATTATAGAATGTGGAAAACCAGAGGGCAGGAAGAAATTCCATGGATAGCTTTCCAAGAAAGAGACTTTCTTCTTTACAAAATGTGAACTCCAAGCTCAAAAGCTCCAAAAATACAATATATACCAACTCAACTACATGCAGGCAAGAGTCAAAAACCTAACTAGGGTTTCATAGATTTTACATTAGAATAATATTAAAACCCTAACCCATCAAATCTGATCATAAATACATCTTTGTAATACCATGGCTAATCAGATATTTTTTTACGTGCCCATCTTTGTACTACATTAACCTGCAGACAAGCAACCTGGATTCATCTGCTTTCTTGCACAAAGTCTTGCCATGAATGCATAAATGGTACCTTTCTGAGACAAGAAATGACCCATGACGGCCACCCAAACTTCCTCATCATCCTCCCTTAACTACAAATGTCCTGGAAACATAAATTCTCTGAACTACCTCACCGCTTGCGGCCTGCAAATCAAATACTGGCAAAAACCTTCTTAGACACATCTGAATTTGAAATTTTAACGGCTAGCTGGTCATTTAAAATGTGACCATCGATGTCTTACACTTCCTAGCAGATGAATGGTTCAGATTATCCTGAAAGCATTTATAAAACCCTTTGAAAAGTCTTTGGCCCACCTTGGCACATTGCAACCAATAGGAATTGAGCATGCCAGCAAACCTGTCGTCTTGGACCCACTCTAGCTTTTCCCTTTTTTTTAAGTCATTCAACGATTGTGTGACTGAAGACCTCTTCTCCTATTCATGAAATCCTTCTCTTAACCTCATTCTGGTCAAGCGATTCAGCAAACAAGGCATTTCACTGGATCGCTGAGTCTTTTACTAACCCTGGTTTTATTAAGTGAACAAGAGAAACCCTTTTATTCACTAATTTGTAGAATACCTTTAACCGCTTATGAGAATCTAACCTTCATTTGGTGAACTGGTGACCAAAGATAATTGCTAGGTCACTAAGAACTTTAGGGCTTCACTAATTAATTCTGAGATTCTATGAACACACACATTCACGCATTCGCCAGATCGATTGGAGCACTGCTATTTTATCACATGAATATGCAACCAAGAGGAACTTATCGAAGCCGCCAAATACTTTGTTAACCCTGGGCCCATCTCTACATGTCAATCTTCTATTTTTTCTCGACTGCCCCATCAGCAGACACCTCAACACTTTCTGACATGGACCCACTCTAGTCTAAGATTCCAATCTAACGGTGGGTGCATGATCTCATGACCTTCGAATATTCCTTCTGATCATGCACCAGCCGTAGATCACCTTTGCACTGGGCCCCCACTGACAAGTGGGTCCACCTAGAAATCTTTGTCAGCACTTCAACAACCAATCATAACATGACAAATCAGCAAGAAAGGACCCACCTCCAAAGGCTCTGACAACAAAGTGAAATCAATGGTTGGCGCATAATCTCATGTGTTAGAAAAACACCTTGAGAAGATACGCCAGCCGTTGATCAAAAGGGACACAGTCTGTCAGGCCCACTCTAACAAAGTTACACATCACAATCCTTCGGCTAATCAGGAGCCTCCAAGTTAGACAATGTGGCAATGGACCCCCACAAAGGTTGAAGCACTGCATCAAAAGGGAGGATTGACAGCTATCGTGATATCACAAGCCTCTGACAGACCCCTCATGAACTCACGACAACCATTGATCTTCCTAACTGGGACCCTCGCATAAAGTGACTGCCAAACACTTAAGTGATCATGCGACTGAAGGAAGAGGCTAACTGCTTCACTGGATCACTAGTTGTCAAGGACTTGACCTCCAAGAATAATATATTACATGACCACTGCAGTCACCCAGTCACTGAAAGGAACAGATAACCATTGGAAGACTTAGCGAATGCGTGACCAAAGGAAAAAATTACGTACATGGGTATTGAGGAAATATAAGTGGCTAATAAAGTAACAAAGAATTATAACAGGCCAAAGGGAATTCTAGGGTTTTTTCTTGGCACAACGGATACTTTTTATGAAATTGGACTTGCAGACCAGAGGATAGAACAAATTGCAGAGGCCAGAGAACAAGTCATAAAGTCATGAAAATTTCAGGGGTGCTCAGTAGGGGAAAAATACAGGCCTTGGGAGAGATTTAGCCAAATTTGTATGAAACAGGAAAATTTGGGTAATAGGTACATTTTCAGCCATCAATCTTTGAATTTATTCATGTTGTTTTGAACCTAATTTGAAGGCTGAATTCATTCTCCCTCCACTTTGCGTAAAACTTGGAGTTTATTTGCTTCTATTGCCTACTGGAAACTTTTGAACATATGGTAACATTAAAACTAAGATTATTCCTCTTGTCTGGAACATACTGAATCACATGCTGGAGATTTTCATTTTTATTTTTATTTTTTTGCTCCTTGTTTTCGCTAGTTATTGAACTCAGTTTTGATTGATATCTCCAGCTTATTGTTTTAGAACTGTACCCAGCCAAATACTTGGAGTCTTTGATTGTATCCTTGTAGATGCTTGAAATTTATCTTTACCTGTACTCATCTCTATTGCATTCTAAATGTTGGAGGTTTTATGAACTCATGCTTGGCTTTATTGCATTGATTCTTTATTATAAATCTCCAGCTTGGTCCCTTATTGCATCTTAAATAGATGGAATTGCTATTTGATACTTTACATACTTTTCAAAATAATTTCCAGCTTGGCATTTGAAAATACTTCCAACTAGACATACTCAGCTACCTTTCTTACGATGTTCACTATTGGCCTACTCCATCCAACAAGTGCCTCAATTGTACATAAGTTGACTGATCTTTGCTATTTGAGCTGAATCTTCCTGGCAATATTCTATGGTCTTTGAAGTCATGCTTGAATACTTAGTCATACTGCTTAAACTTTTCTTTACTAGTAGTATCTCAGCACTAATTTGAACTTGCATCTTATATTCAACACTATTTTTTAATCTTTTTTTAGCAACAAGTTATAAGCTATATACTTCCAAATGCTTTGATAGTGAGCACCATGATTTGAACTTTCATACCATGTGAAAACCTGTTGTGGATCAATGATTTCAGATATAACAAGACTTATACCATATGTATCAAGTAATGAAATCTATTTATGGGGTTCAAGCACGGGCTCGTGACACCCATAAATAGATTCATGTAATCTTAATCCTGATTTTTATCATACATTCAGCACATGGACAATATCATAACAACACACTGACTTTCTAAGCACCATGATGAAAAGTATACTAAATCTCTGTTGATTCTCGACTGTGAAGAATACTAATCTATTTTGAATAATTTATTTCTTTTTTAAGCTTAAAAACATCAAAACAAACTCATTATGTTAGTGAACATGACCTAGTGGTCAATTTTGGGCATCCATTAGACCACTGGTGTGCTCACTAACATAATGCATTAATGCTATCATTTAACATTGTTTTTCACTTTATGTGCATACTCATTTTACTATTGCATTGAATATCAGAAATATATATAGCCATGAAAGAATTGATTGTTTGTATGATGTTTATGTTCTCTACATTGCTTAGATCCAGTAGGATCTAACAAACTCTTAACCATGATGTAGGACAACTCTTAAAAACATAAGAACTAGACAGATGCAGACTCAAGACAGAGACCTGGAGGACTAGGACCAGACATGACAACCAGCTCCAGATATGCAGACAAATTCAAGGCAATGCAGAGGAATCACTCATACCCCTATGTCTTCTTTCTATTCTACAATTTGTACTCTATTTATTGAAATATGAGAAAACATTTGTAATTACATTCAGTATGAATGCACAATGTAATGATCAATTATGAATTTTGGCAAATTTTTAACATGTGATCAATACTTAGAGTACAATTAAAAAATCTGATTTGAATGCAATAACAAAATGAACTTGACATCACCCAAAAAGTACTGTTAAATGAAAACACCTAAATGCACCCTTTTCCTATTTGTCTATTATTTTGCATGATGAAAAATAGGGTAACACTAAGTACAGTCAAAACTAGTTCACACCAATGATAATACATTAACTGATTAATTGTCTTACATACACTTTAGTAGCTCGGTGATCATCAATCAATGTCTTTCAATTATCCATTCCATTGTCAAACTTTCCTTCAAGATATTCAATCAATTGTAGTTTATCACTGTATGCATTAATAATCTCCTAACAGGGCTAAATATTTTAACAAAGATACTATACTTTTAGTACATAATTTGTGGGTGCTAATTCCCATTGGGGTTTCACCTTTAACAAGGTTTCCTCAACAACAAAATATTGTGTTATGGTGTTGCATTCATTGTGATGATATTCTGATTAAGTGTTTTGGTTTATAAAGTTTAAAGTTTAATATTCTATCTCATAACTGACTCACCCCCCCCCTCTCAATTGTGTTGGTGGACTATTATTCCTAACAAAGTTGACCCATGGATTATTGATAGTGGATGTTTACATAATTGAATAGAAGTAAAATGGAATCACACCTATTCAAATGTATATGATGTATGTGTATGGGGGAAATATGAGATTCACTCTTAAATCCAAATTCCCAATGGAGAGATCCAATTTGATCAACCAAAAGGTTAATGCACAATTGAATCAATCTATGGAGAATATGAAAGAGAGAGAAAAATCCTATATTTCCCTATGGAGAATTATGCTTGGAATTTGAAATAATTGAAATACAAGTACTAACCTCAAATTAGGGAAAATCTGGAAAATGCCAATTTCTGATGTCTGTGTGTACTTTCGGGCAATTCTGCAACTTGTTTTCGACTGGAAATGCCAAGATGAAGAAAACCCAAAAATCTTTTGTCTTTCTGACGACAGGTAGTCTTTGAACCTCATAAAAGGTCAAAGGCTACATTCTTTATTTGAAGGTCGATTCTGACTTTGTTCACAGATCTCAAAAGTTTGCCAAAAAGGGTATCCAAATCCGCTCTCATATCCAAAATTCCACACCTGTACCTACAAGAAAATGGGGGTTTTGTTTGTATGGGGGGTTTGCCTTGGTCAAACCCCAATTTAGGAATTAACCTTGAAATTGAATTGAAATGTAGTGTGCATAAACAAAGCAATTGAAACAATTCACCTCGCTTATGTTGAAGTCCTTGTAGAGGATTCAAATCCTCAAATCCACAAATAGGAATGCTTCAATGGATGTAGAATGAATGTAGGATGTCTCAAATCAATGGCATTTGATCTTCAACACCAATCTTTGCATATGAGGAAGCTTGGATGAATGTAGAAGGATGGATCTTCAAGGGGGCTCCAAAGAGATTGAATCCTTCAATGGCTAACAATGGATCTCCTTGATGGATGAATGCTTGAACACTTGAATGTTTGAAGGCTTTCTTGAATTCACTTTCTTGCACTTGAGTGCTCGCTCATGAAATTGCTTGAAGAGAGATGTGAATAATGGATGCAAAAGGAAGCATAACAGGGGGAAAAGACATATACATGCAAAGACTTGATCAAGGTGCTTAACATGACCCCAAACTACTTACTCGAAGGGATAAACACTCTTATCATGGAAGTGCTTTCATTTTAAGATGATACAATAATATGACTGGTGATATTGATAAATTTGAGAGTTTAGAAGAGTATGATGGGTGATTTGTCAGATTTGGAAATGATGCTCCATTACTGCTAAAGGTAAATGATCAAATGAGAAGATGAGATGTGATGATCCATATTGGGTTAAGGACTAAACTATAATCTATTGAGTGTTGCACAATTGAACAATACTAGCCACCAATTGGAATTTTAAAATAGAAAGGTGAAGATTTATGTAACTGATGGAGATCTAATTGGAACTTGTAAACTATCAAAAGGTAGCCTATTTTATCTCGATACTACTACAAAGAGTTGCTTGTTTGTTAAAGTTGAAGATATTTGGTTATGACATAAAAGACTCTGTCATGTAAATTTTGATAACGTGATTAAAGCGAGTAAAAATAATAGATTCATAGGTCTACTAGAATTAAGAAAAATTGATAAAGTGATGTGTAAGGAATGTCAGATTGGTAAGATTACCAAATCAAGTTTCTCAAGAAAGTCTTACTCATCTAATGATATTTTGGAATTAGTTCATACATACCTTTGTGGTCCTATGAATATAAAAAGTTATTATGGAGATCAATATTTCATTTTGTTTGTTGATGACTATTCAAGAATGATGTCTTTTATGTTTCTAAATGTTCAAGTGGTATAAAGCTAGAGTTGAAAATGAAATAGGTAAACAATTGAAAAGTTTTAAAATAAAAAAGAGGAGGTGAATTTATCTCTAATGAATTTGTTGTCTTCTGCAATGAAAATGGAATCAAAAGATAAGTATCTGCATCGAGGACTCCACAAAAAAATGGTATAAGTGAAGGAAGGAATAGATCTATAGTTGACTATGCTAGAACATTGTTAATTGACAAAAAGATTGCACAAACATTCTAGAGAGAAGCCATAAGTACTGTTGTCTACACACTCAATCGAGTACAATTGAAGAAAGGCACAAACAAGAAACCTTATGAACTCTGGTATGGGCATACACCGAATGTAAGTTACTTTAAAATATTTGGAAGTAGGTGTTACATATTGAAAGATGATAGAAACTAAAATTTTGACTCTAAAGGAGATGAAGGTATATTCCTAGGATATTAATCAAAGAGAAAAGCATATAAATGTTTGATCAAGGCTAATAATAAAATTGTTGAAAGTGAAAATGTGAGGATTGATGAATTTGTAGAAAAGAATGAAGAAGATAGCATAAAGGAATCTTAGGATTATCAAAGATTTTTTTATGTACAGGAAGGTAATTTAGTTGATGCAACCAAGCTGAAACAAGATGGAATCAAGGAGCAAGTTGAGCCTCCATCGAGAGATGAAAATAATGATGAATAGTCTACAAGCCTGTATTAGCAAAATATGTGAGAAGACACCACTCATCGAGAAAAATGATTGGAGGCAAGAATGCATGAGTCATGACAGGAAGTAAGTTGAAAGATAATACATGTTTGATTTATGATTTTGAGCCAAGATTAGACAAGGATGCACTAGGAAATGAAGATTGGATTAATGCAATGAAAGAAGAAACTGATCAGATTGAAAATAACAACACTTGGTCACTAGTATTGACACCTAAGGATAACAATGTTATTGGAACAAAGTGTATTTTCAGAAATAAACTCAATGAGAATGAAGATGTGATAAAAAATAAAGCAAGATTAGTATGCAAAAGGTATGCACAAGAAGGAGGTATTGACTATGGTGAGACATTTGTCCCTATTGCTAGATTAGAGGGTGTAAGAATATTACTTGCATATTTTTCCTATAAAGGATTCAAAGTTTATCAGATGGATGTTAAGTCTACATTTTTAAATGGAATTCTTGAAGAAGAAGTATACATTGAACAACCTGAAGAATTTGTTGAAAATTCTAACAAGGATATGGTATGCAAACTTCATAAGGCACTCTATGGATTGAAGCAAGAACCTTGAGCATGGTATGAAAGACTACACTCTTATTTAATCAAGATTGGATTTTAAAGGACAAATGATAACAACAATTTGTATTTGAAATGTGATAGTACTGATAAGATTTTGATTGCTGAGATATTTTTTGATGACATTATATTTGGAGGAAATGAGATAATATCTAAATCATTTTCTGAAGAGATGAGAAAGGAATTTGATATGTCTTTGATTGGAGAGATTAAATTATTTATTGGACTACAAATTTAACAAGTAAAAGATGGGATCTACATAACACAATCAAACTATATCAAGGAGATCCTAAAGAAATTCAATATGGAAGAATCAAAACCTATTGGAACATCGATGACTAATAGTTGTAAATTGTCAAAGGAAGATGACACAAAGGATGTAAATTCAAGATACTTTACCAATCAATGATTGGTAAACTAAAATATGTTGTACACAGTCGACCAGATATTACACATTCATTTGATATAGTTGCAAGGTTTTCTGCCAACCCAAATGAGACACACATGTGTGCAATAAAAATAATATTTAGATATTTGAAAAGGACTAAGGATTTTGGTTTGCTATACACAAAAGGAGGAGATTTTGATGTCAAGGTATATATAGATGCTAATTGGGATGTAAACATTGATGATAGAAAAATCACAAGTGGAGGAGATTTCTTATTAGGAGAAAGATTAGTGACATGGTTAAGCAAGAAACAAAGTTGCATTTCACAATCTACTGTCGAACCTGAGTATGTTGTTGTAGCTATGAATTTTTTTAACATTGTGTGGATCAAACAATTACTTGAAGGTATGCATGAAGAGATTACTGATCTAGTTATAATTTATTGTGATAATACAAGTGCTATTAACATATCAAAGAATCTGGTCACACAATCAAAGACAAAGCACATTTCTATTGAGTATCATTACTTGAGAGAGATGATACAAGATAAGCAAGTGATATTGGAGTATGTGAATTCAAAGAAATATATAGCTGATAAATTTACCAAACCACTACCGAAGGATGATTTTGAGTACCTCTGCAGAAAGTTAGGGGTTATTCTCCTATCCAATATTCCCTAAGGAAAGAAGCATGCTACATCAATTCAAGTATTCAAAAAAATATCTATTTTGTGTGTTGATTCTAGTGTTCACTCTTTAGGCGAATCCTGAAGTTGTGAAAATGTTTATGACTGCAATGAGAAATTTATACATTTGAGGTATGATTTATTGCTTGAGAAAAGCCTTTAGGAGTATGTGCCTTTGGCATTTTTGTCAAAGAGGGAGATGAAATTGATGAATAATGCAGAGAGAGAATATTATTGATGATTACTAAAAGAGATAAGATCATAAAAGAAGTTGTCAAAGAGGGATAGTAAAGAAGACATATTAAAGAAGATGATTGTTAGTGATAGAGGGAGAATATAAATAAAAGTATCATCAAGTACAAAAAAGAATAAGTTACATCTCAGAGGGAGTACAAGAATGACAGTGAAGTGTTACTATCATCAATTGAACAATGAATATTGTTAGCGTGTTTCCATCAATGCCAAAGATGAAGATTGTTACAATAACTAATGGTGATGATGATGAACACCAACCAAAATTAGAGGAATACATGATAGTAGAAAGGTTAGATCAATTATTATCTTTTCATTGATGTCCATCAATTGATTTCTGGTTTATATTGTGTTTCCATATCATTTAGAATATGATATAAGTTGAATGAGTTAAGGAGAAGAAGAAGTGATATGTTGTAAATTTGAAGAACTTAAATGGGTAGCTGATATAGATCAGACAATGCTAAGATTATGTTGATACAATTTTTTTCTACCTAACATATGTGTTGTGGTCCCACAACCACGCTCCTCTTTTTGCCTTTTGGCTTCAGCGCCCCCCCTTCTTTTTTGGCTTGTCCCTAGGTTTCTTGTCTATCTGTCAGTTTTGTTCTTTAGGTCTAGGTTTTTTTAATTTTTTCACTATGTCACACTTTCCGAGATCCAAAAGTGTGAAGTGTCCGAAGGCACAATGGAGTTGCTCAGCCTTAGGTTTTTTGAAAGCGCTCGGGGTTCAGACTTTTCAGATGTCTAAAAAGTCAAGAGGTCTAACTTCCTGAAGGGGGTTGGCCTTTTAGCATATCGGAGGTTTGAGACCCATGAAAGGCTGATTGGCGAGGGGCTGATGTCACCCTCCAATTTACCTATATAAGGTGGTAAATGGATTTTTACCTGCACTTGTTTTTTTCACTACGCAACTCGTCATTTTCAGAGTTTTTTTGCATTTTTTCCTCTTTTGGTCTTTGCTCTCACTTCATTGTCATCATCATCTAGCTTCTTCTAGGTTGGTGCCCTCTCGTCCCTTCTTTCCATTCTTTATTTTTTTGGGTCTTGTTTTCGGTCTCTTAGGTAGGTTTATTTTTACGTGGGTTTAGCTAGGTTTTTTGAGTTTCATTAGGGTTAGGCATCCTAGGTGTTTTGGGTAGTCTGGTCCCACCTCAGGGGTTGTGAGGATGTCCTCACTAACACCCTAGCCTTGAGTTCATGTTCAAACTCATTGTCAGACTTATTTTCTAGTCTGACACTAAAACCCTCATTTTGGTGTTCTCGGGCCTCAGAATTTTGGACCTTCGCGGTTTGAAACTTTGAGCTTTTATCAAAAAATTTGCCTAAGTGCTAGGAAATTTCAGCATTTCAGTGTTTTCACACACTAAAACACTCCTTCATCTGATTCACCGAAACCACCAAAGTCAGAACTTGTCTCCACATGGTACCAACGTTGATTTTTGATGTTTCAGGGGTTTCACCCTCTGAAACTTCGAGGACCCCAGTTCACCGAAGTCTGAAAAGGAACATCCCAAACAAAGTTTCAATTCCTCATGCTCTCTTTTAGCATCTCAACCCTTTTGGCCTTTTGGAGGTCTCTTACCCCCAAAGGTTCGAAAGGTCGAAAATGTTTTTTCAGAGCTATTTCAAGCTTAGTCTATCAGAGAACTTTAATCTTTTTTTTGGATTTTCCTCTCTTTTATGAATTCATGGTTACTGACTCATGTCCCTTGATACTTTGTTGGAATGGCAGAGAAGGTTATGTCACCAACCATGAAGTACCAACTCAAGAGTTATCATCCCCCTTCCAAAGTTAGTAATCTACATGCTGGGATCATAGATACTGACATTGGCCATGTCAGTTGGAAGGACTACTTGGTCAAATACGCTTGACCAGAAGGGAGCTCTAAGGACTGCACTTTGCTAGTACATTATTCTTTGGTGAATGCAATAGCGTATCCAATCTCCATCTTGTCTTTGGACTTGATAAACACTTTGGTGAGTCACTATGTGCCTGATGAAATAATGGTAAAGAACAACATGGGTGAAGTGGTCATGGATCTAAGGCCAGATAATATTGAAGATGTCTTCCACTTGCCAAAAGGGGTCAAAAAGTTTTAAAACTTTCACATCAAAAAGGGAATGGAATTCTACAACAAGGATATTTCATGAGCTCATGACATAGTAAACAATGAATACCTTATACAATCCCTATCCAAGAACAAACTAGACTAGATAGACATGTGAAGAGGGTATATGAAGGAAGACATCCAAGAAGCCATCACCTTGATCAGTCGGGTGTATGGGCTACCTAAGTCTAGTCAGTTGGAACCATGGATGACCCTACTCATTGAGAAAATAAGGGAGTAGCAGGAAAGGTTTGATTGGGCCACTATCCTGAGTGACAATTTTGATGAGCAGCTGGTTAGAGTAAAAATTGACCCACATTTCTACATGACATCTTATGTTATGTATATATTGGCTGCCAAAGTAGTGTACCTAGGATTAACAAAGGTTGGGGTCATGGGAGAGCTGCATACATGGCCATTCACAATGTACCCACAGCTAGTTAGGAAGGAGTTCTACAACCACAACAGCCCTGATTTATGTATTGTCAATGATGCTTTTGTCCTTGCCATCATACGCTCCATAGAGCGAGACTATGCTAAGAGAATCTCAACTGAGGTTGCTACTAAGGTCAAGGCCCTTAGGGCATTTTACATTCAGTTCAAAACCTTCACATACATCTGAGTGGTGGGGTGTACCCTGGCCCCTAAGAAGCTACCCAGGTATCCTTCTGATAGAGTTGTCTTGTTGGAGACAGTGAGACAATTGTTTGATGCCCATGAGCACATCCGGCATAAGAAGAAACATTGTTGGGATTTTCTGATTTCCATAGGGCCCCACTATGTACCTGATATGAAGATTTGCAAGTCTTAGATTCTCGAATGGGATGAATTCCCTTTGCCAACCTACAACCTCATAAGAACTCATTTTGATCCAATTGGTACATATAGTCACATAATGGGAAGGCATTATGTGCATGAGCCACACATTGAAGACCATTGGATAAATTGTGTGGATGACTATGAAGTTAGGATCCGTGACTATTGTCGGATGAGTTTGGAGCTGGCACAAACTACTCTATTACTGAAGATCCCTCCAATGGTGAAAGTAGCTGATTTTGATGATGTTCTAGATCTTATTTACAATCAGGACAAAGTATATACTAGAGCCATTCTAAATGCAAAGGTGGATAGAGATGAAAATGATGATATTTATTTCAAGGCCAGGCATGTCATCAAAGTAACAAAGGCATGAATCACCCACCCATTTCATATGGAACCTCTTCCAATGAAGCAAATACTAGAGTAGCCCTCCAAAGAGAAGAAGAAGAAAGGAGAGAAAGTACTGAGACCACAATTTAAAGAGTGTGCACCCTTAAAGCCAGAAATGGTTTATAGGCATGAGCATCCTACAACATATGGTTCGGCTACTCATTCAAAGAAGGCTAAAACTATAATGATAGGGAGCATAGTACCTCTAGATGCACCTTCTTCTAGTGGTCATGAGTCTCCAAGTGCAACAAAGAAAACCCCAAGATTCAAGGTAATAGGACCTAAGTCGGCTGGCGTAATCAAAGGGAATATGTATAAAAGAAAGAAAGGCTCAATGCCTACTAATATGGACACCCTCTTAGAGGATGATGAGGATGATATGGATCAAATACCCCTCAGTAGAAGAACCCGGTCCGTAGGATCCATGAAAAAAAGAAGAATAATGGAAGATGATCAAGAAGATGTCGAAGGGGCAACCCAAAGAGAACCAATAAATCTTGACACTTTGGGTGACGATGAGTTTGATATCTCCACTTTTGAGGGACTTCATGATTTCTAGGAGTCTAAGCAAGAGGCTCCAGCCATAGGATAGTCGATGTCTTTTGGCTCTTTCCCCACATAATTCACTAGTCCCGATGACAAGGTGAGAGAGGAAACTCCACAAGAATCTCAAGAACCAATTGAGGAAGAGGTAGTGGATGTCCAGAAGGAAACTATGAAGATAGGAATCGATTCTTCCATTGGTGTCACTTCTGATGGAGATGTAGCTGCACAAGTTCCCTTGGTTTTGCAGCTAGTTCAAAGTCCACTCCCACCTCCAAATCAAACACCATTAACCACTTCGCTTTCACCTCCATTTCAAACCACTCTATTGCCTCCACCATTTCATGATCCCATGCCAACTCTGCCTCCTCTATTCATTCCTTCACCCACTCCCCTTGTTACTCCAACTCCAACTCCTACCATGCAGAATCCTCCTTCTCGAGCACCTGCTCCATCATTGTCCCACATAGAAATGGTGGCACAAGAGTCTCAAGAGCCCGAGAAAGAGATGCAAATAATGAATGAAAGGCTGTTAGAAGGGAAAGATGGATTAAATGAACAAGCACTTGAAGAAGAGCAGACAATTGATGAAGGACAAACAACTGAGGAATAATAGTCACCTGAGGAGGGAGAGTTGAATGTGATGGAAGAACAAGAAATAAGAGATGAAGAGGAGAGTCATGAGGAAATGGAGATAGAATATCCAATGGATACTTCAACTCTTGCAACTCCATATGAACCCCTAAATGCCTTTTCAAAGCCCACTTGGTTCACTAAGGAGATCCAGCCAAGGACCAGGGTATACACAGATGATGAAACAGATATGGTGGTATTGGGGTGAGCATTTCATTAGACTACATCTAGCACCCAAGAAAGGACACTATCCTTCATAACACAAGATCAAGAGGGTAGATGGAAGGCTCAGGTGGCTGTCCCTACAATGAGCATCAATACAGCTAAAGTTACTCTTGATGACTATGTGTTGGAGGAGGTATATTTGGGAGAGCCAACCAAAGAGGGGAGGAAAAATCTAGCTACCCTCAGATTAAAGCACACTTTGGATTTAATGGAAAAAGATGAGGAGAAGATAAAAGCCTTGATGGAGCAGAATGAGGCTATGAAGAATTTCATTCTTAAGAAAGTGGGTCTCATTGACCCTAATAAGCCTGAGGCCTCATTACAAGCCATTTTGGAGAAGAGGGGTGAAGTAAATACAAACATTCCACATTATTTTGTATAGGTTTGTGCAGACTAGAAGGAATATTTTGAACAGTTCGCAAAGGTATCTCTCAAGAAGATCTTGAGACCTCTTAGAAGCATTCTTCAAGGAATCACCTCCTTATTAGAAATCATGAGTGAAGAGGATGGCATGGAGGAGAGGATTCTAAAGTGGAAAAAGATACTAGATGACCTTGTAATAATATGGAAGCATCACTTCCAAGTTTTGGTAAAGGTATATGAAGGCTTGGAGCTGGATAATTTTGAGAAATGGATCCAAGATATAACTGGAGCATTGACTATTTTTGAAAAGGTGCTTAAAAGAATTGATAAAAGAAGGGATAACTGTTTGCTTTTTCTAAAGGAATTGCATAAGTTATTTGAGGGATTGTACTTGGATTTGTATGATGAGGATGATGATAAAACCATGCATTCTATGAACGTCATCATCAATCAATGCTTAGCTATATTTAGGGGAGTCAAAATGAAAGATGACCTCTAGCAAATGTTTTATCAAAAGGAGATCCAGAAAATGTTGTCTTGGGAAGAGGAGATACAAGGTTTTGCAAGAGAGTTGGTCACCTTCCGAGACAGACAACAAGAAATCCTTGAAGGGGTCAAGATGACCAACTTTGAAGAAGTGCTAGAGATTTTGGATAGGTTCTGCAAAGCACATCCATAAGTACTCCCTAGTCAGTGAGCGGCTAGTCTAGACTTAGTCAAATTTTGTGCAGAGGAAAGGCAGTTTTGGTACTTAGCCATTTTTGAAGACTTGGTTTTTTGACATTTTGGCCCTAGAGAACTTTCAGCCTCCGAAAGTCTAAAGTCCAAAATTTTGGATAAGAGGACTCAACACTTAGTCATTTTTGGAGCTTGGTTTTTTCAAACCAACTGTCGGGATTTGTGTACTTTTTGGCACTTCTGTCGTTTAACTGTAGTTATCTCATACTTGATTTTCTAGTCAACTGGACTTATTTTATGGGATCATTCCTTCATGATTTTGGGGTCTCTTTCAGTTGGATCCATGTGGAGAAACTATAGAAAAGGATTGAGGATAGGATTGTGAAGTTATATCAAGAGCATCATTGAGTTCTAGCTTCATTTTCATGATGTTTTATGCATTATTTGATCCAATTTTGTAATGCATGAGGTTTAATTATGTGCTAGGGTAGTTTAACTTGTTCTTAGAAGTAGTTTCCTTTATGTAATCTATAGTTTAGATTTATCTTTGAGTTTCATGCAGATGAAACCCTAGCTGCAAAAATAAGAGCACAACTCTATAAATTATAATAACACAATGTAATGAAGGTTGATTTGATCATTAATGCAATACATACAGTTGGTGCTTCATTCATAGTGTGATATTTCTACTATCTCTGCGAGATTTATGAATGTGTGATTTTCTCATTTATTTATTTCAAAGAGCCAATTGATTATGTGGTGGTTTCAAATCTATGATTCTTAGTTCGGTGTTTGCTGATGTTATATTGCTTTGTTGTGATGAATTATCAAGGAGATCTTTCTTTTGGTGTTTTTAAGATAAACTTGTCTCATGTGTGCACACATCTATGGTGGCTTCATGATTCGATGAGTTTTGGCTTATCAAACTTTTGCGTCCATTTTTGTTGATGATTGCATCTACCTAGCTGAAGATTGTGATTTATTTTGATATCTATTTTTTGGGTTTCCTCATCTTCTCGGTCTTTTAATTCGCAAAGTGGTGTGATATTGGTTTATGTCCATTAGTTTCTTTTCAGTAATTTCTTTCACATTCTTGTCACCCTACTTACTTTTCTTTGCAAATCAATTACGGTAGATTGATTAAATTAACATCATTTTTACTCTAAAATATGAAAATCCAAAAAGAGAAACATTGTGGTATTTTAAAGTTTGTTTTGTAGCCTTCCTTGAGATACGAACTAGAAAAGGCCTCCTTGTTAACAGATTCACATTTGTCTTCAGTTGAGCTATCCAAGCGGTTGAGACCCAACCCAGAAGGAACCTTGAGATTGATTCACATCAGTCTTCTAAGAGGGGAATTTACTTCCATAAATTCCTAGCCATTCCTCGTGTAAAAATGACACTCAATAGAAGTGGCCCTAGAAGGAGGGCCCTCAAAAGGGAGACCCCAAAATATTGGATCATTCTCTCCTGAAAGGTTTGAATGAGTCCTCATATCTTCACCAAATAAGGGGGAATTCCTTGAACTTAGAGAAGTTCGCAGACCTCGCAGTAATAGAACAAAGCAAGGAGAAGACATTGCACATCAATGTAGTCTTCCCCTACTTTCACACATTGCTGCCCCGCCTACTGCTTCTCTACCACCAACTCCAATGGCCTTTTTTGAAAATGCTCAGAGCTCCCCATTGGACCTACAAGGACAACTCCAAGATCTGCCTAAGAATCCTAAGAAATTTTGTCCACATTTCATCTATGGAGAATCTAGAATAGTGGAAGAACATGTTCATGCATTCAAAGAATTGTGCAATCGGAAGGAGATTTCTCATCAAGATGTAGTGTGGCACCTTTTCCCCTACACATTGGGTTAATTTGCATACAACTAGTACCTAAATTTTCCATGAGGATCCATCACCACATGGGGGGAATTTAAGACCAAGTTCCTAAATCAGTTCAAGCTATATGTGGATCTGACCAATCTTCACCACCTATTCATAATGGTGAGAAAAGATCACAACGAACCAATTGCCATGTTCAATCACCATTTTCATAAAATCTATTAGAAGCTTGAAGCTCCTTATACCATACCAGTTGGGGTTTCTATACAAGTCTACTTGCATGCCTTGGATCCACTAACGTCCATAGTCTTGAAAAGGATCCCTCCAGCAGACATAGACACTCTAGAAAAAGTGTGTAACAAGGCTATCACATTTACCCAACAGATGGATCCGCAAGAGGTGGAAATTATTATATTTCACCAATATTAGGGAACACTGCTATGACTAGTCCATTCACAACAAATAATCAATTCCTAGTGCAACACACCCAGGCTCAATCTAGTCCCAGCTCCATACACTGCTATCCCACCACTCGCCATCACATACCCTAGATATGATGCGCATAAGGAAGCTCTATGTGAACAAAAGGCTTCTATCCTGAATGAGCTAGACCACCCTCTAGTGAATGAATTAGATGCCATGAAAAAGATGTTATCCCAAGTGACAGGGGAGATCACCAGGATGAAGCTTAATCCACCTCAGAACTAGGGGAACTACCAACATCTGATTGCTGCCCCAAACACCTACTCCCAAAACCAAAACTGCAACTATGGAAATTATAATAACAACAATAACAATAATGGTGGAGGTTATGGGAATGATCCTCAAGAGAAGTAGGTTAGCAAAGAATGAACAAAGCATGAAACACTCATCCAAATAATGGTAGCATACCCTCTGATAATGCCAACATCTTCAACTCATCCGAGGTTAATTTTACTCAAGTTCCCAACACACACCAAACAAATAATGAGTATAGAGGGGAGTTTGACAACCAACAAATCCAAGATCTTGATAACTCTCATACCCAATTTAGTGTCATGGTCTTTGATTCATATGACCCAAGCATAGGTGGAGGTCCTACTGATAACACAATGGAAGAAGATTTTGTCTTCCCTTTCAATCAAGAAAGTCAGTCAGAGTACTCTGAGATCCATGCTTTTCAAAACAAAAATAGAAACACTTATAATCTGAGAAGCAAAAGAGAACCTTTGGCTGATGGTATTCCCCTAGGGATGCAGCCCACTCCACCTGATCCATGGGCTAGCAATAATCCTATACCTCCTCCAGGCCCCAGTGCTAGTGGCACCCCATCAGTACAACATCAACCCGCTCTGCTAAAGAATCTAGCCCGGGCCAAAAAAAAATACAGCACAGTGGAGAAACTGAAGAAATTTAGAACTAATATGTCAATGTATGACATGTTACAAAGTTGTCCTTCCCAAAGGGAAGCCCTCTTGAGATCACTGGATCATTCCAAATCGGCCTCATCCAACAATAACACTAGAAATGCATCTAATGTAAATACGACTGAGGCGATGCCAACTATGTTCAAGGATAGGGTAGAAGTACCCCCATTCTTGCTTAGCCTCAAGATCTTTGGCAAAAACTTGCATAACTATTTGATTGACTCAAGAGCTTCCTATAATGTCATGCCATTATCCATATGCCACAAGCTAGGGATGAGTCCTCAGTAGACCAATAGGGTTATGATTCAACTTGACAAAATAGAGGTCAAAGTCGTAGGGGTCTTGAAGGATACACACATACAATTGACCATTGACCCCAGAATCTAGGATTGCATTAACATACATGTGGTGGACATCTTGAAAACATATGGGATGTTGCTTAGCAAAGAGTGGACCCAATCATTGAGAGGTTGGTTCTCTACAGACTTTACTCAAATTTGGCTACCATGCAAGGGGATTAACAACCAAATCAAGATCGATGCGGAGCCCAAACTCAAACAAATGATAACTGAGTACAATGCCCCAAATGAAGTCTTATTCTCATAAGATGACCTGGGAGTATACTGGTATGATAAGGCTTTCACATTCCACCTCAAAGAAGAAGATAACTCAAATGATAGCCATGTACAAGGATTGGTGAATGCTTAGATTCCCAAGGAAATTATCATAGAATTCATAGGAGGTATGATGAAAAATATGAGGCATCTTGGCCAAGATGTTGACCCAAACATACTAATGCTACTAGGGTATTGTCACCTCCACCAGACAAATCACTCAGAGTTTACGTGCCAAGATTGCCAGGACATGGTGGTCCAAGTAATGAGCCAAATTTCTTGCACATCTAAGCTTACAAAGGACATGGTGGCACATTCAAGTGAGGACGTATCTCCTCTTTGCGAGAAACCTCAGGTTCCCATAGTCAAAGGCCTTATATAAGAGGAATGGAGCTCTTCTAATGATGGTTGTCTACCTCCATGCCACAAAGTTTGGCACAATGTGAAAGAAAAACAACAAATGAAATGGGTTCCCATTTCCAAAAGAGAATACTCAGATGAAGAGAACTTGGAGGTCCCAAGTGCAGAGAAC
The DNA here is from genome assembly GCA_027943335.1 of Chamaecyparis obtusa. NCBI lineage: Eukaryota > Viridiplantae > Streptophyta > Pinopsida > Cupressales > Cupressaceae > Chamaecyparis > Chamaecyparis obtusa. The sequence continues at coordinate 1,167,541 of BSBK01000682.1, read as the reverse complement.
CTATCACCACCCAAAACCCCCATTGAACCCTAGGTCAATGCACATCTGCCCAAGGTGACTTTAGAAGGCCAAGTCAAATCATCTTCCCATAAGAATCACCCTATCTGGAAACTTTGATTTGATGGCTCCAAGTGTAAACAATGAGCAGGAGATGGGATTGGATTGATCAATCCTCATGGGGGTTCACACTACACTACCTATCAGCTATAATTCTATTGCACCAACAACGTCACCGAGTACGAGGCTCTGGTTCATGGTCTTCTCATGGAACATGAGAAGAAGGTGAAAGAATTAGTTATAGAAGGTGACTCACAGTTGATAGTTCGACAGATTCGGAGCCAGTATTCATGCATTCACAAGTGATTGGCTTCCTACCGCAATCATGCTTTTGACATAATCAAAGATTTCAAAGCCTTTAACATCTAAAGTGTCCCAAGAAGAAGGAATACTATTGTTGATGCTTTGGTAGTATCAGAAAGCTCTTTACAACCACTGGAAAAATCTAAATTGAAGAAATTCTCCATTGAATTAGTGGTTGTGCCAGCTGTCCTGGATAATATTAAAAACTTCTAGGTATTCCAAGGTGATCAACAGATATTGGAGTTTATCATGAATGTCAAAATCTTTGACAAATAGAGCATTGATGAAGAAGAAGATGAAATGGAAGAATCAGATGAATTAGGGATCTTAAACTTGAAGACTAACTCCATTCCAAAAGGAATGGTAGCCCTAGAAATAATTTTTGATAAAGATGAACATGCTCGGGAAAGAGGAAAAACACCCATGGTAGGAGGTGATCATTGCGAGCTCTACAACTTGGGTACATAGCTTGAACCCAGAGAAGTCCATATTGGGAAGGTTGGCATAGCTGAAGAAAAGAAGTGGATGGTAGAATTTCTCATGGAATATAAAGATGTCACAGCCTAGAGTTATGAAGACTTGAAAATGTATGATTCCAATGTTATTGTGCACAAAATCCCTTTGAACCTAGATGCTAAGCCCTTTCACCAAAGATAAAGGATGGTAAACCCTGTGATCAAACCAGTGATCCAAAAGGAGGTACAAAAGTTGCTTGATGCCAAAATTATTTTCCCTATCTGGCATTTGACTTGGGTAGAAAACCTCATACCAGTGAGAAAGAAAAGTGGAGAGGTATGGCTCTGTGTATATTTCTAAAATCTGAACAGGTCCTCTCAAAAAGACAACTACCCATTACCATCCCTCATTGAAGTGTTGCAGTTGGTTAACAGTTCCCAAATGATGTCCTTCCTAGATGGTTACTTTGGGTACAACCAGGTCATGGTAAAAGAAGAGGATCACCTAAAAATGGCTTTCACAATGAAGTGGGGGACATTTTCTTATCAAAATATGCCATTTGTTTTGATCAAAGCAGGAGCCACTTTCCAATAGGCTATGGACGAGGTGTTTAGAGGTCTGGTTAGCAAATACATTTTCATCTATATGGATGATCTCATAATTTTCTCCAGGAACCGCATGGACCACATTGAAGATCTATGAAAGGTCTTAAAAAGGTGTCAATGTTATAGAATTTCAATGAATCCTAAGAAGTGCATCTTTGGGGTAACCCAAGGCAAATTTCTCAGGCACATCATATCTGACACGTGCATCTCAATTTACCCCAAGAGGGTTGAGGCTATTCTCAAATTGGTTGCCCCGAATAGCTAGAAGGAGTTGAAATCATTCTTTGGGAAAATCAACTTCATCAAAAAGTTCATCAGTGGATTTGCAGAGATAGTGCATCCATTGAATGATATGTTAAAGAAAGATGCTAAGATTGAGTGGAGAACTTTGGCTAAAAAAGCCTTTGAAGAAATCAAGACATCCATTGCCACTGCTCCAGTTTTGGTCAGCCTCAATTATCTTTTACCATTCAATGTTTATTCCTTTGCATCAGAACACTCATGTGCATGGATCCTCACGTAGAAGAAGGAAGGAGAAGATGAATGACCAATAGCTTTCATGAGTTGTCCTCTGAAGAATGCATAACTCAAGTACCAAAATCTTGACAAATAATCCTTTGCCTTGGTCAAGCCTGTCAAAAAATTTAGACACTACATTCTCTGGAGTAAGGTCATCGCTATTGTTCCAAATCTAGCAGTCAAATCCTTGCTGATGCAAAATGAGATGGGAGAATGAAGAGGGAAGTGGATCGCTATATTAAAAGAGTTTGACATCAAGATCCAACCAATGAAGTTAGTGAGAAGCCAAGGTCTTACCAAGATGATGGTAGAAATGGAGCAGGGCTTGGTGTGCCAAGTGTACACCAACGAAGGAGTGGTCACTGATATCTGGTATCAAGACATAGTTTACTATTTGTTGAAAAATTGTTGCCTAGAGGGATTGAACAGGTCACAAAGGAGAGCACTAAAGAATAAAAGCAGTTCATACATGCTGAAAAATAGGAAGCTCTAAAAATGCAATTACGATGGCCTCTATCTACGTTTCTTAGATCAGATAGAACCTGAGCAGGTTCTCACAAAATTTCATGATAAATATGGTACTGGGCACGGATCAGCAGAAGCCATTACCCATCAAATACTAAGATCTAGCTATTACTGGCCAACTTTGTTCAAAGACACTCATGAGCACATCTGCTCTTGTCATGTTTTCCAAACCAGTGCCATTCGCGAGAGACATCTGGCGATGCCCCTACAACCAGTTTGTGAGGTGCATCCATTCACCTAGTGGGGGCTAGATTTCATGGGAATGATTAATCCTCCATCATTTGTAGGGCACTAATACAACTTGACCACAACAAATTACTATACGCGCTGGATAGAGGCACACATTTTGAAAAATTGTACTACTAAGGTGGAATGGAAGAGTTCATCATCATGAGGTTTGGCATGCCTTTCTTTTTGGTGTGTGACAATGCTCCTTATTTCTTTTCTACATCTCTCATTCAATGGGCCTTCAAGAACCAGGTAATTCTCAAATTCTCATCCAATTACTATCTGCAAGGGAATGGAGTTGCTGAATCAACCAACAAGAACTTAATCATAGTAATTAGACACCTCTTGGATGATAATCCCAAAGATTGGCACACTCAGTTGAAATATTCCCTATGGATGGATCACATGAGAATCAAAAATGCCTTAGGGACCTCTCCCTACTAGCTAGTCTATGGTCTGCAACCTATTTTTATGATGAACTTAAAAATACCAATTCTAAGATTTATGGATCAATACGTCGAGGGTGAGGATCGGGTGCAGATTCACCTCGTGAACTTACTAGATCTTGAGGAGAAAAGAACCATGGCTTTGGAGCATGTGGCCAAACATCAAGCTGTTGTCAAGAGTTGGTTTGACAAAAGAGCAACAATAAAGGCCTTTAGGATTTTTGATCTAGTTCTAATGTGGGATAAAGCAAAAGAAAAACCAGGTAGCCACACTAAATTTCAATGTTTGTGGATAGGCCCTTTCCAGATTATAGAAATTTTGGGAGAGAATACTTTTCAAATTAGTTCTCTTGATGGAGAATTGGTCCCATTGCCAGTTAACGGCCAATTTCTCAAGCATTACTTTGGGTCTTGATAGGCCTTTGTATATTTTTATACATTTTTGTATTTTAGAGTGTTTTCTTTTGGGTCTTGTCATCTGCGTCTTTTTGTTGGGTCTTTTTTTGTGGGGGTAGATGCTTCTTGAGTTTAGTGTTCTGCACTAGGTAGTTCAAACAAGAGGTAAAGGTTTTCCTTTGTCAAACCCTTTGATGTAGTTTTGTCTTGTGGTGAGCCAGATACAAAGATCGGAAGTAAGACATTTTATTTTCAGACTTCTTGAAAGGGTTCATTAGAACCAACCATCCTCAACATTAACACACATTTAAAAGGGATCCTGGGTCATGAGCCTCTCATGATAGGATTCCGGTCAAAGTCATAAAATGCCCATGGTCACAGAGGAGGTCAAGAGTCAAAACCATATCCTAACTAGAACACAAACTTTAAAAAAAAAAAGAGCAAGAAAGCAAAAGGAGGAATGCATAAAGATGAGATTCATAATGAAGAAAGCTCCAAGCTAGGGTAGCAGAGTCTAAGCATTGCCCCGATTTCAAATAGAAAAAAGGAAAGAGAGAGAAAAGAAACAATACTTGATAAAAGCTGAAAGAAATACCAAAGTAATGGATGTCAGACCAAAGAAGAAGCAAATCATTCAGAACACTGTGGTTCTAGTTTCAGGATAACATATGTCAAGTCTAAGAGCCCTCCAAAGAAGTTTAAAACTTTGAATAAAGCTCGTCTGTAGTAAGGGAATGTTAAATTGACTCTAGGCCAAATTTGGACAAGTGGGAAGTGATCTAACAATGGTTGGTTGATAATCAGTGAAAGCTTAAGGCGAAGGATTCCTGGGAAATTTGAATGCACGTAAACACACATTGGATGTGGATGTTATGATGTCCTTGATCTTGATGACATTAAGATGATCATTCTGGCTGAAGGATTTTTGTCTAGTTCATTGTAGGATGGGGTTGTTTCAAGGTGGAATGGCTCTAGGAAACTTGGGTTGTTTCCCTTTCTTTTGTTGGGGCTAATTTTTGTGGTCCCACAACCACACTCCCCTTTTTGCCTTTTGGCTTCAGGGGCCCCCCTTATTTTTTGGCTTGTCCCTAGGTTTCTTGTTTGTCTGTTAGTTTTGTTCTTTAGGTCTAGGTTTTTTTTAGTTTTTTTGTCATGTCGCACTTTCACATTTTCAAAGGTTCGATAGTGCAAAGTGTCTGAAGGCATGATGGAGTTGCTTAGCTTTAGGTTTTTTGAAAGTGCTTGGGGTTCAGACATTTGGGACATCAAAAAAGTCAAGAGGTCTGACTCCCCGAAGGGAGTCAGCCTTTCAACATTTTAGCCTTTTGGAGGTCCAAGACCCCTGAAAGGCCAATCAGTAAGGGGCTGATGTCACCCACTGATTTTCCTATATAAGGCAGTAAACAGGTTTTTACCTACACTTGTTTTCTTCACTGTGCAGCTCATTGTTTTCAGAGTTTTTCTACATTTTTTCTCTTCTGGTCTTTGCTCTCACTTCATTTTCATCATCATCCAACTACTTCTAGGTTGGTGCCCTCTTGTCCCTTCTTTCTATTCTTTGTTTTGTTGGGTCTTGTTTTCAGTCTCTTAGGTAGGTTTGTTTTTGCGTGGGTTTAGCTAGGGTTTTTAGGTTTCATTAGGGTTAGGCATCCTAGGTGTTTTGGGTAGTCTAGTCCCACCTCGGGGGTCATGAGGTTGTCCCCTCTAACCCCCTGGCCCTAAGTTCATGGTCGACCTCATTGTCAGACTCATTTTTGAGTCTGACATTGAAACCCTCACTTCGGTGTTCTCAGGCGTCAGAATTTCAGACCTTCGCGGTCCAAAAATTTGAGCTTTTATCAAAAAATATGCCTAAGTGCTAGGAGCTTTTGGCATTTTGGTGTTTTTGCACATCGAAACACTCCATCCGATTTTCCCAAACTGCCGAAGTCTGAACTTGTCTCCACATGGTACCAACATTGCTTTTCGGTGTTTCAGGGGTTTCGCCCTCCGAAACTTTGAGACCCCCAAATCGCCCAAGTTCAAAAAGAGACATTCCAAACAAAGTTTCAATTCACCATGCTCTCTTTCAGCATTTTGACCCTTTCAGTATTTCAAAGTTCTCTTACCCCCAAAGGTCTGAAAGCCCAAAAATGATTTTCCAGAGCTCTTTCAAGCTTAGTCTGTTGGAGCAATTTAATCTTTGTTTTGGATTTTCCTCTCTTTTATGAATTCATGGTTACTGACTCATGTCCCTTGATTCTTTGTAGGAATGGCAGAGAAGGTTATGTCACCAGCCATGAAGTACCAGTTCAAGAGTTATCATCCTCCTTCCAAAGTTAGTAATCTACATGCTGGGATCATAGATACCGACATTGGCCACATCAGTTGGAAGGACTACTTGGTCAAATGTGCCTGACCAGAAGGGAGATCTGAGGACTACACTTTGCTAGTACACTATTCTTTGGTGATGCAGCAACGCATCCAGTCTCCATCTTGTCTTCAGACTTGATAAACACTTTGGTGAGTCACTATGTACCTAATGAAAGAATGGTAAAGAACAACATGGGTGAAGTGGTCCTGGATATGAGGCTGGATAATATTGAAGATTTCTTCCACTTGCCAAAAGGGGTCGACAAGTTTTACAACTTTCACATCAACAAGGGAATGGAATTCTACAACAAGGATGTTTCACGAGCTCATGACATAGTAAATAATGAATACCTTATACAATCCCTACCCAAGAACAAACTGGACCGGATAGACATGTGAAGAGGGTATATGAAGGAAGACATCCAAGAAGCCATCACCATGATCAGCCAAGTGTATGGGCTGCCTAAGTCTAGTTAGTTGGAACCATGGATGATCCTACTCATTGATAAAATAAGGGAGAGGTAGGAAAGGTTAGGTTGGGCCACTATCCTTAGTGATAATTTGGATGAGCAACTGGTTAGAGTAAAAACTGACCCACATTTCTACATGACATCTTATGTTGTGTATCTATTGGCTACCAGAGAAATGTACCTAGGATTAACAAAGGTTGGGGTCATGGGAGAGCTACATACATGGCCATTCACAGTGTACCCACATCTAGTTAGGAAGGAGTTCTACACCCACAATAACCCTAATTTTTGTATTGTCAATGATGCTTTTGTCATTACCATCATATGCTCCATAGAGGGAGACTATGCTAAGAGAATGTCAACTAAGGCTATTGCTAAGGTCAAGGCCCTTTGAACATTTTACATTTAGTTTAGAACCTTCACATACATCCAAGTGGCAGGGTGTACCCTGGCCCCTAAGAAGCTACATTGGTATCCTTCTGATAGAGTTGTCCTTTTGGAGATAGCGAGACAATTATTTGATGCCCACAAGCACATCCGACGTAAGAAGAAACACTATTGGGATTTCCTGATTTCCATAGGGCTCCACTATGTACCTAATATGAAGATCCACAAGTCTTTGACTCTCGAATGGGATGAATTCCCTCTGCCGACCTAAAACCTCATAAGAACTCATTTTTATCCAATTGGTACATATAGTCACATAATGGGAAGGCATTAAGTGCACGAGCCACACATTGAAGACCATTAGATAAATTGTGTGGATGACTATGAGTTTAGGATCCGTGACTATTGTCAGATGAGTTTGGAGTTGGCACAAACCACTCTATTACTGAATATCCCTCCAAAGGTGAAAGTAGCTGATTCTGATGATGTTCTAGATCTTATTTATAATCAGGACAAAGTATATACTAGAGCCATTCTAAATGCAGAGGTGGATAGAGATGAAAATGATGATATTGATTTCAAGGCCAGGCATGTCATCAAAGTAACAAAGGCATGGATCACCCACCCATTTCATATGGAACCTCTTCCAATGAAGCAAATACCAAAGCAGCCCTCCAAAGAGAAGAAGAAGAAAGGAGAGAAAGTACTGAGACCACAATTTAAAGAGTCCGTACCCTTAAAGCCAGAAATGGTTTATAGGCATGAGCATCCTAAAACATATGGTTTGGCTACTCATTCAAAGAATGCTAAAACTAAAATGATAGGGAGCATAGCACCTCCAAATATGCCTTCTTCCAATGGTCATGAGTCTCCAAGTGCAACAAAGAAAACCCCAAGATTCAAGGTAATAGGACCTAAGCCAGTTGGCGTAATCAAAGGGAATGTGTACAAAAGAAAGAAAGGCTCAATGCCTACTCATATGGACACCCTCTTAGAGGATGATGAGGATGATATGGATCAAATACCCCTTAGTAAAAGAACTCGGTCCCCAAGATCCATGAAGAAAAGAAGAATAATGGAAGATGATCAAGAAGATGCTGAAGGGGAAACCCAAGGAGAACCAATAAATCTTGATGCTTTGGGTGATGATGAGTTTGATATCTCTGCTTTTGAGGGACTTCATGATTTCTAGGAGTCTAAGCAAGAGGCTCCAACCATAGGATAGTCGGTGTCTTTTGGTTCTTTCCCCACACAATTCACTAGTCCCCATGACAAGGTGAGAGAGGAAACGATACAAGAATCTCAAGAACCAATTGAGGAAGTGGTAGTGGAGGTCCAAAAGGAAACTATAGAGACAGGAAGGGATTCTTCCATTGGTGTCACTTCTAATGGAGATTTAGTTGCACAAGTTCCCTTGGTTTTGTAGCTAGTTCAAACTCCACTCCCACATCCAAATCAAACACCATTAACCACTCCACTTCCACCTCCATTTCAAACTACTATGTTGCCTCCACCACCTCCACCATTTCATGATCCCATGCCAAATATGCCTCCTTCATTCATTCCTTCACCCAGTCCCCTTGTTACTCCAACTCCAACTCCTACCATGCAGAATCCTCCTTCTTGAGCACCCGCTCCATCATTGGCCCACATAGAAATGCTAGCACAAGAGTCTCAAGAGCCCAAGAAAGAGATGAAAAAAATGGATGAAAGGTTGTCATAAGGGAAGGATGGATCAAATGAACAAGCACCTAAGGAAGAGAAGAAAGCTAAGGAAGAAAAAATAGCTGAGGAAGAATAGGCACCTGAGGAGGGAGAGTTGAATGTGATGGAAGAACAAGAAACAAGAGAAGGAGAGGAGAGTCATGAGGAAATGGAGATAGAACATCCAATGACTACTTCAACTCTTGCAGCTCCATATGAAACCCTAAATGCCTTTTCAAAGCCCACTTGGTTCACTAAGGAGATCTAGCCAAGGACCAGGGTATACATAGATGATGAAATATATATGGCTGCATTGGGGTGAGCATTTCATTAGACTACATCTATTACCTGAGAAAGGACACTATCCTACATAACACAACATCAAGTGGGTAGATGGAAGGCTTAGGTGGATGTCCCTACAATGAGCATTAGTACAACTAAAGTTACTTTAGATGACTACATGTTGGAGGAGGTAGATTTGGGAGAGCCAACTAGAGAGGGGAGGAAAAATCTAGCTACCCTTGGATTAAAGCACACTCTAGGTTTCATGGACAAAGATGAGGAGAAGATAAAAGCCTTGATGGAGAAGAATGAGGCTATGAAGAATTTCATTCTTAAGATAGCGGGTCCCATTGACCCTAATAACCCTGAGGCCTCATTATAGGCCATTTTGGAGAAGAGGGGTGAAGTAAATACATACATTCCACATTATTTTGTACAGGTTTGTGCAGACTAGAAGGAAGATTTTGAACAGTTCACAAAGGTATCTCTCAAGAATATTCTAAGACCTCTTAGAAGCATTCTTCAAGGAATCACCTCCTTAGTAGAAATCATGAGTGAAGAGGATGGCATGGAGGAGAAGATTCTGAAGTGGCAAAAGATACTGGATGAGCTTGTAATAATATAGAAGCAACACTTCCAAGTTTTGGTAAAGGTATATGAAGGCTCAGAGCTAGATAATTTTGAGAAATGGATCCAAGATATAACCGGAGCGTTGACTATTTTTGAAAAGGTGCTTAAAATAATGGATAAAAGAAGGGATAATAGTCTGCTTTTTATAAAGGAATTGCATAAGTTCTTTGAGGGATTGGACTTGGATTTGTATGAGGAGGATGATGATAAAACCATGCACTCTATGAAACTCATCGTCAATTCATACTTAGCTATATTTAGGGGAGTCAAGATGAAAGAGGACCTCCAGCAAATGTTTTATCAAAAGGAGGAGATCCAAAAAATGTTGTCTCGGGAAGAGGAGATACAAGGTTTTGCAAGAGAGTTGGTCACCTTCTGAGATAGACAACAAGAAATCCTTGAAGGGGTCAAGATGACCAACTTTGAAGAAGTGCTAGAGATTGTGGATAGGTTCCTCAAAGTACATCTAGAAGTACTCCCTAGTCAGTGAGCGACCAGTCTAGACTTAGTCAAATTTTGTGCAAAGGAAAGGCAGTTTTGGTACTTAGCCTTTTTTGAAGACTTGGTTTTTCAGCATTTCGGCTCTAGAGAACTTTCGGCCTCTGAAAGTCCAAAGTCAAAAATTTGGGATAAGAGGACTCAACACTTAGTCATTTTTGGAGCTTGGTTTTTTCAGACCAACTGTCAGGATTTGTGTATTTTTTGGCACGTCCGCCGTTTAACTCCAGTTATCTCAGACTTGATTTTCCAGTCAATTGGACTTCTTTTATGGGATCGTTCCTGCATTATTTTGGGGTCTCTTTCATTTGGATCCACGTGGAGAAACTATAGAAAAGGATTGAGGGCAGGATCACAAAGTTATATCAAGAGCATGCACGAGTTCCAGCTTCATTTTTGTGATGTTTTATGCATGATTTGCTCCAGTTTTATAATGCATGAGGTTTAATTTTTTTTCTAGGTTAGTTTAACTTGTTCTTAGAATTAGTTTCCTTTATGTAATCTATAGTTTAGATTTATTTTCAAGTTTCATGCAGCCGAAACCCTAGCTACAAAAATAAGAGCACATCTCTATAAATTATAATAACACAATGTAATGAAGGTCGATTGATCATTAATGCAATACATATAGTTGGTGCTTCATTCATAGTGTGATATTTTTGCTATCTTTGCGATATTTATGAATGTGTTATTTTCTCATATATTTATTTCAAAAAGCCAATTGATTGTGTGGTGGTTTCAAATCTGTGATTCTTAGTTCGGTGTTTGTTGATGTTATATTGCTTTGTTTTGATGAATTATCGAGGAGATATTTCTTTTGGTTTTTTAAATATAAACGTGTATCACGTGTGCACACATATGTGGTGGCTTCATGATTAGATGAGTTTTGGCTTATCATACGTCTATGTTAGTTTCTGTTGATGATTGCATGTACCTAGCTAAAGATTGTGATTTATTCTAATCTTTGTTTTGTGGGTTTCCTCATCTTCTTGGTCTTTTAATTCACAAAGTGGTGTGATATTGGTTTGTGTCCATTAGTTTCTTTTTAGTAATTTCTTTCACATTCTTGTCACCCAACTTCTTACATTTCTTTGCAAATCAATTACGGTAGATTGATTAAATTAACATCATTTTTATTGTAAAATCTGAAAATCCAAAAAGAGAAACATTGTGGTATTTTAAAGTTTTTTTTGTAGCTTTCCTTGAGATACAAACAAGCAAAGGCCTCCGTGTTGACATATTCACATTTGTCTTTAGTTGAGCTATCCAAGTGATTTAGACCCAACCCAGAAGGAACCTTGAGATTGATTCACATCAGTTTTCCAAGAGGGGAATTTACTTCCATAAATTCCTAGTCATTGTCTCGTGTAAAAATGATGCTCAACAATATGATTATATCAAATCGGTACAGAATGGTAAGGAAGATTTGACAAGCTGGTAGGAAAAATAGTTTTGGCTACCGAGCAGGAAATTTTATTCAATAAGATCAGAGTACATTTTGGTAAAGGAAAAGGAACTCAAGACACCAAAAAAAAATTTAGGCACCGAGAAAAGTTAACCAAAATTTAGAGTTATCCATTGAGAAAGGAACATAGATTAAATACAAGGATCAGAATGACATTTTATGATTAGCTATGATGAGCTAGAAGATTATGATGATAAGGAAAGTTAGTTGGAGAGATCTATGATTAGGAAAATTCATGATAATGATCTATGACTTAGATCTAAACAGTTAAAATAGAAGGAATGAGTTTTAGAAAGTTCAAGTTTCGAGGTGAAGGTAAAACATGTTACCAATATCTAGATACATTGAATAAGTTTGTGAAATGAATTGAATGGCTAAGATTGATCAAATGAAAATGTAATCGAGGAGATTAAGTGGTAAACACAAATTTATATAAAGGATGGATTTGTATAAACAAATGGATGGCAAATTGAAGGGTTGATAAGTCACCGGCTAATGTAGTGAAAAAGGAAAAGATAGATTCCAAGTCAGATGTAGAATTTGATGAAGTGTTGAAGCCAGTAGAAAGTGAAGGATTGAAGTGAAAATAGAGAGAAAACAAAGGATATGGTTATGAAAAGGATAGTTGAAAATCTACAGGTCAATTTATTTACTATTACTTATTAGCATTTCTAACAGAGAAATCTCTTAACCAAGTAGACTTAATAGTCTTATTGTAAAATTCTTGCAATAGGTAACATTCTAAATAGTGTTCAAAGTCCTTTTACTAGGCCACTCCTAATAGGGTGAAGATCCTAATAGATCTGAAGTAAATCTATTGACTGGGTCACACCTAACAGTGTGTATTTTAATCTTTAACCAGAATGGCTCTTAACCGAGCGTCCTTCAAAAGGGTATTTTCTTTAGTGGGTGACAATTCCCAAAGTGGTTTTTCCCAAAGTTGGGTTTCCACTTTAAATACTGGTGTTACATGTGATGAATGATTTATATGTTTGATTTGTTGATTGTTGAAGTTTATTTATTGTTGACGGTAAATGGTGAATTGTGTCTAATCGAGTTGACACTGAGTTAATCAAAGAATTTTTTTTGAGGTACTTAGAATCAGGGATTACTGATTCACCCCCCCCCCCCCCCTCTTTATAATCTAACAATACTCTACCTCTATAGTGGAAAAATCAACCACATCCTGTATAATGCCCCACCAAGGAACCCAAGATAAATTAACCTAAATATGCTACTAAGTTTACAAAATAATTTTTTTTCTTAAAAGTTTACAAAACAACAATGCATAACAATGTAGAAATAATACAATATAGTTACAACTCAAAACATAGATTACAAATCTCAAGGGTTCCTTGACATAGATTACATAAATATTAATTAATTACTTTAGATCAAATATAATTAGAAATCTCATATATGCAATTGAATAACAAGTACAACATCATATAAATGAAACATAAATACAACTGATACCATAAGGTATACACAATAATCCAACATCCCCTGTACAGGTCATAGGGTATGTAGAAATAATCAAGTACAGAGTACAATATCCTAAAAGATAAGAACAAGTCTCCAATAATAATGAACAGGGAAGAATGTAACAACAACAAGGATCATCCAACACCAGTCTAGGAACGTTGGAATCTCAGTGGTAAAATAATCACTACCACCCTACGACATGGAACCAAAGGTCCACTCCCACCATGCTGAGGAGATAACAATAGATCCCACTCGGATAGAAAATACCAAAATCCAACTTAAGACAACAACTAGGAAAGGGATCCTAAAAGATCTCCATCTCAAAAAGTACAAAACCAACTACAAAAATAAAACACACTAAACCAGAGGAAATTGACACACGTAGGAAACCTAAGATGTATAAAGAGAAATGTCATCACATGAGCCAATTCTAAGGTTATCCTGATATTCTCTCTAGACTTCGACACCCTAGTGACTCTATGCAGTATCAATAATCCTCTCATACATATGAGGTACAAACTATGGCATATCCAGTCTACACAAGCGATAAGCATCTTCCCACTCCCATCCTAGTCAAGACCTCAATCAAGTACTCAGGCATGGGTGAGGCACACATTATCTTATTAATTCATTTTAAACTCTCAATGTCATTTAGTTATCACTTATTAAGTCACTTATAATAAGTTATCCTGGTAGCCACTTGTAGGCCCTGATGCCTATTGCAAGCCACTCCCCACCTATACATTCAGATAACCTGCCCTAATGCTCCAACCAAAATAACAAGGAGAAGAATAAACCAAAACCACAAAAGCTTCTCATAAACCATAAATAATGATAATCACTAAAGTAAAACAATGGAGCATAGTATAGAATCAACACATCCTATACAAGGATCAAACAATCCATCAGAATAAAGACATTTATCAAAGATCATCCATCCCATAATGGACATCTCCATGAAACAATAACAATCTTCATAGTCTCACATCACAAGACAAATGATACTCAAAGCATTAATGGCATTCATCTCAAAACACAAAGTAATATATTTCATAAAGATAATTATCCAGAACGTAAAGCAATCACAGTAGAGAACACCAGGTGGCCGAGTAAATCACACTCAATTATAATAACGGTCATCACCTTTTAAGGTCAAAAGAAATAAATATTGAACACAATAAAGCACATGAGATCACTTACAAATATCACAGAAACATACATGATCAAATCAAGACTTCAAAATGATTATAAAGTTTCTCCACACAAAAAATCAAAGATCAACAAAAAACACTTCAAAGCCTCTGGTACCATTTCCCTAAAAGCCACTTGATTCCCATAAATCCAGCATCAAAGAAATAATAAATATACCCATATATGAAAACATCACATAATCTCAGATGAATATACTATTCCATTTATTTTCCAAAGTCTAATTCGATTATAAAATATTCGTATAAAAAATCTCCTGCAAAAATAAAACAGTAATCTTTGATCATAAAATAATGATATTCAATCTCTAATATATTCCCATATAATTCATTATTTGATTTAAAAATTTCATCCTTAATAAATATTAACATTAATTAATTAAAAGAATATTTAATAAATATGAACTTTTCCACTTAAAAAATAATAATCATTTTAACATTTATTAAATAATAACTAACAACAAATATTAGATAACATATAATATTTATTTAATCTAAAAATAATAATTTAATTATATTAAATTTAATTTAAATTAATAATAATTAATAAATAACTATATATATATATATATATATATATATATATATATATATATATATATATATATATATATATATATATATATATATATATATATATATATATATATATATATATATATATATATATATAAAACAAAATCCCAAGGGGTGGCCCCACGGGATCATAGCCCAGCAGGCTCCCCCATGGCCCCCCCTCTCCCTCATGGGAAACCATAGGCTGAAGGGTTTGTGGGCCTTGTAATTCCCTTGGGAGCCGCATAGGCTCTGCAGCCTTGTCGGCCCTATGGTCCCCTCATGGGTCGTGGGGAGGTGTGTGGGGGATGTGGTGACCCCTACACACCAATTTCAATTTATTTATTTTGTTTATTATTACTTTTTAAAATTTATTTATTTTATTTTGATTTTAATTTATTACATTTTATTATTATTTTTGTATGTTTTACTATCAGAATTTTCCTAATACGGAACAACAAGAAACCCTCCTTTTTTAAAAAAAGAATCTAAAAATAATAAAAGGTATATATATATATATATAAATATATTTCTAGAATAAAAAAGCATGCAAAAATTAAACAAATTGGTTTTCTTGAAGGCATGCAAGGATCAAACTAAGAAAGGGTTTCAGATATTCAGATTGGTAGAATACCCTAATTGGAAAAACCCACACATTTCTCAAAGGATTATACTCATGTGCAATCAACATAAATATATATTTATCATTCAGGAAACCATAACAATCTATCCTTGCAAATTTTTTGAAGGACACTGAAAGAAAAACACAATCACTCCAAAATAATCAACCCATCTAGGAGACACAATGAACACAATATTTTCCAAAGAAGATTTTCAAAAAGGGATTTCAAACCATACCTTAAACCACCACTCGACAGAAACCATGAAGAACAAACCAACAATCCCTGAAATTTCCCAAAGCTTTCACAATCCTCCAACTCGACCTCGGAGCCAGAACCTGCAAACCTATCTATTGAATAATGACTAAAATACTCCTAATAAAGAAAACTAAGAAACCTAGGGTTTCAAAACATGCAACACCTTAACCAAGGTAAACTCCCCTCTGAGAATATAAAAGAATCACTTAACTTGAAAACACTGAAATCAGAACTTGACATGCAACACCCAAACAAAAATTAGAACTCAACAGGAAAATCACTTAACTCCATTTGCATTTAATTACTAATTTTCCTTTTTGCATATTTAATTAATTATAATTATAATTACATGCACTTTCTAGTTAACAATTCCTAAATCAACTTTAATTTAAGTTTCTAATTCAATTTTATAAAACTGAATGTGCAACTTAAATTGCATACTAATATTTAATTAATCAATTAATATGTTCGCACTTTAATAATTATGCAATTGATAATTAAATATTGAATAAATCAATTTATACCTATAATCTCATCTTTAAATTTAATAATTAATTAAATCCTTTTATTCCAAACTAGACTTTTAATTAAGTCTTTTAATTAAACAAAGATATTTAATTAACCCTTAATAATTAAATATCCTTATATTTAATATTTTGATATTTCCAAGGTATAATTATTCTAATATAATAATTAATCTTGATTAATTCATTTTCAATAAATAAATCACACAACAAAACTCAAATGACTACAACACTTGAAAATCAACTAACTCAAAATAAGCACCATGCTCAAAGGAAGGGTTCACGAATTCACGTCACCTTGATGGATTCAAATAGGTAGTCAGTAAGATACTTGTCCCACTATTTTAGGACAAATGATGGCTTATGTTGGGATTGGACCTATTTTTTATCTCCCCTCTCTTACCATTGACATAATGTGATAGGGCACGTTCATCTTGACAATTCAAGGAATTCGATGCCCGATACCTGAAATCTTGCATACAAGATGAGCATGTACATACATGTATGAATATATAATAGAAAATGGTGGGGATCAGCCAATTGTGTGTATCTCACAAGCAAGTAACTACGACTCCGTCCCTCAACCACATTAGGCACATCAAACAAAAATATAAAACTTACACACAATCCATACACATGTAGGTATGGGGTCAGTAAATCCATAAATATAAATAACATCTTAACATATAGAAAATTAAACTATGGGAGGGCATTACATGCTATCACTTTCTCATCTAACTGATTACACCACCAAATAATGAAAACATATATGCACTAGTGTATCTTCTTCTATCAAGATCTCCGGCCTAGTATGAATCCACAGCCTGGAATATACAAGGAATGTTCATTTCCTATTCCATGAAAACATATATAGTACTCTGAGGTACCCCACAAGTATTTGAAAACTCTTTTTACTACATCCTAATGTGCTCTTCCTAGTTTAGACATGAACGAGAAATTACTCCCACTACTTGAGAAATGTTTGGTCTTGTGCAAACCATAGCATACATCAAACTTCCAACAACACTTTGGTATGGTACTCAAATCATTTCTTCCATCTCCAATGGGGCTGTAGGACATTGTGAACTAGTAAGCTTTGTTCCCACTGTAATGGGAGCACATAGCAATCTATAATCCTACATATTGAATCTTCTCACTATAGTACCAACATACTTACTTTGGCCTAGCCAAAGCTAAATGTTTTGTCTATCTCTTATAATCTCCATCCCTAGAATGTGATTTGTAGCACCAAGATCTTTCATTTCAAAATTTATTGAGAGATGAGATTTTAATTCTTCAATAAAACCTTTCCCTTTGCCAATAAACAACACGTCATCAACATACAAGACAATAACTAGGAAACTATCACCATTAGATTTCAAATATATACAGTGATTAGATTTGGACCACACAAATCCCAAACTCAATACATTTGTATCAAACTTCTGGTACCACATCCTAGGACTCTTTTTAAACCATATAAGGAATTCTTCAACCTACAGACCAAATTAATTTTACCTTTCACCACATAGTGCTTTGGTTGTGTACTCATATAAATTTCCTCCTCCAAATCTCCATGAAGGAAAGTTGTTTTCACATCCATTTTCCCGATCTCTAGATCATAAGTTGTTGCAATAGAAAGCAAGAAATGAATGGATACCATTTTGGCTATAGGAGATTTTTTTAACCATTATCTACTCCCTCAACCTAGGAGTAACCTTTTGCAACCTATTGTGATTTTTAATTCTCAATGCTTCCATCTAAACCTATCTTCTTTTTAAACACCCATTTACAACCAATAGGCTTCCGTCCTTCAAGAAATGGTACAAGATCCCATGTATCATTCCTTTTAAGAGCTGTCATTTCTTCATCCATGGCTATTTTCTAGGACTTTGAATCATTCATACCAAGAGCCTCTTCTACAAATCTTGGCTCATCAATATTAGCATTCAATGCAAATATGCATCTCCAATCATTAAGGGAACATCCATACCTTTTAGGTGATTTTATTTGTCTAGTAGACCTTCAAACAAGATCAAGTTCAGGTTCCCCTTCTTCCTCTGATGATTCAAAACTTGTAGAGATATCCTCTCAACTTCTTGCCTTTCTAAGGACCTCACTTCAACTTTATTAGGTGTAGTAGGTACTTGAATCACATCTTTCTTCTCTTCTATTTGTTCCAGTTGCACTAAAATAAAAGAAGGCTTGGTTTCTCTAAAAATAACACTTCTTGAATAAAACACCTTTTATGCAACAAGATCCCAAAGCTTGTATCCTTTTACACCATAATTGTACCCAATGAATATACATTTAACAACCTTGTTATCCAATTTTGTCCATTTCTCCTTTGGCACATGAGCATATGCCTCACAACCAAAAAATATCAGATGTCTAAGTGAAGGCTTGTGGCCAGACCACACTTCCATTGGCATCTTATCAACAAGAGTTGAAGTAGGATACCTGTTTATCAAGTTGCACATAGTGGCTATAGCTTTATCCCAAAAATTTTTATCTAGTCGAACACCACTCAACATACTCCTAGCCTTCTCCATCAAGATCCTTTTCATTCTTTCTGCAACTCCATTCTATTATAGAGAATACAGAGTTGTTTTCTATCTCTTAATACCAAAATCTTTACAAAGTGTGTCAAAATCCTTGGAGCAATATTCGCCGCCATTATCTTTCCTTAAACATTTTATCTTCTTTCCAGTTTGCAACTCAACCATTTCTTTAATTTATTTGAATCAACTGAAAACTTAAGCTTTTCCCTTAAGAAAATAAACCCATGTTCTTCTACTAAAATCATCAATGAAAGAAACATAATAAATTGATCTACCAATAGAAGGAACATCAATTGGACCAAATACATCCGAATGGATTATATCCAAAATATATGAAGGCTTATGAGAACTTGGGTAAAATTGAATGAGGATTTATTTTCCATAAATACAATGCTCACAAAAATCAAATTCAAGATTGCAATCATTCAACCCATCAACAATGTTCTTATTTTTCAAGGCCCATAGAACCTTCCACCTATGTGGCCAAGTCTCTAGTGCTATAACATTGTCTTCTCCACAAACAAATTTGATTCACTAGATAGAGCACCCTTAAGTACCCAAGAACCATGACCATCTATTATAAGAGAAACCCTCTCCTTTTCCAATGGAGCAATATTTGTCAAAATCTTGTCAAAATTCCTATTGCACTCAACTATGCATGCATCAAGGTGGTACAATGTGTAAGGAAACTCAGGTGCGGAAGCAGCTTCCTACACTAATCTCTAAAGGAAAGTATTGTGCAAATTCTTTTAAATCCTTACAATTTCAGATTCATTAACTACTTTAACAATGATATTGTAGCCATATACCATGCATACATAAAATAGAGAATGACACAATGATTTACCCTGGGGAAACCTTTCGGTAAAAACCCCAGCACTCCAAAACTTGCACAGTGTATTAATCAAAACTATTACAGTTTACAATACACTTGCAATGCAAGTTCTTTCAAAAGATTTTTCCAACTCTTGAAGACAAATCGTGGCAGCATAAAAATGTTTCAACAATACACTTCCTTCTCCTATCTTCACAACCCTAAAAAATGATTATATCATGCGCTTCCCTTTTTAGGGAAACTCAATTTTATCAGTTGCCACATGTCTTCACCTGTCATTGAATCTTCCAGACATAGCTCTTACATGTCATAAGAATCTGTCATAACCGTTTCAGCCATGATCTCCTTACACACAATTCAAGATGCTGACACATCAAGTGGAGTGACACATCAACATGCCAACTAGACATTTACACTCACACTTAATTACATTATTTGAAAGAAATACATTTTACAAAACAAATAATAAGAATAGGAATTATCCAAGGTTGAGACACCTTATTCCTAACACAATGTACCCAATCTGCTTCCTCTTTCTATCACCATAGAACCTCTCACCATTTTCACACCTGCTTCAAAGAATTGAACATGCACACCTGCATCTATTAGTTTGCTAACATAAAACAAATTTCTTTCTAGTCCCAAGATATGAAAGACATAATCAAATCATCAAATTCTACTGCAAAAAAGTTTCACACAAACACTTTTGTGACCAACAATATCAAGAGCAGAGTTATCACTCAAATATAGCTTACCACCATCAAAATTTTCATGCTTACTAAACAAGATTATATTGGAGTCATGTGGAATGATGCACCTAAGTCTATCAACCATGCATTGTCACCTGCATGAGTGGCCAAGGCTTCAATAAAAGAATCTTCATCTTCCTTCTCAGACTGAGAGTTAGAATTTTACTTCTTCTTATTATTATTTTCTTCTTTGTAGTCCTTTCAAAGATGTCTAGGTTCTACATAGTTCCAACATATTACCTTGGATTTACTAGGGGATTTTAATCTCCCCTTAGTCTTGAACTTAGAATGACCATGCTACTTTTCATTATTGCCTCTTTATTTTGATCATCCTTGAACACTCAAAGTGTCTTTGGCATTTAGAGAGACCTTTCTCATCTCATCAAAAAGTAGAGAACCAACAACATCCTCCATCTTCAAGATAATTAAAGTTCTCCCTGTGGCCATGATAAGGTTATCCCATGAGTCTGGCAACAAACATAGCAAGACTTGGCACCTTTCTTCTTCATCCATTGACACCCCTACTGAGGTCAAAAACATATTAAAGCTTTCTAGATGCTCATAAATTTATCCACGTTCTTCCATTATCAAGGAATACAACTTCTTCCTCAAGAAAATCTTATTCACAAGTGATTTTTCTTGATATATTTCACTTATCTTCTTCCAAAGATTCTTCAAAGTAGATTCTTTGTGGACATTTATCAGAATTAAGTCTGCAAGACACAATCTTATGAGACCTTTAGATTTTCTATCCATTACATCATACCATGCAGATAAAGTTAGATCTATAGGCGTTTGGACATTTT
The DNA here is from genome assembly GCA_027943335.1 of Chamaecyparis obtusa. Taxonomy (NCBI): domain Eukaryota; kingdom Viridiplantae; phylum Streptophyta; class Pinopsida; order Cupressales; family Cupressaceae; genus Chamaecyparis; species Chamaecyparis obtusa. The sequence goes on along the minus strand of BSBK01000682.1, from coordinate 1,146,617 downwards.
CATCAACTACATCCCATAGATCCCAATTGATTAACATATCTTCTATTCTTCCATCTTCAACTTCCACATCTCAAAATTCATGCTAGGAAACTTCTCTACTTCAATCCTCCCAAACATACTTTCCATCTTTACTATCCTGCAATACAAAAAATGAAATACTGTGCACAAGCTCCCACTCAAACCTTGATTAGCTCAAAAAACCATGTACCCAACAAATAGAACCAAAATTGAATAGACTCTAATACCACTTAAAAGGAAGACAATGTGTGTGAAAATGCTTCCTATGCTAATCTTGAGAGGATGATTATGCAAATTTCAACTTAACTATTACAGAGATCTAAAGAAACATATACGACCATAAACAAAATAACAATGAACACATAAAACCATGATTATCATGGGGAAAACCCTTCCGGGAGAAAAAAAACCCACAGTCTAAAACATGCATAATGTATTACCAAATCAAAAAAAAATTACAATACACTTGCAATGCAAGTTCTTATAGGAGTATCCCCTCAACTTAGACTTGGAGGAACTTCATTAGCATCCTTCTAGCACCCAATCTTGCAAACAAAACTCAATACTCAAACTCCTCCTCAAGCCCTCATTATATAGGCTTATCACAACCTAGAAATCACTTGTGGTTTACAAAACCATGGGAAAAAACTCATTGACACATGTTACCCATCCTTGACACATGTTTCCCAAGATAGGAAAAATCTAGGTTAAAAATAATCTCTCGTGTCCAAAGTCTTATCCCCTATATTTGACCCTAATGACTGTCATGAAATGTGTCATCTAATCTCTAAAAATGGCCCCCCCATATTATACTATGGACATGGAATCTTTTGACAACTAATTTTACCTTTTCCAAGGCATCGACATGTGGAAATCTCCCAACTACATTTTTGGGACTATCAAGAAAAATTGCAAGGTTGAGACACATGTTTCTCAAAATTCTCCCGCTTGTCGAATACCTTGCGTTGTCCTTTTGTAATTTGATTGGAACTATGGGTTCTCTTAGAATTATGCCTTTTTTCTCCCCTATGGATTACTTTCATTGTACCCAATTTTAGACAATATTTTGGTGTTGCAACCAGTCAACTGATGACCAATTGGATTCCATAGCATTATTGTTGCTAACCTATAAAAGTCCTAGAAGCTTAATGTTTGTGAAATGTCCACTTCAAACTACATTTTTTTCTTGGGATCTTTGGAAGGTATTAAGAAATTAAAAAATTCATATAAAATATAAATAATATGAAGTGACAACAACTTGGGATATTTGGAAGGTATTAAAAAATTAAAATAAAATATAAATACTATGAAATGGAAATGACTTATAGTCTAGAGTTATTTTATGGATTTGACTCTGTAAAATTTTTTATAAGTATTTAGAATCAATCCTTGACCCATCATTAGAGTAGATCATATGAGGAGAGAATTCTAATAGTTATTAGCAATCCAATATAATTATATAGAGGAGGGGAGAGGGTGATGCAAGAACTAAGAAGCTAAAAGGGAAGGGGTGCAATCAACTAAGACACGAGCCTTGACATCTTTTTAAAAAGGTTGGATCCATTAATATTTCTAAAAAGTTTGAATATTTGGGTACCACTAGAATGTACCACATGTTGATTTACATCCCAACATATATCTAGTGGGTTTATGGGTTATTATATGGTGGGAAGGGGTTTAGAAAAAGTTCATGCTCTTACAAGTGTTGACAATGCCTTAGACTCCAAAATGTTTGTATAAATAATTTAATATATTTACATATCACATTAAATCCTATCCAAATATCATTTAAAATTTATTAGATAAACACTTTTGATTCGAGATATGAATTAAAATAGGGTATTGAAAGAATCACAAAGCATTGTAAAACAAAAAGGATATAAAACAAAAGAAGACCAAATCATATAATGAAATAAACCTTAAATTAAAAGGTCTATAAGAATATAAAAACAATCTTATAGAAAAGTGACACCAAAATAATAATCATGGAAGTTTGAATCTAAACCTCACCAAATAAATTTAAAGTGGAGATTAAACTTGGTCCCTGTGGGGAACCATCTTGCCTTTTTTTGAATAAGATATAGGCACAACCCAAGTACTAGGCACGACCAAATTAATAGGCTCAACATATAGTCCCCTCTTGTCCTTTATGAGAGCCTCTCATGCATTCCCTATGACCCCCACAATTGTATTGTCAAAATCCTTTTATTTATTACTCAAATTAGAGAACTCTTTAATATAAGGCATCTTGAACATTCTATATTATTATTATTATTTCTATTTTTGTTGTTCCCGAGGTATCCCTGTGACCAAACCCATTGCCCAAACCTCCTTACCTTGGTCTTACTTGCTACCAAGTTGGGGTTGGGAAAAGGTGAGCTAGGGTGAGACTAATCCTTTGGGGATGTACCAAGCCACCTACAAGCCAACCACATTGGCTGATTCTATGCTTTGGAGTCAAACTTGAGAACACTAGGGATAAAACTAAAAGTCCAAGACAACTCCACTACCCATGTGGGCTTTGAACATTCATATTACATTTCCATGACTAAGAGAAAGAATGATACTTCTTGGAAATGAAGAAAAAATTTCAAGGATGAATCCCAATAAATTATTTATCCCCAAACCCCAATTTTTGAACATAATTTGATGTTAGTTTGAATCAACTTATCAATTTCAACAATTACACAAAATATAGCAAAAAAAAATATTTCATATGTTTACAACTTTGTTAATTGCTAGAAATTGACCAAGAGAATTGGCTTTACATCAAATATCTCTTCATTCTAGTATTTTAATGGAAGATGTCAAAGCCTAACACAAAATAGATCTTCTAAAAAAATTCATTAGCAACATCAAATCTAATATACCATCTTTTTAAAAATATTCCCAGATTTGCCAAGGAACTAGGAGCCTCCCATAAAGATCCTAGTTTTATCCTCAAGGGTTTGAAAAAAAGAATAAGAAATAACCATTGATCATACTCACTTTCCATTTTTTTAGAACCTTGCATTAGACAATGTTCATATTCAAACAAAAGCTAAAAAATTTCATGATGTGGAAATTCTCCATTCAAGTAGTAAATCTATATATGACTACATCATATATCTTCAAAATGATACATGATCTATTCAAGGAAAAGTAATCTTATATCAAGCTCAAATTAGAAGCATACAAGGTTGAAACATAAATGAACCTCCCACTAATGGTTCCACTAATGAATTCCCAACTTGCACAATATCTATAGACCTAGAAGCTCTCAAAGTTGGAACAAAATGGGGACTTGAAGTTCCAAGCTTACTACTAACAAGAGAGGGTTCCACCAAAGAAGAACTAGATTCTTGTAGAGGCATCCCAAACTTTAGTGGTAGGACAATATCATTCATAATCGTAGTCCTAATAGGGCTCCCTAACATGCCATGACTCCTAAACACACTAATATCTTCCCCCAAAACCAATATATTCTCACCATATGGAAAAACCATGTCAAACCCAGAATGGATTTGGGTGATAAAAGGAGATCCAACCATAGGGTAGAGAAATCCCCTACACAACCCTAATGAATAATGACTCTTTGAATATCCTACAAAATCCTCCATAGATCAAAATTAATTGAAACAATAGAAGCAAGCCTCTTTGAAGATCCTTGCATCAAAGTAATAATATAATTGGACACAAAAAGACCCTACATAGAGACTCCTTTGAAATAAAATACTCAAAAAACTTTCTGAAAATAGGCCTTGATGGAGCGATGGCCACTCAACACTCTTTCCCAAGTTGTTAAATGTCTAGCCACATATCCTACAAGCTTTCATCCTTATCCTCTAAAAATCAATTGCAATGCTAATAATATTCTTCATCACAATTTGAATCCTCATTGTCATCATGATCCTTTCCATTGATTGAGACATTTTGCAACATCTCACTTCTTCCTCAATCAAAATTCCTCTTGCTCTCACTTGTTGTTCTTGTTCAAATATGATTGAGGTTATTATGGAACTATTCAATTGAATTATTATATTATTCTTTATAATATTTGAAAAAATATAATGTACTTACACCCAAATTTATTTATCATAAATTTGTGAGTGTTTTACATAGAGATATTTAAACCTAGGTTACCATCATATAAATTTCTCTATGTTAACACTAGACAATGCCAAAACTGACAGTTAACCAAAGTGAGTACTAAGATAACATTATTATAATCTGACTTAAAGAAGGAAAATTTGCTAGTTTATTTCTCTTCATTTTCCACATAAGATGATCTATAAAAAATTTTAAACCCAAGTTTAATATTTTATTTTACTTAAATTTGCAAACCAAAAAATATTTAGATCTCAAGGTTATATGGTGTTGAATAGGTTGATTTCGTTATTTTCTTTTGGATACTAAATCAAGTATATTATCTTCATGAATATGGAGAATGGATATATTTATAGAGGATTTCATCTTTATTTTTGGAAGGGGTTTGTGGTTTAATAATTTTCTCCTCATGTAATGAAAAGGTTGTGTCCATATCTTTATGGGATTATTGTACACCATACTCTAGTTATTTATTTGCAAGCTACTTGTGAGTTTTAATTCATAGTTTTTTGTTTTTATTATTGTTGATAAAGTAAAAAAATATTAAGAGTAAAAGAGGAGCACAACTTTTTAAAAAATAAACTTAAAGACAAAAAGTCTTAATAAATCAAACACATAATATATTTAATAATTAAATCATTAGGAACATTCTCTTTCATGATATTCTTATTCATATTTTTGGTTCTTGAGAACTCATCACCATAATAGAGTAAACAATAACTTTGACTAAGATTTATTGTCTCCTAAACCAATTGTAAGGGACTACACATATCTTTCAAATAGCCAATGTTTATATAAATGAGATTTTGAGTTTTTTCTTGATCATTTGTAATCTTTTTTTATCAATTGTCTTCTATTTGTATTTGGAAAAGATGGGATTGATAGTTCTCTATTAATTCTTTTATTTTTGTTGTGAGATTTTGGAGAATAATGCATCCAATTCTTGTTTCTTGGATAAAACTGTTATTGATGGATACAAGGTTTTGAAGAATAGGTATAATCAAAATCATAGATCTTGGTAGAGTATTATTATGTAAGATATCTAGAATCTATAAAAACTGCTAGGTGTTGAAGAATCACCCAAGTAGGACCATTAGAATAATGGAATTTTCTTATTTCTTTTTTTTTTTTTTTAAAGTAAGCTCTACCTAGGGGGCAGTACCCTTTATATTGCTTAAGAAAATAAATTACATACTATGAGTAGGAATATTTCCTTTTATAGAACATAATATAAAAACACGTAGGCTATGCAACCTATATCAGTTATACAAATACCCTATGCTATTGTCGATAGCTATCAGCCTTGCTACAAGTTCCATCGGAAATAGAGAGTCATTGGTTATGCAAAAATCCTCAAATTTGGTCATGTCGTAGTCCTGCACAACGCACGATTTAAATAAGGCCCAGGTCTTCTTCATCAGAGACTTCTTACCCTTAGATTTTAAGTAGAAATAGTTCATCAGTCCACTAATGGACAAACTGACATTTAACAAATCCAGCGCATGGGAGACTTCAGAATACATCTCCTCCTTGAGCATTCTATGAACCATGCCATTAGCGTGAACTGCATTCCCCAACACTTGAATGATAGGTAGAAACAGGTCGTATATAAGCTTTCCATCATGCCCATGACCACCTGACTAGTAGTCTCCACCCAACAGCACCACCATCATCACCTATTCTTTCTCATTCACCTTGGTGAAGATGCAGTTGATTTGCATCTCTGGCGACTCCTCCAGTGGCTCAACCTGACTACATCTATAGACAACGCCCAAGAAATCCATCTTTGCATTACAGTCAAATTCATATCCCAATTTATAATATGCTTGGGAGAGGTTAGGACTGGTTTGCATTCTCAATGAAATCTCAGACTGAGATATGAAAGACTATGGTGAGAAGATTGCTATCAAATTCTTGTACTCCTTCTGTCTTCTGCCACACCACCAAAAAACCCCTACACTATCCTATGCCAGCTCTCAGAATAGTAGCTTGATCTACTGATATGACAATCTGCAACTCCTTAAGGATTTGATCCTGCTGGCCAAACATCCTATTTGACTTTGAATCGATCCCCATGTTAGCCAAGACATCTGCTACTTTGTTACCTTCCCTGAAAACATGTTGTAGTCAAAATTCTGCCAGCGAGTTCAATGCCTCCTTAATCTTGGGAAGCCAAGCGGTTAACTTCCAATTTTTAAAGCCAGCTTTGGTTACCTCATTTAGGATGACTTGAAAATCCCCTTCAATAATCAACTTGGCTATACCTTGATTTTTGCACCACTGAAGCCCAGTTTCCAAGGCCAAGATCTCCGCCATGTTATTGGTTCCAATCCCCACATATCTTGCTATGCCTTGTGACATTATATCTTTCTCATCCCCGATGATTTCTCCAACTCCACTTTCCCTAGGATTCCCTCTACTTGCACCATCGAAATTCAATTTGTACCATCCTGACGGCGGGGCTTGCCAAATCATGTCCCTCCTTATTCATTTCTTCTTTTTAATCATGTGATCTCCATACTATTTTAGATTCCACCTGCTCTCCATGTATGAGTCCCATCTCAATTGGAATCTAAATAGAAGGCCTAACGTCCTTGAAGAAATCACCTCCTTAATGGCTACTCCTATCATTGAGATAATCTGATGCACCTCCCTGTATTCTTCACAAAAAATCTGCTTGTTCCGCTCTTTCCAAATGTGCCCTACCAACAACGACAGATAGATAATCCATAGCAAACCCCATTTAGATTTAGGTCCATCAGTCAGCCATGCTGAGAGGAAGTCCAAGAATGAATGATTTTTTACTCATGAAATTTGCAACTTATCACAAAGCCATTTCTAGCACATGCTAGTAGAAGGACACCATAGTAATAGATGATCAACTGATTCATCCGATTGTTTACATAGGATACACCAGTGTGGGCCTGCAATGCCTATGATCTTCAACCTATTACCTATGAGGATCCTCCCATGAAGGGCTACCCAAAGAAAGGCTCCTACCTTGGGTAGGGGCCCTTTACCCCAGCAGAGTTTTGAGGGCCATTGAGAATCTGTTTGTCTATGCCTTTGTAGTTCAAAACCCAAATTCACCTTGTAACTTCTTGACTTAGAGGTAGAACAAATAATTGAATCTTCTACTGAGGAATGAAGAACTATTCTATTTGATAATATCTCCTTTAAAGCAACATGATTCTCCGACGAGGCTGAATCAAAACTTTTCCATTTTATTTGTGATGAACAACTGATCTCATTATCCATGTAATCCGAAACCCACATACCCACCATAGCTTCCATATGATGGACCCAATATTTATCTAAAAAGAGAGATTCTATCGGCGGCTCCCCACACCAAGAATCCCTCCAAAATTTCTCTTTGCGCCCATCACCAATCATCCAAGTGACGTGCTCTGTAATAAGCTTCCTACTTGCCCAAATATGTTACCAAAAGTGAGAACCACTGGGAGAGTTTGCAATTGTTAAGATTATGTCTAGTTCCCATGTGTCTAAATATTTAGCCATCATAATCTGACACCATGGCTTCTTTGAAAATTTATAGATGTTCCAAGCCAATTTGGCACCCAAGGCCTTATTCTGTAAACTCATTTGTGAACTGAGAGTGTGTAAAGGGGTCCAATCTATTATGAACAGTGATCCCCTTCCAATTGCCAAGAGAGGATTGTTTCTTGATAATTTACCCAACACTTCTGCCATCATAACAAATAAGAATGGAGATAGGGGATCGCCTTGTCTAATCCAATTAGTAGCTTGAAAGAAACTGCATACCGCTCCATTTACAAATAAAGAGAAGTGAATAGAGGACACATAGAAGGAAATGCATTTAATCCAATTCTGATCGAATCCAAGTCTAGCAAGAACTGCCCAAAGAAATGGCCATCTAACTCTATCATAAGCTTTACTTACATCAAGTTTGACAATCATACCTTTTTGTTTTGTAGAATGAAGGCTATGAATCAACTCACTTGCTAGAAGAATGTTGTCCACAATCTTATAGCCTAGCACAAATCCATGTTGTTCAATCGAGATTACCCTATCCAAAATAGGCTTGAGTTTGTTCACCATTTCTTTAGACAAAATTTTTTAAATGGCGTTGCAGAGAGAAATGGGAGGAAAATCATCCATAGATGAGCAGTCCTGCTTTTTAGGAATTAAGGCAATAACTGTGTTGTTCATTTCCTTAACAAACTACCCCTTCTTCCTAAAAGATTCCACCACATTGAGAATGTCCAATCCCATAAATGCCCAGCATTTTTGAAAGAATTTAGAGGGAAAACCATCGGGGCCTGCCGCTTTGAAAGGGGGATTATCAAAAGTGGCCTTCCTAATTTCTTGCAAAGAGAATGGTTGCATAAGCATGAGATTATCTTCCTCCAAAATGACACTGTCTAATGCTTCTAAAGTCAATGATGAAGAAAGGAGTTTTGGAGCAATATCTGTACCTAGAAGGCCTTGAAAATGACTGACTGCTATTTTCTCAATTTCCAAGGAAGAGTCATAACATCTCCCCTGTGCATCACGAATATGATTGATACTATTATACACTCTTCTGGATTTAACTGAAGGATGAAAAAATTTAGTGTTCAAGTCACCATCTTGAATCCAAAGTTCCCTTGATCTATCTTTCCAGTAGATTTATTCCCTTAGTAAAATTTCTACCAGTTCATTCTTGAGAGATTTTTCCTTTTCAAAATCTGCATCAGACATGCCTGCATTAATTACAATATGGTTCAGATCCTCCAATGCTGATTCAACCCTCATCTTTTCTTGAAAAATGTTTTTGAATGAGTTGATATTCCACTCTTTAATTTTGGCTTTGATCAGTTTGAGTCTCTTAACGAACGTGAATCTTGGAGTACCCTTGAATATGTTGCTTTCCTTCCACCAGCCTTCTAATTTTGGCAAAAAATCCTTATCTCTCCACCACATGTTCTGAAATCTAAAGCTGCCTCTGAAGCTCTTAGGATCAATCTTGAAACTCAACTGTGAAATGATCTGATAATGAAAAGGGAAGAATACTGGAGTCAAATGTGTATCCATATGAAGCCAAGAAGGAGACACCAAAAATCTATCCAGTCTCTCTGAAATTCTAGAAAAATTGGATCTCCTATTAGTCCAAGTGAATCCCCCATTCAAAGGAACCACATCAAAGAGTTGATGACAAGAAACAAACTCCTTAAAGTCTTCCATCACTTGGTTCAGCATTCTAAGACCTCCAAATTTATCATCTACATCCAGTAAAGCATTAAAATCTCTTGCTACCATCCAACAAACTATTAATTTTACTCAACACATCTACCCAAAGTTGATGTTTAGCCTCCGATTTGATCGGGTCATAGTTATTGAAAAGATAGAACTAAAATTTGTCAACTAAACTAATGAATCTACCAAAAATCCAATTATCTTGTCTATCTAGTCTTGCATCTTGACCTTACAAGGGTTCCACATAATACCTAGACCGCCAGCCAAGCCTCTGGCCGGTTGAAAAAACCCTTCAAAAGAATTGCAGGAATGAAGAAAACTCAGAGCTTTATCAAGATTCAATTTTGTCTCTTGAAGTAGAAAAATGTCTCCTGCTATTTTGAAAAATGCTCGTTTTATCAAGCATTTTTTGTCAAGGGCAGAAAGTCCCCTGACATTCCATGTAACGATCCTCATGGCTTACCAAGGGAGACCCCTCCCTTGGCCTTCTTCATGATGTCTACTACGCTAATGAACCCTTTCTCCTTAGCCTTATCTTCCCAAAATTATCTATTGGAACACCTTCCCCTACCCCCTTTGGCTTTCCCCAGAAGCACATTGGTAGATTGGCTAATGACTCTTGGCTCAACTATGTTCAATGCATCTCCCAATAGAAAGTCCTCCAATGAGACTCTGTCATATTCCATATCCGAATCCGATTGTGCCTGTCCCTACTTGGGAAAATTCTCTGAAGAAAACACTTCTTGGTTTTTAGGAGTAGAGCACTATCCTTCTTCTAATGACACTGAAGGGATCTGCTTAGCAAGCTTACTCTTAGACATAACGGTTGCCATAACCATTTTCTGGGTATTTTCTTTTGGAACCCATTTTTTGGTAGGTTGGACAAAAACCTTGCATTTCACTACCGAGTGAGATTTGAAGCCACATCATGCGCAAAGTAGGGTAGAGGTTTCAACCTCTATTTGTTTCCACCAAGCAAAATTTCCTCTTTTTAAAATGATGTAATTAGGAATTGTTTGAACCGCCACTATCCTCAATCTGGCATAAAAATATGAATCATTCTCCATAATTGATTCATCCACTTCTAGAAGAGTGCCCAATGATCTACCAATGCATTCCAAACTAGCATCTCCCCAGTACTCTAATGGTAAATTATACATTCTGATCCAAACAGGGGATTGATACATTGCTAATGGAGAAGGATCAAAATTTTGTTTCCAAGGTTGGAGATACAGATGAAGTGCTCCCTTGGACCAATTTTGTTTATTTAGAATCTTGTCCCGTTCCTCTGCTTCTACAAATATGACAATGAAGAAACCTTTGGGTATAAATTTAATAACAATTTCAGTACTCCAATTATCCAATAGCCAGTCTCTAATTTCATCCCTTCGCAAGTGACCTCCCACAAATTTGGCAATAACTGTCATTTTTTTCCAAATTACTGCATCCTCTGCAGACTCTTCCAGAATGATGATTTCCATAATTTTGTCATTATCCTTCGAAACCTTCCTGCTTCAGTCTCCAATATTCCCCCAATTGTCAGGCCTTCATGGGTTGCAACTCCTGCCAAATCCCTGAGAGGGAAATTTCTCTTCCTACCTGAACCAATTTCTCCTCTAATCGCCTCTCCTTGCTCCCCTCCGCTTTGCCATCCAATTCTTCAAAGTATGTTTAAGAATTGTTGGGAGTTCTATTAGACCTAAAATTTTCTTATTTCTACATCTAGTTAATTATTTTATTAGATAGTATGCATCTAGGATAGGATAAACCATATTTTGTAGGTATTTAATTAAGTAGGTTGTACTTTTATCATGCAGTGCCTTGTACTTTACTAGTTGGTGATGCACATGTTCTCCCACAAATTGGTTGAGGTTTGACATCTCATAGTAGTGTATCCTATCTATACCCACTTAAAACTCATTGTTGATCAATATCTTTTGCATATTACATCCTTTAATATAATATCATTATTCTACCATTGTAATGTACAATTTATTTGTTCTTGCCTTTATATTTATTTATCTATAGTGACTACACTAATAGTCAACTCTTACATCCTTAATTTTGAAAGATAAATGTTGAACATAAATCCTAAACACAAAATGATGAACACTTGACACAAACCACTAAATCTCTATAATCAATATTGAATTTAGGAACCCTTAACATAGAAACAAGAACCTTGAATGTGAACCATAACCATAAAATATGAACCTTTAACGTTAAAAATTAATCTTATGTAAAACCTTGTGCATCTAGAGAATTGAATTCATGCATTAAATCTGAATCCTAAAATCTAAAATTTGAATGCAAAATAATGAATATTGAACACATAACTCTAAATATAAAATATTGAACTCTTACTATTGAAAGTTGAACCTTGAACATAAGTGTATCAAGTTGCAAAAAATAAGTGTATCTCGTTGAACATTTTTTGTCATTTATGTCAAAGGAGAGATAGAAAAATGAGTGCCATGAAGAGTCAACAAGTTGTAGTATTTGGAGGAAGGTAAAATTACTAGTCATGTCATGCCAAATTCGAATGTTGAGTTGTGGTAGAACTATGACTTATAGTCTTTGTGGAATTAATTGGAATATGCCTATACATCATGTTACTTCCCTTCATGTTTGTGGAAGTAGTATGGAAATTTGAGTCAGAGAGTTTTGAGTTAGTTACATAGACAATGATCTTGCTTTGGTAACTCTATATATTTCACATTTCTATATTTTGGAATCTATGTCTTGTGGTTTGGAAGGATAATATATCTACACATATATCATCATTATCCAAAGTTTTTAGAGGCTATATATAATGGTCAAAATTTTTGAATTAATAAAAGTATCACGATGCCATGAACTTATCAGTTTACGATTCTGACTTGATGCAATAGAAGCTTGTGACTTGTTCTATCCAGAGATAGAGTGTAGATGATTGTTGGGACCAACTAAGGATAATTTGGGATCTGTGTGGCATGTTTTATCTTTTGATGTAGCATGTGGGCTATTGGACCTGGCTAAACATATGAGATAGGAATTCTATTTGAGGTAAACTTGTGTATATTGTTAGGGTTGACATCTAAATGTAAATTTAGTTTTATAATGCATATATATGATATGTATCCCAAAATGTTGGAAAGTAATGAAAATAATGTACTTCAATAAGAAACATCCAATCAATATGAGCTGTGTGAAAATTATGAGTAGTGAAATGTGAGTTACATTCTCAATGTTGTAAGTCATATATGAAATAAATGGATGTGTAGGAGAGCTCCTCAAAGATTGACCAGTTCAAATAAAGTTCAAGATTCCCAATTCATATCATACTTACTATTGAGATCGAAGTCCTAGTTACTGAGTTATTGTTCGAATATGGACAAATGCAATTGGTGTATCTAGTGGGTCAAATATGCTCACAAATGCAATAGTGGATTGACATATATGGTAGGTTGGTGCCTACTACATGATTGAAAGTAATTCATAATTTTTTGAGGATGGATTTAAGAAGTAGATCCAAGAAACTATTCTCACTGTGGTTTTCTTATCTTGGGTTTCCATGTAGATCTAGTGTTGATGTGTTGTTTAACTATTACATATTAAGAAGTTATCTAGAGATAAATTAAGGTTATAATGCTAATTCTTGGATAAATATATTAGAGTTAATTAATGTTCAATCAAGTATACTAATTAAACCAACCCCATGTTTATATTATGTGCCATATAATTGGTATTATAACAAGGTTCCTTGGAAGAAGTTTAACAACTTGAGGTGGATCTAGGATGCCACATTCAGTTTCCTTAGAAGGCCACATTCAATCTCCACTCCACTTTTTGATGCATCCATTTATGACTTTTGGAATGTAATTATGGAATCTTACTTGATGCGTATAGGATTTGAGGTTTGGAAATTAGTTTTGGATGGATACAAGACCCTTGATAGTCCTCCAAGAGATCAAGCTAGTAAGAAGGATTGTGACAATAATTCCAAGGCTAGGAATACTATTATATGTGTCTTAACTAACTAGGAATATGTAAAAGTTCTAAATTACAAAATAGAAAAGGTGTAAGAATTTACCTAAGGCAATATGCCAAGAGATCTAGAATCCCAAAGAATAGCACAAGCAAGAGAGATAAAATGATATAATCAATTAATTTAATGGATTCAATAAATGATCAATAATCAAATGATAATACTTGAGTACAATGTAGATGTTCCTAAATATATATGCAATTCATGATAACTAGAATATAAACAAGTGATAACCTATCAGCCACACTAGGTGGCATCACATGTCCACCAAAGGTGGATCATCCTCCATTGTACAATGAAGTATTTGCAAACATATGCAACAATGTGAGGATGATAATGTGATAAGTGCACTAAAGGTGGATCTCACACATAAAGTAGAATTTATCCTACACCATGTGCTAAAATAAGATGCAAACTCCTAGGTTTCTAATATGAAAACTACTAGGTATGCATTATCATGAGTAAGCTTAAGTAAAGTGTAATTAGAATTAATTAATTACACCAAAAACCCCTCTTAAGAGAAACTTAGGGGAATACAATTAAACTCAAAATGAAAGATGACAATGCAATATGGGTCCCAACTACTAGGCCATGTTATGTACCCATGTACAATATGCAAGTGCAAAAGCAATGCAATGCAATCTATTATAAAGAGAAGGGAGAAAACCTCATGGGACAAACCACTCCCCTAAAAGAGAGATGAAAACATATAAGATTCATGATACATGGAAGGAGGGCTCAAGACCCCACCCCCCCCCCCCCCCCCCCTTTAGACTACATGCATCATGCATATGCAATCAAGTATCCCTCCATAGGAAGGAAATGAGATATGATGCCCCCCATAATGAAAATTGTCTTGCTAGAATGGTGAGTTATTAAAGGAAAAACATAGACCAATGGCTACAAAAACCATTTCTCCCCTTGGAAAGTAGATAGACCAAGCATAGATCCAAGAATGCTTCCCATTCTGGATAGGAATTAGGATGGGGAATCCAAATGAAGTATGAAGATGATGTCTCTAAAATATTCTCATGTGTCACCATGTCCTTAGATGATGAAGATGCCACAAACCAATTAGGAAAATTCCCAATAGAAGGTGATAAACAAGGAACCAATTGTAAGTGACTGTGAACAAGATCCAAAGACAACATTGTCTCCTCTAAATAGGAGGTAGGAAGAGAGAAAAAGTATCCCCCCCTAAATGTAGAAGGTACACCAATGGTAGATGCTCTAGGCTCAATGTAGAAACTGCTCCATGAAAAATGAACAATGTTCCTCCCCTTAGGAAGAAACAATACTATGAAGCCTCCCCAATCTGTAGGAATATTAAACTTCAAAATGTATTGTGCCTTTGAAAACTAAATAGGAGTCTCCAACACATAAGCATGATCAACCCAAATCAAGCAATTTGAAATATCAATTGAAGGAAGAGTATCATGAATGCTAATCTCTAAAGACTAGAATGTCTCCTTTGAAGATAAAGAGACCTCCTCTAGATGTTGTATCAAAGGATCCACAATCATATCAAAATAAAAAGAAGGATCATCTTCATCAAAGAGAATTTGAATGTCATCTATAGCTTCTCCCAAATTTTCAATGTAGGATTCCACAAAAAAACCCACAATGTCTGTCAAGTAATCATCCCATGAAACTGTGTCTATATGAAAAGAAATACCCTATTGCATTGATTCACAAGAAACCAAAACTATATGAAGATGAGCATCATAAAGAGTAACAGTAGAAGTGATCTCAACCAGAGATGTAAGAGCTATAGGCAAAGTCTCTGGATCATCAAAACTCTAAAGTTTTTCTAATCTTCTATTCCACTTCAAGGTACCATCATCAAAGGGAATATTATTTGCATCATAAAGGTGAATGGGGCACTCTGCAAAAGGATCATCTAGGAATGGAGGAACATGTGGATCTCCAAAATGCTCCCAAAGAATGGACCAATATGTGCATGGGAACCTAGTATTAGTATCTTTAATCTTAGATTTGATGTCATGAATGAGACATGAATTGGTTGTATAAGAAATCAATCCTACGATATCCAAATTCATTTCACACCAAATTAATTTTTTCAACTTGGACTTTGGCTTAAGAATGAGTCCATAAAGATGAGGCAAGAGATTAAGTTGATGAACAACAACTGATTTAATATCTAGATGAACTGAAGGAACAATGATTAGAGATCACCGAGCTACTGAAGTGATATGTGAGATGATTAAATCAGTCAATATGTTTTCATTGATGTCAACAAGTTTTGACAGTACTTATCATGATAGTTACAAACATATGAACATCTCTAGAAGGAATAAAAGATGGATATGACAGATAAGGATAAGGTAAACATTGGGTAAATTATTGATGAGTCTATGGCTTTATATTGTTGACTTGAGCATGTTACATTAATCTACTATGAAGAAGAGATTTGAATTTGAACAAGTCAATGTGGTCAATAATTGAAGACTTATGTATACACCAAGCCAGTGCAATGTATACCGAGTGACAGTAATAACCAAGTTAGTTATCACCGACGTATTTCAATATTAACCAAGTATGGATGAAAACATTAAATGCTAAGAACATCCGACTGAAATTGATGAACTAGATATTGTTATGATTTTGAGGTTAAGGATGAAGTTAGTTATGAGATCCATGGCTGACATAATTCAGAGCTGATCTAAATGATGAGATTGAAATGTGTTAAGGACACATCTACCAAGGAAGGTTTAAGCGAAAAAATGGGTGAAGGAGATTAAGAGGCAAAATTTGATGGCTGATATGAAAATGGTTTACTTGTCTATTTAAGAGATATGAGTTTCATTGTTGAAACATGCTAAACAAAAGTATACTATAGATATTTTGAGTGAAGATTTTATTCATACATTCCTAATCAAACTGGATATTACTAAGTGTAAGAGAACTATTTACCAAGTGAAGTAATTTGAGAAATATTGAGGAAGTGAATTGATTAATGATCAAAGGATTTTATGAGCATAGCATAGATCTGAATATTTTCAATTGAGTTGTATTTGAATCAAATCAGAACTGTATCAGTTTAACCATTGATTCAAAAAATCTCTTAACCGAGTGGACTTAATAGTCTTATTGTACTATCCTATGACATTTGTTGAATGTAAAGTGTTATCTTGTTGACCCCATAGTGAATGTTGGTCAAAAGTTAATTGTTAGTGATAAATCCTCTAACTAGGTCACACCTAATAGTGTGCATTGTAACCTTTAATAGGGTTGGCTCTTTACCGAGATCACTTTAGAAGAGTGAATTATTTTGGGTTACCAGTCCTAGGTGGTTTTTCCCTTAGCAGGGTTTCCACATTAAATAATTGTGTTATGTGTTGTTTGTTATGATTGTTTTTCTATCATACTTTACATACTACATAGTTGATTTAGTCGGTAATCACAGTTTGGATAATTATTGGTATTCGGTAAAGTGAACCGATAGATTGATATTTTATGTTACCGAGCTACATAAATTGTTGAAATTGTTTTGTAAGGTACATCTTGGAGTTTAGGACTATAGGATAACTAATTTAACTAATTCACCCCCCCCTCTTAGTTATTCTAACAATTGGTATCAGAGCGTATTGGTTTCTTGGAGGAAATTTTTAAGGACTTGAGCAGAAAGATCACAAGATGTATAAGAGGGAGGTGCCTAAGCTAAACAAAGATAAATTCTCCACATGGAAAAGTTGGATGAGGCTTCACATATCTGGAATCAGAGAATTTTCTATACATTTAATTGACAATGGCTACATACAACCGAATGTTGGACCTTTGACTCTTGATCAATTGAGAGACAAACATGAACACAATATTACTATGATAGAGATTGTTGCTGCTCTATCTGATGCTGAATTTGAGGATGTCAAGGATTGCACTACAATGAAGAAAATGTGGCATAAACTTTCTCTATTTTATGGTGGTGATGTGCATGTAATGAGATCCAGAGCTGAAAGCTTGAGAGGCAGATTTGATGACATGAAGATGAAAGAAGGTGTTGGTTCTTGAAAAGATTTTACACTCCATGAGAAATCAATATACCTAAGACTGATTTTGGGAATGGTTAGTTCCAAATATGGGGAAATCTATAGGTAAATGGACCAACTATAGGGACAAGACTACCCTCTTCACTTCTGGCTCTACAGAACCAAGGCAAGTGCACCTAATCCAGTAAATGAAACACCATTTACAATACCAAGACTGGATTTGACCAAAGAAGATAATAGTAAGAAAGTACTAAATGATAACTAGTCATTCATTGACTCTCCATTGCTATGATGAAACTGATACTACACAACATAAAGCAAAAAGGATAGAAAGGATTTTAATTTGATTTCTTGCAGAATGTAAACAACCATGCCAAACTTGCATCACTATTGGAGATACTAATTTATGATCAGTGCCTTGTCCATTGGACAATATATCTCAAACAGATACAAAATATAAGAACAAATATTCTGAGCCATAAACACAATAAACCAGATTCATACACTACTTATAAAACATCCTTCATGTTGAACCAAATGAATCTATGCTTTATTTAGAGACTTTTAACATGATCCTAGATCAAAGCTGAGAAATAAAACATTTACACAAGTAAACCTTGTGCAAGGAGTTAGAAAACCCAAGACTCAAGAAGCACAACAAAAGGAGAGATCTGAAAACTGAAAACTGCATTTACGTATGAGAACTCAAGTTCATGTATTACAAACTATTCCAAAATACAACACTTAGACAATATGCAAAAGATTTTGAAGGTTTTTCCATTGTATTGACACAACTAGCAAAACATATTACAATCTGGACCGAGGATACACACTTAGCTTTTCAGCTTCTTGTGTCAAGGATTTTCCAGCCAACACCTTCTAAATGATCATAAAAATCCTTTTATAGAGATAAGGATACAATAAGAAAAAGATCATTTAGGTTGAAAACCCTAAACCTAACCAATCAATCCCAAAATTTGTAGGAGAATGAAATCTAATCTATTTGTACTTTGCAAGACATTCTCGGGAACAAGCTACCTCCATTTCTAAGAAAATCAAATCAATAGTTAATGCACTTGGTGATAATCAACAAATCTAATCTATTCATGAAACAAAAGAAAAATATCTGCAAGGAAAGTCAAGTTGCAAGAAATCAGATCCCTCCCCCTTTGCCTGAATCTGCAAATCAATCTTGTCTAGAAAGAAATATCTTCACCAAATTTTGATCTCAAATACAACAGTCATTACTGCTCTCACCCAACTTGTCAAATCTGAAAATAACCACCGCCATTGTATTCCTGGTCTTTTGGAGTTTCTGAAAACATTTTATATGGCCATATTCTGATAAAAATAAAGCCTCCAAACACTATTTTCCATGAGTAGCTTGCACCATTTAAATTTTTGAATTTCTTATATAGTTCAAACTATATTATTTGTTTTAATTATTTTGTCCAGACTTCAAATTTTGAGGTGGCCCCCATGTGCCATGTGGAACTATGCGATTGGCTCATTGACTGACCTCATTGCCTTGTTGGAGCTATGCACACCTCTCTACCAAGTGTCACATTTTTATTCACTTATCACTCTGACTGGGCACTAACCGAGCATCTATTTGACAGCTCACAATCCTGCCACATGGCAGCCTATCACTGCCCCACAGAGGTATCTCCCATGCATCTTCCTCATCACAGGGCAATGACATCTGTTAGATCTAGGCACACATCCCAATGTACCTAACAAGCACCTGTAGACTTTGTCAAAATTTACTTACCTTCCATGTGGGGCCGGTTGTTGAGTCATCTATCCACATCACTGCCAAATGAGTGCCTCAATTCTTCTGCTCGCATGAGGAAGCTTCAACTATGCGTCCACACTTGGACATTTCATTACTGTGTTCAATGGTATTTGAATAACTCTTTTCTCTCCCACACTACAAATGTGGGACTAAACCTCATATGAATTTATAATATTTCTCTCAAAAAATCCATGCTAGTCCGCACCTAGTTGGCACACACTAGCTAGGCCCACCATCCTGATGTCACTCCTCCACATAGCCTTCTTCCCTTACTTCTTTACCTCTAACCCGAGTGCTTTTTCTTTTAACTATCTAAATATGTCATTCTAGGCTGAATGTGGGATAAATCCACACAATGCAACCCTAATGTTTTGGCGCCCAACTCACTCCATGCATGCATAAGCTCTCTTTCATGGATTGTTGCATGGCATTTGCTGCTGGTTAATACTTTTAGCAGCCTCCACGTGACTGAGGAAAGCACATGGCATCAACTATATGGTGTGCAACCCAATACTTGGATGAAAACATGCAGCATGGGTAATCAAATATATAGCTCTCCTTTCTGTTTGCCCTTGTGTGGTATTATGACTTCATTGGTTTGTGAGCAGCTCCTCTTCAAATGAGTTTGCAGCCCATAAATTATACACACCACACTTTGTCATTCACTTGCAAGTCAAACTTGCTGCAAGGAGAAACAGTTGGAGTAGAGAGCCCTTTGGCAGCCTCCTCCCTCTTTAAAACAACAACCTCTCCCTTGTTGTATGCTCTCCTTGAATGAATACGTTGCCCCTTTGTCTTAAGCAGCACCCACTCTTCATTTATGTGTATACATATTGGTGTGCTTGTCTCTTTATGTGGTGTGTACAGCTCTTGTATTGATTGGCAGTTGCAACACATATAGTCCTCTTCAATTTGGTACATACTTTCTTGCTAAATAGTGTGTTCCACATACAAAGCATTCCAATCTTTGTGAATAATTTTGTGAGGCATCCTTTGAAGGATTATTGGTTGAAGTCTCAAAGCAGCAACTGGCACAAGTTCTATAATTTGTTGTATTGCCATGAAATGCATATGATTCAAAATTTCACTTTTCCTCTCAAGATGAGCCTCCCCTCAAGTCCACTTAATTCCTCCTTTTGCCATTTTAGTTTGATATTGCTCAGGAAATCATAAAACTATATCATGTATTGATGCATTGTGAGCAACATCATATACCTCCTCTATTGCAGACAATCAACCATAATGTATATTATAAAATATTTTATCATTGAAAAATATAGTATTTTTGTGGAAAAACTCCAAGTGAAGTTCTTAGACTACAAAGAATCACTTCTTTGATATCCTTTCATGTTACTTTACTTGCATATCATGAATCAATTCCTCTCTTTGTGGTTCCAATTAAATACCTTGCAAGTTATGCCTCTCTCAATCCATCAATTTGCCAGTGACTCTATGTAGCTAGCAAGATTTTAATTTAAAAATTAATGAAACATGCTAGACCCCAAATGGGTCTGGCTTAAAAAAAATTTGAATTCAAATGCCTAAACTTCAAAAATGTTACCCATACGACTATTATTTGCAACCGTATCCAATCCAGATAACCGGAAACTTTGAAAAACTTTCAATTTTTATCACTTCACCAGTCGGCAAATCTAAATAAAACACCCTTAGTCGTGCCATTAAATCACTAATGAAAATTAATCCTTAGAAGCTGAAAGTTTGTGAGTACAAACTTTGTACTATAGAGAAACATTGTGTCAAAAGGATTTGCCAAAAAATGAACAGGGCGAGAGATTTTAAAACTTGAAAATGCTCATTCAGAATTGTCAGCAAATCACAAACTAAAATCACTGTAAACTACCTCGGAAGGATATGATTTAAAAATATCAAATGGTGAGCTAAAGGCGAGCTACTGAATCTGGAAGAAGACTCATATGCAAGGAACGCAACAAAACAACCCTCATCTGGAGATAAGCATCTAGCAAAAAGCTACAAATTTTGGAAAATGGTTACTTTGCAAAGTTATCCTACATAGTTGAATCCTGATAGCAATATCACAATTTGACTTGATGTGGAAAATATCTCCTACTTATCAAAGTTATCCTATCCGCACTTTTCATCAGCATTGAACACCTTTTTGTCCTTATCTTGCAACTCGTCAAATGAAACCTTCATAGTTTGACACCCTTAGTGAATGATCACTATTATATGTATAAAACAAGGCTATAATCAGATTTAACAAATGATCTAATGGCTATCCAGAAATAATCCTCAAAGTAGGCCACTTGGAACATCCTGAACTGAAACATAGTGAAACTGTAGAAGTTGCATCTGGAACTATCTGAGGAAATGGGTCAAACGGATTGGTCATGATCTGAAACTCATTAGGAGAAATCATTTCCATGTCTTCAACATAAATCAACCTTTAATTCCTCATGACCATTGATGGGGCACAAGTTACATGACCTCAAATTAAGCAACTTCAAAACCGCATTCCCACATTTCAAGAAAATTGAATAAAATGCAATTAGAAGAGGCCTGGTAAACTAATCACACAAACCTTAGGAACCTAAAAATAGGCATGGAGACACACTCTCATTCCTAAAATATGAATCAATATTCCTTTCATCATGACCATCAACTAGATGTCAAATGCAAGCCTCCAAAGTAGGCCCTTCAGTCAAAATCGAACAGGATGCAAAGTGCATATTTGAGCACAGGCCTCCAAATGGGTACCCTCAAAACTTGTCAAAACTGAGATCTGGGAGTTGTGACCAACTGTATATTCCAAATGAAATACGAGGAACACATTTCCCAAGTGGCATCATATGAAAATCAACAAGCCTATCTTTATATGCATTTGAACTTAGATATTTTCAATTGTTCTTTGAAGGGCACAAACTTTGCCTTAGGAAAATTCTCTGATTATGGGCTCAAAACTATCTGGATTTTTAAGAGTACCAATAGTGGCTCTAGTTGGGGACCCATGCCCCTTGTGAGCATGCAAATAATTTAGGAATGAAAGTACAGCAGACCACTCAAAAATGAAAACCAACTTCTTTCTCTCTTTCAAAAAATAGGGAACTGTACTGAAAGAAACAAACCACGCAATTGAAAGAAAGAAATTGTACAATATGTACATCACTTGCAAAGGCTCAAAGTCTGAAAACTAAAATCATTATTTACCTCTGTCAAAAAAATGATTTTCATCCTCATACAAGATCAACCATATGAAAATATCATGACAAATTTGATGTCTACATATGCGAACATTCTTGGGCTGAAAAATAGTTTTGTATTTGCCACAGCCCACACTCTTTCAGTCACAACCATCCTCATGTTTATATTCCAAAAAATATGGAAGATCCTTTACCTCATCTTGATGTTGACTAAAAATATAAGGTCTATCTAGTAATCCATCAAAAGATAAGCTATAATGACCATCATGCATTACTAAAAACTCACCTGGCTGAAAATGAAAAGGATCCTTAGCTTTATCTATATGAGATACTTCAGTCACTGAGAAACTTGGCTTGTCAATAATATCTCCATGAATCAGATCATGAACCAAGTGCAAATTCCTTTCACAAACATTGTGACATAGGGACAATTGTTCCATATCATCATTTTTATCAATAGATTTGTTCTCCCTATCATTGTCAAAATCATCATCACATTCATCAGAAGAAAGGAAAGAAACTAAAAAATAAGCTTGTTCATCATTAGAATCTTTGTGACATGACAACATACTATCATGGTCCTCTTTATCTTTGTTAACTAGCTGAGAAGAGAAATATTGCAATTCAATCCAGCTGCTGTAGTCATCAAGCTTAACTTGCTCATTACTTTGTGAAGAAGCAATCCAGTCAGTTACAAGATTGGTTTGCAAGATAAGGGGAGACATCTCCTCATGAAATGACTGAAAACTAACACCTTTCTCTCAACTTATATTAATGTCTTGCACACATAAATCTAGATCATCAAATAATGTTTCTTCTAAAACTTGTAGGGCTGAGAAGTCACATTCAGATTCATCACTTTCCTTAGTACCCTAACTTATACAATGATCCCTGACACTAATCTCATCAAAATCTGAATCCATACCATCATATGAATCCTCATACTCATCATACATGACATTCTTATATTCCTCACACTCATATGCATCATAATCTTGCAAAGTATCCAATCTAGTTATAGGAACAGAAGTGACATTATATGCATGATACTTCACACCCTTGCTAACATCATCACTGTCAAAACACATATCCTTTGGGCATGAAAGTGTAGAGTCAAATATAAGAGCATACCTCTGAAAATTAGTTTCTAAGAGGTCTGAGATTTCCTCACTGTTCAATGGATATTGGATTTCATTTTTATTTTCTTTGGCTTCTTGTTCGATGTTGAAAAATTCTTCCTTGTTTGGAATAAGGGCTGCAAACTCTTGGCTCAAAACATTTGTGCAAAGCCATCACTACAACAACTTTCATCTGCATCATAATCATCCTTTTGATGTTTGCACAAATCTTTCATATACTGAGACAAGAAGATTGTTCTCTTATGCTGATAAAAAGAAAGGTCTACAAACTTTTTAATAGAAACATTATCAACTGTGAACTCTTCCTCATCATCTTCATATTCACTAAATTCACTATCAACATCATAATATTTATTTGCACAAAGTTGTTCACAAGGAAACCTTCTTATCAGATCTGCACAATCTGACTTTTTATTCACAACCAGCTCATGATCATCACAAGAACTTATACCCTGATCATTCTCACCAGAGGACTCATACTCATATAAATCCACTACAACATTTTCATTATCAAAACATAAATCAACAGGGTCTAACTTTTGTTGACTAGATAGATGTGTACACTTATTATATTCAGTTGTCAACAAATTAGATATCTCATCAATGCTGAGAGTATGAGAGCATAATTCATCTGTATGCATCATATCTTCATGACTAGAAGTACTTGCATCGTTAATATCAGAATCTGCATCATTTTCACTAGTAGAAGAACACACCTCCTTACTCGGTATAGAATCATGACTGATTTCCATCTTGGAATCATCAGAAATGTTGTCCTGATTTTTTAGCACTGGTTCACACAAATTCGGAAGAAATTAATCCTCAATATCTTTATCAAAATATTCACTCGAATAATTCTGACTTTCAAATTCATATATCTCTGAACAAGTGGAAGACCTTGTATACAATGATTTTGATTTTTTATTACTACTATAATCTGAAAGTTCTTTTGACATGATTTCATCATTCTGAGAAACATTCTCATCAATAAATATGTGCTCTAGGATATTGTTTGTATTCTTTTCTTGTCGATGATCCTTAAGTAGCTTATTCCATTCATTATCATCAAAAAATTCTTTTAAGAACAACCATTTGAAATCAGTCAATGAGGAGATGCATTTTGGGGGTAAAATTAAGTACCAATCAGCTACAACCCCTTTGAGGGATCTCCCAAAGAATATCATGCTGACATCTTCCTCATAAATTTGATACTTTACAACAAATCTGAAGAATGCTAGGACATGCTCTAATGTTGAATCTGATTGATCATCAAAGATTGGAATTAAATCAACAAGCTCACTAGGAAAATAATTGGGGAATCCCAGAACATGAGCACAATTTAAAACTCTATCCAACTTGATAAAATAAAACCTTCTAGGCTGGCTATTTTCCTGATTATCCATTTGATTTGAAACAAGATGGGAACTATTCATCTTGTTCTATCTTTACAAGAGGTATACCAAAACATTCAAACCTCTATGACAACATTCAAAGTTTGATAACAAGATATTCAACATGGAAACATGAAACTGTCATATGTTACTCTTCCCTTCTTACTAGTGCTAAAATAATTGATAGGGAACAAAATACTTTATAGCTCATCTTATGGAAAAACACATAAAGATAAAAAATACCTGGAAGTGTTGAAGTTGAAACTCAACTTGCTAAATGGAAAGCCTCTGAATTTAAAGCTTGCTTTGCTAAAACAATTGTAGAGTCACCACCTACTTGAAGAGGACAAACACCTTAACCGCTGAAAACCCTTTTTGTATCTCTTTCCATCAACACAACAAAATTCAATAGGGTATAGAAATTGTTTATCAAGACTAAACATATATCATTATATGCACTGATCAAATAAAGAGCTCAGAGTCGCCACTCACAACTGGGTGAGATGATTTAAAAACTTTTTAAATCTGACTCTTATACACTTCAATGGAAACCACTCGATAGATAAATAAGCCAGCCAAGAGACTAGCTCTACTCCTACCCGTGTTATTTTAGTTTCATTTAATATATCACCAGTAGAGTCACCATTTTTTTGGTTCTTGAAAAGATTTTACAGTCCATGAGACACCAATATACCTAAGACTAATTTTGGGAATGGTCAGTTTCAAATATGGGGAAATTTGTAGGTAATTGGACCAACTATAGGGACAAGAATGCCCTCTTCACTTATGGCTCTACAGAACCAAGGCAGGTGCACCTAATCCAGTAAATGAAACACTCTTTACAATACCAAGACTAGATTTGAACAAAGAAGATAATAGCAAGAAAGTACTAAATGATAACTAGTCATTCATTGACTCTCCATTTCTATGATGAAACTGATATTACACAACATAAAGTAGAAAGGATAGAAAGGATTTTAATTTGATTTCTTGCAGAATGTAAACAACCATGCCAAACTTGCATCACTATAGGAGATACTAATTTCTGATTAGTGCCTTGTCCATTGGGCAATATATCTCAAAGAGATACAAAATACAAGAACAAAGATTCCAAGCCATAAACACAATAAACCAGATTCATACACTGCTTATAAAATATCCTTCATGTTGAACCCAATAAATCTATGCTTTATTCAGAGACTTTTAACCTGATCC
Organism: Chamaecyparis obtusa; assembly: GCA_027943335.1. Taxonomy (NCBI): domain Eukaryota; kingdom Viridiplantae; phylum Streptophyta; class Pinopsida; order Cupressales; family Cupressaceae; genus Chamaecyparis; species Chamaecyparis obtusa. The sequence goes on along the minus strand of BSBK01000682.1, from coordinate 1,120,540 downwards.
TAGATCAAGGCTGAGAAATAAAACATATACACAAGTAAACCCTATGCAAGGAGTCAGAAAAACCAAGACTCAAGATGCACAACAAAAGGAGAGATCTGAAAACTAAAAACTGCATTTAAGTATGACAACTCAAGTTCTTGTATTACAAACTATTCCAAAATACAACACTTAGACAATATGCAAAAGATTTTGAAGGTTTTTCCACTGTGTTGACACAACTAGCAAAACATATTACAATCTGGACTGAGGATACACACTTAGCTTTTCAGCTTCCCATGTCAATGATTTTCTAACTAGCACCTTCTAAATGATCATAAAAATCCTTTTATAGAGATAAGGATACAATAAGAAAAAGATCATTTAGGTTGAAAACCCTAAACCTAACCAATCAATCCCAAAATCTGCAGGAGAATGAAATCTGATCTATTTGTACTCTGCAAGACATTCCTGGGAACAAGCTACCTCCATTTCTAAGAAAATCAAATCAATAGTTAATGCACTTTGGGATAATCAACAAATATGATCTATTCATGAAACCAAAGCAAAATATATGCAAGGAAAATCAAGTTGCAAGAAATCAGATCCCTCCCCCTTTGCCTAAATTTGCAAATCAATCTTGTCTGGAAAGAAATATCTTCACCAAATTTTGATCTCAAATACAACAGTCATTACTACTCTCACCCAACTTGTCAAATCTAAAAATAACCACTGCCATTGTATTCCTAGTCTTTTGGAGTTTCTAAAAACATATTATATGGCCATATTTTGGTAAAAATAAAGCCTCCAAACATTGTTTTCCATGAGCAGCTTGCACCATTTAAATTTTTGAATTTTTTATATACTTCAAACTATATTATTTTTTTAAATTATTTTGTGCAAACTTTGAATTTCGAGGTGGCCCCCATATGCCACATGGCACTATGTGATTGGCTCGTGACTAACCTCATTGCCTTGCTGGAGCTATGCACACCTCTCTGCCAAGTGTCACATTTTTATTCACTTATCACTCTGACTAGGCACTAACCAAGCATCTCTTTGACAACTCACAACCCTGCCACATGGTAGCCTGTAGCTACCCCGCAAAGGTATCTCTTGTGCATCTTCCTCATCACGAGGCAATGACATCTGTTAGATCTAGGCATGTATCCCAATGTACCTGACAAGCACCTGCAGACTTCATCAAAATTTACTTACCTTCCGTGTGGGGTCAATTGTTGAGTCATCTATCCACATCACCACCAACTGAGTGCCTCAATTCTTGTGCTCATGTGAGGAAGCTTCAACTATGCGTCCACACTTGGACATTTCATTACTGTGTTCAATGGTATTTGAATAACTCTTTTCTCTCCCACATTGCAAATGTGGGACTAAACCTCATACGCATTTATAATATTTCTCTCAAAAAATCCATTCTAGTGTGCACCCAGCTGGCATGCACTAGCTGGGCCCACCATCTAGATGGCACTCCTCCACATAGCCTTCTTCCCTTACTTCTTTACCTCTAACCCGAGTTCTTTTTCTTTTAACTATCTAAATATGCCATTATGGGTTGAATGTGGGATAAATCCACACAATGCAACCCCAATATTTTGGCACCTAGCTCACTCCATGCATGTGTAAGCTCTCTTTCATGGATTGTTGCATGGTGTTTGCTACTGGTTAATACTTTTAGCAGCCTCCACATGACTGAGGAAAGCACATGGCATCAACTATATGGTGTACAACCCAATACTTGGATGAAAACATGCATCATGGGTAATTAAATATACAGCTCTCCTTTCTATTTTTCCTTGTGTGGTATTATGACTTCATTGGTGTGTGAGCATCTCCTCTTCAAATGAGTCTACAACCCATAAATTATACACACCACACTTTGTCATTCACTTGCAAGTCAAACTTGCTACAAGGAGAAACAGTTGGAGTAGAGAGCCCTTTGGCAGCCTCCTCCCTCTTTAAAATACCAGCCTCTCCCTTGCTGTATGCTCTCCTTGAATGAATACGTTTCCCCTTTGTCTTAAGCAGCACCCACTCTTCATTTATGTGTATACATATTGGTGTGCTTGGCACTTTATGTGGTGCGTACAGCTCTTGTATTGATTGGCAGTTGCAGCACATATAGTCCTCTTCAATTTGGTACATACTTTCTTGCTAAATAGTGTGTTCCACATACAAAGCATTCAAATCTTTGTGAATAATTTTGTGAGGCATCCTTCGAAAGATTATTGGTTGAAGTCTCAAAGCAACAACTGCCACAAGTTCTATAATTTGTTGTATTGCCAAATGCATATGATTCAAAATTTCACTTTTCCTCTCTAGGTGAGCCTCCCCTCAAGTCCACTTAATTCCTCCTTTTGCCATTTTAGTTTGATATTGTTCAAGAAATCGTAAAACTATATCATGTATTGATGCATTGTGAGAAACATTATATACCTCCTCCTCTGTTGCAGACAATCAACCATAATGTATATTATAGAATATTTTATCATTGAAAAATATAGTATCCTGTGGAAAAACTCCAAGTGAAGTTCTTAGACTAAAAAGAATCACTTCTCTGATATCCTTTCATGTTACTTTACTTGCATATCATGGATCAATTCCTCTCTTTGTGGTTTCAATTAAATACCTTGCAAGTTCTACCTCTCTCAATCCATCAAATGCCAGCGGCTCTATGTAGCCGACAAGATTTTAATTTAAAAATTAATGATCTAAAATCATCAGGGGAAATAATTTCCATGTCTTCAACATAAATCAACCTTTAATTCCTCATGACCATTGACGGGGCACAAGTTGCATGACCTCAATGTAAGCAACTTCAAAACTGCATTCCCACATTTCAGGAAAACTGAATAAAATCTAATCAAAAGAGGCCTAGTAAACTGATCACACAAGCTATGGGAACCTAAAAATGAGCATGGAGACACACTCTCATGCCTAAAATATGATGCAATATTCCTTTCATCATGACCATCAACCAATTTTCAGATGCAAGACTCCAAAGTAGGCCCTTCAGTAAAAACCGAATAGGATGCAAAGTGCATATTTGAGCACAGGCCTCCAAATGGGTACCCTCAAAACTTGTCAAAACTAAGATTTGGGAGTTGTGACCAACTGCATATGAAAAATTAAATGCGAGGAACACATGTTCCTAGTGGCATCATATGAAAATCAACAGGCCTATCTTTATATGCATTTGAACTTAGATCTTTTAAACTGTTCTTTGAAGGGCACAAACTTTGCCTTAGGAAAATTCTTTGATTATGGGCTCAAAACTATCTGGATTTTTAAGACTACCAATAGAAGGTGAGAACATCACACAATACTCAAACTGAATCAAAGAGGTAGTCAATGATATCCAAGGAATAGGAGGTACTATTTCTGAAGATACTATGGTAAGTAAGATACTGAGAACCTTGTTGCCTATCTATGCAATCAGAATATCTGTTATTCATGAAATGAGGTTTGCACCTAATAGCACTCTTACTCTTGATAGTCTGATTGGAAAGTTAACTACTTTTGAGTTGAATAATTATGACAATAGTGTTGTACCAAGTGTTGATTTTACTTTTATGTCATCTCTTAAAATTGGTAAATCTAGCAGTAAGCATAATATAAAGAATAAAAGTGACAGTGACAGCGAAGATGAGCTTGATGAGCTTGAAGCACTTATGGCCCAGAAACTTAAAAAAGGTAAAGGAAGGTATAAGGTAAAGTTACCTTTAGCTTGTTTTAATTGTAAAGAGATTGGCCATATTGCTACTAGATGTCCTAACATGAAAGAGGAAGATAAAGACAATGACCGATCTAGTGATGAAAAGTTTGGCATAAGGAATAATAGAGGAAACTGACACTACAACATATACAATCAAGATTACAAAGACAAAGGCAAGAATGCATGTTACCTTGTTGGAGAAAATGAAGATGACACCGACACTGACACTGATGGTGAAATTGAAGTGGTATTTGTTGCAATGAAAGATGATTCAGAAGAGGAGGAAAGGTATGTAGAAATAACCCTTATTTCTAAAGTTAGTAAGAATGGTACTTGGATCATTGATAGTGGTTGTACACTTCACATGACTGGTGATGAAGATAAATTTGAAAATCTTGAGCATTATAATGGAGGATAAGTGAAAATGGGAAATGATACACCTTGTCAAGTGAAAGGAAAAGGGTCTATCTTATTGAATGATATAATTAGATGTGATAATGCATACTGGGTAAAAAGACTTAAATACAATTTTTTGAGTGTAGCACAACTGAATAACTCAGGTCATTGAGTTGCATTTGAAAGAAAGAAGGTGAAAATCTATGATGAAAATGGAAAGCTTGTCGATACTAGAGGACAATCAAAAGGTAATTTATTCTATCTTGACAATGCTGAAACTTCTTGTTTATTGGTGAAGAATGAAGATGTATGGTTATGGCATAAGAGGCTATGTCATGTAAAATTTGATAACATGATTAAGATCAGTAGGAAGAGAAAATTTAGAGAATTACCGAGTCTAACCAAACTTGATCATGTTATGTGCAATCAATGTCACAAAGGAAAGATGACCAAATCTAGTTTTAAAAGTAAAGACTATTAATCTAAAGGTATTTTGGAGTTGGTACACACTAACTTATGTGGTCCTATGAGAAGTCAAAGCTACTATGGTGACAAATATTTTATTTTATTTGTTGATGACTACTCTAGGATGATGACAGTCATGTTCTTAAAAGAAAAATTCAAGACATTCAAATTGTTTAAATGGTATAAGGCTAAAGTTGAAAAAGAAATCGGGAAAGAATTGAAATGCTTAAGATTTGATAGAGGAGGTGAGTTTATTTTTGATGAATTCACTAACTTCTCATAAAGCAGGAAAATGAACATGAATCGAATGATAAGCAAAGAAGAGAACAAGTGCTAGCAAGATTTGTTAGAAGACACCATCTGTAGAATCAAATCATTGGAGATAAGCAAGCTGGCATGATGACCCAAAGTAAGTTAAGACATAACACATGCTTAGTTTTTGAGTTTGAACCTAAGAATGTTAGGGATGCACTTGAAAATGAGGAATGAATTAAAGCTATGAATGAGGAAATTAAACAGATTGAGAAGAATAAGACATGGGCATTAGTACCCAGACCGAAAGATAAAAATGTAATTGGTACTAACTAGATTTTCAGGAACAAGTTAAATAAAAATGGTGAGGTCACTAGGAATAAGGCAAGACTTGTGTGCAAGGAATATGCACAAGAAGAAGGTATAGATTATGGTGAAACCTTTGCACCTGTTGCTAGACTTGAAGGAGTCCATATACTAATTTCATATGATGCACACAAGGGATTTAAAGTATATCAAATGGATGTGAAATCAGCTTTTCTAAATGGAATTCTTGAGGAGGTGGTCTACATAGAACAAATGGAAGGTTTTGTTGATCCAAATCAGAAGAACATGGTATGTAGACTGCACAAAAATTTGTATGGACTAAAGCAAGCACCGAGGGAATGGTATGAAAGACTACATGCTTATCTTATCAATATTGGCTTTGTAAGGACTAGTGAAAACAATAATTTGTACATGAAAGGAGAATCTGGTGATAATATTTTGATTGCTAAAATATTTATTGATGATATAATCTTTGGTGGACATGATCTGATTTGCAAATCTTTTGCTGATGAAATGAGAAAAGAATTTGAGATGTCAATGTTTGGAGAGATTAAATTCTTTCTAGGTTTGCAGATTATACAATAGAATGATGGGATTTTCATCACTCAATCAAAATACATTAAAGAAGTGTTAAAGACTTTTCACATGGAAGATCCAAAACCGGTAGGAACACCGATGGTAATAGGATGTAAGTTGACAAAGGATGATGAATCTACAGAAGTAAATCATACACTGTATAGATCTATGATTTAAAAACTAATGTGTGTGGTACATAGTAGGCCTGATATAGCACATGCAGTTGGGATTGTGGTAAGATTCTCTGCCAATCCTAAATATTCACATATGGTTGCAGTTAAAAGAATTTTGAGATACTTGAAGAAGACAGAAGACTATGGTTTATGGTACACAATGAAAGGAAAATTTGAACTCCAAGTTTATAAAGATGCAGATTGTGTTGGAAACATTGATGACTGGAAGAGAACAACTGGTGGAGCATTATTTTTAGGAGAAAGGCTTGTGACTTGGATAAGCAAGAAACAAACATGCATTTATTAGTCTACTACTGAAGCAGAGTATGTTGTTGCTGCTGCAAATTGTTTAAATATTTCTTAGATTAAACAAGTGTTGGAAGGAATGAATGAGGTAATCATTGACCCAATGATTATTTATTGTGACAACACTAGTGCTATAAATATTTCCAAAAATCATGTGATGCATTAAAAAACAAAGCATATATCTATTAAGTATCACTACTTAAGGGAACAAGTTCAAGAGAAGCAGGTGAAACTAGAATTTGTAACATCTAAAGAACAACTTGCTGATATTTTTACCAAACCCTTGCCAAAGGACACATTTGAGTATTTGAGGACTAGACTAGGGGTCCGTCCCTTTTCTATTAGTCACTAAGGTGATCAAGAGGTTGCATCAATCTATACTTTATCATAAAATCATTCATGTTGATGCACATAGATCACACTTTAGTTTTTCTAAGGTTGTGAAAGATTGTAGAAGCTAGAACAAGAATTTGTTTATCAGTACATGAAGGTACTTGATCTGGACCGAACAACAGAGAATTACTTGGTTGTTGAAGAGTTGTTTATTTTCTTTGGCATTGTTGTCAAAGGGAGAGACATTGAATATGAAAAATTAGTTAGTGAGAACAAAAATGGAGAGAGACTTCATATTGAAATATCTATTGCTAAGAACATATATGGGAGAAAGAATCTAAGAACTGAAAAAGATCAAATCCGCAAGGAGAGTCTACATGAAATGCTATTTGTTTTGTAGTGATTAAACATATTAAATATCAAACTAGGAAGAGCTTACCTAGCTACATCATTTAATTACATAGTTGTAGAATACATGTTTGGTATGTGTATGGCATATTTTCATATTGCTTGTGTTGCCATCAATGCCAAAAGGAGACATTGATGAGCTACAATTGATTGAATATCTAGATGAACTAAAGGAACATTGATTAGAGATCACCGAGCTACTGAAGTGATATGTAAGATGATTAAATCAATCAATATGTTGTCATTGATGTCAACTAGTTTTGACAATACTTATCATGATAGATACAAACATCTGAACATCTGTAGAAGGAAGAAAAGATGAAGAACTGAGATATCTACATAAGGAAAAGATGGATATGACAGATAAGGATAAGGTAAACATTGGGTAACTTATTGATGAGTCTATGGCTTTATATTGTTGACTTGGGCATGTTACATAAATCTATTATGAAGAAGAGATTTGAATTTGAACAAGTCAATGTGGTCGGTAATTGAAGACTTATGTATACACCGAGCTTGTGTAGTGTATACCAAGTGAGAGTAATAACTGAGTTAGTTATCACCGATGCATTTCAGTATTAACTTAGTATGTATGAAAACATTAAATGCTAAGAACAGTCGACTGAAATTGATGAGCTGTATATTGTTATGATTTTGAGGTTAAGGATGAAGTTAGTTATGAGATACATGGTTGACATAATTCAGAGATGATCTAAAGGATGATATTGAAACAAGTTAAGGACACATCTACCGAGGAAGGTTTAAGCGGCAAAATGGATGAAGGAGATTAAGAGGCAAAATCTAATGGCTAATATGACAAAGGTTTACTTGTCTATTTAAGAGATATGAGTTTCATTGTTGAAACATGCCAAACAAAAGGAGACTACAGAGATTTCACATGAATAATTTATTCATGTATTCCTGATCAAACTGGTTATTGAAAGAACTGAGTTGCAGACATTACCGAGTGTTAGAGAACTATTTACCAGGTGAAGTAAGTTGAGAAATATTGAGGAAGTGAATTGATTAATAATTAGAGGATTTTATGAGCATAGCATAAATCTGAATATTTACAATTGAGTTTTATTTGAATCAGATCAGAACTATATCAATTTAACCATTGATTCAGAAAATCTCTTAACCGAGTGGACTTAACAATCTTATTGTACTTCCTATGACATTAGTTGAATGTAAAGTGTTATCTCATTGACCCCATAGTGAATGTTGGCCAAAATTTAATTGTTAGTGATAAATCCTCTAACCAGGCCGCACCTAACAGTGTGCATTGTAACCTTTAACAGGGTTGGCTCTTTACCAAGCTCACTTTAGAAGAGTGAATTATTTTGGGTTACCGGTCCTAGGTGGTTTTTCCCTTAGCAGGGTTTCCATGTTAAATCATTGTGTTATGTGTTGTTTTTTATGATTGTTATCTATCATACTTTACATACTACATAGTTGATTTAGTCGGTAATCACAGTTTGGAAAATTATTGGTATTCGGTAAAGTGAACAGATAGATTGATATTTTATGTTACCAAGCTGCATAAATTGTTGAAATTGTTTTGTAAGGCACATCTGGGAGTTTGGGACTATAGGATAACTGATTTAACTGATTCACCCCCCCTCTCAGTTATTCTAATGTAAGCCATCTACAATATGTGATGATGCCTTTAGCCCATGACTCATAATTACCCCTAGTAAAATGTATGACAATAGGATGTATTGTATATTCCATGATTACATCAATGATGTTGGATTATAGAGAGGGGGGTAAATCATTAATAAGTCCTTTAAACCTTAAAAAGTTTCTCTGACTCAACTTGGTAATAACTTGGTAAGACAAACTTCAATATTAATCGACAACAAAAAATTAACTTATCAATTAATAATTTCATGCACAATAAACATTCAACACATATAACACCAGTGTTTAACATGGAAACCCAATTTGGGAAAAATTGATGTGGGAATTTTCACCCACCAAAGAAATACTCTTCTGAAGTATGCTCGATTAAAAGCCAATCTTGTTAAAGATTACAATGCACATTGTTAAATGTGACCCTGTTAGGGGATTTTCCTCAGATCTATTAGGATCTTCACCCTGTTAGGAGTGGCCTGATTAAAGGTCTTCAAAACATCTTCTAGAATGTCACCTCTCTCAAGGTTTTACAATAACACAACTAAGTCCACTTGGTTAAGATATTTTTTTTCTACAAATGTTAATAAGAAACAATATAGAAATTGATCTTTAAATCTGCAACTACCTCTTGCTTAGTCAGATCCCTTATGAACTCTTTGTATTTACTTCCTTCCTTCAATTTCCATTGGCCTTAGCACTTCATCAATCTCTACTTAAGAAACTCAAATTTCAACCTTTTTCTTATTCATTGCATCACTCGGTTACACATCCACACTTCAACTTGCCAACTAGTTTTCCATTAAATTTCATCCTTTATATAGACTCTATTTTTCCTCTTAATCTTCTTTATTACATTTTCCTCTATTTATTCTCAACCGTTAGATCATCCTCTTGAATTGATTCAATGAATTTAGAACTTGGTAAAACAATTTACCATCACTTTGGAACTTGAACATTTCTTGGAACTTGCACCTTCACTTTTTGCTGCTTAGATCTTTACCATAGATCATCACCTTGAATTTTCCTGATCATAGATATCTTCAACTAACTCTTCCTCATACTTAGAATCTTCCAAATTAGTGTGGCTCGTCATTAAATGTCTTACTGATCCTTGTATTTAATTTATGTTCCTTTCTCAGTGGTTGACTTCTCACTACAACATTTAGGGTCGAATTTCAATGCCAATTTGCGATGCCACTACAATTTGTGTTTGTTTTTTGTGTTTTTTTTTGCAAGTGCCCCCAATGGTGTCGTAATAGTGATGCTAGCATCATAATTGTGACACCCATTTGGTTATAAACAAAAAAAAAAGAAAAAGAAAGTGTCATTTGTAATTTGTGAATTCGAAGAGCTACCGCGAAGATGACACTCCACTTTTGCGTGGCACGAAGAGGGCATTCAAGTTTGGCATGCACGAAGAGGCCAACACCTTGTGAGAAGAGGGCACTGGCACTTGAGGTAGCATTTGAGCTTTGTCTTCTCATTAAATAAATTTCAGTGGCATTGTTTACATCTTAGCATTTGGAATGCTCGATGACCCATGAGCTTTGAGAGCTAGGGCATCGTTGCTATTACCTTCAAAGCATTGTGTGAAGTGTTTGATCTCTCTTTATTTGTTTTTCTATTGATATTCACTATGTGTGTACTCCCCATTTATGATCATTTCAAGAGGAAATCTCTTGATGGCTTGTGGGCTACAAGCTAGGGCATGATACATTGTTCAAGAGCTCACTATTTAATACTGGCATTGTTTACATCTTTTCATTTAGAATCCTTGATGACCTACAAGCTTTGAGAGCTAGGGCATCATTGTTATTACCTTCAAGGCATTGTGTGAAGTGTTTGATCTCTCTTTATTTTTTTTTCTATTGATATTCACTATGTGCATACTCCCCGTTTATGATCATTTCATGAGGAAATGTCTTGATGGCTCACGGGCTGCAAGCTAGGGCATCATACATTGTTCATGAGCTCACTATTTAATACTTGCATTGTTTACATCTTTTCATTTCGAATGCTTGATGACCTGCGAGCTTTGAGAGCTAGGGCATCATTTCTATTACCTTCAAGGGATTGTGTGAAGTGTTTGATCTCCCTTTTTTTTGTTTTGGTGTTGATATTCACTATGTGGTACTCCTTGTTTATGATCATTTCATGAGGAAATGTCTTGATGGCTCGCGGGCTACAAGCTAGGGCATCATACATTGTTCATGAGCTCATTGTTTAATACTGGCATTGTTCATGAGCTCACTATTTAATATTTGGCCAGACCATGTAAATGGTACCAGGCCAACCCAATCAGCCCAACAAAATGTTTCATGTTTATCTTTGTCAAATACACTCGTTCACCATTTTGTTCTTGTTCTTCACACAAATATTGCATCAAAAGTAATTGTAAACAACGATTCAAAGAAAAAAGAAACAACTACAATAGATCAGACCCCAAAAATATTCAGTCAACTACAATAGCTCACAGTCTCAATGAAATAAACAATGTATAAAATAATATATAGTGCACAATAGCAGCAAGCATGCAATGACAACAATAACATTGCATGATAAAATTCAATACTCTTAGTTTTTATTCAAATCTATTCGAAACTCCTATCAGCTCATTGTCCAATAGTTAAACTAACCTATGACTTCAAAGGAGGAATTATGAAATATAGTTGTAGGTAGTTATCTCTTCTATAATGATGGAGGAGTCAAAGGTAATGATCAATATAACAAACAAAGCACAGATCAATCAAATAGGGACATGGGGTGCTCAAACAGTGATCTCATAAAACAATATATTTAGTCTTAATAAAATCTTATAAAACAACATATATTGTGTGAAGTGTTTGATCTCTCTTTATTTGTTTTGGTGTTGATATTCACTATGTGGTACACCCCATTTATGATCATTTCATGAGGAAATATCTTGATGGCTCACGGGCTGCAAGCTAGGGCATCATACATTGTTCATGAGCTCACTGTTTAATACTAGCATTGTTTACATCTTTTCATTTCGAATGCTTGATGACCCGCGATCTTTGAGAGCTAGGGCATCATTTATATTACCTTCAAGGCATTGTGTGAAGTGTTTGATCTCTCTTTATTTGTTTTTTTATTGATATTCACTATGTGGTACTCCCCGTTTATGATCATTTCATGAGGAAACGTCTTGATGGCTTGCGGGCTGCAAGCTAGGGCATCATGCATTATTTATGAGCTCACTATTTGAGCACCTCATATCCCTATTTGATTGGCTGGTAATCAAATAGTGAGCTCATAAACAATGCATGATGCCTGAGCTCAAATTCAAAATAGTAAGTGTATTAATTTATTAAGACTAAATATATTGTTTTATTAAGATTTTATTAAGACAAAGTATTTTGGGTTAGTTTTATGTTGTTTTATAAGATTTTATTAAGACTAAATATATGATGTAAACTCATAATTATACTTGATATATATATACTTCAAAGGAGGAATTATGAAATATAGTTGTTGGTAGTTATCTCTTCTATAATGATGGAGGAGTGAAAGGTAATGATCAATGAGGTTGTTGCTATTAGATCATACATTAACACACTTACTGTTTTGAATTTGAGCTCGAGCATCATGCAATGTTATTGTTGTCATTGCATGCTTGTTGTTGTTGTGCACCATATATTATTTTATACACTGTTTATTTCATTGAGAGAGTGAGCTTGGTTTTTCTTTCAGAAGTGTATGGCTTGACTATGCACATGCATAATTGTAGATGAGGATCAGTAATAGGACGCCATTCATTGCTTAGATATTTTTTATCTAACCCCCATCTCTCTTTTCTTTGTAGGTTCTGGATCACACAGGGGCACACTAGATTCATTCTCGGGTCAAAAATTCATCACTTCAAGAAAAGTCTTATTAACACTGATTTAGGCTGGAGGTAAACTACATGTATCATGTAAACAACATGGTTGAATTCAATCTTTTTTGTGCATTTTTGAGATTTTTGCGCATTGAACATAATCTACAAACACTGTGTGGTATGAAATCTCATTGAAGCTTGAAATATATCACTCATCATGTTATTGTCAAAATTAAATTCAAATATTTCTCAAAATATTTATTCTTGTAGAGTTAAGATATCCTTATCTCAATAATAAAACAATCTTGCATAATAGCTTTTGAATCACATTAACACACACCAATGTTCTGTAGCATAGTTCATTTTAGAAGTGTATGGCTTGACTATGCACATGCATAATTGTAGATGAGGATCAGTAATAGGGTGCCAGGCATTGCTTAGATCCTTTGGATCTAACCCCATCTTTTCCTTCCTTGCAGGTTTTGGATCATACAAGAGCATACTGGACTGAACCCCGGTCAACACTTCATTACATCAGGCAATGTCTGGTACCTTCATTATTTATGTTCATCCACTTATGTATGTTTGCATTCATTCATATTCTTTTGAAAGCTGGCTATTAGCGACCATATATGACAATTCTTGATGTTTTTGGGTCATTTGATGAAAAGAAGTAAAAGTTTCTTAAAAGTTTATATTTTTATTTCAATTTTTAAAATCATAAAATGAATAAAATTTAAAGATAAAAAATTAAGATAATCTTTGTCTTCACTTAAAAAAAAATATAAAGCTCATAAAGCATGGTAAAAGAGGGCCCTAACTGTGGTAAAATGGGAAAGTTGCCACCTTGCACTGCTCTTCATATGGCAGCTGCTAAGGAATTATGTTATAAAATTTCAAGGCATGAAATTTCATACTTTTTGACATCATGTTTTATTCTCCTTAGCATTGAGTTTACAATGTGGGGGAGTCGAAGAAAATATATGTACAGTTATAAAATTTCATGCCTTGAAATTTGGCATGAAATTTTATAACATAGTTCCTTAGCATTTGATCTTTATATGGCAGCCATGACTTGAGGTAGGCATTTGAGCTTTGTCTTCTCATTAACTCAATTTCATTTTGATGGCATTTGTTGATTTAATGGAAAAATATGAATGTTAATACTGGCATTGTTTACATCTTTGTATTTGGAATGCTTGATGACCCGCAAGCTTTGAGAGCTAGGTCATCGTTGCTATTACCTTCAAGGCATTATGTGAAGTGTTTGATCTCTCTTTATTTGTTTTGTTGTTGATATTCACTATGTGGTACTCCTTGTTTATGATCATTTCATGAGGAAATATCTTGATGGCTCACGGGCTGCAAGCTAGGGCATCATACATTGTTCATGAGCTCACTATTTAATACTGGCATTGTTTACATCTTTTCATTTGGAATGCTCGATGACCCACGAGCTTTGAGAGATAGGGCATCATTTTTATTACCTTCAAGAAATTGTGTGAAGTGTTTGATCTCTCTTTATTTGTTTTGTTGTTGATATTCACTGTGTGGTACTCCCTATTTATGATCATTTCATGAGGACATGTCTTGATGGCTCGCAGGCTGCAAGCTAGGGCATCATACATTATTTATGAGCTCACTATTTAATATTGGCATTGTTTACATCTTTTTATTTGGAATGCTTGATGACTCACGAGATTTGAGAGCTAGGGCATCATTGCTATTACCTTCAAGGCACTATGTAAAGTGTTTGATCTCTCTCTATTTGTTTTATTGTTGATATTCACTATGTGGTACTCCCTGTTTATGATCATTTCATGAGGAAATGTCTTGATGGCTCGCAGGATACAAGCTAGGGCATCATACATTTTTTATGAGCTCACTTTTTAATACTGACATTATTTACATATTTTCATTTGGAATGCTTGATGACCCGTGAGCTTTGAGAGCTAGGGCATCATTTCCATTACTTTCAAGGCATTGTGTGAAGTGTTTGATCTCTCTCTATTTGTTTCGTTGTTGATTTTCACTATGTGGTACTCCCTGTTTATGATCATTTCATGAGGAAATGTCTTGATGGCTCCTGGGCTGCAAGCTAGGGCATCATACATTGTTCATGAGCTCACTGTTTAATGCTGACATTGTTTACATCTTTTCATTTGGAAGGTAGGCATTCGAGCTGTGTCTTCTCATTAAATCAATTTTAGTGGCATTGTTTACATCTTAGCATTGTTAATAGTGGCATTTTTTACATCTTAGCATTTGGAATGCTCGATGACCCGCAAGCTTTGAGAGCTAGGGCATCATTTCTATTACCTTCAAGGCATTGTGTGAAGTGTTTGATCTCTCTTTATTTGTTTTTCTATTGATATTCACTATGTGGTACTCCTTGTTTATGATCATTTCATGAGGAAATGTCTTGATGGCTCATGGGTTGCAAGCTAGGGCATCATACATTGTTCATGAGCTCACTGTTTAATACTGGCATTGTTCATGAGCTCACTGTTTAATATCTAGCATCATGTAAACATACATTAATACACTTACTATTTTGAATTTGAGCTCAGGCATCATGCAATGTTATTGTTGTCATTGCATGTTTGTTGTTGTTGTGCACCATATATTGTTTTATATGCTATTTATTTCATTGAGATCGTGAGCTTGACATTTGTAATGTATTTTCTGTTATTGGATCAATGCTACCATGTTGTTGAGTCTGTGTAAAACTTGCAAGGTTTTACCCCAAAATTTAGCAGAAATAAAATAGGGACATCAATAATAAAATAATACACTTACTATTTTGAATTTGAGCTTAGGCATCATGTAATGTTATTGTTGTCATTTCATACTTGCTGCTATTGTACACCATAACAACCACAAGAATGCAATGTTATGAAATTTTGAGATTAAATTGGTGAGTTTGTATACTTTCTCCATTTTAAACTAACCTATGACTTCAAAGGAGGAATTATGAAATATAGTTGTAGGTGGTTATCTCTTCTATAATGAAGAAGGAGTCAAAGGTAATGATCAATGAGGTTGCTACTATTAGATCATACATATATTAATACACTTACTATTTTGAATTTGAGCTTGGGCATCATATGTTATTTTATACATTGTTTATTTCATTGAGACCGTGAGCTTGGCATTTGTAATGTATTTCTTGTTATTGGATTAATATTTCTTGTTATTAGATTAATATTTCTTGTCTCGCTGAAGCTTGAAATATATCACTCCTCATGTTATTATCAAAATTAAATTCAAATATTTCTCAAAATATTTATTCTTGTAGAATTAAGATATCCTTATCTCAATAAATAAAAAAATCTTGCATAATAGCTTTTGAATCACATTAACACACACCCATGTTCTGTAGCATAGTTCATTTTAGAAGTGTAAGGCTTGACTATGCACATGCATAATTGTAGATGAGGATCAGTAATAGGGTGCCAGGTATTGCTTAGATCATTTGGATCTAAACCCATATTTTCCTTCCTTGCAAGTTTTGGATCATACAAGAGCATACTGGATTGAACCCTGGGTCAACACTTCATTACTTCAAGCAATGTTTGGTACCTTCATTATTTATGTGAACATCCACTTATGTATGTTTGCAATCATTCATATTCTTCTGAAAGTTGGCTATTAGTGACCATATAGGACCATTCTTGATGTTTTTGGGTCATTTGATGAAAAGATGTAAATAGAGACACCAGTAATAAAAATTGTTTTGTTGTGCATATACCTTCTCTAATCAACTTTGATATGCACCAGTGATGAACATTCATATTTTCCTAAGCAGTACTGTGAGCTTTCCTTCCAACACATGTACTATTCTGAAAATCATCACAAGTCCATTTGTTGCAAGAAAGCTCATAGTACACATGTCTGGATGTCTACATGTTTTTCACCTATTCATATACCAAATGATGAATGCTCAATTGTTGTAATGGAAAAGCATTAGAACCGTCCATATAGGACCTTCATTATTTATGTTCATCCACTTATGTATGTTTGCATTCATTTATATTCTTCTGAAAGTTGGCTATTAGTGACCATATAGGACCATTCTTGATGTTTTTGGGTCATTTGATGAAAAAATGTAAATAGGGACATCAGTAATAAAATAGGGATTATTTTCATTGCATGCTTGCTGCTTTTGTGCACCATATATTGTTTTATACACTGTTTATTCCATTGAGACTGTGAGCTTGGTTTTTCTTTCAGAAGTGTATGGCTTGACTATGCACATGCATAATTGTAGATGAGGATCAGTAATAGGATGTCATTCATTGCTTAGATATTTTTTATCTAACCCTCATCTCTCTTTTCTTTGTAGGTTTTGGATCACACAAGGGCACACTAGATTCATACGTGGGTCAAAAATTCATCACTTCAGGCAATGTCTAGCACCCTTATTATTTATGTTCATCCTCTTATGTATGCATGTACTCTTGCATTTTCTTCTAAAATTTATTTTCCTTGTATATTATATACAAGTTATTTTTCATATATATACATGTAATCTTTAGATGCAAAAATTTATTTTCCTTTACATGTATCTTTGCATGAAATGAACACAAATTAAACAAGATCATCTAATAATACAAACTAGGGTATTGTAGTCACTCATCTATTAATTAGTTCTCCAAACCATTACTAAGGATTGAACATAAGTCTAAGTCCCCAAATCTATTGTTCTATGTGTATAAAATAATATATGGTGCACAACAGAAACAATCATGCAATGACAGCAATAACATTGCATGATGCCCGAGCTCAAATTCAAAACAGTAAGTGTATTAATGTATGATCTAATAGAAGCAACCTTATTAATTACTAAGCCAAAGGGGTTTTATGATTTGAAAGACTTAGCAGCCTCCAGGGTCATTTTCTTTTTTTTGCATTAATAGGACGTCTGCTAGAAACATTATGACTATGCATCCCTTTGCTCATCTCTTCAATTTTTTTTTCATAGATTTTCACCATCTGATGTTCCTTTTCGGTAAGAGATGGCTGTGAAAAATATATTTCAATTTTTCATTCTGAGAAGATCCAGAGTGATTTTAAGTCACAAAGGAAATGCCATGATCCTTCCACAAGTGCTATTCTGACGAGTTTTGATCACTTGACGAACATAAAATTATATATTGAGTTGAAAATAAAATCAATAGAAGACATTGAAAATGAAGTGAGAAAACCTAAGGTTTCTTCTCAACGTAAGTAAAATTCTTTCCCTCAATGAAAGATTGAAGTCTTTCCAAACTCGTTTCTCCCAAATTATGGGAAACTTTGAACTTACCATTTGAATAACCACAAGTTTTTATTTGTATGCAGACCATTCTTCCGAGAGTCATGAACATTTCCATCCATCTCTTACTGAAAAGGAACATCAAATGGTGAAATCTACGAAAACAAAAATTGAAGAGATGAATAGAGGGATGAGTAGTCATAAATGTAGATATCACAACAGCTGAGAAACATAAATGTAGATATCCAAAAAATTGTGACCATAATGCCTACATTTATGTTTCTTAGCTGTTGTGTCCCAGGACCCCTTATTTGATTGGTCGGTGCTCTATTTGTTATATTGATGCTATTAGATAAAATAGGGACATCAGTAATAAAATAATACACTTACTATTTTGAATTTGAGCTCTAGCATCATGCAATGTTATTGCTGTCAAAATAGTATGTGTATTAATGTATGATCTAATAGCAACAACCTCATTGATCATTACCTTTGACTCCTCCATCATTATAGAAGAGATACCTACAACTATATTTCATAATTCCTCCTTTGAAGTCATAGGTTTGTTTAACTATTGGACAATGAGCTGATAGGAGTTTCGGATAGATTTGAATAAAAACTAAGAGTATTGAGTTTTATCATGCAATGTTATTGTTGTCATTGCATGTGTGCTACTGTTGTGCACCATATATTATTTTATACATTGTTTATTTCATTGAGACTATGAGCTATTGTGGTTGACTATATTCTTTTGGGGTCTGATCTATTGTAGTTGTTTCTTTTTTCTTTGAATCATTGTTTACAATTACTTTTGATGCGATATTTGTGTGAAGAACAAGAACAAAATGGTGAACGAGTGTATTTGACAAAGATAAACATGACACATTTTGTTGGGTTGATTGGGTTGGCCTGGTACTATTTACATGGCCTAGCCATATATTAAACAGTGAGCTCATGAACAATCATCCTACTACTTACATTGCAATTTCTATGTCCACTTACAATAATAAATTACAGAGTTTCACTGCAATTTATATGTTCACTACCATTAAAATATATCACTCCTATTATATAGGAATCCTTCTCATTAAGTGTTTCCATTAAAATATATCACTCCTCCTATTATATAATGTATATGCATACTTGTTTAAAATGTCATATTTGTTGTTCTTAAATATTATTACCATTTCACTCAAATTTACATGACATTAAAGCCAAGCCCAAAATGTATACAAATGTGTAAGTATAGGAGAAGCTGGATTCTGCAACTATTGAAAAAAAACAAAAAAACTATACCAATAGCAGCTTACGAGAAACTATACTTGTGCTTACCACACCATACCTCAGCATCATAATGCTTATCATTTTCAAGCTTCAGCGAGGTTTCGTACCACGTAGCGTCCACAGATTTTTATGCAACAATGATTTAGGCTGGAGGTAAACTACATGTGTCATGTAAACAACATGGTTGAATTCAATCTCTTTTGTGTGTTTTCGAGAGTTTTCCCACCAATACAAGTGTAAATGATGCATTGAACGTAATCTAAAAACACTGTGTGGTATGAAATCTCGCTGAAGCTTGAAATATATCACTCCTTATGTTATTGTCAAAATTAAATTCAAATATTTCTCAAAACATTTATTCTTGTAAAATGAAGATATCCTTATCTCAATAATAAAACAATCTTGCATAATAGCTTTTGAATCACATTAACACACACCCATGTTTTGTAGCATAGTTTATTTTAGAAGTGTATGGCTTGACTATGCACATACATAATTGTAGATGAGGATCAGTAATGGGGTGCCAGACATTGCTTAGATCCTTTGGATCTAACCCCATATTTTCCTTCCTTGCAGGTTTTGGATCATACAAGAGCATACTGGATTGAAGCTTGGGTCAACACTTCATTACTTTAGGCAATGTTTGGTACCTTCATTATTTATGTTCATCCACTTGTGTATGTTTGCATTCATTCATATTCTTCTAAAATTTAATCTTTATGAGATCAAATTCAAAATAGTAAGTGTATTATTTTATTACTGATGTCCCTATATATTGTGTGAAGTGTTTGATCTATCTTAGTAATAGGATGCCATTCATTGCTTAGATATTTTTTATCTAACCCCCATCTCTCTTTTCTTTGCAGGTTCTGGATCACATAGGGGCACACTAGATTCATACTCGGGTCAAAAATTCATCACTTTAGGCAATGTCTAGCACCTTTATTATTTATGTTCATCCTCTTATGTATGCATGTACTCTTGCATTTTCTTCTGAAATTTATTTTCTTTTTTATAGTATATACAAGTTATTTTTCATATATATATACAGGTAATCTTTAGATGCAAAAATTTCTTTTCCTTTACATGTATCTTTGCATGAAATGAACACAAATTAAACAAGATCATCTAATAATGCAAACTAGGGTACTGTAGTCACTCATCTAGTAATTAGTTCCCCAAACCATTACTAAGGATTGAACATAAGTCTAAGTCCCCAAATCTATTATTCTATGTATAAAACAATATATGGTGCACAACATCAGCAAGCATGCAATGATAGCAATAACATTGCATGATGTCCAAGCTCAAATTCAAAATAGTAAGTGTATTAATGTATGATCTAATAGCAACAACCTCATTGATCATTACCTTTCACTACTGATGATGATGATACTACTACTGATGCTGCTACTGATGAGGATGATGCTTCTTTTGATGTTGCTACTGATTAGGATGACAAGAATCAAGTCACTTGAAAGACACTAGTATTTAGACATGCACAAATTAGTGACGTGATTAAGCAAATTACCTTTCTTTACAATTGCATGGTTATCTTTGGTTTGCCATTTTGTTTTGAGTGTCTAGTGATTTAAACCAAAGACTTCGAATTAGCCAAAAAATGTGCAAGTTTACATTAGTATGTTTCTTTTTATTGTAATTATAATTAGTATGAATAAACAAAATAATGACAATGCAATATTTGTCGAAATAGCATCGATGACTTTGGTCAATGTGCCTATGTGTCAATGTGGTGTTGTCCCATGCATGTTGAAGATGCCATGCACAACAAGTAATCATGGGCGTCAATTTTGGGTTTTCCCAAATAGGAAAAAGGTCTGGATACATAATTATATTTTATGTTTTAAAATAATGTGACAACTAATCATTTTATGAAGAACTGATGTACATTTGGTATCATCAGGGAAATACTGGATGTCAATACTTTCAGTGGGTTGATCAAACAACATTTACATCTACCACATTTCAATGTCTCATAAGTCACATCAAACGATCCACTTTCTGTAATCTAAGTCTCTCAGCTCAGTTCACCAAGAAGAAGACTTCTCCCAAGTCATCATGGACACCATAGTGATTTACGAATCTCTAATGTGAAAGTTTTTCATGTCACTCTCTCGACATCACACCTAACTCATTCAAAATAATGGCAAAAATGGTAGACGATCCCAGCGATCCGTCATAACCTGATCTCAACAACAATGCAAAGAGTAGCTTGATTCTGTCTTCAAGCTGATCAATGCATATTCTACTCAAACTCCAAGTCAAGTCACTGCTACACTCCATAGGAACAAAGTACATCAAATTCAGACCAAAGAAGTCAAGAAGTCACTTGAATCAGATCTGAATGCAATCATGTTCGCATATATCCCATGAACACATCAGGAAGAATGCATCTTTGATCTCCGCACTAGCTTCTTGTGCTGGAGCCATCACTGTCACAAGTCTTGATTTGGTAGGATCCATTCAAAATCCAAGTCTCTAGACTCAACTCAATAATCCATGACCCACTACTAAATCTACTACAAAGTTATCTCCAAATGATCCATGACCAAATCACGAGCAGGAACCAGATCTGCAAGAACACTATTCTGAATCGACAAATATATATATATTTTAAAAAAAAATTGATTGTCATCGTAACTATGACGGAATCACAACAGCGACGGGTATCTGTCACAAACATCCAACATACAATCATCACATTAACATCATCGCTATTGAAAACAATCATAAACAATGAATATCTGTCATAAATGTCCAACGCATGTCCATCGTATGTACAACATAGTCATAGTTATAAACCATAAATGATGCACATCCATCATAAACTTGTGACAGACATCCGTTGCATTAATAGCATTTCCATCGGCAAATAGGTTACTAACGATGGCTACCCGTCAGAATATTCGGACGGGTTGCCGTCATTTGTATTTGTTGCGACGGTTAGGCGTCACAATTGGGATGTCCACAAATAGGTGCGATGACATGTTCACTTTGTTGGCACCCACTTTTTGCGATGGCTAAGAGTGTCATAATTACGACGCCTAACAAAATCATTAGTTTTTTTAACTACAAAACTGCGACATCGGGTAGTGTCACTCAATCGACAGTATACTATCTAAATTCGGATGTTCGGCCATTGGAAAAAGGTCTCAAATGTACTAGTGTATTTTCCTTCAACTGAAATTATGTTTACTCAACTTTGTAACTAACCACGTGTACTCAGTGTCTTGAATTCCTTTGTCTTTACCAAAACTTTCTTTCCCTTTACCGAATGACTCTTCCTGCTCGATAACTAAACTATTGTATTTCCTTGTCAACTTTACTCCTTGCTCACTTATCCAATCTCCTTTACCAACTTGATATAATTAAATGTAAAGTAGAAAATAATTATACCATTATTACCTTATCATTGTTTGATCTGTATTAGCTGCCCAATTAAGTTCTTTAACTTCACAACTTTTCACTTCTTCTTTTTCCTTAACTCACTCAACTTATATCATACTCTGAATGATATGAAAACTCAATATAAACCAAAAATCAATTGCTTGACATCAATGAGAAAATAACAACTAATCTAATATTTCTACAATCTTGTATACCTCCAATTTCTATTAGTATTCATCATCATCACCATTAATCAGATTTAATAATCTCCCCCTTTGGCATTAATGGAAATACTGTCAATCAATGATGGTAACACTGTCAATTGTAGATCTCTGATTTTAGGTCTTCTCAGTCACTGTGTTTTGTCCTTTTCTCCCTCTGAACTTTATCTTTTTTTTGCTTCTAATTCAATTATCCATCTTCTCCTTTTTTTCCTTATTCTCCCTCTTTCTCATTTCTCTATAATCATCAATAGCTCATACTCCCTCTTTGGAAACAATGTCAAAGATACATACTCTTGAAAATTTTGTTCAGGAAGTGAATCATACCTAGCATGTACTGAAACATTTTTCACAACTTCAGGCATCACCTAAAGTGTGAACACTAGCATCAAATCATAAAATAGATGTTCTTATGAGTCCTTGAATTGATGCAACATGCATCATGCTTTACTAAATATTGTATAGGGGAAGAACCCCTAATTTTCCTCTAAGATACTCAAAAGCATCCTTCGGTAGTGGCTTGGTGAATATATTTTCTATCTACTAATTTGAATTCACATACTCCAATATCACATGCTTGTCTTGAACTTGTTCTCTCAAGTAATGATACTTGATAGAAATGTGGTTGGTCTTGGAATGCATCACTAGATTCTTTGATATGTTGATAACACTTGTATTATCATAGTAAATAGTAACTAGATCGGTAATCTCCTCTTGCATACCTTCAAGTAGATGTTTGATCCATACAATGTTTGCACAATTCATAGTTATTGCTACATACTCTGCCTGACAATAGATTGTGATATACAACTCTGTTTCTTACTCAACCATGTCACTAATCTTTCTCTTAAAATGAAATCTCATCCACTTTTACTTTTTCCTATCATCAATATCCCAAGCCCAATCAACATCAGTGTAAGCTTTCAGATAAAAATCTCCTCATTTCTTGTATAGTAGACCAAAATCTTCAATCCCTTTTAGATATATAAATATTCTTTTGAGTGCAGACATGTGTGTTTCCTTTGGACTGACATAAAATCTTGCAACAATACCTACTGCATGAGCAATATCAGGTCTTCTATGTACAATATACTATAGCTTACCAATCATTTATTGGTAGGGTGTTTCATTTACTTCCTTTGTCTCATCTTCTTTTGAAAATTTGCAACTAGTAGCCATCGGTGTTCCAACCGGTTTTGACTCTTCCATGCCAAATGTATTTTGGATCTCCTTTATGTACTTTGACTATGTGATGTAGATCCCATCTCTAACTTGTTGAATATGTAGTCCAATAAAGAATTTTATTTCTCCAATCATGGACATCTAAAATTCCTTTCTCATCTCCTCAACAAAATATTCACATAATGTGTTATTTCCTCCAAAGATAATGTCATCAACAAATATTTCAAAAATCAAAATCTTATCATTGCTATCACATTTTAGATACAATTTTTTTTTGTCACTTGTTCTTTGAAATCCAATCTTGATCAAATATGAACGTAACCTTCCATACCTTGCTCAAGGTTCTTGTTTCAAACCATATAGTGCCTTGTGCAATTTTCACACCTTGTCCTTGTTAGTATTCTCATCAAATCCTTCAGGTTGTTCAACATAAACTTCTTCTTCAAGAATACCATTAAGAAATGCAGACTTAACATCCATTTGATAAACTTTAAATCCTTTATAAGATGCATATGCTAGTATAATTCTAACTCCTTCTAATATAGCAATAGGTGCAAAAGTCTCACCATAATCAATACCTTCTTCTTGTGCATACCCTTTGCAAACCAATCTTTCTTTGTTTCTAATTACATGTTCATTCATTTTGTTTCTAAAAATCCACTTAGTATTGATAGCATTTTTATGTTTAGGTCTCGGTACCAAAATCCATGTGTTGTTCTTTTCAATTTAGTTTATCTATTATTTCATAGCTTTAACCCAATCTTCATTATCCAATGTATCATTTAATTTTATTGGCTCAAATTCATAAATCAAACATGTGTTATCTCTCAACCTACTTCTTGTCATAACTCGAACATTCTTGTCTCCAATAATCATGCTCGGTGAATGGTGTCTTCTCACATACTTGGCTAGAACATGCTCAGTAGATTGTGGTAGTTCATCATTTTCAGCATTCGATGGTGGCTCTCTCTTTTCAACTTCCTCAGTTTGTACTGTTGGTAAGGTGTTAGGAACATCAAGTTGAACATATACAAATATTTGGTAATCCTCGAGTTCCTTTTTGTTGTCTTCATCATTTTTCTTTGTAAATTCATCAATCCTCACACTTGCACTTTCATCTTCAAACGTTTCTTCATCATAATCATCCTTGATAGAAACATACTGAATGATGGTAAAATAGATTCACCACCATTCAAATGTAGAGGGGGAAATATGAGATCTATTCTCAAAACCCAAATTCCCCAAGGAAGAGATCCGATTTGATCAACCTATAGGTTAATACACAATTGAATCAATTTGTGGATGAATATGGAAGAGAGAAAGTAAATCCAATATTTCCCTTGTGGATGGATATTATTTTTGGAATATAGAATAATTGAAATACAAGTACTAACCTCAAATTAGGGTAGATCTGGAAAATGTTGAATTCTGATGTCTGTGTACAGTTTCGGGAAAATCTGAAACCTATCCTGGACTGGAAATGCCGAGATAGAGAAAACCCAGAAATCTTTCCTCAAGATGGCTCAACTCGGGTTTGACCCTCATAAAAGGTCAAATACCACATTCTTTATTTGAAGGCTGATTTGAATTATGTTCATAGATCTCAAAAGTTCACCAAAAAGGGTATCCAAATTCGCTCTTAGATCCGAATTTTCGCACCTGTCCCTGCAAGAAAAGGAGGATTTTTATTTTTTTTAATTTTTTTTTTTTTGGGGGGGGGGGTTTGCCTTGGTCAAACCTTGGTTTGGAATCAACCTTAATATTGAAATTGAAATGGAGAATGCTAGCAAGTAGTAGAAAAGGATCTGACAATGAAGATATGCAATTCAATAGATATGCAATTGTATTTGAAATGTAAACAAGTATATTGATATGAAAGCTTGAACACAACAATAAATGTAAATCAAACCTCCATGGTTGTATGCTTGGAATCCACCTTGAGAGAAGAATGAAATGGATCTTGAAGATGAACAAAGGATCTTGAAGGAAGATCACACCATCATGATGGCTAGATCTAGGGTTTGAATGATAAATCTTGAATGCTTGAACCAAATCCCTTCAATGGCTTGAATGCTTGAATCCTTGATCTTCAATGGAGAACTTGGATGGATAAGAATACTTGAATGCTTGAATGGATGCTTTCTTGAGAGCTTTCACATGAAAACTTGAGATGAGATATGAAAACTTGATGTGAAAATGAGAGAGGAAGGCCTCCTTTTATAGTGATCTAGGGCACATTCCTCTAAATGGGCCACCTTGGAGAATTAAATCCCAATTAGGTCCTAACCTTTAGAAAATATACCTAGATTAAATGCAATTAAAGAATTTACCATCCCGAAACCTGAAATGGCCGACCCAGAGGCGGGAAAATAAATCTCCCGAAAGCCCGAAGCCCAAAAATTTTGGAAATTAGAATTTTGGAGGAAGGGGTCAAAGTCAAGGTTGGACCTGACCTAGTCAGGGTTGAGCTTGACCTTGACTTAGTCAGGTTCAAGCTTGACCCTAACCTAGTCAGGTTCTAACTCAACCCTGACCTTGGTCCCAGGTTGACTCAAAACTAAGTTAGGAGGTCCCGGGGATGCCCAGAAACCTAGAACTGATGCCAAAATAGGATAGAATGTCAATGATAGACATAAAATCCTATGATTATCATGATGAAGGCTAGGAGGATCCATTTCTAAATCC
Organism: Chamaecyparis obtusa; assembly: GCA_027943335.1. Lineage (NCBI taxonomy): Eukaryota > Viridiplantae > Streptophyta > Pinopsida > Cupressales > Cupressaceae > Chamaecyparis > Chamaecyparis obtusa. The sequence goes on along the minus strand of BSBK01000682.1, from coordinate 1,094,082 downwards.
TACCTAGAAATAGATCTATGAAAGAGAGAAATTCAGGAGAATCCTTAAGATCCTAACCCTAATTTCACATAGAATGAAGCAGAAAAGAAGTGGAAAGCAGGGAGAAAGCTAGATCAAAGCAAAGATCAATTCAAGGCATCCAATATGACCCCAAACCACTTACTCAGAGGACTAAACACTCTTAACATGGAAGTGCTTCCATTTTAAGATGATACATTAAGCCCCCACTTTAGCAAGAGTATGGATTCGATGCAAACTCTTGGTAAAGGAGAAGAAAGATGATATCCAAGTGGATTCGCAAAGAGATAAAATAACACTTAGCTAAGGGCATGAGCCCCCAGACTAAAGATTCTAACTCAACATACACACACAAGGGTGCGAAACAATAAAACCAAAATAACAAGGGTTAGCACTAAATAACCCAAACCAATTAGCATAAGAAACCTCACTAAGAAATATTCCTCATGCTAATATCATATTTGGAAATCCATCATAAAAGCATAAATATTTACATAAGAAAGAAAAGAGAAACACTATAAATAACATAGCTTCATGATCTTGTCCTACTAGCATGAAAGCAGAAAAGAGAGAAAGGAGAAAGTGATTACCTCACCCAGTAAGATGCCCACCTTACTGTGAATCACCCTGGAGGGAGAGCCTAATAGGTTCACCCATAAACTATGCTTGTAATTGTAATGCATCTTCTAACGGCTTCTGGAATACCCATAAATCCACCTTCTTGTATCACTATGAATATGAAATGCATGTCTCCTCAGGATTTAGCAACTTATGTGTGTTACCATCGAAAGATTTAGCATATAGGTGGGTGTCTTTTCAGGATTTAGCAACTTATGTGCGTTACCTTCCAAGATTTAGCATATTTGAAATTGGAAATGCGTGTCCCTTCAGGATTTAGCAACTTATGTGTGTTACCTTCAGCAGATTTAGCATATTGAAAAATGTGAAAAATGTGTGTCTCCTCAGGATTTAGCAACTTATGTGCATTATCTTCAGAAGATTTAGCATATGAATGCGTGTCTTTTCAGGATTTAGCAACTTATGTGCATTACCTTCCAAGATTTACCATATAAAATTAAAAACTATAGTACAAGGGAGACCCTATATATGCCCCCCTCCTTAAGATGGAAAAAATAGACTATTTTGTCATGTTAAGGAAAGAAAAGAACAAGGATAAAGCCTTCATCAACATCAAGACAATATCCACAAACAACACTCAGTCCAAGCCAAGAAGGTCACAGCTCCTATGAGGTCATGGAAGAGATGAATGTAAAGAGATATCATGCAAGAAGTGAAAAGAAAGTAACCCTTATGAGGGATAGCACACTGTTCAGTTTCCAAGGTGAGAGATATATCAACCATGGAAACCCAATGTCAAACAAAAAAAGAGGCTATTATCAAGGACATAGATCCTCAATGCAAACCATAATTTTCATGTATGATTGAATGTCACATAATAGATAGATACCGCTTACCCAAGGAAAGAGGTGAATCCTGAAAAGATAGAAGGAAATGACATCCTTGCCCCCCAACGTAGGACAAAGATTGAAGAGGATACCTACTTCACAATACAAGGAGATATCCTATTTACAATAATGTACACCATATTCTTAGCGAGGGATATTGACCCCTACATCCAAGAGTAGAGATAATCATGAAAAGGATATGTCACTCATGGAAAAAGGATCCTCAAATGAAAGAGATCTTATCAACAAGACCCCCACCAAAGAGGAGTGCTTTAGATAAAATATCAACTTTCAAAAAGGAGGGAACAAAGATTCAATCATCAAGCCCCCTACAAGGAAGAGGAAGAGGAATCTTTGAAATGAGGGAAAAAACTCTAACACCAAAGCAAGGGTGAAAGTGTATAAAGAACATAATTTGCAACATAGAGAAGAGGTGACGACCTAGGACAACAACTTCTCATATAAGAATATTATCCATAGTCAAAACATCTATCAATATGATGAGATAATATTACAATATAAACAAGTACCACTAAGCTAGAGAAAGCAGTTCCCTAGACAAAGAGAAAGAAAGAAGTACCTTGCCCCCCAGATATAGAGACAAGGGATACCCTTGCAAAAAAAATGTCTTATAAAAGATATCTTGGAAAAGAAAAGAGAGATCCTATGCAAAGCCATAGAAAAAGAGAAGAGAAATAATACCAATTAAGCCCCAATAAAAGACCTAATGGATCCTAGGAGACTGGATGAAGATGCACCTCTTGCCCCCCAGTCATGAGACAAGAGGAGAAGAACATTTACATTATATCTAAAGGAGGGGAATCACCTATATCAAAATTATGAAGAAATTGTAAAACTGCACGAGAGTGAGATATAATTCCTAAAGTAGCTCTTTCTCTAACATATGCCTTGAAATGTTTACAATCAGCAAGTAAGTGTTTGTTACTATAATGAAAAGGACATTTGTATTTGTATAGAGCATCTATTGGCATAGGTCTAAAGATTTCTTTCTTGGAATTCATTAGCTCAACATATACCTTTTTAGCAATTTCTTGACGAGTAGTAGAGTTATCTAATATAGGTGTAGGGAAAAGAAGGTGAAGGGGAGGATGATGTTTAGCATCACCTACCTTAACTTGAGACCTCAAACAATCGACACCATACATATCTGGTTTAGGGGGTATATGAACAGGAAACCTAATACCATGCTCATTAACTCCTAGCTCTAAACCTTTATAACCTTGTTTAGTCACCATATTATATCCAGTAGTGTACATATTATGTAAAGCTTCTATAGGAGGTGATTTTTTATCATGTTCATGAGTAAAGGTTGTATAAGGTGGAATAATAGGCTTGGTAGAAGTGTCTGTACCCTTTCCTTTAATATCATCTTGGATAAGAGGAGAAGGTAAATCAAAGAAATCTTGCACATCCGCATCCTGAACAATAGCTTGAATCCCATCATAAGTATGGAAAGAGCGAGGATTAACAGATGGACAATTAGGTATCGGAATAGGAAGATTAGGATTAGGATTGATAGGATTAGGATTAGGAAGATTAGGAGATGGTGTGTCATCTACCAAATTCTTCACATAATCTAAAAGATGAATAAGGCTACCACATAAATTCCTAAGAAAATTTTTAAATGTAGGCAGACTAGTGTCAGTCAACTTCACAAAAGCATAAGCAAGAGAAAAGTGAAGGGTCATCAACATAATGAAGTGAATGCTACTTTCATAAACATCATAGGTATTATAAAGAGATGATAAAAGAAGAGTAATAAAAAACATGACCATGCACCAAAACATCTTAACAATCTCCATAATAAATGAACGACAATAAATGTTTTTGTATTTTTATTGACTATATAGATTTTTTTGTATTTTTGAAATTAAAATGCAAGAGCATGAACTAGATCTAATCTAAATGCAAGAAAGGATCTAAAATCTAACACAATAGGGCATCTAATTCCACAAAATAAAAGGAGAGTAAGTAGGTCGGATTCACCAAAATGAATGATGGTAAAATGGATTCACCACCATTCAAATGTAGAGGGGGAAATATGAGATCTATTCTCAAAACCCAAATTCCCCAAGGAAGAGATCTAATTTGATCAACCTAGAGGTTAATACACAATCGAATCAATTTGTGGATGAATATGGAAGAGAGAAAGTAAATCCAATATTTCCCTTGTGGATGGATATTATGTTTGGAATATAGAATAATTGAAATACAAGTACCAACCTCAAATTAGGGCAGATCTGGAAAATGTTGAATTCAGATGTCTATGTACACTTTCGGGAAAATTTGAAACTTGTCCTGGAGTGGAAATGCCAAGATAGAGAAAACCCAAAAATCTTTCCTCAAGATGGCTCAGCTCGGGTTTGACCCTCATAAAAGGTCAAATACCACATTCTTTATTTGAAGTTCGATTTGAATTCTATTCATAGATCCCGAAAGTTCACCGAAAAGGGGATCCAAATTCACTCTCAGATCCAAATTTTTGCACTTGTACCTGTAAGAAAAGGAGGATTTTTATTGTTTGTTTGGGGGGTTTGCCTTGGTCAAACCCTGGTTTGGAATCAATCTTAATATTGAAATTGAAATGGAGAATGCTAGCAAGTAGTAGAAAAGGATCTAACAATGAAGCTATGCAATTCAATAGATATGCAATTGTATTTGAAATGTAAACAAGTATATTGATATGAAAGCTTGAACACAACAATAAATGTAAATCAAACCTCCATGGTTGTATGCTTGGAATCCACCTTGAGAGAAGATTGAAATGGATCTTGAAGATGAACAAAGGATCTTGAAGGAAGATCACACCATCATGATGGCTAGATCTAGGGTTTGAATGATAAATCTTGAATGCTTGAACCAAATCCCTTCAATGGCTTGAATGCTTGAATCCTTGATCTTCAATGGAGAACTTGGATGGATAAGAATACTTGAATGCTTGAATGGATGCTTGCTTGAGAGCTTTCACATGAAAACTTGAGATGAGATATGAAAACTTGATGTGAAAATGAGAGAGGAAGGCCTCCTTTTATAGTGATCTAGGGCACATTCCTCTAGATGGGCCACCTTGGAGAATTAAATCCTGATTAGGTCCTCACATTTAGAAAATATACCTAGATTAAATTCAATTAAAAAATTTACCATCCCGAAACCCGAAATGACCGACCCGGAGGTAGGAAAATAAATCTCCTAAAAGCCCGAAGCCTGGAAATTCTAGAAATTAGAATTTTGGAGGAAGGGGTCAAAGTCAAGGTTGGACCTGACCTAGTCAGGGTCGAGCTTGACCCTGACCTAGTTAGGTTCTAACTCGACCCTGACCCTAGTCCCAGGTTGACTCAGAACCAAGTCAGGAGGTCCCGAGGATGCCCAGAAACCTAGAACTGATGCCAGAACAGGATAGAATGTCAGTGATAGACATAAAATCCTATGATTATTGTGATGAAGGCCAGGAGGATCCATTTCTAAATCCTACCTATAAATAGAGCTATGAAAGAGGGAAATTCAGGAGAATCCTTAAGATCCTAACCCTAATTTCACCTAGAATGAAGTAGAAAAGAAGTGGAAAGCGGGGAGAAAGCTAGATCAAAGCAAAGATCAATTCAAGGCATCCAATATGACCCCAAACCACTTACTCAGAGGGCTAAATTCTCTTAACATGGAAGTGCTTCCATTTTAAGATGATACACATACACAACCTCTTCTCCTTCATCATTATCTAAATCATCATCGGTTAGTCCTTCTTCATCAATGTAGCATGACTTCTTTCCTTTGTTCTTGAAATCTTGGTATCTCTTGAATCTATTTTCTCTTTTGTTATTATCTTGGTTATCTTGTTTCTCATCACTGTTGTTGTCAGGACATCTAGATGCAATATGACCAATCTTATTGCAATTTAATCATTTCAATGGTAATTTACCACCTCGGTATTTTCCTTTTCTTCTCAATAGCTTCCTAGCTAGTAAAGATTCAAACTCTTCTTGTTGTCTTTCCTCCTCAAATAGACTTTCTAGATCACTTTTACAACTTTGAAATCTTTCACTTGCACTGCTTACATAGCCATCACTAGATCTAGACTCTCTAGAATTTCCAATGTTCAAAGATGACTTGAGTGCAAATTCAATCCTAGAAGTGGTAGGTAAACTATTGTCAAAATTATTTAGCTCAAACTAAATCAACTTACCAATTGTAGCATCCAGTGAAACAGGCATCTGAGGAATGGATCTCAGTTCTTATATTACAGACACTCAAATGTCATATATAGACAACAATGTCCTTAGCGGTTTTCTTGTTACATCTTCTTCAATATTTCCTCCAGCACCTCAGATAACACTCACTACTTCCTTCAATCTTGTATTTTATTTTGTAACATCTTCACCTTCTTTCATTCTCATAGAATCAAATTTTCCTTTTAGACTTTCAACTTTTTCCTTCTGAACATGTAGATCTCCACCATATACCAATGCAAGCTTGTCCCACATTTGTTTTTCTATATCACATCTTTTAAGATCATTGAATAGAAGGTCGGTGAGAGAAGAAGATATCTCAATCATAACTTGTGTGATATTGCCTTTCTCTTACTTGTTCAACTGTCATAGGCACAAATGGAGGTGGTGAATACTCATTTTCAAGATAGTATATTGCATACTCTCCAATTCTAGATATGTGCAACCTCGTCCTGCTTTTCCATGTAGAGAATTTGTCCTTGTTCAACTTCGGTGCCTCCCTCTTATACATCTTCAGATCTTTTACTCAAGTCTTTCAAACTTATCCCTTCAAAGTACTTAGCTCTGACACCAATTGTTGGATTACTGAGAGGGGGGTGAATGAGTAATAAGTGATTCCTTTAAACCTTAAAAACTTCTTTGATTCAATTCGGTAAGACAAACTTCAATATTAACCAACGATAGTAAATTAACTTATCAATCAATAATTTCTTGTACAATAAACATTCAACACATATAACATTGGTATTTAACATGGAAACCCAATTTGGGAAAAACCACTATGGGAATTGTCACCCACCAAAGAAATACTCTTCTAAAGTATGATCGGTTAAAAGACAATCTTTTTAAAGATTACAATGCACATTGTGAAATGTGACCCTGTTAGGGGATTTTCTTCAGATATGTTAGGATCTTCACCCTATTAGGAATGGTCTGATTAAAGGTTTTCAAACACTCTTCTAGAATGTCACATCTCTCAAGGTTTTACAATAATACTATTTTTTATTAAGGTAAAAATAGGTTTTGAATGGAACCTGAAACCATTTACATTAAAGCATAAAGATATAGCATTAAAGTTTTTCAAAAAGAGACGTCTGCTGGAAAGACAAAAGAAGGACCCAAAAAAACCCTAGAAATGACAACCAAAGCAAAGAAAAATAGTTACTAGCAACACTACCAGAAACACCCAGCAACGAACAAGACCAGACTATTTTTTTTTTATCATTTTCTCCACCTTCATCTGCAGGTCCTCCATCTTCTGGATGGCATCTTTCGGGTCCTTCAGTTCCTTTGGATTATCAGGGATCTTCCTCTGAGTGTTCCCTTTGGTTCTTGTTCCTGGACCAGCATTCCCAGCATCCTCATCAATTGTAATTGTCATTTTTTCCAGCTGGCTTTTTTCTAGGTAGTTGTGCAACATATTCAAGTTCATAACAGTAGCACTAAGTCCCTCATTATTGTGACTCGGGACCTCGTTAATCATGTTCCTATTGTTGCTGACTTTAGTCTTAATATCTTTAACCTTTTTGTCAACTATCTTATTGATTTCAGAAGTTATATCCTCTTTCCAGTTTGTATTATTTACCTTATCCAAAACCTTATTCTCCAGCTTCTCCAGCTTAGAAGTCAAGGTATTTATAGTCTTTTCCATAACCTGAAGGTGGAGCTTCATCTCCTGCATCTCCCACTTAATCCAATCCAGAGTAGTACCTTGACTGTCAACTTTGTTAACCTCATCCAGATTAGTAGCACCCTTTAGGAGGTCTAAGGTGTCCTCCTTATGGCTATTTCCTTCCTCAATGGTAGCCTAGTCCATACCATCATCAGTTTCATTATGTTCCTCTTCTTTTTCAATAACAGTAGGGGGTACTGACCAGCCTCCTTTTCCTTTTTAGCCTGACCCACCAGGAGGCCCAAGGTGTCCTCCTTTTGGTAGTTACCATCCTCTTTGCTAGCCAGGTCAATACCATCCTCAGTATCAGAATGAACTTCAACTTTTTCTTCTTCAGCAGGGAAATTCGGAGCGGCTTCCTTTTCATCTTCAGTAGGGGAGTCATGGGCATCATCTTCCTCCTCTTCAGCTCCTTCCTCTTCTTTTTCTTCCTCTCGATTGTCCTCTTCTTTTCCTCCTTCTTCTTCCTCCTTATCATCTTCCATAATGTCATTCATGTCCTCTTCCTACTCTTTCTCTTCAAAATTCTCTTTTTCTTGGGCTTTGTCCTCATTACCAGAATCCACCTCCACATTATCTTCCTCATCACTTCCTGATGTATGATCACCAACAACCCCTTCACTAAAGCCTACAAACTATTTTCTATCTTCTTCAATCTACATATCTCACTGATCTTCCATGATAGATATTGAAGTAGAGGCTCACAAACTTTCGTTATTCAATAAACAATAGCACCAACTTGACATTATCTTCCATTTACTAACTATTCTGTATGATCAAAACCCCACAAGAAACAAGGGATCAAACACAATATATGACTATCCACATTTAGACAGTTTTATAGACCCTCACTAAAATGTCTATAACTTTCATACTAGACAATATTTCGAAGATCGCTCCAGTGATAATGTGAAGGACTAGGGTATTAACAACATATCTGAAACTCATCAAAATCCAACATTGCGTTACGGAGATATGACCCCCTTATTGAGACTATTTTAAAAACAAATTACACATAAACAAATCCGAACTATGATGTCGATTAATATCAACCCAAGAAATCCAACTCATGACAGACAGTTCAATGGTACATCTCTAGTTTTCCAAAAAGATAAGGAACCTGATACAATACTAAAAGGAATAACTCCCAGCACTTAGTTTAAACCCATTGATTCATTTCAATGCTGAATCCTTTCATCAATAAAATAAAAAACAAGAACAATACTAATGCTAAGTTCAAAACAGAGAACCATAAAACATAGAAAATAGAGAGAGAGGTGACAAGCTTCGTCAAGACCAAAATTTTATAGAAGCAACCACAATACATTAAAAATGAATTTCATACATAGCATGCATGGCTCTCTGGCTGAAGGCCAGAGAGCCCACTCTTTTCCCAATCTTTTGCTTTCTCTCTCATAACTCTTGTTTTTTTTTCACTCGCTCTTTTTTTATTACATAAAGATGTCTATTAATGACTATCTTGGACAGTTACAACCATCCACTTTCCATGCCTATTCGGTTACATACTTGTCTCTCTTTAAAAGAGATTCTAGGGAGTTATGAAACTTAATGTCTCCTCATAACCGTTTCCATGAATACATAGAGTTGTCGAATAAAGACAATCACAAATGGTTACAAATGCCATAGGATCCATTTTGACATACATTATAATGCAATTTTAATTAATTGACACATTTATTAGACATGGTCCCACACCACTTCCCTTTCCCTGAGAAAGAGGGCTATTTTCATTAGCGGCATCTTCACTGATCCTTTCTTTCTCCTTCTCATTTTTATTACCATCTTCCTCACTACTGTCAAAGATTTTTTTCTTGTTTTTCTTCCTCTTTTTGTTAGATTCAACCTTTCTATTAACCTCTTTGTTCTCTTTTCTTTTTCAAGTGACCCTTTTAGGAATAGGGTCAAGGAGAATATATCTAGCATAGTCAGAAATGAGGAGGATAAAACCCTCATGAAACACAAGATTACTTGCTTTCTTCCTATGCTCTGTTATGCTACTGTTCAGAGAGCTCAAAAGAAAGTACGAAAAATAAATCCTCTTATTATGCCTAAAGTGGTTAGCCAGAACAAAATGTAGGTTGTAGATTTTGGAATAGCAGTCGTCGAGCGTAAAGTACTTGATCATAACCTTCAGCATTTTAGCCCAAAAATCCTTAATTTTTGTAATATCTATATAATCCCCTTTTCCTTTTTTCATGAGAGCTTTTTCATCAGCAATCTTTGGGAAGAGATTAAAAGCTTCAGTACCAAGCCGATGGTTGCCTCTATGAAAATGAGTTCCCTCCAAGGGTAAACCGGTTATCTTGGCCATAAGGGAAAGAGTAAGGGGGAAAGATTTTCCCCATATATTGACTTTACCTCTAACCCAACCATCAGCGAACAAGGAAGTTACCTGTTTGTCATAGCTGTGAAGCTTTTCCATGTACTGAGAGACCCCTCCTTTTCTCAGCTTCTTCCAAAATTTCCTCTCTTATCTCCATTTCTCATAGTCGGAGGGCTCCTCTCTCCTCAGAGCTCCTCCCATATTTTTCTTTCTGCTACTATTTTGTCTCGGCTTCTTACCAGTAATCTTCTTCTCGCTGCTTTTCTTTCTATTATTTTCCTAATTACTTAAAAAAACCCAGAGACCGTATATCATTAACACCGAAATAATTATCCCACACTTCGTATTACATGCAGCCCTCCTCGAAAAATGTTTTGTCCTTGTCATCATGATTTTAAGTGATTTTCCCTTCATTGTGATTAATTTTATCATAAGTGATTAGACTTATGATATCAACGTTAAGATTTGCTTCACCTCTCCATGTTTTGATGACGTCACTCTGGGTACCTTCATTAGCCAACCTGCCCGCCAGCTTATTACCTTCACGGTAAATATGGGTGACGTGGCATTCCTCAAATTAGTTGATTATCATTTTGATTTTGTTTATTATATGGGCTATAGCCCAGGAGCTCACAAAATTCCCTTTAATACAATTTATTATGTTGAGGGAGTCACCTTCGATCCAAAGTTTTGAACAACCCATATCTTTGGCCAACTTCACCACATAGAGTGCCACCTCAGCCTCTACCACGTGGTTAGTTTGAATCCCCAACGGAACAGTAATAGCACCAAGGCAATTACCAGCCTAGTCTCTTATGAGGCCTCCCCCTCCAGGATTTCCTCTAGCAGAACCATCAAAGTTCCCTTTTAACCATCCCGAGGGAGGAGCAGACCACATAACGTTATCTCTAGGATTCAAATCATTTCTTCTCTTTAGATTCTCCCAAGAAATAGTACTATCCTTTTTAGGATTAGGGTTCCAAGATTTGGTATCCTTCTTACCAATACTTATGTAGTTCTCCATAATACTTATGGAAATAGAGTTAGCAACCAAGGGGGAGGGAGCTTTTTTATCTCTAAAAATTTTGTTGTTCCTCTCCTTCCATATCTGCCAAGTAAAATGAGGGAAAACAAGTTTCCAAATATCCTTGGCATTTTTGTCATGAAAAGGGCTCTGCCATTGCTGAACAAAGTCCTAGATATTTTGAGGTTTAACCCACTTCAAGTTCAGAGACAACATGATGGAGTCCCAAACCTCTCTAGCAAAGGAGCAATGGATCATTAAGTGATTACAAGTCTTAGCTTCTTCACAACACATGATGCATCTATTAGGCATGTGGAACTCTCTTCTCATGAGGTTATCCATAGTGAGGATTTTGTTCTAGACAAGCAACCAAACAAATATGTTAATTTTAGGGATTAGATTTTTATTCCATACCTGAGCATAGAAAGGCTGATCCTCAGAGGGGATGAGAAGAGCCAAGGCAGAGGCAACCGAGAACTTTCCAGAGATAGTAGGACCCCAAATCAGCTCATTGGTCTCATTATCTCTAATAAACTAGTTGTTAAGTTGATTATTCACCTCTTTAAATCTGATATCCCTCAATCCCAAGTCGATCCAATCTTCATTAATCCAGTAGTCACTCACATATTCCCCAATGGTCTCTTTACATTCCTGGATCACAATATTCCACTCCTCATTCTCTATAAGAGGCTTATCCAAGAGCCATTTTTCATTCCAGAATTGAATCTTCCTATCATTTTCCAACTTCCATCTAGCCCCTTTACTGATCAATTTCTTACCCTTGCTAATACTGTTCCAAACAAATGATCCCTGGATGTCATTTTGAGATTGAAGAATTCCTTCAAGAGAAGTGAGATGGTATTTGCTTTTAATTATTGCATTCCATTCTTTTTCATCTTTAAATATCCTCCAGCATTGTTTAGCTAATAAGGCTTTATTAGTATTAGTAATGTTTATGATGCCCAACCCCCCCAGCTTCTTAGGTTTACAAACCTTCTCCCAGGCCACCAAGCTAAGTCTATTTTTCTCTTCAACTCCAGTCCAAAGGAACCTTTTTTGAATTTTTTCAATAAGTTCAATATACTTCAGAGGTATTTTGGATAGACTTAGAGCATAAACAGGAAGGTTTTGAATAGTGGCTTTCAACAGTTGAACTTTTCCAGCTTGGCTAAGAATCGCCCCTTTCCAGCCCGCCAACTTATTGTGGAATCTATCAAGAATTTTGTTCCAGAAATTGGCCTCTAGTTTCAAACACAACGGCAAGCCTAAGTAAGGGGCGGGAAGCCTCCCTATCTTGCACCCAAGAATGGAAGAGATTTTGTTCATTCTAGCTTCAAGTGTGTTAAAGAAATACATGAAACTTTTCTCCCAGTTTATAAGTTGACTAGTAGCATTAGAGTAAACATTGAGAGCTTTTTAAAGATTTCTCGCCTCTTTGACAATAGATTCCCCCATAAGAATCATATCATCAACAAATTGTTCATGAGAACATTTAATCTCCACTGACAAAGGTTGCAGGCCAGAGATCTGCCCTTGACTAACTTGGTTTTTAATGAATCTCCCAAGGCTTTCAGCCATGATGGCGAAAAGGATAGGGGAGATAGGATCTCCTTGCCTCAACCCCCTGGAAGGTCTAAAGAAGGGACAGGAGCCACCATTCACAATCACAGAAGAGGACATCGTAGAAACCAATTGCATAATCAATTTGACCACTCCATTATCAAAACCAAAAGCCTGAAGAATTTTGGACAGCAACTCCCAGTCCACTCTATCATAGGCTTTGGATAAATCAAGCTTCATTAGGAAGCCATGTTTCCTTGATTTCTCCAAAGAGTGGATATTCTCATGAACCACCATAATTGAATACAAAATTTGTCTCCCCGAGACAAATCCATTCTGTCGAGGAGAGATGAGATGAGGGAGAAGCTTTAAAATCCTAGTAGTGAGGACCTTTGACATAATCTTATACAATGAGTTACAAAGACTGATAGGCCTGAAGCAATCAGCAGCATTAGCTCCTGGTATTTTTGGAATAAGAGCTATAAAAGTAGAGTTAAGTTCTTTAAGAATTGATTTAGAGCCAAAGAACTCTTTCACTGTACCGCACACATCTTTCCCAATGATACTCTTGAAAGATTGAAAGAAAAGGGTGTGTGTTCGGAGTTGGAGGCCAATTTCATGGAAGTCCATGGCGGAGGAAAACAAGTAATACAAATCGGGCGCCTGATATTTACGAATCGGGTGCCCATTTAGCTTCGGGAGCCCGAAGCAATTTTCAAATCGGGCACCCGTTTAGGATTGGGCACCCAAAGCAAAACGGGCACCGATTTGAACAAATCAAGTGCCCGTTTTGAAAATCTATATATTTTTTCTTTTAAATGAAATTCTTGTCATTTTCATCCATAGCGAAAATGGAATCACGTTTGGTACAGCTCGAGTGCCCAGTTTAGCTTCCCCTGTCGACCCCACTTGCCATTTTTTTCATCTTCCAGGTACGTACTATTCTTTTTTATTATTTTTTTATGATTTTTGTTTTTTAAAATGTGTAGTTTTAGGTTATTTTTAATTTAAAAATGTATAGTTTAATGTTATTTTCAAAATTATTGCATAAATTTAATTTTATATTTTATCTTTCAAAGTTGTAATTCTTTTTTATTTCAATTTACTTCAAGTAAATTACTGTACTAAAGTAGAAAACTGGTAAAATTTAGGTATACAAAATTACATTGCAAAACCCTACATAGAAAACTAAAACCCTAGATAATAAAACAAAAATGTAAACCTAGATAAAAAGTTAATTTACAAAACCCTAAACTTAGAAAATCAAAATATAAATTTAGAAAACCAAAACATAAATTTAGTTCAACCAAAACATAAATTTAAAAACACACACACACACACACACACACACACACACACACTCTCTCTCTCTCTCTCTCTCTCTCTCTCTCTCTCTCTCTCTCTCTCACTCTCTCTCTCTCTCTCCTCTCTCACATCCTGCATCATAAAAATAAACATGTTGAAATGTTAGAATTTATAAACGTTCATTTAAAGTTAATTTTAATTTTAATTTCAAATCTATATCTCTAAATTATAAATTATGACACTTCAAAGAAGACGTGTAGAAAGCATATACAAATATGACAATTGAACAAAAACTTACATGTATAAATTTGATTCAACCTAATGTACCATCAACATACTCTCTTTTCTGCAATGCAAATCTATGTTCTTCCTAACATCCTGCATCATAAAAATAAACATGTTGAAATGTTAGAATTTGTGTACTCGAGTTCATTTAAAGTTAATATGACAATTGAACAAAAACTTACATGTATAAATTTGATTCAACATATTGTACCATCAACATCCTCTCTTTTCTGCAATGCATCTAGACGTTCTTCCCGACATGGACTGCATCATAAAAATAAACATGTTGAAATGTTAGAATTTATGTACTCAAGTTTATTTTAATTTTATTTTAATTTTAAATTTAATAAGACAATTGAATAAAAACTTACATGTATAAATTTGATTCAACCTAATGTACCATTAGCATCCTCTCTTTTCTGCAATGCGACTATGATTGCCTCAAGCTCTTCCATTGAAAGTGTCCATAAAATTTTATTAGCAGGTCTCCCTTTGTATCTTTCCAATTTGATATTTGTTGCCACTACCAAATGGGAATAGTGTATAATCTTCTTTTCTGATTGGTAGTCTTCAAAAGCTGGTAAACCATTCCTTCTTGTTAGGTATTTGTGTAGCCATGTACCAACTACCACAATAGACCCAATTGGATACTGAAAATTATCATCATCTACTTGATGACATATCAACTTTTTCTTGGGTTCTACACATCGAGCTAACCAATACTCTGTCTGCTCTTCATTATCCTCAAGTGCAACAACAACATACACATGTCCTGCAAAACCAAATTAAGTATATGTGCACTGTAAATAAAACTTGTTTAAATTAAAGGTTTATAATTCAAATATATATATATATATAATCATAAATTATATGACATACACATGTAACTAATATATAATTTAAAGTTTTACAATAAATTGTATTAAATTACCAGGTTGTATGAGATCTGAAACATGATCATAATCTTCTGATGCAAAGGCATGATCCAGGTCTTCATTTATTATAACATCTTCATCTTGTCTCTCACTAGGTGTTAATGATTTTTGTTTCCATTCTTCAACCCATTTTGTATTCTCGCATTCTTCCCATTCACCTGCAACACAAAATTGACAAAAACATGCAAGCTCCCTAGTCCATATAGTCCAAGTGTTAGAATTAGAACTCCTAAATGAATGCCATTTAGCCGATCCACCAATTGTATTACTATCATATCTTGAAAAGATATTCTTCTCTTCAACTAGCCAGAAAAAATATCTGATTGTAGAGTTCTGACTTGATCCTGTAGACAAACTTATTTTACACCATTCAACAATTGCACATGCATCTTTAAATTTTGATTTTTCCTCAAATTTGAGTTGCTCTCTACAAAGGGCTCTCTTAACACATGCACCAGCACCATCATGTTCTCCCTTCCCGTGTCCAGCCTCAAAAAAACTCCAGATATGTTGGATATTTATTTTCTTGTGCATCCTACTCAACCAATAAAACATTCTAGCATTCTTGAATTGTCCTGTGCAATTATCTGACCATATTAGATGTTGTGTTATATGAATTTCTCTCTCCCTTAAATTTTCATAAAAGGTATTAAAGCAATATTGGACAAACTCCGATGAGTGTAACTTATTATCACTCATATAGAAATGGTACTCTCTCAATATTTTCCGATCCTCTTGTGTACTATTAGGTGCATGTCTATAGACAATATGAACAAAAATTGTTACTTGCACTAAATTATAATATTGTGGTTGGATCTCATCTTGTGGTGCAAGCGTGTAGTTCTCTGCAAAGTCAACAACTGACAGTATACTACCAATTGGAAATGTATTCTTGCATATGCGAAATTATCCATCAAGCCATCTAGAATTGTGAGAGTGTTTCACATATTTAGGTATGATCTTACTCTTGAATTCATTCATAAAAGAATTAACACAAAGTTTTTCAGTTATTAGGTCACACCGTTTTCCAACTTTTCCATCCTTCAATGGATACTCAACAGTTTTAAATCTTTGTACATCAACTAATTGTTGTCCAAAATCAAATGAAATATTTTCTTGCAAACATTCATCTAATAATGTAAGATTGCCACATACATCACATACACCAGAAACACATGCATTCAAAAGATAAAATTGCTCATTAGGTGGGTTACAAAAAATTTTTGATATAAACTCCTTTACAGTTTCAAGTGGTATATTTATACCACATTCCTGAAACATTTCATTAGTATGCATAGTAGAACATATAGATCAAAAAATATCATAATGATAATGAAATTGAACATGAGTTTTGCAACAACAGGTGATTCTTTCTTTGTTAATCCTTACATACCATGGTTTACATTTTTCAAAAGATCTTTGACTAATACTAATAGTTAACACCTTATCATCCACAAATTTTTTATACAATTCTGTTTGAGTCATATCTAAAAGGTGTTTTGGATGTGGATCATGAACTTTTGAACTGACTCTTAATTTAAGAACATCTCTAGCATTAGGGGATACTCTTGTATTATCGTGCCAAAAAATTTTAATCAAAGTTTTGACTTCACCAGTAAGTTTCATGTTAGACCTTGGGAGTCTGCCACTGAAGGTCCATAAATGGTTTGTCGAATCACTTTCAAAGTTAACTCTTCTTTTTACAGCTCTTGCTAAAGTTTTACGATTAATATTAAGATATCCACTTATGTTTGAAATCATTCTTTTATCAATAGTAGTTTTGTTTACTAAAGTTGTTGTTATTGCTCGACGTGCCGCATTACTATCTTTAGAATGAATTTTGTTTCCAATTGTGTCAAAGGCACTAGCAATAGTTGATACAACTTGTTTTAGAGACTCATCCTTCTTCTTAGTTTTCACATAAATGCCTAACCTCTTCATCACTTTTCGCATTTTAGACATTTTAATTAATTGTAACATTAATTGACATTGAAACCCAAATTTTTTATTATAAAAAAATTATCTAAATAATTTGCTCGCATGTGTCCTAATCTGTCTCGATGAAACCAAACGACGTAGATTGTCTAACACATCAAATTTTAATTGAAATTGTTCATTTATTTCATTATCATTCAAATGAGTTTCTTTCTCAATCGGTGTTTCTATGTCTACATTTACATTGTTGATTTCAATTTGAATTGGTGTTTGATTTTTAGTTTCAATTGGGGTTTGACTTTCAATTCCTTTATCATTATGATTAACATTACTAATTTCTAAAATTTCACGTGCAATTAAACTTGTTAATCTATTTTCAAGAATAAAATTTAAATCATTTCTATTGTAACCTGCTTCTAGCAAATCATGAACATCTTTATCAGAATAAGTTGTAACAATTGGATGCGAAGACATACCTGTATCCAATACTGGATTAGAAGATGCACCTAATTTTGCTTCTTCAACCTCTACATCCATTATGGTGTCTTCATTGTCCTCCTCTTTTGAAACAATTGTTGAACTCAATGCTCCAACATTATTCGGGTTTCGAAGTCTTCCTCTTCTTTCTTGTTGTCATTTTGCCTCCTCTCTATTTTCTGCAATCTCCTTAGGTGTCAGATTCTTCTTTAACCTCTTTCTACGTTGATTTGATCCCATTTTTGCACCAAAATTTGAATTGAAACAATCTTTTATGAATGTTAGATTCAAAATAAGACAAATAAAAGGAATGTTGGCAGAAATATTCTCTTTGTCTAGTGCGAATCAATAGAAAACAAAATGAAAAGTCGCAATCATTAGATCAGGCCCACAGTCTGGTTTTTTTTATTGCAACGGCTCTTTAAGAAACGGGCACCCGTTTTTAGTTTCATAAAACGGGCGCCCATTTTTTGATACTAAAAATGAGCGCCCATTTTAGATTTACAAAACAAGCGCCCGTTATTTGAATTTAAATAACGGGCGCCCGATTTGTAAATCTATGGGCGGGAACCTTACCTCTTGGCTTGGGTTTTGGTTCGGGACAGGCTTGGTCCCACCAAGCCTATGCTTGACCCTGCAAAAAAATGGCTAAGGCATTACAGAGGAAAATTTCTGCCTTGCCATAATTTTTAGGACAACTTCCCGAATGAATTTTTTGATAAAACAAAAACCCATTTTAGCTTTTTTGTGCAGATTATAAAAATATAAATTTTATAGTGATATGATGAATTTTAATATTTATATAATATTTATTAAGCCAATGTGGTACCTAAACTTGAAATACCAAGGTTAACTAAAACTTTAATAACTTTTTTAATTTTTAATTTTTTGAAAAATGAGTTATATGTCATCAAACTACATATAATTCTTTTCAATTTTAAAAAAAAAATTTGAAAAAAAGTGAAGTTATCATCAAATTATGGTGTCTGTACACCAGAGGTTTAAAAAATATAATTTATAGTCAATTAAAAATTAATTAAAAAAAAAATATTTAGTAAAAAAATAAGATAAAATATTCTCATCAATCTTCAGTGTTTTAGGTACCTTTTCCCAAAAGGATTCCCAAAAGTACATTCATTTACTTCAAAAAAGGGTGTCTGTACACGCGTGAGGTGTGGTCCTGAAACAGGCATTTTGAAAAAGTGGTTTTTAGACATGCATACTAAAATTCAATTTATACCATGTGGGTATTGAAATAAATTACATATTTGAAAACTAGATTTTGAGCACTAAATTTTATATTACTAAAGTTTTTCAAGATTCAATCTTTAAGTGCTTCAAATTTGGACATCAATTGACAGAAATTTTGAAAAATAGAGAAAATACTTCCACTTTTTGGCCAAAAGTGGGACCCAACTTCTTGCAGCCACCCAAAAACATTTGGAACCCATCTGGGCCAGGAGATTTTTCTCCTTCAAAAGAATGAATAGCCCTTTTAATTTCTTCATCCTTAGGAATGGACTTAAGAAAATCATTATCCTTAGAGTCCAGCAGTGAGGGAATGGAGCTCAACAAGGAGAATTGATTCTCTTGATTTAGATCTTTCTCTTTGGAAAGAAAAGAAGTGAAATAGCCCATCATTTCTCTCCTTATTTCCTCCTCTTTAGATAAAGTACCCCTGCTAGTAACAAGAGAATTAATTATGTTCATTGCTTTATGCTTCATCGTTGTAAGGTGAAAAAATCTAGTGTTCTTGTCTCCCGCTTTAAGCCAAAGGGATCTAGATCTCTGTCTCTAGTAGGTCTCCTCTTTTGTTATGATATTGTGATAGTCTACAAGAGCTTGATTTTCCTCCTTTCTAATTTCTTCAGTCATTCTAGTACTTTGAATTTTATCTTGAATTTATTTTAAGTCAATTTGAATCTTACTTTTGGTTTGGAATATATCTCCAAAGACATCCTTATTCCATTGTCTTACTTTTGCTTTAACATTTTCCATTTTTTTAGCCACTTGGTACATTGCTATTCCTTCCACTTTAATATTCCACCATTCCCTAATTTTATTTTCAAAATCTGGGTGAGCTTTTTCCAATCTGAATGGGGGGTTTCCTTTCCCGCTGAAGGGATTAGCAAGAAAGGAAATGGGGTAGTGATCCGAGCCAATACAGTTGAGAGAGGAGAGGGTGCAAGAAAACTTAGCAAACTAGTCATGAGAAAGGAGGATCATGTCAAGCTTAACCTAGATAAGTTCAGTACCCACCCTCCTATTAGACCATGTGTAATCAATACCTTCAAGATCAACATCCAACAAGCCTTCATTGCTAATAAATTCCATAAGGTCAACCCTGCTTTCCATTTGTGTGTTATTTTCTCCTCTTTTTTCAGCTTCTTTCAGAGGAGTATTAAAATCTCCCATCAACATCCAGTTCTCATCTGGATAAACATTCCTAAGATCATGAATCCTTTTCCAAAGTTTGAGTCTACCTGATTTAGTATTAGGAGCGTACACATTAATCTGAGTCCAAGATAAGTTGTCCTTAATGCTGCTTACTTTGATTGCTAGGAAGTTCTTATCATCTCTCAGCAGGTTGCAGTTAAAGCACTTAGAGTTCCATTAAATAGCCAAGCCTCTGGAGGCCCCTTCTGAGTCACTACCAAACTTCTCACCATTCTTAAGAAGATTGATTTTAGTTATCTTGTCTTTAACCATTTTAGTTTCTTGAATAAGCAAAATGTCAGGATTAGAATCTCTAACTAAATTCCTAACAATATCTTGTTTGTGAGGACTATTTAGACCTCTAAAGTTCTAAGATAATATCTTCATTTAAGGTTTGGGGAGCAGACCTGATCGATGGTGAGTTTTCTTCCATCTGCTATGTTCTATTTTTCTTCTAGTTCTCTCTGTTCCTTTTCAGAAACTCTTCCTCTATCTCTTTTGGGAGTTCCAGTATCCACCTTTTTTTGTTGTCCTCTTGTCTGGACTCCTCCATGTTTGATTTGTCCCCCCTTTTTTCTTGATTTAGATGTCGAGCATCCTATTGAAACCCTTAAACTATTTTTTCCTGATAAAGGAGTCTAGTCTTTATTGTTTTACATTCTAGGCTGGGGACCAGATCCTTTACCTGCTAGAGATTTTTTTCTAACTTGTATCCAAGGATTCTTGTTTTTCTCTACTTCCATTGTTTTAGAGTCATCATTATGTCCTTTGGGATGGTCCTGCCTTGATTCAGACTCTAAAAGAATAGCATTTGAGGCTTCACTATTGTTTTGATCTAGCACTTTCATGTCTTCAATAGTCCCTTGAAGACCTAGCTGGGAATCCCTCCCTTTTATAGAATCCAAACTATCTTCAACCCTAGAGATCAGCAGAGGGTCTGAATCGTTTAAAAGATCAAGGGTCTCCTCAGAAGAATTGATCGAACAAGTTTGTTCCTGTAGTTTTCTATTCTCTCATTAAGAGGTGTTGTTTCCTTTTGTTCTTTTGTTTCTTCCATTTCCATTTGAGGGGAGGCCTGCTTCTCCTCCTAATTAGAATAGGGGATCTAGTCAGTAGGGGGTTTTTGAGTTTCCCCTCTTTTTTTCCTCCACTCCCATTTCTTTGAAGTCTTTGACTCCTGATCTTTCTTCTCTATTGAAAGCTTCAGGGGACAGTGCTTAGCCCAGTGGCCAGCCTTTTTAGAGGTAAAGCACACAAAAGGTGTTGACTCATATTCTATTTCTTGTCTCCACTTGCCAACATTTGAGTTCAGGGTTATTACTTGGGGTAGTTTAGTATCTTGCTGGATATTAACACAGATCCTAGCAAAAACTTGTCTAGATCAGGCCACTATCATCGAATCTATCATTAGCAGTTCACCAAAGGAACCAGCTATAGCCACCAAAATGTCCTCATGCCAATATTCCAGGGGTAATCTAGGCAGTCTTACCCAGACAGGTGCAGAGATAAAGAAACTTTCATTATAATCCAAGTTCGTTGACCATTTCTGCAATGATAAAGAGGATTTACCCATCATCGAAGGGTCGTCGCACAACACTTTAGAAAGATCTTCTCCATTAGAGAACACAAAGGAAAAAAACCCTTTAGGCATAGCCGCAACATCCACCTGTCCTTTGAGTTTCCACTTCTGGGAGATAAAGGCTCTCACCAGATCAATATTCGGTCTAGGACCTATAAACTTTCCTATCAAAGTCGAGGCCATTATAGAAACAGTGTGGTCTATAATTTGATCCAGAATGTTTATACCTATCTCCCCTTTTAAAGGATCTGAAACAATATCAACCTTAGGGAAAGAAGATTTTCCAGTTGGTTTGACCCCAAAAAGGTCCGACCATTTTTGCTTACCTTGGTTTGAGTTCCTGCCATGTGAGGAATCTTCTTGTTGTTTTGTTGACCCTTCACCTTTCTCAGTGGTATCCGCCTTTCCCACCTTTGGCCCCAAGACAGGACCGTTGTCCTTATTGGGCTGGGCCAGGCTTGACCCACTAGCACTTTCCCCCTTATCTGACAAAAGCCTTTCAACATTGTCAGCTGAAATCTTCTCAGAAATCGCAGCATTTCCAAATTCGGGCACATAATTCACAGCAAAACCAGGAGTAACTAGATTCATGTCTTTCTTCGAATTCAAATTTTTTTCTCCCGCTCTTTCTCCTCCTCCTCCCTCCCGCTCCCACTCCATCTCTTTTGCAACAATACACATTTACAATAAGACTGTTAAGTCCACTTGGTTCAGAGATTTTTTTGCTACAAATGTTAATAAGCAACAATATATAAATTGATCTATAAATCTACAACCACCTCTTGCTTAGTCAGATCCCTTATGCACTCTTTGTCTTTTAATTCCTTTCTTCACTTTCCACTAGCCTCAACACTTCATCAATCTCTACTTGCAGACTTAGATTTCAACCTTTTTCTTCTTCACTGCATCACTCAGTTACACATCCACACTTCAACTTGCTAGCTAAATTTTGATTATATTTCATACTTTATATAGACTATTTTGCCTCCTAATCTCCTTTATTACATTTTCATTTGTTTATTCTCAACTATTAAATCATCATCTTGAACTGATTCAATGAATTTAGAACTCGGTAAAACATTTTATCGTCACCTCAAAACTTGAACATTTCTTGGAACTTGTACTTTCACTTTTTGTTGCTTAGATCTTTACCATAGATCACCACCTTGAATTTTCCTGATCATAGATCTCTTCAAATAACTCTTCCTCATCCTTAGAATATTCCAGATCATTGTGGCTCATCATTAAATATCAAACTGATCCTTGTATTTAATTTTTGTTCCTTTCTCAATAGCTAACTTCTTTTCCTTCAACTGAAATGTTGTTTACTCCACTCAGTAACTAACTGCACGTACTCGATGTCTTGACTTCCTTTCTCTTTACTAAAACTTTCTTTTCCTTTACCAAATGACTCTTCTTTCTTGATAACTAAACTATTTTCTTTGCCTTGTCAACTTTACTCCTTGCTCACTTTCCAATCTCCTTTACTGACTTGATATAATCAAATGTAAAGTAGAAAACAATTATACCATTATTACCTTATCATAGTCTGATCTATATTTGTTGCCCAATTAAGTTCTTCAAGTTCATAACTTTTCATTTCTTCTTTTTCCTTAACTCACTCAACTTATATCATACTCTGAATGATATGGCAACTCAATATAAACCAAAAATCAATTTCTTGACATCAATGACAAAATAACAAATGATCTAATCCTTCTACAATTTTGTATACCTTTGATTTTTATCGATCTTCATCATCATCACCATCAGTTGGATTTAACAAATGATACACTTCTCTCATGATAAAATGAGATCAAAAAACTATTACACCCCCCAAAATGCACTCAGTCAAAGAAACCCCCCCCCAAAAAAAAAAAAAATTTAAAAATTTAAAAAAATGAAATAAATAAAATAAAAAATTATTTTGACACCTTTTATATAGTGCATGTATAATTGCCACTTGCCAAAATGGGACTAAGTGGACTTATGATTTTGATGATTAATGGGCCCAAATCATACTCAAAACAATACTATTAAGGATCAAATTGAAATCCTTGCATTACAATGATCTTAAATGCCCAAAAAAGGCCTAGATCTAAAATTGATTTTTTTTTTCCAAACAATGATAGAAAATATGGAAAGGAGACAAAAATTATGCACTTCAAAAAAAATAGCACTTGAAAATGTGTCCGTATGAGCCCAAACAAAGCCTCTGAAGTTGCAAAATCAAGGTTTGGATAGGTTCAGTCACCAAAAAATGGGATTTCTGCAAAATCTATCCACCAAAACCAGAAACTAACACCAACACTAAAATATTTAGGAGATTCCATCTAAAAAAAAAGTACTAAAAAAAGAGTTTGTATGACCAATTATGGCCCTCCAAAGTTGGATTGCAAAACTGAAACTGCAAATGGTGAGGCATAAAAAATGTGCAAACCTTGTTGACATTAGTAATTTACTAGGTCAAATTTGACGGTCATACGACCATCACAATAAAATAAAAATACCTAGTTATAACGTCTAGATGATCATCAAATTTAGATTATTGTTGCTTTCAAAATCACGAGCCTAAATCTGGTGTCCCAAATGACCATCAATGCAAAATAAAAATGTGGGAAATGATGACCAAACGATCGTCAAATTTAATATCTAGTATACCTATCAACGTGGCAAAAAAACTTGTATGGGTTGTTGATTGTATCGATGACATGGGAAGATGACCATGTGTCACTGCATAATTCTTTTGTGTAGCTGGCACAAGCTGGATGTGCGGTTCTGCTAACTATGCATGGTTCGGTCCTGCTAGGGCCAATGAAGGTTTTTCGCAAGACAATTGCTAACAATGAGGTAGAAGGGCCCAAAGCTTTGGAGAATAAATGGCTAAGAGCGTTGCTTTGGTGGCAGGGAGTTTGATGGTGTTGAGACTTCTTTAGTCCTACATTCCTCGTATGGGGAATGTTTTAAAGTTATATAACCAAAAATACCTAATTCAAAATAAAAAAGGAACCACTGGTGGTTGGTTGGCTTGTCTTTTGGTGGGGAGGTGAATGCCCTATCTACTGATTTGTTGTATTCTCTAGATTGTATAGATCCTTATGTGAAAATACTGACAAAACAAGCACTTTTTGGCCAAAATTTGACAGAGAAATGAAATAACTATGACAAAATAAAGGCAAATCCAGAAGAAAAATATTATTTTATTTGTATTTTTTATTTTAAAACATATATAAAATCATACCATTGCAGGCAGATCAGGTCGTACAACTCGATCTGTTAAATTTTTTTATCCTCAGATTTGACTTTTGCCTAATATAGGTGAATTTATACTCAAAATTTGTCAAAATGACCACTCAGACAATTTGGTGAGGTGAGATCTTGCTCTAGATGCTCCCACAAGATATTTCTCCCCCCATTTGAATCAAGCCCTCTAACGAACGAAGCAAGAACTCTCCAAGGCTATGCAATGAACACTCTTATGGCTCTGATACCATGTAAGAATTTTCCTAAGACAATATGCCAAGATCTAGAAGCCCAAAGAATAGCACAAGCAAGAGAGATAAAATGATATGATCAATTAGCTGACTGGATTCAATAATGATCAATATTCAAATGATAATGCTTGAGTGCAATGTAGATGTGCCTGAATATATAGTAAATGCATGATAACTAGGAGATAAGCAAGTGATGGCCTATCAACCACACTAGGTGGCATCACATGTCCACCAAAGGTGGATCATCCTCCATCGTACAATGAAGTATTTGCAAACATATACAACAATGTGAGGGTGATAAATTGATAAGTGCACTAAAGGTGGATCTCACAAAAAGTGGAATTTCTCCTACACCATGTGCTAAAATAAGATGCAAACTCCTAGGTGTCTAATATGCAAACTATTATGTATGCATTATCCTGAGTAAGTTTAAGTAAAGTGTAATTAAAATTAATTAATTGCACCAACAAAAAGAAATATGGGAAAAATTGAATACATTCTTTAAAGAAGATGAGAAAGTCAAGGAAGAAAAGCTTGAAACTTACAAAACTTAGTTTGAATGCTTAAAGATGGAGGAGGATGAGAACATTGTTGCACTTTTATTCTGGGTAGATGAGATATCCTGCTCAATCAAAGGGCTTGGTCAAGAACTGAAGGAAATGGTGACAGTGAAGAACATCCTTGGATCTACGTCGCCATGATTTGATCCTAAGGTGGCTAAAATTGAAGAAGCTAAAGACTTGAACAAGTTGAGATGAGATTTGACAATGATAGATCCACAAGGAAAGAGGCTACCTTCAAGGTGTCTAGTAAGCAAGATGAGTTATATTCTAATGATGAATCAGATCTAGAAGAAGAAAACTTTGTTAGAAGATTGCACAAAGGTTTTGGTAAGTGCAAAGACAAGCTATCGTTTCAATTGTGGAAAGATGGGACATTTTATGGCTAAATGTCCCCATAAATATTTTAACAATTAAGGTCAAAAGAATGGGAGGAAGTATTTCAATAAAAATAAATAAATTTAACACTAATTGGAAGAGTTTCATTGTGAGTGATGATATTGAACCATTTGATCAAGAAGAAGATCAAAGTACTTCCAGAAATGATGGAGAGAAGGCTTTATTCATGGAAATGGAGACTCCTACAAACAATATTAGAATAAAGTCAAAAGATGATGATGGAAAAGTTGACCTTATCAAAGAATCATTGTGTGCTAGTAAAGAGATTAAAATATTAAAGAAAAGCATTTTTTTTTAATTAAGCAAAAATAGGTTTTGATGGGCTGCCAAAACCCAATAGAAAGAAAGACAAAAGATAGGACAATAATGCTCAACCCAAGACAAATAATGCTCAAAAGTATAGTTGAGAAAACACAACAAGAATGTTGCACAAAAGCAACGTGCAACCAAAGCCAACCGACATGACTAGAGAAAATCTCAGCCAAAACCCCCACTTAAGATTTGTGTTTAGTTTTGCTCTTTTGGGAAAAAAATGTCATACGGAAGGAGGGCAAAGATCTCTTATATTTTTTCACTTTTACCTTACACCAACCCTCCTCCACCTTAGCAGAAACATCCTGCCAAGCCATTGCTGAACAAAAAGAAGAATCAGAAGCATGATCAGCACAACCAGAGCCAACTACAACACCAAAACTAACCAGAGAAGCCCCACAGCTAACAAGATCCCTACCAAAAGAAGCATAAATGTGAGACATCAAGGGAACAACACCAACATTACCAGTCAAAACACCAAAGGGGGTCTCAACAAAAGATCCAGCAACACCATCACATCCTGAGGTAACTGCACCAATAGTCTGAGGAAAATTGGCCTCAAGACACATAGGAGAATAAACCTTAGAGTGCCCACCATTAGAAGCTGGAGCCTCCAAAGGGGAGGAAGCAGAAGGCAAAGGAACCTGCATGACCACCTGGGAAAAGATCTTCTTTTTAACCGTATAATGTTGAGCAAAAGAACCACTCTACCACGAGGTAGAAGGCCTATTAATATGAAGACCACAATGGGTTGCCACATGCCTAGTTTTAAAACATTTCCTGCATCTAAAGGGAATCCCTTTGTAGTCCAGAGGCTGAACCCAACTTTCTTTAGAAGAATTAATCAAGACCTCAGCAAGTAGACCCTTATAAATATCTATGCCTACCAAGATACGAGTGTAGGTGGAGTGATGAACATCAAATGAATCATTATCCACCATAAGAAATTCCCCAAGGGAATTACCAACCTCCTCAAGAAGATTGCCAATCCAAAAGTGGAGGGGGAGATAAGGCATTGAACCCAAACATGAATCAAGTTAAAAGTTTTAGAAGAGGGATTGAAACCAACATACCAAGGCTTTACCATGAGAAAATATTTATTTTACCATCTAAAGAAATGATCACACAAAACTTTATCTCTATCCTTCAACTCTTCAAATTTAGCAACAAAAAATCTCTTGGCCGTAGGGTAGATGTGAACTGTACTAGCCAAAATGGGCTCCCAATGTTGCAAAATCCAAGCATTCAGCTTCGGGAGACTGGGCCAAAACCCCAGAACCGACAGATCAAAGCATGGCGAGAAAAAAATGAAAGCTGAGTGATCAACTTCCTCCTCCAAATCCTTATCTAGGGTAATGGACAAAGACTGAGAGATAATAATAAGCATTCAAATAGGCGTCTTCAAGCCATAATCCCTAGAACTAGCAACAACATTTTCCATTACAACACGAGATCCCATCCCAAGAGGAGGAGCCCCATCCATAGAGGACGAACCCCACCCCCCCCCCCCCCCCAATGACATGGAAGGGCTTGCGCATGCAGAAGATCTAACCATACCATCGTAGGGCGTAACATAAACCATAGGGAAAGAAGACGACACAACACCACCAACATCCAATACAATAGTCACAACTGAGCCGAAGACATAAGACATTGCGGTAGATGAAGAAGTATTCTCGCACGTAGAGGACAAAGCATTTTAGATAAGAACTTAATTTTGAATAAAGACTAAAGAAAAGGATTGGTGAAAAACTAGAAAAACCTAGATTTAATAAAAACTTCCATTAACTAGACTTTGTAAAAAACTAGAAAAAATCCAGATTGGTTGACATATAATTTGTTATTTTGAAACAAAATAACCCTCGTATTAGGGTTTTTAAAAGAAAAAAAATTAGAGCCAAGATTATAGATTTCAAAAAATAGATTTAAAACTTAGTATCTTACACAAAGGTTAGAACAAAAATACTATTAAACAACTCTGCTCTTCTTCTATTAAATACAAAAACCTCTTATTGTGTATTTTCAAAATTAAATCTTAGTGCATGCAAATCTATCGAATAGATTTAAACAAACTATTTCAAATCTGAACCTGAGAAATAAAGCAATTAGTTTTGAACACATAGTTAGAACAAAAGATAACGAATGAGAATTCAAGCTAAAGGAAAATCCTCTTCTTTCATCAAAGAGTGTCTCCACTGATGGTTGCTACAAAAACAAATGGTAAACCTTCACCAATAAAACTCATATAAAGGATTAGTAAAACCTTGATCTAATACCATAAAAGAAATATAAATGAACTGAAAGGAAAGTACTAATCTAAGAGTAACTGTTTGAAGGAAACAATTGCCATAGAATATGAAAATAAAAAGATCAAAGAGCGTGCACACCAAATATCCAAGAGAAGACAAAAGATTTAGTAAGGTAGAAAAGAAGGAAAAACTCCCAATATTATGAAGATGATATAAAACCAGAGAGAGAGAGAGAGAGAGAGAGAGAGAGAGAGAGAGAGAGAGATTGTGTAGGATTCTAAATCATGACATTTCCAACTACGACCTTGGATCCCTTGATGACATAAG
Source organism: Chamaecyparis obtusa (assembly GCA_027943335.1). NCBI lineage: Eukaryota > Viridiplantae > Streptophyta > Pinopsida > Cupressales > Cupressaceae > Chamaecyparis > Chamaecyparis obtusa. Next base: position 1,065,461 of record BSBK01000682.1, on the reverse strand, counting down.
TTGGAGGGAGAAGCCCCCTTACACCCCCATCAAGAACTAAGATTCAAACACAAATGAAAGAAAAACCTCTCTCTAGATTTTGGAATGAAATCGCTTGCACTTAATAAATAGTCATGAATTAAAGATGAGATCAAAGATATCATACAATAGGAGAGGATGAGTTATCCCCATCATTGGTGTACAAATTACATAACCTTTGATTTCCAAAATAGATACATGTTACAAGTAGTGGTTGTCGTTGCACTAAAAGATCGACCTGTTAATGCCTGATACAACCACTAGACATAATTATAGAAGACACATGAGACGGTTAAGCCATGTCACGAATCCTAAGGGGAGCGCTGACCATTTTGTCAACAATCTCCCCCTCAGCGCTACCCGAGGGGATTTGAACCTATGACCAAGCTCTGATACCACTTGTTACAAGTGTGGTTGTCGTTGCACAAAAAAGATCGACCTATTAATGCCTGATACAACCACTAGACTTATAGAAGACACAAGAGACGGTTAAGCCATGTCACGAATCCCAAGAGGAGCGCTGACCATTTTGCCAACAATACATAGTTAGGATAATCACAAATGAACCCTCAAGGTTTAGTTATGGGTCTAAGAGTGACCCTACCATTTAGAGCTTACTATTTCCTACTATAAGCATGCATGTGGTGGCGAGGAGTCATCTTTATAACGGTGGTTGGAGAAATTATGAAATTGATGCTTCTTGATAGATGGATGATGCTTAATCAATCTAATCGATAGTTGTTAAAAAATGCAAAATAAAATAAATAGCAATCATAGCATAGGAATGAGGATTTTAAAAACAACTGTAAAAATTACATAATATTAATTGGCATGACAATATCTACCTAGACATCATGATGCACCTTTAATTGTATTTATCAATCAATTAAAAATAAAATATAATCAAAGGTGTATTTTGATGTCTCAATAGATAGTACGCATGACCTTGATCTATTAGTAAAGTTGAATAATTCTAAACTAACCCATTATAAATCAAGTTTTATCGAGGACGTGACCTTCATACAATAAACAATGAAATAAACCTTGCATAAAATGACTATTCCTCAATCCTTCATTCCCAATATAAAAGATTTCATTATGTTGATCTAAATGATTTAATTGTTTTACACAAAATGTGTTTGGTGTTTTACTTTATTCTCAAAACCAGCGAGGTCAAAATTAGAGGACCTCACAGGTTATCTCCTATAAAAATCAAATGTAGTACCTAAGATGCCCAAATACATTTATCACCTATTAAATGATTTGGTGCTCTACTTTGAAACCAGTAGTTGTTCAAACTTTTGCTGGTTGCAAATTCTTGAAGAGCTCTGTACAAGTTTTTCAAGCAATGCATTGTGATCCCTAGATAGATTTGCCATTATCTAGTGTTGTTAGAAGTAGTGAGTCACTTTCGGAAAATCATTGCAGTTGACCTGCCAGGTTGTAATTTTCACTGTACGGTCGCTTGTAACAAAATTAAAGTAGTGCGGAAAGGAAATTATATCATATAGGAACGAACGAACATCTTCCTGACTGCGTAACCAACTTGTTTATGATGATTCCGAACAGATAGCTCTGATATTCACTCAAGATCATAATGATGATTGAATTCATTCACGAAACCCTAAGCAGTCAGATAATGGATGACCCTTTTCAAATAAAAGGTAAAAGAAAGTAGAGGTTGTTTTCTCTAGCTCAGAGCCTATCCAATATCTGGTACACCTCTGTATGTACTCTTTGTAGGATTGAATATTTTCATTCTGCCTCTCTATAATTTTAAGTGTTATACTCCTTTGTTGTCAAACTGCTGATTAGTGTTGGAAATAAATTGATCATGAATCCTTTTGGGTTTGCCAAATTACTTTCAATCCATGGACATTCAAATGGGTGAGCTAAGTTACCAAAAACACTGGATATAGGCAATTTAAATAGGTGAGCCAGGTCACCAAAAACATTGGATTTAGGTACATGGTTTTGAGGTAAAAAAAATTTACCAAGAAATGTGTGTTGGAGTTGCTTCTGCAACTAAAACTACATTGCTATGACATAATTACAAGGAATGCCAAGACATTGCATTTGGCCTCTTCATTTTGCATACCCTAGGACATTTTAAGATTCTGCTATGGGCTAATCTTTTTAGTACAGGTTTTGCTACTAGACATGACAATTTGAAGAACTGCAAAGCATCTGGCAAGAGAGAAGTTCTATGCATCTTCTGGTAGGAAACTGACTTTAATTAGGACAAGTTATAGATTATTTTTCTTATTTTCATGATAGATCATAGAATATGATCTGAAAACGCCTATGAAAAAAATTCTTTTATAGTAACTACATTAAAATTTCTTAAAAGGCTTTTACTTCATAGCGAACAGTCTTCTTGATCTCTTGTCATCTTGATCTCAAAATGTCTCACATGAACAGCTAGGTTGTAGTAGCAATGGCATACGCGGAGACTAGCATTGAGTTCAAGAATGCTTAAAACAAGTAGTTAAACCTGGCAAACATTTGAGATAGCTTGAAAGCTGATTTGAAAAACATTCGAATATCTCATCCTCTTATAAAAATAGTTATCAAGCAGGAATATCTATGCTTGCTAAACGAAATCTCCCACTTCATATAAAATTATGTCACGAGAACAAGTAATGAATACAACTCAAAAGGGGACAAAAAGTAGAAAACTACTAGGATTTAATGCAATCCAGCAGAATGAGCCTAAAATATTTCCCTAGATCCAAAACCAGGCAGACTCCAAGAACCAAAACTAACATAGGAAAGGTTCTGTTACAAATAGAAACAGGAATTCCTCTCTTTACAATAATACTAATAATCCATCCATACTAAAATTACAGAGGTACACACAATGGGTTCTCATGGAGGATACAAATCCCAAACGTCCAGACTCTCTAGAAGCATTTCCTGTGAACGATTGATGGACCGGACTCTTCATACTCTGCTTTTGAAATCCACATCTGCAATAAACATGGTTGGATATTATTAGTTGAATGAAAATGACTTCTTTGCCTATCAAATCCGATTTAAGGAATATAGCATATAGAGATCTCTTAGACAATATTTGGCAGCAAAAATCATATCAAATACCTGCTGAAATGTACTCAGAGAAGCCAAAATAGACCCTCCAATCCAGACACTGTATTTCCTTTCTGGAGGTGCCACAACTTTAATCTTCATACTAGTGGGAGCTAATGCAGTAATTTCCTTACTCATACGATCTGCAATTCCAGGGAACATTGTGGACCCACCACTGAGCACAACATTCCCATACAAGTCTTTACGAATATCCACATCACACTTCATAATGGAATTGTATGTAGTCTCATGGATGCCAGCAGCTTCCATTCCTATCAAAGAGGGCTGGAACAGGACCTCTGCACATCTAAACCTTTCTGCACCAATGGTGATCACCTGACCATCAGGAAGCTCATAGCTCTTTTCCAGTGAAGAGCTAGTTTTTGAAGTCTCCAGCTCCTTTTCATAATCAAGAGACACATAGGCCAGTTTCTCCTTCATGTCACGGACAATTTCACGCTCTGCTGTTGTGGTGAAGGTGTACCCACGTTCTGTAAGGATCTTCATCAATGCATCGGTCAGGTCACGTCCTGCAAGGTCCAGTCTGAGGATGGCATGAGGCAGAGCATATCCCTCATAGATTGGGACCGTGTGTGTAACACCATCACCAGAGTCTAGCACAATACCTGATAAGACAAGCAAACCAATTAGTGAAAGCAGCTAATAAAAAAAGAGTATTCAATCTACGCCCACTAATATGTGGACATGAAGTTTAATGAGGTCCCGAATAGGAAGGGCATTAGGGTAATCTTTAGCAGTGTCTAATTTTAGCCAATTGAATATGAGGAGATCAACTCAATTTCTATAAAGCTAATCAAGGAAATAGAAAAGTATTCAGAGACATTAAGTTTCCACAATTCATGATAATAGACCTAAAGGCTTCCAGATTTTAACTATGTTTATCTTTTAAATCATCATATCATAGAATATATAATCAAGGAAGCAGAAAACTATTGTAGTGTTTTGGTCAAACATAAAAATTGGGATTCCCATAATAAAAAGAAGTGTTCCTCAAAAATCATCCACAATGACATGGAAGGTTTAAAACATACCAGTTGTTCGTCCACTTGCATACAGAGAAAGCACTGCCTGAATTGCAACATACATGGCAGGCACATTGAAAGTCTCGAACATTATCTGTGTCATTTTCTCCCGATTCGCCTTGGGGTTAAGTGGTGCTTCAGTGAGAAGAACAGGGTGCTCCTCTGGGGCGACTCGGAGCTCATTGAAGAATGTATGATGCCAGATCTTTTCCATATCATCCCAGTTGGTCACAATGCCATGCTCAATGGGGTATTTGAGAGTCAAAATACCCCTCTTGGATTGAGCTTCATCTCCAACATATGCATCCTTCTGCCCCATACCAACCATCACACCAGTATGCCTTGGTCTCCCAACAATACTGGGGTAAACAGCACGAGGGGCATCATCCCCAGCAAATCCAGCCTTACAAGAAAAGGAATGCAGAAGATCAAGATACTTTAACTATAGCATTGTATATTTCAAAACATTTGCAGAATACTTTTAGTCATTTCAGAAAACCCTAGATTGATCCTAATCCCCATCGCAGAGTTCTTATTAGAACATTGCAATCTAACTCAATGCCATTGAATTAGATAACTAACAGTGATCCTAGAGATCAAAATACTTCCACAATAACAACATATATTTCAACAAATCCTAGCTTTACAGTATTGCCCGGTTGTCCATCTCACAAATACAAGATGGCGAAACTGGTTTAATGTGAGTAAAATAGGGAATTTATTAAAAGAGAAACCTAGATCAGAAACCACCATTGTGAAAATCGTAAAATCAGATATGGCAGTACACATTATACGATTTAAATAGGTTATAGAAGCAAGAAATAAATACCAACCTTAACCATTCCAGATCCATTGTCGCAGACAAGGGGTTGGATTTCGTCAGTTTCAGCCATTCTTGATCAAATGAAAAAGGCACCTGTCCATATACAGTTCATCACTCTCACCACAAATCCTAACCCAAATAGGACTAAAACATAGACCTCAGTTCGTGATCAATCCCATTCAATACATGCCATCATAAAGATCAGATTCAATTTCACAAGCACAAAATGAATACACTGTATGATACAGTTAGTATACCCAAAATTAGAATAACGCAATAAACCCTTTTCAGGCATTTCACAAAACATACAGTTCGAAGAAACTGATCACCAATAAGCCACCTTAACTGCCTAAAACAGACAACAACAGTTATAGTCAAACTGCATACAGACCCCAATTCCTATCCCCTCTCACCGTATCCAATCAATAGAAACAAAAAAATTCCCACTCATTTCAGCACATATTTCAAATCCATATCCAAAATAGTATTAAAATTCAGTCATTTCACAAGACATACAATCTGAAGAAATCTGTTATCTACAAATTGGATGATCTACATACTCAAATCTGTACCCAGATTTGGAGAGTTTCCTTTTACCTAGAATATGATGAAACACATCATCCCCGTGCACAACAAACTAGACTTAACATGAATATCAAACTACTTACAACCCTGAATAACTAACCCACCCATCTAATCCATACAATGACAAAGCTTAAAACCAATTTCACAACTAGACAAAATAAATCCATCACAAAATTACAGTGAATATTTTCAGGAACTTCACTAAACAAAGAATGTAAAGAAATCGATCAGCTATAACACATCTCAAATACTGACAGTAATCAGATTGGAAGAGGTCTGAATACCTAATCCATCTGATTGAATCTATACAATCAAAAAAACTCGGACCAAATTCCACAAGTAAAAAAAAATCAACGCCCATCTCAACAAATCATTAAAATCTATACCCAAAATCATAATACTTCTTTTTGAGGCATTTGACAAATCTACAGTGATGAAATCTACTGGCTATACGATGGATGATCTTCCAATTTTACTCAAATCTATATCCAATATCATAGAAACAACAAAAAATTCCAGGCATTTCCCTGAACAGGCACCCCAAAGAATTCAATCATCCATAACAGGGAATTTTCACCGATTTCACATTGATTACAAAAAAGGGTGATCAGCAGAGAAGATGTTTTACTTGCCTCTCTTAGTTGTATTGTGTATCTTCAAGACTGGCAGAGCAGATGCTGCAAAGCAAGAAGAGTGAAAGAGGAGGAATTTTCAGATTGTGAAAGAGAGCATTTGGGAGGCAAGAAATAGGCGAGATAGTTGCCCTCGGAGTCACAATCCAGCTAACCGGCCAGCCAGATACACCTCTAAAGTAGAGTACATTCACATTATAGTTCGTATGTCTGTATCTTCAGCTCAAAAAAGTTGTTGGAATGCAGTTTTAGTCAGAATTGATCCCACAAGGGTATTTTAAAATGGTTTCAAATCTGTTTAAAGAGTATTTTTAAAGCAAAATATGCTAGAAGCTTTTTCGAAAAGAAACTTGGTGCTTTGATTTGAAGGGACCACAGGAGAATTCCCTCTGTTCTAACGGTATAAACAGCAGGCTTTTAAAAGCCATCAAGTCAAATATAATAGCGGCAAAACTGTACTGTCAACATGTTTGCACGTTGATGATAGCTATGGTCGTTTGTATAGCATTTTATTTTTACCTTTTCTTTCTTTCTTTGGGGCCCTTTGCTCCACATGATTTTATAGTGGACTATCATTATTTATTTTTAATCATTTTGTTCTAGGTATATTAGTTGGGCTTTTTTTTTAATGATTTCTATCATTTAAACTCTTTATGTTTTGAGCTTTTAGTAGGGAGGACTCTTAGGGCTTGTATTCATGTGAGATAATATATTTATTTGTTCATGAAGGTCTTTTAGTAGGGGAGAGGAATCATAATGTACACGAGGTCTAATACGTGAGATGTTAGTGAGTCTATTAGGGGTTACATCTGACCACCTGACCTTGACCTGTATGTGTCAGGATATCTTACAAAAGTAAGACACATAAATTTGGATTAATAAAAAATCAGAAAATGAATGCCTTCCGGTAAATATTTGTTTTTTTATATATGCATAAAAATAAACATTGAGTGCATTTCTTTTTGGTTTATCAACTTGTCCATATCACTAATAGGTTTTGACACGCCCTTTATTGGGTCGTTTAGTACAAAAAACTAAAACTATATGAATAAAAAAGACACTTCCCTTTACAATTAAATGAATCTCGCCACCCCAATCAAAAACCAAACTAACAATAAAATATTGCCACGTGGAAGTCCATCAACCCGAAACAAGTTGACAATTGGTGATGCAATGCAAATACTAAGACCACTAGTGCCTACTAAGATGTGACCAGCCTAAACCATTGGAAACGACCCTGTCCCATCTTTCCAGCTTAAATGCACGCATTGTGGTCACTTCAACGTAAAACCAACTGCATCAACAAATAAAATTATGTAAGTCCACCATTGAACATTGAAGGGCAATCAAATTAGAAGTTAAAGAGGCAATTAGATCAAGTCTTGCAAATGAAGCTAGAAATTCAAAATTTAAATTGATAAGAGTACATAAATTAAAGACACCACACCAACACAATAGCTTCAAACATACAAGTAAACACGAAACCAACTCATTCATCCCAATCAAGTCATTTAGAAGAAACAACATTCATTGAAGAGCATAGAGAAATTAGAAGACACAACATCCATCGAAGAGCAAAAAGAATTCAAGTTTAGTTCCAAGTATTTAAATGTTTCTTACTGCTTTCACAGTTTCATCATATTTGTTTTATAGTTCCGTGTAATTTAAATGTTTCTTTATGCATTTCTCCCCTTCACAATCTTATTATTATATGTTTTTAGTTTTTCATAGCCATGTTCATTGTATTGTTTCCTCCATGTTCATTACATGTTCACTTTTGTAAACCCTTACTGTTTCAAATCATCATGGTTTAGTGTGATCCTTAAACCCTTGCATAGTGATTTGCATCCTAACAAATTTACAAACTCCACATAATGCTCTTTGTATTGTTTCCTTCATGTTCACTTTATTTTCAATTGTTGATACCCTAATTGGTTATTTTGCATCCTCATGGTTTCAATTGTTTCCATGTTTTGTATTCTATCTATATTATCCTTGTTGTTCAATTCTTTCTATCGTTTCCTTCATATTCATTTCAATTTCACATCCCTATACAAAATATGAAGATTCGCATCTTTACAAATTTACAAATTTCACAATGTTCTTTGCATTGTTTCCTTCATTTTATTTTATTTTATTTTATTTTAGTTTTTAGTTTTTGACACCCATACTGATTGTTTTACATCCTCATGGTTTCTATTGTTTCCTTGTTTTGTATTATACCTATATTATCCTTGTTGTTCAATTCATTTCCAATTATCTATTCTTTCTATTGTTTCCTTCATGTTCATTCCAATTGCATATCATTCAACATAATATGAAGAATCACATCCTTATAAAATTTACAAACTTTACATATTACTCTTTGTACTGTTTCCTTCATCTTCATTTCATTTTCAGTTTTCAATACCCTTATTGATTGTTTTACACCCTTATGGTTTCTATTGTTTCCTTGTTTTGTATTCTATCTATATTATCCTCATTGTTGAATTCATTTCTAGTTATCTATTTTTTCTGCTATTTCCTTTATGTTCATTTCAATTTCACATCCCTAAACAAAATATGAAGATTCACATCCTTACAAATTTACAAATTTTAGCCAATATTTTTTGTATTGTTTCTTTCAAGTTCATTTCATTTTCTATTTTCTATACCCTTACTAACCGTTTCACGTCATTATTGTTTGTATTATTTTCTTGAGGTTGAATTCATTTTCACTTTCATATTCTCTCTATATTATTATTGTTGTTCAATTCATTTCTAGGTTTCTATTTTTTCTATTGTTTCTTTGATGTTCATTTCTATTTCACATCCTTAAACACAATATGAAGATCACATCCTTACATATTTACGAACTCCACCTAATGTTTTTTGTGTTTTTTTCCTTCAGGTTCATTTCATTTTTAGTTTTCTATACCCTTATTGACTATTTGACATCTTCATGGTTTGTCTTGATTCCTTGACATTCAATTCGATTTCACTTTTCTATTCTTTCTATATTATCCTTGTTGTTCAATTCAATTCCCCTAATCTATTCTTTCCACTATTTTATTGATATTCATTTCAAATTCACTTACTCTTTTGTAAAATAATATGCCCATACATAGTTGTTAACAAAATAAATGTTTTGTGAATTCTATTCATGCATCATTGTCATCTTGCATGCATACATTTCCATTGAATATGAAAATACATAACTGTTTCTCATCAACCATCAATGTTTAGATTGACCATCACGCATTAGTGCAATAATTCACATGGTTTTGTGTGTTCCATTTCCTAGTTCATCTTTTTGGTCACATCTTATATTTATAATGTGAAGCATGATGGAGATGATTGTGGACAACTAACTATGATCCAGTCCAAACAAAAGACATGGACACAAATAAACATTGATGTTAATAACACAAATCAACACTATTAGATTGTCAAGAATTGTGATAATGATAGGGATAACTATTTTAAGGCCCATCACATACTAACAAGTCAAGGCCTTCTTGCAACCTACTCTCCAAATGATACAAATGAAGATATCCTAAAATATCTTTGTGAATCTCCCCCCTTATGCCATAGACCAATTCCCCACATAGAATGGCTAGTGGAGACCCCATATTTACGAATTTGAGCACAACAAGAATAGCTTGCGAGTCATGCTCATATTATTGACCAATTATTTGTCGACCCATATCCTTGTAATGATCTTGTCTTCTCAACAAGATCTTGTTTCTATTCTAAATTATTCAAGGTCATTCTAAAATCATGGAAAACCAACTATCTGAATAGATATTTCTTAGAAAACTATGGTGCACAAGCTAGAGAATGCTCAAAAAGTATTCCATGGTAATAGAGGCTTCAAAGAGTAGTGACCAACTAAATCCCATCTTGGGTTTTTATCAAGGTATACACTTAAACCTCAAAATGATTTCTTTCCTAGTAATATGTCTTTCCATGTCCTCACTCAACAAATTTGTGGAAAGAACCCATACCAGCTATAATACCACATCTAGAGTTGATGTGGAAGCTTTTGACCATGAATTCCTACTAGTGTAATTGTTAGGCTTCTACACCTCTTATTGTTTCACATCCCTACTATATTTTCTACACCTTTTATTGTTTCCCATCCCTATTGTATAACTATCCAAGAATGTAAACAAACAATATGTCCATGCATGTGTTAAACTGTATTATATTTTCTAAAGGGAATACTACTTTTTTTTGTTCAAGCGTCACTTTCATATTACACTATAGTGCCATTCAATCTGAAAATGCACAATAGTTTCTCATCATACATTGTTGTTAGTATTGACTAGAAAACATCTCTCTACAAAATGACATGGTTAGTTAGTTCCATTTCATAGTTACACATTTTATAGTATACTGCAATTTTATGCTTACATAGAAAACTAATAATATGAATCATCATTGTCTTAACTATCTATTTATGTTTAAATTATGAATGTTTTCACTGCTAACTCACATATTATTCTTATTGTCTGCAAATGAGGAAGTTAGATCGGTTGAAGGATCCTTCTGCAAAGAAAATATCATCAATAGGGTTTCTTGCCCATAAAAGAGGTGTCAAGTTCCCTCAAGAGCCTCAAACCCCACCTATCATTCTGAGAAATACATATCATGTTCAAAGAAATCCACAACTTTTTGGAAGCAACCCATAGCTTACTTCATCAACACATGAGGATAGTACAACAGTGAGAGAACCTAAAGTTGCGATCAATGGAAGTTGTGATCTGCACCCAACATGGAAGGGGCACTCAAAGATATTGAGGACAATGACATGTAGATAAGGGAAGCATCAAATAAATGGGGAATTCCAATAACCACACTCTCAAAATGGTTGGGTGGTCCCACAACCACCTCCAAGAAAGGCCCCCCAACTATCCTCACCACTGAAGAAGACCAAATTGTTGAGTGGTGTTAGTAGATGGATGCAATTGTTCATGGACCAGGGAGATTGTGAACTTGAAGGTAGTTGTGGCTCATAAATGTGAGAGAAGACCCACCCCTTTCAAGAATGGTATTCTTAGGAAGTCATAGTGGTCAAGATTTAAGGTATGCCATCCAAAATTGACATTAAGAATAGAGGAAGGCCTTAACAAAGACATGGCACTCAATTTGAGACCATTTGTTGTCTCTACTTTCTAAAAAACTTTGTCAAAAGTATATATTGCAAATCCATATGGAATTTCTCGCATAGGAAATTGTGATGAAATTGTTGTGCAGGCAAACACAAATGGGGCTATGAGGGTAATTTCTAGAAGAGGAAATTGGAACATCTCTTACATAATTCCCAAGATCCATGAATGGATTACCATTATTTGTAGTGTGAATGCTTCTACAAAACCCATTTTAGGCCTTTACTTATTCAAAGGTAGACAACACTTGCAAAATTACATATCCAAATGCAAACTGGGTGCTTGCATGACATCCCATAAACATGTGTGGATGACCAAGTAACTCTTCCTTAATTGGTTGCACCACTTCACACACTTTTTTCTAGGGATTATTCACCCACCAATAGGCACTTGTTGATATTTGATGGCCATGGAAGCTATGTTGTAGTCACAACCATCCAAGAGGTGCATATGATAGGTATTGACCCACTCACATTTCTAGCTCACACCTCTCACAAAATACAATCCATGGATGTGACTATTTTTTCTCCATTCAAATCATACTTCAAATCACAATGAGCATCATGGTTGGCAAGGTTTTTGAATGTTGAAATCAAGAGGGAAGAACTAGAAAAAAAGAGGCAACAAATATTTGACAAGGGCATTGAATATATCAAATATTATAATAGAATTCAAAAGGACCAAGATATGGCCCCTCAATCCTGATGTTCTTGTGGAGGACATGCAACTCAACAACACATTTGAAGTTAATGGTGGCGAAAATGCTTCTGCAATGCAAAACATGCTTAGCCTCTCAGGAGTTGATATGTCAACGAAAGATGTTGTAGAAAACATAGCTCAAATCCGTCAATTGAATTCTTATTCACAATTGGATTATGATCAACCACCTAAAAATAAAATGGAAATCCTTGTTGACAATTTGGATGATAGTCTTGGTCTTCCATCTGAGAAAATATCATCATCATGGTTAGTAGAAGGGAATATGAATCTAGGTGTTGACTTGCAAGGGAAAGAAGAAGAAGGATATTCGCTCTCCCTTTACCATCCACATCTATCATGCCAAAAGTTGCGCATTACTATGTTGATTGTGGCATATTAGATGGTGGTATTGACGTAGATTTTGTTAAGGTTTTTAAGATCGTTGAAAATGTAATAGCACTACATGTATATAGTATGTGTTTTCCAAATGCAACAATCTCTTGTATTTATATTGAGAATGAGCCAAGAAGAGACATGTCCCTTCATGGGACATGTCTATTCATTATTATGTAATTAATATAATGACAATTATGATATATATATATATATATATATATATATATATATATATATATATATATATATATATATATATATATATATATATATATATATATATATATATCTATATCTATATCTATAGCTTCACTAGTATTGACTCATAGTGTTTATCCAACTGAAGCTACAAAACATCAACACTCCCTCTTAGCCAAGGAAGATTGAACACATGATTAGGATCAAATGATATCATTTACCATGATATCATAGATATGGTGTGACTAGGAATATCAAGTCACATGATATTCACCATAACTCATAGATTCATAAGAATATAATATAATGATATTGAGAGCATTGGCCACATAATATCAAATCACATGATATTCACCAAGTACTCAAATTTTTTTAAAGATATCATCTCATGGTATCCAGAGCATTGGCCACAGAATATCAAGTCGCATGATACTCACCAAGTACTCAAAAAATATCCATAGGTAATGTGCACATGTATCCTCAATAATACTTACCATAGGGACATTCATCATCTACCATGATCTGTTTCAGCCATCATAAGATGTCTATCACAATAGAAGGCCATGGTATGTTTAAGGAACGTAATCTACCATGCAAGATATCATTTATTATGATATGTTTTAGCCATCATAAGATGTCCATCACAATAGAAGATTAAGTTATTATAAGATTGTTACCTTTCAGTAACTTCTGCAAATACAAGTGATAATTGTTTGGAAGTCGACACTTCCTCATGATGTACACGAGAGGTAGGACCATTAAAAAAAACATGGAGTCACACACATGTCATCCATCATGCCTCAGCGCAAAGGGTGGAAACAAGGGATTTCACCTCGAACTTCTCTCACAGAGAAGAACGCATTGAGCAGATATCAATTTGTTGATCTTTTCATCCAAGATTGCTTAAGATGAAATTTTAGACTCCCTCTGATTCTGATATCAATCTTCTGAGCTTCTCATCCAAAGTTACCTCAGAAGAGTCAAACTCCCTCGGAATCTGATATCTATGTTTTTTTTTTCCTGCAAGAGCATCCCCAAAAAAGCTCAAGGCAAATAGCTCTTATAGTACGTACAGAAATACAAATAAGAGAGAGATTACAATGAGTAGATATAGTAATACTCAAGGATAATAAATACTTATCTGTGCATCAATATCCTTGATACAAGTTGCTTCAATGAAGGTCCATATACATCAAATCAAAAAACACCTTCTCAGATTATTTGAAAGACATCTACCCTTTGAATCATCTCCCCACTAAGGATGGTTCAAGTGGGAAAGTAACATTGGTTATAATTCCCCCCACAATATAAAATTATCACTCTTATATCGTTGAACAATTATTATGTCTTCTTGTGAAATGACTGGATTGCTCCAAGAGAGGTGACACTCTATAATTAATGCTTGCTTTCTAGAAAGAGACACCCTTCTTTGAATATGTGCTTCTTTGTTAATGTTTGACCACGATCATAAAAAATTAATGTCTCTTTAATGAAAGTCACTACAAGGTCTAACTAATCATTATGGAACTCGTTGTGCATACTTTGCAAATTCATCATCCTCAACCTCTTACTAAACAATGTTGCCAATATATAATCACTAATGTTTTCTTCTTAACAAATCTGCTACAATTCACTTGACCTTATTCTTTGCACTTGGTGTGGACAAAAATCTGCAACACAACTTCACTCACCATATTTCACATAGACCCGTACACAGTCGGTCATAACTTTTAAACCCGACATTTTCTCGCCAATCGCTCTAGTGAGATTCTTTGAAATTTGTTTATTACCAATATATCCAAAATGTGGCAAAATCCAACGGTGTATCTGTGAGATATGGTCCATGTACTAAAACTGTATTTTCTCAGACAGTCACGCATTCACCATCAACAAACTACTCTCTTACATTTGCAGCCTGGCTCTGATACCATGTTAAGGTTTTTAAGATCATTGCAAATGTAATAGAACTGCATGTATAATATGTGTTTTCCAAATGCAATAATATCTTGCATTTATATTGAGAATATTCATTATTATGTAATATATATATATATATATATATATATATATATATATATATATATATATATATATATATATATATATATATATATATATATATATATATATATATATATATATATATATTTCTCTAGTATTATATTAATTTCTCTAATATATATATATATATATATGTGTGTGTGTGTGTGTGTGTGTGTGTGTGTATACACATCTCATATATACTAAATATGTATATACATAGCTTCACTAGTATTGACTTGTAGTGTTTATCTGACTAAAGCTACAAAACAGCAATAGATTTGACACGAAACATATGAAGTTGGGAATGAGGAAGATGAAAGCATGTTGTCACAAGTGAGGCATTAGGTTCTCAATAGAATGGTAATGACCAAATTCTTAAAGCTTCTCATTCACATTGTTAACCATAAACATGGCAGGGGGGGTGATAATAGGATCCATTTGAGCTGAAAATCCTAGTTGTTAACATATGATGATTACATGAATCTTCTAATGGAGCAAGAGTTGAGGAAGAAAGAACTTGATTACATCAAAGAAAGAAAGAAAGAAAGAGTAGATCAAAGAGAATAAGGTAGCATGTATATTGGAAAAGGAAAAGAAGGATAAGGAGAGAAAATAAAAGGAGATCATGCGTAAGGAAAAGGAAAGGATGAAAGAAGAAGAGAAGAAGGAAAATGAGGATAGACAAAAGAGAGAGAAGGCAATGAAGGAAAATAAGGCAGAGGAAAGAAGGCTTTAGGAGTAGGCTAGGGATTTGGCGAGAAAGAAGTTTTTAAACAATTCATCCACTCCCTTTCTTGAAGGGCGTGTCATAAGTGAGATATGACCAGCATAAACATCCTGAAATTTTCAAAAAATTATAATTGTCCACCTACTTCACCATCCCTTACATTTTCTTCTATTCTTAACTATAGTGTAGGGATCCCAACATATGTTTCTAGCACTGGATATTGCAGTGCAATACCAAGTGAAGTGAGTATAAGTCAATGAACAAAAGGGGATGAGCTCACGAGAGTGTATCACTAAGAGTTGAATTTGTTAAACTATTCTAGGGCGAAAAGGGATGTTAGTGGTCTTGTCTCATAGGGGCCATGATGTTCAGTCATTTTCCATGACCTATAGAGGCAAAGAAATGGCTACCAATATGCTACCTCTACATATGAGTTAGAAGCCTATTTGGATGAGTTCCAAAGATTGGACAAAAAATGTAACTTTCTAGCTTTATTGCCCCTCCTTTCGAGGTGTTGCTATTTTGGCAAACCTGAATGCTCTAGACTTCCAACAAACAAGTTTTATGTTGACTATCCCAATCTTACATGACTTTACATGGAAACATTAGCCCACTTCTTCTATTGAGGTAGCATTGTCCCATCCAACAATAAGTTCCTCTCCTTGAAGGCATTTCCAACTAATATGGATAAATTAGGGTTTTTTCCTATATGATCCATATTGTCATGATTTTGATAGCTGCATCTCCTCATCAACAATATGGTTACTAAATCATTCAATGGTTTGCAACAAAATGGGACCTCATCCAACTGACTCATGTAGTTTATACATACATTTATTTTGATAAATTATTGTTTGGTATTAGTTGTTTTTTTCAAGGAATAATTTAAATCTTTCATCACAGATAATAGGAGATGATGGGTTTGTAAGGGATTATTATGTAGAACTTAAACTATAAGATCATACACAACTAGTCTCATTATTGTAAGGAAGTCGTTGAGAAATAAATCATTAGAATTATTATTGTATTATGATGCAATAAATCCATTGAATTAGGGACACTATTGCTCCATTATAAGGCTTTAATGTGTTTTCCAAGCACCTTGTCCCAACCCACAAATTTTTAATTAAGAAATACAATTGTTAAATTATTACTACATTCATACTAGAAAAGTTGTAGATACAAGGAAATAAATCATTATTGTTTGTCATCTCACAAATCCTTGTTACTTTGTATGAATCTTTATCTCTACTAAGCACTACCACACCAATATGTTATATGTCTAAAGCCAATGTGTCTTATTAGATCTGATTGTATAAGTTTTGCAAAGTGGGGAAGTGAGTATCCAATTTTTTCATGTTCATTGGTGAAGTTTGTAATAAGTTGAGCATAGGAGCCATCAAGGATGGTAGTGGCAAGAAGAATGGAGGTATAGGTCCGTGTGGTGGCTTTTCTAAAGACACGACACTAAGGGATCCATTCAAGTTATTATTGTGGGACATCAAATTAAGGTTTGTCATTTGATTCCAACTCTTTGATCAAAGAAACACATTCGGGAATGTTGTAAAGGTGGGTGTGGAACCTTTCTAATTTTTCCATGGGCCTATGCCCAACAAATGTCAATATCATCCACATAGCATGTCTATCGTTTGATTTTCAATGGGAGGGAGTACAACAACCTCCTTTAAATACCTCATGCAAAGGCTAGCAACAACGAAAGAAGACAACAAACATAACTTCAACAATATATTTCATTAATTGAGCTTTGTATCTAACTTTCAATGTTTTTTATTGCCATCTATTTTCAATCCTAAGCTTAGTTGCCTCTTTTTAATGATTTGGTACATATATTAATGTGGGAGCATCCAACAATGTCAGAACAATCCTAGATCACCCAAAAATATCTCTTTCTGCTAGTTTCTTTTCGATTTTTTTACATTTCTGGATACCCATTTGGGTGATAGAGATTCCAACTCTTAGATTCCCACTACTGCATTTTTGGGTCAACCTATTATTTTTGGTAAGTTTTAATTTGAAGGCGCATGGGGATAGAAATTTAAGGGAAGCTTGAAAATGAAAAAATTATGAGCTTTGGCAAAAGAATTGGGTCAAAATATTTCATTGATTGAAAGTTACTAAGGTTTCAAGTTTTTGATAACCTGCCAAAAAATCTTTCTAGTCAGGTTTGAAGCACTAAACGGCCTCGTAGGAGCTTGAAAATGGGGGGATAGGAGGAGTTGGTTCATAAGGCTATAGTTCGCTCAAAGATCTTTCTGACGCTTCAAATGACACATCAATCAAAGTCCCGGATCAAAAGCTATGCCTCCCGAAAGTTGGACTATTTTTTTTGGGAACTGTCGTGTTTTCGAATCATGCCCAGATTTGAATTTCAAATTCTATATTTTGGCACCCAACCGCCACATTTCAACATTCAAATTTCATTTTTTGGCTCTAAATGGGAAAACAAATTATTTGGGACCCATATTGAAGGTGGGTAAGTAGTTTTTAGGGAGGAGGTTGTACTGTGAGAAGGGGGTTTTCCAAAGCGGGTATAGTATTATATCCTGTGAGGCATGTAGTTTGATTTTCAAGTTTGTAATGTCCATGTAATAGAATCTCTCCTATTAGATAATAAAAAAATTATTTTGTTGTACTCTTTTGTATCCCGGGTCTTGCCCTCATCATACATACATACATACATACATACATATATATGGATGTGTGTGTATTCTACATAGAAATGTGTGGTGTAAAGACAAGGGAATGTTTACAAAAACTGTACAAAATATATAGACATACCTTTTCCAAAATAAGCATGCATAAAATATATCTCCAAATATATAGTAAATAAACTAGTTTCGATGAAAAATAATTTTAATTAAATAAAAATAGATTTGTTTTAGATATCTATATTAATGATTTGATTAGATAAGCATGGGAAGGGCTCATACCCATTACACATCAACGATCAAGGCAAGAAAGAATTAACCTAACGAGACATAAGATTGAGAAAACAACAAACTAGAAATTAGAAAGCTTTTGATCATCAAAAACAACGCTACCCCTACTCTAGAGACACCTTTTTTGCAACACTAGATATAGTTACATTTTTGTTTATTTATAGTTATATTAGTGTTTACGTCATAATTATCATATATTTTTAATTATTGCTTTGTTTGGATCATGATTACATACAATTTTTTTCCCTAGCATCCTTTCCTCATTGTATGTTCTCTCCATCTCTATTTATGCTTGTTTACTCTTGTAATTTTCGACCATATTATTCTCATTCTGGTGATGGAGCATGAAATATAGTCTCGAACATCAATTTCAAAAATAATTTAAGACAATTTAATCCACTCAATATTTTTAGAATATGTTGGCGACATCCAAAGGCAGTTCATTCAATTGAATCATCTCAAATGGTATCCATAATTCAATTAAGCTATCTAGCAACCTCCAAAACTTGTCAAGCATACCAAGGACCCTCTTTGTCTTTTGGTTGAAAGCAAATACGTAGATGACACCTATAAGGAATTCTTGCAATTGAATCATCTTAAATGCCATTTAAGATTGCAATTAACCATCAAGCAACCACCTTGATCATACAACTAATCAAGGATAGCAAGGGACCCTCTTCCTTTGGTTAAATGGAATGCAAACAAAAATGTAGTGGGCACTCATATTTGGTTGCCCCACTGTGCCAAGAGTGAAGTCCTAAAAGTTGTAGTCAATCGTAAGGGGAGCCGCCACGAGAATAAGTACCCAACTTGCAAGGGTGGTCTTATGTGCCACTTGATTCTACTACCAGCCATTGATTTCAAATTCATTTGCTTGGCTATGATTAGAGACTAATTCCACAACTCTTGGAGAAACATCCAAACCACAAACGATTCCTAGGCACCTACTAATAATGTCATGTTTCACTTCCTACTCACCATCCAATATCCAAAGGTGATGAGCTGCCTTAGAGAAACACAATTTCGCTTAAGAACTCAATATTGCACAACTAGTTGTAAGCCAAAGAATGAAAAATATATCATGTGCTTCTAAGCCACATGTAAAATAATATCATTAAAAAATGCAAATTGAAAGCAACGCCATCCTTAGGGAAAGTGATACCAATGATAAGACGTCGTAGTGGACATGTTCAAATAGGTAATCTAGAACTTGACATTGATAGAACATGAATGGATGGACCTTTGAGGAGTTGGTATGAGAGATATTAACGACCAATCTCTCATGGCATCATTAAAGAGAATTCTGATGTGCCCCAAATGTCCCGGTCAAAAAAACCCACCCACTATGCCATCTACTATGGCCATAAGCCTTGTCAAATTTCATAAATGCCATCTTGAGTATAAATGGCCATCTACTATGGCTATAAGCTTTGTCAAAATCTAACTTTGTGAATAGAGTATCTTGAGTATCTTGTTCACATGTTTGTCGTCATTGGGTGTGTCTTGTATCCACCATTGTGTAATGTATTTAACATTGTTTGATGAAGGGATTTATACGATAAATACAAGTTCTCAAATTGTACCCCAAAAACACATTACAAGTTAATTAACAATGAAAATAAACTAATCTCCATTCAAAGGCATTATAAGTTGTCATGCCCACAATGTCGCTCATAAAAGACCATGGATCGTAGAAAATGAGAAAGTAAGAATTAATAAACGAAAAGTTAACAATGAAAATAAACCAATCTCGATTCAAAGGCATTATAAATTGCCATGCCCACAATGTCGCTCATAAAAGAGCATGGATCGTGGAAAATGAGAATGTAAGAATTAATAAACATGCTAAGAAAGAAAATTAAAAAAAAGATATTGTTCTGATTTTTTTAGATATAAGAACTTATATGAAAGAGTGAACAATCCATTAATCTTCAAATTTTAAAGGACGTGTTTACCAAATTTGAGGTTTCCCAGCGATCCACTTGAAACAAAACCTCTATTTTTTTAATGGGACTAGCTAGAACTGTGAGATAGTGCGAATTTCAAGAAGACTGAAAATTTATTTTCTAATGCAATTTAAAGCAATATGAAAAAGTTATTATATTATCTTAGAACCGCGCAAAACTAAATTCACAGTGCAAGGCAACGGCATGGTTGTGCTATCAAGGAAGGATTTCTCTGATGGCGCTGGGCTAGCTATGGTGTCAGGTGTGACAAGTGTCCAAGGAAGGATAATGGCGAGGGTTTCCTCCATTTCAAACCCTCATCGTGCTACGATGACTCGGCCCACTCCGTCTACAACTCCTTTTGTCATTGACGGTTGCAGGAATCCCATCAATCCCCACCATAGATGCAGTGACTTCTACGAAACTCAAGTTATTACAAACCCTACACCCATTGCTCCACCTCTACCAAATTCCAGGTCCTTGAAGGTTATCTGCTCTTTGAGCGATTGCAAGGTGAGATTGGCCACTGATCTCATTGAGATCCACATTTTGGATGCATGTATTGATAGCGCTTCTACTAAGATTGGGAGCTGCTCATTATTGGTTTGATGCATGTGTAAACAACCCACTTTTGATAAGTTTGCAGATTGGATGAAGGTCAATTGGAGCAATCTGGCACTTCCTGATATTGAAATTCTTGACCATGGATTTTTCTTTCTTCGTTTTACTTCTGTGGTGGATTGTGAATTCGTAAAATAAAATGGTCCCTGGTTCTTTGATCAAGCTGCTATTTTCATTGCATCATGGTCTCCATTCTTTGACCCTACTACAGCTAGGATTACAACTGTTCCTGTTTGGATCAGATTGTACAATCTCCCATTGATCATGCGGGAGGCGGATCGCATTTAGGATGTGATTGAGCTAATCAGGTCTTTTGTGAAAATTGATCCTTCATTTGTGAGCCCATTTTGCAGATACACCAGAGTGTGCTATTATTGACATCTCTAAACTGATTCAACAATCTATTTTGATCCACTCTTATCAAGGTACTTGGACCCAATTTTTCAACTATGAATGCCTACCATTCAAATGCTTTCATTGCAACAGGATCGGCCATAAGATTGCTGGCTGTTCTGCATCAAGATCAGGCACCTCAAGGAGTTTAAATTTTAAGAAATGGATCAAAAAGGTTGGCAATCTGCATGCTAATTTTTATGGCAGAATAATGGGAAATTTTTTGCTGATCAAAAGGAACTTGTGCGTGCTATTGAAGCTGATATTCCCATTCCTTCTGTTCATGAGAAATTTGGTGATATACTGGAGCTCCTAATCATATTACTGATGGGGTTGCCTCTTCTGTTGTGCCTCCCACCATCCCATTGTCCCGGTTGTCCACGCTCCCTCCATGCATGATGTTCCTTCTAATGGTGGCCATTCTGATGTGGCAATTGGGAATGGGCTCGATCCGATGGGCTCTTATTCCTTTATGGGGGATTTGGACAATGCATTTGCTGATTATAATGATTTTGATGATGTTGTGGTCCCTCTGAAACACTGCACTGTCTCTCAAACTACCAGTGCTATTTCTAAACCCGACATTTCCACCAAGAAAAAGAAGGGCTGCAAATCTAAAGCTGAGAAGCTTCGTATTGAAGGTCGTGGTGCAGTGGATGATGGCACCCAGTGGACCGTGGCTGCCCTACTCACTAGGAGCACTAGGAAGGGGCTTTGGAAAATAGTATGTTTGAGTGGTGGTGGTGTATGCTGATCTGATTTGGATTCTATGCTACAGTTGTTTGTAAAATTATGGGGTATGGGTTCATAAGTTTTTTGAGCTCTTTCTTAGTTTCTGTCATCGATTGGTTTCTTGGTGCTCCCCTCTTTTTCCCACTATTAATCTATTAAAAAAAATTGAAGCAATATGAAAAAAATACTTAAAAACCTTTTGTAAAATGAAATCAGATGTTGATAAATGAAAAACATATCTCTTGCAAAACTAAAAACAAGTGCTAAATAAAAACCTGCTTTTCTTGACGGGTGAAAGCAAATAGGATTTGAAACAATCAAGAGTGAAATCTGCAAATTCTTTGTAAACCCGAATAAATCAAGTTTCACGTGTCTTAACTCCTAACTTGTATATCCATTAGCGAGAAAAATTCACATGGCAAGATCTACCACAATTGTCTACAATATTAACTGCAGATTGATGCTCTGACCAGCAATAAACACAGAGCATAAACATTTCTTTGAATTATTAATCTCTGGTAAAATGTTCTAAAAAATGATTGTATATTTGAGGCAACAATCTATATTATGTAAACATTTATATTAATTGAATGGAAGCAGCTGAATAAAGTTTTCAACATTCAGTATTAATTTCCAATGTTAACTAGTAACAATCTTTCATCATCCAATCACTACAGTATTCCAAACGAAAAAAATTTAACTTACATAAATATTTTACTCAATTATGAATGGGGTCAATTATGCAATTAGTTTTTGTGTTACCATAATGTTTGAAATTGCAAAAGCACTTTGATCGTGATGAATGAAAACCCACTTTGGTTAGTCATAAAAAATATTGAAAAACAAGAACAAAACTCTGAAATTGCCGACATGGTATATTTGAAATATCTGAAATGCAATAGCAAATGAAAACACAGAAATGGAGGTTCTACATAGATAGATTGCCCTTCAAAGTTGAAGATACCACAAGTAATAAAAACCACAAAACTGGGGCTCTATATAATAGCTTACTTCTTTAGACTTGAAAATACTCCTCAAAGCAAATTAACCAACTTCTCCGTAGACCGAAACAAAGTTGGACAGAAAAAGAAAATAGAATATAAAAGAATTCATAAATGTATTGTAACTTGACCCACTACAAAATGTGTCAGTCTTGAATAACTGCAGCTATCACAATTTCAAAGCAGTCCTTTTAATTGTGCATGTTTCATCATCAAGCCTGCAATAATGGAACATAAAATCAGACATTTACAAGATAATGGTCAACATAGCATTCCAAATTGAGATGAAACTCCCTAAATAACATCCAGTTCATGCCTTGTTTGCAATGTTGTTTGAAAGCCAATCCAAGCCTTCATATAAGCCTTCACCAGATGTAGCACAAGTGCTCTGAATGTACCTAAGAAAAGCATCCGCCACTTGAATTATGTAACAAATTATTGTATATCATTTGTATTCTAATTAGAACCTAGACATCTATTAATAAACACTCCATTCAGCGACAAAAATACTCTTGGTATACACTGAATTTTAAAAAGAAAAAATGTAAGCTTCCACACATTAGACACCAATCAAAAAAATTACTCAAATTGGTACACAGAAATTTATTAAGAAAAAACTTCAAAAAAGTGTAAGCTTCCACATATAAGACAACAATCAAAAAATTTACTCACCAATGGCGCTGACGTAGAGAGTGCAAACCAAGCTTGTCAGTAATCTCTGCAGCATTCATAGCATTTGGAAGATCCTGCTTGTTTGCAAAAACGAGGAGCACAGCATCTCGCAACTCATCCTGCAAGCAGCACCAAAAGTTTACAACAAGCAAAGTTATGGCTTTGAACGTTTTACTGTTTGCTCGTTAGCCATAGATAATACAGCTTTAAAGGAAAAATCATTACTTCAGAAGAATTAAAATTTAAAGCTGAAGAGAAACAAAGAATCAAGTGCTTTCATCCAATTGTTTTCCTACATGAAGCAAACAGCTACATAAGATGTATTAAACAAAAGGCTCCCAATACAACCATTGAAACATCAAATAATCCAGCTAAAGCTAAACAAGGCAAGACAGCTAAGGTTCCCTATACAACCATTTCAACATTATATAATCCAGCTAAGGTATAAAAAGGCAAGCCAACTAAAACCCCAACTTAGGTGCACACAAGTCAAAACACCAATTTAGAAAAAATCATTCACTATACTGGGGGTATGAATAGATCAGGGTAGGAAACCTTGGTGAGATTGAAAAGGACAACTGAGTACCTGCCCTTTCATATGGATTGCTGTCCACGTTGAACAGTCTTTTATTTGACTATTATCCAGAAAAAAATTAAATACAACAGCTGACAATCACCTCTTTAGCAGTTAGAAATGGACTTTTACACATCTCACAAGAAAAGCCTTCTATTTATATTATGGATTCAAATTTATGCTCCTTCAGTTCAACTTCAAACCACTTTTCATTGGTGCAAACATTGGCTACCACTGAACTGTACTTTCCCTACAAACAGACATGTTCACCATCCTTATTTAATATTCCAAAATCAAATTATAACAAAATTACTATTGAAATAAGAAAATGAACATAATTAGATCAATTTTTTGAAATTTGAACTACTAATAGAATTTTACACAATATTTTTATTTTAATTAAAAAGTAAAAGACTTTTGTGCCACCTGTTTGAGGTTTCAAAAGTACTTCCAGCTGAAAAATCACAAGCTGCACCTAAATGGATCCTCCCTTGGACAGATGGTTAGAACATACTACTGTTGGGGCACATAAAGGAAATCATGGGATGCTGGAGCTGGATGTATAATAAGAGATCATCGTTGGTGAACGGTCAGAGATGCCGCCAAAAAACTCCCAGTTGGCACCAACAAAGAGGCAGAGGCACAAGAAATTGTGCTCAGACCTATGACTTGCAAGCATTATTATGGTTTTAACTTTTTAAGAAATTAAAAAAAATGACTCCCAAATAATTGTTAATGCACTTCAAAAATGATCATTTCAAAATTGGAAAATCCAGAATATCTTACAACAATGACAGCCCCTACTTAATGACTTGGCAAGATTGGAAAATCCAGAATACCTTACAACAATGACAGCCCCTACTTAATGACTTGGCAAGATACTCCATAAGTCATGTACTTAGAAAGTCCAACAAAGAGGTAGACCAATTGGTAAATGTTGCAACTGATATGATTCCAGAGCATTTCATTGATAACTCCACTTGCACATGGAAAAGGATCCTTCATTGTGAGCAAGCCATAATAACAATCATTTTGTGTGGCTTTACTCTTGGCTCACCCCATGATAGTGAACAACATTTATTAAGGTAATCATGAAGAAGTCTGCGTTTGAACCAATATGCTGTTATTTAGGTTTAGGGATTGGTGGTCAGTTATTTATAGTGACAACCAATGCAGAAACAAGGCCAGATGGGGACCACTGGTACTGTCTAGGATCAGGAGGTGGACTTGACCTTTGCTAATGGAGAAAAAGAGGACAAGTAAGCCTTCGGGGAGGACTCTGGACAAAAAGTGCAAGTGTAAGAACCAAGGTTTAATTTCATAGACATAGCATAAGATTATAGAAAATACAGAGTACTATGTTTGTAAGAAGATTGATGTAATGTCTCTGAGTATTTGTATATCCAGACTCCTTTGATACAACACACCCAGAAGAGTTTTTGTTATAGACCCTCCAATGAAGCAGGCCATAATTTTTTCTTCTGATTTTAATTGTATGGATATGGTGCACTCTAGCCAAATACATCAGTCAAAAGGGAATAGCTTGTAAAGAATTAGATGTATCAATCAGTTCTTTTGTGTCTCTTAACTGCCTTCAAGGTTATATCTAATAAGTCTGTCAAGCAAAAAAATGTATTTACTTATACTTAATCCTCCATGGATTAATATATTCTCTTTGTATTTCATGTCTGATATGAAAGCAAAGCCACTCACAATTAAGATTCCTGTAAGCCTGAATACATTATGAGAATTCTTTTTTCATACTTTCTTAACACCATACATCCTATGAAGATGATAGAGGCATCCCAAAAGTATTTACCTCATTCAGCATCCTGTGAAGCTCATCCCTTGCCTCAACTACACGGTCTCTATCATTGCTGTCTACCACAAAGATAAGACCCTGAGTATTCTGGAAGTAGTGTCTCCAAAGTGGTCGAATCTGTTATACAATATAAGAACAATTATATCAATGTCACAGAATTTGATTTGTCAGTATCTAATATATAGAAATATGATCATGCAGTTATGCAACATAGAAAGCAATCGTTATTTTCAAGCTGTAAAAATCATATAGTTGCAATAGAACACAAAAGGATAGAATTATAAAGCTGTCAAAATAAAATATAATGATAAAAATGGGTCTTTGAATCAAATGCGTGACTTCTAAAAATGTTTTTAGATAATTTTTCTTTTTCTGTTACCATGAACAAACAACTATATCAAGTACTCAAGTCAATTTTTTGGACAAAATCTATAGAAGATGAGTATAGCAACAATTGCATATCGGTGCAATAATAAATTGCAATCAACATATATTGATAGTTGAATGAAGTTATGAACAATACCTTGTCCTGGCCCCCCACATCCCAAACAGTGAAGCTGATATTCTTGTATTCGACTGTCTCTACATTGAATCCTGCTCATTAAAATCAAAGCAATGTCATTCTGGAATTTGCTTGAATCGCCAGTAATGGAACATCAAACACAATAGGTCATATAATATATATAATTTAAAAATGACAAAAATATAGTTTCTAGACAGAATTTACACAGTTGGTATGGAATTATTAGCCCATTGATCAAAAAGACAAGCAGATCCTGCTCTCTTGTTAGTTTAGAAAACTACCTCCAATCATATCATCTTATGATTACAAAGACCTCCTCACAAAAAGAGATGCTAGGAGGAAAATAAAGCTTATTTTACCACACACAGCTAATTGATTTCTAAATTAACATGGGAAGCATCGTTATATCAAATCAAGACAATTATCCATATTATATTATAATCAAGGCATGTTGAACATATCAAATAATATAAATCATTACAAACCCCAAGCATTATAACTCTACTGAAAACCCAACATATATCAAAGAATTCCGTTTTTAAAAATTATATTATATTCTATTGTTATTGAGATCATGTTTACTTTCACAAGGGTTTTGAGGTATCAACTAGTAACCTTAAAACTTTTTGTATTTCAGCAAAAAGTCAGCTATCCTTCTGAGACAACTATTTAACAAAGCTACAGCGATCCTGTTCGACAAGATGCTGAACTTGAAGTTCACAGGGCATTTTGGACTGCTTGTTATGAAGCTGAACAAATACAAATTTTATTCTCCATATAACATAAATAGATAACAGAACCAAGTTGATACCATTGTTAAAGTCCATTATTCCAGTCATGCTTGCTAGAGCATGATAATGCTCATCCTTCACAAAGAACTACAGGCTGAGGAAGCACTTGCTGATTGATCCTAAAGAGGATGAGCATTTCAACCTTCAAGAAACTTATAGCTATTGAAATTCTCAATCATCATGATAAATTTGCATGAAGAAGGTAATGCAAAATATTTGACTTAAATAAAAGGAACTCAGGAGCTGCAAATTTGAGATTCTGATACAATAATTGTCATAGCCAGAAGTGGAAAAGATGTTGCATTACAGAGTACCTAATGTTCTTATGAGGAAAAAATGAATTGATTATCTATTCCCAAGGAACCAGGCACAGTACATAAAAGGATTACAGGTCAAAAAGAGACCCACATCTTCCAGTAGCATTTCATAACTGCAGTCCTTGTTGTGTCTTTTTTGAAATTCCATACATAAAGAAAAGGAATCTCATAAGGACTGCACATCATAAACATTATGAAAATAATTTCAACAAACTCAAATCAAACTCAGCATGGTGTTACATAATGAAGAGGCAAAAAAATAGACGCTAGCCACAAAAAGAGCGCACAACAACCAAAAACATACCCGAATGATTTCAAGTTCATCTGCTTATTAGTACTGAATATTCTATTTTGCTGCTTGCAGGGGATGGGGGGAGAGGAGATGATGATTTGCTTTTTTGTCATTGTATTGTAATTTGAAACAAGAAACAAAAAAAAAACCTCAACAGATACAGAGCTAAACTTCTGTAAACTCCAAACTAGCATATTTTCCAGTTTCAGGCAAATCATTCCCACAAACAAAAGTATCTTCCTTAAGTCATCCTACATAAAAAAGAAACAATATCCCCAGATTATTACTCATTGGAGTAAAGAAATATTACCAATAGTTGGAATCGTGGTGACAATCTCTCCCAGCTTGAGCTTGTATAAAATGGTAGTCTTACCAGCTGCATCAAGACCTACCATGAGAATGCGCATCTCCTTTTTGGCAAAGAGCCGTTGAAAAAGCTTGGTAAAAGTCAGACCCATCTTGACAGCTGCCAAGGCATTAAAATCATCAACAGGGATCAGATTTTCTTAGAGAATTTCAGTACTCAGAATTAGAAAAAAGAGAATTGCTAAAATTTAGAATTTTGATAAAGAAGAATCAGCTAATTATAGGTTAAAAATGGTGCATAGGGATTGGATGAGGGAGGCTATGCTGCCTATTTTCTCAGTCAACATTGTCCAATCAAACCTCCCTAACAAGAAATACAAAACATGGAATTTTCACCTAAAACCCGCAGCAATCATTGTTAGGAGGGGCACATTGAAATGGCAATAGGGAAAAGAGAGCTGGGGGTTTGCACTTATTCAGATAATGTGCCTAATACTTTGGTTATATTCCATTTGCCAGTCAAATTAACTTTTTATTTCTGGAAAACCCAAAAATATGAAACAGTAAACACTAGAAATAGAACAAAATTTCAACTCTAGAGGAATAATTGCATTGAAAATCATTCAATTCCCTCAGTGTAAGCCAATTTTGCAAACACTGTAAAAAAACTGTGTTAGTCTGCAGTAAAACACATTAATTCTGACTCGATCTGGATGATTTATTATGCTGTAGAAAATATTTCTCCCATGTTGCTTTCTTTCTTGTGGCCAGCCCAACATGGTAGTTCGCCACCGCCCTAAAGGCCCTCTCAAATATATGGTCGATTCCTGGGCTAGCCCCACAACATGGACTCAACCATGGAATCCTACCCTAAGCCACATAACCCAGACTCAACTACAACAAAAAGGAAAACTAAGCGTCCCAGCATAGAAACATTTCCTAAGGTGTAACCCATGAATCAGACTCAACCATGGGATCGTACAGAAAACCCTGTAACCATAATATACTATGGGATGCCCAAAGTCTAACCACCCATACAGTCAAGGACTCAAGACTAATGTAAACCCCGTAATGTGCACAAAATCATGGGATCCATTAGATCTAAAGATACTCTTAATAAATTAAAATTTTACCCCATTTAACAACAGAGTCAATTGCCGGTTAACAAGATGACGATCACCCTATTGTTACTGAACAACTTAGTGAATCTGGAAGACTTAGATGCATGCTACATGATTATACAAAAATATTTGAGCTAGTTCACACTTATTCGTCTATATCTTTCAAAAGCTAGTTCCCACAAGACCTTCATGCACCTCATTAATAATGTCAAATCTAGACGCCCTAAAGAAAAGCGCTCTGATCTAGGCTTAAAAAAGGCTCCAACTTGGTAATCTTAAGGATCAAAAGCCAATTTCCATTAAAAAGAAAATCGATCTAGCCATGCCACGACACCAAACAACATAAGCTTCATATTATATGATCCCTAGGGTTTCAACATAAATTCCGTGAACAAAAACAACTGTTCTAATAAATTCCAGGCTTTCGATGCGCTAGGGTTTCAAGCTAAAACAAATTGGTGGGAATCCACATCTATACAAAAGAAAAGGAGTACAGATTTAATGATTCAGCTCGAAATTCAGGCAATGTGCAGAAAACAATTCCTTTGCTTTTTACATTTGCAGATCCTTCAATTTCATGGTAAAGGAGAAGAAAAAAAGAAAGAAATGTCCTAAATTAAAAGGAAAATTACGAATACATAAATATCAAAACAAATCCAGACATACCTCAGAAACTCCACAAGTCCGTAAAATCTTCCGGGATGCAAATGAAATTGTTTAAGCTGCTTTATTTCGATTCGAACGACCTCCTCGCCACTATTTATATGGAGTAAACGTACCACCTGGGTTACATTACCGGGGTTTTGCTCGTTTTTCATCAAAATAAAAATTAAAAAAAAAGATATGGCCGGTTGTGGGGATTCAAAAAAATAATAAATAAATTAGAGCGTGTGTGAAAAAGTGATAATTGATATGGAAAAGATAAACCGCCTAAAATAAGGTCCACATTTAAAGTGGCGATTATTTTAAGTAATATATTAAAAAGAAGTTCAAATAAATATTAAAGTGGTTTATTTAGAAAATTTTGATAGGTGTTTTAAATAGTTTTTTTATACTTTTATGTGTGTTTTTAGTAACATTTTTTTGTTCTATTTTGTGTCCTTTTGTATTTTTCTTATTGAATGGCTATTGATTAGTGTAGTTATTAATCTTAAACTTAAAATTTGTATTTAGATGTATCATCTTGCTTTTATTTTAATGTATACAATTCTCAAAATAGAGTTTATTTGTCAAGTTCAAAATTGTGGGTGTTGTGTTGAGCTAGGTTAGAATTATTAGTATTTTTTTACTCATTCTTTCAAAACTCTAAATTAATCGTAGGTCTATGATGTAGGAGCATCTTGGGTTCATGGCAATCTCGCATCAACAAAAAATAATTATTTGTTCTTTTTTACCAGTTGGAGAGATTATGTTGGTCGATCGTCATTTTTTTGAGATAGCATGTGCGATCGTAAAGTCTTATTCTAGACCTATCTAGGATCATCTTCCTATTATCGCACCTCCTATTGTTCATGGTTGTTCGAGATTTGATCCATTTTTTGTTCGTGGGTAACGTGTTTGTTGTTTGCTTGGACCTATTTGGAGATTCGATGTGCAGTCCCTGATCTTTGGCTTCCAACTGTTGTGATTGTAGTGTGTGGTTCGTGGATCTCTTATGAATCATTTCCTATGATCGCACATCTTGTTATTTCCTTTCTTGGATCTTTGATTCATTTTGGTCGGACCTATTTATTTGTACACGTTTCCTTCTTGGGGAATGTAATTCTCTCTTGGTCGACCTATAGAGGCGTTGCCTATATGTAATAGCTGGATGTATCTTGAGTGATAGTAGTAGTAGATGATTAGAGAAACCCAGATCTGAGACTTTGGCAAATTGGAATTAGGATCTGAGATTCTTTTTCTTATATATGGCCATAATCGGGAAGCCTTGACAGCCTGGCATGTATGTTGTTTGATCTCTAAATGAATACTTTGGATCGTGCATTTTCTCTCTAGATTTGAGTTGTTTCTTTCCTATGTTACTCTTAGTTGTGAGGTTGGGCATCTCCTTTGGGGATTCTCCCACCTTGGCACTACGTCAAGTGGTATTAGAGAAGGTTTCATTTGTGATAAGCCCTAGTTGAATTACTTGTAGGTGGGGTCTGGCCTACAATTGTAGAGGGTTTCAAAAATGGTCTGTGGAAGGAGAGATGTTGATCATGTTGTGTTGGATATATTGAGACGAATTTCTGCTAGGCTTGAAGTTGTTGAGATAGCTCAAAGAAGAGGAAGACCTATTAAAGATGTTAGTGAAGATGAAGCCAAAGAAGTAGGAGTAGAATGACAATAGCTATGTAGCCACAAAATATTGTTAGCCATATGAAGGGGAAACACTTAGTTTTTTTTCAAAAGTTTGTAAAAAGTTATAAAAAAAATAGTTTTTGTGGCTGGATAGCCACTACCGAGTAGAACATGCCCATGTTCTTGAACAAGGAAAAGAAAGATTCTTGAGAGCTTTAACAAGTGTGAATGCAAAACCACATTTCAATCCTCCTAAATATAATGGCAAGTTGGATTCAGATGAATTGTTGGACTGGATCTCTAAAATGGAGAAATATTTTGAATATGAAGGTACACCAGTGGATAAGAAGGTGAAGTTTTCCAGTACAAAATTGAAAGGACATGCATCTTTATGGTGGGAACATATGCAACTTGATCAATGTAGAAGAGGAAATCAAAATATCAAGGTATGGGATAAGATGGTAAACAAATTGAAGGGTAAATTCCTACCAAGTGACTATCAAGTTAGTTTGTTGAGAAGAATGCAAAATTTGAAGCAAAGGGACACTACTATAAAGGAATATACTGAAGAGTTCTACAGATTGGATATCAAATCTAGACATATGGATGATGAAGAACTGAAAGAGTTTCAAGGTACCTGAATGGATTGAGAACTTCTATACAAAATGAAATCAGTTTAGTCAAGATGAATAACATTGAGGAAGCCTACTAATTTGCATTAAAGGAAGAAGAGAGGCTAAACAAAAGGCATGAACATAGGCAAAGAGGCAGAGGTGGTAGATTTTCTAGAGGAAGAGGTAGATCTTATCGAGCAAGTAGTAGATATGATTAGGATAAAACAAATTAGGATAAAAGTAAATTAGAATGGAAAGGAGAGAGTTCATATCGATGAAGAGGAGGTTATGCGAGAGATAGTTACCCTAGAGGTAATGATCATAAAAGAGAAGACATAACCTAGTTTAAGGGTACTTGTTTCAAGTGTGGTGAAGGACATAGGGCGTTTGAATGTAAGAAGGTTGGTAGCAGTAGAAGGAACATACTTGTGCAGGAAGATTCACCTGATTCATTGAAAAAACAATCTAAGATGGTGAAAACTTGATGATTAACAGAGCTTTGTGGAATCATGGAACTAAAGAGGACCCTCTGAGGAGAGGCTTATTCAAAACCAGATGTAAAGCTATTGGAAAGTGTTGCAAGGTGATCATTGACAGTGGAAGTTCAGAGAATTTGGCATCAAAAGAGTTGGTTACAAAGTTTCAGTTACCGAGCATGAAGCACCCTAAGCCATATCAAATTGTTTGGATTAAGGATGAGAATAAACTTTTGGTAAGTTAATAATGTCTTGTGAAATTTAAGATTGGAAACTATCATCATGAAGTCCTTTGTGATATTATGTCGATGGGTTGTTGTCACATCTTGTTGGGTAGACCATGGTAGTATGATAGTCCAGCTATACATGATGGTAGATTGAATAGGTATACTATTGTGGCCCATGGGAAGAAACAAGGTTTGTTACCTCTAGTAGAAGAATATAAGAGTGAGAATTGCACTATTGTTAGATTTTTCTTGGTTGAAGGAAAACAATTCATAAAGGGGTTGAAGAAGAATGATGTGTGCTATGATTTGATTCCTAATAGATCGGTTATGAAGATAGAGGATGATTCACCATTGGAAGTTAAAGAATTGTTGATATAATTTTACGATATTATTTTAGATAATGTACATGATGGGTTACCTCCTGTTAGAAGCATCATTCATTACATGCATCTGATATTGGGAGCTAGTTTACCTAATAAGGCACCTCACTGACTAACACCTGTAGAGAATGAAGAATTGAATACACAAGTTCAAGAATTATTGTAGAAGGATTTGATTAGAGAAAGTTTGATTCTATCTGCAGTACCAGCTGTGTTGGCACCTAAGAAGAGTGAAGAATGGAAGATGTGTACAAATTCAAGAGCTATAAATAGGATCACAGTGAAATACCAATTTCCATTGCCTAGGATGAATGATATCATGGATTGTTTAAGTGGAGAAAAATACTTTACCAAGATTGATTTGAAGAGTGGTTATCATCATATCAGAATCAAAGAAGGAGATGAATGGAAGACTACTTTCAAGACAAGAGAAGGTTTGTATGAGTGGTTGGTTATGCCATTTGGTTTGACTATTGCACCTAGTACTTTTATGAGGTTGATGAATGAGGTCTTGAATAAATGTATGGGTAGGTTTTTTATTGTTTACTTGGATGAGAATATGATATTTAGTAAGAGTAAGGAAGATCATTTGTTGCATCTGAGATAAGTATTGCAGAGATTTGAAAGAGGAAAAGTTGTTGATTAACCTAAAGAAATGTTCTCTCATGAAGGAAGAGATAGTGTACTTGGGTTTTGTGATTTCAACTGAAGGTTTGAAGATGGGTCCTGAGAAAGTTAGAGAAATTTTAGAATGGCCTCCACCAAGGAATGCTAGTGAAGTTCGATCTTTTCATAGATTGGCAAGTTTATACCAAGAATTCATAAGCAATTTTAGTTCTATTTGTGATGCTATGATAGAGACAATGAGAGGAGACAATAAAAATTTCAAGTGGACATATGGAGCTAACATAATTTTTGAGACCTTGAAGTAGAAGGTAGCTGAATTACCAATACTGGCTTTACCTGATTTCTCTAAGGTATTTCAAGTTTATTATGATGCAAGTGGAAGTAGTATTGAGTCAAGAAGGTAAACATGTTGCTTTTTACAATGAGAAATTGAATGATGCTAAGAGGAATTATTTAGTCTATGATCAAGAATTTTATGTTATTGTTCAATCTCTAAAGAAATGGAGACAAAATTTGATGTGATGCAGGATCATCCTGGGTGTAAGAGCAATCTTGCATCACCCAAAAATATTTCTAGTTTTGTTTTCAATAAGGGCTATCTTGTGCAGAGCTGTTATTTATGGGAACTTGCTATTTTTAGTAAGTTGGTCATCCGATCTCAAAATATTATGATTTCTTCCCTGGAGGTTCATTTTGGTCATATCAGCCTTCTAGTAGAGTTTCATTGACAGATCAAGTCTAGCTTTGTAGATATTGAAGATTTTCGATATTGGCAAAAGGGTGCAGAAACTTTGAACTTAGTTTTGAAGGCTTTAGAGGCCCCAGATGAGGTCGAGAATTTGGGTGACATGCACTTGCGCTAGTCAAGGCTGTAGAGCTCTTCGTGGCCTTTCCAAAATGGGGTTATAATAGTTAATCGAGTCAACTGGCGATGACTTATGGTCTCCGAAAGTTGGGTCACCTGAAATGGCGAAAAATGATTTTCCTTCAAAAATTTTGTTTGAGTTTCAAAAGTTATTTTGAGTCGGCTTTGATGTAATAAATTGTAAAATAAAATAATTCTAAGTTTGGTCGGCCTTATTGGCTAAAATTCTGGAACCTTCCCAGGTGGTGGAAAATTGCCTATATAAGGAAGACTGCAGTGTTGTCTTAGGTAGTTCGAGACAGTTCTGGGTAGTAGATTTGGGTATTGATTCGAGGCTTTGTCCTAGAGAATATTGTAAGGGAATGCCCATGTGGCTTTGCATATTATAATTTTGAAAGTTTGTAATTGCACATTTGTGGAGATAATAAGAAGATGGGGGTGAAATAGAAGAGGAAAGGACAAAATCAAAAGATGGGGGCGGATGGTGGATAAATTGAAGCGACAGTTTATCCCTGTTAATTATGAGCTTGACCTACTGAAGAAAATGCAAAGTTTGAAGAAAGCAAGAAGATCTATTCAGGAGTATACAGAGGAGTTCTATCGAATACTCATCAGAACAGGCCATGCAGAAGCTGACAAGGAGAAAGTTGCACATTACCTTAATGGGTTGAGGCCGAACATTCAGGAGGAGCTGAATCTAGTTTGAATGAACAGTATTGAAGAGGCATACCAGTTTTCCCTAAAAGTAAAGGAAAAGCTAAACAAGAAGTTTGAGAGCAGACAAAGCGGAAGAGGTCGTGATGGAAGATCTAGTGGACGTTCATACAAAGATCGAAATGAAGATCCGAAAAAGCGGGATGAGGCTAGTAACCGTTAGAATCAAAGAGGAGATAATTTCAATCATTTCCAAGATCAAAATAATAGAGATCAGAGAGGAAGAGGAAGAGGACAAGGTTCAGGAAGAGGAGGCTTCCGTGGAACATGATTTCACTGTGGAAAAGAATGTCATATGACATTTGAATGTCCTCAACACCAAGGAAGAACAGACAGGAGAAATGAAGGCCAGGCCAGAGTTGCACATGTAGATGAAGATGTCAGATCATCAAATTTTAAAGATGTTGAAAGAGGAGAAACATTAATCAACAAAAGAGTCCTACTGAGTGGTGAAAATGAACCCAAGCAAAGGAGGAACTTGTTTCGCACTAGATGCAAGTGCGAGGGTAAATGTTGTGATGTGATTATTGATAGTGGAAGCACTGACAATTTGGTGTCAGAAGAGATGGTGACAAAGTTGAAGCTCAAGAGACTGAAACACCCACATCCATATCGGATTGCCTGGGTGCAGGATGACCACAAGGTCATGGTTAGTGAACAATGCCTAGTGAAGTTCAAGATTGGTGGGTACCAAGATGAGGTACTATGTGATATCATATCTATGGATGCATGTCATATGTTATTGGGTAGACCGTGGCAGTTTGACAGATGTGTTGTACATGATGGTCATGTAAATACCTATTCCCTGACAAAGGATGGAGTGCAACATAAGCTAAAACCATTGAAGGAAACCAAAGAAAAGGTATGTGGTAATGCAAGAATAACTTTTGTTGATAGATGGTATGCGGCATGAGCATATGTGTTTTACCTTAATTCCAAAGGTTGGGAAAGAGGAAGTAGAAGATGTACCTATAAAAGTTGCAAAATTATTGAATGAGTTTTAGGATATTGTATCCGATAATGTGCCTGATGGATTACCACCAGTAAGAAATATCAGTCATCAGATGGACTTGATTCCAAGAGCCAGTTTGCCAAATAAGTCAGCACACAGAATGACACTAGTAGAAAGTGAAGAGTTGAAGATAGGTTTGAAGTTTAGTTCATCACATCATCCACAGATTGTATATGGAAGTAGTCCTAGAAATGCGTCTAAGTTGAGAAAGATAGATAAAGGAGAAATAAGTAGTGTCGAAGCTAAAGATTTTGCAAAACATTTGAAGAACATCCATGAGGAGGTGAGGAAGTATATCATATTACCAAGATGAATGTGCAGTATAAGGCTAAGGCAGAGGAGAAAATGAGGCATAAGAAATTTCAGGTTGGAGATGAAGTCATGGTTCATTTTCGGAAGGAAAGAT
Organism: Chamaecyparis obtusa; assembly: GCA_027943335.1. Taxonomy (NCBI): domain Eukaryota; kingdom Viridiplantae; phylum Streptophyta; class Pinopsida; order Cupressales; family Cupressaceae; genus Chamaecyparis; species Chamaecyparis obtusa. The sequence continues at coordinate 1,028,388 of BSBK01000682.1, read as the reverse complement.
TCCCAGTTGGTACATATAACAAGTTGAAAATGAAGAAGTTTGGGCCATGTAAGATACTGAAGAAGCATGATTCAGGAAATGCATATGAGGTCGAGTTTCCTACTGAGCTGAATATTTCACCAATATTTAATGTTTCAAATCTGATAGAGTATCATGAAGGAGGTGTTGAAGATGAGGTTACAGCAGCACACTGGAGTATTCCAACAACCAGTTCAGATATCAAGGAGATTGAAGACATACTAGACAGTCATGTTGGTAGAAGCACAAGGAACAAGACATATGAAGAATATTTGGTCGAATGGAAAGAATGACCTATTGAAGATTCATCATGGCTAACGAAAGAGGAGGTTAACTGTCTTGATTTTCCTCTGCACACCTGAATCATGACAGGGTCACTTCTCAAATTACCACGGGTGTCTGATGCAGGAGCATCCTAAGTGTAAGAGCAATCTTGCATCACCCAAAAATATTTCTAGTTTTGTTTTCAATAAGGGCTATCTTGTGCAGAGCTGTTATTTATGGGAACTTGCTATTTTCAGTAAGTTGGTCATCTAATCTCAAAATGTTTTGATTTTTTCCCTGGAGGTTCATTTTGGTCATATCAGCCTGCCAATAGAGTTTCATTGACAGATCAAGTCTAGCTTTGTAGATATTGAAGATTTTCGGTATTGGCAAAAGGGTACAGAAACTTTGAAATCAGTTTTGAAGGCTTTAGAGGCCTCAGATGAGGTTGAGAATTTGGGTGACGGATGCTTGTGCCAATCAAGGTTGTAGAGCGCTTCGTGGCCTTTCCAGAATGGGGTTATAATAGTCAATTGGGTCAACTGGCGATGACTTATGGTCTTCAGAAGTTGGGTCACCTGAAATGGCGGAAAATGATTTTCCTTCAAAATTTATGTTTGGGTTTCAAAAGTTATTTTGAGTCAGCTTTGATGTAATAAATTGTAAAATAAAATAATTCTAAGTTTGGTCGGCCTTATTGGCTAAAATTATGGAACCTTCCCAGGCAGTGGAAAATTGCCTATATAAGGAAGGTTGTAGTGTTGTCTTAGGTAGTTCAGGACAGTTCTGGGTAGTAGATCTGGGTATTGATTTGAGGCTTTTTCCTAGAGAATATTGTAAGGGAATGCCCATGTGGCTTTGCATATTGTAATTTTGAAAGTTTGTAATTCCACATTTGTGGAGATAATAAGAAGCCAATTTTTTGTTCTTGCATATTGTTGTTGTTTCTCTATTTCTGTTATGTGTTTGTGGTATTAAGGGGAGCACCCTTCATCAAGTGGTATCAGAATAGGAGTTCCTGAGTGTGTAAATAGATTGTCAATTGTGAGGCAGTTTGCACCAGGACCGTGGGTTAGGATTTTCGTGTAAACAGATCGCTGATTGTGAGGCAGTTTGCACCAGGACTGTGGTTAGGGTTTCAGCAAGAAGCAAGAAAATGCCTCCATGAAGGGAACGTGGTGGAAGAGCTGGTGTTGTAACACCTAAGGTTAGGAAACTGCAGAGACAAGTGCGAGCATTGCAAGAGGAGATTCACAGAGGAATGAATCTTAATGTCAGAGACGAAAGTGAGGATGAAGCCAAAGAAAAAGATCAAGAAGGAGAAATCGAAGTTGTGAACCAAGAGGAAGAAAGACTTTTTTGAGCTATCTCAAAGATCGAGAAGAGACCTAAGATTGAGGTCTCGACATTTTCTAGAAATCTTAACCCAGAAGAGTTGATCGACTGGATCAATGAATGTGAAGAATATTTTGAGTATGAAGATATTGAGGACCCTGATCGGGTCAAGTTTGCGAAGGCCAGACTGAAAGGTCATGTGAAGAGCTGGTGGTAGGAGATTCAGTTGGAGTGAAATAGAAGAGGAAAGGACAAAATCACAAGATGGGGGTGGATGGTGGATAAATTGAAGCAATAGTTCATCCCTGTTGATTATGAGCTTGACCTACTGAAGAAAATGCAAAGTTTGAAGAAAGTAGGAAGATCTGTTCAGGAGTATACAATAGAGTTCTATCGAATCCTCATCAGAATAGGCCATGCAGAAGCTGACAAGGAGAAAGTTGCACGTTACCTTAATGGGTTGAGGCCGAGCATTCAGGAGGAGCTGAATTTGGTTTGAATGAACAGTATTGAAGAGGCATACCAATTTGCCCTAAAAGTAGAGGAAAAGTTGAACAAGAAGTTTGAGAGCAGACAAAGCAGAAAAGGTCGCAATGGAAGATCTAGTGGATGGTCATATGATGATCGAAATGAAGATCTGAAAAAGCAGGATGAGGCCAGTAACCATCAGAATTAGAGAGGAGATAATTTCAATCATTTTCAAGATCAAAATAATAGAGATCAGAGAGGAAGAGGAAGAGGACAAGATTCAGGAAGAGGAGGCTTCCATGGAACATGTTTTCACTATGGAGAAGAAGGTCATAGGGCATTTGAATGTCCTCAGCGCCAAGGAAGAACAAACAGGAGAAATGAAGGCCAGGCCAGAGTTACACATGTAGATGAAGATGCCAGATCATCAAATTCTGAAGATGCTGAAGGAGGAGAAATGTTGATCAATAGAAGAGTCATGCTGAGTGGTGAAAATGAACCTGAGCAAAGGAGGAACCTGTTTCGCACTAGATGCAAGTGTGAGAGTAAATGTTGTGATGTTATTATTGATAGTGGAAGCACTAACAATTTGGTGTCAGAAGAGATGGTGACAAAGTTGAAGCTCAAGAGACTGAAACACCCACATCCATATCGGATTGCCTAGGTACAGGATGACCACAAGGTCATGGTCAGTGAACAGTGCCTAATGAAGTTCAAGATTGGTGGGTACCAAGATGAGGTACTATGTGATATCATATCTATGGATGCATGTCATATGTTTTTGGGTAGACTGTGGCAATTTGACAGATGTGTTGTACATGATGGTCATGCGAATACCTATTCCTTGACAAAGGATGGAGTGCAACATAAGCTAAAACCTTTGAAAGAAATAGAAGAAAAGGTATGTGGTAATGCAAGAATAAATTTTGTTGATAAAAAATTTTTTTCAGATGGTATGCAGCAGGAGCATATGTGTTTTAACTTAATTCCAAAGGTTGGGAAAGAGGAAGTAGAAGATGTACCTATAGAAGTTGCAAAATTATTGAATGAGTTTCAAGATATTGTATCTAATAATGTGCCTAATGGATTACCACCAGTAAGAAATATCAGTCATCATATGGACTTGATTCTAGGAGCCAGTTTGCCAAATAAGGCAGCACATAGAATGACACTAGCTGAAAGTGAAGAGTTGAAGACAAGTTTGAAGTTTAGTTCATCACATCATCCACAAATTGTATATGGAAGTAGTTCTAGAAATGCATCTAAGTTGAGAAAGATAGATAAAGGAGAAATAAGTAGTGCTGAAGCTAAGGATTTTGAAGAACATTTGAAGAACATCCATGAGGAGGTGAGGAAGCATATCATATTACCAAGATGAATGCATAGTATAAGGCTAAGGCAGAGGAGAAAAGGAGGCATAAGGAATTTTAGGTTGGAGATGAAGTCATGGTTCATTTGCGGAAGGAAAGATTTCCAGTTGGTACATATAACAAGTTGAAAATGAAGAAGTTTGGGTCATGTAAGATACTGAAGAAGCATGATTCAGGAAATGCATATGAGGTCGAGTCGCCTACTGAGCTAAATATTTCACCAGTATTTAATGTTTTAGATCTGACAGAGTATCATGAAGGAGGTGTTGAAGATGAGGTTACAACAGCACACTGGAGTATTCCAGCAACTAGTTCAGATATCAAGGAGATTGAAGACATACTAAATAGTTGTGTTATCAAAAGCACAAGGAACAAGACGTATGAAGAATATTTGGTTGAATGGAAAGAATGACCTATTGAAGATTCATCATGGCTAACGAAGGAGGAGGTTAACCGTCTTGGTTTTCCTCTACACACTTGAGTCATGACAGGGTCACTTCTCAAATTACCCTGGGTGTTTGATGCAGGAGCATCGTGGGTGTAAGAGCAATCTTGCATCACCCAAAAATATTTCTGGTTTTATTTTCAATAAGGGCTATCTTGTGCAGAGCTGCTATTTATGGGAACTTTCTATTTTTAGTAAGTTGGTCATCCGATCTCAGAATGTTCTGATTTCTTCCCTGGAGGTTCATTTTGGTCATATTAGCCTGCCAGTAGAGTTTCATTGACAAATCAAGTCTACCTTTGTAGATATTGAAGATTTTCAGTATTGGCAAAAGGGTATAGAAACTTTAAACTCGGTTTTGAAGGCTTTAGAGGCCTCAGATGAGGTCAAGAGTTTGGGTGACAGGCGCTTGTGCCAGTCAAGGCTGTAAAGCGCTTTGTGGCCTTTCTGAAATGCAGTTATAATAGTCAATCGGGTCAACTGGCGATGACTTATGGTCTGCGAAAGTTGGGTCACCTGAAATGGCAGAAAATGATTTTCCTTCAAAATTTATGTTTGGGTTTCAAAAGTTATTTTGAGCCGGCTTTGATGTAATAAATTGTAAAATAAAATAATTCTAAGTTTGGTCGGCCTTATTGGCTAAACTTATGGAACCTTCCCAAGCGGTGGAAAATTGCCTATATAAGGAAGGCTGTAGTGTTGTCTTAGGCAGATCGGGATAGTTCTGGGTAGTAGATTTGGGTATTGATTCAAGGCTTTGTCCTACAGAATATTGTAAGGGAATGCCCATGTGGCTTTGCATATTGTAATTTTGAAAGTTTGTAATTCCACATTTGTGGAGATAATAAGAAGCCAATTTTCTGTTCTTGCATATTTTTGTTGTTTCTCTATTTCTATTATGTGTTTATGGTATTAAGGGGAGCACCCTTCATCAATTAGTATCAGAGCAGGAGTTCCTGAGTGTGTAAATAGATTGCCGATTGTGAGGCAGTTTGGACCAGGACTGTGGGTTAGGGTTTCTGTGTAAACAGATCATCGACTATGAGGCAATTTGCACCAGGACCATGGTTAGGGTTTCAACGAGAAGCATGAAAATGCCTCCATGAAGGGAATGCGGTGAAAGAGCTAGTGTTGTAACACCTGAGGTTAGGGAACTGCAGAGACAAGTGCAAGCATTGCAAGAGGAGATTCATAGAGGAATGAATCTTAATGTCAAAGATGAAAGTGAGGATGAAGCCGAAGAAGAAGATCAAGAAGGAGAAGTCAAAGTTGTGAACCAGGAGGAAGAAAGACTTTTCTGAGCTATCTCAAAGATCAGGAAGAGACCTAAGATTGAGGCCCTGACATTTTCTGGAAATCTTAACCCAAAAGAGTTGATCGACTAGATCAATGAATGTGAAAAATATTTTGAGTATGAAGATATCGAGGACCCTGACAGGGTCAAGTTTGTGAAGGCTAGACTGAAGGGTCATGTGAAGATCTGGTGGCAAGAGATTCAGTTGGAGCGAAATAGAAGAGGAAAGGACAAAATCACAAGATGGGGGTGGATGGTGGATAAATTGAAGTGACAGTTCATCCCTATTGATTATGAGCTTGACCTACTGAAGAAAATGCAAAGTTTGAAGCAAGCGGGAAGATCTGTTCAGGAGTATATAGAGGAGTTCTATCGAATCCTCGTAAGAATAGGCAATGTAGAAGCTGACAAGGAGAAAGTTGCACATTACCTTAATGGGTTGAGGTCGAGCATTCAGGAGGAGCTGAATCTGGTTCGAATGAACAGTATTGAAGAGGCATACCAGTTTGCCCTAAAAGTAGAGGAAAAGTTGAACAAGAATTTTGAGAGCAGACAAAGCAGAAGAGATCATGATGGAAGATCTAGTGGATGGTCATATGAAGATTGAAATGAAGATTTGAAAAAGAAGGATGAGGCCAAGTACAGTCAGAATCAGAGAGGAGATAATTTCAATCATTTTCAAGATCAGAATAATAGAGATCAGAGAGGAAGAGGAAGAGGACAAGGTTCAGGAAGAGGAGACTTTCGTGGAGCATGCTTTCACTATGGAGAAGAAGGTCATAGAGCATTTGAATGTCCTCAGCGCCAAGGAAGAACAGACAGGAGAAATGAAGGTCAGGCCAGAGTTGCACATGTAGATGAAGATGCCAAATCATTAAATTCTGAAGATGCTGAAAGAGGAGAAACGCTGATCAACAGAAGAGTCCTGTTGAGTGGTGAAAATGAACCCGAGAAAAGGAGGAACCTGTTTCTCACTAGATGCAAGTGCGAGGGTAAATGTTGTGATGTGATTATTTATAGTGGAAGCACTGACAATATGGTGTCAGAAGATATGGTGGCAAAGTTGAAGCTCAAGAGACAGAAACACCCACATCCATATCGGATTACCTGGGTGCAGGATGACCACAAGGTCATAGTCAGTGAACAGTGCCTAGTGAAGTTCAAGATTGGCGAGTACTAAGATGAGATACTATGTGATATCATATCTATGGATGCATGTCATATTTTGTTGGGTAGACTATGGCAGTTTGATAGATGTGTTGTACATGATGGTCGTGCAAATACCTATTCCCTGACAAAGGATGGAGTGCAACATAATCTAAAACCATTGAAGGAAATAGAAGAAAATGTATGTGGTAATGCAAGAATAACTTTTTTTGATAGAGGAAATTTCTCAGATGGTATGCGGCATGAGCATATGTGTTTTTACCTTAATTCCAAAGGCTAGGAAAGAGGAAGTAGAAGATGTACCTGTAGAAGTTGCAAAATTATTGAATGAGTTTCAGGATATTGTATCCGATAATGTGCTTGATGGATTACCACTAGTAAGAAATATCAGTCATCAAATGGACTTGATTCCAAGAGCCAATTTGCCAAATAAGGCAGCACACAAAATGACACTAGCAGAAAGTGAAGAGTTGAAGACAGATTTGAAGTTTAGTTCATCACATCATCCACAGATTGTATATGGAAGTAGTCCCAGAAATGTGTTTGAGTTGAGAAAGATAGATAAAGGAGAAATAAGTAGTGCCAAAGCTAAGGATTTTGCAAAACATTTGAAGAACATCCATGAGGAGGTGAGGAAGCATATCATATTACCAAGATGAATGCGCAGTATAAGGCTAAGGCAGAGAAGAAAAGGAGGCATAAGGAATTTCAGGTTGGAGATGAAGTCATGGTTCATTTTCGAAAGGAAAGATTTCCAGTTGGTACATATAATAAGTTGAAAATGAAGAAGTTTGGGCCATGTAAGATACTGAAGAAGCATGATTCAGGAAATGCATATGAGGTCGAGTTTCCTACTGAGTTGAATATTTCACCAGTATTTAATGTTTCAAATCTGACAGAGTATCATGAAGGAGGTGTTGAAGATGAGGTTACAGGAACACATTGGAGTATTCCAACAACCAGTTCAGATATCAAGGAGATTGAAGACATACTAGACAGTTGTGTTGGCAGAAGCACAAGGAACAGGACGTATGAAGAATATTTGGTCGAATGGAAAGAACGACCTGTTGAAGATTCATCATGTCTAATGAAGGAGGAGGTTAACTGTCTTGGTTTTCCTCTGCACACCTGAGTCATGATAGGTTCACTTCTCAAATTACCCCGGGTGTCTGATGCAGGAGCATCCTGGGTGTAAGAGCAATCTTGCATCACCCAAAAATATTTTTGATTTTGTTTTCAATAAGGGCTATCTTGTGCAGAGCTTCTATTTATGGGAACTTGCTATTTTTAGTAAGTTGGTCATCCGATCTTGGAATGTTTTGATTTCTTCTCTGGAGGTTCATTTTGGTCATATCAGCCTACCAGTAGAGCTTCATTGACAGATCAAGTCTAGCTTTGTAGATATTGAAGATTTTCGGTATTGGCAAAAGGGTACAAAAACTTTGAACTTGGTTTTGAAGGCTTTAGAGGCCTCAGATGAGGTTGAGAATTTGGGTGACAGGCGCTTAGGCCAATCAAGGCTGTAGAGCACTTCGTGGCCTTTCCAAAATTGGGTTATAATAGTCAATTGGGTCAATTGGCGATGACTTATGGTCTTCGAAAGTTGGGTCACCTGAAATGGCAGAAAATGATTTTCCTTCAAAATTTATGTTTGGGTTTCAAAATTTATTTTGAGTCAGCTTTGATGTAATAAATTGTAAAATAAAATAATTCTAAGTTTGGTCGGCCTTACTGGCTAAAATTATGGAACCTTCCTAGGCGGTGGAAAATTGCCTATATAAGGAAGGCTGTAGTGTTGTCTTAGGTAGTTCGGGATAGTTCTGGGTAGTAGATCTGGGTATTGATTTGAGGCTTTGTCCTAGAGAATATTGTAAGGGAATGCCCATGTGGCTTTGCATATTGTAATTTTGAAAGTTCATAATTCCACATTTGTGGAGATAATAAGAAGCCAATTTTTTGTTCTTGCATATTGTTGTTGTTTCTCTATTTCTGTTATGTGTTTGTGGTATTAAGGGGAGCACCTTTCATCAAGTGGTATCAGAGTAGGAGTTCCTGAGTGTGTAAACAGATCATCGATTGTGAGGTAGTTTACACCAGGACCATGGGTTAGGGTTTCCATGTAAACAGATCACCGATTATGAGGCAATTTGCACCAGGACCGTGGTTAGGGTTTCAGCGAGAAGCGCAAAAATGCCTCCATGAAGGGAATGTGGTGGAAGAGCTGGTGTTGTAACACCTGAGGTTAGGGAACTGCAGGGAAAAGTGTGAGCATTGCAAGAGGAGATTCACAGAGGAATGCATCTTAATGTCAAAGATGAAAGTGAGGATGAAGCCGAAGAAGAAGATCAAGAAGGAGAAGTCAAAGTTGTGAACCAGGAGGAAGAAAGACTTTTTCAAGCTATCTCAAAGATCGGGAAGAGACTTAAGATTGAGGTCCCGACATTTTTTGGAAATCTTAACCCAGAAGAGTTGATCGACTGGATCAATGAATGTGAAGAATATTTTGAGTATGAAGATATCAAGGACCCTGACCAGGTCAAGTTTACAAAGGCCAGACTAAGTGCAATAGGTTTATGTAAACAAATAAATGCATATTTTTAGTGGACCAACAAATCTCATATTAAGTAGCCTATTATCCTAGAGAGGGTCATTTAACTATCTATCAAGGATGTATCTACTTGGATGATGTTGGCACTATATGTGAAACTAAGAAATTTCTAAGCTACATATAAGTTGTGTAATCAAAACTAACTAAATTCAACAATTAATTGAAATAGAAGCAATGTTGGAATCTAAACCTATATGTACAAAAATTATTGTGAGTAACTAAAAAGTTACTCATAAGTAGTTGCAAGTAGTAAAATGTTATGAATATGTTGCATTTTTCATTCACAATCCACACTACTAATATCATTAACAAATTATATGCATCTAAACGAAGAAGAACAAATATAACAACCAATCTATTAAAGTAATGAACAATAAAACATTGTAAAATAATGAAGCTAACTATTAGAGGATAACACTACCTCAAGTGGCCCTTGCTTGAGGGTTGAAACCTTTGATTACACAATAGTATTAACTCATAATATAGTAGTAACTTCTCTAATTAACTAGAAAGTGCAATGAAATCTAGTTGTATCTCTATTGACCATGCTTCAAATTCTGACAAGGTTGGGATTCATACAAAGTCCTCAAAGAAGGGGATGATCACACTTCAAAAACTACTATGAACACTTATCAATCCTCCCTAACATTGTAGATGGATTATTCTACTATAAATTATAAAACAACAACTAACTTAACACAAGTCATACTCTCATTTGTATAACTATTCAATCGACAAAGCAAAAAGATAGGAACATGCAAGAATCAATATGTATGTCTTAACAAAGCACGATTTCACCATTCTATGAACTCCTCCATATCCTCTACACATTCATTCTCCATATACAAACTTAAGAGAGATCCTTAGAATCTATTTTTGAGGCAACATCTTCTTGACTTCTTCCACATGGATCACAAAGATGCATTCTAGTTTGGTTGTAGGCTAGTGGTTAATCCATAAGCTAGAGTTTAGTATCTCAAGACAAGCATCCATTCACTTCAAGAACATTTACAAAATTTTGATATTATACCAACTATAAACATCCACAAACCATATTCATTCATCATATGTTATGTATCATCTATTAAGTTAAAACATGGTTTAAGGTGACATCTTGAAACATATAAATGTCTTATGAAAGATTAAACAAATAAGGTAAAATAATGTTATTTGCAAAGCCCATCAATGTAAATCTAAATTTGTTTGGCACGTCTTCCAACCACATGTAAGCATACAAGTGACACATGTATCATCCTTTGACTCTATTCATGGTTACAACTAATTATCCAAGAAAGCTCTATAAATTCGCTATGTTCAATGTTTAAGCCCTTGGCCCATTGGCCAACAAACATGATTCAATCGATGGGTCAATTTGATTGAAATCCTCTGCATTTTAGGTTTTGCAAAACCTAGATGGGTTACCCTCAAACAATATCTATCAAATCATGGCACAGTTTATGAGATATTATTTATAGTAGATGGCTCTTATTGAAAATATACTAAGGAAACATCTAACTTCACCACAATTGGCTTCATCTATTGATAATTTCACATCCTTTAGTGCAAGAGTTGCATTTATAAACTAAAACTACTAAGTTATTAAACATAAAATACATGAATAAAATTGAATTTGGCATTAAGGTTTATTTTTGAAACTAGGAGAGAGAAAAATACATGACCGATGCCTATCCTAGGGTAGATGGAATCAAAGACCAAATAAAAATAAAGATTAAACCAAAAATTGATTCAAAATAATGATTGTATTTTACAAGTGCCTTAAACTAATTAGCGTTCTTGTGGAATCATAACTTGTACTTAATTATCCAATTTGCACATTTAAAGTTAGTGTAAACAAATTTTAGCACTTTTAGTTATTTCCATGCAAGAAAGAAAAAGACCTCATCCACACAATCACAATAAAATTATATTGATTTCATGTAAGATCAAGTGTAGAAATACGAAGACAATTTGAAATTGTAATTCATGAATACTTTAAAACTGCTTTGAGACTTGCACTAGAAATAATATAATTATGGAATAAAATTGTTATCCATATATGCTAGGCCTAAAACATATATACCATCTAACTCTATCAGACTCAAGATTTTAGAACCCTTTGAATGCACCCTTGAATTCCATTTTATAAAATAAGGGATCAAACAAGCTTTGAGCCATTTCAATTTTGGTGGGTTGGTAGGTAACCACTTGAATTCACAAAAAGACAAAAATAAAATAAATAAATAAATCTTTTTGAATAGTTGCACAAGAGACAAAAATATTCTCTAATCAATGTAGGATGTAGATGGAAATGATATGCTCATTGATAATTGACCTACTGCAATTGTGTATTGATCTTGAGCTAGATAGATCATCCTAATAGTTCACTACTCTCATTTATTCTTTCCGCTTTGAACATGTTACTCTTGGTGCCTTTCATGAAATGGGCCATGTGTCTTCATTAATTCCTTCAAAAGTAGCTAAGATTGGAAAATTGAAATGCAAATCATTTTTTTTGCATTATGTTATCACATTCTAATCCACACTTTGAAATTTCAAAATTTCCTACTAAAACTCAAATGACTTGACTAGTTCTTGGTTCAAATTTTCAAATTTTAAAAAAACTATCAATTGGATCAAAGGAATTGTTGGTTTTCCTTTTCATTTATAAGTCTTGAATATCCTATGCCTTGGTCCTATCAATTGGAGCCATATGGTTATCATAATCTTTCCCTAATAGAGATATTCTAACAATTTCCATTATAATCAATCCATCCTCAAGCTTTGTAAGATGGTCTGGGTACATGCTCAATTTGTCTGTATATTTGTCCTCCTTTATATTAATATCTTCAAAAATTGCACCCATGATATTTCTAACATTATCCTTCCATTCCTATTTTCTCTTTAAGTATCCATTCTTATTAAGCAATGAGGGCATTTAAAAACTTGATTTTGCCTCAAAAGATGTCAACACTACTTTGATCAATGAAGATTATAGTTTTTGAGACTTTGAAAAATTAACAACATGATTGTATCGAGCATACAAATCATACACTGCTTGGTTGACACTTTGGTCAAAAGGAATCTAACCAAGGAAGACCTTTATTTCCTTTTTTCTTTTACCTAGAAATGAAAAAAATGCAAACCATATATAATTGAGATGCTAGATGGGTTTTATAAATCTCTATCACTATTTGATACTCATCCCATGCTATGTCAACATGATTTAAAATGTCTTCTATCCTATTTCTAAGTAAAGTTCTTATTAAATCATTTGCAAATTTATTCTCTTTACCATTTGCATCTTGCAACTATATTTTGTGTTCATATTTCTTCTTTATTATCTCCTTGTAGACACCTAAAAATCTATTAGAAAATAAAAGTATTTTTATTTTTCTGAAAACCCATGATGACATCATCATTTACTAATTAATTAATTATTTAATTAATTAATATATTTTTATGCCACTAAATCCCTTTATTTTAATTAAACATCTTTAATTAAAAGATCTCTCCCCAAAGCATTTAAATCAATTTTAAGTGAGTTGCCTCTCTTAATTGAATCAATATTCAATAAATGATGTCACAATACCTAAATAAATTTTATATTTATTTAAAGTCTCAAAACCCTAGAATCTTCTAGCCTTTCCTAAATCCTTCTAATCTTTCCTAAACTTCCCTAAACCTTTCCTAAACCCATTTAGGAGATGTTTCCTACACATCCTAAGCTAATCCAAGTCTCATTGACTTTTATTAAAATATTTCCCTTAATGAGCCTTACACACTCATTAAAACCCTCTTACACACTCTTTAAGGCTTCTTACAACCTCATAAAGATACCCACGTCTCTTCTTCCACACTTGTTCCCCTTGCACACGTCCCTAGTGTTTCTCACACATGTGTGAGCAACCCTAACTCAAGGTAAACCTTACCATACCCCTAACCTTACCTCAAACTCTGACTCTGAATCTAACTCATCCTCCTAACCCAAGCCCTTCCCAAATCCTATAAATACCCTCACTTCCTAAGACCAAATATCTAATTCACATCTTTTATATTAATTAATGTTATAATGTTAGATTCATTCTAGAGCTTAAGCATTTTAGCATATTATGTTAGATTTCATGATTTTCTTACACACATCTTAAATCTAGCTTAATGGATTGAACTTAGTTGTTATTCAAGCTTTCCTAATCATTCATGCATCATATCAAATCCTTTTAGAATACATTAGGAACAAGCTCCAAGTTCTTAGAGAGCACACCCACATCCCTCTCATTGAATCAAATCAAACAATGCTTTATAGCATCTATTTTGGCAACAACCTTGAGGTGGCTTGGTTTTGTTTATGTCTATGCTTTGAACTAATGAACATGTTTTAATCTAATGTTTAAATGTTTAAGCCTTTCAAGATAGGTAACAGATTCAAAATCATACCTTACATTCTGGCACACCCAGTGGGACCCACTTCATGGGTTCATTTGACAACATTCTAATAGATTTTGGAGTATTTGCTAACTTTTCAAGCATCAAACAAATCTAGGAAAACCTCTTTTTTGGGCATAAAACTAAATTCTAGCACATGAAATCTTGAATAAAACTAAGGAAATGAACAAAAGTCCAAAGGAAGTCATTTTTATTTTGAGTCCCAATCAAACACATTCTTGAATGACTTAAAATTGAAAGAAAATCATCTCTATTCCCTTCCTTTTAGATTAAATTCAAAGTTCCTAAAAACACGCAAAATCAAAAACCTAATCACATATGTTTGCAAGAATTTCACTTCAAACACTTAATCAATTTGGGAAAGAACCATTGTTTGTTGTGCTTTCTAGGAGTCTTCAATTCTGCAAAATCCTTGTTAATCTAAGTGATGTAAAACACTTGAACTCGGGAAAGTTCACTTGTTTTACTTCTAGAGAAGCTTGTCCAGAGAGAAAAGCACTTCCTCTTTGGAGAATGACTTCAAACTGGTACTTCCTTGGCTGGTATAGAAATAAACCATTGAGAAAACACTCACTTCATCCCCCCAAGCTCGAGCGATGTGTGTTGATGGTAGCCCAAGGTAGGTGAATATCCGTATGATTTCGACATGGTCAACTAGGCTCTTAAGTGAGTCACACATGTACAAATCCATTGGGAGGACTCCACAGAACAACTACAAACCTATTAAAATAGAAGCTACCCGATCTACCCCCAAAAGTATCACAAACCTTGTGCAAGGACCGATCCCTATGGTTTCCCAGATCACCTTAAGAGACTCACAATATGTATCCCCTTTTAGGGGGTATCAAGTTGTGGGCAAGGATTATGATCACCAAAAGCTCAGTAAAAACACTTGTTGGAATATACACCTTTCAAAGCTTTCTCTCAGATTCATAAGCTAAAGTCATTTCTTGTATCCCACAAAGTTGCTTTGTCCCTTGTCAAGATTGTTTTCAGAGTGTCTATTGTCAAGTTAGTCCTTTTCCATCGAGACATCACAAAGTTGGGCCAAAATCTTCAAACAAAACCTTGCAGAAGAGATCCTTCAAAGTCAGACACCCAAAACCTTGCTTCAAAACAATTACTAGAATCTCTCCAAGCTATGTCAAATTGGACCCAACACAAGAAAGCTAGACTTCCCAGATCCCCAGTTTATCAAGAGAAGAAACTTATAGAAAGAAATCTAAAAGATCACCAACATTCCCTTAAATCAATCCAAGTAGAAGAGAAGAATCAAGAGAGACTGGAAAACATTGAGTATAACGCAAAAGTGAAATAGTTTGCATACAAATTCTAGGTTAATCATCACTATGTCAATCTAGAGAGAGAAGACTAGTTGGGTCCAATGAATATCCATTATGCCTTTAGAATCCCAAATCCTATCTCGACAATTCTTCATCCTAGCTCATCCTGGTTCCATCCTTGCATCACCACCAATCCTTAGTTGCATCCTAAATCATTCTTAGTTGCATCATTACATTCATTATCATCTTCCTAGTTGCATCATAGGTCATCCATTTCAACTGTATCTAGGTCATCTTCTTAGAACATAGCATCATTTTATCATCCTTCACTATCCTTCCATCAGCAATCCACAATCGGAATACCAAATCCTTGATCCAAATCAACATCCAACTATCCAAATTCGAACCCATCATCCAAAATCCAAATCTAGTGATCCAAATCCAAAAACACTTTGTGTTCAAATCCTTTGAGTTGCTTCCAATCCTCATCCCAAATAAAAAATCTCCCTTTTGAAAGAGCATTGTCTAAAGGGAATCCATACTTGTCCTTGTAAAGCCTCATCATCTCGAGCAAGAGATTGGCCTACATTGATGAGAATCTAGTTGGCTGAAGATCATTAGTCTATCCTAGGTTGACAATCCTACCCTTGATCCTACATCAGGAAGTAGCAACTCATTTATTGACACTTAGTGAATCTTTCACCAATCCTCCGTCATCCTTAATCCAAATCAGAGCACACCACTAATCTCGTGTCATCGCCAAGCATTCTACCAATCTTTCACCATCTCCCACCAATCCTCTGCCATCCTTGATCTAAATTAGAGCATCTCACCAATCCTTTAAACATTTTCACCATCCTTAGAGTTAATCCAAAACCTTGCATCACATTCTAGGAATCAATCATCCTCAAATTTTACTAGGAACATCTTGCATCGATCCGTCCCTTTCGCATTTTCATCTTCTAGATCTCTACTCCATGCCTGTCGAGACAAGATCCAAAAAATGAAGGAACATGGATCCTTATTAGACCACTAGCTCATCCGATCCCAACATTTCTACCAGCACGATGGTAGCTTACAATCCTCAGATCCAACAAAATGGTAATATATGGGATGATCCCAATATCCCCCCCTGCTTCTTTCACAAGGGAAACATTGATGAATCATCTTGGGAATGCACAAATAGCCAATGCACTTGTTGCTCATAATAAAAAAAACATGTTGGCTAACTTCACACAAGAGGGTACTCTCATTCTTCCATATCTCCAACCTCGCATCCCCATCAACACCATTCGAATCCTAGAAAAAGCATACACCCCCATCATCCAACAAATACATTATCTACTTTTTCACATATCACAAGTAGCTTCACCCATCCCCCTCTTTTGCAAAGCAGTTTCATGAGCCCTACAACACAAGCGATACAATCCACTCCATTTTGTGTCATGAGCACACCACCTTCCTCCATAGCAGCTCAAGCCATCAGTCATACCCAAAGCTTTTCACAAAACCAACTACCACCCCCCACACAAGCCTTTACACAAGCAATTCCTCCACCTTCCAAGGGCCAAGCAACACCATTGTTTCCAGGGGAAACATAGTTATCCTTCCCATTCACTCCACAAGCTTCTCCACCCATGCCGTCATTTCCAAGGGTAGCACAATCATTTTCCTCCTCCCAACAAGCTTCCATATTAGCACCACCCTTCTCATGGGGAATGCAAGCATCTTCGTCCACACCCCAACAAACATTTACCTAAGCACAAGCCCAAAAAACTGCATTCACAATAGGTATGCCTTCCATGGGATTTTCAAATCCGCCATTCATGTCCCAAACTCCCATCACGTCTACCTTCCAACATCCTCCGCATTGCAATTCCCACCACGCACTGGTTCTCATTAGGGCCTCACTAAAGAAGAAATGTTAGTTTTCAAAATACCAACCCACTTCTCTGCATCCATGCCAGCAAACCAACAAGCCACCTTCCTCCAAGAAGCACAACAATAACAAATGCAGCCTCTACTAGCTTCATTCTTTCCTTCATACAAAAACTACCTATCCACACCACCCACTGCATCTCATGTAGTTCTACCACCTCAACAGTAGAGTTCATCTCATCTTGCAAGCTACCTTGCCCAACCACCTCCTACTTTCAACTTCCCTACATCAGTTCCACCCTTGAGCAACGCAGGAATGTATCCATCCTACATCAATCAAGCATAAAGCCAAGTGCATCAAGGCCAAGCCTACCAACAAGATGCACCATTCCACCAACCTCCTCCACAACAATAGTACTTCTTAGCACAATAGCAACAATATTCCATCATCCCACAATAATAAGCATCATCCTACTCATTACAGCAAAAAACCATCATTCCCTAGTAGCAACAAACTGTCTTATATCCTTAGTAGCAATATCCTCCCCATCAATCATCTCCACAACATCCATTCCAATCCACCTGTCTTGTTGGGAAATCTCCATATCCCACTCCATAATATCCACCTCAAAATCACCCTTATTCACCAGCACCACTAGATCCTTTCCAAATGGGAGTACTCGCTCCAACACCAATCAATGCTGAGTGGGAAGAAATGAAGAATGCTCTCAAGGAGCTCAATGCTGGCATAGAGAATAAGACCTTCATGTTTGAAGAAGTGTGTCCCTATCTGTTTGATCGATCAATCACAGCTGTTCATTTCCCTAAGCACTTTGAGACACCCAAATTTGATAAATATCGAGGGAAAGGAGACCTTGTAAACCACATCAAAGAGTTCTATATGGCATGCCAAGAAGTGGCTTACAATGATAATTACCTTTTGTGCATATTCCCAAAAAGCTTGGGAGGAACTCATATTGAATGGTTTTACAAGATACCCTATGGGACCATCACAACTTTTATCAAGCTCTTTGAGAAGTTCATGGCTCAATATGCCCACAATGTTGAGAATGAAGTGACCCTGCTAGACCTTTGCAACTCAAAATAGAAAGGGGGAGAAATCCTAGCAGACTATTTGCAATGATGGAAAAACCTCACAACCAGGTTATCATACTAACCACCTGAAGAGCATCTAACCAAAATCTTCATTAATAACCTGCATCCCAAACTATCCCACTTCATGAGGATGAACTGCATCCAAACTTATCAAGATATCAAAAGCAAGGGGATAGATATCAAAAGAGGCCTCCTAGATGAAGGCATAATCTGGCATTACAAAGATGATTCCCATAGTAAACCCAATAATGACAAACCCCATTACTGGAATCACAACAAAAATGTTGTTACTGATAAAGCCACTAACACCAAGCATGTCCAAATCGTCGTAGCTGGTCCTACACCAACTCCTGCATACCAACATCAAAAAGCACCCATCTATCAATAACCTCTACAACAATACCAACAACAAAAAACTCAGATCCCTCAGCAACCCATGTAGAACTATCAACAGCAAGTGCGTCAAGCCTATCAAGACAATCCGACCAATCAGGCTAATGCCATCTCCACTACTCTTAATCAAAACTGACCCAGAGCCCAAACTCACCAGAAGAGAACCTTCACACCACTTGGTGAACCTTTGGATGTTATCTTTCACCAAATGGCCAAGGCCAACCTAATCACATACCCACCAATTCAATAGTTTGATGATGCAACGCCTAAGCCTAACTGGTACAAAGATCATGAGTACTGTGATTATCATCGTGTCAAAGGACACACTACCCTGAGGTGTATGAAACTCAAGCATTACATCCAAGATCTCATCAACATAAAAGAGATCCAAGTGGATGCACCAACCATAGCCTCGCCTAATGCCAATTTGTAGATTTATTAGAACGTGTTTCTGCAACACAATGCTAGGAAGAACCAAATCAATCCCAATCCTCCTCCCCAGAACCAAGGAAAAGGAAAACAAGGAGACCATGCTGACCATAAAGACTATACTACAACCCATATCAACTATGACAATTCTTTTGGATGTATAACCCATGTCAAGCCCATAGTCAATGTCATCCACATCAAAGGAGCAGATAGTCAGTGTGTAGTCACCACACGCCAAGGCCGGATAACTGTTGTCGGTGCACGTCCAAGGCCAACACATAATGCACAATACAACCTCATAGAACATCTTGGGAATACACCTGCCCAAATCTCCATCCTCGACCTTCTCCACACTTCACCCCTCCATCAAGAAATCCTAAATCGAGCCCTTCATGAAGGACATGTCCCCATAGACATTAACACCATCCAGTTTGAGAACCTTGTGGGACATCTATCTACATCCTGTGCTCTATCCTTCAAACCATCTGACATACCAGTCGTTGCACCTGACCATAATCTCCCTCTTCGCATTGCCGTCATGGTCATAGATTTTGCCATAAAAAGGGTTATGATAGATAATGGGTCCACCCTAAATTTTTGTACTCTCAAATTCGTTCAGCAAATAGGGTTCATAGAAGCTGACATATCACATGAGGTAATCACCATCAAGGCATACGATAACTTGGACTGTACCTTTGAAGGTACCATTCTTTCGCCTATCCAGCTAGGCCCAGCAACGCAAGACACCATTTTCCATGTTGATCTTGACTTACCATTTAACATTGTTAGGATTAACAAGGCAGAAATAACAATTACATGCAAAAATAACCAATATCAGAAAAACATAAACCACACAGAAGAGAACATAAGACACAAAGATTTAACGTGGTTCACCCAATCCTTGGGCTACGTCCACCAACAATGAGTCCAATATTTTTTTATCTAGTGATTACAACCTGATTACAATCTGTAATCCCTTATAGCTCAATTCTGCCACAAGTACTAAAACCATCATTATGAAATCCCTAACCCTAAGCCATATTATACAATATTTTGCCGCTTTAGGGTTAGAAGGAGTTCTTATTAAATCATTTGCAAATTTATTCTCTTTACCATTAACCTCAGTAAAGTTCTTATTAAATCATTTGAAATCCCTAACCTTAGTAAAGTTCTTATTAAATCATTTGCAAATTTATTCTCTTTACCATTTGCATCCTGCAACTATATTTTGTGTTCATATTTCTTCTTTATTATCTCCTTGTAGACATCTAAAAATCCATTAGAAAATAAAAGTATTTTTATTTTTCTGAAAACCCCTGATGATATCATCATTTACAAATTAATTAATTATTTAATTAATTAATATATTTTTATGCCATTAAATCCCTTTATTTTAATTAAACATCTTTAATTAAAAGATCTCTCCCCAAAGCATTTAAATCAATTTTAAGTGAGTTTCCTCTCTTTATTGGATCAATATTCAATAAATGATGTCACAATACCTAAATAAATTTTATATTTATTTAAAGTCTCAAAACCCTAGAATCTTCTAGCCTTTCCTAAATCCTTCTAATCTTTCCTAAACTTCCCTAAACCTTTCCTAAACCCATTTAGGAGATGTTTCCTACATTTCCTAAGCTAATCCAAGTCTCATTGAATTTTAGTCAAACCTTTCCCTTAATGAGCCTTACACACTCATTAAAATCCTCTTACACACTCTTTAAGGCTTCTTATAGCCTCATAAAGAGACCCATGTCTCTTCTTCCACACTTGTTTCCCTTGCACACTTCCCTAGTGTTGCTCACACATGTGTGAGCAACGCTAACCCAAGGTAAACCTTACCATATCCCTAACCTTGCCTCAAACTCTACCTCTGACTCTAACTCATCCTCCTAATCCAAGCCCTTCCCAAATCCTATAAATACCCTCACTTCCTAAGAAAAAATATCCAATTCATTCTAGAGCTTAAGCATTTTAGCATATTATGTTAGATTTCATGCTTTTCTTACACACATCTTAAATCTAGCTTAATGGATCAAACTTAGTTGTTATTTAATCTTTCCTAATCATTCATGCATCATATCAAATCCTTTTAGAATGCATTAGGAACAAGCTCCAAGTTCTTAGAGAGCACACCCACATCCCTCTCATTAAAGGAAATCAAACAATGCTTTATAGCATCTGTTTTGGCAACAATCTTGAGGTGGCTTGGTTTTGTTTATGTCTATGCTTTGAACTAATGAACATGTTTTAATCTAATGTTTGAATGTTTAAGCCTTTCAAGATAGGTAATAGATTCAAAACTGTACCTTACACTCCTCAATATCTCTCTCTAGTTGAAATAACTTAACTCTAGATATTACCAAATTTTGTCTTAGCTTCAATAATTACTTAGGATAAATTATGGGTTTAGTTGGTAGAGTAAGTAGTGCATATCATGAAACTAATTGCTCATTGAGCTTGTGCACTTTTGCATTTAGCCTCACATTATCTTCTTATGACCTAACTGCCAGCTTCTCTATGAGTTTTTCACTGTGAGATATCAATTAGGATACTTGAACAACCATTTTATTTGTAGGCCTTCTCAAAATTAGGTACTCACACCAGTCATTATGTTATTCCAACATAATAGGCTTATTTGTTGATGGGAAAATTGACTAGATAGCCAAAACACCATGTCTGTCATCAAATGAAAACCCAAAGTATAAATATTAAGCTAATTCGGGGTCTTTTTCAAAGTCTATACCCTCCCTCTTTCTTAAATAGTCAAATGAAATGAAAAAATATATCCTTCTAATAGAAAAGTTTTATTATTACTTACAATTTCTTTGCCTTTTCTAGGAGTTATTGATGCCATCTTTGTCTTTACATTTTATGTGGTTTCAACTGAAAGTTGAGCATTTTGTTGATAATTTGAGGATTGGATCCCTACTTCTTCTCTAACTTGGTATCATATGACCTTGTATAATAAATTCTTGAATCATTTTGTCTTAATGAATTCTACATCATTCATTAATTGTTCACATGCCAATTCTTTATTGTTGTTAGTTGTATCCTCACCCAATCTCAATGAAAATAGATATATTTCTAGTGGGGATCCTTCAAAACAACTCCCTTTGGGTTATCAATGTCATGAGGCTCACTTAACCTTTTTTATTCTAGAAAAAATCCAATGTTAGGGTCATGTTGAGGAATCTCTCTTCTTGGTGACAATATGTGCAAAGGAGTCACAAACCTAGGGCTTTCAATAACTATGATTGGTTTTGAGTGAGATGATGATGAGGGTATCAATGGTTGCTTGGATAACGAAGCAACACATATTGATGGTGATGGAATTTGAGGACTAGGAGGAAAGGATGTAGAAAAATAGGAACATATGAGATTTGGCTAGCAAGAGGAGGAGGTTGTGGTTCAACTTTCCTTGGTTGGGTTTTTTGGGGCATGGGAGGAAGTGGTATCCTATCGACATCATACTTATATGAAGTCCAAATTGCTTCCAACCTTTTTTTGGATTAGTTATATCCTCTCAATGGGATCTATAAAATGGATCCTCCCATTTTCTTCTAGCCTCCTCCTATTTGAGCTTGAACCACATCTTCCTAATTTTCTACACTTCAACATGGTTTTGTGCAATTTTTATGATTTCCTATTCCTCATTAAATACATGAACAAATTATTTTATTATGAATCAAGACATAATATCTTTAGTGAATGATTTGGGGTAATATAGCATGTACTTAGCCAAATCCATGTTGTATGGCCTCAGTTGATTCAAAATAAGATCCAAGGCCTTTTTGTTATAGATGTGATAACTTGGAAAATGGACCTAGAAGGAAAAAAAGTATTCTCAATTGTTGGATCCCACAACATGAAATTTTTATGATTCTCACAATTGATACATTATTTCAAGAAATGCTACTTCACCAAGAACTAGTTTTGGCAATACATGGGGATTGAAAGGTGAGACACAATCTGATAATTGTATTATCCTTAAAAAAGAACCGATTCCCACAATTGTGATCTATATTCAATTTTGGGGCTGGATCCTTTGGCCTTAAAAATATTTTGACTTCCATGTGCAAATCCAAATCTACATCTCTAACAAAAAAATTCTCAGAATTCATATAAATAACAACAATACAATGCTTTTACTAGATTTAAGTCCACCCTTGGATTGGTAAATCTCTATTTCCATCTTTTGGAATGACTTTTAATGGAGCTTCCTGAACAACCCCATAATAGGTAATAATAATCATGCCAAGGCTTCTCCAAGGAATATTATTTTCAAACTAAGTATCATTTTTCCTATCATAAAGTGCATTTAATTTTCAACCCAGGGATGTATACTTGAAATGGGACAACACGGTTTGTGCACTAAGTCTCTCATGGAGTCATTTCTCTTAAGCTGCAAGAAGGAAAATACATGAAAGAAACTTACACTATTGTTGTAGGAAAGTAAAAATACACAACTACTTAATGAAAATAATGTTGACAACTATAGTTTCAATCTTAACCTATTCTATCAACCCAAATCATTCACAATGATTATCTCTGTAGGTGCTATAGGAACAGACACATTGTATAGTGCTATAGGAAAGAAAAATGAATTCTACTTGAACTATTGTAAATGCTTAAACAACTTAACCTACTCTACTCTAATCCACCTCCAAAGTGGGTCCCCTTGGTTGGATTTTGCTAGCTACTAACACATAATATAACTCAAAATCACTCCTTCATTATATTTCCATAAAACTGATTACATTATCATAAAACAACACACGAAACTAAAAATAGTAACTTTGCTTCAGATTATAATAACAATACAACCATCTGACTAACTCTTTATCTAATAATCACATCCCTTTATATAGAGGAGGATTGATGCTTATTTGAATACAAAAAATAAGGTCTAACTAATTCACGCCATAAAGAAAGGAAAGCGCACCAGTCCATGATAGAATAGCATAAAGGCATCTTAACCACTTCAACAAAACATTGATCACAGAGAAAATATAGTGTAAGCGTGTTATTATATTTCCTGGAATGATCCTTCTTTCAATTTATCAAGCATATCCTGCGGTATCATAATGTTTCTCCATCATCGTGACTGAGTCTTCCTCACTCTTCATCAATGTTTGTCAATCCATTCTTCACTCGCTCCTCTTTCCTTGGCAGGTTAGTAGCACATGCATATATATTCCAGTATTCATCCATTCAACTTAATCTAAATATTAGAACATACATTCAAACAATTATATGAAATAATGCAGCATATGTATAATATTTGGCAAAGTATATCAACTACTATATACCCATAGGTTTTATCGGTTTGATTGCACTTATATCATGTTCATAAGTTCAATTACATAAAAGACATAACAAGTGTTTTGGAAATGTCTAGAACATAGCATAAAAGTATCATAAAACAAAGATAAATTATTACCCCATCATCTGCTTCCTATGAGTATAATGCTTGTCCTCAAGCATTACACTTCTTAGCAATTCCCCTGAACTCTCCAACTTCAGTCTTTCCCCTCCTTTTTCTCTTGAAAGTGTAATAGAATCCCCCGGTCCTTTCCTAATAGTCCATCCTATAATCTTCCTAGAGCTGATCCAATTTCGTAACATTAATATCATACAAAGGCCACATAAGAATTGGTGGTTGGAATGTCAAGGGACACCAGAGCTAACGCTGAATTTTCCTTCCCAACTACATGTACTTAGGTGTCCGGTTAATTGCTGCTTCAAGGTTGAGAGGAATATGTGGATCTGACTTCTTAAAAGCCTATGACAACTTGTTCCATCTATTCCTGACACCTACTAGGGCTCACTGAAAGGTAAAATAGCACATCCCTTGGTACTCTTTATAAAAATTTTCTCTAACAACAAAAACTCTATCCCTGGTTTTTTCTTTTTTCTTTCCATAAGTGAGAATTAACCAATCTCTCAGTAAAACATCAGGCTTACTACTTTCACCCCTCAAGGGTAATTGTTTTGATCTCTCTCGATCCCTGTAATGATCTAATTGCCTATCATAATTTATTTCATTGTGAATCCATGACATTAATGCCTTTAGATGTATACATCCAATGTAAAGTATGAGATTCCAATCAGTTTCTTTAGGAATAATAAAGTTATGGAGGTAAAGTTCACAAAGTAGGTTTTGTTGCCGAGTAGGAAGGGTTTGGTACAAACCATAAAATTCTTGAGCTATTTTAAACTATGACTCTTTATCTTTGATGGTCATCATTAACTGAAACAAAATAAATTGCTCTTTTAAACAAATGGCATAAGCTCTAGGAGGAGGCCTACATGCTATAATTTGATTGGCCTCCTTTAAAGCATGGTCCATTTTCTACTTCTTCTTTTGCATTTGTTCTTTCAAATCTTCTATTTCCTCCCTTTGGTCGTCAATTTCTTTTTGCATCTTCCTTCTTTATTCTTTCCACAAAGTCATTTTAAAAGAAAACTGAGCATACAAATTGAAAATAATAGATTGAAGAGTGGGTGGGCCAAACTCTTTTGGCTGAGGCTTTTTCTTTTCACTACGGTCATGCTCTAGGTAATCAATGAACCAAGTTCTTATAAAGGGCACTATAGCATTCTTCAAACAAGAGTGAGCTGATGGTTGAGACAGTTGAGGTTCTTCTTGCTTATCTTCTTGAACTGTTTGATGCATTTCCTCAGGATCACTCTATTGCCGAGGTGGCTCCTGGCAAGTACTTTTAGACTGCTTATCAAGTGATTCATTCAAATTCTAGGAATTATCTAGAACATTCATTTGAGATAGAAAACTATCAGAAACATAATCAATGTGGGGTTTAGTGGAAGGTTTATTTGAGGGAACAAATTGGCTATCTGGAGGAACATGTGGAAGTTTCCCTCTCATCTAATAACTTCTTCATAAAGGAGTCTCCATAACCTCCATAGTTTTCTTTAGTCTCTCTATTATAGGAGTGGTTTTTGCAAGAGTCAGCTTTCTTTTCTTATTATTTGAAACTATAGGGTTTTGGGGTTCATTTTCATTCTTAGAAACTGAATTTCCTTCACCAATTTTTCTTTTCCCTTTCTTTTGGGAAGAGGTAGGTACATTTTCCCTAATATTTTTAGGTTCTCCTCCTTGGCTAGCTATTTCAATAGCTGGCACGAAGGGAATTTCATTCTCATTGACAGGTTGTTCAACAGGTTCATTTTGAGGATGCAAAGTCTTAACCTAAACAAATTTATCCCATGCCAAGGGAGACACATCTATGAGAGATTTTTCAACAAGTGATTTAATCAGGGCATGGTGGGTAACATAATTTATTTTTCCTTTTCGGGTTTCTTCAGCACCAATACTCAACATATTATAAAGAAAATTTGGAACATTGACTGTAAAATTATGACGAATATAACTAAGCAATTTAAAATGGTGTGCATGCAAATGGGAAAACTTTCCTTTGCAGGTGAGGTACCTTATAATATGTGTCACTAGCTCATCAAATGGGGTAGGAAGGGACACATGCCTACATCCTTATTTTTTCACCTCCAATGGAGGGTCTGTAGGAAGGGTAAATTGAGCCTGAGCTAACCTAGCATCATGTTCATTAGGATAATGCTCCTCAATTACAGGCAACCCAGTTACTTCTGCAATGTGTTCCTCTATTACCAAAACTATCAAGCCCCACACATTTGCCTCTCCTTCGAAGGTATTCATAAATTGGGTGGCTACCTCCTCATCAAATTCTATCAACTTTAAGAAGTACCCAAGCCATCCACAAGCATGGAATCTCTAGAATGCTTCTACATCTGTGAGCATAATGGTGTGAACCACTGGTTCATGATGCATTAATTGCCCTCCCATTGTTCCAAATTCTTTCTACAATTTGTTAATGATATTTTTTTCTTCTTCTTCTTCTGAAATTCCCCAATTCCCTAATCTCTTCTGAAATACCCTAAAATTCAGCTCCTAAATGCACCTTAAACTACGAATTTCCTTGCAATCTCTATGTTACATTTTTTGAAAAATGATATTAATGGCACTTTACCTCAAGGAATTATAGTGTTAAATGTAATTAACTTCCACATAACTTGATTATGTCATCCTAGGGTTACATCAAGTAAAAAATCAGAGATAATTTGGAAATTGACGTACGACACTTGTTTGAAAAATAAAATGACTTAATAAAATAGAATATAAGTACAAATTTGAACTGATAGACAATCTCTCTAGGAACGATGGGTACAACAATAGTGACTTGGAGAAATTAATACACTTCGCTTCCCCCTATTAAATTAAGACAAGTGTACACACTTATCATACTTAGCATGAGGTAGGAAATTGGCGTAATGCCAAACTATAAATATGTGTAGTACATTATATATAATAATCAAAATGTATGCACTAAAAGTGGAAAATATTGAAGATTTGTACCTTTAATTATGTTGTTACATGTGCGAAAAGGTGACAAGAATGGAAATCATCATCAAAGGAATGAGTGTTGAGGATGTTCGCGTTTGCTGATGTGGCAATTATTGAAAACATAGAAAAATAGAAAATGTAATGACGAGGAGGATGGGTGGATGGAAGGTAGAGAAGTGGGGTGGGATGGAAAGAAGAATGTAGAAAGTGAATGGAGAAAGAAACTTCATTAAAAATGAAGTATTTATTATGAGCATACCTGAAGAAAATTAGGGTGAAGCTGCAGGAGGAATGTTGGTACCTTCGACTTCAGGAAGTAGTAGCTTTTGTGATTCTAGAGTAGTGTCACTAAATTGCTACAGGAATTCATTCTTGCTATGTGGATGATGGTATAGATGAATTATATGACCATTGACCAATAGCTTGAAGTGAAAAGGATCATTTTTTGTCAGTTGCACTGCTCCATTGTCAAAGACATGATCTATTTCGTAGGGTCCTAACCATTGTGTTTGTAGCTTGCCTAAAATTTCTTGAAACTGTGAATAAAATAGTAACACCTAAAACCTACTGTGAAGCATTTTTTCTTTATGTGGGAGTCATGCCACTTCTTCCTCTATTTCTAGATTATCTCTATTTTTTCCAAAGAAGATTTTCTCATCTCATTCAAAGAGTTGAGGTGTAGAAGACGGTCTCGTTGTGCTGCATGAAGATCAATGTTCAGTTGCAGGGTAGTGCACAATGTTTTATGCTCAAATTCAATGGGAAACATTGTTGCTTTCCCATAAAGCAATTCAAATGGAGTGAATCATGTTGTTGTCTGAACAACCCCATAACAAGTAATAATAATCATGCCAATGCTTCTCCTAGGAATAGTATATTCAAACTAAGTATCATTTTTCCTATGATGAAGTGAATTTAAATTTTCAACCCAAGGTCGTATACTTTAAATGAGACAACATGGTTTGTGCACTAAGTCTCTCATAGAGTCATTTTTCTTAAGCTGCATGAAGGAAAATACATGAAAGAAACTTACACTATTATTGTAGGAAAGTAAACACACACAACTACTTAATGAAAATGATGTTGACAACTACAGTTTCAATCTTAACCTATTATGTCAACCCAAAGTATTCACCATGATTATCTATACAAGTGTTGCACGAACATACATAGTGTATAGTGCTATAGGAAAGAAAAGTGAATTCTACTTGAACTATTGTAGATGCTTAAACAACTTAACCTAGTCTAATCTAATCCACCTCCCAAGTGGGCCCCCCTGGTTGGCTTCTGCTAGCAACCAACATAGAA
The DNA here is from genome assembly GCA_027943335.1 of Chamaecyparis obtusa. Classification (NCBI taxonomy): domain Eukaryota; kingdom Viridiplantae; phylum Streptophyta; class Pinopsida; order Cupressales; family Cupressaceae; genus Chamaecyparis; species Chamaecyparis obtusa. The sequence continues at coordinate 1,000,168 of BSBK01000682.1, read as the reverse complement.
TATAACTCAAAATCACTCCTTCATTTTATTTCTAGAAAACTGATTACATTATCATAAAACAACACACGAAACAAAAAAGAGTAACTTTGCTTTAGATTATAATAACAATACAACCATATGAATAACTCTTTATCTAACAATCATATCCCTTTATATAGAGGATTGATGCTTATTTGAATACAAAAGATAATGTCTAACTAATTTGTGCCATAAGGGAAGGAAAGCATAATAGTCTATGACCGAATAGCATAAAGGCTGCTTAACCGCCTCAACAGAACATTGATCACAAAGAAAATATAGTGTAAGCATGTTCCTATATTTCTTGGAATGATCCTTCCTTCAAATTATCAGGCATGTACCATGGTATCATAATGGTTCTCCATCATTGTGATTGAGTATTCCTCGCTCTTCATCAATGTTTGTTGATCCACTCTTCAGTCGCCCCTCTTTCCCTGGTAGGTTAGTAGCACATGCATATATATTCAAGTATTCAACCAGTCAATTTAATCCAAAAATTAGAATATACATTCAAACAATTATATAAAATACTAAAACATATCTATAATATTTGGCAAAGTATATCAACTACTATCTACACATAGGTTTTATCAGGTTGATTGCACTTATAGCATGTTCATAAGTTCAAGTACTGAATAGACATAACAAGTATTTTGGAAATGTCTAGAACATATCATAAAAGTATCATAAAACAAAGATAAATTATTGGCCCATCACTTCCCATACTTTTAGACCCTTAAACAAAATAATATGCATCAAAATTAAGTAGAAAATGAAATAGACTCTTGTGAGCTCTCATCATACTTGCACTAGAGCTTTTTGTAACTTTTTAGGAAGTAAACCTACATAATCAAAAGACGTATTTTGATCCTTGGACTGAATGTCCACACACAAAACTAAAATGTAGTTTGGGATTCTCAAATACGTATCATAGAATTTTTTTTTTACACAAAGTATAATATGTATCCCTAAAATATATTTAAAACAAATTTTCATGATTTTTCTCTTGCCTGCTCAATTTATGTGGATACAAATAGTTTTCCCCTATAAACTCTTGACACATAATTGAATTATCTTGTCATATCATCTATATCTATTAGAAGTGGCGTACCCATATGAAGCTTGAAAACATCACAAATTACATCTCTATTTATTATGGTCAAGGGCTTTCCAACCTACTCATGATTGCTCTTTTGTCAGAGTTATAGGCCTTTGCAAGTACCCTAGTTAAATCCAGATTCACTAATAAATTTTCAAGATGAAGCCTCCCCAAATTATTATCCCAGATATTTTTGAAAAAAATTTATTCCTTGTCCTTATTTTAGCATTTCCTTCATAATTGAAAGCCATATTGTGGGAGGATAGGGTCATGAAAACTAGCACATGCATCTTTAAAAATCTTGAAGTGTATTATTGCCCCTTTATTTCTTTGAGTCTCGATGTAGTTAGGTAATTGTTCAACTATTTATTCAGGGATTTTCCTCTTTCTTCCTTTTGAAGATGTGGTCATTTTGTGTTTTGGGGGTTTAGAAATAGGAAATTGGCTTTTTAAGGTTTTGAGTCTGATCGCTATTCGTAACCCTAGTTTCAATATTTTAAGCACAAATCCTTTTAATTTAAGCTCTAAATTTACAACAGTACCATCATAAAATGTATCCCTATACAATTTCAAGCTCCTCTAGGTCTAATTTTAGAAAAAAAAGCCTCCCATTCCCGATCATATTCATCACGCTCACACAAGTTCAAATTATGACATCTCCACTTTAATTTGGACCTCAAGTGCTTGACCATGCCTAAATCAAGAGGTCAAGGATGTTTGGGGTGACCTTGTAATAAGATAAGGTCAAAGGGTCTCTCAAGATGACCTTGACCTAGTACAAGGTTTCTTGAGACGACCTTGCCCCAATAAAAGGATCCCAAATTCAACCAATCTACTAACTAGTTTGCAAGAGTGGGATAACGTATTATGTGTTGGCCTAATTCAAAATTAAAAACCTAATTCATGGGGAGAGGTATAAATAAATCTTACCCACTCATTTTCATCATATCAATCCATCAACATACACAAATCATTCAAGCATCAAACACTCAAGATGACATTTCATCCCACCATATTCTTCATATCTAGTACTTTGGAAAGCTACAACAACCTTCATGCAAGTATGTGTTTATGATTGATTTCCTTTTAGGTCTTTTCAAGTTGCATTATTTCATAATCACTTGTGATCACACTCAAAGATCATTGTGCATCAACAAGATATGAAGTTCAAATACTTTATTTTTAGATCTAGTCTCTGCTACATTACAACATGCTTCCATTTCAGTTCAAGTTCAATTCAATTTCATGGTTAATTCCAAAATTAGGGTTTGACTTAGGCAAACCCCCATCAAACCAAAGATTTCCCTTCTTTTTGTGTGTAGTGACAAGATATAAAGACAAGAATTTGGATTCATACTAAGGAGATAGAGAAATACAAATTAGGCCTAGGTAGATTTTCAAAAGTAGGGTCCTATTCACCGCGATGGAAATAGTACCAGACACTTTTGATGAAGCTTTTAGGAAAACACTTGAGAAACATTATGATTTGATAATTTATAGTTCTATCTACATCTAGTGCTCCTGGGTCTAGGTCACTTTGAGTGAAATTGTTTGCCTAATTCTATGTTCCTCTTTGCCTCTTATTTTTAGATTTGTCTTTGTTATTTTCATAGTTAATTTATGTAACTCTATTTGTGTTAAAAATCTTTATTTTTATACTTTTTTATAGCTCTCACATCCACCCTATATGTTTTTAGTATCATTTTCAACTCCTCATAAGGATTGTCAAATCTACTTCGTACCCAATCCCTTGAGCCAATTGGATCACTTTTATTTTAAATTAGTTAAAGTAGAAATAGGCCCAATTTATTAGTTTGTACATATAAGCTACTGATCCCTATTTCCATACATTACAATAACATAAAATCAAATTAGGATAGGAGGAATAATTTTTGAACTCACTAGTAAATTTTCTTACAAAACCCTAACTTGTGCTAGAAACTCTAATTTCAATAGCTAGAAACTTTAGAATATCTTCACATTGATCACAAGAGATTGAGAATGTATAATGCACTTGGAAAATGAAAAATGAAGCAAAATTCAACATTCATACTTTAGAATCGATGGTTAATGTTGTCACTGGGGATTGCACCCGAGTATGGCTAAGCCTCGAACCTAGCAATCCCATGAAACATGGGACTACTTTCAGGATGTGGGTAACCTATCAGAAAGTAGACCTTTGGATTAGGGGTTGGCTTCCCCTTGAATCACTTGAAAATTAACTAAACTTTGAAGGAAAAGGGAGAGAGAGTGCATGAAATTGAAACTAAAACTAGGCGATTCACCAAACTTGAAAGATCCATAGATTGAAGCAAACTCACAATGACACCTAAAATACCTTTGTGATTCAAAAATTGACCCTATTGCCTTGATATTTTGAAATAAAGAGGTATCTGGATTAGAGAAGGGAAAAGCTTCCATGACTTAAAGCCCAAACATACAGAGATTATAACAACAATTACAAAACACTTTCTTAAACATTCAACTTGAACAAACGTGCAAAGTAAAGGATGACAAAATCACAATAGCTTTGACATGAATTTCAAATAGAAAAAATTAGAAAATAATAGGGATGAGAAGGAATAATGCTTTATTTTTAGTGAAAGGAGCCAAGTACATCAATCTGCTTCTCTAGAGCTACAAACATTCATCTCCAAGAAAGAGAGAATGAAGAACTAACCTCAATCACATAAGTGAGAGGTATATAACTAAACCTAGGAATCTGCATTGAAACTTCTTCAACCTCTAAAAATGGAAAACTCTCCAAATAGACCCATGAAGATGCCTCTTAAACCCGGATGCCGGATGCTCAAGTTTATAGGGGTAGTGGGAAAAATAAGAATCCTAAGAAAGGTGGTCAAAAGACTACCCTGTCCCTGCCAAGTCATGTTCTACAAATAATATTCTGACAATGGTTTATAAAAACACCATTGTCAAAAATTACAATGAAGTAGGCAATGATTTTCACATTTACATTTTTAACCCTCCTATGTGGATTTAATTATATTTTAAAATAGTTCTCAACCCAAAAATGGGGAAAACATATTTCAAAATATTTACATCTTTAAAAAATAAAACCCACCTATTACAAATAGCACCAAAAATAAAAATGATTAATAAAATCTCAACCCAAAAATAGGGGAGAAACAAAATAATTAATCATTTACATCGAAACCCTATCCGAAGATGAGGGGAAGTCTTGGCAACAAGCACTTCTCCTTCCAACATTTGGAAGGTTGCCATTCTTGACCTCGGCCTTGGCTACTAAACTGGAGCTCGGATTGGAAACATTCCACCTTTCAAGGTCTTTTGATTTTCAAGGCATCAACATTTGAGGTAGGTGCCTGGTATTTCATTCATTTCCCTGTGTTCATTCGATGTTGATCCCTCCTCTGAAAATTGAGGGCACTATTTTTGGTATCTCTCTGTATTTGATTTTGAAATTGTTGTCTCTGTATTTATGATGTTCACACATCTCTATTTTTGGATTAGGGCCGAGAGCCACAACATTGCATCAATTTGGCTGTATATACTTATTGTTGCACACCTTTTTGGTGCCATTTTTGTTGTTAATATACTCATTGGCTTTATTCTCTGTTGCATGAAAATGAGCTCCTTGTTCCTGAGGACATTGTAGCTATAAGCTTAGGGAATTATTTTGTGTTTTTTATGTTCTTAGCACTGTATTGTATTATGTTAATCTTGACATTTGAATGGTTTAAAAAATATCGTGATCGAGCTAGGGCATCAACGTTCTCCACTGCCATTTATGCTGCTCTTCCCCGAGTTATCATCATGTTATTTCCATAACATATTATTGTCACCATAACCCTTGAATGTTGTTGTGTTTCCATGGTGAGGACCTGCATTCTTAGGGCATCACCTTAGAAACTTTGACTGGTCTTTTGGGAGTATGGAAATAGTGCCTTACTCGCTATTTTGACACATCTCTTGTGATGTTTTAAGAAACTAAAATGCCATGCCCATTGCTTTGGAATTGATATAGCCATGATTAAGATCTATGGCATTGGTTATTGAATGTTTGGTTGTTACTCTTTTTGATGCCAGCCCACAAGCTCATTGGGGTATCTAATTGAATCACCATGTTTTGTTTATTGTTTAGATTCACTTAGATAGTAGACTCGGTAATGTATTTTGCTATATTTTCTCATTGTCTTCGACATTCTTGCTAGTTGCAAGTTAGCCCGCCAGCTAGCTCTAGGGCGTTGCATTTGTATTTCCATTCTATCGCTAACATCTCCTTTGTTACTGTATTACAAGTTAGTGAAAACATGGTATCTCTTTTTCATTCCTGCAACATAGCCCTTATTAGAGGTGTATGATTGAGTGCATATATGCATGCTTGTAAATATTATGGTACCATACATTGCTTAGATCCATCGGATCTAACCCCATCTCTTCTTCTCTTCTTTGTAGGTTCAAGATCATAGGAGCACATTGGGAACACCTTGGATCAAGACCTCATTACCAGGAAATGTTTGGCACCCCAATATTTATGTTCATTATTTCATGTATGTCTATACTTATTTATGCGATTGTGAAAATGGCTATGCTTACGACATGTGTGAGATCAGATAAATGGTCTTCTCAGTTCTTTTCCTTTTGTATAGCACACTTGAGACATGGGCACAAATACATGTAATGCTTTTAGATGTAGATAATTTCATTTATCTTTCATGCATTTTTCAATGAAATGAATACAAATCTAAGAAAGATCACCTAATAATCCAAACTAGGGTACATTAGTCTCATTTAGTAACTAGGTCTCTAAAGGTGAGTAAAAATATGATAACATTCTAGCGACCTCAACTGGGTGCTTGCCTGTTAAGAATCCTGACCACTTGCCTTTAAATCCATTGGGAAATAGAGTCCTAGCCTCAAAACTAAACTTGGCTTTAAGCAAACAACTCATTCTCTCAAAAAATCTGAAACTAACTGCATAAGACAGACTACTCTGGCTTATTGCTAACCAAAACCAAACTAAAAACTGAAAGCTGAAAGCAAAATTGTGCCGAAACACTTAGGGAACACATAAACTGAAAACCTCTATCCTACCCTACTCTAACCAATATCAGGAAATTGGTCAAACAAATCCATTGACTGGACTATTGAAATAACTTCCCATCCTCCTCAGAGTGTTATACTTTGCACATTTGATGCCAACAAGAAGAATATGGAATACAAAAAGGAACTGAACTACTTGGCATATCCATCCTTGAAATCGGTAGTCCAAATTACTAACCTTGATTAGATCATAGGTGTTGTCCCCCTAGGGAGGCTGATAAGGCTAAATAAGCTCCTGGTCACCAAGAAATGGACTTCTACCATCACCCTCCATTGAATCCTTGAATACTGAAGTCCCACTTGACCCCATCTGAGCTAGATATCTGATAGGACACCCCCTTAAGGGTATGAAACCAGGCCTCTGTTGCTCAGTATGTATCTTATGAATGTCTTCAACATGCTGATCAAAATTTTTCCCCTACATGATAATCTGCCATACCATTTCTTCTTCTGCAGTTAGAGGACCATTCTCTTTATCAGTTGGAGCATCCAATAGCTCATCAAAGCTATCAAACTATCTCAGGTCCCTAACAATCACTGGTCCCTCCTCGTGTTCCAAGAAACATGGTCCTTGAGATTCATCCACCACTTTATTGCAAATAGGTCTAGATTCTATAGTGGAGACATCATTGACCTCCTAAAATACAAACCCTTTCTCAAGAATATGCGGGCTATTATCTATTTCACGAGGATGAGGAACATCAACAAGAGTTGAGTAGAAAGCATCAATTATTGAATCAAAATCATCTTGTTGTTCTAAGTTAGAAAAAATTATATCATCTTTCTTATCATAATCAATGAACTCAACTAGTAAATCTTGCACTACCTCATCTTGCTCAATATAAGAAGGCATCTCCTCAAATAAATTAGTTAGGATCTCACCTTCTTCACTTGCTTCTTGACCCTTGTCTTGTTGCTCTAATTCATCAACATGTAACAAGTCTACTTGTTCCTCATGATCATCATGAAAGAGTACACCTAAAAGGAAAGAATCATCTTCTTTCTAGTGGCCTAAAATGCTATGAGGTGTGAGGGTCTCTTCAAGGATTGGCTCATAGGGCTTAATCTGCTACAGGACGGGCTCACTGTCACTTAGGAAGTTAAACCTTTTAGGTATCTCTTCTATAGGAATAGAATGGAGTGGCTGGAAAACTAAGATAGGGTCATGAATAGGCTCTAAAAATCATGGAGATTAGGCTCCTATTGACTAAGATTCTGAACTGAAGGAGAAATCCTAAAGCTTGGAATTTCAATAGAAGTACTAGTGGGCTTACCAGGCAAGAATTTTGGGATTTGAACCTTGTGAGCCTCATGTCTATTCTGCAAAGCCTTTAGGTCTTCTTCAGAAGCATGAGGCATCTCTTCTTGGATCTCCTCCTTAAGAAGAGTTGGCATCACGAAACCCAGATACATGGTTGATGAGGGTCTCCAAGACTGCATTAAGTTTGTATTGCCCTCTAGTGGATCTGGTAAGCTTTCTTGCATTGGGGCAGCAATGAATTCTTGATCTCCTTGCCTTAGTGCTTGCACCAACAACTTCTTAATCAATTGATCCTTTTTTGCACTTTGTTTGGCCAGTGTCTCTTGTTCATGATCACAGAATTCATTATTTTCTTCTAACTCTTTATGAAGATCCTTCTCATTTTTTGTAGCTGTCACATAGATGGCCCTTATTAATTCTTGATGATCTTCAAGACTCTTCTCATAAACCTTCTCTTGTGTCAAGATCAGTTGGTTCTTTTCTTCAAGGTTCTTCTCATAAATTGCTATCTTGTCCTCTAGCTATCTTGAAAACTCTTCTTTCTGAGCTACCACTTCCATATACTGCCTTGAGAGCTCCTCTTTCTGAGCCCTTGTCTCCACATAGTCTTTCATGAAAGAGCTCATTTCTTCTTGAAAGTTTGCCAACCAATCATTGGATTTTGTATCTAAAGTGAGGTAGGACTGATTCTGAGGATTGTAATGGTGATCCTCATACGGTGGTTCATAGGAATGCTGCTAGGACACTTGCTATTGGGTGGGAGGGTATGGTAGCACATGCTAGAAATTTACTTTTGGTGGGCCATTTTGGCTATATGCTACTGCTTGGCCAGCTTGATATGGCATGAAAGATGGCACATGGGTAGCTTTTTCATGATATGGGGGGTGATAGGGATAATATTCATCATGGATTGACATGCTTATTCATCAAATGATCTGGTAAAAAGGATATTTAATGAAACTTACCAGTACTTGGAATGCTTAAACTAGTAGATTTTCTCAGAGTCACCATGGTGTTTGGAAAAAAATACCTCTAAAGGCTGATTACATTGAGGATCACACCAAAATTTTAGTGAATGATGGGAAAAAAAGTTGTCCCACCGGGCGTGCCAAAAACTGTTGTCACTAGGGATTGCACCTGAGTATGACTAAGTGTCAAACCTAGCAATCCCGTGAAACATGGGACTACTTTTAGGCTGTGGGTAACCTATCATAAAGTAGACCATTGGATTAGGGGCTGACTTCCCCTTGAATCACCTGAAACTTAACTAAAATTTGTAGGAAAAGGGAGAGAGATTGCATGAAATTGAAACTAAATCTAGGCGATTCACCAAACTTGAAAGATCCACAGATTGAAGCAAAATCACAATGACACCTAAAATAACTTTGTGATTCACAACTTGACCCTATTGCCTTGAAAAATGAGGAAAAGTTGTTGATCAACCTAAAGAAATGTTCTTTCATGAAGGAAGAGATAGTGTACTTGGGTTTTGTGATTTCAGCTGAAGGTTTGAAGACGGGTCCTCAAAAAGTTAGAGAAATTTTAGAATGGCCTACACCAAGGAATGCTAGTGAAGTTTGATCTTTTCATAGATTGGCAAGTTTATACCAAGAATTCATAAGCAATTTTAGTTCTATTTGAAATGCTATGATAGAGACAATGAGAGGAGACAATAAAAATTTCAAGTGGACATATGGAGCTAACATAAGTTTTGAGACCTTGAAGTAGAAGGTAGCTTAATTACCAGTATTGGCTTTACCTGATTTCTCTAAGGTATTTCAAGTTGATTATGATGCAAGTGGAAGCAGTATTGAGTCAAGAAGGTAAACCTGTTGCTTTTTATAGTGAGAAATTGAATGATGCTAAGAGGAAGTATTTATTCTATGATCAAGAATTTAATGTTATTGTTCAAGCTTTGAAGAAATGGAGATGATATTTGATGTCTAAGGAATTTGTGTTGTACACCGATCACAAAGCATTGCAATATTTGGGTTGTCAGAATAAGTTGAATTAGAGATATATGAAGTGGGTTGAATACTTGTAGAATTTTACTTTTGTGTTGAAACATAAAAATGGATTGTCCAATAGGGTTACAGATGCATTGAGCAGCAAAATAATTTTATTGATTGAGATGAGAGTTGAGGTACTTGGTTTTTATGACTTGAAAAGTTTGTATGGAACTGACCTTGATTTTGCAGAACCTTGGAAAGCATGTAAGGAATTGATCATAGATAATTAGAGTAAGTGGGTTGGTTACTTCATTCAAGAAGGTATGTTGTTCAAAGGCATTCAATTATGTATACCAAGAGGATCAATTAGGGAAAATATAATCAAGGAGGACCATAGTGGAGGACTTTCAAGATATTTTTGCATTGATAAAACAATGAGTTTGATTAAGGAGAAATAATTTTGGCCTTAGTTGTATAGGGATATTCATAAATTTTTTAGAAGTTGCAGAATTTGTCAAGTTGCTAAGGGAGTAAGTCAGAATACATGGTTAAACACATCGTTACCTATTCCTAGTAGACCATGGGAATACATTAGCATGGATTTTGTTCTTGGCTTACCAAAGACACAAAGAGGTAATTATTCTATATTTTATATGATAGATAGATTTTCAAATATGTTACATTTTATTCCTTGTAATAAAACTTTAGATGTTATTCATATAGTTGATCTATTATTTAGAAAATTTGTGAGATTGCATGGGTTACCTAAGATTATTATTTCTGATCGAGATAGTAAGTTTGCGAGATACTTTTGGAAGACACTTTGGAAGAAGATGGGTACATATTTGAAGTTCAGTTCTACATTTTATCCACAAACCGATGGACAAACAAAAGTTGTGAATAGGAGTTTGGGTAATTTGTTAAGATGTATTGTTGGAGATAAACTTAGTAATTGGGATTTGGTTTTGGCACAAGAAAAGTTTGCGTATAACAATTTAGTGAACCCAAGTATAGGTAAAACACCTTTTGAAATTATTACTAGCATGCAACCTAAAGAAATATTAGATTTGAAATATCTTGGCCCAGAAGAGAAGAGAAGTGTTGAAGCGAAGGGATATGTTGAATTCACTAAAGATTTTGCATGATAAGGTGAAGTATAATTGGAACATAGCAATAAAAAATATAAGGATATAACTGACTGATCTAGGAGACATAAGAATTTTAAGGTGGTGACGAAGTTAGGACTCATTTGAAGAAGGGTTGATTTCTTGTTGGAACCTACAGTAAGCTGAAGATGAAGAAGTTTGGGCCTTGTAAGATACTGAAGAAATTTGACAATGGTAATTCTTTTGAGGTTGAGTTACCGGTTGACATGGATATATCACTTATATTCAACATTGTAGATTTATATGAGTACCATGAGTCAGATGATGAGACAGACATGAAGCAAGAATATCCTAAGAAGTAGATAGATGAAATTGAGAAGGTCTTGGATAGCAGGATTGGGAGAAGCATGAGGGAAAATGATTAAATGGAGTACTTGGTCAAGTGTAAAAATAGACCGGTTGAGGATGCTACTTGGATTTCCCAATCTGAGTTGGAGCATTTGGATTCTTCTTAGGTTGTACAAAATATTTGATTCAAAGCATCAGTTTTATTAGCCCTAGGTGTTATTTGTTATTTTTGTTCTTCTTTACTGGTTGGAGAGATTATGTTGGTCAATCTTCATTTGGTTGAGATAGCATGTGCGATTGTAAAGTCTTCTTCTAGACCTATCTAGGATCATCTTCCTATGATCTCACCTCCTGTTGTTTGTGGATGTTCGTAATTTCATCCATTTTCTATCTGTGGGTAACGTGTTCATTTCTTGCTTTGACCTATTTAGAGATTCGATATGTGGCTGATGATCTTTGTCTTTTGATTGTTGTGATCATAGTGTGTGGTTCATAGATCTCTTCTAAATCATTTCCTATGATCACACATCTTATTTTTTCCTTTATTGGATCTTTAATTCATTTTGGTTAGACCTATTTTTTTCTATGCATTTCCTTCCTGGGGAATGCAATTCTCTCTTGGCCGATCGACCTATAGAGGTGTTTCCTATATGTAATAACTAGATGTATCTTGAGTGTTAGTAGTATTAATTGATTAGAGGAACCTAGATCTGAGATTTTGGTAGATCAAAATTAGGATCTGAGATTCTTTTTCTTGTATATGGCCATAACTAGTAAGGCCTAACAACCTGACATGTATGTTGTTTGAGATCTAAATGAATATATTGGATTGTGCATTTTCTCTCTAGATTTGAGTTGTTTCTTTCCTTTTTTACTCTTAGCTATGAGGTTGGGCATCTCCTTTGGGTATTCTCCCACCTTGGCACTACATCAGTCTAAATGGACTCGATCTAACTAGTCATTGCCTCTATTAACTTCACCAAAACATTCAATTTATGTAACTAGGACAATCCAAGGATCATATTTAAGATATAACTCCTTGATGGCCTTTGTATAAATTGGAACATCTTTAATAAGCTTTAGAAGAGTAATCTTTACAAAAACATTCTTTAACTGACCTATAAGGTTAAACTTATGCTCGAGATGGTATTTTTGGGTAGTTAGCCTTTCTAGAAATGGGAGTTCCTTAATTGTGGTTTCAACATGTGGTTGGGTTTTAGTGACATCTACAACTGGTTCATCATCTGACAACTCTAAGATTTAAGGAGATGTAGGACCCGCAAGAGTCATTCCTGAGCATAGGTAATTATAACCATGTAAGTTTTATAGTGGGTATATGGATGTATGTTCTTGACAGTAACAGTTCACTCTTGGTCAAAGATAAGGAACTCAAAAGTGACCGGTTCCATAGGGTTCTCTACTTCCTCTCAACCATTGTGGAGGGTGTTTCCTCTATTCTTGTAGATCTTCCTTATTTATCAGGTCCCTTAGAAGAGTTTGGATCACCTATTGTATATAATATACCATCTTAATTTAATGTTGATAGAAGGCTTATTGTCTCTATTATGTCTTCCTCACTCTATGTGGATGGAAGGAACATTCCTAAAGCATCTATCTATTTCCACACACAATGAAAATGTTGAGCTTATGGGCTATTTTCCTATATTTGTTAGTAAATATTTTGATTTTTATCCCAAAATTTAATGTTCCTAATATTGAAAAATAGAGCACCTAGTTTAATGGAAGCAAATGACATAAAGAAATTAAAAAAAAACAAATCTAAACTTAGGAATCCTAAACCTTAGCACCATCCTAGACAACAATGCCAAAGGTGGTTATTCTCTACTAAGTGCAATAGGTTTATACAAACAAATAAATGCATATGTTTAATGCAAACAAATCAATGCTATGTTCAATGTTTAAGCCCTTGGCCCATTGGCCAACAAACATGATTCAAACGATGGGTCAATTTGATTGAAATCCTTTGCATTTTAGGTTTTGCAAAACCTAGATGGGCTACCCTCAAACAATATCTATCAAATCATGGCACAGTTTATGAGATATTATTTATAGTAGATGGCTCTCATTGAAAATATACTAAGGAAACATCTAACTTCACCACAATTGGCTTCATCTATTGATAATTTCACATCCTTTAGCACAAGAGTTGCATTTATAAACTAAAACTACTAAGTTATTAAACACAAAATACATGAATAAAATTGAATTTGACATTAAGGTTTATTTATGAAACTAGGAGAGAGAAAAATACATGACTGATGCCTATCCTAGGGTAGATGGAATCAAAAACCAAATAAAAATAAAGCTTAAACCAAAAATTGATTCAAAATAATGGTTGTATTTTATAAGTGCCTTAAACTAATTAGCATTTTTGTGGAATCATAAGTTGTACTTAATTATCCAATTTGCACATTTAAAGTTAGTGTAAACAAATTTTAGCACTTTTAGTTATTTCCATGGAAGAAAGAAACAAACCTCATCCACACAATCACAATAAAATTATATTGATTTCATGTAAGATCAAGTGTAGAAATATGAAGACAATTTGAAATTGTAATTCATGAATATTTTAAAACTGCTCTAAGACTTGCAATAGAAATAATATCATTATGGAATAAAATTGTTATCCATATATGCTAGGACTAAAACATATATACCATCTAATTCTATCAGACTCAAGATTTGAGAACCCTTTGAATGCACCCTTGAATTCCTTTTTATAAAACAAGGGATCAAACAAGCTTTGAGCCATTTGGATTTTGGTGGGTTGGTAGGTAACCACTTGAATTCACAAAAAGACAAAAATAAAATAAATAAATAAATCTTTTTGAATAGTTGCACAAGAGACAAAAATATTCTCTAATCAATGTAGGATGTAGATGGAAATGATATGCTCATTGATAATTGACCTACTGCAATTGTGTATTGATCTTGAGCTAGATAGATCATCCTAATAGTTCACTACTCTCATTTATTCTTTCTGCTTTGAACATGTTGCTCTTGGTGCCTTTCATGAAATGGGCCATGTGTCTTCATTAATTCCTTCAAAAGTAGCTAAGATTGGAAAATTGAAATGCAAATCATTTTTTTTGCATTATGTTATCACATTATAATCCACACTTTAAAATTTCAAAATTTCCTACTAAAACTCAAATGACTTGACTAGTTCTTGGTTCAAATTTTCAAATTTTTAAAAAACTATCAATTGGATCAAAGGAATTGTTGGTGTTCCTTTTCATTTATATGTCTTGAATATCCTATGCCTTGGTCCTATCAATTGGAGCCATATGGTTATCATAATCTTTCCCTAATAGAGATATTCTAACAATTTCCATTGTAATCAATCCATCCTCAAGCTTTGTCAGATGGTCTTGGTGTAATACCCCAAAAATGGGCTATAGGTTCATTAACCTCCTCTATCAACATATCGAACGAAATCGACATCGAAGTCCTAACCTAAGGCACATCTGCACATCATCGAATCCTGATTGATTATCTCAAATTCTGCATAGGGGAATATTCCTAGTAATATTCCTAATCATCCTAATTATCTTTAATTTAATAATTATTTAGCGATAAATCCAATTTATCCTAAAGTTTGATTAATTGAATATTCTCAATATTTAATTAATTAGATTTAATACTGCCACTTAATTATTAAATTGAATTTAATCTTATTTATTCCTAATTATTATTATTTAATTTTGATAATAAATCCAAAATCCTATGAATAATTGATTAAATTCTTATTTAATTAATTAAAGCAAGTTGTCAACTTTTAATAATATTGTTTTTGAATAAAAGTTTGAAAAATAATTGATTAACCCATAAATCAATTATTTTATATTTTTCAAAATTAGTTAAGTTGGAAATAAATCACTTTAATTATTAAATTAATTCATATTAAATCATGCACAATCAAGAAAAAGCAGATAACTATCAATTATCAATTAAAGCTAAACTCTATTTTGAGTTAATCTATGCTTTTGCATTGTTTTTGTGAGTTAATTATCCTTTATTTAAAAATAACTCAAAAATCAACCTGAGTTATTTGAGTGATTTATGGCTTTTTTTCATGCACCTCCAAAGCCCTAGATTTCTATTAATTAAGGCTTCAAATCTTCACAAATCATCCACACAATCCACATAATCCACAGAATCTCATAATTTTGTGAGCTTACTCTGCCCAAATTGTCTACAATTTGCACAACTATTTTGAAGAATTGGAATTTGGAGAATCGAAGCTTATTGCGAATCAAGGCTATTATGAGATCAATTTGGTTTTTACATTCATTTAGATTCATTTTCATATCATTTGTTAGATCATTTTAGCATATCAATTTCCATATTAGCATAGATTCATATAAAGTTTTCATCATATTATTGCATCTAAAATCTAAAAAAAATAGATTAATTGCATTCATATTTCATATCAGTTTTGCATTAAAATCCTTCATTTAGGTGTCGTCAAGGTCACTGATCTCGATAACAATCTGAGAACATCATACTCGCACCTATTAGAAGGCAGTAAATCACCTGGTTAGTTTAGCTTTCAATTCATTGCATGATTTTGATTTCAACTAACCTCTAATGTTTTACTGAAGTGTTGTGTCTACAGAACAGGTACAAAATTCACACACACACTTGGTACATGCTCAATTTGTCTCTATATTTGTCCTCCTTTATATTAATATCTTCAAAAATTGCACCCATGATATTTCTAACATTATCCTTCCATTCCTATTTTCTCTTTAAGTCTCCATTCTTGTTAAGCAATGAGGGCATTTAAAAACTTGATTTTTCCTCAAAAGATGTCAACACTGCTTTGATCAATGAAGATTATAATTTTTGAGAATCTAAAAAATTAACAACATGATTGTATCGAGCATACAAATCATACACTACTTGGTTGACACTTTGGTCAAAAGGAATATGACCAAGGAAGACCTTTATTTCCTTTTTTCTTTTACCCAGAAATGAAAAAATACAAACCATATATAATTGAGATGCTAGATGGGTTTTATAAATCTCTATCACTATTTGATACTCATCCCATGCTATGTCAACATGATTTAAAATGTCTTCTATCCTATTTCTAAGTAAAGTTCTTATTAAATCATTTGCAAATGTATTCTCTTTACCATTTGCATCTTGCAACTATATTTTGTGTTCATATTTCTTCTTTATTATCTCCTTGTAGACACCTAAAAATCTATTAGAAAATAAAAGTATTTTTATTTTTTTGAAAACCCATGATGACATCATCATTTACTAATTAATTAATTAATATATTTTTATGCTACTAAATCCCTTTATTTTAATTAAACATCTTTAATTAAAAGATCTCTCCCCAAAGCATTTAAATCAATTTTAAGTGAGTTTCCTCTCTTTATTGAATCAATATTCAATAAATGGCTTCACAATCCCTAAATAAATTTTATTTTTATTTAAAGTCTCAAAACCCTAGAGTCTTCTAGCCTTTCCTAAATCCTTCTAATCTTTCCTAAACTTTCCTAAACCTTTCCTAAACCCATTTAGGAGACGTTTCTTACATTTCCTAAGCTAATCCAAATCTCATTGACTTTTAGTCAAACCTTTCCCTTAATGAGCCTTACACACTCATTAAAATCCTCTTACACACTCTTTAAGGCTTCTTACAACCTCATAAATAGATCCACGTCTCTTCTTCCACACTTGTTACCCTTGCACACTTCCCTAGTGTTGCTCACACATGTGTGAGCAACCCTAACTCAAGGTAAACCTTACCATACTCCTAACCTTACCTCAAACTCTACCTCTGACTCTAACTCATCCTCCTAACCCAAGCCCTTCCCAAATCCTATAAATACCCTCACTTCCTAAGACTAAATATCTAATTCACATCTTTTATATTAAGTAATGTTATAATGTTAGATTCATTCTAGAGCTTAAGCATTTTAGCATATTATGTTAGATTTCATGATTTTCTTACACACATCTTAAATCTAGCTTAATGGATTGAACTTAGTTGTTATTCAAGCTTTCCTAATCATTCATGCATCATATCAAATCCTTTTAGAAGGCATTAGGAAAAAGCTTCAAGTTCTTAGAGAGAACACCCACATCCCTCTCATTGAAGCAAATCAAACAGTGCTTTATAGCATCTGTTTTGGCAACAATCTTGAGGTGGCTTGGTTTTGTTTATGTCTATGCTTTGAACTAATGAACATGTTTTAATCTAATGTTTGAATGTTTAAGCCTTTCAATATAGGTAATAGATTCAAAATCATACCTTACATTCTGGCACACCTGGTGGGACCCACTTCACGGGTTCATTCGATAATATTTTGATGGATTTTGCAGTATTTGCTAACTTTTTAAGCTTGAAGGTGGAGGAGGAATTGTGAATCTTCTTCCTCTTCCTAATATTGTTATTCTTCTATTTTGTATATTCCTTCTTCTTCTTGCAAGATCTTGGCCTATGTTTCTTAGAAAAATCCTTGAAGAGGATCATTTTCACAAAACCCTTGTAAATTTTGCGTAAAAACTCCATTTTTTTGAGTTTTACTTTGCCAGAAAATTGCATCTTGGAAGAAATCTCACATCCAGTTAAATCTAGGATCACATCCCGTGTTCCAGGATCACTTCTGGTATATTGTCGCATGTAGTTAAATCCAGGATCGCATCCCATATTCCAAGATCACATCTGGGGTCTACTGGATTTCTCAGATCGTATCTGGGGTCCTGTCAGGTAAAAAATCATATCTATTTAAATCCAAGATCACATCTGGGGTTCCAGAAAAGTCATTTCAATTTGGGGTTAAAAATGAACAAATAAAAAATCTACACACTTTGTTTTAGTGCTTAAAATTAATGTCAAAATCACTTCTTGAATGCCTAAAAAGCTAAGCAAATCAATCAAATCCTAAATCAACTCAAGTCATTCTTAAAATTGATCCTAAATCCTTTTGAAAAATCTCTAAGCAAAACTCAAAGTTTTATGCAAATCCAATCTCGAATGCCTAAGAAAAATAAACAGAAAATCTACATTTTTTTCGATGTTTTTGTAGATTCTATTTTTGGGGGTCTTCAAAGCATTTTTAGGCTATGATTGCTTCCAAAAATCTTGTACTTTTGAAATTTACCTCTAGATAATTGGATTATAATTCCAACGGTGTAAACGACGCGTGTTTTCAAGTTGTGAGCAGAAAGTTATGCCTTCTGCAAGGGGGGTGAAAATTTCAAAGTAGCTTTTTTCCATCAGCTAGTTTTCTGTGTTAATCAAATTGGGCTCTAAAAAACACCAAATCTTGAGTGGAAGGCTAAAACACGAACAATCAAAACATTTCCATTTAGTGTTTTAAAATCAATCCAAATTCAATCTTAAATGATTTCCATGTTTCATGCATAAAACAAATATAGGAAAACCTCTTTTTTGGGCATAAAACTAAATTCTAGCACATGAAATCTTGAATGAAACTAAGGAAATGAACCAAAGTCCAAAGGAAGTCATTTTTATTTTGAGTCCAAATCAATAACATTCTTGAATGACTTAAAACTAAAAGAAAACCATCTCTATTCCCTTCCTTTCAGATTAAATTCAAAGTTCCTAAAAACACGCAAAATCAATCTTGAATGCCCAAGCAAAATTGCAATCTCTCAAAAGTTCTTATTTTTAAAAAAGGAAAAAATAAATCAAAAACTTAATCACATCTATTTGCAAGAATTTCACTTCAAACACTTAATCAATTTGGGAAAGAACGATTGTTTGTTGTGCTTTCTAGGAGTCTTCAATTCTGCAAAATCCTTGTTAATCTAAGTGATGTAAAACACTTGAACTTGGGCAAGTTCACTTGTTTTACTTCTAGCAAAGCCTGTCTAGATAGAAAAGCTCTTCATATTTGGAGAATGACTTCAAACCGGTACTTCCTCGGATGGTATAGAAATAAAGCATTGAGAAAAATCTCACTTCATCCCCCCAAGCTTGAGCAATGTGTGTTGATGGTAGCCCAAGGTAGGTGAATATCCGTATGATTTTGACATGGTCAACTAGGCTCTTAAGTGAGTCAAGTGCATACAAACTGATTGGGAGGACTCCACGGAACAACTACAAACCTGTTAAAATAGAAGCTACCCGATCTACCCCCAAAAGTATCACAATCCTTATGTAAGGACCGATCCATGTGGTTTATCAGATCACCTTAAGACACTCACCATATGTATCCCCTTTTAGGGGGTATCAAGTTGTGGGCAAGGATTCTGATACTCGCCTCCCCTTAGGTAGATCTACTTGAAGTGATTTGCACAGTCAAAAGCTCAGTGAAAACACTTGTTGGAATATACACCTTTCAAAGCTTTCTCTCAAATTCAGAAGCTAAAGTCATTTCTTGTATCCCACAAAGTTGCTTTGTCCCTTATCAGGATTGTTTTCAGAGTGTTTGTTGTCAAGTTAGTCCTTTGCCATTGAGACATCACAAAGTTGGGCAAAAATATTCAAACAAAACCTTGTAGAAGAGATCCTTCAAAGTCAGACACCCAAAATCTTTCTTCAAAACAATTACCAAAATCTCTCCAAGCTATGTCAGATTGGACCCAACACAAGAAAGCTAGACTTCCCAGATCCCCAGTTTATCAAGAGAAGAAACTTACAGAAAGAAATCTAAAAGATCACCAACATTCCCTTAAATTAATCCAAGCAGAAGAGAAGAATCAAGAGAGACTGGAAAACATTGAGTATAATGCAAAAGTGAAATAGTTTGCATACCAATTCTAGGTTAAAAATCGCTATGTCAATCTAGAGAGAGAAGACTAGCTGGGTCCATCGCATATCCATTCTACCTTCGGGATCCCAAATCCAATCTCGACAATCCTTCATCCTAGCTCATCCTAGTTTCATCCTTGCATCACCACCAATCCTTAGTTGCATCCTAAATCATTCTTAGTTGCATCATTGCATTTGTTATCATCTTCCTAGTTTCATCATAGGTCATCCATTTTAGCTGTATCTAGGTCATCTTCTTAGAACATAGCATCATTTCATCATCCTTCACTATCCTTCCATCAGCAATCCGCAATCGGAATACCAAATCCTTGATCCAAATTAACATCCATCTATCCAAATTAGAACCCATCATCCAAAATCCAAATCTAGTGATCCAAATCCAAAAACACTTTGTGTTCAAATCCTTTGAGTTGCTTCCAATCCTCATCCCAAATAAAAAATCTCCCCTTTTGAAAGAGCATTGTCTAAAGGGAATCCATACTTGTCCTTGTAAAGCCTTATCATCTCGACCAAGATATTGGCCTACATTGATGAGAATCCAGTTGGTCAAAGATCATTAGTATATCCTAGCTAGGTTGAAAATCCTACCCTTGATCCTACATCAGGAAGCAGCAGCTCACTTGTTGACACTTAGTAAATCTTTCACCAATCCTCCTTCATCCTTAATCCAAATTAGAGCATACCACCAATCACTGTCATTGCCAAGCATTCTACCAATCTTTCACCATCTCCCACCAATCCTCCGCCATCCTTGATCTAAATCAGAGCATATCACCAATCCTTTAAACATTTTCACCATCCTTAGAGTTAATCCAAAACCTTGCATCACATTCTAGGAATCCATCATCCTCAAAGTTTATTAGGAACATATTGCATCCATCTGTCCCTTTCACATTTCATCTTCTAGATCTCTGCTCCATGCTTGTCGAGACAAGATCTAGAAAATGAAGGAACATGGATCGTTATCAGACCACCAGATTGTCTGATCCCAACATTTCTACTAGCATGATGGTAGCTTACAATCCCTGGATCCAACAAACTGGTAATATATGGGATGATCCCAATATCCCCCCCACTTCTTTTGCAATGGAAACATTTAGGAATCATCCGGGGAACACACAAATAGCCAGTGCACTCGTTGCTCAGAATCAACAAAATATGTTGGTTAACTTCACGAAGGAGGGTACTCCCATTCCACCATATCTCTGACCTCACATCCCCATCAATACCATTCGAATCCTAGCAAAATCATACACCCCCATCATCCAACAAATACTTGATCCACTCTTTCACATATCACAAGTAGCTTCACCCATCCCCCTCTTTTGCAAAGCAGTTTCATGAGCCCTACAACATAAGCGACACAATCCACTCCATTTCACGTCATGAGCACACCACCTTCCTCCATAGCAGCTCAAGCCATCAGACATACCCAAAGATTCTCACAAAACCAACTGCTAGCCCCCACACAAGCCTTTACACAAGTAATTCCTCCACCTTCCATGGGCCAAGCGATGCCATTGTTTCTAGGGGCAACACAATCATCCTTCCCATTCACTCCACAAGCTTCTACACCCATGCCATCATTTCTAGGGGTAACATAATTGTTTTCCTCCTCCCAACAAGCTTCCACATCAGCATCACCCTTCTCATGGGGAATGCAAGCATCTTCGTCCACACCCCAACAAACATTTACCCAAGCACAAGCCCAACAAACTGCATTCACAACAGGTATGCCTTCCATGGGATTTTCAAATCCGTCATTCACGTCCCAAACTCCCATCACGTCTACCTTTCCAACATCCTCTGCATCACAATTCCCACCATGCACTGGTTCCCGTTGGGGCCTCACTAAAGAAGAAATGTTAGTTTTCAGAATACCAACCCATTTCTCCGTATCCATGCTAGCAAACCAACAAGACACCTTCCTCCAAGCAGTGCAACAACAATAAATGCAGCCTCCACCAGCTTCATTCTTTCCTTCATACAAAAAATACCTATCCACACCACCCACCGCATCTCATGTAGTTCTACCACCTCAGTAGCAGAGTTCATCTCATCTCGCAAGCTACCTTGCCCAACCACCTCCCACTTTCGGCTTCCCTACATTAGTTCCACCCTTAATCAATGCAGGAATGTATCCATCCTACATCAACCAAACGCAAAGCCAAGTGCATCAAGGTCAAGCCTACCAACAAGCTGCACCATTCCACCAACCTCCTCCGCAACAAAAGTTCTTCTTAGCATAGTAGCAACAATATTCCATCATCCCACAACAACAAGCATCATCCTACCCATCGCAACAATAAACCATCATTCCCCAGCAGCAACAAACCATCTTATATCCTTGGTAGCAATATCCTCCCCATCAATCATCTCCCCAACATCCATTCCAATCTGCCTATCTTGCTAGGCAATCTCTATATCCCACTCCACAATATCCACCTCAAAATCACCCTTATTCACCAGCACCACTAAATCCTTTCCAAATAGGAGTACCTGCTCCAACACCAATCAATGTTGAGTGGGAAGAAATGAAGAATGCTCTCAAGGAGCTCAAAGCTGGCATAAAAAACAAGGCCTTCAAGTTTGAAGAAGCGTGTCCCTATCCATTTGATCGATCAATCACAACTGTTCCTTTCCCTAAGCACTTCGAGACACCCAAATTTGATAAATATCGAGGGAAAGGAGACCCTGTAAACCACATCAAAGAGTTCTATATGACATGCCAAGAAGTGGCTTACAATGATAATTACCTTTTGCACCTATTCCCCAAAATCTTGGGAGGAACTTCTACCGAATAGTTTTACAAGATACCCTATGGGACCATCACAACTTTTGTCAAGCTCTCTGAGAAGTTCATCGCCCAATATTCCCACAATGTTGAGAATGAGTTGACCTTGCAAGACCTTTACAACTCAAAATAGAAAGGAGGAGAAAGCCTAGTAGACTATTTGCAATGATGGAAAAATCTCACAACCAGGTTATCATACCAACCACCTGAAAAGCATCTAACCAAAATCTTCATTGATAACCTGCATGCCAAAGTATTCCACTTCATGAGGATGAACTACATCCAAACTTGTCAAGATATCAAAAGCAAGGGGATATATATCGAAAGAGGCCTCCTAGACGAAGGCACAATCTAGCATTACAAATATTATTCCCATAGTAAACCCAGTAATGACAAACCCCATTACTGGAATCACAACAAAAACATTGTTACTGATGGAGCCACTGACACCATGCATGTCCAAATCATCATAGTTGGTCCTACACCAACTCCTGCATACCAACGTCAACAAGCACCCATCTATCAACAACCTCTACAGCAATACCAATAACAAAAAATTTGGATCCCTCAGCAACCCATGTAGAACTATCAGCAACAAGTGCATCAAGCCCATCAAGGCAATCCGACCAATCAGGCTAATGCCATCTCCACTACTCTTAATAAAAACTGACCCAAAGCCCAAACTCACCATAAAAGAACCTTCACACCACTTGGTGAACCTATGGATGTTATCTTTCACCGAATGGCCAAGGCCAACCTAACCACATATCCACCAATTCAATAGTTCGATGACGCAACACCTAAGCTTAACTAGTACATAGATCATGAGTACTATGATTATCATCATGTCAAAGGGCACACTACCCTGAGGTGTATGAAACTCAAGCATCACATCCAAGATATCATTGACATAAAAGAGATCCAAGTGGATGCACCAACCATAGCCTCGCCTAATGCCAATTTGCAAATTTATCATAACGTGTTTTCGGAACACAATGCTGGGAAGACCCAAATCAATCCCAATCCTCCTCCCAAGAACCAATGCAAAGGCAAACAAGGAGACCATGTTGACCATAAAGACTATACTACAACCCATATCAACTATGACAATTTTTTTGGATGTATAACCCAAGTCCAACCCATAGTTAATGTCATCCACGTCAAAGGAGTAGATAGTCAGTGTGCAGTCACCACACGCCAAGGCTATATAACTATCATCAGTGCACGTCCAAGGCCAAAAAATAGTATGAAATACAACCTCATAAAACATCTTGGGAATACACCTACCCAAATCTCCATGCTCGACCTTCTCCGCACTTTAGCCCTCCATCAAGAAATCCTCAATCGAGCCCTTCATGAAGGACATGTCCCCACACACATTAACACCATCCAGTTTGAGAACCTTGTGGGATATCTATCTGCATCTTGTGCTCTATCCTTCAAACCATTTGACATACCATTCATTGTACCTGACCATAATCTACCTCTCCACATCGTCGTCATTCTCAGAGATTTTGCCATAAAAAGGGTTATGATAGATAATGGCTCCACCCTAAATTTGTGTACTCTCAAATTCATTCAAAAGATAGGGTTTATAGAAGCTGACATATCACATGAGGTAATTGTACACACAAAAGTAGTGCACTTCTATGAATCCTTGCATGTAAAGAAATTCAAGAATGAGCCTTCACAAATCGATCCGTAGCTCTCTATGCATGAAGTTGCAAGATTTGTAAAATTGCTCTCAGCTAGAGCTATGAACTCATGACCTTGCTAGTCAACCACACAATAAGAGATTCCAAATCAAAGACAAGGGCAATAATGCCAATATCTCTAATGAAATCCAAGTGTATGCAATGCAATGCAAGTAAGCTAAGAATGATAATGCAATCTAGTCTATGGAAATGGAAGTACAATGCAACTAATCTTTGAAAAAAAAGAACAAATGTGACCAATCCCTCTTATTTAGACTATGTGAGATTAATCTATTGCATAAAAAAAATCTACACTAAGAATGTCATTATCATGCAACTATGAAAGAAAATATGAAATGAGATGCAACAAAGTCTTCAAAGCTTGTATTGCAAGAGTGTCTTTAAAGAGAGCTCCAAATGACCTAGAAAACCTGCAGCATAATATTAGCATGAAAATCTAAGATGCAAATGAGGAAGAGAGCTCTCCTTTTCTAAGAAATGAGATGAAAATAGACCATTGAGATTAAGAGGCAAAAGATTTAATCAACGGTGGAGAAAAAAAGAAGCTTGATCCTTGTGCACAAATATCCTCCAATAGGAAAATAGGAGTTGACTTTAGTGTCCATATGAGACAAAAAGTACTTTTCTCCTTTTTATAAAATAAGAATAATATTTTATTTGTGCAACTTAGGATAAGAAGAAAAGTGAGGATTTTTTATTTAAATAAAAGGGGAGAAAATTTCTTTTAATTAAATAAAGACTTAGGATAAAGTGATTTTATTATTTAATTAAAAGAGATTTTTAATTAATTAAAATGGAGCATGTTCTCTTAATTAAATAATATTTTTATTTTTTTCTCTTTTAAATTAAATAATGCTCAAACCTTAGAAAATATTGAATTGATTATGATTTGATCAAGAAAATTGATATAATTGATATTGTTGATATTTGAAAATATTGATTCAGGGATTTGACAAATTGCTGAATGGGGGCCCAAAGTCTAGGCAACCATTTTAGGGTGCATACATTTGCCCCTCTTTGACTAATGTGAGATCGATTTGGGATCATATGCAGTCAAAAAATGAAGTTGGAATGTGAGATCGATTTGGGATCACAAAACAAACCATATATGTGTTCATTTTGGGAACACATCAGGACAAAAATAAGCAAAAACTGAAAGACAAGACCAACACCATCGCTGCTAGGTGCAAATCAAGCCTTAGACAAAACTATCGCCATCGCTGCTAGGCAATAATCAAGTCTGAAAAATAGGAGATAAAAATTGAAAGAGAAAATCACCACCATCGCTGCTAGGTGATAATCAAGTCTAAAAATAAGAATCTCAAGCTGAGCTGAATGATAAAGCTGAATCAAAGATTAAAGCTGATAGATACTGCCCCCTTGGAATCGAAATCGAAATCGAAATCAGATAGAGGAGAACAACAAATTGATAAACCTGATCAAGTCACAATAAATCATAATTGAAGGATGGAGCATGATAGGATAACCATCAAACAGTGAAGATATGCCCCAGGTTGACTAGGTTTGACTGGGAAAGATATAGGATAAAAATTAAGTCAAACCTCGGAGAGAGGAAGCGAAAGGGGTGAATGAAAGACTAGAAGTTTGGAAGACATGGAAAGGAAGAAATTCCATCAAAGATCAAAGAATTATGCCTTAAAAGGTTAGTCAACTGTGTAGAAGAATGAGAAAACTTGGAAACATGACTCAGATTTTGATTTTGAGTATGAAAATAGATAGAAAATGATGTGATATGAAAGACCAGAAATGAAAGATATGATCAAGAAGAATCAGAAAATGAGCATAGTTGACCAACTAGTCCGTAGATGATAAAAAGGAGAGCTCTCTCCATATGCAAGATGCAAAAACTAAACTATGATGAACCTAAGAATGCAAGCTACTATGAAAGTGGTTGACTTGCAAGGTCACAATGCCTATAGACATCTAATTATCATCATTGAGCGTTATTGGTAGCGTCGTAAGATCATACAATGCACACTAGCATAACTATGTGGATATGAATATGATCTTTATCAAATAGAAATGTGGAAATCCCACCTAGGCATCAAAGACATGGAGGTCAAGATGACTAATGCAGTGAGATTACCTAAGTTTGATATGGCGATATTATGCTTGTATCAAGACACATGAAAGTCAGGATAACTAGAAGCATGCACTCGCAAAACAATCAAGGATAATACCTTGTCAATCCATAGTGTCAAGTAAGACCAGCATAAATGCTCATGACAGTTAGGATCAACAAAATATACCCATAAATAGATAAAGAAATAAAACATGTTCTCATACCCTCAGTCTTCTAGCTATGCATCATCAAAAAATTTTCAGGGAGAGACCACTCATCAAAGAAATCCTCATAGACAGCACACAAAAAAAAGAAGTCAACATATCTCAAGCGACTTGATTGTCTAAGTGTGTGTGTGTTGGTCATAGAGTCAGACTCTGGTTATCACATATATCAATGAGAAATATCACATCATACTTAGACTATTGGGTAAGACATCTGATAAGTATTAAGAAACACTCGACGCAAGGGTAGTGTTGAAAAACACTGTCTGGGGTGGTGTTGAAAAACACCTGTTGTGAAATGCCCCAAGAGACAAATGCACCTAAAGGACCTATGCTAATAGGTATTCCCCCTAGACAAAGATAAAGACCAATTCTAAACCAAGTCAAATAAGGTCAAAGCATGATGGAGAAAAGATAAGTGTCGAGAGCGCATGCTAAAAGACAAGGGTGCAAAGGCCTCAAGTAGCGCCTGTTTCCAGGTTTTCACCACTTGGAGATTTTTTCATTTTTTGATTTGTTTTCTTTTTTTTGTATTTTTGCTACCAAGGTGCCTATTTCCAAGTTTTCACCAAGGCACTTTTTCTATATTTTTTTTTGAATTTTTGAATTTTTTTTTTTTTGGTATTTTTTCAGGACTTTTTATGCTTTTTAGGATTTTTTCAACATCATATATCAATTTTTTTGATATTTTTTCAGGATCATAAAATATGTACAAAGGATGCCCCCAGATAGAATGGGCATCAAACTCCCAAGCAAGATCACATCGTGTAGTTTTAGTGTCTAGCAAGGTGGGGAACAAGAGGGATTAGCAAGCTGGTGACTAAGATGGAGGAAAGGAGAATGAAGACAAATGGAAGGAAGAAATCCTCAAGGTCAAACTCCTCAAGAGTACCCAAGCTAGGAAAAAATTATCATGCAAAACACATTTGGATAAGTAATGAAAGACTAGCATAGGATAAGTCACAAAAGCATAATGCAAAAGAAGGAAAGGATGCAGTCCAAAGAGGGTAGACATGTCAGGAGACTTCATAGCATCGTATTTTACTCTTTTTATTAGATCAAGACCAAGGGGGAAAAGGATAGCGAAAGATTAGAATGAATGGAGGAAAATAAATATGAAGGCTAAACATGAATGGAATAAAAGCAAGATCATCGTAAGATAGCTCACAAAATAGTTAAATGTTCATGTATAGTTCAACATTGTCAAGATCAAAGATGGAAGACTGAATGGATGAAATATGTAGAAGAACTACGCATGATGCCTGATTACCAAGTTTTCATCATGGTACTTATCCAAGGTGCCACAAAGGAGTGGTTTTCACCATAGGGTGAATTTATTTCTCTTTAATTTTGCTACCAAGGCACCTGTTTCCAAGTTTTCACCAAGGCACATTTTTAATTTTTTCATCATTTTTTTGTTTTTTTTTTGAATTTTTTGAATTTTTTTTGGAAGAAGACAAGTTTTTTAGATAATGCTCCTTAAAAGGATAAACCATGATATGTCAAGAATTCAAAATGACATGCTCAAAGATGCTGATAGGGAAAGGAAAATGGAAGAGAAAAATGGAGGATAAGGTTTTTTGTAAAGCGAGTAAGGTTGGAAGATAGGAGAAATAGGCAAATGAGGAAAAATGATAGAAGGTAGAAGGATAATGAATGGAATGAATGTGAAAGGGTAGATGGAAAGGAAGGCAAGATCAATGTCAACACACACCTTGAAGGGTGGTGAGAGGATGGAGGAAATGTGAATGAAGGAATACGAGAAGGAATATGGTGAATGTTTAGTAGAGGTTGCAGTTCAGGCGCATGGAATGGAAGAATATTTTTGGAAGAAGATGAAGTGGAAGCTTTTGAAAGCTTGAATGTCAACTTTACTTGTTGTTCAACATAAGACTCTCTTAAGAGAGACTTTGAAATCCATATAGCCATAGGCTTTTTATTTCTTTTTGATGATTTAGAGAGAATATCTTCAATGATGGATTTTGGAACCCATACTTGTCTTGTAGTTTTTTTCTTAGATATCTCTTTTGACTTTATGCCTCCATGTCGATTAGAGTAGACATGGTGATCTTATTTTTTTGATGGATTCTTGTATTGATTCTTTTTCATGTATTGAGCTTTCAAGTTACTTCCAAAAGACTTGGGACTTGTGGAAGGAAGATATGACTGGTTTAGATGGGTGGATAGATGAAAAGGATTCAAGAGTATGCATCTATGTTGATCTTGAGGAAAGATAGGAGATGGAGGGACATAAGGACCCAAGATGGATGATGAATTGGGAGAGTTAGGAGGGGAAAGTGAAGGGACATAAGGGCCCAAGATGGAAGGCAAACACGAAGACCTTAGTGGAGGAGGTCCAAGGATAGATGTGGAAGATACAAAAGGATAATCAATAAGCTCATCATCATCTATATAACAACCAAGGACATTAGCATCTTTAGAGTGAGCATTAGGATTTGCAATAGGATCATGAAAATATTGAATAGGAGAAACTTCTTTGATAGGATTATTTAGAGCTTGCAAAGACTTAAGAAGAGTAGAAAGCAGAAGTGAACATGGAGTGGTAGAACAAGAAGATGGAAGACTTTGATCTTGACAAGGAGCTTTGGATAGCATAAGAGTATCATTTTATTTTTTTTCAATGGGCTTAACATTGGAAGTAACAACACCATTTTTAATAACTTTAATGGAAGTATCATCTTTGGAAAGTGCAAGTGTAGTAAGGTTATTTTGATTGTCAATAAGCTCAACGGTATAAGTAGTAGCTTGATCTTGCTTATGAGATGGTGGAATGAATGCGAAGAGCATAGAGGATCAAAAGAACCATGAAGCGGATCAGAGACGTCATGAAAAAGATTGGATGACATGGAGGGTTCTTGATCTTGATCTTTCTTTATGTTCTTTTCTTTATCATTTTTAGAGTCCTCTTGACATGGAGCCACTTCTAAGGACAAGGAAGCAGGTTGGGATTGTATGGAAGACTTTGGAAGAGATGGTGAAGGACTAACTGAAGTACGCATTATAATGCATAAAGACTTAGGCTCTTTAGGTTTAGCATTATTGAAAGTATTTGCAGCCAAGTGAAGGTTAGCTTGAGTTTCTTTAAGAGGTAGCCCTTGAGGATAACTATAGGGAATCTCATGAAAAGCATTAGGACTTTTGTTGAATGAAGGATTTGTGAAAGATTCGGAAGCTTTAGTAGATGTATGGGTATTGGATGAAGTAGGGGATGGAAGGGAACCATCACAAGACAAAGGTTTAGCATTAAATGATCTTGCTTGAGAGTGCAATCTTTATTTTTAGCATGATAGTTCCTAGAGGAAAGATTATTATAATATTTACGTTTCAAATCAGCACAGTGCATTTTATATTCCTCAACAGTAGTAGTTGGATTATAATCAAGGTATTGTTCACAAAACTTATCAAAGTTTTTTTCAAAATCTGAATCATATAGATCACCATCATGATCTTTCCAATATGAGGACCCATTTTCAGTAAGCACAAGGACATGACTAGGAGGACTCTTAGGAATAGAGGTGTCATAGGTATCACTACATTGTCCATCATCATAGTCATCATAGGTGGGTGTGTCACTCTTCGTGGAAGAGGTATCATAAGGACTATCACGTTGCTCATTATGGTATGTCTTGTGAAGAGAAGTAAGACTCTTTGAAGAAGTAGAAGAAGAATGAGATCGTGAAGAAGAGAAAATTGAAGACTTAGTGTAGGAAGAGGACTTGGATTATGAGGAATTCGAATAATGTTTAGAAGAGTCATGATAAGATTTGGAAGATGAAGAATGTGAATAGTGTTTAGAAGAATTGTGATAAGATTTAGAAGATGAAGAATGTGAATAATGTTTAGAAGAATCGTGATAAGATTTAGAATGTGAGGAATGATGAGAAGATTTAGAAGATGAAGAATATTTGGATGAGATCATGAGTATGATTCTAGCAAAGGCGTATGATTTAATCAATTTTTCTTTTATTTTTGTCATAAATTCGTTACTCATGAAAATTTTGGAGGAACAACACTTTTCGAATATGTCGATGAGCTCAAGATCATCTATTCTTAATAAAGGTTCCAAAACCAAATATTTGAGATTCATGGTTCTAGAAGAAGAAGAATCAAGCATAGGAGCAATAGAAGATATAAAATAGAAGAAAATAGACTAGATAATAAAAGGAAAAGAATCAAGAAGAAGAGGAAGAAGAATTTCTCATGGGAATATAATACTTCAGAAGAACATGGAAAATGGAGAAGAAAGAAGAAGACTAAGATTCATCTTATGCAATTGATATCATAACGTTCATTGAGATGTTGAGCAACATGACATCACCTAAGATCTGACCTGGACTGACCAAAGAAGACCAAGCTTCTAAGGAGAACTCACTACAACAGGATATAACTCACTTTCAATATTCCAATTAGATCTTTCAAAAGATTTCACAATGATGATCAAGCACATAGAACAACCAGGGAGTTCAAGCAAATATCCTTCAAGCAATGGGCAAGGGACAAAGCAACCTTGCGCATGAACATAGATAGTGATTTAGTATTCTACTCCTTAAAGATTCTACTTGTATATGTTCTTGAAAATGTTTTAGTAGGCACATAGAACACAACAAC
This sequence comes from Chamaecyparis obtusa, assembly GCA_027943335.1. Classification (NCBI taxonomy): domain Eukaryota; kingdom Viridiplantae; phylum Streptophyta; class Pinopsida; order Cupressales; family Cupressaceae; genus Chamaecyparis; species Chamaecyparis obtusa. The sequence goes on along the minus strand of BSBK01000682.1, from coordinate 969,075 downwards.
ACCTTAACAAGCTATCTACAAAGATACACATGGTTTTCTAAGAGGAGTCCTCGATATATGCAAGGTACATGAGGCCGAAATCTATAGATGAGAAGAATCCAAAATCACACAGTCGGGGGGAGACGGTAACCCAAATCTCCTCCTTCACTTCTCAAAGGTATAAAGTTCTTTGAGGCTTAGCCAAGAGTGATATCAAAATCAATTCCCAAGAGATGTTTCTTTTGATTCACCACCCGTTATTTATACTCCGTCGGAACACGGGAGTTAAGGTTGTCCCTTGAGGTGGTGTGTCCCCAAGCAGACATTCTAAAAATAAAATTAAGTAATTTACTATCAAAAGTATTTAAAGCACTAAAGGTGGAACACTTAACTCTTCAAGTAAATGTGAAGTGAGTCCAAAAGTGGAACATTTAACTCCTCACACAAACTCAAAGTGAGTCCACACCTTAGAAAACTAATGAGATCAAGAAAGCATAAAAAGGGAGAAACTTTGCGGAACACTTAACGCTCTTTTCAAATAGACCACTCCCCTATGTATGAATGCTGACCTTGCATCCAAAGGGCAGAAATGAGGGGTGATTAGAAATAAGCAAGTCCAACAACCGAATTTAGCTAACAAGATCAATCAAAAGTACTCCAAAGTTGCTTATCAATACTACTCACAAATGAAAAAAGGTTGAATCAATGGAATATTTAACTTTCCAAGCAAACATAGAGTGAGTCCACAAAGTGGTGCATTTAACTCCCTATGTAAACAAAGAATGAATCCATGCCCTCAATCACTCAATGAGATATTTGATATTGGAACCAAGAATTACTTAAGGTTTAAACACAAGCATTCACTTACATAAACTTGTAAAAATAAATCTATGTTCTTTCATTTCCCATTAAGAGCATCAATTGAAATGTGTTCTATGAAAGCATGTAAACACTCAAACCAAACACATGAGAGGTTCAATTTTAATCCCAAAATCTAAATGTTGTAGAGATGGAACAAAGTACCTCAAGTCCAATGCTTTGTTTTAAGCATTTTCCATGAAAGCAAGAACACCTTCAAATGAACAAGACAAGAAAATAAGCAAACAAGATATGCAATGTATATCCAACTTATGTAAACCCTAGGGTTAGATCTGAAAATAAATTTTTAGGAGCAATAATAGCCAGCAAATAATCCAAATGATAACTCATATCATGCATTGAATAGTGAAAAAATAAGTGCATACTCATCACAAAAGTTTATTTTTTTTGCATTTGACCTAGTCAACAAGATCTAATTTTTTTGATATGATTTCGGCAAAAAAAATAGAAATGAAAAATAGAGACCCCTACTAAAAAATAAAGAGCTTTCCAAAAATGTAAAAATTTCAAAAATATCTCTTCATTTGTGCCTTAGATACTTATTTTACTAAAATAGACTAGTTTTTATAAATCAATTATTTGAGCCACTATATTGCACCCAAATTCAAAACATAAAGAATGGACCCTCTATAGAATTTGAAGAGATTTTTGAAAATGTAAAAATTTCTAAAAAATATGCTAATTTGCGCTGAAAATTAATTTTTTATGAAAAATCAAGAAAAAATTATAAAAAATAAAAATACTTTAAAAAATTTTAAATTTTTTATTGGAGCTTTTCTGATATGTCGCCAAATTGCAAAAAAAATTTCAGACCAAAACACCAAGCTATTTGGGTGATATGATCAAATCATTCAAATCTAGAGTTTTCCTTCTCCAAATAAATCTGCACAAGGGTTAGCTCCAAAAAAATCAAAACCAACATGCAAGAGGTGGGTTGCCCCACGGTGGGTGCCAAAAAATGTACACACAAAAGTAATGCTCTTCTATGAATCCTTACATGCAAGGAAACTCAAGAATGAGCCCTCACAAATCGATCCATAGCTCTTTATGCATGGAGTTGCAAGATTTATAAAATTGCTCTCAGCTAGAGCTATGAACTCATGACCTTACTAGTCAACCACACAATGAGAGATTCAAATCAAAGACAAGGGCAACAATGCCAATATCTCTAATGAAATCCAAGTGTATCCAATGCAATGCAAGTAAGCTAAGAATGAGAATGCAATCTAGTCTATGGAAATGAAAGTACAATGCAACTAATCTATGAAAGGAAAGAACAAATGTGACCAATCGTTCCTATTTAGACCATGTGAGATTAATCTATTGCATAAAAAGAAATCTACACTAAGAATGCCATTATCATGCAACTATGAAAGCAAATATGAAATGAGATGCAACAAAGTCTTCAAAGCTTGGATTGCAAGAGTGTCTTCAAAGAGAGCTTCAAATGACCTAAAAAACCTACAACATAATATTAGCATGAAAACTTAAGATGCAAATGAGAAAAAGAGCTCTCTTTTTATAAGAAATGAGATGAAAATGGACCATTGAGATTAAGAGGCAAAAGACTTAATCAACGGTGGAGAAAAAAAGAAGCTTGATCCTTGTGCACAAATATCCTTCAATAAGAAAATAGGAGTTGACTTTAGTGTCCATGTGAGACAAAAAGTACTTTTCTCCTTTTTATAAAATAAGAATAATGTTTTATTTGTGCAACTTAGGATAAGAAGAAAAGTGGAGATTTTTTATTTAAATAAAAGAGGAGGAAATTCTTTTTAATTAAATAAAGGCTTAGGATAAAGTGATTTTATTATTTAATTAAAAGAGATTTTTAATTAATTAAAAGGGAGCATGTTCTCTTAATTAAATAAGATTTTTATTTTTTTTTCTCTTTTAAATTAAATAAGGCTCAAACCTTAGGAAATATTGAATTGATTATGATTTGATCAAGAAAATTGATATAATTGATATTGTTGATATTTGAAAATATTGATTCAGGGATTTGACAAATTGCTGAATGGGGGCCCAAAGTCTAGGCGACCATTTTAGGGTGCATACAGTAATCACCATCAAGACATATGATAACTTGGAGCCTACCTCTGAGGGTACCGTTCTTTTGCCTATCTAGCTAGGCCCAGCAACACAAGACACCATTTGCCATGTTGATCTTGATTTACCATTTAACATCCTCCTCGACCGACCATGGATCCATTCCATCAAGGCTGTACCATCTACTTACCATCAGTGCATTAAATTTTCACTTCAAGGAATTGAGGTTACTATCCATGTAAATCCCCAAGCCTTCGCATATTTTCGTACGATGGAAGCATCATTCCCCCATTCCACCCATTGTCTTGGAACTGACATTGGCACTTATGTCACTAGTTCTTCATGATCCCATAGCAATCCAGAGACTATCCTCACCTCCACTCTCTCCTCCATCAAGATCAACAATCAGGGATGTGGTGAATACAACCTACATGATGTATTTGCATTTGGGGCCCTCCCACTTGATCCACATACACAAGGGTGCCCAAATCACCAAAGCAAGCCTACTGAAGCCAAACATGAAATCAAGGAGATGGGACCAATGACTTTTGATTCCCATGGCAACATAGAAAGCTAGGAGATGGACCTTGACATCAACTGGTGGCTATATAGAGATTGCCCACCACCTGACACTCAAATCCTTGGCTACTTCACAGACAAATACCCACAATCACACAAGTATGCCACTGAGCAATGGAAATATCAAGGCGGTGGTCTAGAACCACAAGAAGGTGAAAATAAAGACCTGATCATAGCATCCAAGAATCCACAACATCAAGGTCTTGGCTTTAATACCCCTCACCTATGTATACAAGAACCCAATACTGCAACTAGGGGCACTAACATGACTAACGTTCCCTTCTCGAATAGCCAGAATGACCTCATAGATATCAAAGACATCCTTAAAGAGGAAGAAAAAAAATCTTATGATGACATCTTCGATGATGATACACTCCTAGGCACTTCTGTCCTCCAGCAACTCGCCATTAACCTCATAGAACTTCCCTTCATCCACCCCGAAATCATAGATTGGGACCAACCAAGCATCACACATATCGATGAGTTCCAAAGCACATAAACACTCCTAGAATTCATGGGGGCATTAGGCCAAACATCAGATCAAGATCCAAAATCAACTCACATATGTAAGCTCGACCCTAAAGGATATTTCAGGGAAGAGGAAATCTTTAGCCGCAAAAGTGAAAAAGAAAAAGAAAAGAATGAGTCCTTATGTGAAAACCCCTCTGGGGCACATTCTGATTCTAAAAAAGATAAAATAAAGGGCGTATCTTCTGGTGAAAACCTTTATAAGGCGCTAGAAGATGAAGACTTACCTCTTGCTCCCATCCAAGATTATAGACCTAAGCAGTCTCCTATCATTATTGAGGAAACCAAGCCAATCAACTTGGGCACTGAAGAATGTCCAAGAATAACCTACATTGCAGCATCTTTAACCGAGGGTGAAGAAATAGCTTTTACTGCACTTCTCCACGAAGCCACTGGGAACTTCACGTGGTTATACGCACACATGCCCATGCTTGACCCTAATTTGTTGTCCATCATCTAGCTGTGGACCCTAATGTCAAGCCAGTGAAGCACAAGTTATGCAAGATGAATCCAAAAGTAGCCCTATTGGTAAAATTAGAATTGGAAAAGCTCCTAGACGCAAAGATCATCAAAGCCATTGATTACTTTGAGTGGATTTACAACATGGTTCCTATCACAAAGCCTTCAGGCGATATTAGAATCTACACAGATTTTAGGGACCTAAACAAAGCATGTCCTAAGGATGATTTCCCACTGCCCAACATAGACATGATCATATATCTTACAGTGGGCCATGAGATGTTGTCACTCATGGATGGCTTCTCAGGATACAATCAGATCCAAATAGCAGAAGAAGATCAACATAAAAAAATATTCACCACTCCATGAAGTACCTTCTGCTATAACATGATGCCATTTGGGCTAAAGAATGCAGGAGCCACATATCGGAGAGAAATGACAACCATCTTCCAATATGACATGATCCACAAAATCCTAGAAGACTATGTGGATGATATTCTTGCAAAATAAAAAACACTCTATGAACACCTAGACATTATTGAAAGTGTGTTCAATCATCTCCAACATTATGGCTTGAAGCTCAATCCAAATAAATGTGTCTTTGGTGTAACATCTGGAAAGCTGCTAGGATTTATAGTATCACGACATGGCATAGAGATTGACTCCAAAAAGGTCAAAGCTATTACAGAAATGCCTCCTAGAATACTCAAGCATCTTAGGATCCTACAAGGAAAGCTTCAATCAGTATGTCGATTCATTTCCCAGTTGGCAGACAAGTGCCAACCCTTCACGTACCTCCTGCGCAAAGACACCAGCTTCAACTAGGATCCTATCTGTGAGAAAAGCTTTGAATAGTTGAAGGAATATCTCGCTAACCCTCCCATCCTTGTACTGCCAGTTTCAAGACACCCTCTCATACTCTACATCTTAGTGACCACTACTGCACTAGGGGCACTCTTAGCACAACATGATGATGCCAATAAAGAGAGAGCCATTCACTAGATCAATCAAACTCTTATCGGCTATGAGCTTAACTATTCACCCATGGAGAAATCATGCCTCATAGTGGTCTTTGCCACTCAAAAGCTCAGACATTACATGCTTAGCCACATGATCAAGCTCATCTCAAAGGTGGACCCACTCAAATATCTACTATCAAGGACAACTCTCACAGGTTGTATGGAAAAATGGGTCATGGTACTCAATGAGTTTGACATCCAATACATAGATCGGAAAGCAATCAAAGGGTAAGTAATTGCCGATCAGCTAGTAGAAGCACCTCTCATGGATGCGTATCCACTAATCATGGAATTTCCTGATGAGCATCTATGTATGATTGAATAACAACCCATATGGAAGCTATACTTTGATGGCTCCTACACATCACATGGATCAGGGGTAGGAATCCTATTCATCACACCTCAAGGTGACTATATTCCAAAATCATTCAAATTGGGATTCCCATGCACTAACAACATTGTAGAATATGAGGCACTCATCTCAGGTCTCAAAACATCCATCCAATAGAATATAACAGAACTGCAAGTGTTTGGAGATTCACAACTGATTATCAAGCAGGTCCTAGATGAATTTCTGACAAAGGATGACAAGTTGCTACCCTACAAAGAACTGGTGGACAGACTAAAAGAGCATTTCCTAAATCTACAGTTCATGCATATACCAAGGCTTTAGAAAAAATAAACTGACGTGATGGCAACCATTGGATCCTTATTAGAGATTCCTCGAGATTCAACACAATACAAATTCTTAGTCAAGCAGCTACACATGCCCGCTTATGAGAATGCCGATGTAGGAATGGTGTGTATCTTGGTTGGTCCTTAGTCCCCATGGTACCATGACATCCATGCATATCTAAAAAATGGTATCATATCTCCCCATCTCACCAATAACCAATGCCAAAACTTAATTCACAAAGATTCCCACTACACTCTTGTAGCCAACACCCTTTATTGTCGAGGATATCACAATATCCTCTCTAGGTGTTTGGATTCAAATGAGGTCATCCTAGCTTTACAAGAGGTCCATGCTGGAATTTGTGGTGCCCACACAAGTGGCATGGTTCTAGAAAAGTAGTTGCTTTTAGTTGGGTATTATTGGCGAACCATGGAACATGATGCTTGTGAGTTTGTCAGGAAATGTCTACCATGTCAGCAGCATGCGAATTTGATTCATGCCCCAGCATAAAACTTGTAGCCCATTGCACCACCATGGCTATTTTTATGTTGGGGCTTCAACCTTGTCATCTTAATCACTACCTTTTCCTTGGATGGACATACGTACATAATCACAGCCACACAATACTTTACAAAGTGGGTTGAAGCGATCCCGCTCACCCTCACTACTGGCATCCAAATATCTAAGTTCATCCTATACCATATCATTTTCTGCTTTAGCATACTATCTACCATCTTCACAGACCATGACACACCTTTTGAAAACCAGCATGTGGATGATTTGTGTGCCAGACCCCACATCCATCACCATTTCTCTAGTCCATATTTCCCTTAAGGAAATGGCCAAGTTGAGGCAACCAACAAAAAAATCCTCAAAATCCTTAAGAAGGTTGTTAATGATTCTAGTCATGACTGGAACCTCCAAATAAATCCTGCCCTCTGGGCCTATCACACTTCTTATCACACTCCCATAGGAACCACCCCATATTCCCTTGTATATGGTGTTGAAGCTATTTTAGCAATTGAGGTCAAGCTCCCATCATTTCGAGTCTCCATGAAAAACTTTTCCACAGATGAAGACTTTCGAGTAGCACGCCTCACATAGCTTGATTTACTAGATGAGAAGAGGCAACAAGCATATGATCACTTGGTTGCATACTAGAATCGACTCAAAAGGAGTTATAACAAAAAGGTCCATCCAAGACAATTTCAAGTGGGTGACATGGTCCTCAAGGAAAATCAGAAAGTCCAAGTGCATCGCGAGAAAAAAGGCAAGTTTGAGCCTACTTGGTTGGGTCCTTATGTTGTCACAACATGCTTTGGCTCTGAAGCCTATCAACTATCAACACCAGAAGGTGAGCCCTTGAATGATCCCATCAATATCATACATTTGAAGAGGTTCTATGCCTGAACTAGATCCTACATATTCCAAAAAATCCATAAAAATTGAAAAAGCATAAAAATACAAAAAGCAAAGAAAAAATCATTCTTCCAATGGTGAAAAATTGACAATTCAAGCGCCTTGGATAAGTATGTTAGTGAAAACTTGGTAAACATGTGACATACATAGTGGACTGAGTCATTATCTATCAAACTCCCATCCTCCACATCCAACCAATCCTTTTTCTACCATCCCCATCCCCACCACCATCCCCCAGCATTCCTTTCTTTAATCCTCAAGAATTCCACAATCCTTCCTATACATATCTTGTACCATATCTTGTATAACGCAATCATTCATGTATATAATCCTATATAGTGAGATCTTCCTATCCCAAATCCTTAGCTTCTGTCCATATCCATTGTAAATCTTTCCTATCCATTGTACATTATTGTCGCATCTTGTTGTACATATCCTCATCAGTCTAGCAGCTGCATTTGATCTGATATCTTATCCCATCCAACCTTGTACTTCAGCAACATTAATTGTCGATTATTCTTGATCATAGTGGTTCTCCTTGACTCACCATTTGCCAACAAACAACAACACTCATTCTCTCATCAATCATTGATTCTGCATAGATGTATGCTTATGTATTGACCAACCTAAGCCTACTCACGAGTCCACCTAGACATATCCTTCCTCCTGTCAGACCTAATCTTCCACTAATCACACTAGGTCTATGTCAATGTATCATTCCACACATTCAGACCAATCTTCCCACCATCAATCAAATCAATCTCTCTCCTCGGCAAAGGATGTCTTTTGGAGTTATCATTTTGGTCTTAGATTTTGTCCTTTGGATCTTGTTAATCTTTTATGGCTTCTCATTATTCTATCCTCAAAGTCACCACGATCCTTTATATCATGGTGTGCAGTGAATGAGAACAATCTAGGGCAAGGTCCTTTGATCTATTACTTCTGCCTGTGAGTCAGTCGGAGATGACCCTTGCATGGTTCACATGTGATCTTCTAGGTTACATGGTGCACTTGGGAAATGTCATTTGTTTGTGGTTTCTCCAACATCGTTTCTACCATGCTTCCTCTTGGGTTCATGTGTGATGTTGGGGCAACCCTGTGTGTCTTTTTAGCATCAGTCCTATGCAACACTAGTGACAAGGCCTTATGATCCCAGTATCCTTGGTAGGTCTCTATTGTTGTTATATCAAACTAGGTTGTGCTCTCCACATTTACACTTGGAGCTTTCCAAAAATCCCTTGCATCCTGCATCATCTAGATTAATCTTGCATCTTGCATCTTTCATGTAGCTGCATTCTACATTCCACCTCATCTTGCATTCATCCATCTTTGCTCTTTGAAGCTTTGTTATTTATCCTCCCTTCTTCCTTCATTCCTTCCCCTTCTTTTTCTATTTCATTTCAAGAGAATTCCCCAATATTTCCTCTTTGCGTTATTTTCTCAAGGGGGCACAACCCCTTATTCCTGTAAATTCTAGCATGGGGCATCTTATTTTCTTGTCTTTGACACCATGCCACTTGAGGCATCACATCAAAGAGAGCCAAAATGTAGACACCTAAAAATTCATTAGAAAATAAAAGGACTTTTATTTTTCTGAAAACCCTTGATGATATCATCATTTACTAATTAATTAATTATTTAATTAATTAATATATTTTTATGCCATTAAATCCCTTTATTTTAATGAAACATCTTTAATTAAAAGATCTCTCCCCAAAGCATTTAAATCAATTTTAAGTGAGTTTCCTCTCTTTATTGAATCAATATTCAATAAATGATGTCACAATCCCTAAATAAATTTTATATTTATTTAAAGTCTCAAAACCCTAGAATCTTCTAGCCTTTCCTAAATCCTTCTAATCTTTCCTAAACTTCCCTAAACCTTTCCTAAACCCATTTAGGAGATGTTTCCTATATTTCCTAAGCTAATCCAAGTCTCATTGACTTTTAGTCAAGCTTTTCCCTTAATGAGCCTTACACACTCATTAAAAGCCTCTTACTCTTTAAGGCTTCTTACAACCTCATAAAGAGACCCATGTCTCTTCTTCTACACTTGTTCCCCTTGCACACTTCCCTAGTGTTTCTCACACATGTGTGAGAAACCCTAACCTAAGGTGAACCTTACACTACCCCTAACCTTACCTCAAACTCTACCTCTGACTCTAACTCATCCTCCTAACCCAAGCCCTTCCCAAAACCTATAAATACCCTCACTTCCTAAGACCAAATATCCAAATCACATCTTTTATATTAAGTAATGTTATAATGTTAGATTCATTCTAGAGCTTAAGCATTTTATCATATTATATTAGATTTTATGCTTTTCTTACACACATCTTAAATATAGCTTAATGGATTGAGCTTAGTTGTTATTCTAGCTTTCCTAATCATTCATGCATCATATCAAATCCTTTTAGAATGCATTAGGAATAAGCTCCAAGTTCTTAGAGAGCACACCCACATCTTTCTCATTCAATCAAATCAAATAGTGCTTTATAGCATCTGTTTTGACAACAATCTTGAGGTGGCTTGGTTTTGTTTATGTCTATGCTTTGAACTAATGAACATGTTTTAATCTAATGTTTGAATGTTTAAGCCTTTCAAGATAGGTAATAGATTCAAAACTGTACCTTAAACTCCTCAATATCTCTCTCCAGTTGAAAGAACTTCACTCTAGATATTACCAAATTTTGTCTTAGCTTCAATAATTACTTAGGATAAATTATGGGTTTAGCTGGTAGAGTAAGTAGTGCATATAATGAAACTAATTGCTTGTTGAGCTTGTGCACTTTTTCATTTAGCCTCATATTATCTTGTTATGACCTAACTACTAGCTTCTCTATGAGTTTTTCACTATGAGATATCAATTAGGATACTTGAACCACCATTTTATCTGTAGGCCTTCTCAAAATTAGGTACTCACACTAGTCATTATGTTATTCCAACATAATAGGATTATTTGTTGATGGGAAAATTGACTAGATAGCCAAAACACCATGTTTGTCATCAAATGAAAACCCAAAGTATAAATATTAAGCTAATTCGGGGTCTTTTTCAAAGTCTATACCCTCCCTCTTTCTTAAATAGTCAAATGCAATGAAAAAATATATATCCTATCCTTCTAATAGAAAAGTTTTATTATTAGTTACAATTTCTTTTCCTTTTCTAGGAGTTATTGATGCCATCTTTGTCTTTACATTTTGTGTGGTTTCAACTGAAAGTTGAGCATTTTGTTGAGAATTTGAGGATTGGATCCCTACTTCTTCTCTAACTTGGTATCATATGACCTTGTATAATAAATTCTTGAATTATTTTGTCTTAATGAATTCTACATCATTCATTAATTGTTCACATGCCAATTCTTTATTGTTGTTAGTCGTATCCTCACCCAATCTCAATGAAAATAGATATATTTCTAGTGGGGATCCTTCAAACAACTCCCTTTGGGTTATCAATGTCATGAGGCTCACCTAGCCTTTTTTCTTCTGGAAAAAATCCAATGTCAGGGTCATGTTGAGGAATCTCTCTTTTTGGTGACAATATGTGCAAAGGAGTCACAAACCTAGGACTTTCAATAACTATGATTGGTTTTGAGTGAGATGATGATGAGGGTATCAATGGTTGCTTGGATAACGAAGCAATACATATTGATGGTGATGGAATTTGAGGACTAGGAGGAAAGGATGTAGAAAAATAGGAACATATGAGATTTGGCTAGCAAGAGGAGGAGGTTGTGGTTCAACTTTCCTTGGTTCGGTTTTTTGGGGCATGGGAGGAAGTGGTATCCTATCGACATCATACTTATATGAAGTCCAAATTGTTTCCAACCTTTTTTTTGGATTAGTTATATCCTCTCAATGGGATCTATAAAATGGATCCTCACATTTTCTTCTAGCCTCCTCCTATTTGAGCTTGAACCACATCTTCCTAATTTTCTACACTTCAACATGGTTTTGTACAATTTTTATGATGTCCTATTCTTCATCAAATACATGAACAAATTCTTTTATTATGGACCAAGACATAATATCTTTAATGAATGATTTGGGGTAATATAGCATGTACTTAGCCAAATCCATGTTGTATGGCCTCAATTGATTCAAAATAAGATCCAAGGCCTTTTTGTTATAGATGTGATAATTTGGAAAATGGACCTAGAAGGAAAAAAAATATTCTCAATTGTTGGATCCCACAACATGAAATTTTTATGATTCTCACAATTGATACATTATTTCAAGAAATGCTACTTCATCAAGAACTAGTTTTGGAAATACATGGGGATTGAAAGGTGAGACACAATCTGATAATTGTATTATCCTTAAAGAAGAACTGACTTCCACAATTGTGATCTATACTCGATTTTGGGGCTGGATCCTTTGGCCTTAAAAATCTTTTGACTTCCATGTGCAAATCCAAATCTACATCTCTAACAAAAATTCTAAGAATTCATATAAATAACAAAAATACAATGCTTTTACTAGATTTAAGTCCACCCTTGGATTGGTAAATCTCTATTTCCATCTTTTGGAATGACTTTTAATGGAGCTTCCTAAATAACCCCATAATAGGTAATAATAATCATGCCAAGGCTTCTCCAAGGAATATTATATTCAAACTAAGTATCATTTTTCCTATCATAAAGTGCATTTAAGTTTTCAACCTAGGGATGTATACTTGAAATGGGTCAACATGGTTTGTGCACTAAGTCTCTCATGGAGTCATTTCTCTTAAGCTGCAAGAAGGAAAATACATGAAAGAAACTTACACTATTGTTGTAGGAAAGTAAAAACACACAACTACTTAATGAAAATAATGCTGAAAACTATAGTTTAAATCCTAATCTATTGTATCAACCCAAAGCATTCATAATGATTATCTCTGCAGATTCTGCAAGAACATACACATTGTATAGTGCTATAGGAAAGAAAAATGAATTCTACTTGAACTGTTGTAAATGCTTAAACAACTTAACCTAGTCTACTCTAATCCACCTCCAAAGTGGGTCCCCTTGGTTGGCTTCTGCTAGATACTAACACATAATATAACTCAAAATCACTCCTTCATTTTATTTCTGTAAAACTGATTACATTATCATAAAACAACACACAAAACTAAAAAGAGTAACTTTGCTTTAGATTATAATAACAATACAACCATCTGACTAACTCTCTATCTAATAATCATATCCCTTTATAGAGAGGAGGATTGATGCTTATTTGAATACAAAAGATAAGGTCTAACTAATTCATGCCATAAAGAAAGGAAAGTGCAACAGTCCATGATAGAATAGAATAAAGGTTGCTTAACCCCTTCAATAAAACATTGATCACAGAGAAAATATAGCATAAGTGTGTTATTATATTTCTTGGAATGATACTTCTTTCAATTTATCAAGCATATCCTGTGGTATCATAATGTTTCTCCATCATTGTGACTGAGTCTTCCTCGCTCTTCATCAATGTTTGTCGATCCATTCTTCACTCGCTCCTCTTTCCTTGGCAGGTTAGTAGCACATGCATATATATTCAAGCATTCAGCCATTCAACTTAATCCAAATATTAGAACATACATTCAAACAATTATATGAAATAATGTAGCATATGTATAATATTTGGTAAAGTATATCAACTACTATATACCCATAGGTTTTATCAGTTTGAATGCACTTATATCATGTTCATAAGTTCAAGTACATAAAAGACATAACAAGTGTTTTGGAAATGTCTAGAACATAGCATAAAAGTATCATAAAACAAAGACAAATTATTGCCCCATCATCTGCCCCCTATGAGCATAATGATTGTCCTCAAGCATTACACTTCTTAGAAATTCCCTTGAACTCTCCAACTTTAGTCTTTCCCCTCCTTTTGCTCTTGAAAGTGTAATAGAATCCCTTGGTCCTTTCCCAATAGTCCATCCTATAATCTTCCTGGAGGTGATCCAATTTCATAGCATTAATATCATACAAAGGCCACATAAGAATTGGTAGTTGGAATGTCAAGGGACACCAGAGCTAACACCGAATTTTCCTTCCCAACTGCATGTACTTAGGTGCCTGGTTAATTGCTGCTTCAAGGTTGAGAGGATTATGTGTCTTTGACTTCTTAAAAGCCTATGGCAACTTGTTCCATCTATTCCTGACACCTACTAGGGCTCGCTAAAAGGTAAAATAGGGAATCCCTTGGTACTCTTTATAAAAAATTTCTCTATTAACAAAAACTCTATCCTTGGTTTCTGCTTTTGTCTTTCCATAAGTGAGAGTTAACCAGTCTCTCAATAAAACATCAAACTTACTACCTTCACCCCTTAAGGGTAACTGTTTTGATCTCTCTCGATCCCTGTAATGATCTAATTTCCTATCATAATTAATTTCATTGTCAATCCATGACATTAAGGCCTTTAGATGTATATATCCAATGTAAATTAGGAGATTCCAATTAGTTTCTTCAGGAATAATAAAGTTATGGAGGTAAAGTTCAAAAAGTAGGTTTTGTTGCTGAGTAGGAAGGGTTTGGTACAAACCGTAAAATTCTTGAGCTATTTTAAACTCTGACTCTTTATCTTTGATGGTCATCATTAACTGAAACAAAATAAATTGCTCTTTTAAACAAATGGCATAAGCTTTGGGAGGAGGCCTGCATACTATAATTTGATTGGCCTCCTTTAAAGCATGGTCCATTTTTTGCTTTTTCTTTTGCATTTTTTCTTTCAAATCTTCTATTTCTTCCCTTTGGTCATCAATTTCTTTTTGCATCTTCCTTCTTTCTTCTTTCCACAAAGTCCTTTTAAAAGAAAACTAAGCATACAAATTGAAAAGAATAGATTGAAGAGTAGGTGGACCAAGCTCTTTTGGCTGAAGCTTTTTCTTTTCACTATGGTCATGCTCTAGGTAATCAGTGAACCAAGTTCTTATAAAGGGAACTATAGTATTCTTGAAACAGGAGTGAGCTAATGGTTGAGACAGTTGAGGTTCTTCTTGCTTGTCTTCTTGAACTGTTTGATGCATTTCCTCAGGATCACTCTATTGCCAAGGTGGCTCCTGGCAAGTACTTTCAGACTGCTTATCAAGTGATTCATTCAAATTCTGGGAATTATCTAGAACATTCATTTGAGATAGAAAACTATTAGAAACATAATCAATGTGGGGTTCAGTGGAAGGTTTATTTGAGGGAACAAATTGGCTATCTGGAGGAACATGTGGAATTTTCCCTCTCATCCAAGAACTTCTTCGTAAAGGAGTCTCTGTAACCTCCACACTTTTCTTTCTAACAGTTTTCTTCAGGCTCTGTTTTGTTGGAGTGGTTTTTGCAAGAGTCGGCTTTCTTTTCTTATTCTTTGAAACTATAGGGTTTTGCGGTTCATTTTCATTCTTAGAAACTGAAGTTCCTTCACCAATTTTTCTTTTCCCTTTCTTTTGGGAAGAGGTAGGTACATTTTCCCTAATATTTTTAGGTTCTCCTCCTTGGCTGGCTATTTCAGCAGCTAGCTTGGAGGGAATTTCATTCTCGTTGATAGGTTTCTCAAGAGGTTCATTTTGAGGATGCAAAGTCTTGACCTGAAGAAATTTATCCCATGCCAAGGGAGACACATCCATGAGAGATCTTTCATCAAGCAATTTAATCAGGGCATGGTGGGTAACATAATTTATTTTTCCTTTTTGGGTTTCTTTAGCACCAATACTCAACATATTATAAAGAAATTTGGAACATTGACTGTAAAATTATGACAAATATAACTAAGCAATTTAAAATGGTGTGGATGCAAATGGGAAAAATTTCCTTCACAGGTGAGGCACCTTATAATATGTGTTGCTAGCTCATCAAATGGGGTAGGAAGGGACACACGCCTACATCCTTATTTTTTCACCTCCAATGGAGGGTCTGTAGGAAGGGTAAATTGAACCCGAGCTAACCTAGCATCGTGTTCATTAGGATAATGCTCCTCAATTGTAGGCAACCCAATTACTTCTACAATGCATTCCTCTATTTGCAAAACTATCAAGCCCGATACATTTGCCTCTCCTTCTTTGAAGGTATTCATAAATTGGGTGGATACCTCCTCGTCAAATTCTATCAACTTTAAGAAGTACCCAAGCCATCCACAAGCATGGAATCTTTGGAATGCTTCTACATCTGTGAGCATAATGGTGTGAACCACTGGTTCATGACGCATTAATTTCCCTCCCATTGTTCCAAATTCTTTCTGTAATTTGTTAATGATATTTTTTTTTTCTACTTTTGATATTCCCCAATTCCCTAATCTCTTCTGAAATACCTTGAAATTCAGCTCCTAAATGCACCTTAAACTACAAATTTCCTTGCAATATCTATGTTACATTTTTTGAAAAATGATAATAATGGCACTTTATGATAAGGAATTATAGTTTTAAATGCAATTAACTTCCACATAACTTGATTATGTCATCCTAGGGTTACATCAAGTAAAAAATCAGAGATAATTTGGAAATTGACGTATGACACTTGTGCGAAAAATAAAAGGACTTAATAAAATAGAATATAATTACAAGTTTGAACTGACAGACAATCTCTCTAGGAATGATGGGTACAACAATAGTGACTTGGAGAAATTAATACACTTCCCTACCCCTATTAAATTAAGACAAGTGTACACACATATCATACTTAGCATGAGGTAGGAAATTGGCGTAATGCCAAATTATAAATATGTGTATTACATTATGTATAATAATCGAAATGTATGCACTAAAAGTGGAAAATATTGAAGATTTGTACCTTTAATTATGTTGTCACATGCACAAGAAGGTGACAAGAATGGAAATCATCATCAAAGGAACAAGTGTTGAGGATGTCCGCGTCTGCTGATGTGGCAATTATTGAAAACATAGAAAAATAGAAAATGTAATGACGAGGAGGATGGGTGGATGGAAGGTAGAGAAGTGGGG
Source organism: Chamaecyparis obtusa (assembly GCA_027943335.1). Lineage (NCBI taxonomy): Eukaryota > Viridiplantae > Streptophyta > Pinopsida > Cupressales > Cupressaceae > Chamaecyparis > Chamaecyparis obtusa. Next base: position 952,565 of record BSBK01000682.1, on the reverse strand, counting down.
TGGGATGGAAAGAAGAATGTAGAAAGTGAATGGAGAAAGAAACTTCATTAAAAATGAAGTATTTATTATGAGCATGCCTAAAGAAAATTAGGGTGAAGCTGCAGGAAGAAGGTTGGAACCTTCGGCTGCAGGAAGTAGTACCTTTTGTGATTCTCTAGTAGTGTCACTAAATTGCTATAGGAATTCATTCCTAGTCTGTGGCTGATGGTATAGATGAATTATATGACCATTGACCAATAGCTTGAAGTGAAAAGGATCAATTTTTATCAATTGCATTGCTCCATTGTCAAAGACATGATCTATTTTGTAGGGTCCTAACCATCATGTTGTAGCTTGCTTGAAATTTCTTCAAATTGTGAATAAAATAGTAACACCCAACACCTATGGTGAAGCATTTTTTCATTATGTGGTAGTCATGTCACTTCTTCCTCTATTTTTGGATTATCTCTATTCTTTCCAAAGAAGATTTTCTCATCTCATCCACAGAGTTGAGGTGTAGAAGACAGTCTCATTGTGCTGTAGGAAGATCACTGTTCAGTTGTAGGGCAGTGCACAATGTTTTATGCTCAAATTCAATGGGAAACATTGTTGCTTTCCCATAAAAAAATTCAAATGGAGTGAATCATGTTGTTGTCTGAAAAACCCCATAACAAGTAATAATAATCATGCCAAGGCTTCTCCTAGGAATAGCATATTCAAACTAAGTATCATTTTTCCTATAACGAAGTGAATTTAAATTGTCAACCCAGGGACGTATACTTTAAATGGGACAACACGGTTTGTGGACTAAGTCTCTCATGGAGTCATTTTTCTTAAGCTACATGAAGGAAAATACATGAAAGAAACTTACACTATTGCTGCAGGAAAGTAAACACACACTACTTAATGAAAATGGTGTTGACAACTATGGTTTCAATCTTAACCTATTATGTCAACCCAAAGTATTCACAATGATTATCTCTGCAAGTGTTGCACGAACATACATAGTGTATAGTGCTATAGGAAAGAACAATTAATTCTACTTGAACTGTTCTAAATGCTTAAACAACTTAACCTAGTCTACTCTAATCCACCTCTCAAGTGGGCCCCATTGGTTGGCTTCTGCTAGCAATCAACATAGAATATAACTCAAAATCACTCCATTTTATTTCTAGAAAACTGATTACATTATCATAAACCAACACACGAAACAAAAATGAGTAACTTTGCTTCAGATTATAATAATGATACAACCATTTGACTAACTCTCTATCTAACAATCATATCCCTTTATATAGAGGATTGATGCTTATTTGAATACAAATTATAATGTCTAACTAATTTGTGCCATAAATAAAGGAAAGCATAATAGTCCATGATAGAATAGCATAAAAATAAAACCCACCTATTACAAATAGCACCAAAAATAAAAATGATTAATAAAATCTCAACCCAAAAATAGGGGAGAAACAAAATAATTAATCATTTACATCGAAACCCTATCCGAAGATGAGGGGAAGTACTAGCAACAAGCACTTCTCCTTTTGGCATTTGGAAGGTTGCCATTCTTGACCTCGACCCTGGCTACTGAATTGGAGCTTGAATTGGAAACATTCCACCTTTCGAGGTCTTTTGATTTTCAAGGCATCAACATTTGAGGTAGGTGCCTAGGTTTTCATTCATTTCCCTGTGTTCATTTGATGTTGATCCCTCCTCTGAAAATTGAGGGCACTGTTTCTAGTATCTCTCTGTATTTGATTTTGAAATTGTTGTCTCTATATTTATGATGTTCACACATCTCTATTTTTGGATTAGAGACGAGAGCCACAACAATGCATCAATTTGGCTGTATATACTCATTGTTGCATGCCTTTTTGGTGCCATTTTTGTTGTTAATATACTCACTAGCTTTATTCTCTGTTGCATGGAAATGAGCTCCTTGTTCCTAAGGACACTGTAGCTATAAGATTAGGGCATTATTTTGTGTTTGTTATGTTCTTAGCTCTATGTTGTATTATGTTTAATCTCGACATTTGAATGGTTTAAAAAATCCCATTATCGAGCTAGGGCATCAACGTTCTCCACTGCCATTTACGTTGCTCTTCCCTGAGTTATCATCATGTTGTTTCCATTACATATTATTGTCACCATAAGCCTTGAATGTTGTTGTGTATCCATGGTGAAGACTCACATTCTTAGGGCATCACCTTAGAAACTCTGACTGGTTTTTTGGGAGTATGGAAACAATGCCTTACACATTGTTTTGACATTTTTAGAAACTAAGATGCCATGCCCACTGCTTTGGACTTGATATAGCCATGATTAAGATCTATGGCATTTCTTATTGAATGATTGGCTGTTACTCTTTTTGATGCCAGCCCACGAGCTCATTAGGGTATCTAATTGAATCACCATGTTTTGTTTACTATTTAGATTCACTGAGACTGTGGGCTTGATAATGTATTTTGCTGTGTTTTCTCATTGTCTTTGACATTCTTTCCGGTTGCAAGTTACCATGTGCTAGCTCCAAGTTGTTGCATTTGTATTTCCATTCTATCACTAACATCTCCTTTTTTACTATATTTGGACTGAGGGCCACATCATTGTATGCTCTAGAATGCTTTTGGGATATCGAGATGCCTACTGTTATAGTTGTGCCAGCTATATTGTGCATAACCCCTTACTCGAACTTGGACATTTGTATTGATTTTCCATTGAGACTATATTGAAATCTTCACCTAAAATCTCGGTGACTCATGAGCTATACTGATGTAGATTTAATGGCATTATTGATTGGATGAGAATCACTGCTGGTTGAAAGTTGTTGCATATTTTATTACTATTTAAAATTGCATCATTTGGCATCTTGCTTGTGAGATGTGATCTCAGTATTCCTCTATATCATTTGCTTGGCTGTCTTGACTTTGGACTGTGAGTTTGGATCTTGGCACCCTGAGATTGCGGGCTTATTGCATGCTCGACGTAGTGACATTGTATTGATTTATTGTTTTGATTGATATTGTTGCCTCACTTCACGTATATGCTGCCGCCATTGTTTGTATAAAATTTGTTGTTGATGAAGTAGCCTGATGTTCCATGTTATCATTGTTATGTCATAGAATAGTCCATGAAACTCATTCTTTGATTGATCTCTGTGAAGCGTAGGCACTGATTTTTTCTCCTTCATGCACAACACATGCTTCAAGATAGGGCATTTGTATTTACTATTTAGAAACTCATCAGGTCCATTGTTCATTGGTTCTATGCTTGTTGTATCTGTACAGGCCGCAAGCACAAAGTATTTGAATTATTTCATTGAATCTAATTGCCATTCAATTTTGAGGCCAAGCTAGATTTGTGACTTTGATTAGCATTAGATCTATCTTTTCATCATAGATTTTTGTGAGACATCAATGCTATTTTTATGTTGATGCACTGTTGATAACTGACATTATGTATTTGATTATATTCATTTGCCATACTGAGGATGAAAGCTGATCATGCAGCATTGTTTTGATTGTTTACTTGGTGTCATCATTTGATTCACCATGCCATGCTATGTCACTAATTTACCAATTGTAGCCCCTTCACTTAGTTCATAATGCTGATTTGAACATGCTTCATGCCGTGATGTACCTTTCCTTAGTATGCAAATTAAGTACCTTTATCTGACATGTTGATGATGTATGCCCTCCTTTGAATCAGCCAGTGCTTTAACCATGCTCCACTTGATTTGTCTTTATGATCTTTGAGTCTCCCACTAATACTACCTCATCCAATTGTTCCCTTGTGGTGATCATGGGTGCTCTTGGCCTGTGATGTGGTCTTTACCGAGGAACTTTGAGGTTTTCCCGATAGAGCCCACATCACAGGGAAACATCATTCATCTGGATTCCAACACCTTTGGATTGTTGTTGTACAGAAAATCACTTTACTTTGAGGATGGTCTTTTGTAAAGACCATCCTCTTAGTACTTTGATTATCTGAATGAGGTAAATAACAGTGAATCAACTTCTTTTCTATCTGCACATGAAACAAACAAGTTAGTGAAAACATGGTCTCTTTTTCATTCCTACAACATCTTAGTACACATGCCCCACAACATAGCCCTTGTAAGAGGTGTATGACTGAGTGCATACATGCATGCTTGTAAATATTATGGTACCATACATTGCTTAGATCCATCGGATCTAACCCCATCTCTTCTTCTCTTCTCTACAGGTTCAGGATCACATGAGCACATTGGGAACACCTTGGATCAAGACCTCATTACCAGGCAATGTCTGGTACCTGAATATTTATGTTCATTATTTCATGTATGTATGTACTCATTTATGCAATTTTGAAAATGTCAATGCTCACGGCCTATGTGAGCTCAGATAAATGGTCTTCTCAATTCTTTTCCTTTTGTATAGCACACTTGAGACATGGGCACAAATACATGTAATGCTTTTAGATGTAGATCATTTCATTTCTCTTTCATGCATTTTTCAATGAAATAAACACAAATCTAAGAAAGATCACCTAATAATCCAAACTAGGGTACATTAGTCTCATTTAGTAACCAGGTCTCCAAAGGTGAGTAAAAATATGATAACATTCTAGCGACCTCAACTGGGTGCTTGCCTGCTAAGCACCTTGACCAATTGCCTTTAAACCCATTGGGAAATAGAGTCCCAGCCTCAAAATTGAACATGACTTTAAGCAAACAAATCATTCTCTCCAAAAATCTTAAACTAATTGCCTAAGACAGACTGCTCTGGCTTACTGCTAACCAAAACCAAACTGAAAATTGAAAGTTGAAAGAAAACTTGTGTCGAAACACTTAGGGAACATAGAAAATGAAAACCTCTATCCTACCCTACTCTAACCAGTATTAGAAAACTGGTCAAACAAATCCATTGACTAGACTATTAAAATAACTTCCCATCCTCCTTAGAGTGTTATACTTTGCACATTTGATGCCAATAAGGAGAATATGGAATACAAAAATGAACTAAACTACTTGGCATATCCATCCTTGAAATTAGTAGTCCAGATTACTAACCTTGATTAGATCATAGGTGATGTCCCCCCAGGGAGGCTGATAAGGCTAAATAAGCTCCTGGTCACCAAGAAATGGACTTCTGCCATCACCCTCCCTTAAATCCTTGAATATTGATGTCCTAATTGACCCCACCTGAGCTAGATATCTGATAGGACACCCCCTTGAGGGAGTGAAACCAGGACTTTGTTGCTCAGTATGCATCTTATGAATGTCTTTAGCAAGCTGATCAAAATTCTACCCCTCGATGATAATCTACCATACCATTTCTTCTTCTACAATTAGAGGACCATCCTCTTCATCAGTTGGAGCATCCAATAGCTCATCAAAGCTATCAAACTCTCTCGGGTCCCTAACAATCACTGGTCCCTCCTCGTGGTCCAAGAAACATGGTCCTTGAGATTCATCCACCACTTTATTGCAAATAGGTCTAGACTCTACAATTGAGACATTATTAAGCTCCTGAATTATAAACCCTTTCTCAAGAATATGCAAGCTATTATCTATTTCAGGAGGATGAGGAACATCAACAAGAGTTGAGTAGAAAGCATCAATTATCAAATCAAAATCATCTTGTTGTTCTAAGTTAGCAAAAGTTATATCATCTTTCTTATCATAATCAATGAAATCAACTAGTAAATCTTTCACCACCTCATCTTGCTCAATATAAGAAGGCATCTCCTCAAATAAATCAGTTAGGATCTCACCTTCTTCACTTACTTCCTGACCCTTGTCTTGCTGCTCTAATTCATCAACATGTATCAAGTCTACTTGTTCCTCATTATCATCATGAAAGAGTACACCTAAAAGGAAAGAATTATCTTCTTTCTGGTGGCCTAAAATGCTATGAGGTGTGAGGGTCTCTTCAAGGATTGGCTCATAGGGCTTAATCTGTTGCAGGACGGGCTCACCGTCACTTAGGAAGTCAAACCTTTTAGGTATCTCTTCTATAGGAATATAATGGAGTGGCTAGAAAACTAAGATAGGGTCATGAATAGGCTCTAAAAATGCATGGAGATTAGGCTCTTGTTGACTGAGATTATGAACTGAAGGAGAAATCCTAAAGCTTGGAATTTCAATAGAAGTACTAGTGGGCTTACTAGGCAAGAATTTTGGGATTTGAACCTTGTGAGCCTCCTGTCTATTCTGCAAAGCCTCTAGGTCTTCTTCAGCAGCATGAGGCATCTCTTCCTGGATCTCCTCCTTAAGAAGAGTTGGCATCATGAAACCCGGATACATGGTCCATGAGGGTCTCCAAGACTGCATTAAGTTTTTATTGCTCTCTAGTGGATCTGGTGAGCTTTCTTTCATTGGGGTAGCAATGACTTCTTGATCTCCTTGCCTTGGTGTTTGTACCAACAACTTCTTAATCTATTGATCCTTTTCTGCAATTTGTCTGGAAAGTGTCTCTTGTTACTGATCATGGAATTCATAATTTTCTTCTAACTCTTTTCCAACATCCTTCTCATTTTTTGTAGCTGTCAGATAGATGGCCCTTATTAATTCTTGATGATCTTCAAGACTCTTCTCATAAACCTTCTCTTGTGTCAAGATCAGTTGGTTCTTTTATTCAAGGTTCTCATAAATTGCTATCTTGTCCTCTAGCTATCTTGAAAACTCTTCTTTTTGAGCCACCACTTCCATATATTGCCTTGAGAGCTCCTTTTTCTGAGCCCTCATCTCCACATAGTCTTTCATGAAAGAGCTCATTTCTTCTTGAAATTTTTCCAACCAATCATTGGAGTTTGTATCTGAAGTGGGGTAGGACTGATTCTGAGGATTGTAATGGTGATCCTCATAGGGTGGTTCATAGGAATGCTGCCAGGAGGCTTGCTGCTGGGTGGGAGGGTATGGTAGCACATGTTGGAAATTTGCTTTTGGTGGGCCATTTTGGCTATATGTTGCTTCTTGGACAACTTGATATGGCATGAAAGATGAAACATGGGTATCTTTTTCATGATATGGGGGTTGATAGGGATAATATGCATCATGGATTGACATTCTTATTCATCAAATGAGCTGGTAAAAATGATATTTATTGAAACTTACCAACACTTGGACTGCTTAAATCAGTAGATTTTTTTAGAGTCGCCATGGTGTTTGGAAAAAACCTCCTCTAAAGGCTAATTTCATTGAGGATCACACCAAAATCTCAATGAATGATGGGAAACAAAGTTGTCCCACTGGGCGTGCCAAAAACTATTGTCACTGGGGATTGTACCCGAGTATGGCTAAGTGTCGAACCTATCAATCCTGTGAAACATGGAACTATTTTCAGGCTATGGGTAACCTATCAAAAAGTAGACCTCTAGATTAGGGGCTGAATTCCCCTTGAATCACCTGAAACTTAACTAAACTTTGAAGGAAAAGGGAGAGAGAGTGCATGAAATTGAAACTAAAACTAGGCAATTCACCAAGCTTGAAAGATCCACAGATTGAAGCAAACTCACAATGACACCTAAAATAACTTTGTGATTCAAAACTTGACCCTATTGCCCTGATATTTTGAAATAAAGAGGTATCTGGATTAGAGAAGGGAAAAGCTTCCATGACTTAAAGCCCAAACATACATAGATTATAATAACAATTACAAAACACTTTCTTGAACATTCAACTTGAACAAACATGAAAATTAAAGGATGACATAATCATAATAGCTTTGACATGAATTTTAAATAGAAAAACTTGGAAAATAATAGGGATGAGAAGGAATACTGCTTTATTTTCAGTGAAAGGAGCCAAGTACATCAATCTGCTTCTCCAAAGCTACAAGCATTCATCTCCAAGAAAGAGAGAATGAAGAACTAACCTCAATCACATAAGTGAGAGGTATATAAATAAACCTAGGAATCTGCATTGAAACTTCTTCAACCTCTAAAAATGGAAAACTCTCCAAATAGACCCATGAAGATGCCTCATAAACTTGGATGACAGATTCCTGACTTTATAGGGGTAGTGGGAAAAATAAGAATCCTAAGAAAGGTGGTCAAAAGACTACCCTGTCTTCGCCAAGTCATGCTCTAAAACTAACATTATGACAATGGTTTATAAAAACACCATTGTCAGAAATTACAATGAAGTGGACAATGATTTTCACATTTGCATTTTTAACCCTCCTATGTGGATTTAATTATATTTTAAAATAGTTCTCAACCCAAAAATGGGGAAAACATATTTCAAAACATTTACATCTTTAAAAAATAAAACCCACCTATTACAAATAGCACCAAAAATAAAAATGATTAATAAAATCTCAACCCAAAAATAGGGGAGAAACAAAATAATTAATCATTTACATTAAAACCCTATCCGAAGATGAGGGGAAGTGCTGGCAATAAGCACTTTTGCTTCCGACATTTGGAAGGTTGCCATTCTTGACCTCGACCCTAGCTACTGAATTGGAGCTCAGATTGGAAATATTCCACCTTTCGAGGTCTTTTGATTTTCAAGGCATCAACATTTGAGGTAGGTGCCTGGGTTTTCATTCAATTCTCTATGTTCATTCGATGTTGATTCCTCCTTTGAAAATCGAGGGCACTGTTTCTGGTATCTCTCTATATTTGATTTTGAAATTGCTGTCTCTGTATTTATGATGTTCACACATCTCTATTTTTGGATTAGGGCCGAGAGACACAACATTGCATCAATTTGGCTATATATACTCATTTTTGCACACCTTTTTGGTGCCATTTTTGTTGTTAATATACTCACTGGCTTTATTCTCTATTGCATGAAAATGAGCTCCTTGTTCCTGAGGACACTGTAGCTATAAGCTTAGGGAATTATTTTGTCTTTGTTATGTTCTTAGCACTGTGTTGTATTATGTTTAATCTCGACATTTGAATGGTTTCAAAAATCCAGTGATCAAGCTAGGGCATCAATGTTCTCCATTGCCATTTATGCTGCTCTTCCCTGAGTTATTGGCATGTTTTTGCCATTACATATTATTGTCACCATAAACCTTGAATGTTGTTGTGTATCCATGGTGAAGACCCGTGTTCTTAGGGCATCACCTTAGAAACTCTAACTGGTTTTTTGGGAGTATGGAAACAGTGCCTTACTGGCTATTTTGGCACACCTATTGTGATGTTTTAATAAACTAAGATGCCATGCCCACTGCTTTGGGCTTGATATAGTCATGATTAAGATCTATGGCATTGGTTATTGAATGTTTGGTTGTTACTCTTTTTGATGCCAGCCCGCAAGCTCATTGGGGTATCTAATTGAATCACCATGTTTTGTTTACCGTTTAGATTCACTGAGACCGTGGGCTCAGTAATATATTTTTCTGTGTTTTCTCATTGTCTTCAACATTCTTGCTGGTTGCAAGTTAGCCGTCAAGCTAGCTCTAGGGCATTGCATTTGTATTTCCATTCTATCGCTAACATTTCCTTTGTTTTTGTATTTGGGCCAAGGGCCACATCATTGTATGCTTTAGAATACTTTTGGGATATCGAGATGCCTATTATTATAGTTGTGCCAGCTATATTGTGCATAACCCCTTACTCAAACCTAGACTATATTGAAATATTCACATGAAAGCTTGGTGACTCGTGAGCTATACTAATGTAGATTTAATGGCATTATTGATTGGATGAGAAATCACTGCTGGTTACAAATCGTTGCATCCTTTATTACTGTTTTAAATTGCATCATTTGGCATCTCACTCGTGAGCTGTGATCTTAGTCTTCCTCTATATCATTTGCTTGGTTGTCTTGACTTTGGACTGTGAGTTTAGATCTTGGCACCCTGAGATTGCAGGCTTGCTGCATGATCGACGCCATGACATTGTATTGATTCATTGTTTTGATTGATATTGTTGCCTCACTTCACGTATATGCTGGCGCCATTGTTTGTATAAAATCTATTGTTGATGAAGTAGCTTGATGTTCCATGTTATCATTGTTATGTCATAGCATAGCCCATGAAACTCATTCTTTGATTGATCTATGTGAAGCGCAGGCATTGATTTTTCCTCCTTCATGCACAACACATGCTTCAAGATTGGGCATTTGTATTTACTATTTAGACACTCATCGGGTCCATTGTTCATTGGTTCTATGCTTGCTGTATCTATATAGGCCACGAGCACAAAGTATTTGAATTATTTCATTGAATCTAATTGCCATTCAATTTTGAGGCCAAGCTGGATTTGTGACTTTGATTAGCGTTGGATCTATCTGTTCGACATAGATTTTTGTGAGACATCAATGCTATTTTTATGTTGATGCACTATTGATAACTAGCATTATGTATTTGGTTGTATTCACTGCCACACTGAGGATGAAAGTTGATTATGCAATGTTGTTTTGATTGTTGACTTAGTGTCATCATTTGACTCACCATGCCATGCTATGTCACTGATTTACCAATTGTAGCCCCTTCACTTAGTTCATAATGCTGATTTGAACATGCTTCATGTCGTGATGTACCTTTCCTTAGTATGCAAATTGAGTACCTTTATCTGACATGTTGATGATGTATGCCCTCCTTTGAATCAGCCAGTGCTTTAACCATGCTCCACTTGATTTGTCTTTATGATCTTTGAGTGTCCCACTGATACTGCCTCATCTAGTTGTTCCCTTGTGGTGATCATGGCCCGTGGAAAGGATATTCAAAGTAAAGCCTACAAGAATTTGATTAGAGGATAGTATCCCATTGTGATTAAAAGAAATCTAATTATCCCACCATTACCTTCTCAAAACAACCATTTATTATCATCCCATTCTTCATGATCAACAATAAACACACGATAACGAGTAAGTTCATCTGCCTACCAAACACTGGTTATCTATTGTTTGTCGAAACCCTAGAAACAATTTATGGCATCAACATTGACCGCAAGAAAATCGCAGAACATTGAGGAGGAAGTGGAATTAATTGTTAGGGCACATTTTGCCGAGGAGAAATTCAAACCTCATCCCAAGGTCACACCACAAACAGACGATATGGGCGCATTCTCTAGTATTCCAGATAAGGTTTTGTTAACAGAAGATGTTAGGGCCTATATTCACTACAAGATCAGTGAAGTATGTGATTTTGAGACCATTGTAGCTTATCAACAAATCTGTGGACTGGATGGTAAGATTAAATCCGAATACAAGAAGATTGAGGAGTCAGGGTTACAAAGTTTTACATTCTTCCCACAATCCTTTCACAATGACTGGATAAGAATTGTGCTAAGCAGATTTCATGATGGAAAATTTTGGTTGGATAAACCTATTAAGGTCACTAAGAAGATTATAAGTAGGGTTACTGGGTACCCTACAACTGAAAAATCCAAAGCCTTTCAAAGTTCATCTCATCCCAATGTAGAAAAGAACACTGGAGCTCAATGGGACGGTAGGGAACTAAAAATATCAACTATCAAAGATCCAGTGGTAAAATTCGCAGCTCATGTCATAGGGTACAAGATATTCCAATCTAGCAAACCAAATAGTGTACCCTATAGCGCCGTGGACATGGCTTACAAAATTGTGAAGAAAGATCACCAGGTTGATCTTGTCGAGCTACTACTACACCAAATGCATGACAATATGAAGACAATAAAGGCAAAGAAGTCTAATACATGTAAGTACGGATCACTGCTTGTCTGTACATTTCTCTATCTACAAAAATATGTACCGAGTATCAATAAAGTAAACTAGCAATTGAACAAACCAATAACTACACAAATCGGTGAAATGATGAAAAGTTTAGGAGACAATCTGAACAAGGAATTCAATGCATATTTCATGAAATTTCAAACCAAAATGCAACAAAGGAGTAGAATTCCTAAGGAATTAGTAAGTAAATTTGAAGATGACATATGCTTTGTGGTAAGCACAGACCACTCAATGATAAAGGTCGTAGAACTGAGAACAAAATGGCTAGCACCGATGGGATATGAAATGAATCATGATTTCGCTTTGAAATCTATTAATGCATTGCTAGCATTACCGATAGATATCACTGCTAGTAGGTTTGGTGTATATGAGGAAGCTAAGTCTAGAATCTCAATGGACATAGAGATTGGAAAAATGTCTAGAAGGGCAAAGAAAATGAGAAAAAATCTCTCAGCAAAATATGGAAATGCATCCGACTCACCTAAGGATTCACCGATTAAAGAAGCAACCGAAGGTCAGTTACAGTTGGCTAACAAGCCCTATGATAGCGAGGAAACTGAGTTAGACAAAGACAAGGATCAAACACCAGTTCCTTCCACAAATGATGAACAAGAAATGCAGCTACCAGAACCTGAAGGAATGAAGACACGTTCATCAACTATTGCACAATCCACTGAGCAAGTCAAAGTAGTAAACATAGCAAAAAGAAGAGCAACCACACCTACCAGGAAATATGTTAAGAGAAAGACCAAGAATGTAGCTGAGACACTGAAGAAAAAGAGGAAATACATAAGAAATAAGGAAGATCTAGAGGATACAAAAACTGAAAATGATCCTGATCAATTCAAGTTAGTTCATAATAGGGAAAGTACAATAGAAGAAATAATTGAAAATATAATTGAGAATGGAAATCTTACAGATCCAGGCATAGGAAAATTTGACAAAATGTCAATTGAGGACAATACAAAGATAGAACATGCTGTCATCCAGATGATGATCAAGTTCAAGAAAGTACTTATGGAATTCGCATGTCAATTGCCAAAGGAACTTGATGATAAAATAAGTGAGAGATGGGCTATTGCACTAGATACAGAGAAAAGGAAAAGAGAATAGTCACTAGGCCATGCAACCTCACACTTTAGCTATGTTGTGGTCAGTGAATACATGACAAAATATCAGGCTAGATTTCTAGTCAAGAATAGAGAAATGCAGATCATGGATGAGAATGTGGATGATATGGATGTCATATGTGACTCACTATGGACATTAATTTTAAAAGCAGAAGAGAAAGCTGAACAGGAAGCATTCCTGAAACTGTCTAAGAAGAGACACAGTTCAAAAGGTAAAAGTATTTTTATTGACGATGACAAGGGAAAGAAAATAGAGGACACCGGTATATCAGTTACCAAGGTAATTGATATCACCGAACAAAAGGAAGAAATCAAAATTTCACAGGATGCACCGGATCAAATTAAGATCCACTTGCAAAAGAAAACCGATGATGATGCACTCATTAAGGACATCACTAACAGTGATCCTGATGATGAGGATGATGAAGATGTGACAATTGCACCATATAAAGATGAAGCATTAGACACTGCTAGTGTGCTCACATCACTATCGGGTGAACTACTTGTACTTGCAGAGGTAGCTGAAATAATTTCACAAGTACAACCCGATGTACCTCATCCTGGAACAATTAAAGATACTACTGAGATTCAAGCACCTAAGCCACCTGCAGATGCAAATGAGCCTATTAAACCAGAGGCACAGTCTACAAAAACAAAGGAACCAAAAGAAACCAAGTCAATCGAGGTGAACCCACCTGACACTACAATCGAGACTCCCACACAATCTACCGAGGAGCAGATTAAGGATGATACAGTGTCAACTAGGAAGGATACTCCGAGGAGTGAAGAAAAAGCTATTGTCATAAGTGAGAAGAAGTCACCTCTTGCCCAGAAGAAGAAGAAGAAAGTTAAAGGGTCGGTCATAGGGGGATCTAATTTATCTCTAGACCCTTGCGTGGCTGGTATACTCATCCTTAGAGTATGCACCTTTGGACTTAAGATTTTGGAGTATAAAGGTACCTTATGTGCTAGAGCGCACATACTAATTGTGAATAGAACTCGAGTTGAAAATTTTGAAGTGACAACCTGGTTTACGCAACTTGCATTAATGGCAGAATTTTCACCTTTAAAGTACACAGAAAGTTACTTGATTTCTCATTGCATTCAAATTCAAAGTGATAGAAAGCAGAAAGAGCCTTGGAAGTTGTTGTGAAGACTTGGAGATTGATCTATCAGTGTTTGCAGTGCATTTGGTCGGTTGTAGAAACCCTAGCTCGTTGCGCTAATTTGGAAGCCTTCAGATTATCTTAGAATTCAGTTGGAAAGCATTTACAAGTAAGTCATGGCCACTCCCATTGTTTATGATGTCACTGAGAAGAAGAGATATGTTTTCAAGAAACATCCATTTAAATCAATGCTAGATGATTTAGAGGGAGCTTTCTCCCACACACCTATGGGCATCATGCATGTGGAAGGCATTAGGGCATATATCTACTCTAAGAAGGAACCACTTGGATTGGATAGGCTAAGAGCGTGTTAGAATAATAGTTATATTTGACTTTATAATTAAATCATTTTGGTTTAATTACTAAAGTCCTCTATTATTCTTTTTCACTTAAGCTATCTCTTTTAGGTGCATAATAATTAATATTTCTATTAATTATTATTGCACAACCTAGCTTTTTTGGGCTTTAGGGTTTCTGCCCTTATAAGCCGCTTTTGTAATTATTTTTGTCATTCACTCTTAATACATTTTGAGCTCTAACTTTTTTGAGCACAAGAGGGTTTCGCTTTTTCCAGTTTTAGCTTCATTCTGTGTAACAGGTTTATTGCATGCAGCTGGATCTTGGAGTTGAATCTGATATTTCATTAGTTTCTACATGGTATCAGAGCTTCCCTACTGCTGCCTGTTCTGGTATTTTTGAAGCAAGTTTTCAGTTCTGGTATTCTCTGCAGGACGTTATTTTTTATTTCTTTTTTGCCTGCAAAAAAGAATTTTTTTTTTGGAGCACTTTAGGCAAAAATCAACCTCACAGTTGAGTCCAAAAGGCCCAAAAACCCCTATTTCCATATAAAATTTGACTTATTTAGCCTCTGGGGTGTCTGGGCGAATTTTTCAGCCTCCAAGCACTGTACGAACATGTTTTTCGAGGAAATTTTTTTTTTTAAAAAAGGTTTTTTTTCTTTGTTTTCACCGCGCCGCCATCGCGCCACCGGTGCCCAGCCGGCCGCCACCGCCGCTCCACTCCGCCCAGCCGGCCGCCACCTGCGCTCGGCCGCCGCACCGTGCCGCCACCCGCCGGCCGCCGCCCAGCCCAGCCACCGCCCAACCTCCGCCCGGCAGCCTGCAGCAGGTGACGTCACCTGCTGACGTCACTTGCCGACATTTTTTCGGCGCTAGATTTTTTTTTCGGTGACCCAAAATTTTATGGGATGACATCATGCTAATGTCAGCGACAGGCCCGTGACGGTCATATGGCCGTCAACTTTTTTGCCATCCCTGGTTTTTTCCAGAGAGCTTGCATTTTGGAGGTACTTGGGCATTTTTGCTCCTACAGGGCTCATACGGAATCAAAAATTGACATATGATATATCGCTGGAAAGGTCTTTTCAAGCCCGTCATAGTGGTGCAAGTTTCATTTCTTGATTCTTCCATTTTGATGTCATTTTTTAGCCTCAAAGTCAAGGTACACAAATTTTCATTTTGAAGCATTTCTTGCTCTTTCTCTCTTTTGAGCTTTCAGAATTGTGCTGGAATTGGGTTTTATCAATTGTGGGGGGTGTTCTTTCTTGCTTTTTCTATCATTTATCTTAGAAAAACAAAACATTGTATCACATAAATCAAAACCCTTTGTGCATCTTCTATCTAGTTCTGAAAGAAAACATAATAAGAAAACAGTCAGAGCACTTGACACTATCACAGACACAGCATCTGTTGAGCTCCTCACTCCACACAATTACCATGTGTGGAAGGCTTGTATGACATGACTTCTTCGATCACGGGGGTTATGGTCTTGTTTGGACCCAGTTCAGCCTCAGTTGACTCGACCATTTGAGGTCATGCAGCACAGGAACAAGATGGATGAAGCCATGGGTTTGATGTCACTACATGTTTCAGATAGTCTACTTTTTCACCTTGATGAATGCCTTACTCCTCAAGCCATTTGGGATAAGTTTCAGAATCTTTTTGGCACTGTGAATGAGTTCAGGGCACTACAGATTGAGGCAGAGTTGACTTCATTGGTACCTGATTCTTTTCCCACCATTGAGGACTTCTTGATGAAGTTCAAATCTCTCCGTTCAATTTTACAGGGATGTGGGAAGAACAAAACTAACAATGAGTGTATTTACCTGATTCTTTCTAAGCTTCGAGGATAGTTTCAGATATTTTCTTCTACCTTCTACTCCACTATGGATGCACTAGGTGCACGACATGTTATGCCCTCTTTTGAGACTTTTTGTGACTGGTTGACTCATGAGCAATCAAAGCTCACTCAGATGGATTCTCTTACAGGTTCACAGTCATAGGAATTGCTTGCCAAGTCACCTCAGAGTACATAGAAGCTGAAGCAGATATCAGATTCCTCTTCTCAGTACTCTACTGGCCCACCATCTTCTTCTAAGAAGGAGAAATAGAAGACTGAGAGACCTACATGTTCCTATTGTCAGAAAGGAGCACATGATGAGTCACTTTGCTATCAGAAGAAGTTTGATGGTTGGAAACAATTGTCTGAAGGAAATTGCTACTCAATTATGTATTGTCTTTGATGTCACACAATGTCATAGTCCGTAGCAATCAATTTCTACCGAGCTCAGTCGGTCTGCCAGACAGGAATACTAGTGCTTACCGAGTCCACTCGGTTATCAAAGAAAAGTTAGTATTTACCGAGTTCAGTCAGTTATCAAAGAAAAGTTAGTATTTACCAAGTTCAGTCGGTTATCGAAGAAAAGTTAGTATTTACCGAGTTCAGTCGGTCATCGAAGAAAAGTTAGTATTTACCGAGTTCAGTCGGTTATCGAAGAAAAGTTAGTATTTACTGAGTTCAGTCGGTTATCGAAGAAAAGTTAGTATTTACCGAGTTCAGTCGGTCATCGAAGAAAAGTTAGTGTTTACCAAGTTCCCTCGGTCTCCAAAAGATTATAGAAAGTTATGGTCACCGAGCACTGTCGGCCCTTGAAGGATTTTTGCAAATAGAGTTTGCTTATTTCAGCCGTCTGTTATACTAAATAATGTTGATTTGACAAATCCAAAATCATATAAATAAAAGGTCAAATGTGAAAAATAAAAATATACAGTAGAAGATTTACAGAAGAAAAGAAGGAAAGGTATATGCGAATTGGTGAAGGATGTTCAGATATCCTTGAGGAGCAGCAGAGATTTATTCGATCAGAAAGGATCAGAATTATGCAGAACAGAGATCTGTAATCAGCAAGACAGTTGCATTATTATACAGGTCATTTTTCATTGTTACCTTCTTATCATTGTAACAGTGAATTCTAAATCTCTTAACCGAGTTGGTTTAACAACCATATTGTAAATCCTCTAACAAGGTGACAATTCCATTGAATTGTTTTCAAGACCTCTTACCAGGCCACTCCTAGCAGGGTGTTTTAAATCCTCTAACAAGGTCACACCTAACAGTGTGTTTTGTAACCTTTTACCGGGTTGGCTTCTAACCGGGCATCACTTCAGAAAAGTGAAAATCAGTATCTAGATACATTGGTGATTTTTCCCATATTGGGTTCCACGTTAAATCTTGTGTCTCTTGTGTTCTTAATTGCTTTCTCAATCATATACATGTGCTGATGAATATATAAAGATAATAGTGCTAATACTTTCTGCATCTTCAAAGTGACTACAATCTACCGAGTGCTAAAACAGATAACATTGTTAAGATATCCTAAGGGATCTGGAAAGAATTAATTGTGAAGTGTTTTTATGGTTGACTGATTCACCCCCCCCCCTCTCAGTCACTTCATCCATATTCCATCAATTGGTATCAGAGCTTTTGGTCCTTGCAGGAAGGGTTTCAAAGACCTAAGCTAAAGAGCAGGATGTCTTACAAGAGGGAAATTCCAAAGCTTAACAGAGATAACTTTTCAGCATGGCAAGGTCTCATGCGACTTCATCTGGCCTCCATTGGTGATTCAAGATGCAAATACATTGATGAAGAATACACAATTCCTAATGGCACATTAACTGTTGAAGACATTGCAGATAAAAAGACTCACAACACCATGATGATAGACATTGCATCTGCTCTCAGCTATGAAAAATTTGATGATATTAAAGACTGCACCACTGCATATGAAATGTGGGTGGCACTGAAGAAAATATATGGCGGTGATGCAAATGTGAAAAGAGCCAAAGCAGAAAGCCTAAGAGGACAGTTTGACAAGATGAATATGAAGGAAGATGAAAACATTGCAAAATATGTTGAAAGAATCAAAGCAAGTGTAAGTGCAATTAGAGCTTCTGGAGGAACAATCTCAGATGAGACTGTTATAAGTAAGGTACTCAGAACATTACTCCCTATCTATGCAATAAGAGTATCAGCTATTCAAGAAAGAAGATGTGAAACAAACCACAATATAACTTTGGATGCTTTAGTTGGAAGATTGACAGCTTTTGAATTAGACAACTATGACAACTATGTTCCTAGTTCCAAAAATATTGAATCAGCATTTGAGGCCAAGGTTTCACTAAAGAAGAACAAGAAAATTAAAGAAGTTCAGTCAGAAAGTGAAGAAGAATCAGAAGAAAGTTCTGATAGTGATCTTGAAATTGTAGAAGCATTACTTGCAAAGAAGTACTCTAGAGGGAAAGGTAAGTATAAAGGTAAAACTCCTTTAATCTATTTTTCATGTGAAGAAATTGGACATATTGCAGCTAGGTGCCCAAAAAAGCAAGTCAAGGAAGAGAAGAGAAGTCACAAGTACTATGGCAAAAAGAATTTCAAATCATACAAGGATAAAGGTAAGAAATCATGTTTTATGGCTAAAGATTCTGATGATAGTGAAGAAGAAATTGTCTTTATTGCTATAAAAGATGAATCTGATGATGATGAAGATAAGATGGCACTTATTTCTCATATAAGCAAAGATGATATATGGATAATAGACAGCGGATGTTCACACCACATGACTGGTGACAAGACAAAATTTGAATATCTAGAAGACTGTGACAATGGTAATGTAAGATTTGGAAACAATGAACCTTGTTGTATAAAAGGAAAAGGAAGAATCTCATTAACCAAAGAACTCATATGTGATAATGCTTACTGGGTTGAAGGACTAAAACATAATCTTCTAAGTGTAGCACAGCTAATCAACACTGGTTTCAAGGTTGAATTCATGAATGGTCAAGCAAGACTGCTGGATGGAAAAGGAAAACTCATTGGATCAAGCAAACAAACAAAAGGTAACTTATTTTATCTTGATCTCAATGAATATTCATGCTTTATTGCTCAAATAGAAGAAAGTTGGCTATGGCACAAAAGGTTATGTCATGTGAATTTTGATAACATGATAAAAATAAGCAAATTCAAGAAGGTTAGAGGCATTCCTACTTTAAAGAAACCTGACACTGGTCTATGCAAGAATTGTCAGATTGGCAAAATGAGTAAAACTAGTTTCCAGAGTAAGAACTATCAGTCTAAAGAAATTTTGGAAATTGTGCATACTGATTTATGTGGACCTATTGGAATACAAAGCTATACTGGAGATAAATTCTTTATTCTTTTCGTTGATGATTATTCTAGAATGATGACTGTTATGTATTTAAGAGAAAAATCAGAAGCATTTGAAAAGTTCAAATGGTACTTAGCAAGAGTAGAAAAAGAAATAGGGAAAAGATTGAAATGCTTAAGATCAGACAGAGGTGGTGAATTCATCTCCCATGATTTTAACAACTTTTACATTGAAAGAGGAATCAAAAGACAGGTATCAGCTCGTAGAACTCCTGAGCAGAATGGAATAGCAGAAAGAAGAAACAGATCTATTATGGATTGTGCAAGGACTCTAATGATAGAAAAGAACATCGCTATAAAGTACTGGAAGGAAGCTATCAGCACTGCAGTTCATACCTTGAACCGAGTACAATTGAAGAAAGACACATTCAAAACTCCTTATGAATTATGGTATGGCTATAAACCTAATGTAAGTTACATGAAAATATTTGGTAGCAAGTGTTATATCTTAAAAGAATCCAGAAGAAATAAATTTGATGTGAAAAGTGATGAAGGAATATTCCTAGGATATTCTAGCAAAAGCAAGGCATACAAATGTCTGAACTTATCTACTCACAAAGTCATAGAAAGTATACATGTAAAATTTGATGAGTTTGCAGAAAAGACTGAGGAAGAAAGCAAAAGGGAACCTGAGAACTACAGAAGATTCGTTTATATTGAACCTGAAACATTGACAGACACAACTATCAATAAGGAAGCTATATCTACCGAGCCGAGCACAGTTACCGAGTCACAAACCGAGTCATAGGAAGAAGTTCAAACCGAGTCACAGGAAGAAATTCAGACCGAGTCTCAGCCTGAAGTTACCGAGCAAATATCTACCGAGCCCGAGCAACCTGAAGAAGAGATCCTAGAAAACAACAACATGAATCATTCAAAAGGCAAGGAACCTATACTAGCCAAATATGTCAGAAGACATCATACACCAGATCAAATCATTGGAAACAAATCAGATGGTACTATGACAAGAAGCAAGCTAAAAGGTACATGTCTGCTTACTGATTTTAAACCTAGAAATATCAAAGATGCATTGGAAAATGAAAGTTGGATTGAAGCAATGAATGAAGAATTAGAACAAATACAAAAGAACAAAACTTGGACTCTTGTACCTAGACCTAAAGATAAGAATGTAATTGGAACAAAATGGGTATTCAGGAATAAGCTGAATGAAGATAGTCAAGTATCTAGAAACAAAGCTAGACTGGTATGTAAAGGTTATTCTCAAGAAGAAGGTATAGATTATGGAGAAACTTTCACTCCTGTTGCAAGATTGGAAGGTGTAAGAACTCTACTTGCTTATGCAGCACACAAAGGATTTAAGGTATATCAGATGGATATAAAATCTGCATTTCTCAATGGAATTCTTGATGAAGAAGTCTACATTGAACAACCTGAAGGTTTTGTTGATCCAGATAAAAGTGACATGGTCTGCAGGTTACACAAAGCATTGTATGGTTTAAAACAAGCTCCTAGAGCATGGTATGAAAGACTCCATAACTATTTAATCCAGATTAATTTCAAAAGAGCTAATGATAACAGTAATCTGTATATTAAAGAAGGACCGGATGACAAAATTGTATTGGCAAAAATATTTGTGGATGATACTATATTTACAGGGAATGAGGATCAGTGCAAAGAATTTTCAGAGCAAATGAACAAAGAATTTGAAATGTCTATGTTTGGTTTAATAAAATTCTTCATTGGTCTTCAAATTCAGCAAAGCAAGAATGGTATATACATTACTCAATCCAAATACATTAAGGAAGTACTTAAGAAGTTTGGTATGGAAGATTCAAAACCAGTTGGTACACCCATGTGTACTGGACTGAAACTTACCAAGAATGATGATTCAAAAGAAGTCGATCAGACCCTATACCGATCTATGATTGGAAAATTGCAGTATGTAGTACATACAAGACCTGATATTGCTTTAGCAGTCGGCATAGTAGCTAGATTCGCAGCAAAACCTAAGAAAAATCACATGATGGCAATCAAAAGAATCTTAAGATACTTAAAAGGAACTGAAGAATATGGTTTGTGGTATAAATTTGGAGGCAATCTAGACTTGAAAGTGTTTATTGATGCTGATTGGGCAGGAAACATTGATGACAGAAAAAGTACAAGTGGTGGAGCATTTTTTCTTGGAAAAAGACTGGTATCCTGGACTAGTAAAAAGCAGAATTGCACATCTCAATCCACAGCTGAAGCAGAATATGTTGCTGCTGCAGTAAACTGTTCAAATATTGTTTGGTTTAAACAGCTATTAGAAGGTATGAAGGTTGAAATCAAAGAACCAGTTGTTATATTTTGTGACAATACCAGTGCAATAAACATCTCTAAGAATCCAGTGATGCATTCCAAAACCAAGCACATTGCTATTAAATATCACTTTGTCAGAGAATTGGTGCAGGACAAGGAAATCAGATTAGAATATATTCATACAAAAGAACAGATTGCAGACATTTTTACCAAACCATTACCTAAGGATGCATTTGTGTATCTAAGAGGTAAGTTAGGGGTCATTCCCCTATCCGAGACTCACTAAATACAGTTTTAGTGATGCATCAACTAGAACATGATTGAAAATCAACTTGTTGATGCAGCATATTAAAGGAATCATTGCATATGAATTAGTACTTGAGGTACATTAATTTTCACCGGTAATATGTGAATTGTCTTTGGCATGTGTTGTCAAAGAGGGAGTGTTTGCTATGTCTTTGCTATTACTTCAAGAAATTTTCAATAGTCAGAAGGAAGAATTTTTAGGATACAGGAAGTTTGCTGACAGAGGGAGATTTGAATCTAAACCGAGCTAACTCTTTCAAATTTCTTATGATATGACATATTGTGTTGCCATTAATGCCAAAGAGGGAGATTGTTGGAAACAATTGTCTGAAGGAAATTGCTACTTAATTATGTATTGTCTTTGATGTCACACAATGTCATAGTCTGCAGAAATCAGTTTCTACCGAGCTCAGTTGGTCTGCTAGACAGGAATACTAGTGCTTACCGAGTCCACTCGGTTATCGAAGAAAAGTTAGTATTTACCGAGTTCAATCGGTTATCGAAGAAAAGTTAGTATTTACCGAGTTCAGTCGGTTATCGAAGAAAAGTTAGTATTTACCGAGTTCAGTCGGTCATCGAAGAAAAGTTAGTATTTACCGAGTTCAGTCGGTTATCGAAGAAAAGTTAGTATTTACCGAGTTTAGTCGGTTATCAAAGAAAAGTTAGTATTTACCG
Source organism: Chamaecyparis obtusa (assembly GCA_027943335.1). Taxonomy (NCBI): domain Eukaryota; kingdom Viridiplantae; phylum Streptophyta; class Pinopsida; order Cupressales; family Cupressaceae; genus Chamaecyparis; species Chamaecyparis obtusa. The sequence goes on along the minus strand of BSBK01000682.1, from coordinate 929,877 downwards.
AGTTCAGTCGGTCATCGAAGAAAAGTTAGTGTTTACCAAGTTCCCTCAGTCTCCAAAAGATTATAGAAAGTTATGGTCACCGAGCACTGTCGGCCCTTGAAGGATTTTTGCAAATAGAGTTTGCTTATTTCAGCCGACTGTTATACTAAATAATGTCAATTTGACAAATCCAAAATCATATAAATAAAAGGTCAAATGTGAAAAATAAAAATATACAGTAGAAGATTTACAGAAGAAAAGAAGGAAAGGTATATGTGAATTGGTGAAGGATGTTCAGATATCCTTAAGGAGCAGCAGAGATTTATTCAATCAGAAAGGATCAGAATTATGCAGAACAGAGATCTGTAATCAGCAAGACAGTTGCATTATTATACAGGTCATTTTTCATTGTTACCTTCTTATCATTGTAACAGTGAATTCTAAATCTCTTAACCGAGTTGGTTTAACAACCATATTGTAAATCCTCTAACAAGGTGACAATTCCATTGAATTGTTTTCAAGACCTCTTACCAGACCACTCCTAGTAGGGTGTTTTAAATCCTCTAACAAGGTCACACCTAACAGTGTGTTTTGTAACCTTTTACCGGGTTGGCTTCTAACCGGGCATCACTTCAGAAAAGTGAAAATTAGTATCTAGATACATTGGTGGTTTTTCCCATATTGGGTTTCCACGTTAAATCTTGTGTCTCTTGTGTTCTTAATTGCTTTCTCAATCATATACATGTGCTGATGAATATATAAAGATAATATTGCTAATACTTTCTGCATCTTCAAAGTGACTACAATCTACCGAGTGCTAAAACAGATAACATTGTTAAGATATCCTAAGGGATCTGGAAAGAATTAATTGTGAAGTGTTTTTATGGTTGACTGATTCACCCCCCCCCTCTCAGTCACTTCATCCATATTCCATCAGGTTACGAGAAATAGATAGTAGATTTGCAAGCTCTTCTTCAGAAGAGCAATCTTTCCTCTCCATCCTCTTCTGGCTCTCAGGGGTCTGCTTATCAGTCTTCCTCTATCTATTCTACAGCTGGACAGGATCTTGGAAAGGGTCATGCATTACGGGCTTCTGTTGCATCCCCTTCACAGGTCCCTTGGATACTAGATTCAGGTGCTTCTCACCATATGGCATCTTCTCGAGAGATCTTCTCTTCTTTTGAAGATTCTCCTATTCCCCATATTATCATTGGGAATAACATTGTTATGACAGTCTATGGGAAAGGCACTATATGCATTCAGGATGGCACATTCAATGATGTGTTGTATGTTCCATCTCTATCTGCAAACCTTCTCTCGGTTTATCAGATTACTCATAGTGGGTCAGGGAAGATAGTTGAGTTCACTCCAAATTCAGTTCTCATCTGGGATAGTATGATAGGAGGTATTGTTGCTACAGGGACAGTTGATCATTCCACCCGTCTCTACTCCTTTTCACACTTTGGTCCACCTTTTCCCGAGCATGACTCTCCTCCTTTGAGAGAGCATCATGTGGTATAGTCAGGTCACTTGAACCTCTGTATGGTTCCTAAGATTACTATTGTGACTGCCATACCACCTCCCATTGAGCTCTTTTCTGTTCAACAGGTTTCTTCTTCAGCACTGCCTGATCCTCTAGCTCCATTCATCGAGCCACCAGGTGCAGTTGTTGAGGATTCTATAGAGGACATTCATCTCCTCTTTGATGATAGTGTCAACACACCTTTCCTATCACTTACATTGGGGATTCCCTTTCAGGATCCTCGTGTCTACTCCTTTGAGCATCAGCTCAGCCTTCCAGTGACACCTCAGCTTTCGAGGTTCCCTCTACAGTGTCCACTGACTTTCACTCCTCTGCATTGGAGTCACAGTGGTTTGTTCATTGATCTAGGGTTTCTTTCATTTCAGGGGGGCTTTGGAGCCTCGACCCTCTCTCACGGGGGGGTTGGCAACACACATTGTACTTATGGCTTTGAGAGAGTCTCTTGAAGTCATTCTTTTTGTCTTTTCTTGCTTTTTTCATCTCTTTTTGGAGAGGAGTTTTTCCCACTGGGTTTTCTCCTTTACTCTGGTTTATAGAGATTTCCTTGTATTGGGTACCTGATCAGGCCTTGTTGCCGGGACCCATTTCTTTCTTTCTTAGCTATGCTAGGTTAGTTCCTCCTGAGCTATGCTTAAGGGGGGGTGTTAGAATAATAGTTATATTTGACTTTATAATTAAATCATTTTGGTTTAATTACTGAAGTCCTCTATTATTCTTTTTCACTTAAGCTGTCTCTTTTAGGTGCATAATAATTAATATTTCTATTAATTATTATTGCACAACCTAGCTTTTTTGGGCTTTAGGGTTTCTGTCCTTATAAGCCACTTTTGTAATTATTTTTGTCATTCACTCTTAATACATTTTGAGCTCTAACTTTTTTGAGCACAAGAGGGTTTCGCTTTTTCCAGTTTTAGCTTCATTCTGTGTAACAGGTTTATTGCATGTAGCTGGATCTTGGAGTTGAATATGATATTTCATCAGTTTCTACAGAGCGCACCTGGATACCATGCTGAAACTTGATAAAACATTCATGGATGAATATGTCAAATAGAATGACCACCCTATTGTTGAGTATGCTATGGCATATGAATTCTATGAGATAGAGTGGATAAAAATCTTATTGAGCAGAATTCATGATGATTTGTTCTGGATTGGTGATGTACCAGTAAGAATCACAAGTGACCTAATACATGAGATGATAGGCCTATCTAGAACAGGCGCCATCCTTCTTGTGGGCAAGGATGTCAGGAAAATGGTCGAGCAAGTATGTAAGTCAAGGAACGATAGGTGCAACATGAAAATTGAGCCTATTGAACAAGCAGACATCAAATTGATGTCAATGATACTAGGATATAGGTTTCATCACACCAGTAGGGTGAATAGTGTGTCTATGGGCACTATTCTAGCAGCCATCAGACTTGTGAAGGAAGATGGAGAGTTCAACTTGTGTGAGATCTTGCGCTCATAGTTAATTGATAACATCAAGGCTATCAAACATGACAAGACAAAGATATTCAAGTTTGGGTCCCTAATCATCTATATGTACCTTCATATAGTTGGGAAAGTGTCAGATTTATACTTGGACAAGTCCATTCCAACCATGCCACAGATATCCCTCAAAGCATCGATAGAGAGTACATTGAGAGATTATCTAACATTGGAATTGAAGACCTTCAGGGTCAAGATGCAAATGAGGTATAGAATTCCAAAAAGCATTGTGGAAAAATATAAAGATACAATATGCTTTATGGTTGAAACTGATACTACTTGTATGGAAGCTGTTGAACCAAGAACTAAGTGGATCCATCTACTTGGCTATGAGGTAGAAGAATAGGTCCTTGAAGCATATGCATAGGTATTACTATCAGCCCACAAAGATCCTAATGAACCTAGGTGGGGAACATATGAGGAGAAAACTAGAGAAGTAGATGCAAAGCTTAACAGTGTAGCAACAAAAAGGAAGGTTGCTAAAGTCACATCTGAAATCTTGAGAATACGTGGTGTGTCTCAAGAAGACCTTGATAAGGAAAGGGAAGAGAAGATTGCTTTGGAAATGAAAAGCGTAGCAGTAGAAGAAGAACAAGAAGATCCTAAGATGAAGAAGATAAAAATTGAAAAAGATGACAGTCAGAAGGATATAACTGATGACACTCCTTCTGCGTCCATCACTCATGCACCTAGTGAGCAAGACAAAGTAGTAGAGACCTCCAATATACCAGTGATAGGTCCACAGGACTCAGCGCCCATAGATGGAACTCAATCAGAGGTAGATAAGTTTGCACCCATGCCAGAATCACTCAAGGACAACACCATTGTCATTGACGATGTAGAGATAGCCATGGCGGACACTGACACAGAATTGGATAAGTTTGAGGAAGCTCTTGTGAGCACACAAGAAGCTGAAATCCTATGTAGCAACTCACGCTCCACTCATTAAGAAGAAGTACTCATTGAAGACATATCTAATAAGAAAGAAGAAGAAGAGGAAAAAGAAAATGAACATAAGGATGAAACATTAGATAAATTGGTCAAGGTGAAACAAGACATGATGGATAGAACTCCCATCACTCCCTCAACATTGTTGTCAAGTTTGATAGCTGACACAAGCAGTTTAGACTCCTGGAGAGAAGAAGACCTGATTAAGTTCAGCGTCCTAGCTATGGAGAAGGCAAAAGAGAAACAAGTAATGAAAAATCCTCTCCTGGTAGAATCTGTGAACATTTTGAATAGTCTACTGCCAGAGGATAAGAAAGTGCTAAAGGTACACTCGGTTGATGATGTGAGTATAGTCATCTCACAATTCAAAAGAAATTTTTCTAGCCTAGAATAATTTGTGCCCATAATGGCAGAAGAGAAGTACCTGAAGAAGATATTGAATGAGTTGATGAGAAAATTTGTACTAGATTTTGAATTCACTCAAGTCAGGACAAGCATCTTTAAAAGAATTTGCTGATCAAGGAAGGAAATTCTTTGCAAACTGCATGGATCAGGATAAGCTTATTGATGCCCATCTCAAGAAAATACAAGAGGAAGAAGCCATGATTGAGTAGGTGAAGAGTTTAGTGAAAGACTCATCCACTGATGTGAACATGTGCAACAATATCTACCAAGGTCAGTTGGACAAAATTGAGAAGGCAAAGAAAGAAATGGAAAAGATAAGATCTAGATAGACTCAGTTGAGGAATGCTCTTGCACCCTCACTAGACATTCTCAATCAGAATATAAAGGAGATTGATGCCACCATGATAACCTATGATCAAGGTCCGAGCACAGATTTGGAGAAGATGGAGAAGCTACAGTATGCTTTATGCGCCCATCTCCAAATAGTCAATTCACTGATCACTTTTTGGAAGAAGGAGATCCAGAACCTCAAGATATCATATCCGGATGTTTTCCCTCAGTGAGTCTGTGTAGATACAATTTTTTGATGCACCTTTGTCATTAATGTCAAAGGGGGAGTTGTGTATAGAATATGGAGTATAATATGTATAGAGAGATACAAGTTTATGTATAAGAATTGTATAGAAGACAAAAAGTTTTTTGTGTTAAGGGCAGTTAGCAACTTGGCCATATTCCTTTGTTACCATCAATGACAAAGGGGGAGATTGTTGGAAGTTGTCTATACTGAGGTATATGACTAGATCTGGTGTTTTCATTGTGGCAACAAAGTCATATAGCAATTTGGAGTCAGCGCATTTGATGTAAAGATCAGAATTCGGTTAAGTGTCAAAGACTGGACAACATACAGAGTTCCTGCAGCTTAGAGCATCAGTGCACATGTGTACGGATGAATTATGGTATGCACCCTAGAAGTTAAGTTTGTTAGACTATATTCATGCTTAGTCTATGAGTGCATAAGTAGATATGTAAGGATGTGAAAGTTACAGTCAGTTAAAGTTGCATAGCCAGTGTGTGCCAGTAGAGAACAGGACATGGAGCTGACAGTTAGTATTTTGGTTTGTGGTTATAATGTAATGTTGTAAAGGCTATGCGCCCATTGTATTTAGGTTTCCAACATTTTTATATGTATAATTGTAAGCACGCTTAAGCCAATTCAATTGGAAGCACTGTTTGTAATTAGTTATAGGGCCGACCTAATTGTTTATTATGTATGAGCGTATAAATATAAGATGCACCCATTGTATTCGGTATGGAAGTAAAAGGATAGTTGTGATAAGCAGAGCAGAAGTATGCGAGGAGAGAATAAGATGTATTAGAGATTTTCTAGAGGTCAAATCATCAGCGCATCAAAGGAACTGATTTGACAAGCAGTGTCATAGTGACAGTTCATCTGGTAGATATAGTGTGTATCTGATATCTGAAGGTTATAGCCTTCACCATTTGAATAGTGAGCTCTAAGACAATGAGTCCACTCCCCTAACAAGGATATTATAAAAGACTCCTAATAGGGTCTGACCCTTAACAAGGTCTATTGTACTTAAAGCATTGTAAAGCTACTCCTAACAGGGTAAATGATCTTCTAGCAAGGATCACAAAACATTAGTACAGAATATTAGTGGGTGTCAATTCCCACTAGGGTTTTTACCTATTTGGGTTTCCCCATAACCATATTGGTGTCATGTGTTGATTTCATGTTTCATGTTTATGTGAATGTTTATTTCAGTAGTTAAGCATAAAGATTAAAGTTAAAAGTTAAAATACAGTGAACACTGATTCACCCCCCCCCCCTTCTCAGTGTTCCCATTCCTAACACCATAGTCAACAAGGAAACAACTGGATGATGCAGTATTAGTGGGGCACTCAAGAATCACAAAGGAAAATTAGATAGGGCATGGTCAATAGGGCACTGGCAGATTCAAGAGGGATTCATCATCAACATGTTAAGGTTACACAAATCTATGCTAAGGAAAGATACACTACACCATAGGATGTGCTTCAAGGCTACATTCGATACATTGATACTATAGCATGAACATAATGAAATCTACATGATGAACGAAATACAAGAGGGGTACAATTGTTAGACTAGTGACACGGTATGGCATATCTCATGTCGAAAAGTGAACAAATAGTGCATGTGGAAATATAAATTGGCACCAGACAGTATGTTATCAAATACATCTCCAGCATGGTGCAATGAAATAGTCATAGTGAATACTATACAGTCAGCATATGGGCATGAGGATGGGGGCATCATGAAATTTATGTAGCAACAAAGTGATAAAATGATACTTTCATAACAGGCAGTGGGATCAAGTGAGCAAATAATGGACACCATTGTTCTGAGTATGACTAGCCACAATGAATGATGCCAATAAGTTCCCGATCATCACAATGAAGAGACAATGCATTAATGAGGATCCACACTTGATTTTTGATCAACATAAGTCAAAATAGAGAACATGTAATGGCCATAATAGAGCAATGCCATCAAACAATAGATAATGACAGAATCCTAGAACATGAAGCAACAATTACAGAGGTTAAGGAAGCATAGATGCCATATTAGGTTCACGGGCTGACATCAATAGTGAAGTCAATAACAACAGGCTCCAAGGTACAAAACTTAACGGGCTAGTATAGACAATGGACCCATTTTCATATACATAAAATTAAACATGCTAGCAAAAGATGCAAAGCTCCAACAATGATAGCAAATGGAGTTCATGGTGCCACAAAAAATAGTAAGTTGCAACAGAGCGCATCAAACATGATGTATTAGGCTCAACTCAAATATGCATGTCATGATGCCATTACTCCAAATCAATAAACAGTGAATATTATGACAATGAACCCTTAAGAGACAACACCCTAATCCAATATGTGATCTACCAAAACAATAGATTCATGGGATGATTAAAATAAATACATATGATGCCCTATCCCAGGTTCACAAGCTGTGGACAAAGACCACAAAACACTATAAAGATGGTGTCATCGCTCGGTTATAGACAGCGAGCTCGGCCCCGAAAACATCAAAAATGAATTCATGTATGCCAGTGGATGCAGAATGAAAACAGAGAGGAGTATGGAACACGGGATAGAATCAACAATGTTATCATACCAACATTCCATTGTTACATTGATGCCATGACTCATGGGTTTTTAACAACTTAGAACACTAAGCTTGAACAATGCGAGTATTGTAAACAGAGATACCGCAATGTTATAGCTTGTGGGTCAAAGTTTAATACCATAGATTAATAATGATAGTGATGCCTTTAAATTGCGGTCTCCAAATTCATGGCTTGTCAAGACAGTAACAGGGAGTTGTGGCATCATGGTTAAGCAAAGAAGAGATTCACGGGTCCCATGCATGTTCAAATATTCACAAGGAAGAAGTAACAGATATGAAAGAACGAAGCATTAAAAGTAAGCTAGTGAATAAGCAGTGCCCTAGCTCATGGATACCACAAAGATCGCATGAGCTAATCAAAGACACAATGCTTCAACAATATGGAAGTAAGCAATGAATATAGTGAATGCAACATAAATCAAATACCGTGCCCTAGATGTTTTGCGGGCCGAGAGAAAACATGAATAGGCCACGGGCATAGGAATAGACACTGCGATGGCAACCATAACCCATGGGTTACATCTCAGTGAGCCCGGTTTTGTACAGTGGTCAAAGAACAAAACAAACACACAATACATGATGCCATGGCTTTAACAAAGTAAATGCATGTACACGGTGCCCTCTGATTTTCAAGGGATTGAGCATATAGGGTATCAAATACCATGCCCTCAAAATTTAGAGGAGCACTCATGAAAGATGAACCAGTAAATTAAAAACATAGACATAGTCGTGCCCTCAGAATGCAGAGATTCACACATAAAATGATGCCAGTGTTCTAGAATAAAAAAAGAGAATGCGTCATAGTGCCCTCGCAATGAAATGAAAATGCAGAGAAGGATAATAATGCCAAATCAAAAGGCCTACCTTGGTCATGGAGTCCGGATTGGTGATTTCTAAAAACCAAACACAGAACTGCTAGTGAGAATGGAAACTTGTCAGGTGCCAAGATGGAAAGCTAGAACACCAATCGATTCCTCATCTTCGCAAAGATTGTGACCTAAATGATTGATTTTGTTTGTCCCCTTTAGGGTTGAGTTTCGTTATCTCATTATTTTTTGGGTGCATTTCTTTATTGTATGTGGATTTTTATTAAAAAATGTAAATATTTTGAAATATGTTTCCCCATTATGGGTTGAGACTATTTTAGAATATAGTCAAATCCACATTATTTTTGTCATAGTTGGAAGTTAATTTTAAATAGTCATTGCAAGAATTTTATTGTAAATTATGGTGATGGTATTTTATAAACCATTGTCAGAATACTATTAGTGCATGACTTAGGGGTCAGAGTGGTCTCCTTTTGACCATCTATTCTAGGAGTCAGTTTTTCCACTACCCCCTATAAACTCGAGAATCTGGCATCCGAGTTTATGAGGTAGCCCCATGGGCCTATTTTGAGATCTTTTCCATTCTTAGGAGGCTGAGGAGGTGTCAATGCAGATTCCTAGGTTCTCTTTTTATATACCTCTCACTTGCGTGATTGAGGTTAGCTCTTCATTTTCTTTCTCTTTGATATGAGAGTGTTGTAGCTCTAAGATACACAATTTTACTTAGCTTCTTTTCATTGAATGCAAAAAGTGATCCTTCTTGTCTCCTTTCATTTCAAAGTTTTTCTTATTGAGTTTCTATGCTAGGATTATTGTGATACTATCTTATGCTTAATCTTCATATTAATTCAAATAAGTATTCATAGATTCATTTTGGCTTTGAAGTATTAATCTGTGTACAAATTGGAATCAGGATTGTGGAAACATCTTCCCTTTTATATTCCAAGTACCTTATTATCTCTAAGAGGTTCAAAGTAGTGGCGTCAAGTTGTGAGGTGTAGATTTGTTTCAATTATTTTGTAAGCTTGCTTCAACTATGGGTCTTTTAATCGAATTCGATGGATCACCTAGTTTTAAATCAGTTTCAGATTATTTGTTTCATGCACTTTCTCCCTTTCCTCCTAAAGTTAGTCAGTTTAAAGTGCTCCAAGGGGAAGTCAGTCCCTAACCCGGAGGTCTACTCTCGGATAGGTTACTCATAGCCTGACAATAGTCCCATGTTTCATAGGATTGCTAGGTTTTACACTTAGCAAATTGGGTGCAATCCTTATTGACAATAAGTAGTTGTAAATGAGAAAAAGTAATCTATGTGGAACAAGCATAAACATTCAAACGGTAGTTGTACATATTCATATTCACATCTTAAACTAGCAAGAAAATCATGTTCATTATAATTCCTACACTAGTTTCCACATAACCTCGGATGAGCATGAAGCAAGTGTACCCAAGACTTGCTTGATTTAAGCTCTTAGAGAGGGTGTGGGAGTTCTC